>OY728164.1:1382066150-1383345317 GCA_963277665.1 Viscum album
ATACTAAAATAATTATATGACTTTATAATTTAAAACTTATAATTATTACATCATATATATATTTATATATATCATATTTTTGGTAATATATAAAACCCAAATAATTTTTATATAAGTACTCATATCGTAGTTTAATTATGAATTTGAAAAAAATTAAAATAGTACATTTTATTACAAAGTAAGGTCATTAAAATAATTGATATTTTTATTAAGACATATAATACTTTAAAATAATAATTTTAAATATCATGTTACCCTCAATATAAAATTTTAATTTAATAATAGTATTAGTTTCATAATTTTATTAAATACTAATATCAAATTTGGAAAATCAAAAACAAAGTAACTATATCCATGTATAATTTTCATTTAAAATATTCTATTAAATAAAAATTATGATGAAAAAAAATTATGTTTAATAAAAGTATTTATTATAACAATGAAAAATAATATTTACCTTTAGAATAAATTTGACAAAGGATCATATAAATAAAACAATTATTATTTTAAAGAAAATGGTCATAAAAATGTTTAAACTATAAATAAATCCATTTGATAAAATTTTTTTTTTAATAAAACAACATTTAGATTCTCTGGGATGTTACATCTAGGGGTTGAGAAAACCCCCTTAGATTCAGGTTCTCATTCATCACCTATTTACGGGCAAGGCATCGAGAGACAAAAATTGATATACACATCTTCGTACTAATCCACCAAAACTAATTGCATAGGTCCTGGTAGATCTTGGTCACAATAGAATGTAATACTAAATGGGATGTATGAAAGTCCTTTTTCAACTTCTCTCACAATGTCCTTGGTACCATTCCATTTCTAGTGAAATGATTACATTCTCTCCACCTTTAGAAACTCAATCATTAGCACCTCTATTGGACATCTCAGAATACATGATTTCACAGTCGGTATCTCACTACTGAACCTCCATAATATTATCTAGTAAAGGCGAGGTACCAACCATCCACTATATATAAATATAACATTCCTTTTTAAGTAAGTAAAAATTTAATTAGGCTAACTACTTAGAAGCCTCGATTAATAACATCAAACTTGATAGCATACTGACAGAATATGCCACTAATTTTCCCTTCCCATGATTATAGACTATCTTGAAGTCATAATCCAAGATGAAATATAGCCATTAGATTTTATTTGAAAACAAATATATCCATTAGGTCTATCTCAAGTTAATATAATTTTGAGAGAATATATACATTATACTCTTATGGTCAAAGTAGATGATAAACCACTCTCCCAAAAAGTGGTGTAAAAAATTATTCAAGGTGAACACTATCATTGCCAACTCACGATTTTGGGTTGCATTTTTCTTCTTGTGATGTCTATACTAATGAACCCCATATGTGATCATCACCTACTACAATTTCTGTACAAAACCATGCCTTCTCCCTTAAGGATATTAAAGCACTATGTACTTGATACCCTCGTCTGGGAATCTCAAAACATGGACACTTGTCAATCACATTCATAAATCATTAAATTCATGCTAGCACCTCTCTATCCACATGAATCTTCCTAGTCAATGTAGTCAAATATGAATATATCTTAGAGAAATTGAGATTGAATGTCTAGTAGTATTCTACCAACCACAATAATCTTCAAAACTCTCTTAAACTCTTATGTAGGTCCTAAAATAACACTGCATTAACCTTTATTGGGTCCACTACTACCCCATCAACTGAGATAAAATGTCCAAATAAGTGTACATACTAAATCCATAACAGATACATTAAGATTTTCCCATAAATATGGTGCCCTAAGAGTATGTTCGAGACCATATTTCTATGTCTTACATGATCCTCCTCAGGTGTTGAGTGCACTAAAATATCATCAATGATGACCAACACAAACTCTTCAATAAAAGGATAAGAGATTCGGTTCATGAGTTCTATGAAAACTAATGGGAGTTCATCACAATAAAATAAATCACCATGTACTCCTAGTAAAAATATCATTAATGAATTTTTTCGTGGATATATCATCATCCCATACATGAAGATTGTTATAGCTAAATCTAAATTTAATTTTTGAGAACCATCTCACACATCTTAATTTAATGAAGTGTTCTATGATCCTCAATATAGGATACTTATTCTTCATGGCCACATAGTTTTTTCTTTAATAATAATTGAATAACCTCAATACCTCATCCTAATTTCTATTGAACAACACTGGTGCTTCCCTGGGGGAACACTATCTCTAACAAATCCCCTCTTCTACATGTCCCGCTACAGCACCCTCAGCTCATGAATCTCCACAGGAGATGTCTATTATGCTAACATAGATATCAATTCCATCACTAGGTTCATGTTAATGAAAAATTCTATATTTCATTGGGGATATATTTCCAACATGTCCTTAGGAAAGAAATCCTCCTAATCCACCACTATAGGAAGACGAAATCCCATCAAATAAACTACAAAAAGGGTGATACAATCTATATAATGGGTGATTTGTTGTATCCTCCTACTCATGATCCCATCCCACTC
Organism: Viscum album; assembly: GCA_963277665.1. Classification (NCBI taxonomy): domain Eukaryota; kingdom Viridiplantae; phylum Streptophyta; class Magnoliopsida; order Santalales; family Viscaceae; genus Viscum; species Viscum album. The sequence continues at coordinate 1,382,068,673 of OY728164.1, forward strand.
TACCTAAGTTTCCTTAAAACCCACAAAGAAAATTCATGACACGTCATTATGGATTTATTTCATTCAATAACTAAAATAGACTACGTGGGAAAACTGGGGATATTCATTCTATACATGAGATGATCTCATAATATTTTTTCACTGCTAGAAGGAGATTTAATAGGATGCTATTAACTCTATGGATGATGCCCCATATTCATTAGAACTATGTGATAACTGAGTCACCTTAAATAGGAGTCTCTAAGAACATGGGTTGAGCTATGTGAACAAATATAATCTACAGGTATCAAACAAGAAATGTATAATGATATAGTGGTTGGAACCCATTTCTACAAGTACTAAAACTAAAGTAGAGAAGACATAGATTGTACCTTTAGTAATCATGGGATCCTTAGGGTTTTCAGACTCCACTACAAAAATTTTCTATCATCCCTACCCACTATATCCTCAATACTATCAAAGACCACATGGGTTGGTGGTGATTTAATATTGCTAAACTGTCTACCACCCCTATTCTACCAACTCATATGATACATACACCAACTTGGGGACCTCCCTAATTTTTTCTCTACCATGGATTTGGTGGTATATCAACCATATCATTGTCAGTTGAATGATGGGTTATTGATTCTCAAGCAAGATTTTCCTGTCATTCACAAGATATGTGCACCCTCTCTCTAGAAAGACTCTATCCATCTCAAGATACCTGATATGCCAATCCTAAATCATGGAATCATCTATATAAATGTTTAAATTTACTATAACCCTTCAAATATCATTACATACAATCTCAAAATGTCTCCATACAATGTGCCCACTACTAGCATCCATGTAACATCCCAAGTAAGTAATGAATAATAGATATTTTTATCTATGTCTATTAATGATTAAGATAGTGTTATAGAGGCTTAATATGAAAATAAATACAATCTTATGCATGGAATACAATAATATTCTTAAAAGATTATTTTACTGCCTTTTGATGGCAAACCATTTTTGAATCTATATTTTGACAATTTTATAAACTATGTTTGTCAAAATAAACTTATTCTTTATTATTGGGACATAAAAATTTACCTTGTGTGAATTTTTGGTATTTTTCTGACAATGTTCATTTTTTAATGAATAGTGAAAAATACTGCATTTTACATCAAAACTGCTTTTTAATCTAATTTATTTATATGATTAGATTATGTTTTTAATTAGTTTTGAAGTGAAATTAGAATATATTTTTACCATTTTATCCAATGGTGGTCATTGGAATCAATTTCACTTTGAAATTAGACTTAAACTGGTGTCAATCTTTTGATACTTATTGTTTTGTAAAAACACGCTATTTGCTCTGGCAGCGGGAATTAATTATTAAATTAATTAATGTGACCTATATGTTTTGAATTTTGTAAAATAGACTTCATTTTTGAATTAGGAATATCAAATATAGCTTAGGGTGAATTTTTGGTAATTTTCTGAAAAACTTCAATTTTTGATGAATAGTGAAACCACTAAGTGGTAATCAAGCAAACTGATTTTTCAGTTAAATGAAAGTTTACCACTAATGTGTATTGAATTTTGAAAATCTGACATACATGGTTGTCATTAAGAAGTAAAATGTGGTTCAATGAGATTAAAATAATTTTTTGGTGAATAGTAACTTATTAAGTTCTTAATCACGATTAGTGGTAATTACGGTAGTTTAAGGTATAAATAATACTTTAATAAAATGAAATGACCTAGACACATGTCCCAACCTCATTCGTTGTGTCATGGCCGACCATGACATGCCATGGGTCAACTTGGGGACCCCATGGATCCACTTTTGTTGGGAAATGACATAAATTACTTTTTATTTAATGTTAAAGTAAAAATGACACAAACATAATATGTTTTACGAAAACAATTTTTAAGTGGGGTTATACAAGTCCAAATTTTGATTATAAATAGTAATTGGAAATATAGAAAGATTTCCTACATCATAGTATTTTTTTATTATTTTTAGACATTAAATAAATTAAATTATTTATGACATAATAATGATGCAGCGATGACATCATTATTTGTCGATTTAAATAAAATGGAAAGATAATATAAAATCTATGAACTACACATGTCCAAAACCAATTGGATTAGTGGATTTCGAAACCTTATCACCTTATCCACGAATTATGTCAATGTGGGACCTTTTAAAACCGAAACACATTTTCAAATAAAGTAATGTTTCTTTACTTTCCAAAAGTGCCCCTCCTCTCCTCTTATAAAAGGCCCCCACCTCTACCTTATTTCACACACTCTTCAAGCCTTTGGCTCGGCCAACCCCTGCCCATTTGCTCTCTCCACATCCCTATCCTCATCCTAGAGGATTCCCTTTGGGCAGAATCCTTTCAAAGGAAGCCTTTAGGCTCAAATCAAAAGGAGATGCACTTTTAAAGGTAATTCATTCTCTCATGTTCATTTGTTTTATTTTGCTTCTCCAACCCCCTAAACTCTTTTTATTTACTTCCTTTGTAACAACACCAGTATCTTCTATATACTAGGATGTTGTTATAAGATTTATTTGAGCTACACTCTCACACAACTACATCAAATGGTTAAAGAACTTACGGTTTCTGTGGATGGCGAAATTCTGCCTCCCGAAACGATGATTGTTCAATACTCATTTAACACCTTCAAAGGTGGCCATTATGATGTCACTATTTTTATATATGATATATAATATGTTTATGTTTTCCTTAAGCTTCTGTTTTTTTCATTTTGGGCATACCTTTATGGTTTCCATTATGGGTAAAACACGATATCTTCATTTTAGGAAGTGCAGACTACCGCCCCCTAAAAGTGATTTGATTCATTAATACCATATGTGGGATGTGTAAAGGATAAAGTTAATGATATTATATATGTTATTATACTGGAATTATAATATACTCTTATATCATTATGATTCCATTCCAGAAAATATGAAATAGAAATGAAAGTAGCGTTCATGTGTACGTACGGCTTACCGTCTCCATGAACGGTGCATTTCATTTCTTACCTCTAACGGATTATGTAATATTATAAATGAAAGTATGTACTGGATATATATGACATATATGATATCTACATCATGAATACCATTCTGGATATAATGAACCTTTGACCAAATTAACAACATGTAAGTGTAAGAAGTCTATTTTTTGACTTAAGAACCAAATACCGACAAAATGAACATTATTAACTTAACTGATTACATGATGTTCATAACATGGTATAAAAGGGAATAATGAACTTGAAAAAGATTCATAAGAAAGTATAGATTATCTTAAGTTTATTATTCAAGAGATTAAAGAACGGTGGGGTCAAGTTGGATACGAGGTATGGGACTTCGTCTCAATCTCCTTTCGTTGAGGCATATTTTATTTTATACACAACTTTCTTTTATACGGTGTATAAAACCCTTCGACTTTTACGTTTATTCAAAAGAAATCTTTTTTATACGAAGCGTTTACTAAACGACAAAAGGAAATGTTTTTGTCGTACGTATGCGGCGACAACGACTTCTCCGCCGTCGTGACCGTTATTTGAGTTTCGGCTTCCTCTACAAGTCATACCTTCTTTTTAAAAGAAAAATAAATACAATGTTTTACTTTTCTTTTACTTTGGTATTGAAAATGGTTTTCATAATGTTTTTATTATATCAATGTGTTGTATTGATATCTCGTGATTGAAATGTGGAAATTTTATGTTTCCTTTATGCATGTTTTATGTGATATTATTATGTTATGGTTCTTGGGCATTATTATGAAGACGTGTGGTTCCGTGATAAACTAAGGGCGGGTGAGCCCGTTATAGCTCTCCAATGCATTGGGTAACGCGAAGGAGTGAAACTTTAAGGTTTCTCCGAAGAGATTTTAGGGAATATACTGTGATGGGTATTCCAAACGTAACCAAGAGGGTTACTCCCTACGTAAGAATGTTATGAATGCCTCAAGTTACCTTTATGTCTTATGATTTCTATGATTTATTCATGATTTTATGAGGAATCTTAAAGTGCCTTTGTTTTATAGGTAAAGTATGATTTCATTCTTATGTATATATGAACTCATGTTTCCTTTCCATGTTTTTTTTATATAACCCATACTGAGTTTTTATGCTCATTCCATGTTTTTGAAATGTTTTTCACAGGTCAAGGGAAAGGTACATGATAAGATGATAGAGTCAAGGATGTGTCAAGAAATAATCCATGTTTTATTTTAAATGTGTTTCCATTGATGGGAATGAAGAATACTATCTTTATGTAACCACTTTGTTTATATGTGGAATGTAATGCAAGTTTTATGATCTAATTCTCTAAAAATCTAAACCCGAAAAGATCCTCAATGTGTAATCTTGTAATAACTCAAGATTAAGTAAGGTTTAAGGCTGGGGCCTTATTGTTGGTATCAAAGGTCGGTTTAGATAACATTAGGAGTTAGAATTATATTAAATGATTATCCAACAATATTTTTTCGAAATGATATAGCATTTAAAGATTACCATGTTCCTTCATCTAAGGCATGTTTGTTCAGAATGGTTTTCCGTAGAGGAAACAGGGAAGCCGTGCTAGGAAGGCATACAGAAGGAAATAACCTTCCGAATCAGCATCCAGAAATGGTCGGAATTGGAACTGAACAGTTTGTTGCAGTAATGGCGCAGTTGACTCAAACGATAAATGGCGGTGGTATCCATGCACGAGATCAGCCAGATCAACCGCAGAGGAACATGTCAGTGGTGGAACATTTCATGAGGCAACATCCACCATCATTCAGAGGATCATCTGACCCTGTGCTAGCTGAAAGGTGGATTAAAGCACTGGAGAAGATTTTTGATGTCATGGGGTGTTCAGACAATCAAAAGGTTAGTCTTTCTATTTACCGTTTGGAGGGTGAAGCAGATCAGTGGTGGTCTATGGTTAAAAATATCAGGGACGCCGATGAGATTGATTCTCTTGACTGGGATGAATTCAAAGGTATGTTTCTTGAGAAGTATTTTCCTAAGGCTGTTCGACTTAGGATGGAAAAGAAATTCTTGGAATTGAGGCAAGAGGAAGACTCAGTGGCTACCTATGAAGAAAGGTTCACTCGATTGGCAAGGTATGCTCCAAATTTTATCCGGGACCTTGATAGTAAAATCAATCGTTTTTACTCAGGATTAAAGAAAAAAATATCGAAGGGCATTAGCTTCTCGTGAGTTTATAAGTTATGAAAATCTTGTTCGATGTGCTGAGAAGGTGGAAATGGAGTTTGCCGATGACCAAGTTTTCTATAACAACCAGCAGAAGAAGAGACCGAGGTGGCAGGAGAAAGGTAAGAATTCTTCAAAAAAGTCTGATGGTAAGAGAACTAAGTTTCCAGTTTGTGATAAATGTGGCAAAAGGCATGCTGGGGAATGTCTTCTGAATTCTGGGAAGTGATACCGATGTGGTAAGATGGGACATAAGGCTCGTGATTGCACTGAAAAGGATCAAGGTGAAGGTAAGAACAAATTTGATTTACAGTTAGTGAAATGTTTTAAGTGCAATGAGATGGGTCACTATGCAAACGAGTGTCTGACAAGGAGCTTGAGTGATGGGAAGCAGCTAGACTACAAGCAGAAAGGGGTGGTGAAATCCTTTGCATCTACTTCAGCAGATGTCGGTCCATCAAATGAAGTTGTATCAGGTAATTTGTTTATTTTTTCAGATTATGCCAGTGTGTTGTTTGATTCGGGGTCTACACATTCTTTCATCTCTGAAACCTTTTCTAGTAAAATGGGAATACCATCTCAAGAAATGACTCCTGAACATTTGGTAAAAACACCTGGGGGAAGTGTCGAGGCAAAAAGAATTTATAAGAATCTTCCTATCCTTATCTGTGGAAAGAACCTACTTGCAAACCTTATTGTTCTACCTCTAGAAGAGTTTGATGTTATCTTGGGTATGGATTGGCTCTCTATTTACCATGCTAAGATTGACTGTAGAGCTAAAGAAGTTTCTTTTCAGAAAGACTTTCAGTTTGTTTACAAGAATGAACCCTTACTTTTGATAATATATCAAGAGGCCGAGAAACTTGTAAAAGATGGAAATGAATGTTACCTTGCTCACGTCGTTGAAAATAAAGGAACTGTTCAGATTAATGACGTGCCAGTGGTAAATGAGTATCCTGATGTTTTTCCTGATGAGTTGCCTGGAATAATACCAGATCAGGAAGTTGAGTTTACTGTTGACTTAGTTCCTGATGCTAAGCCAATTTCAAAACCCCCTTATCGAATGGCACAAATTGAACTTTTAGAGTTGAAGGAGCAATTGCAAGATTTATTAGAGAAAGGTTTCATTAGACCTAGCACATCACCATGGGGTGCTCCTGTTTTATTTGTTAAAAAGAAAGATGGTTCTATGAGACTTTGCATTGATTATAGAGCCTTGAATAATATCGCTGTTAAGAACAAATATCCTTTGCCTCATATCGATGATTTGTTTGATCAGCTCCAGGGGGCTCAGTTTTTTTCAAAGATTGACTTGAGATCGGGGTACCATCAGCTGAAGGTAAAGGAGGCAGATATTCCGAAGACCGCGTTCCGTACAAGATATGGCCATTATGAATTTGTAGTAATGCCTTTTGGGCTAACCAATGCACCTGCTGTATTCATGGACTTAATGAATATAATTTTCCATGAGTTCTTGGATAAGTTTGTGGTGGTTTTCATTGATGATATTTTGGTGTTTTCTAAAAGTAAAGAGGAGCATGAAAAACATTTAAGGGTTATCTTGCAAACCTTAAAAGAAAAGAAACTGTATGGGAAATTCAGCAAGTGTGAGTTTTGGTTGCAACAAATTTCTTTTCTTTTGTCACATTGTTTCTAAAGATGGAATAACTATTGATCCTGCAAAAACAAAAGTTGTGGAAGAATGGCCAAGACCCACAAATGTAACCGAGATTCGTAGCTTCCTTGGTTTGGCGGGCTATTACCGAAGGTTTGTTTGAAATTTTTCACGGTTATCTAGTCCAATGACTAAGCTAACTCGGAAGGGTGTTAAGTTTATCTGGACAAAAGAATGTGATGACTGTTTTCAGGAATTGAAAAGAAGATTGGTGAATGCTCCAGTTTTGGCACTACCTTCCAGGAATGGTGAGTTTTTCATATACAGTGATGCTTCATTGAAAGGACTTGGTTGCGTCCTAATGCAGAATGATCAGGGAATTGCTTATGCTTCACAACAGTTGAAAACTCATGAGGTAAATTACCCAACACATGATTTGGAATTAGCTGCTGTTGTTTTTGCTTTAAAAATTTGGAGGCATCATTTGTATGGAGTAAAGTGTGAAATATATACTGATCACAAAAGTTTAAAGTATATATTCACTCAGAAAGAGTTAAACATGAGACAGAGGAGATGGCTGGAATTAATCAAAGATTATGATTTTACAATTCATTACCATCCGGGAAAAGCAAATAAAGTGGCTGATGCTTTGAGTCGAAAAAGTAATGCTTCATTAACAATGTTGTGTTTGGAACGTGATCCTTTGGTTAAAGATTTGATGAACTTTGGCATAGAATTTGTTGGTGCAGGAAGTCCTTATGTTTTGTTTCAGGTATCAGTGAGATATTCTCTATCAGATAGAATCAAGCAAGCACAGAAGCAAGACAGTGAGTTGCAGAAATAGGTAGAGCTGGTTCAGAAATGTAAGTTGCCTGAATTCAACATTGATAGTGATTGTGTTTTGAGATTTGGGAAGAGATTGTGTGTGCCTTGTGATTCACAGTTGAAGAGAGAGTTGTTATGTGAAGCTCATAGTTCTCCGTTTTCAGTTCATCCGGGCAGTACTAAGATGTATAGAGATCTGCGGGAGTATTACTGGTGGGATGGAATGAAAAGAGATATAGCTGATTTTACTGTGAAGTGTTTGACTTGTCAGCAGGTTAAAGCAGAGTGGCAGTTACCGAAATGGATGCTTCAGCCTTTACCAGTGCCAGAGTGGAAATGGGAGAATATATCCATGGACTTTGTTGTTGGATTACCGAAGACATCTCGAGGTAATAATGCAATCTGGGTTATTGTTGATCGCTTGACCAAATCTGCTCATTTCCTTGCTATACGAGATACTTTATCTCTTGATCAACTTTCCCGTTTGTATCATAAAGAGATAGTCAGGTTACATGGAGTTCCTATCTCCATTGTATCAGATCGTGATCCCAGGTTTACTTCTAACTTTTGGAAAGGCCTTCAGAAGTCATTGGGTACTAAATTAAATTTTAGTACAGCTTTTCATCCTCAATCAGATGGGCAGTCAGAACGAACAATTCAGACATTGGAGGATATGCTACGAGCTTGTTCTATGAATTATCATGGAAGTTGGGACCAACATCTTTCTTTGGTTGAGTTTTCATATAATAACAGTTTTCATTCTAGTATACAGATGGCACCATTTCAGGCATTATATGGGAAGCGGTGTCGAACTCCAGCTTTCTGGGATGAAGTGGGTGAAAGGAAGTTGATGGGACCAGAATTGGTAGAAGAGATGGCAAAAAAAGTTCAGCTGATTCAGAAACACATGAGAACAGCTCAGAGCAGGCAGAAGAGTTATGCGGATAACCGGAGGAAGGATCTATCTTTCGAGGTAGGTGATCATGTTTTTTTCAAGGTTTCTCCTTGGAAAAGTGTGATGAGATTTGGTAAGAAAGGAAAGTTGAGTCCAAGGTTCATTGGACCATATGAAATTCTGGAAAGAGTTGGATCATTTGCATACCGAGTGGCTTTACCTCCGATTTTATCTCAGGTACACAATGTTTTTCACGTTTCGATGTTGAGAAAGAATATGCCAGATCTATCTCATGTTTTGAGTCCAGAGGTAGTTCAGCTGGAAGAGAACCTATCTTATGAGGAACAACCGGTCCAGATTCTTGACCACAGGGAACAAGTGTTATGGAATAAGGTGATTAAGCAGGTAAAGGTTTTGTGGAAAAACCACATGATTGAAGAGGCAACATGGGAATCTGAAAATGCAATGAGGGATAACTACCACCATTTATTCGATAAGTAAATAAATTGCGGGGACGCAATTTTATAAAGGGGGGAAGGATGTAACATCCCAAGTAAGTAATGAATAATAGATATTTGTATCTATGTCTATTAATGATTAAGATAGTGTTATAGAGGCTTAATATGAAAATAAATACAATCTTATGCATGGAATACACTAATATTCTTAAAAGATTATTTTACTGCCTTTTGATGGCAAACCATTTTTGAATCTATATTTTGACAATTTTATAAACTATGTTTGTCAACATAAACTTATTTTTTATGATTGGGACATCAAAATTTACCTTGTGTGATTTTTTGGTATTTTTCTGACAATGTTCATTTTTTAATGAATAGTGAAAAATACTGCATTTTACATCAAAACTGCTTTTTAATCTAATTTATTTATATGATTATATTATGTTTTGAATTGGTTTTGAAGTTAAATTAGAATATATTTTTACCATTTTATCCAATGGTGGTCATTGGAATCAATTTCACTTTGAAATTAGACTTAAACTGGTGTCAATCTTTTGATACTTATTGTTTTGTAAAAACACGCTATTTGCTCTGGCAGCGGGAATTAATTATTAAATTAATTAATGTGACCTATATGTTTTGAATTTTGTAAAATAGACTTCATTTTTGAATTCAGAATATCAAATATAGCTTAGGGTGAATTTTTGGTAATTTTCTGAAAAACTTCAATTTTTGATGAATAGTGAAACCACTAAGTGGTAATCAAGCAAACTGATTTTTCAGTTAAATGAAAGTTTAAAACTAATGTGTATTGAATTTTGAAAATCCGACATACATGGTTGTCATTAAGAAGTAAAATGTGGTTCAATGAGATTAAAATAATTTTTTGGTGAATAGTAACTTATTAAGTTCTTAATCACGATTAGTGGTAATTAGGGTAGTTTAAGGTATAAATAATACTTTAATAAAATGAAATGACCTAGACACATGTCCCAACCTCATTGGTTGTGTCATGGCCGACCATGAAATGCCATGGGTCAACATGGGGACCCCATGGATCCACTTTTGTTGGGAAATGACATAAATTACTTTTTATTTAATTTTAAAGTAAAAATGACACAAACATAATATGTTTTACAAAAACAATTTTTAATTGGGGTTATACAAGTCCAAATTTTGATTATAAATAGTCATTGGAAAGATAAAAATATTTCCTACATCATAGTATTTTTTTTATGATTTTTAGACATTAAATAAATTAAATTATTTATGACATAATAATGATGCAGCGATGACATCATTATTTGACGATTTAAATAAAATGGAAAGATAATATAAAATCTATGAACTACACATGTCCAAAACCAATTGGATGAGTGGATTTAGAACCCTTATCACCTTATCCACGAATTATATCAATGTGGGACCTTTTAAAACCAAAACACATTTTCAAATAGAGTAATGTTTCTTTACTTTCCAAAAGTGCCCCTCCTCTCCTCTTATAAAAGGCCCCCACCTCTACCTCATTTCACACACTCTTCAAGCCTTTGGCTCGGCCAACCCCTGCCCATTTGCTCTCTCCACATCCCTCTCCTCATCCTAGAGGATTCCCTTTGGGCAGAATCCTTTCAAAGGAAGCCTTTAGGCTCAAATCAAAATGAGATACACTTTTAAAGGTAATTCATTCTCTCATGTTCATTTGTTTTATTTTCCTTCTCCAACCCCCTAAACTCTTTTTATTTACTTCCTTTGTAACAACACCAGTATCTTCAATATACTATGATGTTGTTATAAGATTTATTTTAGCTACACTCTCACACAACTTCATCAAATAGTTAAAGAACATACGGTTTCTGTGGATGGCGAAATTCTGCCTCCCGAAACGATGATTGTTCAATACTCATTTAACACCTTCAAAGGTGGCCATTATGATGTCTCTATTTTTATATATGATATATAATATGTTTATTTTTTCCTTAAGCTTCTGTTTTTTTCATTTTGGGCATACCTTTATGGTTTCCATTATGGGTAAAACACGATATCTTAATTTTAGGAAGTGCGGACTACCGCCCCCTAAAAGTGATTTGATTCGTTAATACCATATGTGGGATGTGTAAAGGATAAAGTTAATGATATTATATATGTTATTATACTGGAATTATAATATACTCTTATATAATTATGATTCCATTCCAGAAAATATGAAATAGAAATGAAAGTAGCGTTCATGCGTACGTACGGCTTACCGTCTCCATGAACGGTGCATTTCATTTCTTACCTCTAAATGATTATGTAATATTATAAATGCAAGTATGTACTGGATATATATGACATATATGATATCTACATTATGAATACCATTCTGGATATAATGAACCTTTGACCAAATTAACAACATGTAACTGTAAGAAGTCTATTTTTTGACCTAAGAACCAAATACCGACAAAATGAACATTATTAACTTAACTGATTACATGATATTCATAACATGGTATAAAAGGGAATAATGAACTTGAAAAATATTCATAAGAAAGTATAGATTAACTTATGTTTATTATTCAGGAGATTAAGGAACGGTCGGGTCAGGTTGGATACGAGGTATGGGACTTCGTCTCAATCTCCTTTCGTTGAGGCATATTTTATTTTATACACAACTTTCTTTTATACGGTGTATAAAACCCTTTGACTTTTACGTTTATTCAAAATGAATCTTTTTTATACGAAGAATTTACTAAACGACAAAAGGGAATGTTTTTGTCGTACGTATGCGGCGACAACGACTTCTCCACCATCGTGACCGTTATTTGAGTTTCGGCTTCCTCTACAAGCCATACATTCTTTTTAAAAGAAAAATAAATACCATGTTTTACTTTTCTTTTACTTTTGTATTGAAAATGGTTTTCATAATGTTTTTATTATATCAATGTGTTGTATTGATATCTCGTGATTGAAATGTGGAAATGTTATGTTTCCTTTATGCATGTTTTATGTGATATGATTATGTTATGGTTCTTGGGCATTATTATGAAGACAGGTGGTTCTGTGATAAACTAAGGGCGGGTGAGCCCGTTATAGCTCTCCAATGCATTGGGTAACGCGAAGGAGTGAAACGTTAAGGTTTCTCCGAAGAGATTTTTGGGAATATACTGTGATGGTTATTCCAAACGTAACCAAGAGGGTTACTCCCTACGTAAGAATGTTATGAATGCCTCAAGTTACCTTTATGTCTTATGATTTCTATGATTTATTCATGATTTTATGAGGTATCTTAAAGTGCCTATGTTTTATGGGTAAAGTATGATTTAATTCTTATGTATATATGAACTCATGTTTCCTTTCCATGTTTTTTTATATAACCCATACTGAGTTTTTATGCTCATCCCAAGTTTTTGAAATGTTTTTCACAGGTCAAGGGAAAGGTACATGATAAGATTATAGAGTCAAGGATGTGTCAAGAAATAATCCATGCTTTATTTTAAATGTGTTTCCATTGATGGGAATGAAGAATACTATCTTTATGTAACCACTTTGTTTATATGTGGAATGTAATGCAAGTTTTATGATCTAATTCTCTAAAACTCTAAACCCGAAAAGATCCTCAATGTGTAATCTTGTAATAACTCAAGATTAAGTAAGGTTTAAGGCTGGGGCCTTATAATCCACTTTGGGAATCTTCTGTGTAATGAAGCTCTACACTACTAAGGGTCACTCAAACACTCCATCATAGTAAGGAATACAAATAGTTAATACTCCATACCTAATATATTTGTGTATGATTTCATCAATGGTCCGTTATTAAAATGAATGATATATAACCATATCTAGATAGTTCTAATAGTTTTTATTGAAACTCTTAGAATACTCTTCCATGGTTATAATACCCAACTACATATATAGAAGGTCCTAAATGTGCACTGATCATAACATGGACAAATAGAACTCCTCCCTTAATAGATGCTCTGAATATTTCTAGGAGATAACTATCTCATCATGTGACCGAGTTACAAGAAATTACCATTATCTAGGGGATCCTTTAATAAGACACAACATTATTACCACTATCTAATCTATATTTTCCCAAAAATGGAGGAAGACTCAAGTAACAACCTCAAGCCAGCCCATAGCTACTTGGGTGTCTTACTCACTCGAAAACCTATGAGGTCATTTCCTATGAAACTCATGGAGTGAAATCGGCATAAAAAATCCTCAGAAAATAATGTCGATGACATATGAGGATCAATGGGTGGTTGAATAACTAGAAAAATATTTGGAGGTACCAACTCTTATAAAATATGCTATACTAAAGCCTTGTCACTCAATAGATCATTTATGTGATCATGCTACGAAATCTTGGATGGATATCAACATGGAGGTATCTTAAAAAACAATATAAAAAATGTTCAATGAGTATATTTGGAGAGTTGACTCATGATAGACATGTGAACCACATCCCTTTCTAATATGAAAAATGTTCTAATTTGTTTCTGTACAACTAGTTCCTATGTGTACTGAGACAACAAACAAGTTATCAGAATCATGGTGAATGGATAGTTAGGATTCCAAACCAACAGCAGTTTCCCTATACAAAAATATGATATCAAAACTCATTAGAATATATTTAAAAAAATTCCAAACCAACTCCACAGCTAGAAAATAACTCAAAACAACATTCCTAAGATAAAATTGTGTTATGATACCACACTGACATGACTAGACCCACCTAATTCCACATGGCTGGTGGTGATCTATGTGTGACAACCCCTAGCCTACCTATATTAGGCTATGTTCTAGTAACATGTTATGAGTAGGAATATCCCACATATGGGAATTATTAATCTATGGTACCTATATGCACACACATACATCTCATATCCATTAAAATGTAGAAATATAAAGAAACACAACTGAATCCAATTCATGTATATTTCTAAATACCCCCATAAGAGTATGAAAAAAGTTCTAAATCATATAAGGGACAAATGAAAGACCACCAAAACATAGAAATAAAGTCTAAAATTCTATTAAGGTGAATAATTATATCAAATGTATAACTAATAACATTCTATTTTGTCTATACTAAAACTATGTTTCACCTAGTCATTTTTCTCTTAGGACTTCATCAAATGGAAATTCATTTTCATAAGACACAATATGTTCATGATGAGCCCTTCCTTGGGAATTTATAATAATACTCTGTAGGAAACCCCCAATATTAGAAAATATAAATAAACAATAGTATTTAATTCATAAATACATAGGAATTTCAATCAATATATGAGATAAATTTATAAATAGAGGGATACCCTAAACATACTAGTAATAATCAACCATAACAAGGGTTATAAAACATCACTTACAACCATAAGATTATTATTGAGAATTTATGGTAATTCTTATTCGAGATGGACTTCCCTTTGATCTATTCTATCACTCATGAAACTCATCCAAGAGGTATTGATCATCTAGCCTCACCAATAATTTCCCATATGATCTCCAAAGATCCTAGTGTTCTAATATGAGATCATTACGAGGACCACATAGGGATTCAACCAACCCTATTGGATTAATATAATAGAAATGAGATCAATTCCATATACCTGGTAGTGACACTAATATCATGAACCCACCTAGGAAGGATATGATAGTGGACTCCGTCACGGGCCTCACAGAGGGATACCATGAACTCTATCTAGAACAGAACCCCTAGTGGGGATGATAATCTTATATCAAGGATGTAATGCCACATTATACCCTCATTGGTATAGTCAATGGAATCACAGTGAACTATACTATGTATATACTCAATATATTGAGGGTTCTAATCCATCTTTGAGGATGTACACAACATGTATAGAGGGCATATTACATTTACATATAATCACATACCTTCTAATGTCCATGATTGTTTTCCTATTCTCATGCATGCATACACCTAGACATTCTAGGTTACCTATTCCCATTACCTTACAAACCATGTCATTCCCATGTACTTTGGTCATTCCCATGTACATAGTTCTACAAAACTATCTGGTCGTTCTCATGTACTCTACTCATACTCGTGTTCCTAGCCTTGTTTGTACCAATGTATAATATAAGATACATGTCGAGCTTACATCAATGGGTCACATGGAATGTGACATTTTTCACATGGAATCTGATACTTTATTTCATGCGACATTATAGCACCACAACCAAGGATCCCACAGAAAGTGTGTTCATTGGTGAACTTGCCATGTTACATGATATTTTCCCAATACATTAGGTTATTTAAGATTTTTTGATTTTCTGACCACTATCACAAATAATACTAGGATATTATAGACATGGGGTTAATGAGTCTTTCTTTATCCCATTGTCAAATTCCAACATTTGATCTGCTAAAAATTCATCAATCGCTGCATCACTTCACATCAAGCGTCAAACCAGGAAGAACAAGAATGATAAGTCTAACCTGATTCACCTCTGATCATCCTCCGTTATCTCACCTCAATTACATAATTGATCACAAAATCTAACAATTTTATTTATCCGTGTCACTAAATAATGGTCACAACACAATAAATTACTAGGTATTCATCGAATCATCATCCAAAGGAATTAATAACGATGAATTTGTGAATAAATGGGTAGAAAATTAACAAACCAAAAAATGAGTAATAAACATATAATGATATCATTTTGACATTAATTCATTCCCATTAAAATAAAAAATGAAGAGTAAAAATATAATAATCACAATGTACATGTGAAAAAAACTTTGGATGAATGGATTCAGTTTTATCCTCATATAAATATCTGGGAAATAAATCACGTAAATCAAGTTCCCTATGATAGGTTGTATTGATTTATAATGAAAAAATTACATCTTCATCATTGGTGAGATCCTCAAACATCATCAGAAAAAAAGATCCTCGATCCACCATTGTAGTTTTTCATGCCTTCCCCCAATACTCTCTCTTAATCCCTATGGTTATGTCAATAACATTATAAATTAAAAATAAATATGTCTAAATACATATTGGGTTAGGTGGTAGTTCTAAAAATTAAAAATAAATATATTTATTTATGTATTTCATTAGTTTTCTCCATGATAGAACTTTACCAAAACACTTAATGATGATAAAAATTATTTCATGATTAGAGTAAATCCATGTTCTGGGATCAACGATGGTCTTAGATACCCCATTTATATCCTTATTTGAAATTCATTCCATTATTTTTGGAAAATTGTCTTTGTTTGTGATATGTTTATATTTATTATTTTTATTGAATCATATATGGGATCATCTGGCCTCATAATATCATGATGTCTAAAATTATGGTATTAAAAATATTATTAAATATATTCAAAATATTTACATGGATATAATTTATACATTGAAAATAATTACCAGTCATTATAAACTATGATTATCAGAAGGTGTGCCTATGTTGTTATAAAAATCATGTTCGATACAATTTATTTATTTGGGATATAATCGCAAAAAAGGCATCAAATCCAAATTTGGTCTACTAGGAATTGGATTTTAGAGAGTCTATAATATATTAATACATGTAATGAGGTTATACCATGTAAATATACATGTAAAAAATAATTAATTTGGAGGGATTAGTGTCCAGTGGTTGTCTAAGTTCTATTCATATTTATTTCTGTAATTCATCCCTATATTTCGCAGTATCAAGAATCATTATAAAAGTTAACAAGTAATCACAAGTTAGGTGTCATTATATATTTATTTCTTACTAGTGATTAGTTTTTTTAATTTTTCATTGGAAATAATTTGAGAGTAATATAAAAAAAAATTTCAAGAATAAATAAATATTATGTTTGTATATATATTTTAGTGATTTATAGGTTAATATATATAATGGATTTATTCTTCTGATTTAAGAGTTTTTTTATATCTATTGATACTGAGTTTTTATGTCCTATGTTTGTGGTATGTAATAAAATTTATTATTAATGATATTCCAAATAATGTTTCGAATGTATTTAAATATTGTTGTGAGTTTTATTTTTGAGATCATTTATTCATTGGTTTAAATATTTTTAATCGATTCTACAAAATATCTTGAATTTATTGTGTTTTCATAGATTATGGTAATGGAGAAATATATTAGGGTTTTAACTTATCCATTGTTGTTTTTGAGTTCCAAGCTGATAGTTGAAGCCTATTAAAACCATAGGGGTTATCATATAGTATTCACATTCTCTTCTTATATAACTCATTGGTCAATAAGTTGAGATAATAAAAAAAATGATTCATAGATTATATCTATTTATAAGTTGTCATGGTTGGGTATAAATAAACATATAATACTTTATTACTTTATTAACGAGTCTTTTAAAGTGATTGAATTTGTTGATTTTCTTGATTTTTTTATTATGAAATATATAAATGTAAACACTATTACATGATAATGATATATCAGTAGTTATTCAACTATAATGATTGAGTTGGATATAATTATATTTAAATAATATATTTTCTTCATATACATGTATGGTGTATGTTTTATATATTTTTCTATTTTAATGATTTTATAAGATATTATTTCGTGTTTAATTAAATTGTTTTTAAATTATGATAAAATATTAAAACATAACAAATAATTAAAAGGATTATTATAAATTATTTAAAATTCATTTATCCATGGAATTGAAATGATTTTATATCATTGATTCACATGAGTAGTATTAAATGGGTTTTGTGAATTTTTTTAAAAAGGATGATAAAAATATTATTAAAGTTTTTATCCTGGTATTTGATGTTCAAATTGGATTATAATTAATATTTTGATTTAAATTCATCAATATAAACTTCATTTAATAGTTATTTTTTTATTTTGATAAATATAAAAAAAATTATGTTAATGGTAATTATTAGAAATTTATTTTTTTAATTTATAGAAATTTACTTTTTACTAGTGGTAATATTTCAAATGGACATCTTCAAATTAATTTTCTAATGAAGGTAGTTATTTTATGTAAATAAAACTGAATTGGTCCTTACATTTTATATGGATTCATTCAGGATGTATTAGTTTTATTAATTATCATATACAATCTTATTTTATTTTGGTTGTGTAAAATCTTGGTCCTTATCATGGTGTGAAACTCTTTTAATTTTTCCCAAAATCATGTGTTTCATCTATTTATCAGTGTTTGAGGTCTTGGATGGAGTTTCATAAAAATACAAATGGTTGGATAGGGGTTTTATACAAGACACTATATCAGGGTTTTGAATATATTATAGTGGTAATTTCATAACATTATAATTATGGATCATTCAATAATGGTTACCTGGGGTAATTTTATTTCCTATGTCATGAACATTCACCTAGTAGCCTACAACTTTATAGCCTGGTTAGTGAAATGTGGGATTAACTCTATGTGTTTTACAATATGATATTTTGAACAATAATGGTCACACTATAATGATGGGATCCACATCCACACTATGAACCCATTTTAAATGTGTCGCGACAAATTCATTGAAAAATTTCAGATAACAATAAAATTATTGAAAATTATGTTTTTATATGGAAGAATTTAATATGGAAGGAGGATAACTCATAATGGGGGGTGTCACACCAAGGGGTATTTTGGATTTCATTGAGATTTTTTTTTCAACTCTTAGTTTAAAACATTAGATGTTTCCATAGAAAATTTTACAAGGAAATACTAGTCGAATTTGGGCCCATATAGTCACACTGTGATGAGGGTTGAAAGGAGATGAGTTATACCATAGTGTAAAAATGATACACATTATGTCCTTGTCATATAAGTATGATTCATATTTAAGTGGGTGTAACAACATGAATTAGAAGGCAAGATTACAAATTCTGGTGAGAGGGGACAACGATTTTTTTTGATGCCTCTGGTTTTAATTGGAAAGTGAAGACTACGAATAAGTAAAATTATCAATTTTATATAAAGATTAATATTAAAACTAAAATCTTTAGTTTGTTGTTTATCAGTGAATCTACGAGAAATATTTATTTTTATACTCAAATTAAGAATAAAGGAGGATATTTTGGCTACTTTATCAACTAATTATTTAAGGATATATTATTTTATATATGAAAGGTTATGGGGATCATGCAATTTAATGCTATTAAAATATTTTAAATAACGATTCTCCTAGGCCATACATAATTATAGACTATATCAATCCATATTTGATTAGTTAATCATATAACTAATTTTTACATAATAACCCATAAATCTTGGAGATCATGGGAGAAGTTCCTTATCTAAATTTAATACGCTCACTAGGATAAGAGAATTTCACAATTTTATTATTCAATGAATTTTTAGAAATTGGTTATTTTGATTTTGAAAGGGTACTGAAATATTTTTCCAAAAGGGGGGTTCTTCGAAGAGGAATGAATTTTTAGTTATTGAAATTTTTACTAAACATTAAGAAAGAAATTTATATCAATCTATCCTACCAATTAATTTTTCCAAATCACTTTATAGACTTATATCCATCATTTTTGAAAATAGGAATGGTATTTTATCGCATAAAATAGTTTCCAATGTTTGGTTTAATCATATTCGGGAATATTCATGATTCTATTATCACTACATTAATGTGTCTCAAACACATAATGAATAAAATTAAAGTAGTTAATATTAATAAGAATCTTTAGGTGAAAAAGTCCATTGATATTATGAATTAATGTTTTATTTTAAAAATAACTAGACAATTTGACTTCAATGACTTTTTTATCAACTGGTATGAGAATATTTTATAATATATTATAATTTTAGTTCTTATAATTAGATCTACTGAGGGTTCAATTTGTTTTAAGGGGTTTTAGAAAAGGGGATCCATTTTCAATTATCATATTTGGAATTATTGAAGATTATCTTAGTTGTAGCATCTTAAATTTGGTGAGTAATTATAAATTATAGGTTATCCATTCTAAAATTGTTATGGTTGATCCATTACATCACCTTTATACTAATGATATAAATATATAAATGTTATGGTGATAAAAATAATATATAAAGTATCAAATGATTGTTTATGAATAATTTTTAAGATATTTGATCAATTGGAGTATTCATTTATTTTATTATATAATTATTTCTCTCATAGTAGAATGCTAAACATTTTGGGGACTATGGATATTAGTGATGGTACATTTCCCATAATATATATTGGTGCTCCAATGTTTTCGAGATAGTGTAAGGTTATTTTTTAATATTTACTATCATATTTAAAACCATATTTCCTCGTATAATGTGAATATAACACCCGGATTTTTTATTAATTTTTTTCAATAATAAATAATTTCATCGATAGACAGTGTTACACACAACACCATGTTTTAACAAACCACAATATACTATCAATATTTTTATTTAAATATGAACATTATCACCTAGCCATTAAACATGGTTGTATAAATAAGAATAATTTTTTTTTAAAATTAATTATGATGTTTGTATATAAATAAATCATATTGTTAAAAATGTACATAATTTTTATCAGAGTCATTATATGTTTTGAAAAAGTCTTTTTATTAAAAAATTATTTTAGTTCTTCTTGTGAAGAAATAGTAAAATTAAAATTTTACAAATTTATAAAATTTATTTAAAGAAATATTAATAATTTTTGAAATCAAAATTTCAATATTATATTTGAGTTAATTTTTTTAA
Source organism: Viscum album (assembly GCA_963277665.1). NCBI lineage: Eukaryota > Viridiplantae > Streptophyta > Magnoliopsida > Santalales > Viscaceae > Viscum > Viscum album. The sequence goes on from OY728164.1 coordinate 1,382,089,336, forward strand.
TTTTTTGGAAAGAATTAATTTTTTGATTAATAGTATGAAAATACTAATTTTTATTGAATATCACTCTTTAGTTCAATGCCTTTACAAGATCGGTTTTATTTAAAAATAGTTTAAAATTAATATTTCATAAATTATATAATTATTAACCCAATTTATCCCATTATAATAAATTTATTATTTTATTTTTATACTAAAACGTTCAATACTAATGAAAAAAATTTATTTTGAAAACCATTTTTTCATCACCTCTATAAGTTTCATTTTAAATTTAATCCTACCACTTCAATTAATTAAATTTCGTAAAATTCATTCCATTTTTTTTGATCGAAAAAATAGAATTAATGAACAATTTATATTTTTTTTCATACCGAATAATAAAGACAACTAAAAAAATTCTTCTTATGGATAAAATGGTATTTTGTGCATTACATACTCCTTGGGTAAATTTATTTTTCCCCACAGATAGAAATATTTTGACGTTAAATTTGAATTAATATTTATAATTATTGGATACATATTATATAATAAAGAATCTTTCATTTTTATGATTATTGGATAAAACACCTAGGTATATAAAAACAACTATTTAATGTGGTGAAAACTGAAATATTTATTAAGTAATATTAATGGATATGGAACAACATGATTAAATAATTTTTTTTAGTTTGAGGTGTGGATTGGCCTTATTTTCCCTCCAAAACAATTTTTTCAAATTTTTAGGCACATTATGTGATATTGACATCTAATTATCGAATATATGTGGGTATTTATATAAATTCAACTATCAATTAAAAAAAGGAACATCCTCCACACACCTATTCATGGATATTATGACCATTGGAACAAAAAACCCTACAAATATATCTCCAACAAATCCTTCTAAAAATTATAGATTATCAGGTATTCCCAAAACAAAAACCCTGGGACCCTTAATAAGAGATCCAAATGAGGTTTTCATATCAAATGGGAAATAGAAATGTCAACAGTGTGTACGTGATACATCCGCATTGTTAACTGATGTAATTAATTTTCCATAACTAACTCCCAAAAATGAATATGATGATGGATTTAAATTGTATATTTTATATTCATAACATAATTATAATTTCTTCATTAAAATGTCACATATATATTCTATCTTTCCTTTCTATGGGAATTCAATAATGTTTCTTTGGTGTGTGTCGAACTACAACCCCATGAGCGATGTAATTTTTTTCACACAAGATTTATCTAAAGAGTAATAATGATAAATTTAATGAATATATGTGATATATATGTAATAATAATTAATCTTTAATGGTTACATATTAATTACCTCCCTTTACTTGTTCTCGTTTAGAAAATGAATACAACATTCATGCATGTATACCACCTTCCATCTCAATGAATGATGTAAAACATTATCTATATATATCTCTAATAGAGTACGGTAAATACATATTTAAAAATATATATGATATTAATATCATATTTAACATTCTATAGATTATCTAACATTGATCAATTTATAATTACTTAAAATATTAAATCAAAATGTTCATTAATAATGAAGCAGTTATTACATGAAACATTAATTTAATAAGTAATTGTTAATAAATGGGTAATAAAAGGTCATAAGTAAAACATATATTGGATTATATATATAATTATGGTTATTTAAATGATATATAATAAACCCATATTTATTATATTAGAGTTTTGAACATACATTAAAATTATTTGAGACTTATGGTAATGGATTTCTAGTCTCCCTTTCATTTTTGGGACACATATTACATATTAAAATTTCATTTCATTTATGTATACTATAGATTAACAATTTTAAATTTTTTATCATTAATATATTTATTTTAATGACATTAAATTTTTTATTGGATGTTATACTTCAATAGGGATTTTGATAAAAAAAAATTCTAAAGTGGTAAGGGATTTTTGTCTCACTTTAATTTCTGTGGAAAAAATTCAATATTCACCACTTGTTTCTTCTATGTGGTTTGTATAATTCCCATTACTGTATTTTATAGTTATTATAATGATTTTTATAGGTATTTAAATAACCATTTATTTCTATTTATTTTTTGAGGATTACAATTCATAAGATAGAAATGTGGTAATGATTTTATGTTACAATCTCATCGTTTATCATGATTGTCTATTATTATAATTTTGATGATGATATTTTATGATAAATCTATAATTAAACCCATTAATTTTCTTATTATATTATTATTTATATAAATTATATGTTTTCCATTCCTTTTACTCTCTTTATGAACTCAAGAGAAAAAAAACAGTTTTTCTTGAAAACATGTATAATTTATCTATTCGGACAAAACACATTTTTCTTTCAAATCCATGTTTTCCATAAATATTTTCAATAATATTTATAATATTATAATATTATGGTTTACTATCATTTTTACTCATGATTACTTATTAAAATATGTTTTAAAATGAATATTTATTTCACTTTATAAATGAGACACTTTTATATTTTTACCAAAAATTGTAAATGAATCTCTATTTAAACATGTATGACATGAATTATATTTTCCAACACCATGAATAATTAATTATTTAAAACGTAATTTAATATTATACAAATATATTTTCAAAGAATTTGTTTTCATTGAAATGTCATAAAATGATAGATTTTAAATAATTTATTTGAAATTAAAAAAGTTATTTTCCCCAATAATTGTTCTAAGTGATATTTTAAAATATTTTTTCATATTAGATGACATCATTTGATCTTAAATAATCAATAGTTGGGAAATTATCAAATGATACCATCCTTATTATTTCTCTATATTGTTAATTTTAATGATGAATTGATGTTTATTAATCCCATTCCTTTTCCACAGGTGATGCTATGATGAAATGATGACATGTTTATGAAACATATTCCTTTTCCATATGTTATATTATGATTAAATATTTATGAAACACATTTATTTTCTTGGTATCTAATATGATGAATGTATTATAATCATTTGGGACTCATATGTATTATTTTCATCATTTTTTGGGTGGGACCTATATCTCACTCCAATGCATTGGGAAATTGTTAATGTACTATAAGATCAAATATTTCACAGATGGTTACCTGAAGCACAAAAGAGGGTATATGAAATTTTATCCCAATACAGAAGTTGTCTCATGGGTTACTATCCCAATGAAAACATGTTATGAATGTCTCAGTGGGTATCCCTGACATAATATTTTCTTTCCTTATGTGTTTTCAACAAATCCATGACATATGACAATGTTATGCTCTTATAGATCATGTTATATGATTCTTTTATGATCCATACGCTATGAAATACCATTATTTATTCAATAACTCATTTCTATATTCTTTGGTATTCATGGTATGTTTCTAAAATGTTATTCTCATTTTCTCATACCATTATTCTCTTGATATGTTTGTATCCCCTAATTTTACCTTTATTGATAATATGATCTAAGCCCTTTTTATGTTTCATTTCCAAAGTATTGGAAGAATAATTTTATATAGGGTATTTCAATTAAGGGTATAATTTGGTAATATATCTATGGGTGATGTTGAATATATATAATGTAATAAGAATATTGTGTGTCTAGTCTAAAAATTCACATAGTCGTTATGGTCCTTGAGAATGTATTTGAGAAAATTACTGAATATCAATCTATTACTATGTACTATATATTTATTAAAATCCTATGATATTTTTTCTAGTATTAGGGAAACGGTTTAGATAATCTTTTTAACTAGGATGCAAAAAAATATTGAGAAGCCTGTGGATATGTCTGATGTTATATCAATGTATTGGAAAATGTTTTGGTAATTTGGTGAACTGTAGAGTGAGTGGATCCCAATAAATTACATCCATGTGATGATTCTAAAAGAGGATGTGGATATGGAATAATTTTACCTAGGTGTAATAACCCCAAAAAGGGTGAATTGAGAAAGACTCAATCATCACTTGGTGCAAGAGATGGGCCTTTCTTCACACTGAGTTTAACACTCATCGGGCATATTCTTTTTGACTTGTAAAATCTTTATGAATCATCATAAATGATCATAATAGATGATTACCATGAATAAATTAGGTTAAACCTATGATTTCATATATTATAAATAATATTTCATGATTTAGACATCCTTCAAATAGTTTTTCATGATTTTCTTCTTCCTACTATGAATAGTTCTTCTCAAACTATGTTTCTTGGTTTTAAGAAAATCGGAAGAACTTGAAGGAATCATGTTAACGATGGATGTAAGGGAAAATGAAATTATTTTTATCTTTATCAACCTAATATTGTAGGATCTAGAACATAAATTCTTGTTTCAATTGCCACACTACATTCTCATTCTATGAATGATGTTTAACTTCCAAAAGAGAGGAGGGAATAATGTTCTATTGATTACTTTAAGAGGAAATGTTCACATTCTTTTAGATATATTAATGATATAAAAAGTTTCAAATAAATATAAAAGTACTAATGAAATATATATTTTCCACCCTCTAGTGTTTTGGTGAATGAATAAGTTTTTTTATTATATCATTTAGAATGTGAGGCGCATCAATAGTGGATTCTTATAAAGAATACAATTCAAAAAAATGAAAATTGCTCTATGGAATAGGATGAGTTAATAACTTATTTTTCAACAAGTACATTTATTTTATTTTTAATAAAATAATAAAGTTGGTATTATATGAATTTATGATGATGAATGATGAATCAATTAGTTTATATTAGTTAAATTTTATAGGACCTGTGAGGTAAGCATCCGACATTATAATCCAACATGAATGTATGGATGATCAATTCTTTTGTTGATGAAAAGAATGAAATTAAAGGTAGTTATAAATAAACTATTTTATTATACATAATTAAATAATTCTTAAATCTATAACCATGTTAATGTAAATTATAATTACCCATTAATCTCATGGGTTTGATAAGAAAAGTGTGATGGATATATAAGTAAACTCTCAAATCCATAAAGAGAAAAAGATGATCATTCCTTAATGATCGCCGTGTGAAAGTAAACATGGATGAAATTATCATAATGTGACTAGAAAATGTTTTAAGTGTGGAAAAAATGTCATTTGGAAATTTAATTTCAATGTAATGGGAAGATGTTTTCTAATGATATGAATAGAAAGAAATATCCAAATAATACACAACCAACACCTACATGTTTCTACTGAAATGGGTATTGTCATGACCCCTCCCTCAGAAGATACCCATCCTGGGTTGGAAATGAAGAAGGGGAGATAATGACCATTGAGTCTCACCTCTAGTAGGCCCTAGGGTGGAGACTAGCACCAAGGGTATACCATCTCACTAAAATGGGAGGCATTTCACTTTTTTGGAAAACAAGATCGGGAGATAATATAGTTCAAAAAAGAAAATAACTCTAAGCCATATATATATAAATGAAAACCAAAATCCATCCCAAATTAATTTTTAAAATAAAATGGTTATAATTGAAATAAAATGGTTATAATTTCAATAAAAATCCAATGCAAGTACCAAAATCAAGCAAAAGCAGCGTCTCAACAATTTTCCCAAAGCCTGATCTGGTAACACCCAACACAAATCACATAATCCTCCTAAAAACCTGAAAATAGTTTTACATACGTAGGGTGTGTATACAGATATACTCAATATAAAAAACCTAAGTCTCTCATGTATATGAGAAAAGGATCTTACTAATGTCCCCGTGAGAAACAAGTAGAACCAAGCCGAACCTAACCGATATAATGACCAACCCAGTCCTCATCAAGGATTTCTAACCAGATAACGTAAGTCAAGTAATGTAATATAGTATACACATCGATGATTGGGGTACCCCTCCAACATTCCACTAGTTTATCTACTATTTCCTAATCGAAAAAATCCTCGTGCTCCCACCTCATCTGAAAGAACCAAATCACCACCCACCCGTACACACCTGGTCCCCACAAACACACCTTGTCCCATCACTTAGTCCATGAGTCACAAGATTTCTATCTTGAAAACACTTGATCTACAAACCATATCACATCCCAGACGTAGACACTTGGGCCCCAATCCGTATCGCATCCCTCCCACAGACACCTAGGCCCAACAAACACAACTTGTCCCACCACCTGATCCATGAGCCACATCACACCCAATCCCTAAGACACCTAGGAAATCACAAATCATCAAATCCCATAGACACATGGAAAAACCCAACACATATCATCCCTATTAGACTTTGGAAATAAAAACTCACCTCCACACACAAGGGCTTCAAAAACCACAACATACCTAATGAATCATGGCTTGTCACTACCTCGAAGAGGGTTCATTGAAGAGCTAGTATCCAGCCAACCATCCTCCCTCCATGGTGTTTTGGAAAGGCACCCTCCCCCATGATGATTGGGTTGTTCAACACGTAGTGCTCAACTAGGGTGGGGTTCATATAGAAATTAAAAATTAAAAAATACAAGTATATGCATATATGATACAAAAACTTCAATCCCTAACTATGGTTTCTCAATAAAAAACCATCTCACATCACTTCTAACATGGATTCTACCCCTAAATGAAAATTATCAGTATCCTCAACAACATTTCATAAGGCGAATATCCTAGTAAACTCATGTGGCTTCACATTTCCCCCATGTTTAACACCAATTAATTATTCACAACTCATTTATTCATTATATTAAAAAAACCAAACTAATCTAGTTATGAAAATTATTAACTAATTATTTATACTTTTATTCTACTACTATTTGGACAACTAACAGGCACATGATACACCATGCAACCAAACAACACATCACTGCAGAGCACGATCACAGTCCCATTGTGCAACACATATCATCTATCCTACATTAAATACATCTATCAATAGTAGATTCAATTACATGGTATGGTTGAGGTATCGTCTACATGTTCATCCAACACTCCATCCAAACCAACCCCCAACACACATTTGTGCTTAAAAAATGTTCCATAACACAAACAAGAAAACTTCCAAACCCCACAACATAGACACTTCACATCCCATATGTATGACACACATAACCACACTATCCCACACAACACATCGCCACACATACCCAAGCATTAAAAAATTATAGATTTAATGAGGCGTCTCTATTTTAATTACACTTTTTAATTTAGGGGTTTTTATAGAAAATGGGAAATCTTAGGGAATCCGTTTATTATCCAATTATATCTGACTTACCAGTTTCCATATACAAGTGTTGAACATGATCCAACCACCAGACCACTTTCTTATAGAGAAATGAGTGAGAAAAATGGCCAAAATTATTAGTGGGTTTTTAGCCCATATAATTCTGAACATCTCAATAATATCAATGCAACAAAAATTTGCATCATATACCTCTACCCCTTTAAATTCATTTACCTGGTTCTTATTATTGATTAGTGTGGATGAACTATGATTCATTGGAAAACAAGTGTATATCCCTCCCACTTGATACAAAAATAAAATTGAAATGAAGGAAAATACCTAACTCGATGGTTTCAATATTCTTTCCAAAAAACAGATCACGTAATATTCCTCTGATTACTACTCATGAAATATCTAAATCCACCCAAGGATCCAGTGGCACCACCACAAATTCAATAATAGGAGAAGAAAACATTAGAATCATGGAAGAACATATGCCATTACATGGAAATAAAAATGGCAGGAAAAGTGATTCAAACTGTTAAAAACTCTAATTATAGAAAAATAACATGCCTTAGATCGATGGTGGACCTCTACGGATTGAAGGAGACAAAATAATACTTTGTTCTTGGTGAAGGAACTTTCAAAATGCAGGAGAGGGGTCATCAGTTCACCTAGGGTTGTGAGGAAATTGTTGTTTAAATATGTTTTTAGAACCCAAGTGGTTGTAAAAACATTTAAAATGTTACATCATTGGGGTATTACATGATGTTTAATACAATTTCATGTCGTTTAGTCCTTCAACGTTGACTTCCACTGAAACACCAATCACCACATGAATTTAATTTATTTTTGAAACTCGAAATATTACAGGTAGTGAAACTCTTCTTCATTCATTGAAAATTATCTTTATGTCATGAAAGCTCCATGGAATTTCTCAAAACATAGATACACATCATGTAATTTGATTACATGTTGTGTAATACCCCTACTTTTAACCTTTACCAAATGAACCTATCCAAACTCAATCAGATCCTCCTCTGAACACTTGCTACTACGAAAACTCACAAAGTAACAGAACAGAAGGACATGGACCATTATATTAGATAACTCTTAACCAATTATCTCCCTCGAGAATCCAAAAATAATCCCATGGATAAAGAGGGTTCCAAAAATATACCATGTGAGATACCTCTCGAGGATATAAGCGCACCTCATGCACTGCCACTGGCTGAACAAGATGACCCAATAACCACAACCACACAGCCACACAACCACCATGTAACCATTTTAATCTCTTCACAACCCGAGCCAACAACCGCTATAACAAATGAATTTTACCATCCTGGTCAAATGAATCATGGAATTACACCCTCCATTTCATGATACTATCCTATCTAGGCAGCACAGACTCACCCGCATGGGTTTAATCGCATCGCAATTCCTGCGACTTTATTAGATGTCATGTCTTCCCCTTGTCATGTCTCAACACATTATCAAACAATGCACATCACAAAACACTACCATGGGAAAATATCTCATCACATAAAACAATGTTCAACCATTGCGTTTCAAAACATAATAGAAAAAGAATAAAATCAAAAAAAAACTCCAATTATTTGGGATGCATCTGCATTTTGTGATCCCAAGTACTCTACTCCAGGTCACCATGCATCCATAACATGTGAACCAAAGGAATTGTCAATCCACATAACACCTTATACTAAAAATCCAGGATCTATGTCAGTCACTCTGTGTACATTGTCTCGTCCAAAATATTCGACTCTCTCCATTAAAGGACTTGAGAGTCATCTTGGTGAGAGTAACAATGTTGAGATACATGGAAGATGTCATAGATATTCTACAACAACAGAGGCAATTCCGACTGGTAATCCACATCACCAACTCTCCCCAACACCTCAAAGGATCCAATGGACTTGGGAGAATGTTTAATCCCTCTATCAAGCCATCATAGACCACATTGTGTGGGAAACAATAAAGAACACATGGTCCCCAACATCGAACTACACAGTACTCCTTCTGTTATCATCATAAAACATTTTCAGGTCTTGTACTACTTTCAACTTATCATGAACAACATGAAAATTCTCTATCATTCTAGGCACTACGTCGAGAAGAAGAAAAAATATCTCTGCAACCTCTGTCCAGCACAACGGTGAATGACACTATCTTCCGTAGAAAGTTTCAAAATGATCCATGCTATTGGAAATGTGATAGATGTTATTATAGGAAAACTCTATCAAGGGTAACTATCTCACCCAATATCCTCAAAAGTCCAAGAATCATTCTCACAACATATATTATAGAATCTAGATAGTATATTATTCATACCTACATTTCTAAGTGTTGATGTCAGTGTTGAGATGTAACTGGGTTCCAAAAGCATGATTCAATCCCCTCCATACTTTCAATGTAAATCATGTGTCTAGATCTAAGAAAATGATTCTTGGAACTCTATGAAATAGAACCACCTCATCCAATACCCTATTAGGAAAAGCATCTACTATACTCGACTCCTTATTCGACAAGATGTGGGATCATTTCATCAGCCAACCCACTACTACCTAGATAGCATCATATCCTCCCTGAGCTCTTGGAAACCCTTTGATGAAATCTGTTGATAGGAAATCCAAATTACACACAAGGAAATCCAATCGTTGTAACCAACCACTAGGAATATGATGCTCACCCTTCACCTGCTAAAAAACTATGTACCATGATGAAAACTATGTCACTACCCATTTAATCCTCGGCCACCAAAACTACATTCTCAACCTATGGTACATCTTATAAATTTTTAGTTGTACCTCCAAGGGTCGTATATGGAACTCATAGAAGACTCTATCATTCTTCACCAACATAAAAAAAATATCCCCTGAAACAACACCCAGTTCCAACCATATTATAACCATCACTCTGAAGAATCACCATGCACAATGTAAACATGCATCACTCCTATCTCTGAGTCTCCCCACTAAGACTCCTCCACCTACTACATTAGAGAATACTTCACTATTATCTGAAACAAACTCCCTATATCACCTTCCTGTCATGAATCTATGTTCAAGGTTTCCAACTCCTCCATCAGTTTCCATGTATCTAAAAACTCCCAAACAACCACATTTTCCCACTTCCTACTAAAATCATTAGAAACAAATTCCCCTTTCCTGATCTAGATGAAATCCAAAAATCATATGCCTAAAGAAAATCCATCCACCATCGATACTGCAAGTTCAAATCTCATTGGAAAAATATTTACATTAAACTCTAGTGATATGTGAATACCAAAAATCACCCTCTAATGAGGTAATGTCACCAAAACATCAACGCAAACACGACCTCCACTAGATCCAGATCTTGGGTGGAATTTTTATGCTCGGGAGGACATAAATAATTGTACCTAGAAGATAATACTACTCATTGTTGCATCCTGATGCATTGCAATCCCAGACAGGAATCATCAAAAAACACCTCAATCATTACCCCTTCCTTGGGAAACTGGAGCACTGGATCCTTAACCAAATTCCTAGTTAGAAATATGAACACTAACTAGAACTTATCACTCCAAAAAAAACACATGGAAATTCATATTCCCATGTGTCAATAGAGCTATAACTCAATAGAAATCATGTAGAGATATCCAATAATAGCTTGTGACACCAATCAGTGAAATTCCACCAATTATTGGGTGATGCCTAAGAAATAGTTTCTTAGAACTTTGAATGTTCTGCTCCCACAACATTTTATGACACAAAATTCCCGAGGAAATGCACATCTCAAGTAAAAATATTACGCTTGGAAAATTTCCCATGAGATGGTGGCATCGAAAAACCTATATGTAGTTTGAAGCTACTCGGCATGTTCCTACTCTCACATTGAGTAGATCAATATTTAATCATTGAACACGATGATGAATGGGTCAAAAAAAGACAAGGATATTGGAGTGAATAATAATGAACATGGTTTATGAATTCATAACACCATATGACATAACTATGAACTTCAAGTGCCCATACCTGCACCAAAAAGAACTCTTCAGAACATTTCCCTCCTTTACCCTCACATGGTGGTATCTAGATCATAGATCAATCTTAGAAAACAAAATTACCTCTCTCATATATTTTAAAATATCTTCCATCATTGGAAGAGGGTAAAATCTCTTAACTATCACCTGATTCAACCTCTAGTAGTCTATGCCCATCTGTATACCACCACCCCATTTTTTGAAAATAACACTGGGGCACCCCATAGTGACACACTAGGCTAAATAAATACCACATTAATTAGATCATTTATCTAAATCCATAACTCCCACAACTCAAAATGTTCCATCTAATAAGGATCCATCGAATTAAAAAATCTTTAGGTTTTAGGTCCATAGAAAAATCAACAAGACGTTGAGGGGGTATCATCACGACAAACTCCAGAAAAACATCAAGGAACTCCCCCAAACAACATTAAAAACCTCCACCATCCAAACATCTACTGATTCCACTAACAGCTCATCCAACAGGTAAAGAAGAGGCTCTACTCTCTGACTTCTAGCTTGAAAAACCCACACACTAATTAAAACTACACACTTTCCATCCACATATGAAAACACAACCCTCTTCTAGAAGTCGTCGATAACAAAATGCATGGTACAACCAGTCAATGTTATGAATGAAATCATATGGATAAATATGTATCAAGAAAATATCTCCATGGGACTGATGTGGTCCCATCATCAGTCTATATCCTAATCACACATCAAACAAGCTAGTCTGACCTCCGACTAGCATAATCAACACTGGGGTCTTGGAAATCCTACATATGTCTATCCCTAGAGCATGGGCTAGAGAAGGTTAAATTATGGAATGTGAAGATATGAAATCAAATAAAGCAAAAGAAAGGGTAATAAATATACTGAGCATACCTCTAATAGTATCTGGTCCATCCATAACTACTAAATTTACTACATAAAATTGACCACAACCAAGTCCTATTCCCCTATATTGATGACCACGTACATGACCACACCCATGTCAAGCTCCCTGAGAGATATCCTGGGGTCTGCCCCTACATATTCCATCTCCCCTCAGTGGAGCATGATCCTAATACCCCAGTTTCAGAAATAGCGTAACTAGAAACTACTACTTATTGTGGTGATGAACCATCCCACATCAACCATACATAGCTTTAATGGCTACTGGACAATAATTCTGAATATTTCCACAAACTCCATAGAATAAAATCCTTCAACCAAAGCCTTCATAAAAAGCATGATGACCAATTGTTCAAAAAGGAAGCTTCTGGGTTTGACTCTCTAATGGTTAAAACCTCAAAGGTCTTAGCCTGAGACCATCCTATGGTAACTCTACCTCTTGAAAAACCCTACTGACACCCCTCTCATGGTAAAACTCCTTGTGAGTGCATATTGTTGATATCTTCCACCTTTTCTGGACCTCTAGATATATTGGAAATGTATAAGAAGTAAACACATACTCGATCGAAGGACAGAGCTCCTCCTCTAGATGGCTCACATGAGACTCCACATCTAGAATCAGATCTGGGGAAAATGGAGGATATCCTAAATCTTGATACCTAGATCTCATACATACATACTACCCTACTAAAGGGAGAGTAGATCCTACACATTCTTAGCCTTTATGTTTGATGCAATGAATTATTCTAGAAACTCTTTCATGAAATCGACCCACCAAACATCAGCCTCCTTCTTCTCCCCCAAGTACATCATCCAACAATGACACACATCTCCTCACATCCGAATAATATAAATAATATCCCATTACTCCATTGGGGATCAAATCAACCAGAAGTTGATATCATCCTCCTCAAGTTATCTTCATGTCTCTTTGTTAGAAAGGTTATACTTGTAATTTAATAAATCATTCTGCTAAAAGGAATTTAATGATCTCTACCACTGGTCAACCTTTTCAACTAGATCAACCCTCCACTAATCAACTAGGTCAGCCAGTTTATCCTCAATGGCCAGAGAAACACATAGATGAAGATCGGGTGCCATAACTGAATTATAAACAATGAATTCCAAATCCTAATATGTATGGAATTTTATTTTAGATTCATTTTAACTCATTTTATCTCATTTTTTTCATTAATACATAATTTCCAAAAACACCCAATATAGAAAAGAAAATATTTTATTATGATACATGTACATTTCCTTGGGTCTCTACCTTGCAATCGGTGTACCCTCACTTGGTAATTTAGTAGGCTCAGAGTCCTTGTATCAGATCACTAGGGCCCCTAAAATCACTTGTCCTAGATGGTATTCCCTAGCCTATGTCAAGTTCCATGATCTCATTATAATGTTTCTATATTAAACCATGAAATAAAAATTGTTCATATCCCCAAACTCTATCCTATCTCTCATCCATCACCTTTGATACCATTCTTTCAAGATCCCCTTCCTCCAATGATACCCCTCATGGGATGAAAATGATGAAAGGGAGATGATTACCCCAAGTCCCACCTCCTGTTGGCCTCAGGGGGGTGACTAGCACCACGGGTATAAAATTTCCCAAAAATGAGAGGTATTTTTCTTTCTAGGAAAACAATATCAGGAGATAACATGGTTCATCCCAAACCAAATCCAATAAATATATTTGTATATAATTAAACAAAAATACATCCCACATGCTTATTTGAAATAAAACTGTTACAAGGGAAATAAAAATCCAATGTAAGTACAAAAATTAAGCTCAAACAGCAGCTCAACAACTATCCCAATGCCTGACCAAGTAATTCCAAGTATGATCCAAATAATCCTCCTAGAAACCTAAAAACTATTTTATATGTTTTTTGTGAGTATAAAAATATAATTAATAGGAAAAATCATAGTCTCTCATAAATAAGTGGTAGGGAGCATACTAGTTTCCCCGGTGAGAAAACAGTAGAACTAAAGAGCACATAATAGGTATAATAACCATCCCAGTATTCACAAAGGATAGATCACCAAATAATTCATGATATGTAAAGTAATATAGTAACCACAAAAATTATTTGGGTACCCCTCACCACTTCCCACGAGTTTATCCACTATTTCCTAATCAAAAACTTCTTTCCATTTCCACCTCTTCCAAAAAAAACCATGACACAACACGCTCGCACACACCTGGGACCCACAAGAACACCTCATCCCTTCACCTGGGTGGTGAGCTGCATCACATACCTCCCATAAACACCTGGTCCAAAAACCACATCACATCCCTCCCATAAACAAGTAGTCCCCAAACAATATCACTCCCATCCACAGACAACTGGGTGCATAACCACACATTGTGCTGTCAACTGGCCCATGAACCACATCACACCCTATTCTAAAGGCACATGAGGAATCAAAACTCATCTTATCCTATAGACAACAAGAAGAAAAATACGATCTCATCCAAAAGACACCTTGGAAATAAGAACTCGACCGCACACACGTGGGCCTCAAAACGACAACTTACACAAAGAATGGTGGGCCATACCGCCTAGAAGATAAAACAGGGAATAAAAGGTGTCCCACCTTCCGTCTTCCCACTAGGGTTTTTTGGAAATAAATACCCCCCATAAAATTGTGGTTTTTCATCACATAGTGCTAAATTAGTGTGGGGTTTGTATATAAATACAAGGGAAAAACAATTATATACATATATGATACCGAAACCTCAAGCCCAACCAATAGGTTCATAATAAACAAACAGCTCCCAACACTACCAACTTTTTTGATACCCCTAAATAAAACGTATCAATAACCAAAACAATCATATTTGAAGGTGAGGACCCTAGTTAACTAACAAGGATTCACATTTTCCCCATATTTAACACCCATTCATTAATCACAACTCATTTTTAATTTCATTATCCAAACCAACCTAAGAAACTTAATAACATTATTAACCAATTATTTATAGGTTTATTACACTACTATCGAAGAAACTACCATGCATGGGGAAAAACAAACAACCCAACAACACATCACTGCACAGCCAAATCACAACCCCACTACACAACACATCACATCCATTCCACAATTAATTAATCTCTGTACACGAGATTTAATTACATGTTCAAGCTGATGTATGTTTCACAAGTCTATCCACTACATTTCCTAAACCATCCAACAACACAAACCCATGACTCAAAAAACGTACCATAGCGCAAACTAGAGCATATACACAAATCAAAACATAGCCAATTCATATCCAATCTACCCCACACACACAACCACACTATCCCACACAACACATGACCCCACATACCAAATTATATCGCAATAACAGATTTAATGAGGCACTTTTTATTTAATTACACATGTCAATTCAGGGTTTTCATAGAAACTAGGAGATCATGGGGCATATTTTTATTATCCAAGTGTACATGATTTACCAACATACATATACAAATGATAAATAGGATCCAACCATCATGCAGCTTGTTTAGTGCGAAAATAATTACCACCAATGACCACATTTTTTAGATGAGAATTTATCCCATATAATTCCCTACATCAAAATAATATCAAATTATGAAAAAACATATTCATATGATCCCTCTTCCCATTTAAATTTATTTAGTGTGGCACAACTATTATACATTGGAAAACAAGAGAAGATCCCTCCAACATGATAAATAATCAAAGAGAACTGATGGAAAATCTCTACCTTGAAGGTGTCAACATTCTTAGCACAAATGATAGATGACATAATGGTCCTCCATGTACCCCTCCAACAAGACCTCCATCCACCTGAGGATGCAGCGAAACAACTGCACCAATGACAACAAAATAATAGCACATTAAAAGAAAGGATGAATATAGACCATTGAATGGAAAGAGGAATGGGTATAAAAGAGAGTCCAAACCTATATAAATCATAAGAACAACAAAAAACATAACTTATATTGATCCCAAATTAATATAGATTGATGGGGAGGAACTATGATTTAATCCTTGCTAAAGGAAACTTCAAAACAATATAGAGGGTTCATCGGGCCACCTACGGTCGAGAGGAAATTGCTACATCTATATGGGTTTGATAAATTTAGTAGCTTGAAAATTTATTAAAATTTAATAGTATTAGAGTATTACATGACATGTAATACCCTTTCACACAATGTAATACCTCAAGGTTTACATCCACCAAAAAACTGATCACCTTTTGATTTTATTTTATTTTAAAACCCTGAAATATTACATGATGCGAAACTCTTCTTCATGGTGTGTATAATATCAACACACCAAGAAAACACCAAGATAAACCTGTAAAATAGAGATTCATTCCATTTAACATGATTACATGACATGAAATCACCCAAATTCCATCCTTTATCAATCAATCATCACCAAACACATTCTGATCCTCCTCCAAACACCTCTAACCACCAAAACCCACAATGTAAAGGAGAAAGAGTAGATTGACCATTACAAGTATGTTAAATATACTAAAATGTTCACAAATACAAATTATAATGGTAAAGATTATTAACACCACTAACCTATTAATTCCAAATACGGAGAGAAATCTCATGTGATCTACATTTCTGATCAGGGGTGGAATAATTACATGGTGAAAGGTACACATACCATACACTATATAACATTGAATATCTTATTTAAATATGGATTTACCAAATATTTTATATCTAATGAATTTTATATGGGTATGTAAATTACACCTAGTAATTAGATGATGACTTATCACTAAAAAACATAATGGTATGATGATCACATCTAAAGACTATTATTTTTTCCCAATTGGATTCTTCATGAATGTGTTTTGTAAAAATATCATTATTCTCCCTCTAGTTGAATTTGATGTTATATTAGGAATGTATTTATTTTAT
This sequence comes from Viscum album, assembly GCA_963277665.1. NCBI lineage: Eukaryota > Viridiplantae > Streptophyta > Magnoliopsida > Santalales > Viscaceae > Viscum > Viscum album. The sequence continues at coordinate 1,382,106,368 of OY728164.1, forward strand.
CAATATAATTCTCAAATTAATTTACATGGAAGGGATGTTATGTAAGGTATTCCAAACCAATGTATGATCATCTACCAATATAATGATAAATATGAACCACCAATGGAAATTTCACCCACTGAATAGGTTTTGATTCCTATTTAAAAAGGGTGTTTCCCTATGTTGGATTCAGAGAAACATAAAATCAATGATATGCCTATTAGGAGGGGGTTTGTTTATGTATTTCCAGAATAGTTCCATATTTTTCCACAAAATCATGATGTTCAGTTATCAATAGTGTTCACACTGGGTGACACATCAATTTTAAATACTCCCTACAAAATGGACCCAAGTGAGATGTATAAATTAAATAACATAATCTATGTTAGTGTTGAAATTGGGTTAATTTATCCATGTGTGACACATTGGGGTGCACCTATTATTTTATTTAAGTAGAAATATAGATCAATGTGACTTTGAATTGATTTTTGGAAACTGAACAAAATCATAATCAATAACAAATATCACATCCCTTGTGTTGATGATTGTTTGATAAAATACATAAAGATCACTACATTTAAAATATTAACCTTAGTTTTTTTATCATCAATTGAAGGTTAAGAGGGATGATATACCCAAGATACCATTTATCCTAAGGTATGGGAACTATTAATTTATAGTGATTCCATTTGGTCTTACTAATTATTTTCTATCTTGGTGGATTTAATGAGTAGAAACTTTAGATATTCCCTAATCAATTTTTTTTAGTATTTATAGTGGATATAATTGTATATTACATTTAAAGGAAGAGCATGAAGATCATTTAATAAAATTCTTAAAGACCCTAGGGTAGGAGAAGCTGAATGGAAAATTTTGTAAGTGTGGATTTTGGATTCAGAACATTTCATTTATGGGACATATAATCTCTAGAGATGGTATATCAAAACATTCATTAAAGATTTAAGATATTAAGAATTGTCCTTCAAAAACCATAGTGACTAAGATCTAATGATTTATTGGTCTGGATAGATATTATCTATTATTTGATGAAAATTACTCATGATTTTTCAATCCACTCATTATGTTAACTTGTTATAGATACATGTTCCTCTAGACATGTGAATATGTAGAAAATTTCAATGAACTAAATAGAAGATTTGTCAGATAAATTGTTATAAAATAAACTTGTATTGGTGGAGGATATATAATTTATAGTGCTTCATTAAATAATGTATTGTGATGCATTTTTTATAGATGGATATGGTGATAGATTATGCCTCATGAAAATTGATGATTTATGATAAAAATTAAACAACTATTGATTTTATGTTAGATGTGGAATTTTTTTATTAAAAATATGGAGTTATTATATTTATAGATAATAATGTTATATATATACTGATAAATAAATTTAACGTATATATTCACATTAGATTTTGTCATACTTCTGAGAATATGGTTGGAGTGGATTAAAGTATTTGAATTCTCAATACATTACCATCCTTTAAAAGAAAAAACGTTATCCAATTCCTTTAGTATAAAGGATATTTTAATTTTATCTATGATTTGGATCACAAAAGATCCATTATTTATGGCATTGAAATTAATGGATATATAAATATTAAAAGAGTGGTATAAATCTAATCTCTCTCAAATGAGTGTTCAACTATATATCAATGTAATGATTAAGAGCCATATAAGGAACATGAAGTGATGAAAAAGATGGTAAAAAATGATACCATGTTTAACTATAAAAATTATGGAATAATAGGGTTTAGGAACTATGTATGTGTTCTATCAATACCATATTTGAAGAAGGATCTGTTAGAGGAATCTCATTGTTCTTCATTCTCTATTCATCCTAGAATGACAATGATTTATAGATATTTGAAAGAATATTTATGGGTGGATGGTATAATAAGAGATATTTTAATGTTTTTATTTTGATCATTGGTATATAAGAATGTTAAAGATAAGATAAAAATTTCTAATGGGATATTAAACCCATTTCCCATTAAAGAATGGAGATGGGAAAATCACATTGTATTTTTTGGACTCTCCAAAATTCCTAAAGGGAATAATGTTATATGGGTTTTAGTCAATCGCCATATGACTTTATCACACTAAATAAGTAATAGATAATATTTACCTATAGATCATGTTTACATGGTATACATTATGTAATTGGTAAGTATACATGGAGTACCACATTCTATTATATTTGATCGGGATATAATGTTTAACTCAAAGATCTCAAGAAGTCTTCAATAAGATTTGGAGACATAATTATGTTTCAACATAGAATCTCATCCACAAATATATGGTTTTTAAGATAAAATAATTTAAACCATATATTATATTATGAGATATTGTCCTATGGGTTTAGTGGGTGGTTAATATCAATATGTTTCCCTGATCTAGTTTTCATATCACAATAGCTATCACTCATGAAATCACATTGGTCTTTATGAATCCTTATATGGACATAAGTGTATAATTATAATATTTATGGATTATTATAAATAAATAAAGATATTGGGACCTGGTATATCTAATTAAATGAATTATAATTTCAGATCTATTCCATATTACATTAATTCAGCTCAAGGTCGACAAAAAACTTATGTTGAAAATCATCAACATGATACGGTGTTTTATGTTGGTGAGAAGGTATTCATAAAACTAAATCCATGGAATAAGGTTATGAGATTTAGTACGAAACGAAATATATTCCCTAGTTATATTGTAACTTTAAATATTATTGATCATGTATGGATTTTTTTTATTTCTTAACGCTTCCACTAAACCTCTCACAAGTCCCTAATGAATTCAATGTATCTCTCCTATGGAAGTACATGCATAATCCTTCACAGGTAATGATCTCAAAATCCCTAACTATGGATTGTGATATTTCTTATATCTAGAATCTAATGGTGATTATGTATTGTATATATAAATTTATATGTAATAAGACCACTCACATGGTTAATGATTCATGGAAAACCAACATACTTGTAGAACATATATAGGAACATGAGGATATGAGGATGCATAATATTAATAAATTTTTTATATAACATTGAAAAATTTAGAGGGATAAATTAAATTTTTTGGGTTATAATGTCACACTTTTAGTTTTTATGAAATATATTTTTCAAACAAATTTAATTTCTTTGATAACCTATGTTACACACAACACATTTTGACAAACCACAATATATTGTTATTATTATTTGGAAAAAATTTATGCTATAACATAAATGATAAACATGATAGTATAAATATAAATAACCATATTTTTAACATAATGTATAAGGAATTTATATTATGAAAAAATATTGAAAAATGTACTTAATTTTTATTAAAATTTTTATATTCTTTTAAAGTTTATTTTTCTCAAAAAAAATTAGTTGATTTTTGGGAAGGAAAATTAAAACTAATTTATAAAAATTATATAATATTTATTTGAAAAAAAATATATTTAATCTCCATGTTATAATTACCTTTGAGTGAATTTTAGATAATTTTATAAAAGGGGTAATTTTTAGTTAAATAGTAAAAAAATTGATTTTTATTAAAAAATTAATTTTCATTTAACAACATTAGAAGAAAAATATTATTTTAAATTGGTAATAAAAGTAACATTTGTACAATTATATATTTATCAGTAAACTTCATATCATTTTAATAAATTTAATAATTAATTTTTATATTAAATCTTTCTATACTTAAGATAATGTTTTCTTTGGAAGACCATTTTTTCATAGATTTTATGGGATTAATTTAAAATTAAATAACAGAAATTATATGAAATAAATTTTTTAAAATGTATTATAAATTTTAAATTAGAATAATTAATATTTTATAATGATGTAAAATTAATATTTTATTAAACTAATTAATAAATAAAATAAAAAATTATTTACCACGATTAAGGTTAAAAAGGGGGTTGTGCATTACATGTGTATGTCATAGAATTTATTTTCCTTACTTATATAATTTATATATGAAATATTATAATTCTTATAAAAAAAATTATCCCATATTTTTCAATAAATATAATTTTATTTTTAGTATTACGTGACAAATCACCTCGGTAAATAACTAAATTAAATCTATTTACCATCATGAAAACTAAAATGGTAAAAGTAAGTAACCATAATGTATATGTAATAAAATGATTAAAATAGGTTTATTATTTTTGTAGGAAGAGTTTCTAGACCATATTTTACCTCCACTCCATTATTTATCAATTTTGGAGGCACTTATGGTGTGATTGCATTCATATTATTGGAAATGTTTATGTATATACAAAAATGCCACTCCTCCTCGATGATAAATGGCCACATCATTCCCACACATCATCACACTTCTTGAGACCATTTTCTCAAAAACAAAATACCAAAATATCCACCCAAATTCTTTATACACATTCTATATTTTCTTTTCAGCTAAAAATACCAACCCTAGGGTCCTTAGTAAGAGATCCAAATGATGTTTTTCTACGAAAAGCTAATTTTCCTCACGAATCACTTTCTTTTTTACTTATTTTTCTGACATCATTAATTAATTTTCTAATAATTAAAATATCATAAATAATTATATAAAATATGATAAAATTTTATATTGTTGATGATATAACCTATATCTGTCTTTGCTTATATCAAATGGGAAATGTAACTATCGATTGTGAATATGGAAGACTATCGTCTCACAAACTTATGTAATTTAATTTCCATAATATACTCTAAATAATGTATATAATGAAGGATTAAAATTGAATATATTATATTAATAACATATTTATACATATTTAATTATAATATCCCATAAACCTTCTTATCTTCCATTTAGTGGGAATATGGTAACATCGCATGTGTGTAAGACAGACTTCTACCCTAGAATGTGATGTTATTCATTCTTCACATATGATTTACATGAAATGTATTAACGATAAATTCAATAAATATATGCGATATTTAAGACATAATAATAAATATATTATCATGATATTTTATTTACCTACATTTTATTCTATGCAATAAAGAAATGGAAATGACATTTATGCGTATATATGGCATACTATCTCCACGAACAGTGTAATTCATTTTTTGTCTATAACATTATTTTACTTCTTTAAATACATATTTAATGAAAATATATGATATAAATATATATTATCTAAAATATTTTTTATATTAATCAATGATCAATGTAAATGGATCATAAATACCAATCCCAAACATACATGAAAAATGAAGTAGTTATTACCCAAAATGTGATTTTTACTAAGACTTGTAAATAAAAAAATTCATAAAAATTCATAAATAAGACATATATAGAATGATATATATAATTATTGTTATATAATATATTTATTATAATACATTATTTAATATATATGTGGTAATTTGTATGATGAAATTTGATACTGATTGTAAGGGATTTCTTATCTCAATTATTTTTTGGAGAGATATTCCATATTCAACACTCGATTATTTTTTCAAGTGTACATACTACCATTTTGAAATGATATAACAAAAATATACATCTAATCAATAAATTTAAAGTTTAATTTCTTTTTACTATTTATTTGGGCTTATGATTCAAATGTTTCCAAAGAGGTTAGGGATTATTGATTTAATTTTATTTCACTAGATCAGTTTCCATACTCACCACTTATTTCTTTTGTGTGATGTGTATACATGACATGAATGATTCTGATGATGAATATTATGAGTTATATAGGTATTTAAACATCTATAAAACTTTATTTCATTCATGAGTATTATGATTCAATAAATACAAAGTGAAAATTTATGTTATAATCTAATTGTTTTTGAGAATTGTTTATGGTTTTGCTTCCGATGATGAAATATTTTGATCTATACTAAAATAAAATCCTCAATTTTATTATCCAATGGTTATATTAATAAATAAAATATTTTCCATTTATTTTAATCTATTTATTTACTCAATATTTGAAGATAAAAATATTAAGGAAAGATAAAACTATTTCTCTATTTATTCAAAACCCATTTTCTTCAATATCATTGTTTTATAAAATTATTTTCAAGAATGTTTTTAAAATAAAACTATTATGGTGTAAATTTATTTACAATCATGTATTTTTTAACTAAATTTTCAAAAGGAATATTCTTTTCTATTTCTAAATGTGGTACTTTTAAATTTTTACCGAAAATGTGAAAGTAATGTTTTTTTTAAATTGGTATGATGTGGATAATATTTTCATCCATCATAAACACTCAATCTAAGATTTAATGAGTATAAATACAAAGATATCATCATTTTTATTTATTTTTACTGTTTTTATTTATTTGTTGTAGGATGTTTATGTAACCCTCTGATTATCTATAATTTTTTCTATTATGAAATAATAAAATGTTTATGGAAACTATTCCTCTTCCATGTGTTATAATATGATGAAATTGTTATGAAACCCATTTCTTTTCATGGGTTCTAATATGATGAATTTTTTATAATATTATTTCACACATATAAATTATTTTAATTGTGTTATTGGTTGGACGCATACCTCCTTCAAATTAATTATGTAATGATTAATGTTCTATGAGCTCAGAGGGTACATGGGGAGTTATATCATCCTCAAAATAGGGTTAATTTAAGGTTATACAATGCCCAATGTAGTTACACAAGTGGTTAGCCCATTAATAACTTGTTATGATTGTCTTGGATGGTATAATTTATGTGAGATATTCTATTCTTTTGTGTATTCCACAAATCTATGTAGGATATTAATGTTATGTTCTCATTGCTCGTGTTCCCGGATTCTGTTATGATACCTATATTTTTAAATACCAATATGTATTCCAAGACTCATGTTTATGATATATGATATATAGGATTCGGTTTTAAAATATATATATCTTATATTCTCATGCACTTATACTCATGTAATGTTGATATCCCCCAATTTTAGCCTTACTAAGCATATGAACTCACCCTTTCTTATGTTTCCTTTCCCTAGGATATGAAGAAATGTTTAATGTAGGTAATTAAAATGAAGTGAACTAAATTTGATGTTAGTTATGGGGGATATTTATTATAATTCATAAAATAAATATATTGTGTATCTAGTATTAAAATACACTATACCATTAGTGTTATTAGACATCTATTTGTAATATTTATTAAATATTCATCAATTAAGTTGTAATATATTTGTATAAAAATCATGGGATGTTATAGTAAAAGTTATATCCATTGAATGAATAATAAATCCATTTAAGGTAATGTGACTATATTTATTTACTCTATTATTGTTTCATAAAATCTAATTTATTATATAAGAAGGATAAATTCAATCATCATTGTTTTTTTATGGTGTGGTAATATCATATAGAAAATATTGTTTAATGTCACTTGGGTGTGATCCATGAGAATTGCACTCTAGAGCTCAGTGTAATAGACACAACATTACATGTAGTATTTGATAAAATATATTTATTCTTATACATAAATATCGTACGTTTTCATGATATAAAATAAAAATATTTTACAAATATTCCCAAGATATTATAGATGTATATATTTATAGAATTAGGAAAAAAACTAGGGAAACCCATGACTTTCTCAATAAATTGAAATATCATTCGTCTAAATAAAAAACAATTTAATCTAAAAAATCCTTAATCATATCCCAAAAATTCTAAACATAAATATCATGTTATATAGATCATGTTTATTTCATTTCTTTATAACATGGAAAAATTGAAAATTGAAAAGGGGTGATCTCAAGTGATCAATATGGTAAACCTATAATTAAAATAAGAAACATGATCTTATTATACATAATACGGTAGAAATAAATAATTTGAAAAGTTATGTAATCATTGGAAATCGAGATCAAGTTATATACATAGAAATTAATGAAAAAATGAATATAAGTATTGCTGATATCTTACTTCTAGAATACATAATTTTGTACATCAAAACATTATTTCAAGGACTTGTTCTATGACCTAATATTGATATGGGTATTTATATACATTAAATATGAAGCTATTTTTTCTCGAGAGACCCAACAACACATAAAGGGGTCATATAATATAGATCCCCTCAATTACTTTATTAGTTAAAACAATTCACCATAATATTAAACATGAAATACCATGCCATTACATAATAAACCAATATCTAAATAAAATCATGGATATCTTTATGATGAAGAATAAGTAATGTTAATACATAATCGACCTACGATAGAATTCAATAATGATCAATATTTTAATTACTTATACCCATATAAATAAAATAGATAACACGGTCATCACTCATCTTAGGGAATAAGGTAAAATTTCAGACAATTGATAGTAAAAATTGTTGAGAAAAAATGAAAAACAATATTATATAATTAAATGTACGGATTTTTATATCGTCCCACAATCAATAAAGGGAAAATATTTCGATTTAAGAATCCCACATACAAAATCTACATGGAGTAATGAAGTATTATTAAAAAATACAAAATTAATTTGCATATGTATTATAGGAAGAAATAGTTCAATAAAAGGAATAGAAATCAATGTATTAACAATGAAAAGTAATTTTAAAGAATAACATTCAAGATAAAACATTATATCTCAATGAATGGATATATTATCATTCAATATCCATGATGGGTGTCATACTACATAGGGTAATAAAAATTCAATATTAATTTATGAGGTTGGAATTTAAATGCATATAAAATATCTAGAGACTTACACATAACATAACAAATGTTATAATGTACTAAAATTTATAAAATATGTATAATATAATGAACACAACTCAATAAATAAATACAAGTTTTCAAAAACTATTCTGATATGCGTAACATTAGATTCAAGGTAAATATAAATAAAATAACATGACTTAGATTAGATCATGACTTTAATTACAAGGAAGTATTTTATAGATCATTTATTTTATAGTAAATCAATAGTAAATCATATAAATATAATATTGTGTTTGACATGTAATGTGTCTCAAAGAATTATAATTGAGACTAAGAAAACCCATACATCTTGAGTAAAATATTAATAAAATCCCATTAAAAGGTAGGTATTGTAATAGAAATAAAAATAAAAAGATTAAAATTTTATTCCAGATGTTATATATCAAAAATTAATTTTATACACCAAATAGTTAAATTTAGTTATATAATATCAATCATGCTTCAAAGGGATGAATTTGAGATGAAAACTGATACATCATATTGCATATTACACGATCATAGTCTAACCTCCTATATAATGAACATAACGATCATAATAAATTATATTATAACCATACTATAAACATAATAAATTTCTTATAATTATTTAATATCAAAATGTTAGAAATATATTAATAGATTACAAAATATTTTCACTATCGAGTGTTTGAACATTCTATTTTTTCGAACAAACAACTCAATGATCTGATTAATTTTAAATAAGTAATTTCAATTAAAAATTTATATATTATTTAAAATTCTATAATATATATTAAATATGTTTTATAATGTTCAAATTTTATTCTATTATAGTTTTAATTTTCAATCATGAATATGATATCAATAAAAAACTTGTTTTGATAGTTTTTAATGACTGAAGTTGATATATTAGTAACATGTTAATATATCAATACCAACATTAATGAATAATTAAAACATCATGAATAAATTTTTATTATATGTTCTTACTAGTATATTTAATTCCTTATTAATTCATTACAAAAACATTCTTTATGAATGTGGTAAAACATACTAAAAAACAACCTATTATGACATTTTAATGAATCAAAAAATGTGAATATATAATTTGAATAAAAAATTCAAATAAATGAAAAAATTTATTATATATATTATATTTAAATTAAAATAATTATTAAAACCATATCTGTTGGGTGGTGATGACAAGTGATGTTTTTTTATTGTAGAGGATGTAATCCGCGCACATAATTAACAACCACATTTCTCAAGAAATTTATATAATGTTGGTATATGATAATTTTATATTTTATATTCATATATATATATATTATAAATAATATTCATTCAAAAGAACCTTTATTTTTAAAATACATGATATGTAGTGATGAAAATGGAAAACGCATTTTCATGGAGGTGGTAGTCCACTCGTAGAAATAAATAATGATTTTATTTTTATTAATGGATGAGAAAGTTGAAAATATTTTTCTTTTATCATTACTTTATTATAATTATTTTATAAATGTGGTATTATTTTATTATATTAGTGTGGTTTGATAAATTAATGAGAGTAATATAAAGAAGGTAAGCTATATAATTGATAATACTCACATTGGAGATTTTGTATTCCCATGGAATATGTGTTTAAAATTAAGGGAATAGAATAATATATAGTTTTTAGATGATTATGTTCATGATAATAAAATATAGGTTAAATAAAATGGAATATATAAAATTATTAATTCAACATTTATGCATAAATTTTTAAATTTGAAAGTGGAATCCTTTTATAAGAGATTTAAAGCTAAATTTCATAAACATATATAAATTTTCAAAAATTCCATGACACTAATCATGGGTAAATTAATTAAAAGTGACAAAAATAATGATTTTTTAAGAATTTAATGTCTAAAATACTATCATCCATAGATTTTGATACAATTTTAGAGTGATTTATTGTTCTAATTATTACTATTAAACAATTACCCAAATAAACATTTTATATGGTAACAAGTTTTTAATTAAGAAAATTTATATATTATTAATCATTAATGTTCATAATATTTCATAATTTTCATGTGGAAAACCTAAATTTAATGTCTATTTAATCCAATTAAATTTCTAAATGAGATGAAATTAACATTCTAATTCCAATATTTTATATATAATTTTTTAATAGAAAAATTTTATTTTTGGTATTAAGTTTTCATAATATTATTAAGTATTTATTGACCATTAAATGAGTGTTAATATATGTTTAAATATGATATTATAGTTAGTATGGTAAATATATTAATTTTATTTTTTAGATAAAAACTAGCCATTTTTTAAACAATTAATAATTATCCTTTTTAACATTAATATGGTATATTTCATTAACCTTAGTAATATAATTTTCATAAATATAAAATGAAACTTCCAAAATTAAATAATACTATATTAATGTTTCCAAATGTTGGATAATACTTTTTAAATTAAATTCATACATGTTTGAATAAATAATTTTAATGTGGGAATATGTAACGTGTAATCACGTATTTTTAGAACATGTGTATTCTTTAGAATAATGTTCATGTATAGGAAAAAATGATCAATTTTATTGAGTTTAAAAATCTTAATAAAAATAAATGAATATTAATGGGACATTAAAATAATTCCAAAACCTAAGTTCCCAATGCACATATTTAATAAAATAATAAAAAAAATATTTTCCAAAATATATTGCTTTATTTTCTATATTTGATACTAATAGGTTTTATAAATTGAACATAAAATATTAAATTATTTTTTTCTAATTAATATATAATTTTCAAAATTTAAAAGGATTCAAAAAAATCCATCTCATTTAAAAGTGACCTGATTAGAAAAATCAGTACATCTCAATATTCACCTGAAAATTGATTATTTTATAAAATATCAAAAATTAACCTAAATATAATATTATTATTCTAAATCCAAGTATAATGTTTATTTTTCCAATTTCAATTCAAAGAATTTATAAATTTATTTTTTAGAAAAAACATAAAATCTAATGGGAAAATATATTTAATGGCCCCACCGTTGGTGGTAGGGTAGTAAGGGTTTGGGGGTGAGGGGCAGGTCGTGGGGTTAAGTCCCCAGGCTTGTGATTTATTGTAATTTTCTTCCTTGCGTGTGTGCCGCTTTCGCGGTTATACCTAATTTTTTTTGATATATTTAATGAAAAATATTATTTTAAGATATTGACTATTATTATTCACATTTGATAATAATTACCAACTAAATTAGATTTAACCAATTATTAATTACAAAAGCAGTTTTTCGTTATTAATCTTCTATTTATTGAAATTGAAATGTAAATAATGTAACATCGATAGATTTCATGGAATTATTTTTCAAATGAATAAATTTAAATTGATTTATTTCATTTCACTATGTCAATAATTCCTTTTACATGTCACATAATAGGTGTACTCTACATGCAACATCATCATGGGGTGTGTTACACGCAACATGGAGTTTCTACGAAACATCATTTAGTTGTTATAATTATTTAAATTATATAGTTTTAATGTGTCCATTTAACAATGGAAAATGAATAATAAAAACATCTTTTGAAATATTTTTTATAATATATTTATATAAATATAACAAATTGATAATTAAAATTATATATTTTTGTAAAATCATTATATTTTTAAAAATTTTATATTCTCAGATGAAGTGTTTTCCATGTCCTGCTATGAAAACACATAAAATTAATTCTAGTCACATTTAGAAAATAAATTTGATATAATAAACATCATTATTTAATTTATAATTTCAAATTTATCTTAGGGTGAATTTTTGGGATTTTTTTGAGAAATTCCATTTTTGGTCAAATAGTAAAAAATTAAGGAATTTTAATTCAAAACATCATTTTCATCTAATTTACACTTGTAGTTAAATCAAATTTTAGGTTTTTTAAAGTCAAATTAGATCAATAATTGATATATGAACCTAATTGCTTTCATTGGATTATTCTAATATTTAATTTATATATATAAGCTTAATGAACTTTTGAACATTCTGACATTAAAAACTCGCTTTCTCTTAATGTCTACGAGATTAGAATTGACATTTATTTTTCTAATTATGTTAATTGAATTAATAAAATAAAAAATACACAATTTTAATTATTATTATATTTATATTCTAATAATATCAACATAATTTTTGACAACAAAATATCAGTGAAAGTGATTAAGATTAATTACAACAATTAAGGTAAAATTGAGATTAACAAAGGAATAAACCTTAATCTTATGGGACAAAATTACCTATCCACATATTATAATTCATTTTTTGTATATATATAATCCATAAAAATTATAATATTAATATTTTTTGGGTTTTGGATGACTTTTTTAAGTAAAAGCGTGGGTATACAATACTTGTTTTCAAAAATTCCAAGTGTGTCCCCTCCCTTCCATAAAAATATCCACCAAATCCCCCCCATTCTTCACAAATCTCAATCTACTTAGTATTGGGAAAAAATATAACCAATATAGTTCCCAGAATACCACTATTACTCCTAAAATATCATTTTCGTTGAAATCCATCCAAGGAAGCCCTTCGATGCAGACCAAAATTAGATACCAAAAGAAGGGATAACATCCTTAAGAAAACTCCTTTATTTTATTTTCTTTATCCACCAAACTAATTATTCTTATTTCATGAAAACAAAATAGACTTAGTATCCTTGTGTTTTTTTATGATTCTCGGGGGGAGCTCGCGTAGGCTCCCGATGGCGATTCTCTAACCCTACAGCGATGACGACCGTTGTGACCCCTCCTCCCATTGAGGAGGGGGGGGGGTCTCTGCCTCCTAATCATTATTATGGATCTATGAAACTGGGTAATTGTTACTTCATTCAGTCCTCGTCTGATGCAGGTTTCTTCTTTTCTGAATTCCATGTTACTCTAATGGTCTACAGATGCATCTTAGATTAGCCTGTTGTTCCAGTTATAGTGCAGAAGTTCTCTGAAGCATCGTCATTTCTATCCATGGCTTTGATTGTGAGATTCATGTGGCAGAGACCACTCGTGGAGGATTTTGACAAGGGAATCAATGTAGAATGGGGTTTGAAGCATCGTGTGTAGGTAGGTATTCTGGGGTCGTGACAATTTCTCATTATCTTTTCTGATGAGGAAGACTTGGGTAGGTCATGGTCTAGAAGTATGAAATCATTCTTTGTTTCCTATTTCAATCTTCTTCGGTGGTCTTTTGATGCTCATATGAATCGTGACTCACCCAATATGGCGATATGGATCAAACTGTCTGATATTCCCCTTCCATTCCAGAACCTTGAGTTGCGGAGATCAATTGAAAATTCCATTTGGCAGTTCATATGTCGTTATCAAAGGACGACATCGATGATGCATCTGATGACTACGAGAATCTGTATTGAAATGGATATTTCAAGACATCCACCAATGATTTTTTGGATTGTTGTTGAAAATTAATACAGGTATGCTCAGTCTATTGTTTATGAATCTGTGACTCCCTTATGTTCCTGTTGTCACAGAAAGTGACACGATGAATCTGGTTGTCGCAAGAAGGTTGGGGTGTCTGACCTGTTGAGCTCCCAGATGTGGAAAATGTTGTCCCATTTATAGGTAGTGAGGCTACCCCACTTGATGGGCATAGGGGTGACCAGACCCCATCAACAATCTCCCCGATCAATGTTAATGCTTATAATACATGAAATCTAGTGCGGGGGGTGTCTTCAGGGGAGGTGATGAAAGGATCTCATATGGCATCCAATCCAACTGCACATGCTGTACTGGAAGACCGGAGCCTGAAAACTGACACACTAAGTATAGTTGTTTTGGGAGTATAGGGAAGACTGGATGAGGATGGGTGGAAAGAGTCATTGTTTGAAGATGGTGCGGCTAACCCATCAGTTATTTTTGAGATTCTTAATAAGGGAAATGGTCAGTCTGAAGAGCTGAGTCATGATGCTGCTAAGCCTGGGGGGGGGGGGCAGAGACACCTATGCAGATTCCACAGGTCATCCATTCAGGTGACAATATGGTTGTTGATGTTTTTTCAAGGAAGGATGGTGCATAATCACAAGAATCTGAGAATAGGGATGAGAAAGTGGTCATTTTCCAATCTTTCAATGATGGATTGGTGGAAATTGTCGCCCTTGATGTCAACTTCACAACCCAGGATGGTAAGATGTAGTCAGATGAGCTGATGATCGGTATAAAGGAAGGTAGTCAAGCTGGTGTCTCAGTGTCCCCGTCTAGGAATTGGGCCAAGAGAGGGCGACAGGGTCAAGGTTCAGTTATGGCTTTTCTGGACATCTAGGGGCAGACCTCCATACCCCAAAGCAACAGATCTGAAGGATTGCTTGGGGATGACTCAGGTACTATGAATGTTATGCCACTTGACTCAAAGGAAGGGTATAGGAATGAACGTAATGGGGATGAATTTTTTCACTTGGAAAGTGGAACTCCAACTGAGGATAATAAAAGTAGACCAAGGAGGAGGAGCATGAGGGACTATTCATGTAACACCCCGAGATTTTATGAAAAAATATTCTTTTAATTTCATTGATGTCTTGTGTTGTAAGCTACAACAAGATTACCTTGCTCTATACGCAACACCGTATGAGCTTGCAGTATACAAAACACTATTCTTGGATCATGTTACACATAATTTTGATAGTAGTTATTCTACGAAACATTGAGTGTGTATATATATATATTCACTGAATAAATGAAATATTGTTGGATTCTGTTATACGAAACAGCGGTAGAGTCTTGCACAACACGCAACCCTGACATGGCTTGTATTACACACAATCACGACCTTCCTCAATATCGTGTGTTGTACGCAATACCGGGTTTTACTAAACAACGATATATTATTATAATATTATTATGAACTAGACATTATGAATAGTATTAACTAAATTTATATTTTTATAAAATTATTATTCATCTTACACATTTTCTAGAACATGGTATATGAACAAAATAAATTTTTCGGGTAAAATAAGTATTTTTAAAAAAATGCAGTTTTGCCGCCTTTTGATGGTGCACCCACTTTAAAACTAGTTTTGACATATTTATAAGTTCAATTTTACAAAATAAAGTTATTATTTGGAATCAGGATATAAAATTTCACCTTGGATAATTTTTTCATATTATTATGATAACTTTCATATTTTAATGAATAGTAAAAACACGCTATATTTTAATTAAAAACAACTTTTTTCATCATAATAACTTATGTGATTAAATTATAATATTTAATGGTTTAAAATTATAAATAGAATATATTTTTACCATTTAATATAATGTTTGTCATTATCCTTGATTTTACATTGAATTTGTAGGTTAAATAAATTCAATCTTTTGCAATGTTTTAAACAAAAACCCATTTTCTTTCGACAACGGGATTAATTTTAAATTAATTTCATCAATGTATGTGTATTGAATTTAGAAAATTGGATTCCATATTTGGAATCTGTGGTTCTTAATTATACTAATAGACTACTTTTTATTTTTGGGCATTATGAATATTAACTCCGGTAAGTTTTATTTACCATAGTTAAATGTAAATCGGGGTAATTAAGGGTAAATATAAGATTATAAAATTACCCTAACACCTGCAAAAATCCTATTGTATGACTAATAGTCTAACCATATCAACTAAGGGTAAGATTAGAATAATTTAATGGACTTGTGTCCCCGAAAATAACTTAATTATTTTTAAAACCAAAGAAAGTGACAACATGTCACTCTCTTAAATCTTATAAGTATATTAATTTTAATTTAGTGATAAACTTCATGAATGTTCAAATATTAATAGTCTCCAGAAATAAAATGAATTTATCTACATCATATGAATTTGTTTATAATTTTTACGGATTAAATAATTATCATTAATTGTGACACAATAGTGATGCAAAAATTGTTTATGTAGTGAAAAATCAAGAATATAATTTTTATTAAACTAATAGTGACCATAAAAGGCACAAAAACCTGAGAAAAACTTATTTTTCATGTACATTTAAACTATAATCATCCAATGGTAGAATATTTGACCATTTTTATCCTTATAAAAGCAATTATGACACTTATATTATTTTATTTTAAATGATGCCAAAGTTGTCACCTTCATAATGTAATAAATATAACAATTTAAATATTGTGATTTTAAGATGATAAATTCGAGTAAAAGTATTATTGTGAAATTTAATAGATTTATTTTCATCATAGGATTTTATTTTTAATTTTTATTCAAAAATATGTATATTAAATAATTATACAAAAATGATGTAGTAATTATTTTATTAAGAGATAAACCAAATAAATGGTTTTAAAAATAATAAAATAAATATTATATGAACTATTTAATGTGATAAATTAATTTTATAGATACATATGACCTTTTATTTATCTATTAATGCTTTTATTTGGAATATATCTTCTGTATATATTTTCTTTAAATTCAAATAAATGAATAGTTTCAAAATTGACACTATTGTTATTTTATAAAAATAACATATTATAAAATTGTTTAAAAATCACAAAAAAATTAAAAATTAAAAATTTAAATTTATATGTTATAAAATTTTATAATTTATCCAATTATGGACAATTCGCAACAAATAAGTAATTATTTTTTCTATTTTAAAATATAGAATGTTATTACAACAAATAAAATTAAATTGATTAAATAAGGATAAATCAAGTTGATAATGTTGAAACTAAATTCCTAACATGTCTAAATTTTATTTTTTTATCATATTACAGCCCTATAATATATAATATTCAAATATGAGTCATTTTTTAAGGTTTTTATGTTGGGTTAGATTTATTATAAATTAATATTTTTAAGATTTCTAAAGGTTCCCCTCTCCTCCCTTATAAATGGGCACCTCCTCCCTCTCTTCCTCACACCAATTTGAGCATTTAAGCTCGGCCAAACCATGCCAATTTACCTTATCAACTTCCCTCTAAATATCCTAGAGGTCCTGGGCTTCTTTAAAGACCAATTTATTACCCTAAGAGGAGGATTCAAAGAGGCGTGTCAAAGAAGAGATAATATCTGTTACCGATTCTTTCAATTTTCATTCTTCTTCAACGTCTTCTTATTTAGTTGTTTCATTATGAAGTAATAACATCAGTATACCTCATATACTAATATGTTATTATAAATTAGAAGCAACCCAATTTCACCTTCTATCCATCCTACAGAAAACAAAATCAACGCACGTGCGTACATACAGAATATCGTCTCCACGCCGTGGTGTAATCTGTTTTTTCACCAACAACTTACATGGATGAGTATAATGGTGTAAAGAATAACTATATATGGTTATAATAACATCATAAGGATTCTGATATATTATACCATCCACTCCAATTCTATAATTATGGGAACGATATCATCGCTCGTGCGTATGTACGGACTACCGTCTCCACGACGCGATGAGATTCATTCTCCATGATTAACCATACATGAATGATCATAAAGTATATATAATGAATAATAATTAAATATATGAAATAATAATGCTACTGTATTTATGTATATATATATGTATGTCATCTATTTAGTTTCATTCAATTCAATATGGAAACGAAAACAGCGTTCATGCGTACGTACGACTTACTGTCTCCATGAACGGTGTATTTCATTCCTTTTATCGATCAATAATATATATGTATATGATGAATATATATTACATATAAATCATGTCTTACATTCTTAATTATTTAAATTAGGATATAAGTAATAATATCAAAAAAGGACAAGTCGAAACACATACGATAAATGAAATGATTTTACCCAAAACGCTACTTTAACATGGAATTTACAAAAGAACGGGTAATATAAAGTCATAAGTGAAACATATATGATATCATAACAATGAATATGATTATTTAATAAGTCAATTAAATTATTTAAATAATTATACAGGAGGTTTGGAACCATACGAAGCATATCAGACCTAAGGTAAGGGATAACTTTTCCAATCTCTTTTTTATCCGAGATTGTTTATTCATAATTATTTACTCAGGTTATTTCTATCATCCATATCCATGTTTTATAAAAGTGTATTCATGTTTGTTTAAAGACATTGTTACCATTTTTTTATTTTTGCTACATTTTATGTAAGGAATCATTCTTTTGTTTAGGTTACAAGGTACTTTTTTGACTTTTCCGATAAAAGTACGAGGTGAATGTTATTTTTAAATTATACGGTGTGAACGGATTTTTATGGTTTTATAAAGCCTTATTTTCATGAAGATTCCTCCAAAATATTTCATTTCTATTTTCAACAAAAACCTTTTCTTCTAAAATTTCATGACATTTTTAAAATAAAATGATTTTGAAGAAAAAAGGATATTTTCCTCAAGAATTCATTTCAAGTGTTTTAAAAAAACCATT
The DNA here is from genome assembly GCA_963277665.1 of Viscum album. Taxonomy (NCBI): domain Eukaryota; kingdom Viridiplantae; phylum Streptophyta; class Magnoliopsida; order Santalales; family Viscaceae; genus Viscum; species Viscum album. Next base: position 1,382,125,494 of record OY728164.1, read on the forward strand.
TTCATCTAAGATGACATTATTTTACATGTGTAAGCTTCAAGTATAATGTCTCTATGATTTACATGGTTTCACATTTCTTGTTATGAAATCATATCCATTTCTTTTATATGGATTATGTGATGATGGGATGATGTTTATGAAACCCATTTTATTTATTGGGTTATTATGAATTATGTATGTTTATTTTGTGGCACAAGTAAGAATGATTTCATTATGAGATGGGTGGGACCTATATATCCCTCCAATTAATTTGGTAAATATTTATATCTCATGAGATATACCTGGCTGGAATGGCAAGTTAAACTGGTTCAATAATAAAGGACTGGAATGAGGAGTGAACTTGATTCAGAAAGGGACTTTGTCTACTAAGATGGTCTTGGCAGGAATTCCTTGGCTACTTTGGAAATCATATCATGTGCTTAATGGTTGACACAATTACATGTTTTATTCCCATTATATTTTATCATGATTGATGTTCCCTTATGATATATTCCTTACGTACTTCCAAGATTCATGTCTTTGCTCAATATTTTGATGTTTAGATTTTATGTTCAAGTTTTTGAATTCAAATGTTTATGGATTGTTTTATGTTCTCTATGTTTACCCTTACTAGGAATTTGAGCATAGCCCTTTAATTTTTTCTTTTCCCCATGATATAAATAAAGGTTTTAGGTAAGAAAAAAAGGGGAAGATCTTTATTGGGAGATGTTGAAGATCATTCACTCATTCACCACGATTAGAAGATTTTATTCCGAGTTTCCAAAGTCACTAAACTATTACGGTCCTTGTGTGGTCTGTTTTGGTTATGTATTAAGTATTCCGAAAAAGTAATCTAATGTCCATGTACGTCACGCTTCGACCCTCTACAGTTGGTATCAGAGGAATGGTTTATTCAACCTTGGAAACTAGGTTGCGAGAACTTTAGTGAGATCCCTAGAGATATGTCTAAAGTATGTCTAAGGATGTCCTCTAATGTTAAGTATATGTATAGGTTATAGTCCTATAATTGCACGAACGATCTTAGAATTTAACCTATGATTTTAGATATTGAGGGTACTTCCCTTTACCTATGTTGTTTTCCATAGCATGGTTTTTTCTTTTCACACTATTCTTTTTGGGTTTTAGAAAATGGCTAGAAATAGGATGATTCACGATAATGGAGGATATGACGGAGAATGGAATGATATTCTTCACGAGAAACCAAATTAAAAGGGATTTTGAAGTCCAAACATCGTTATTATGCCTAATCAGAAATCTCATAATATGATCAATAATCTCAACTTTGATAAGTTTCCCGACACAGATTATAAGTGAAAGATGGAGTTTCATGATGACCATAGAGGAAAGAATGTTCAAATTCCCTCTTGTAAATCATGTTGGAAGAGGCATCAAGGAGATTGTTTCAATGGAACTCAAAGATGGTTTGGGTGTGGAAAAGAAGCACACAAATCCGGTAAGTGAAAATGAAAAGGTTCAGTTAACAGCCATGGACAAGGATAATGGTATTTCTACGACGTCAACAATGATTAGATGTTTTAAATGTGGAATGTATGTGCATTATGAAAATCAATTCCCTAAGGGAAAATCTCATTAAGAGAATCAGCATGGTTATATGAGTAGTAATTTATGTGGATGATGATGAAGATACTACAAATGAAATATGAGATGAAAGAAATGATGAAGCTCAATCAGTGGTTTATGAAGTTTGGGAATGATTGTATGTTTATAAAGAATAATGTATGGTACTATGTAATAAAGAATCATCTAAGTATTGTTACACTATTGTTTTTTCTAAAGTATTTTAAAGTTTATGTTGAATGGTACCAGAAAACCATGAAAGGTTATTCAGATATTTTTGGAAAGTAGATGATATGCGTATAATGAATGGATAAGAAGATAATGAGATGTTTGATTGTATTTATGAGCTCATGACTGATATAAGGACTAAGTGATATCACGGTTTGAGTATATAGATTTTTGAGGATTTTGGTATGTGGAAAGTGTTAACTTTTAACTGCATTCATGTTTTCACTAAGGTTCAATGGGTATTCACTATTCAAAAGAATACATGATTAAGGTATTCACATGTTTAATATTTGACCAACAAGATATATCTTATGATATATTACGGATAAATGATGGCATTCACGTGATTGTTATGTGACATTTCAAGTAATAATTTTCTTTATACTATGAGCTTGGACCGAAGTATTTTAGATAAGCCTAAAGATTAGAATAGATTATGTTAGACATAAGTTAGTATTGTTTAGGGATAGAACTTTTTTCGATATTATTGATGGGATGTTAAAGTAATTTAGTTTTAGAAAAAGTACAACCTGCAGGACGGGTGACGACCCATCGTGTCGGACAAGGCTGTTGGAATCGAACCCACAACCGAAGTGCGACTGGCCTTTATCTCCTACCATTAGCCTACAAGAATCCCTGTTTAGTAGAAAATAGTTTTATTATATTAAGTAGTATGATATATGAAGTATAATTCCATTTTAGGAACCATATATGATTAATCTCAATATAGACGGACTTATGTATTTTTGATAACTTTTAGAACCTTTTGTTTGAGACAGATGGAATGACCCATCATTCTATCACATGATCTGCTAACACTTCACAAATGACAAATTAAACTTCACTTCATTAAGAGATGAAGTGAATGTTGTCCAAAGAATGACCAATAGTGATACTGTACTAAAATCATGGAAGTATTTCTTCTAATTCCAATTTCATCAACATTATGAAAAATGATCTTGAAAAGAAAAAACGTTGTCCTAGTGCCCTTATATCCGATGAATCAGATGGTACCTTAGATCATCACAAATCTATGTATTTGTGATTGATGGCTTTTTCATGGCCTTGTTCTCTACCAATCTCCATCAGAACTTGATGGTTATATTTTTCTTCCATATCCATATTTTCACCTATTTTCTCCTATATGGAAACCCAGTGAAGAGTTTCATTGGCTAATTGTTACATTTCATACTTTAGTTTTTAAAAATAAGTTTTAGTATTCCTTTTTACGATATTGGTTTCTATAAATAGTAAACGATTTATAACCCCGACGAATTTCGAGGGAGAAATTCATTTTAAGGGGGGTAGAATGTAACACCCCGAGATTTTATGAAAAAATATTATTTTAATTTCATTGATGTCTTGTGTTGTAAGCTACAACAAGATTACCTTGCTCTATACGCAACACCGTATCAGCTTGCAGTATACACAACACTATTCTTGGATCATGTTACACACATTTTTTATAGTAGTTATTCTACGAAAGATTGAGTGTGTATATATACATATATATATTTTCACTGTGTAAATGAAATATGGTTGGATTATGTTATACAAAACAACAGAAGAGTCTTGCACAACACGCAACCCTAACTTTGCTTGCATTACACGCAATTGCGACCTTCCTCGATAGAATGTGTTGTACGCAATATCGGGTTTTACTAAACAACGATATATTATTATAATATTATTAGGAACTAGCCATTATGAATAGTATTAACAAAATTTTGAATTTTATAACATTATGATTCATCTTACACTTTCTCAAGAACATGGTATAAGAACAAAATAAATTTTTCGGGTAAAATAATTATTTTTCAAAAAATGCAGTTTTGTTGCCTCTTGATGGCGCACCCACATTAAATCTAGTTTTGACATGTTTATAAGTTTAATTTTACAAAATAAAGTTATTATTTGGAATCAGGATATGAAATTTCACCTTGGATAATTTTTTCATATTATTCTGATAACTTTCATATTTTAATGAATAGTAAAAACACGATATATTTTAATTAAAAACAACTTTTTTCATCGTAATAACTTATTTGATTAAATTATAATATTTAATGGTTTAAAATTATAAATATAATATATTTTTTTCATTTAATATAATTTATGTCATTAGCCTTGATTTTACATTGAATTCTTAAGTAAAATAAATTCAATCTTTTGTAATGTTTTAAACAAAAACCCATTTTCATTCGACGACGAGATTAATTTTATTTTAATTTATGCAATGTATGTGTTTTTAATTTAGAAAAATGGATTCAAAATTTGGAATCAGTGGGTGCAAATTACATTAATAGAATAATTTTTATTTTTGGGCATTATGAATAGTATATACGGTAAATTTTATTTACCATAGTTAAGGTAAATCAGGTAATTAAAGGTAAATATAAGATTAAAAAATTACCCTAACACATGAGAAAATCCTATTGGATGACTAAAAGTCTACCCATATCACCTAAGCGTCGGATTAGAATCATTTAATGTACTTTTGTCCATGAAAATAACTTAATTATTATTAAAACAAAAGAAAGTGACAACATGTCACTCTCTTAAATTGTATAAATATATTAATTTTAATTTAGTGGTAAACTTCATGAAACATCGAACATGAATAGTCTCCATAAATCTAATGAAATTATCTACATCATATGAATTTATTTATAATTTTTAGGGATTAAATAAGTATCATTAATTGTGACACAATAGTGATGGAGAAATTGTTTATCTAGTGAAAAATCAAGAATAGAGTTTTCATTAAACTAATACTGACCATAAAATGCACAACACCCAGACCATAACTTATTGGTCATGTACATGTAAACCATAATCATCCAATGGTCTAATATTTGACCATTTTTAGCCTTATAAAAGCGATTATGACACTTATATTATTTTATTTTAAATGATGCCAGGGTTGTCACCTTCATAATTTAATAAATATAACAATTTAAATATTGTGATTTTAAGATTATAAATTTGAGTAAATGTATTATTGTAAAATTTAATATAATTATATTCATCATAGGGTTTTATTTTTAATTTTTATGCAACAAATATGTATATTAAATAATTATACAAAAATGATGTAGTAATTATTTTGTTAAGAGATAAACCAAATAAATGGTTTTAAAAATAATAAAATAAATATTATATGAACTATTTAATGTGCTCCACTAATTTTATAGATAGATATGACCTTTTATAAATCTATTAAATCTTTTAGTTCGAACATATGTTCTGTAAATATTTTATTTAAATTCAAATAAATGAATAGTGCCAAAATTGACACTATTGTTATTTTATGAAAATAACATATTATAAAATTGTTTAAAAAAAATATTTAAAAATTATAAATTTAAATTTATATGTTATAAAATGTTATAAATTATCCAATTATGGAAAATTCACTACAAATAAGTAATTATTTGTTATAATTTAAAATTTAGAATGTTATTACCACAAATAAAATTAAATTGATTAAATAATGATAAATCAAGTTGATAATGCTGCAAATAAATTCCTAACATGTATAAATTTTATTGGATGATTATATTAAAACCATATCTCATCTAAGATTCGAATATTATTCATTTTTGGAGGTTTTTAAGTGGGGTTAAATATATTATAAATTAATATTTTTAAGATTTCCAAAGGTGCCCCTCTCCTCCCTTATAAAAGGGGACCTCCTCCCTCTCTTCCTCACTCCAATTTGAGCCATTAAGCTCGGCCAAAACTGGACTAGTTTCCTTCTAAACATCCCTAGAAACATACTAGAGGTCCTGGTCTTCTTCAAAGACCAAGTGTAGTACCCTAAGAGGAGGATTGAAAGAGGCGTGTCAAAGAAGAGATAATATCTGTTACCGATTGTTTCAATTTTCTTTCTTCTTCAAATTATTCTTATTTAGTTGTTTCATTATGAAGTAATAACATCAGTATCCCCCATATAATGATATTTTATTTTAAATATGAAACAACCCTATTTCACCTTCTATCCATCCTATGAAAAACAAAATCACCGCGCATGCGTACGTACAGAATACTGTCTCCACGCCATGGTGTAAACTGTTTTTCCACCAACACCTTACATGGATGGGTATAATGGTGTAAAGAATAACTATATATGGTTATTATAACATCATAATAATTCTGATATATTATACCATCCACTCCAATTCTATAATTATGGGAACGATATCATCGCCCGTGCGTACGTACGGACTACCATCTCCACAATGCGATGAGTTTCATTCTCCATGATAAACCATACATGAATGATCATAATGTTTATATAATGAATAATAATGAAATATATGAAATAATAATGCTACTGTATTTATGAATATATATATTTATGTCATCTATTTAGTTTCATTCAATTCAATAAGGAGACTAAAACAGCGTTCATGCGTACGTATGGCCTACCGTCTCCATGAACGATGTGTTAGGTGGAGAAAGAAAGGAGTGATGGCAAGAGGGGGGGGGGGTGAATTGCCTTTTAAAAAATAATTAACAATTTAAAAACAAAGTGAAAGTGCAGCAGAAATAAAATAGGCAAGACACAAAATTGATAACGGAGTTCGGCTTAAACCCAAGCCTACGTCTCCGCTCCCAACTCAACCGTTGAGAGATTTACTACCGCTTTCTTTTCAATGGTTTTAGCAAGAAACCCACTAGACTTTAAGGTTAGTCTAGAACCTATTACAGCTTGCTTTTAATGGTTATGCAAGAACCCACTTTCTTTCAATGGTTGAGCAAGAACCCACTAGCCTTCTTACAGGTGAAGGCTAGCTCACCTTTGTCTCAAGCCTTTTAAAGGAAAGACTTGACTAACCTCTTCACACCTTGAAGGTGGTGTGAAAACCCAAAGAAGAGAGGATGAGAGAAATGAGGGGTTTGTTGGCACAAACCCAAATTTAAGCTCAAAATAGATAAAACAAGAAAAACCGTAATGGGAGAAGTCTTGGGCGCCAAAGGATTGATGGAGTTGATGAAGAGCGCTCCCAAGCTTCTTTGGTGGTGCTCCTTGGATGTGGAAAGGAGTTGGAGCAATTGGGTATTCCTTGGAGGAATGCGCCAGAGGTTCGCCAAATGATCAAAAATGTATCTCGTGGGATTCCTTATGTTTCGCTGGTGTTCTGGGGCTTCCTAGTCCTTTATTTATAGAGGGGGAACCCTCATATGGCCTTTGGAGGTCTTCGGAGCCGTTGGAAAAGGCTTCGGAGCCGTTGGGAGGCAAGTGGACAGGTCTGGTCAAAGGCCCAACGGCTAGTTTGACTGGCTCCACCGGCTGACCGGTGCTTGGCCACCGGTTGGCCGGTGCTTGAAAAATGGAGATCAATTCTGCCCAAGCTCCACCGGCTGGCCGGTGAGGAGGCCACTGGTTGGCCGGTGTTGAGGCAGTGGCAGATACTGTTCTGTCTGGGTGCCATCGGCTGGCCGGTGAGGAGGCCACCGGTTGGCCGGTGAGGAGGCAGTAGCTGCCCCTTGGATCAGGGTTCCACCGGCTGGCCGGTGGTGGGACACCGGTTGGCCGGTGGTCTGGACAGAGGGATGCCTTCTGTCCAGGCCTCCATCGGCTGGCCGGTGGTCTTCCACGGGTTGGCCGGTGGACTGATTTTCAGTCCACTTTCAGCTTCTTGCTTTCTTGGCCCAATTCTTTGGCAACCTGAAATCATGCCTATCATCCAAAAACACTTAAAATAATATTAGATAAATAAGAGAGTGATTGTGATCATGAAAATTAAACCACGAGGGGTATGAGAGGTACAACAATCTCCCCCTATTTTGATGATCACAATCACCAAAACAAGCAATGTAAAATACTGAAATGAAAGGCATGCTTTAAATTGTTTACTTTTCAATTTATCCTTTAAAGCATGAGAGAAAGATTTATCCTTTGGAGCCATTGGAAAAGGCTTCTGAGCCATTGGGAGGCAAGTGGACAGGTCTGGTCAAAGGCCCAACAGCTAGTTTGACTGGCTCCACCGGCTGACCGGTGCTTGGCCACCGGTTGGCCGGTGCTTGAAAAATGGAGATCAATTTTGCCCAAGCTCCACCGACTGGCCGGTGAGGAGGCCACCGGTTGGCCGGTGAGGAGGCAGTAGCTGCCCCTTGGATCAGGGTTCCATCGGCTGGCCGGTGGTGGGACACCGGTTGGCCGGCGGTCTGGACAGAGGGATGCCTTCTGTCCAGGCCTCCGTCGGCTGGCCGGTGGTCTTCCACCGGTTGGCCGGTGGACTGATTTTCAGTCCACTTTCAGCTTCTTGCTTTCTTGGCCCAATTCTTTGGCAACCTGAAATCATGCCTATCATCCAAAAACACTTAAAACAATATTAGATAAATAAGAGAGTGATTGTGATCATGAAAATTAAACCACGAGGGGTACGAGAGGTACAACAATCTCCCCCTATTTTGATGATCACAATCACCAAAACAAGCAATGTAAAATACTAAAATGAAAGGTATGCTTTAAATTGTTTACTTTTCAATTTATCCTTTAAAGCATGAGAGAAAGATTTTTCCCCCAATCAACCAAGAATTTCTCCCCCTTTGTGATTATCAAAATAGCACGGGGCATAAAACATGATTGAGGGAAAGAATTGAAAACAAGATAGATATTTTAAACCAATTGAAATTTTTGAAATTTGAATTGAAAGAATTGAATTGAATATTTTGAAATGAAATTTTCGAATTGAAAATTTTGAAATTGAAGATTTGAAATGAAAATTTGAATTGAAGGTTTTGAATTGAAAATTTGAATTGAAAATTTGAATTGAAAATTTGATTTGAAAAACTCAAAAAGGTAAAAACGATCCTAACTCCCCCTAAATAAAAACAACATATCACCGGGGAGAGGATTTTGAAACCGAGACAAATTTTGGCCTAGAGAGACTCGCTAAAAGGGATTTTTCAATCCATACATGTCTAGTTGCGGATCGTCTCTTAAAAAATTCATCGTTAAAAGAAATGGTTTTGGGCCTTCCATACCGGGCATTTTTGCGATTGCACTCATAGATTAAGTGCCCGGGTTTTTTACAATAATTGCAAAATTTAAATTGGGAGCTCTCCCTTACAAAAATAGTTGGAGCATGGGAAGAGGAAGCTTGCTTGGAATAGCCAAGCCCTTGGGTGGTTCTAGATATGCGTTGAGAACCTAGCAAATTGGTCAAATTTTGTTCACCTTGGGTGAACTTGGCAAGGGATTCCCTTAAGTCTTTGATTGTTAATTCCATAGACTCAACATCGGGAAGGTTTTGGATTTTAAGGGTCAAGTCTTCCTTCTCTTTGAGAAGTTGTTCCTTTTAGGAAGAGAGTTTTTTGAAATTATTTTTTAAAGCAACAAATTTGGAAGAAAGTTCGTGAAAACCTTCCTCCAATTGATCTCTAGCGTGTTGGAGATCCTCATAAGATAAATGATTAAAAGAATTGGAAGAACTAGAGGATGAGGAGTCGGAAGAGGTTACCTCATGAAATGCCATTAGGAATTTTTTACCGTTGTCGCTTGAGGAGGAGGAGGAGGAGGATGTGGAGCTATCACTCCATGTGGCCTTGAATGCCTTCTTCTTCTCCTTTTGCTTGGCTCTTTTCTTGTTGAGTGGACAATCGGGCTTGTAATGGCCTTTCTTGCCACACCCGTAGCATTTTACCTCGGGCTCGGATTTTTCGTCGTGTTTTTCCTTTCGATCCTTGCGGGATTTCTTCTTCTTTTGCTTCTTCATGAAGTTGTGCATTTTGCGGGCAAGATTCTCCATTTCGGAATCGCCGCTTGAAGTGGAAGATGATGAGGAGGAGGAGCTTTCTTCTTGTTGAACTTTGAAGGCGATGTTCTTTGGAACTTTGATCGGTTTTCCTTCCTTTTCAGCTTGCCTCCTCATTGTAATCTCGTAGGTCATGAGGGATCCGATGAGCTCCTCGACCGGCATTTCTTTTAAATTTTTCGCTTCTTGAATTGCCGTCACCTTTGGTGCCCATGAGCTTGGTTAGATCCATAGGATTTTCTTGACCATTGTTTCTGCAGAAATATTATCTCCAAGAGATTTTCTACCATTGAAAACATCAGTAAAGCGAGTAAACATATCAGAAATAGATTCGGATGGATGCATGGTAAAAGACTCAAAATCTTGTCGGTACATATCTAATCGAGTATCCTTGACTTTGTTGGTCCCCTCATGGGTAACCTCCAAAAGATTCCAGATTTCATGAGATGAAGTGCATGTGGAAACTCGATTAAATTCATTACGATCAAGGCCGCAATGAAGAGCGTTCATGGCTTTGCCATCAAGCTCAAAATTTTTAATATCGGCTTGAGTCCATTTGGATTCATCGGGAGAAGAGAGAGAATAACCATGCATGACAATTTTATAAATAGGATAACCTATACTTCTAAGAAAAGTGGTCATGCGGGTTTTCCAATAAGTATAGTGGGTTCCATCAAAAAATGGAGCACGACCCAAAGAATAGCCTTTGGGGGCGAAAGAAGTTGAAGCCATAAAAAAGTATCTTGAATTTGAAACCGGTTAGGGTATTACTCAAATTTTCCTCTGATACCAAATGTTAGGCGGAGAAAGAAAGGAGTGATGGCAAGAGGGGGGGTGAATTGCCTTTTAAAAAATAATTAACAATTTAAAAACAAAGTGAAAGTGCAGCGGAAATAAAATAGGCAAGACACAAAATTGATAACGGAGTTCGGCTTAAACCCAAGCCTACGTCTCCTCTCCCAACTCAACCATTGAGAGATTTACTACCGCTTGCTTTTCAATGGTTTTAGCAAGAAACCCACTAGACATTAAGGTTAGTCTAGAACCTATTACAGCTTGCTTTTAATGGTTAAGCAAAAACCCACTTGCTTTCAATGGTTGAGCAAGAACCCACTAGCCTTATTACAGGTGAAGGCTAGCTCACCTTTGTCTCAATCCTTTTAAAGGAAAGGCTTGACTAACCTCTTCAAACCTTGAAGGTGGTGTGAAAACCCAAAGAAGAGAGGATGAGAGAAATGAGGGGTTTCTTGGCACAAACCCAAATTTAAGCTCAAAATAGATAAAACAAGAAAAACCGTAATGGGAGAAGTCTTGGGCGCCAAAGGATTGATGGAGTTGATGAAGAGCGCTCCCAAGCTTCTTTGGTGGTGCTCCTTGGATGTGGAAAGGAGTTGGAGCAATTGGGTATTCCTTGGAGGAATGCGCCGGAGGTTCGCCAAATGATCAAAAATGTATCCCATGGGCTTCCTTATGTTTCGCTGGTGTTCCGGGGCTTCCTAGTCCTTTATTTATAGAGGGGGAACCCTCATATGGCCTTTGGAGGTCTTCGGAGCCGTTGGAAAAGGCTTCGGAGCCGTTGGGAGGCAAGTGGACAGGTCTGGTCAAAGGCCCAACGACTAGTTTGTCTGGCTCCACCGGTTGACCGGTGCTTGGCCACCGGTTGGCCGGTGCTTGAAAAATGGAGATCAATTCTGCCCAAGCTCCACCGGCTGGCCGGTGAGGAGGCCACCGGTTGGCCGGTGAGGAGGCAGTAGCTGCCCCTTGGAGCAGGGTTCCACCGGCTGGCCGGTGGTGGGACACCGGTTGGCCGGTGGTCTGGACAGAGGGATGCCTTCTGTCCAGGCCTCCACCGGCTGGCCGGTGGTCTTCCACCGTTTGGCCGGTGGACTGATTTTCAGTCCACTTTCAACTTCTTGCTTTCTTGGCCCAATTATTTGGCAACCTGAAATCATGCCTATCATCCAAAAACACTTAAAACAATATTAGATAAATAAGAGAGTGATTGTGATCATGAAAATTAAACCACGAGGGGTACGAGAGGTACAACACGATGTATTTCATTCCTTTTATCGATCAATAATATATATGTATATGATGAATATATATTACATATAAATAATTTTTTATATTATGGAATTATTTAAATCAGGATATAAGTAATAATATCAAGAAACAACAAGTCGAAACACATACGAATAATGTAATGATTTTACCCAAAACGCTACTTTAACATGGCATTTACAAAAGGACGTGTAATATAAAGTCATAAGTGAAACATATATGATATCATAAAAATGAATATGATTATGTAATAAGTCAGTGAAATTATTTAAATCATTATACAGGAGTATTGGAACCATACGAATCATATCGAACCTAAGGTAAGGGATAACTTTTCAACTCTCATTTTTATATGAAATTGTTTATTTGTAAGTATTTACTGGGGTTATTTTTGTCATCCATGTCCATGTTTTATAAAAGTGGTTTCATTTATTTTTAAAGTCATTTTTACCCATTTTTGAGTTTTAATACATGTTATATAAGTAATCTTTCTTTTGTTTATGTTAAGATGTACATTTTTGACTTTTCCGACAAAAGTACGAGGAGAATGTTATTTTTAACTTATACAGCGTGAATAGATTTTTATGGTTTTATAAAGCCTTATTTTCATAAATCTTCCTCCAAAATATTTCATGACTATTTTCAACGAAAACGTTTTCTCCTAAAATATCATGACATTTTGTGAAAACAAATTGATTTTGAAGAAAAAAGTATATTTTCCTCAAGAATTCATTTCAAGTGTTTTATCAAAACCATTTTCATCTAAGCTGACATTATTTTACATGTGTATGTTTCAAGTATCATGTCTCTATTATTTACATGGTTTCACTTTTATTATTATGAAATGATATCCATTTATTTTATATGGATTATGTGATGATGGGATGATGTTTATGAAACCCATTTTATTTATTGGGTTATTATGAATGATGTATGTTTATTTCGTGGCACAAGTAAGAATGATTTCATTATGAGATGGGTGGGACATATATCTCCCTCCAATTAATTGGGTAATGACTTATATCTGATGAGATAGACATGGTTGGAACGACATGTTAAACCGGTTCAGTAATACAGTACTGGAACGAGGAGTGAACTCGTTTCAGAAAGGGACTTTGTCCACTAAGATGGTCTTGGAAGCAATGCCTTGGCTACTATGGAAATCATATCATGTGCTTAATAGTTGCCATAATTACATGTTTTATTCCCATTCTATTTTATCATGATTGATGTTCCCTTATGATATATTCCTTACGTACTTCCAAAATTCATGTCTTTGCTCAAGATTTTGATGATTAGATTTTATGTTCAAGTTTTTGCATTCAAATGTTTATGGATTGTTTTATGTTCTCTATTTTTACCCTTACTGGGCATTTGAGCTCACCCCATTTATGTTTTCTTTTCACCAGGATATAAAGAAAGGTTTTAGGTAAGAAAAAAGGGGAAGATCTTTATTGGGAGATGTTGAAGATCTTTCACCACGATTAGGAGAGTTTATTCTGAGCTTCCAAAGACACTAAACTATTACGAACCTTGTGTGTCTATTTTTTTATGTATTATGTATTCCCCAAAAGTAATGTAATGTCCATGTACGTCAAGCTTCGGGCCTCTATAATTCATCATTGCCTCCTCCTTTAGAGACCAGATCGGCCAGGAGGGAAAATGGAAAAAAGGAGAACTTGGTGGATGTGAAGCCTCAGATAGTAGGGGTTCAGGGTAGGAAACCATTAGAATCACTTCTTAGCGGTGAGGAGGAAGTGATAGAGCAGGTGTTATTACTCAATGCTTCGGAGGAGGAGGTATATTTAATGAAGGGGAGAGCCTTAAGAGAAACATTTAATGAGGAAAAATACGCTTTGCCTGAATAACAAGATTTAATCATTTTTGGGGGCTTCAACAAGGAGAATATTAGCATCGACGAGTACATACAGTCATGGGATCAAATGGCCTCGTAATTTAAAAAGATCATGTCAGAATCCCCAAACATTCGGGTTTCTTCTATATATTGGCAATTATTTAGGGATACGTTATCTGGTTAGCTTAGTTTAATTTTAAAAACACCTAATCAATTGGGAGATGTATTGTATCTGGGTTTGAGTGTATCTCTAGTTTAATTGTTGGTTTATGTTTTCTGGTTTGGGGTGTCTTGAACCGGTCATTAGGCTTCTTGAGTTGTGTGTTCTGACTGGATTTCTTTAAGGCATGTACCTGGAATGTTGCTTGGATCTTCTTTAGATGGGGTAAGAGAACTCCACCTTCACCTTTTCTTGACATTATGAATTTCTTGAATTAAAGGACATTGCTTTTCCATTGGGACTGGGATCCTGCATGCACTATATTTCAATTTTCTCAACGATTAATGAAGGTGACATCCACGATGCATTTGATGTGTGTGGTAGTCCTGTAAACTTTTTTGGGGTTTTCTGGTTGTAATTTGAACTTCTTGGTTTTTCACTTTATCCAAAAAGTGTTTTCTTAATATAAAAAATAATTTTCAGTCAGTCAGTATCCTTAATATAATGATTTTTTCCATTTTAATGGCTCTACTTACACATACACACACTTCCATCTAATGGATAATGAACATACCATTCTTTTGTACAGTGAACTACCGCCTCACAAAATGATGTATTTCATTTTACCTAAACCACCTATTATGGTTGGGAATTATGGTGGTCACTATTTTTTCTATATGATATATATGTTATTAATGATTCATTTATAATAATTTATTTATTATATAAATCATACCTATAAGATTTCCATTTGGTATAAATATGATAACTTCATTTGTGGAAGTGTGGACTACTACCACCCCAAAGAGACGGGATTCCTTCACACCACAAATGGAATGTATTAAAGACGGGTTTGCTAAAATTATATGATATATATGAAATAATAATTCAAATATGTTGATATATATACATACATATATATATATACATATTTTTAATTTATATTATTCCTTTCAATGTGAAAATAAAATGGAAAAAACTGTTCATGCGTTCGTGAAACCGACCATCTCCATGAACAGTGTATTACAATTCATACATATATATTCTATTAATTATTATAATAAAAATATAATGAATATAGATATTATTTATATCATTTTTTAAATTTTGTAAATGATGATTTAATTATAAAAACCAAAAATAAAACGAATTAAGACACATGAGGAAAACAATGTTGATATTACCCGAAGCTTAAACTTAACATGTTATTGTTAATAAGTGGGTAATATAATATAATAATAAAATCATATATGGTATTAGATATAAGGATGTGGTTATTTTAATGATTTAGAATAAAATTATATTTAATGTATAATAATGTTGTATAAGTACAATGAGGTTCAATACATAAGGTTAGAGAATTTAATCACACTATTTTATATCTATGATATATAATATATGTTCCCCACTTTTTTTAAGAAGTGTCTATAATACCCATGAATTTATTCAGTGATTATTATTATTGAATATGTGGGTATTTACATATTCATTATATGATCCTTCTTTCATGGGTTTATGTTTCAAAAGTTTCCAAATTTGTAAGATAGTTTCGTCTCAATTTTCATTCATTGAGGCACATGTTTTGTTATTCACCTACATTCATCTTCAGAGGTGTATTTGACATGTTATATCCTATATCAAATTATTATAATAGTATTTTTATATACATGTAATTTAATTTTATTACATGTAGGGTATGATCCCATGTTACCATGTTGAAAGTGTTTTTTGAAACAATTTCATCATTTTATTAGGATTGATTATGATTATGCTTCCATTAATGAAATATTATGATCTACATTTGATGAAAGCTCCTGAGTTTTATTTTACTCTATTTATTCAAGATAAATCCTTGTAATGGTACCATATTGTATTTATTTTGTACTAAAAATAATTAATAAAAAAAATTCAACCAAACTCTAAATGTATTTCCGCCATCTTTTGGAAATCTATTTTATTTCAAAAAGCATAATTTTGAAAAAGTTTTAAAATGATCTTTGAAGATCATTTTCATGAATAAATAATTTTTAAAATTTTTATGGTATTTAAAGAATCCATTATAAGTAATCAAAATGATATTCCATGAAAAATCCTTTAAAAATGTCTTATTTTCTATAAACCATATTTCAATGCAGAAAGGATATTTTCCCAAAGAAATTATTATAAGAGACATTCAAAAATTATTTACCATCTACGACGAAATCCGTAGGTGTTACTCATGTAATTATAGGATAATTAATCAATGTTTCCATTTCTTTTATTTATTTTAATGGTTTATCTTTTAGTGGCATTATTTTTATGAATAATATTTCTCATTCATGGGTTATATTATTTTGAAACTTGCTTCTTTTCATAGGCTATTGTTTTGATGAAATTATTATGAAAACCGTATATTTTTCCAAAAGTTGTGTTATGATTCCATGTTTATGATATCCATTTCATTTCTTATGTTATTATATGATTCTTTATGATACTTTATCGCATGTATGTATGATTTCATAATTACATGGGTGGAACCGATATCACCCTAAAAAACTTTGGGTAATGATATATATATATCATAAGATATACTAAGCTGGTATTGTGATTGAACCTTGATTAATAAGATAGAAATTTGACTGAACATTGACTACCAATATAGTATATTGAGTGAAGTCATAAAGCTAGTATGGTCTTGGGAGTGAACCTTGACTAATATGTTGGCCATGGGAGAGAAACAAGACAACCAATAAGGGATGGGGAGTGAAATTATATTACTAATATGTTCATGAAAGTGAACCATGACTACCAATATGGTATGGGGAGTGAAACTATACTACTAATATTTCCTTGGATGTTGTGCCTTGAAAACTATGTAAATCATCTTATATGATTCTAGGTCTACCAAAATTCCTTGTATTATGACTATTTTATGATTTCATGTATTGTGTTCTTTATTTCCTTATGTTTCATGACTCATAAAATTCCCAGATTTATTCCATTATTCATGTTTATGATATTATGATATGTAGAGTATGATATGCTAATATTATTATCACATTCCCATAACCATATAATCATGTTTATGCTTACATATCTATCATTCTTACCCTTACTAGGCATCTACGATAACTTCTTTTGATAATTCCTTTCCTAGGATTTTAAGATATGTATTATGTATGATGTGTCTAAGAAGAGTTCTTTTCATGAAGAACCTAGTGGAGGATAATGTCGTTCACTTTTGTAGTATTGTTTATGTTTCCATGTTTCTAAAGGCAATATATTAATTTGGTCTTTAGGAATGTATTTGTATAATGATTTATATATTTTGAAAAAGTTATGTAATGATATCATATGAAAATATAGGGTCTCTATAGTTGGTATCAAATCAATGGGATAGCTAACCATTGGAATCTATAATTAGAAAACCATAGTGATAACCTGAAGGTAATTTCTAAGGATAAGTAAAATAATAGAAAAATTTCCGAAAATCATGGTAAATTATAGAGTGATTGGATTCTTAGAAACACATCCTTGTCTGGAAACAACAAGTGGATGTGGGTCCAAAACATATGTACCTAAAAGTAACAACTCGAACAGGGAACATTGAGTCTGAATTTCCATAACCAGGTACATGAGAAAAGGCCTTACATCACACATGGCTTTATACTCCATAGGGATATTCTTTGGGAATTCATGAACTCTTCAGAAACAATAATGAATTATTTAAATATAAGTTAGCTATGAATAACCCATGATTAATGAAAGTTATCAAATATTAATGAATAAGTTATAATTTTGTCATTCTATAAGTTTATTTTCATGATTATATGGTTCCCTATTATGTTATATATTTCATATGCTATGCATGTGGTTTTAGTCAATCGACAGAACCCAAAGAAATCACATTAATGGTGATTGAAATAGAGAATGAAATTATCATCCTCCTAAGAAACTGAAATCTATGGGAGATGGATTAAAAAATCTTATTGCTATGATCACATAGCTTTCTTAGGATTTTAATAATGGTGTACTTTCAAATAGGAAAAAGAGGAAACAATAATCTGTTGAATCCTTTATGAGGAAACATTTACCACTATTCTACATGTATTTTGGTCCACTCGTTGCTGAATAATGGATCAGTACTACTGAATATAAATTCTTTGTTATCTTGTTTTTAAAGTACGAGTAATTCATTATGGTTTTTTTATAATTGAGAATATGAAGCGGACCTATGGTGGACTCTAATCAAGAATACGAGATGGAAATATGAGGTAAATTCCATGGATTTGGATGAGTTCTGATCTTATTTTTCAAAAAGTAGTTTCCTTGGATTCTTTGTACAAATATAGAGAAATAGTTCCTTTAATATAAGAAAAAAGATGATAAATCTATCCGTACAAATGAGTATAATTTCACAAGACTAGTGAGTTACACATTAGTAATTAATTTCCAACACAGATATAATGGTGATAGGTTCTTCAATGGATTATATCCTAGTCTAAAAATGGAATTCTCTATAAGATACATTAGTAGAAATAAAGAGATCGTGTGTTGTGAAATAAAGGTTGTAATAGTTATTGGAGTTACATATCAATCCAATTTTTTGGAAAGAAAATTAATATAGAGTTTAATGGAAAATCTAAAAACCATAATGATAAGAATATGACATTTAATTTATGCTATATGTGTGTGAAATATCATGGAAGAAATTACCTTAAGGTATATAATAATGTTTTATGTGTGGAGAGGAATTCACATGGTCAATTTATTTCCAAATTAATGGGAAGAAGTTATATAAACACTAGAATGGATTAAAATATGAATGTAATTCCCCCGTCATGAATAGATGATACAAGCGTAAGCATAATGGTCATTATGATAACCAGTTCCCAAACCCAAGGGCTACTGATGATGATCGATGCCACCAAACTCTTAAGCCAAGGGACAAGGGTAAATCTCATGAACTCGCTATTTCGAGCAAGGGGTATGATAACAAAATAGTTAAAGGTATAATTACTATCTACTCTAAATCTTATAATACCTTATTTGATTCTGGATCTACCCAATCAATCATATATGATGAATTTTCAATGTGAATTAATATTCCACAAAAATTATTAGATGTCAAATTAGTAGTGAAATCCCCTAATGGTATGATAATTGCTTTCCAAGGCTATGATTCCTCTCCAATTAACATTTCTGGTAACATTTAACCTATAAATATTTTTATTCATACTTTGGTTGAATTTGATGTCACGTTATGCATTGATTTTATTTATCTACATGAATCCAACATCAATTGTTGAAGAAGGTAAGTCACAATTGATATTTCACACCCTCCCATAATCATCCATCAATGTGAAAATATGTATGATATTCCTGTGAAGATTACATCTAGTGTATGGATCTAAACTTCCATTCAGAATGGCTATTTCTCTAAAATGGTTTGGGATAAAATTGTCGTCCTTGATATTTCTATTGTTCTAGAATTTTTTGATATATTTCCAAATGATTTTTTTAGCCTTTCAACAAAACATTATGTTGATTTCTCAATATATACATGGTTCCAACCAATTTCAAATAATCCCTTTAGAATGGCCTTGAATGACTTTCAAAAATTAAATAAGAATCGCTAAGAAAACATTGATATGGTATTAATTTGTCCAAGAGTGTCAAAATGGGTTGCATATGTAATTTTTATGAAAACTAAATACATATAAATGTGATTATGACTTGATTATTGTGATTTTTGCAATTTCAGGATGAAGAGAAAGTATCATCTCCCCCATAATAATGACTTATTTAAATAACTAAATGGATCTCAATACTTGTCCAAGATGGACCATCATTTTGGAATTCATCAATTGAGAGTCTGGCTAGAATATATACCCATGATGACATTCCATACAAGGAATGGACACTATGCATATATATAAATTCCTTTTTGTCTTAATGATTACCCTTATATCTTTAGTTATTTAATGAATAGAGTCTTTAATGATTACCTTAATAAGTTTGTGGTAGTCATTATAGATGATAATATAATCTATTAAAATAGTAAGGAAGATCATTAAACCCACATGTAAATTTTACTAATGGCCCTAATAAAGGATAAAATAAATGAATAATTTGATAAATGTGAATTATGATTGAAATTTTTTTCATTTTTCTGCCATATAATTTTCATATAGGGTATTCTTGTATATCTATAAATTAAAGAGGCTATTGAATACTATCCTAGAGAAAACACTATGACTGAGATCAATTTATTTCGTGGTATATATGTTTTTTATTGACAGATTTTGGATAATTTCTCAAAATAATCAAATACATTGACTAAGTTATCATAGAAGGGTGCCAAGTTACTTAGGACATATGAATGTGAGGAAAATTTCAAGGAACAACAAAGAATATTAGTTAGTGCACATGTTCTTAAATCACCCTATAACAGAGAATGATTTTTAATCTACAATGATGTATTGAAGAAAGGATCGGTATGTTTTACTAATTCAAACAACATTTTTATACATTATGCCTCATGGAAGATTATGATTATTGACAAAAAATACCTAACTCATGATTTGGAGTTAGTAGAGATACTTTTTTAAATAATGATATGGAAGAATTATATTTTTGATGAAATTTGTGACATATATACAAATCATGGAATTCTGAAATATAAATTCACACGGAATGAGTTGAACATTATCCATAGAATATGGTTAATGATGATAAAGGATTATGATTTCTTAGTAAATTTACACCATGGGAAGGAGAACAAGGTGTCCAATTATTTGATTTGAGAGGATCATTCTAACTTATCCATATAAAGCATCATAAAAGATCTAATATATTTGGATTTTTAAAGGATGGAGATGGAAATCTAGGATAAATGGTAAAAATATTTCTTATTAAAATGAGGTTTTGACCCTCTATCCATTTTTTGATTAATGTTGCATATATGGACGATGGGGAGATATAAAATAAGTTAATAAATGTTTTAGAGTTTAGAATTGATCAGGATTCAATGATGATGTTTATGAAACATGTATGTGTGTTGTACATACTAGAAATAATAAGGAGCTTTTAGATGTATCTCATAGATCATCATTCTCTATTCATCCTAGAAGTATAAATATGTATAAATATTTTAAGAAATACTTATGTGAGATTTTCACTCTAGGTTTTTTATTTTTCACCATTTTTCTAGTTTATCTTCTTGTCATGGGTTTTCCTATCGATTTTTAGGAGTGAATGCTTTAAATTTTTTGTTTCAGTGCATTTTTATAAAGGATCGTTGTTTAGGAAAGCCATGTGGCTTTCCCTAGAAAACTATGTGAGATTTACGGTGCTTCAGGTTGAGGGTGCATAACCCACGTATGATAAATAAAACAATGAATAACAGATGTGGTAAGCTAATGTATTAGGGAAGAACTATTCTGTATGGTTGGTGCACTGTTTGAAAACCATACATCCAAACCATGCAGGTGTCTACGTGTGTCCAGTAAGGGGCCCATAGTTAGAGAATTATTTGGTATACTGAGTGTCCAAACTAGGAGAGGTGGCAATATCTAATTTTTTTGGACTTCCATCCCTACCCCTTATGGATTTTTAATCCAAAATTCACCCCTATCCCCATCTAGTTCAAGAATACCTAATGGTCGTCTCACCTTATCCTCCATGAATCCACCCTTCTCCCATGGTGGGGATCTATGGTTTCTTCAAGGTTTAGATCTAGATGTCTCAAGGTAATTTCATATCCACTTATCTCTCTTCCTAATTCCTCTATTTTCATTGGATATCTCTCTCCCACATTTTCAAATGTACTAAGTCTTCATGGTCACATTAACTTATATTGGGTGTTTTTCTTATTTATGTCTCCTCTTGGTGGATCTTGGGTCTTGGAACATTCGTGGAGTGTTTTCAGGTGTGCATTGTTGATGTGTCATGGCGTTGAGGTAGGTTTCTATTTACAATTACCTTTTTAATTTAATAATATGTTTTTTTATCTTTCCATCACTTCCATTCTATGCTAAATATTGATGAACGATCAATAGAACATTTATTTTGTATGAAATGTAGTGATTAATACATTATTTTTAGATAAATGACATTTCTTTTTTTAATGTTCAGACCATGTGTTTGATAAAATATTTATTTTTATTTTAAATCTATTTTGTGACTTGTTATGCAGGTTTTGGATTTGTAAATATTTTTTAGATATATACATAATGATCTTGTATTTTTTAAATGGGTTTATAAATGGTTTTGTACTTGAAAGTGGTGTTTATTGGGTTTTTGAAAATTTAATGATGTTTGATAAATATGTGTTTCCTGATTGGTACTTTGATAGAAATGGTTTTCAATTGGAACATGTGGTGAAAGTATTTAAAAGAGATTTTTAGAACGATTGTGAAATGGAAAATTGTGGGCCCACTATGAAAAGTAGATTTTTTTCATTGAGAGATGATAGCTTATGAAGGGTATTTGGGCCCCATTTGGCATTTTTAGAAAATGGAGAAAGTGTTTAATATGAAACCCATCCATAGATAATCATTATGCCTTGTATAAATATACATATTTAAATTTTATTGGGAGGGATTTACTTGTTATATAATCCTCATGACCCCTTCACTTAATGTCGAAATGGGAGTTCGTCGGTGTGGACACCATTATGATATTTGTTTTTTAAGGTGAGAGATTGATACATAGAGTGAATCGGGTGATTCATGTGGTGTAAATTGTTATAAATGTGTATGTCATTGGATGCTCAATAGTTATTGGTTTTCTCAAAATTTTCTATAAACGTGATATGGAGAACGTCTCGTAGTTATTGATGGTTCAGAGAATAATTGATTCACATTCTAGGTTATTCACTATCTTGTGGCCTAAAAATGGGGGGTTTTGTTTTTATTGCTATGGGATTGGCCAGCTCCATCTATACCATGTGTGGTGTGGATGAGCATGTTATGGATTTTTGATGTCATTGAGTGAGTCATGGTGTCTGGGCTGAATCAATATGTATTACTATGTTTGAGATTATTCATGACCTCCTAGGTTCCTCCCATTTCTATTGGAACATGGTTAATTATAATGGATGATTGGAATGAATGATTGTTTGGATACTCTTATGTTATATTTTCCATTGCAGTTGTTGTATATTTTTTGTTCTTCTTTCTTTGAATAGTGTCACTTATTTCTAAAAATGATAAATTGGTTTTATAGTTTTTATGGAAAATGTTATGGAAAACGCTTTACACATTCTTTAATCTCTTCTCTTAAAAGTACTAATGGCTCCTTCATGAAAAAAATGTGTGATTTTTAATGGAAAATTTGAAATAACTGTTATTTATTTTAAATTATAAAGGTGTGCGGAAAAGTATTACTTTTCTATATTGTATTTTAAACTTGGTGTTGATGTTTATTTTATTTTTGTTGAAGTGGATTGGGAATATATTGAATGGGAATTACTACAATATTTTAATACTCACACCTATAGTTTCCACTTTTTTTTAGTTTGTGGTACAAGTTCTAGCAAGGTTTTTATCATCCTGGGGGATGTTTGGTTTTGGTATCGGAGAGTGTCCCTCGAGGTCACATGGAGATGTTGTGGTCATCAGGTTTAATTTTGGTTTTTTTGAATTGTTTTTTACATCATATAGATTATTATATATAGAGGTTCGGGTTAGATATTATTAGATATATATTGGGATGTCTTGTTCATCTTTACACTGGTTATTTAGTTTATTTATCTTTATCGTGAGAAATTTTTCCCTTTATGTACTCTATTGATGTGCAACACTAGTCCCCCACAAAAGGGGATCTAGAACACCCTTCGATACATTCCGTAGATTGTCTTTGTTGATAGGTTCATGGTCAGACTGGGTTGTTTTGTGACAAAGTGGTATCTGAGTAGGATCCCTTTTAAGACTTTTCTTTTGCTGTTCAGTTTTTTATTTAGGGATGTCAAGGTAGATGGAGTAGGACTGTCAAAATTTCAGGCTGTATGTATGAGGGAGTGTCTAGACAACACATTCTATACCAAGCCTTGGGTTTCCATGGGATATCCTATTTTTTTATTTTGTTTTCTAGGATTTATTGGTTTTTGGATATTAAATAGAAGTTGGAATAGAGGTGTATGCGATCTCATAGGTCCTAGAAATCCATGTAGAGCTAGGGAAATGCTCCTAAAATACTCTCAATGATGGTGGTGGGTTTGGTATATGGCCTCAAACCAAATATCCAAGTCACCCATCGACTATAGATTTTCTAGGTGAGTTTTTTGAGTCTATAATGAATTTGAATGCTTTTTTAAATCTCTTTCCTTGAAATTGTGAGTGCTAAATTTTAAAATACAAATGGTTTGGTTTTGGAAGATGGAAAAGCAGTTTTATTTTGATTTTGATGAAATGTCATGGAAAAGCGGAATTTGTTTTGGAAGTTGATTTAAATGAAAATGAGTAGTTTT
Organism: Viscum album; assembly: GCA_963277665.1. Classification (NCBI taxonomy): domain Eukaryota; kingdom Viridiplantae; phylum Streptophyta; class Magnoliopsida; order Santalales; family Viscaceae; genus Viscum; species Viscum album. The sequence goes on from OY728164.1 coordinate 1,382,149,592, forward strand.
TTAGTCATATGATTTTGATGGAATGGGATTTGTAATCATACAAAAATGTATTGAAAAGTATGAATTTGAGATTTTTAACATAAAAAATGGATTGATGTGTGGAGTTTATATTGCTATTTTTGATTGGTGGGTGTTGATCTTTTAAAATGTTATATATATTTTTTAAATTCTGATGTGGCTTGACATTGTGAAAACATTGGTTGAAAGTTTTTACTTAGAAAATAGAAATTTTTTTCAACTTTCTGTATCTCCTTGGGTACTCACATGCATAGATGTGAGTGAAAATTTGATTGATGTTGATGTGGGAGGATAAGTTCCTACTATCCCATGAGTTTATAAGGCCTAGGGTGGCCTGGGAATGTGTATGTGAGTGACACTCTAAGGAATATCATTGGTGATTATGAAAATAAACCATGTTTTTTCTATTTTCTAAAGTGTTTTCAAGATTAATGCTTAAATGTTTGATATACAATGGTTGAGGGGATTGCTTTTCATATGTAATGGGAATGTTTCTAGTGTGGTAATTTGAGATTGAGAACTCTAATTGATAAGTTGGTTTTGACTGCTCTTGGTTTTCTTATTTCCAAGTGTCTTCCCCCATAGACATCAATTAGATATTCATGGTGAAGCCACAAGAGATTCCCCATTAGCAGGATTTCCATTTGATCAATCTAATGATTTTTTCCTTCACTTTCGAATGTTAAAGCCATGTCTCTTTTATTTTCATGTGACTCCTCATGAGGAGGATATATGTATACATAAGATAGAATGTTACTTTATCCTCATTAATTTTCTCAAATTGTTGATGGTTAATTTTTTTACCTGTATTCTTGATGGTTTAACCTATAAATGGGGGAACATAGTATCTCAGAACAAGCCATGGGATGATCTTACCTGGCAGTTCTTCATGTCTTTTTTCATCCAACAATACTTCTTTAAGATGAAGAAGGTAATTATGGGAATAAATAAGTATTGTCTGGAGTAGGTTGATGAGTCAATGTTGGATTTCTAACATCGTTTTGTGGGCCTAGTTCTATATTATTAGAGGAATGATGTAAGAGATGCCTCGAAGGCTTGGAATTTCGAGTGTGGGATTCATTCTAGTTTATAGTCTAAGGTGTGGGAGTTCAATCTAACCTATATTGCTTATAGAGTGAGTAAATTTGTTAATGTTGAAGTTGTGGTTAGAGGGGTTATTGAAATGTTAATCCATCCCTTCAATACTATATGTAGTGTAGCTAATTTCAATTAGTGGGGAATCAGGTGGAATCTATTGGAGCTAGTGTGATATTAAAAGTATACAATATCATTCATTAAATTCTTTTGGGAGTGTAATTTCGTTGTGTAATCAGTGTAGAAATTCATATCAGAAGAAGACATTGTATATGGGTGAACCAAAGATATTTATTGCTTGTGGGATCCTTGACCACTTGTAGGGGTTCTCTTAGGGTGTTTCTAGTAAGTTATTTGGATCCTGTTATCATGAGTAGAGAGTAGTATGGGATCAGTTTAAAGAATATTTCTACTATAATTCTTTTGTATACTACTATGGTTGCGCTAGGTGGGGTTATCTTTTGTTCGTGATGTTAGGGGATATTGTGGATCTCATGATAACTATTTTTTTATTCAAGTGTATTATTTTATTATAAATTATCAATCATTATCCATTCCAGATGGTGGTGTCTCCCATGTGTAACTTTGGGATTATTGTCTCTGTGATCAAATATTTGTAGATTCAGGTTGTTAGGTAGGATATTACACAATAATTAGGGCTCCATCCATTGGCCTCGGATTGAATCTTGTGGACAGTTAGAAATACCAAGGGTGTAAGGGACCATGGTATTGTTTTGTCTTCAACGTGGGAATTGAGAAAGTTTAATGTTCTCTATTGAAGTCTAATTACCGCTTATCTTGAGTTTCATCTAGAGAGGCCCCCCATTTTATGGGTTTGGTTGGAATGTGTTGGAATATTCATGTGTTTTCTAGTGTTGTTGGTCCAAGCTAGTTGTTTCTTAATGGATGGGAGACTCTCCATGGGTCTCATTGTGGGTTTTTTTTTCTATTTTTGAACTTTTATAGTTTATTCCTAATAGCATATAGCCAATTCCAACATCCCATGTTGATGATTCATTTTTTCTGGTGTTGTCCAATTTAAACTAAATTCCTTGATATTGTTTTTTTCATTTTTTTCGTTTGGTTGAATTTTGGGACCTCTTTAAAGCTTTCCTAGGGGTCTTTTTCCATGTATGGTTTTAGAGGTTGTCGCTCGAGTACCCATGGTTTATTAGGAAGTGGTTTAAGGATTGTCTTTTGTTTTGGGTAAGGAGAATATATTCTATTTATTGGTGGTTGATATGTTTTTTTTCAAGAGGTTAGATCATTCAAATGTGTAAATACGTAGTCTTGCATCAATCAAATTGAAGATGATGTGGATTTCTTTGGGATGAAAGCATTAATGGTTGGGATATTTGTCACACCTAAATTTTTTTTGAACTCTATTCTTGTTTATAATTTTGTATTATGGATTTCTCTTGAGTTTTGGGTGTGAAAAGTTTAAATTTTGTGTTTTGGGGTTTTTTCTCTTGTTTTAATGTCAGTGAATTGTTTAATCCAACCATAAGGCATTCTCCAGGAAAACATGTAATCATTAGTGGGATTTTAGTTGAGGGAACACGACCCATGAATGGTTAATAAAATATTACATAAATCACATGGAAATACACTATCTTAGTAAAAAACCATTCAACATGGTTTTCAAATGTGGAGACAAACCATGTTGAAGCCCATGTGTGTCTAGTAAGGGGAAAAGGGTTGGCGCATAGCTTGTCCAACTATGTGAGCTGCCCAAATTAAAAAATATTTAAATTCAAACACTAAGAATTCATGATTTTTATCCCAAAATTACATCCCTCTCACCCCCTCCAGTTCCTAAGACCCTAATGGTCCTCTCTCCTAGCCCTCTAATCCCCCACCCTTCACCCATTGTGTGTATATAGGGCTTCTTTCAAGGTCTAGGGCTATATTTCTCATGGAAATCTTCTCTCTTATACCCCCACATCCCATTTCCCTAATTTTATTTGGAGATCTCTATCGCTGATGGTATCTTGGTCCTATGGTTCATGGTTCCCCTCACTTATTTTGGGGTGTTTTATTTTTTTAAGGCACCAATGGGTAGATCATGGGTATTGGAACCTTCGTGAAGTGTTTTCAGGGGTACATTGTTGAAGTTCCATGGATTTGAGGCATATACCGTTCTTCACAAGCCTTTTTATTTTAATAATATTTTTTTCATGCTTTTATCACCTTCCATTATATTATAAATAATGATTTGGGTCGTGGGGATATTTATATGGTGTTTAATGTGGTGGTTTATACCTTTTTTCTGATAAATGCCATTACTTTATTGTAAATGTTCACACCAAGTGTTTGATAAAATTCATGGTTTGAATTCTCATGTGGTTTTTGAATTATTAAGTGTGGTTTGGATTTGTAAATGTTTTTGTGAAATATAAATGATGATTTAGGATTTCACAAATAAATGTATAAATAGTTTTAGAGTTGAATGTTGTGTATGTTAGGTTTTATAAATGGAATGGCACGTGATGATAATGTGAGACTCAATTGGAAATTTGATATAATTTTTATTGATTTCAACAGATAGTGAAAGTATTTAAAATATATATTTTTGAAATTATTATGAAGTGGTAAATGGCATGTTTAATACCTTTTTGAAAAGATGATTTGGTTATTTGAGAGATGATGGTTTGTGAATGGTATTTGAGGCCCATTTGGTATTTTGTGAAAATGTATAAAGTTTTTAATATGAAAACCCTACATGGATAATCATATTCCTAATATATACATATATATTATTTTTTATTTGGTGGTATTTCCTTATTGTGGAATCCTCATTACCCATTCACAAAGTGCATAAATGGGATGTCCTCGGTGTGGACTCCATTATGATCTATGTTTTGTAAGGTAGTAGAATAATACTTGGAGTGGCCTGGGTAATGCTTGTTGTGTAAAATATTATATATGTACATGTGATTAGATTCTCATCTAGCATTGGTTGGAACACCCTTTTATATACACTTGAAATAGAGAACCTATCATAACTATTAAATTTTCTTATAAATATTATTTCACTAGTTACGGTATGCACTTTCTAGTGTTCTATATTAGGGGATATTTTTTATTATTTATATGGTATTTGGCCCCTTAGTCTTTTCCATTTGGGGTTAGTCTAATCATGTTAGGTAATTTTCATGTCATTAATAGAGGTATGCTTTCCGGGGTGAATCATCATGTTTTAGTATGTTTTGCATTGTTCACGAGTTCATGGGTTTGTCCCATGTCTATTAAAGCATAGATACTTATGATGGATAATTGAAATTCAAGATTGATTGGATACTATTTTGTGATATGTTTCAATTTACCTTATTATATAATTGTTATTATTATTTCTTTGAATCTTGTGAATTCTTTTAAAAAAATATACATTGTTATTCTAATGTTCATGGAATGTGTTTTGGAAAATACATAACACATTATTTTATCCATTCTCTTTGATGTACTAATTGTTTCCTTCATTAAAATAGATAGTGGTTTCTAATGGAAAAAGGGAAATAAAATGTGATAGAATTTAAAATGTAAAAGTGTGTGGAAATTCTTATATTTCAATACTATATAATAGTTTGGATGTTGATTTTTCTATTATTTTAACTGAAGTACATTGGGATTAAATTGTTTGGGCAAGCCTACTGAGTTTTCATACTCACACATATCGTTTACTCTTTTTTTAGTGTACTATCCTTCATTATTTAGATCACCATGGGTGATGTTTGGTTGTGGTATGAACGTGTGACCCTCAGGGGCACATGGAAACATTGTGGTCATCAGGATTAGTTTAGGTTTTGTTGTTTGGTTTTTGGGGTTTTTCTGATTCTTTTATAAAGAGTATAATTTTGGATATTGTTATATATATTGGGATTATTTCTTCATATTTCTTTTTTGGTTTGTTTGTTAATTTTTATTAGACGAAACAATTCACTTTGTGTACTCTGTTGATTCCCAAAACATGTTTCTAGCCTTTGGGGATTGGGAACTCCCTTCGGGTCATGCCACTGATTGGCTTGGGTGACCAGTTCTTGGTCAACCGGGGATGGTTTGTGATACAGATGGCTTGAAAGAAGATATTTTATATTTTCTATCTCAGTTCTTGGTGTTCTCAAAGTTATTGGTAAAATAAAAAAGAACAAAGGGATGATAGATCCATTACCCATAAGAAATTTGAAATCAAAGGACAACACTGTGTATTTTTTAATTAGACTACCCAAAAAATGTAAATGGTTTGAAGTTATTTGGGTGGTATTCAATCGCCTTACAATGTCAACAAATTTTATCTATATCAATGATGAATTCTATCTTGATATTCTTTTGATGATATAAATTAATGGAGTCGTAAGGTTTCATGGAGTACCACATTCCATTGTATCAGATTGGGATCCCAGTTTTCCCTCTATGTTTGGTCTAATGCTTCAGTAATAACTTGATATGCAGTTTATTTTCAACACTTCTTATCATTCTCATTCATATTTTCAGTCTAAAAGAAAAATTAAAACCCTACATGATATGTTGAGATCTTATTTGTTATATTATAATGCTCATTGGGATTAACACCATCATGTAGTTGTATTTTTTTATAGTAATAAATTTCACTAAATAATTCAGATAGATCCTTATAAAGACCTATATGGGAAGAAATTTATAGTTCAAACATGTTGGGATGAAGATGGATAACGAAACCTATTGGGACTTGAATAACGGACAAAATGGTTGATAAGGTTAGAATCATTTAGTTGTATATCATGGAAGCTCAATGTACGAAGGAATGTTATGCTGATAACCATTATAATGATCTATATTTTGATGTTGGTAAAGAAAAAATTCTACGAATCTCCCTTAGGAAGAAGGCTATAATATTTGGGAGGAAAGGGAAACTAAGCACAAGTATGTTAGCCCCTTTGAGATTCCTAATCGCATTTGGACGATATCCTATCACTTAGAATTTCGACCAATTTACACACAAGCCCATGATTTGTTCCATGCATCTCTTATGAATATGTACATACCTAACCCATCACATGTATTGAACTTAAATTCCATTCCTCTAGATATTTATATTTTTCTGAGGAATAGCCAATTGAAATTATGGATCATATAGAGAATGTTCTGAAAAGAATGAAATCTCACCAATTCAATGTTTTTGGTCGAAATAACTAGTTATAATATGATATGTGGGAACTTGAGGATATGATGATAAATATATATCCTCATTTTGTTTACCCAAATAATGAATTTCGAGGGACAAATTCACTTTAAGGGGGTAAAACATGACACCAAAAGTTTTTATGGATATTTTTTGGGGAATGAATTAATATATATTGATGAATTTCATTACACTATGTAAAACATTCCTTTCATAGGTCACTGACATGGTGCGTACTCCATGCAACATCGACTTGGAGTGCGTTAAAGGAAACATTGAGTTTTAATAAAACATATTTTTAATGTTATAATCATTTAAACGTGATAGTTATACCCAAGAAATTAAACATATTAATATTAATAGTCATAACTAATTTTAAAATATTTTTTATAATGGTTTTAAATAAATAGAAAACATTGAGTGTAAAATACAATTTCTTGTAAAGTCTTGATATGTTTAGAAATAATATTTTCTCAAACGAACTGATTTTCATGTGCTTTTTACATAATAATTAAAATTAATTTTACAAAAATTTATAAATTTAATTTGAAAAATAAAATTGTTTTTTAAATTTATACTGTAGAAATTATCATAGGGTTAATTTTTGGGATTTTTCTAAGAAGCGTCATTTTCAGATGAATAGTAAAAAATAAAGAATTTTAATTCAAAAAATATTTTTCATCTAAATTATTTAAAAAGGAAAATTACATTTAAGGATTGTTTTAATGTCACATTATTTCCATTAAAAATATATTAACCGAATTTGGGTGTATGGAATCATTTTGTGAGGAATTTGGATATAAAGGATTAATGAACTTTTGAACATTCTCACTTTACAAACCAGCTTTCTCACCATCTATGTGTGATTAGAATTAAATTTAATTTTTTCACTTCTGTGTATTGAATTTATAAAAAATTATATAAACATTATTAATAATTATGATAATTATTGTCTAATAATATCAACTTTATTTTTTACCACAATGATAACTTAATGTGATTAAAAATAATTACAACGACTAAGGTAAAATTAATCTTTCCAATGGAATAAAACATAAACATAAGAGACAAAATGAACAAAAAACTTGTCCAAATCCCATTTTATGGATAAATTATACTCATAAAACTTCCATTATTTTGTTTTTTATGTTTTAGATTTTTTTTATTTAAAAAAAGGGGCTCACCTAACTTGTTTTCCGAAATGCCAAGTGTGTCACATCCCTTATCTATTAAATTCCACCACCTCTAACCCTTTTTCACACCTCTCAAACAACATAAGTTCAGAAAGTATCTTATTAATACACTTCCCAAGATCCCAACCATAATCCTTGAGGCATCCCTTCACTTTGAAACCCTTCGGAAGAATCCCTTTGTTGTAAACAAAATCTAGTTACACAAAGAGGAGGTAACATCCTTCCTCAAGCTCCTTTCTATTATTTTTTTATCCACCACCTCAATTATAATAATTAAATGCGAAAACTATACACTTAGTATCATTAATTTCCTGATTTTTTTTTATTTTATGTTTCAAACCTACAATTATACACAATTCCATCTAATGGATAATAAACCTAGTATTCTTTTGTATGACGAACTACCGCCTCACAAAATAAAGTCGTTCATTTTTCTTTTCAACATATTATTGTTGGGAATTATGAAGTAAAATATGTTTTTATATGATATCTGTGATATCTGTGATTTATTTATACTTCTTAATTTACTATATAAATCGTACATTCATTCTTTTCATTTTATGTAAAAATGATATCTTCATTTGTGGAAGTGTATACTACCGCCTACTCAAAACGATGTGATTCATTAAAAAAATTATAAGGAATGCATTAAGGATGTTATTAGTTATATTATATGATTTATATAGAATAATAAATCTTGTATAATTATATATATACATATTTTTCTTTTAATATTTTTCTTTCAATAAAAAATAAAATGGAAACAATGTTTATACGTACGTATGGCTGATCTTCTCCATGAATGGTGTATTCCTTTTAATACTTATACAAAGATTATTATAATAAAAATATAATTAATACTAATGATATTTATATCATTATATAAATTAAATAAATCATGATATATGTATAATGACTAAAGATTCAATGAACTAAAACACGTCTGAAAAACAAAGCGGTTATTACCCAAAGCACACACTTAACATTGAATTGTTAATAAGAAGGTAATATAATTTAATAATTAAATAATTTATGGTATTAGATATAATAACATGGTCTATTATAATATTTATTATAAACTTATATTTATTATACCATAACCTTGTACGAGTATGATGACAGTTATGATATAAGGTAATGAAATCTCATCTCACTTTTAATATCTGTTAGAAACATGTCTTGTTCACCACTATATTAATTTATGTGGCATATATAATTCACATGAATATATTATTTGATTACTATTATTTAATTTATGTGTATTTACATATCCATTCTATTACTATTCTTCTATGGGATTTATGTTTTAAAAAATTCTAAATCGGTAAGATGGTTTTGTCTCAATTTACTTTCCTTGAGGCACATGTTTTTATTTGTACCAACACTTTTTCTAAAGCTGTTTTTGACTTTTAATATCATGAATATATTTATTTTAATTATATTTTATGGTTCATTATATTTAATTTTCATTTACTGATAGTATGATTCCATGTTACCATGTGGTAAGAGTTTGTTGAAACAATATCAGCGTTTATCAGGATTTTTTATGATTATGCTTCCCCTGATGAAATCATATGATCCATATCTCAATAACACATATTATTTTTATTATCAATTGTTAATTTAAGATATATCCATTTAATAATACCATTATCAAACCTTTTGTACATAATATAATTAATAGAATGTTTTAAGAAAAATTTTATAGTATCTCTCTTTAATTAGAAATATATTTCATTTCAAAAACAATGTTTTAATAAATGTATTAAATATAAAATTAAAGATATTATTCAAGGATAAGGTTTTTAAAAATGTTTTTTGGATTTAAAATCCACCTTTATATTATTTCAAAGTTATTTTCCAAGAAAAATACATTAAAACGGTGTTATGTATTAAAAATATATATTTAATGATGAAAGGTTTTTTTCCTCAAGAACAATTTTTAATAGACATTTCAAAAAAATACCTTATAAGATGAAATCTATAAGTGTTACTCATTCTATTCAGGAAAATTATTCAATGTTTCTATTAATATTGTTTATCAAAATAGTTTATGTTTTAATGGAATGATGTTTACGAAACATGTTTCTATTTCACGAGATATATGCTTTTGTAACATACTTCATTTCATGGGTTATACTTTTGATGAAATGATTATAAAACATGCATTATTTTCCATAGGTTGTGATATGATTATATTTTTATGATATCCATTTCATCTCACGTGTTATGATATGATTGTTTATGATTTTATGGCACATGTATGTATGATATCATTATGAGAGGGTTGGGACCAATATCTCCCTCCAATGAATTGGGTAAAGATTTAAATCTCAAAAGATAGAAAAAGATGATATTGGGAGTGGACCTTTCATACTAATATATCCATAAGAGTGAACCATGAATACCGATATGGTTTGGGGATTGAACTTACACTACAATGATGGTCTTGGGAGTGAACCTTGACTACTAAGATGGCCATGGTAGTGAACCATGACTTCCAAGATTGCATGTGGTGTGAACTTATAATATTAATATGGACATGGGAGTGATCCATGAATAACAAGATAGTATGGGGTGTGAACACATACTATTGAGATTTACTCGGTAGTATTTACAAGGATATTATAGAAAACATTTTATATGGTTATGTGTCTACCACAATTCCTTGTATTAATAATATGTTATTATTTTATCGATTATTTTCTTTAATTAAAAATATTTATGTCTTATTAAATTCCAATATTTATTCCATGATTCATGTTTATGATCTTCGGATATGAGGGGTGTGATCCTTTAATGTTACGATCATGTTCTCATACCCCTATGTTCATTTTTATTCATATATGTCTACCTTGTTTACCCTTACTGAGCATCTAATCCAACCCATTTCAGTGTTTCCTTTTCAATGTTATAAAATCTGTATTAGGTATGGTGTTTATAATAAGGGTAAAAACCATTAAGAACCCAGTGGGAGATAATTTAGTTCAATTATGTACATGTTTTTATGTTTCCATGTTTTAGAAGTTACTATACTTATATGGGTTTTAGGCATCAATTCATATAATGTTTTATGAATTCCTAACAATTTATGTCATGTTAATGTATGGAAAGAGTGGGTCCCTATATATATCATAAAAGATAATTTGTTGGAAATAATTTTCTAAAATATAATTGACATTATATTTATTTTAGTTAAAATAGTTTAATATAATTCATATTAAATAAATAATTATATATATATATATAATAAATAGTTTACTCATATATATTTCTTCAAATTCAATGGCTATATTTTAGTGATATTACTAAATATATATATTTAATCTAAATAAATCATGGTTGTTTAGTGTTCTATATGGTGAAATATATTGATCACAAATTGTAATATTTAAAATAATTCATATATTAAAATCATAGGGTGTTACATTCCCCTTCCTTATAAAGAAAATACATCCTCACAGTTTTACTCATATGATATGACTAATTTGTTTTGGGAACATTGAAATAACCATACATGTCAAGTTGATCTTAAAATTATATATTATGTTCTATGAGTTTTATCTATATGAAAAAAAATATTATATGAACTTATGATCAAGAGATATCCCATTCTTATTTAATCATATAATTATACTAAGATAATAAGTTCTAGAAGAAAAAGTAGTCACTTCCAAAAAACTATTACAATTATTTATTTGAAAATCATACAAAAAATTGTTTTTATTTCTAACCAAATATCAAATATTTATTGAAAACATAATGTTCATTTTAATTAAGAAATTATAGATGGAAAATAACTATATAATAGTAGTTATAGAGGATTTTCCTTGTTCATGTGGTTATTAGGGACTATTTCCATAGTTTGACATTGGACATGGACATTGAGTCCCATAATACAAAACTCTCATTCTATTTATGAAATATATTTCTATAGCTTATCTTATTACCATACACTTTTGAGTATGATTAACTTCATCTCTACCCATATAGAATTTAATTATCCATTTAATTAAATTTCTCCATGCTTCTTAAAACATTTTTTATATATAGAGAATTGAATATTATTTCTATCATCAACTTCATCACATCATCTTTCTTGAGACTCTACCTTTCACTTTTTTGGTGTGTTATGAATTTTAAAATGTTCAAATTTTGTATCTTATTTCATGATTGTTTGATGGAAATAATCTTATTATTTCTCACTCCATTTCAAAATCATATTGGTTTTTCATTGGGTTAATATCCACATTTTCAATCAGACACATATTTCCTTCTTTTTCTGACCACAAATAAAACCAAATGTGTTTTCCTGAGAAATTATCATGATAAAAGAATAATCATAAGTTTCCATAGGAAAAATTAAAATCATTATGTATCATTTGATAACACTGTCATGTTAGACTATTGTTCTAACATATAAACTTATTTCAGACTTGGTTTATCCTAAATCCCCCCAAATTTACCCAATATCATTCTTGGTTCATCCTATGTTACATTGAATTGGGTTTTCCCATACATATTAAATTAATCCTCAAAATAGATATACCAAATTTTCATTAAAATTATTATTGTATTATAAAATATATGTTTAAATATAAGATTATTCATTATTTTATAAATCACATATCAATAAATATATATTGTAACTTTTGAATCTCTATATTACATTCTATGTTATAGATTGTTACTTTCATATTGGGTTATTTAACATAAATTAATTCAAATCCCTCATAATGGTTTATAATGATAATGTGATTAACGGAAGAATATCCCTAGAGTGTGTCAAACCATGTTGGAAGTTATGCCTCTTTTTCATGTATCAATTGACGATTGAGTTAATACACAATCCTCATTTTTTTGTTGTTACCCCTAGGTACATCTATACTAGAGACCATATACTCATTTAGTATACATAGAGAGATTTAGTTTTTAGTTAAAACAAATAATAATTAAATTAAAAAATTGGTATCATATTATACAATGAATTATCTATTACACATATCTTTAGTGATTTCACCATGGTTCTGTTATCATAATCTATTTATAAAATGAGTATCCTTACCTTAACATAAAATCATATATTATCAAAAAGGTTATCTATACCCTTGAAACTATAATCAACCATATATTATAAATCCTTTATTTATCCCCAATATGAATCCTAATAATCAAAATTATGTAAATCGATCAATGATATTAACAGAATCATCCAATACCCACACTATGTAGCTTAGTTCTATAAAGACATACATGACCTACATGCTTTGATACCATTTTTAAATTACCAAAAATTATAATCCCATGATTTAATGAAAAAATAAAAATATTACATTACATAAATCCCCCAGACCATTTAGGTTTGGTACATTAGATAATTATGATGAAACATAAAATACTGAATCCTATTTATAACTCAATTAATTGATATATTTATTCAACAAATGAGAAAAAACATAATCCATAAAAATTACTCATCATCCTCTAAAAATTCTTCACAACATTATCTCTTTAGAAATTTCATATGTAATAATTTTCTATATGACCCGAATAAATGGAAATCTAAATAAATATTGAGGTTAAATACCTAGTATTGGAATCAAATAACCCAATTTTTAAAAAAATATAATAATGGTATATGTAATATAATGTGAATAAATATTCAGTATATGGAAATAATAAATTTAAACTGTGAGAATTCTATATCCTTGACAATAAATTAAAACATGGATATAAATAATAATAATGTCACACTAATTGAATTAATAATACTAGATATCAAAAAATGTTTTCAAGTATATATTCCACAACGCAATATTGATATTCAATGATGTATACACAAAAACTCTAGGTTTTTCCTCATGAAACATGTCATTCCATCATGGGTCAATGAAATTTAGAGCCCCACTTATCACTTGATTATGTCTAATATATTCTATATAAGTTTCTACAAGTAATTTCATATCATTCCCTAAGGAACCCTAGGGGTATAAAAACATGGAAATCAATATAATGTAAAATATGTATTATCGATACACAATTTAGTAGTGTTAAGAGTCAATAATCATTAAAAATGAAAATATTTTCCCTATTTAAATAAAATAGATAACATAACCCTTATCCATTTTGAGGATTGAAGTGTATAGTTAAACAATATATAGTTAATATTCATTGGTAGTCAATAAATACATATATTAGAATATCAAATATATGGATTATCAATAAATCCCCAATCAATCGATGGAATAAAATTAAATGTAAGATATTTTAACAAAAAACCATATGGATTAAAGGTATACAGTTAATAAAATTATTTAAAAACACAATAGATGTATGGAATCAAGGTGAACACACTTTAATCAATGGAATTTAAAATAGGGTATTGATAATGTAAAAGAATTTGGAAGAACAGTTTTCAAGATAAAACATAATAACTCAATTAAATGAGATATGAGATATCAATATACCTTCTGGAAATAAAAAACAATATTTTTATAAATATACTACAGGAATTTATGTTTATGAATAAAAATACATAGAAATTTGACCTACCTATCATAGGGTTAAACAAAAGCTACCAAATTTTTATTACTATTGTATTATAGCTAACCAGGGCCTCCTCAATTGAGGATCTTCATATTGATTCACTCACTAATCCTAAATCACATATTTTCTCATTTTTGTGTTTTTAATATTTTCAAAAATTAATAAAAAATTAAAAATATAGATAGTTTTAAACTGAAACTACATTAAGATGAAAAACAGAATGAGCCCGAAAAGAAAGTTCTTGGTCCTAGGGTTTCTTATATATTTCCTTAATTATTAATTATTCTTCATGATAATTCATTTTAAAATATCATTCCTGAATTGATATGCACTATTTTTCCATGTTTTAAATTTATAAAACCAAGGATTTATTTTTAATAACAAAAATGACCTCATCTGATAATCAATGTTAGTGACACACCTTAATTGAGTGTGTGTATCCTTCTAATACCTGGAACCATCGTATAATATTTTCAACATTATTGATAAACTCTAGTCCATTGTATGAAGAGTTTTTTCAAAATAAAGGAATTAAAATAACATATAATAATTAATAAAGAAGAATTGGAAAGTCATGTCATGGTAGACAATCATTGAACTTGTACAATTCTATTTCATTTACCACAAATGTAATTAAAATTAAAAATATTCAAGTGAATAATTTAAGAATTATACATACATCTCCCAAGGAAAATACTTGTGTAAATTACTTGTTATAGAGTGTAATATATAATGGTGAAAGGAAATGCAGAGAGAGAAAAAATATAATGGAATAAATAATTTATTTATAAAATTCCTGAGTTACATGGAAAAAATAAACGAAAGAATATTAGAAAAGAAAACCTGAGAAGCATCTTACTACCCGAATCAAGATATTTTCCAAACTGGTGAAGAAAAAATATATATTTTTGGATATAATCCTAAAAGATATATTATCCTTCATATTATCTTAAATTGAGAATTTTTTTATTCTTCATGTGTCATGTCCCATATTTTATGGATCCATGTCGATATCCCAATGATATCGAGTTTTATTAATACTCTAGTGTTAAAAACCCATTTTTATGGAGAGATAGCCTATGGTATATCACTCATTCCTTAACACATTCTTTTTCATGTCTATATAGTAGTCATCTCCTCTATGGACACATGATTCTTCTTTATTGTTTCATCAAAAACACCCTACATCTATATCTCTAACCTCCACGACCAATGGAAAACAAATGGTACAACCATACTCTTCAGTTCAAAATTATGTTTCTTCCATGGTAAAAATATATCACACATCATGGCCTCAATGAAATATAATTTTTATATGATCTTTCCCTATTATATTTGATAGTGATCATTACAATTCAATATCAAAGGAAATAACATAGAAATGCAGTCTGGTGACACATATGCAACATGGGGGAAAAATTTAGCATTAAATTGAATTCAATATAAATTGGTCACCCATATATTTAAAATTTTCACCCTTCGGTAAAAAACATTACCCCATAAATTACATTTTTAGAATTTTGGGATCCCTTCACAAAATTATGTTTTACCATTACTCATATGATGGATTACTTTTACCTAGCTAGTGAGGGGGTCCATTTAACTTTATACCTCACATTTTTACCCTTTCATGGAATTGGATAACATTACACAAGACTATATACACTTATATATTGGGTTCCTAACCAATAATAATCTACTAAAAATCTCAAATAACCCTTATGTTGTAGCATATACTATTACAAATGGAATGCATAACTTTGTGCAGCGGTGTCCGGCCCTTTCAGAAATCAATGTATACAATTACACAGTTCATCTAACAATTAATTAGTGTTGGGAGTTCTTGTTACATAATTTTATAGATTATTTTAACCTTATGAAATCCTTTATCTATGTATAATGTCAAAAAAACTATATAATCTTTACAATTTCATCAAACAACTCATTTTCCACTCTTATCTCAAAATTTTAATGAAATATAAAGTAGCCAAATTTTAATAAAACCATTAATTACAAGGGTAAAATGATTAAAAATGAAAATATTTTTTTCATTTCTATAAAATTGTTTCATGATATATGGTTGTATTATAATGGTTTTAGTATAGTGGTCAGTATCCTTGCAATTCATTTGTATAGCGACCTAAACCCTAGTAGCTTGGAGATGGTTTCTACTACAATTACATTGGAATAATATATAATGAAATCACATCCCAAAGGTCCTAATAGTTTAGTACTCATGGTAATATAGATACATTCATGAGTCTTTTATAAAAAAATGAGTACAAATTATAAAAAATTACTATTTATTTCCAAAATAACATTACACCATTTAGCATATCCATGCATTATAGTTATTCTAAAAATAAATAAGTATTTGTGAAATTTAAAAAATAAGGGTGAAATATAATTCCAAATATTGTTTATTTAGAGAGCTAATTAATGATCTAATTCAACTTGGAAAGTTGTATAATTGAACACACATTTCATGTAATTTATAAACTAAAAAGGATCTAAGTAAATATTAGGAAAATGTATATAATCTAAAACACATTAAATTTAATTAATGACCTAGATATCATAATTGTACAATCCATAATAATTATGGAATGTAAAATAACTCTAATGACCTTCCATTTAATTAATAAACATAGAATTAAATTTTTCTATATAATTTTTCATAGTGATAATATCATGGATTATAATAATTGAATCTAACTGATGGAAATGATTAATTATTAAAAACTCTATTTCCCAGGTACATGGTTTATTTACCATCAATTCATTTCAAAAAATGATTTACAATGTAATATTGAAGTCCTTTTGAAATAATTTTTAGAATGTACATAGTTACAAATTCAAAGGGCTTATTCCCATCAGATTTTTTACCATTAAACAATAGATGCATCAAGGGGATTACATTAAAAATTCTCCAACCCATGTCATACTTGTCCAAATATTTCCAAATATATTGAATAATAAATTTAATTAATAAATAATGTTTTTTATCAGTAATTTTTATTTAGTATGTAATATATATTTATCAATGTTTCTTAGGATAATCAAATAACTATCAAATTAAATAATATACGTAAAAATTGTATGTGGTTAAGGAAGGTATTATATATATGATAAATAATGTGGATATTAATGGAATATTTAATGTCAAATGATTAGAGGAAATTGAATATTTCAACATAATGTTTTTGAATTATAAATGAATTAAGGTAGTGAATGTCAATACTTTTAGTTAAAATGATCATAAAAAATCATAGAAATAAAAATGATGGAATAAATATATCATATTAACATTTCTGTAATAATAGTAGTATTATTTTAATTTATGACTTGAAATAACATAAGATATCTTTAAAACCATTATTGAGGAAAATATCACTTTCATTTTGAAAATTAATTTTGAAATACTTGTCTTTGAAAATGAATTTTAAAAAACCAAATTTACAAAAAAACTCCATGAAAATATTTTTAATAGAAAATAATTTTTAAACATATAAAATAATATTTTAAATATATGATTGGTCATGATAGATGAAATTTTCATTCATTTAATACATGTTAAAACAAATTTTTCATTCACCTTTTATGTAAAATAAAATATGGAATTGTTTTCAAAAAACCAAAAAAACCATTTAAACCATTTTATAAAGATTAAAAATGGATGAAAAATATTATGATAAATCATTTTGAAAGGTTTAAATAGTTTTTTAATACATTTTTAAAAAATATCACATTGGAAAGAATCATATTTTTGACTGAAGGGAGAAGTGAAAACTTATTTTCTAGAAAACATTTTATAAAAAAATTAACAAACAAAGATTTGTTAAATGGTAATATTACTTGAAAGAGATCATTAATGGGAATACGAGAAGAAAATTTAAGTGTTTATTAACAAACTTTTTGGAATTTCCTTCAATCGATATTTTAGAATAGAAAATATTGATTAGAATGAAATTGTAAGATAAACCATTAAAATGATACTAATGTTCAAGTGATAATTAAAAAATTAATAAATAATGTGTTTTTACAATAAATCCAAAAAATAAGTGGAAATTCAAATTAGCATAATAAAAATTCAATACACACATAATATTATCATGAAATAATCAATTAAGTAGAAGTTTTACCCAATGAGAGGAAATTGAGTTAAAAAATCCATTACCTTACACTTCCTTTTAGGTGAATTCTCTTTAACCTCATGTGTAATGTTTTTAATAATTTTATTAACTAATGTCGAAACCATATTAAAAGTTTTTATTCAATAAATTATTCTTTTATAATAATTTCTTAACCATTTATTAATAATATTTCATTGTTTTAATTATTTTGAGTAATCACTACTTTGTTTTTCAAGTAGGTTTTGACTTGTTATTTTTTATTCCACGTAATCAAATCATTATTTATTAAGATATAAAAAATAAACTAAAAATATAATATAATATGTATTTATAGATATCTATTTAGTGTAATCCATAAAATGTTTTCATTGGAAATTAAATAAACCATTCAAAGATATAGTATGTCATATGTATGCATGAACATTTTTTTCATTGTCTTGTTATATTGAAAGAAAAAAAACTAAATTATACATTTGTATATCGTCATATAAGAATTAGTTTTATGTTATATATAACATATTTTTTTAAACACATCAATAATAAAATCCATGTTTCATGTGAATTAATCACATTGCTAAATGATGTTTTCGTCTACTGTACACATGAAAGATGTTATCATATTTCCAAATAAAATAAATAATGAAATTATGTGTTATATAATAAGTATATAATAATATTACATTATAAATATCATATTTATAATATATAATATACAAATCCAAAATTATTCCCTACCTTGAATGGTGGTAATAAAAGAATGAAAGAAATCGTTTTGTGAGGTGGTATTCCACAATACATATGAGTGAAGATTGGGTATCTCATTTGATGTAAGTGTTTGTCATTTTACATCATAAAATTAATTTAAAAAAGTCTCATTATATTTAATACACATATTTTTTTATATAATATATATATTAATAATTTAATTAGGTTATAAAGAGATAAAATAAAAATTATTTTAGAAATGAATTATCTCTTCTTTGGGTAACATCCTTAGGCATGTACTAATGGCTTCATAAGTTGGATTTTTGTAATCTATAAGTCTATTATGATGAGTGTAGGGATGTTGGGCAGTGATTTTGGATATTATTTCTTTAAAAAATATATTTTATAGTGTTATTAGAGGAGTATATCGAGTGACCATTTATATTATGGGTGAGTGGTAATTTTTTATCTTTTTTAAAGAGCGATTTATACCCTTGTTTTTTCATTTAAAGTGGCTCAAAGGATAAAAAAATATCTATAATAGATCACTAATGTTACAAATATTTATGGAAAATATTTGTTGGAAATTTTTATAGGTCATTTCCCCCATTATGTTTAATGTTTATTCATTTAGTAAACTCATTTTTTTCTTAATCAATGTGATTACTTTTTAACTATTTCACTAATAAATTTGGTCAAATATGATGTTGAAATTATTAGAAATTGTAAATTATTATTATTCACAATATAGAACCCATTTTTTCAAATTCAAATTACAATATCCCTAAATTTCCATGTAATTGTTTTTAATTATATGAAATTATTTTGATCCCACACACATTCACGGCACACGATTCCAAGGTTCGATGATCCCAAAATAGAATAATGAAATTTTCTTATTCTGTTTAATTAAATGTGCGAGTTGGATTTTTTAAATTCTAAACTGGTGATTAGATAGAAAATATAAGGACATTGTTGATCTTAGAATGTCGAGATTTTCTTAAAAAGGTCGTAACATCAATCAGTAAGGGTCAGACAGAAAATATAGTTTTTTGACATTTTGGGAAATAATAAAATAACTAAAATGTTATTTTATTTTTCATCATTCTCCATTGAGGAATGGATGAAAACACTGTGGTGTAGTGACGAGGAACATTAAATGAAGTTCATTAATGGATCATTTTTTGTGTAGCCTAATGATACATTCTGTGAATCATAATAGGTACATTGTTTCTTATATCAAATAGAGTAATGACACGACGTTTCAACTTAGCAGAAACATTGTGACATGTTTTATTTTAATAATAAAAAACTTTGAAGAAATGAGATTTAAACTGTGGAAATTCTCAGACAATCCTATGGCAATGATTCACTCTATCAACGAATGATGAACACTAACGAAATCACTAGCAATGTCTATTCTTTACCAAGAACGTGACCAGGAAGCGATAAACGCCAATGGATCTTGAATCCTCAAGGGCGGAGTGCTTCAATGAAGAACATCAATCAATGTAGGGTTTTTTGGTTTTATGTTTTCCCCGTTCATATTCTAAGATGACGAACACAAATCAACCCACGAATAGGTTGATTCGATGATTGTTTATTCATTTATGATGGTGTTCTTCTTGGGTTTTCTATAGAACTAATAAGTTATTGTTGATAGAGCTATTATCCCAAGCCTCCCATGTTTTAAACATTGAACACAAAGGGTTCCGGATGACATGGAAAAGGCCCGACCCCCACTCTGACCTGTCTGTTCTTGGTGGAAGGACTTTTGAAAAGGCAGCCAGGAAAATTTGAGGCCTTTTCAAGGAAGGAGACACCCCACACATGTTTGAGGTGTAGTTGGTGTGAATATTAGAACATAGGTGCGGACCCGAGAGTCCACAATAGAATCCACCGGCCCCAACGGTGGCCCGCGGTGGCGGCCAAAAGAAGGGGACGACGCGACAGAAGAGTGTTGCAATTGAAAAGAGCCTCCGACATGGATGATGGTTGGAGGCGGGTGGACGCGGCCACCCGACCACATCAGTGCACCATATACATGACATTGTGCCTCGTCCCATGCGGCAATGGCCATAGTTTCTTGACCACAGTGGAAAAGGCGGGCCCCCTAATACCCCGCCAGGTGAGGGGAGTCGAACACAAATTTCATCTGCATCCTATCCAGGGGGAACCATTCTGCCTATGACAGAACCCTTCTGCCTATGGTGGACTGGGAAGGGCACTGGAAACCCAGTGGGCTAGACCCACTCTATTGAGTCGGGCAGGATGTGTGGCCCTACGGGCCATATCAGGCCAGACCCAGGACGAACTGGGTTCGGGTCGACGGACTCGAGGTGGGTTGGCAGACCCTAGGCTGGGTCTGTTCAGTTCGATGTGATTGGTTCAGACAACACCCAGGCCAAACCGGCCCATTTTCTTTGGAAACATACCTATATATTTCAAACCAGTTATCTGATTGACGATTTTTTTGTGGTGTTAGAACCCTCGTGATGAGGCAGATATTTTGGAATACTCTATAGAGTTTTTCATGGAAGTTTAATTATGAATAATGTCTCGGGGAGTGGTTCTCTTGAGATCAAGTGTGATAGGTGTGGAAACCCAATGATTGGATGAGATCTAAATACTGCTGATAAGAGACCATGTGTGGATCGGATACTACGGTGCAATGGAAAGAGGCTTCTATGTGACCTGGAAGGCCCATGGTAGGGAGAGACTTCTTTGTGACCAAGAATTCCAATTGTACTCGACAAGAGAAGTACCTTAGTATGGCCTAGGTGTGATGCGACTTCTATGTGACCTAGCATGCCCACAGTGGAGAGTGGATTCTGTGTGACCCAGCATACACATGATACTCATTAGGACTGAGTACCACATCAGTCCTACGTTAGTGGGAAGCATCTTTTGTGTGACCCGAAAAGCCCACTATACTCACTGAGTATGAGTTCTCTAGCATCCCATGTTGTTCGATGTAAATACTTTTGGTCTTATATTCTAACACTAGAATATACCTAGTGTGAGCTTTCTTTCGTTGTAATCATGATTCGTGATGATACTTTGTGGTTCCTTTTCAATTCATGTGTGGTCATTCCATGGTGTTTTTGGGTCCCTACTGAGTATATTGTTACTCATCCTTGAACGGGCTTCACCCGCACGTGTTGTGTCTGGTGTCGATGATCGTCGCCTTGACGGAGGACTTGGTGGCCCCGAACCTGGTGGTTCCTTGTGAGATGAGAAAGATAGGGCATACTTCTATAGCTTCTAGATGCTACTAAGTATATACACATCAAATGTTGTTTCTAGTGGATGTATTTTAGAGATTTCTATGTGCTTTACTATTTAATGTTTATCTTTTGTTGGTTTTGTATTCTTTCCCATTTGACCTACAATTTTTACTTTTAATCAGTGATTATTTTTTGGTATGTTGGTTTACATTTCCAGATTTGGGACGTGGTTCTATGTGTGCGTACAGGTACCTAGAAAAATGCCTCCCACTTTCAGGTTGAAGCCTTAGACATTAGTCTCCAACCCTTGGCCTTCGAAAGGTGGGTTTGGTGTATGTCACAGAATAGACCCTAGGAGACGGGTCACGATTGAGTGGTATCAGACGTGGTCTGTTCTACCTCATAAACCAAAATTATGTTGTTTTTTTGGGTAACTGTGTTGAATGTTTCAAGTTAAACTTTCAGATTTGGGGACACTGGTGTTGGTGCAGCGGCAGATGTATCCAAACACCAAGACCATGAATTCGGCTTTTCAGATATATACATGAAAACATTGGTTCCATAATTTTCACCTTATGATCATCTTGAATAAGTGTCCAATAACCAGGTATAATCTTTTAGTTTTGGTACATATTGATATATTTCAGGATTCCTCCATACAGGTAGCCAGTTAGGCTTCTAATATGTGATCGTGTGGACAGAATGCCTAGCGATGAGGGGTCGGTTCATGGACCAGTGCTAGAGATGGCCCCATCGAGTGGTGAACCAGTGTTTCAACCACCTATTGATCATTATTTACTACCAGAGTTACTGGTAGATGATGTACGCAGACTCAATTCCTTACATGAGATTTAGAGATAGAGACCCTTGAGGTTCACGGGTGAGACATATCCTTAGGTCGTTCAGGATTGGATGATGGTAGTGGTGTCGGTCTTCCTCTAATTGAGGACACCGCTTAACTAGATGGATTTTTTGGCTGTGATCCTTCAGTAGGTCTCGGCCGAGAGATGGTATATCTAGGCCATCTAGATGCATGATGAGGCTACCTTCACCAGGACAGACATTGAGAGGCTTTTATGAGAGTAATTTTTCACCAATAAATTGCACTCTGTGCGCATTTAGGACCTTCATCACCTATTGCATTGCAGCATGATGGTGGATGAGTACTCAACTAGGTTTACCAATTTTTCTCTCTACTATACAATTATGGTGTGATACCATTTCTTCATGGATTTATCCATTGAGTAAAGTCTCAGACGGGATATCTGGGTGTTGGTGGTGTCTCTCATCATCCCTACTCAGGCTGGGTTTCTAGAGCGAGCCCTTTTTGTAGAGATATTCCTGGTGGAGTAGGCACTGATATCTTGAACCACCAACATACCTCAGGCCATTGAGTCATCAGTGGTGATCAGATGATAGTAGACATTGGGGCCAAAGTAGGCCAGGTCTTTCCGGGGGAGACCCCAGGACTCAGGGCCTATAGTGAGAGGCTCCTAGAGTAGAGGGAAATAGGTGGGAACCATGTTGTGTTTCACATGCGGAGGGTAGGGACACATGACTCGTGACTTCACAAACATCCACGTTGATGATCAATAGACTGTCAAGGGAGTTCCAAGGTAGAGGTATAGGTTCGAGCAAGGGGGTCTACAGGGTGGTAGACATGGAAAGGGAGTAGGCCAAGGAGCAGGAAGTGTATGCCAGTTCAATTGTGCTACCACCACCACCGCAAGGTGGTCAACCATGGGCTTAGGGATCCAATTAATAGAGGTGAGTCCAACTTCAGGAGATGGAGGCCTATGACCATGGTTCTATAAATATTAACATAGGTTTGATATTTTAATTCTCTTCTTAACTTACATTCTTATAGACATAGTTGATAGTCCCGCTTTCCTTTCCACTAACCTCATTCAAGGTTGGGAGATTCTGGTGTAACCGTTTGCTCAATACTTATGATTAGAGACTCCTACGAGAGGGGATTCGACAATGAAACACTGATTCTAGTAGTGTGAGATTACTCTAGGTGGTGAGAGCTTCACCATGGAACTCCTAGTAGTGGTGTTGAGGACTTACGATGTCATATTAGGTATAGAATGGTTATCGAGATTCCGTGCTCAGATCAACTATTTTAGTCACAAAGTGCAGTGTGTCCACGATGATGGGACTAGGTTTTACTTTTTCTCAGAGAAGGGAACTTTTTCTGCATAGTATGTACTCTCTTAGAGGAGGGTGCAACTAATCACTCATTATTTGGCTATCCTCACCCTCAATGTGTTGTATGAGAGGAGTCCATGCTATCCTATAGTGGTGGATGAGTATGAGAATGTCTTTCCTAGGGATGTTCTGCGACTAACTACTCACAGGGAGGTAGACTTCTTCATCGATATGTACAAAGGGACAACACCGATATCCACACCATCATATCAGATGGCTCACATAGATCTTCAATAATTGGGGGTATAGCTGGAGGAAATATAGAAGAAGGGCTTTGTGAGACCCAGTGTTGCACCATGAGTAGAAACAGTGTTGTTTTCCAAGAAGGCATATGGAATCTTGAGGCTCTATGTGGATTTCCAGTTCCTAAACCATGTGACTGTGAAGAAAAAGTTTCCATTGTTGATGGTTGATGACATCTTTGGTCTACTGAATGGAGTGAGGTGGTTCTCAAAGATAGACCTCAGATCAGGCTATCATTATCTTCAGTTATGGAATGAGGACATATCGAATACATCCTTCAAATGTTGTTATGGACACAAAAAATTCGTTTTAATGCCATTCAGCATGAAAAATTACCTAATTGTATTATTGGGACCCATAAACCGGATCTTCTAGCCTTACCTTGATCGTTTCATGGTAGTCTTCATTGATGTCATCTGGGTGTTCTTGGTGTTAGAGGGGGATCATGCTACACACCTGTGGATATTCATGGATACACTATGAGAGCACCAGATTTATAGTAATCTCTTGAATTTCTAGTTCTAGATTCATAAGTTCCACTTTTTGGAACATGTAATCTCGAAGGCGGGAGTTGTAGTGAACCCGACAAAGATAGAGGCAGATCTTTATTGGGAGCCATCCAAGAGCATAAATGAGGTGTAGAGTTTCTTGGGGCTTGATACATACTACCAAAGGTTCACGCCCAACATTTCAGTGTTGTATTACCTTTATCAACCTTATTACGGAAGGGAAACCACATTGTGTGGATGAAGAAGTGCCAGCATAGTTTCTTGGTACTGAGGCAGAGACTGATAAGAGCCCCCATCTTGAGACTACCAGAAGATGGAATTGGGCATGTAGTTTTCTACAATGCATCCAATACTGTATTGGGTTGTGTCCTGATTCTTGATCAAGAGGTGATCACCTATGGCTCATGGAAGTTGAGGTAGCATGATAAGAACTACACGACCCTTGAAATATAGTTAAAAACATGATCTTTTCCTTGAAGATGTGGGGGAACTACTTGATTGGTGAACGGTTACTGTCTACTCCAACCACAAGACTTCTAGGAATATCTTCCCACATAAGGACCTGAACGAGAGACAGTGGTGATGGATAGAGTTCTTTCAGGACTATGACATTGATATAGTCTATACTCTTGGGAAGGGGAACGTGGTAGCAAATGATCCCACTATAATGTCCTATCTGATAGATTCCCATGCTACCACTGAATGTGCACTAGAGGAATCGACCATCCAAAAAGGACCTGCTACTGTTGGTCCACTACCTTCAATAGAAACTCCACAAACGTCACCCCATCATAAAGGTCCAGCTCTCCCTAATCGATGACGTGTGATGGATCATTAATGTACCTCCTCAGCAGCGACACATGAAAAAAATTGTCCACCTAGTACATTTACGGGGAAAGAGCTAGGTTGTACTCCACCTTTCCAACTCTATTGAGGATCTGAAAAGGTTTGACGAACCTCAGAGATTACATGCAGAAACCCTGCAGTTGGCTGAGACCTAAAGTCTGCTGACAAGAAACCCTTTGTAGATCTGATACTATGACCCAGTGGAAAGAGGATTTTGTTTGACCAGGTAGGCCCACATGGGGAGTGGCATTTGTGTGAACCGACAGACCCATGGTACTCAATAGGAGGAGTACCTTAGCAAGGCCAATATGGGAAACATCTTTTGTGTGACCCGACATGCCCCTAGTGGGGTGCAGCTTCTACGTGACCCAAGATTCCCACGGTACTCATAAGGGATGAGTACCATAGTAGTCCTAGGATAGTAGGAATCAGCATATTTATGACCCAGCAGGTCCACTATACTCATTGAGGAGGAGTTCTCCAGTAGCCCATGGTGTTCGACATTATGACGGATAGTCTTACAATCCTACTCTATAATATACTGAGTCTGAGCGTTCTTGATTTGTAATAATGCTTCGTGATGATACTTCGTGGTTTCTTTTGGATTGCTTTATAGTCATTCCATTGTTTTTTGGGGTCCCAACTGATTATATTATTACTCACCCCTACATGGGCTTCACCCGCACATGGTGTGTCTAGTGCGGACGATCGCTGTTGTGACGGTGGACATGGTGGCCCAAGACTCGAGGGTGCCCAATGAGACCACACAGGTAAGGCATACTTCTACAGCTTCTTGTAGCTACTCTACACATACCCATCCGGTGGGGTTTCCAACATATGGATTTCATAGTATTCCATGTTCTTTCTTCTTTTCAGTTTATCTTTTTTTGGGATTGTATTTTAGCCTATATGACCTACATTTTTAAATTTTACTCAGTGGTTGTTTGGTGGAATTCATGTTTACTTTTCCATCTTTGGGATGTGGTTGTGTGTGCCTGTATACATGTACTCATGAAAATTCCTCCAACCTACAGTTTGACACCTTCGGCGCTAGTCACCAACCCCTGGCCTTCGAGAGGAGGTCTTGTGGTATGTTGTAGCCTGGGCCCCTGGGGATAGTTCGTGTCACAAATCATAGAAGTGACATGTAAAACCCCGAGATTTTATGATATATATTCGTTTTAATTTCTTTTATTTATTCTATTATACACTACACTAGGATTTGATTGTACTATATGCAACACCGTATTATCTTGCAGTATATGCAACACTATTCTTGGCTCGTGTTACACACAATTTCAAGTTCATATTGTGGAAATTATTTTATGCAATAGTAAGTATATATTTTCTTTAATGTATAAATAAAATATGTTTTGATTATGTTATACGCAACACCAAACTGAGCTTTCACTACACACATCCCTAACTTGGCTTGCATTACACGCAATCAAGACCTTCTTTGATAGCGTGTGTAGTACGCAATACCATGTTTCACTAAATGAGATATTATTATAATATTATTTTGAAGTAGCCGTTATGAAAATTAATACCCACTTTTTGAAAATTTATAAATTTTATCTTAAAAAATGGACTTCATTTTTTGGATTTGGAATATTGAAATTATCCTATGGTTAATTTTTGGTATTTTTTTGAAAACATTCAATTTTTTATGAATATTGAAAACACGTGGTTACTATTTAAAAACCGACTTTTTATTTAAATAATTATTTATTTTATATAAATTTATTTTAGGTCAATTTTGATACATAATACCTATATAAGTTCAATGTAATTCATTGGAGTCATTTTACAATAATTTTCGATATATGAAAATTTTATTTAACTTTTCACCGTCTTTTACCCACCTCCTAAGAGAATATGAAAATTTACATAAAACATAATTTTACAGCTTCTATGAGTCGAATTTAGAAAATCTGAGAGACATGGTAAATATCAGGGAGTGAAATTTGGTTCAATAAGATAAAAATAATTTTTCGTGAATAGTAACTTTTTACCTTTATTTACCACGGTTAAAAGTGAATAGGGTAATTAAGGGTAAAAATTATATTATTATTACCCTAAAACATGTCCTAATTCTACTTGATAAGATTAATTCGACGCAAAACAACCTTAGGAATAAAATATGACCATTTAGGTCCACATTGATTAGATTAGGACACTTATTATTATTTTATTTAAAGAAGAGTTAAGAGACTTAAAAAAGTTTAATAACTAAAACATTTTTAATATAGAGTTATAAATAATATAATTTCGACTATAAATATTCATTAGAAATATAAAAAAATTTCTTACAAAATGGTATTTTATTTATAATTTTTAGACATTAAATAATTTAATATATTTATGACACAATGATGATACAGTAATTACCTTATTAGTGAAATATTAACATAATTGATATTATAAATACCCAAATAAATTTAATTTGAGACTTTTTATGAATTAAACTATTTTTATAGGTTAATATAACATATTTTTATTGATTTAATTAACTTATTTCGAACTAATCAAGCTGTCATAATTTCCACAAAAATCAATTACCAAATAGTGTCAAAATTGACATAAAATAGTTTTTAGAAAAAATACTATATTATTAATTGTTATTTTATTCATAAAAAGATAAGGTTCTTCCAAATGACTTAGATAAGGTTATATATATTAATAATTAACAACATGGGGTTAGTTTGGCTTGTTATAGTATTTTTATTAACCATAGTGTAAGAAAACAAGAAGACGCGGTAAAAGTAAAATTATTTACCTTAGAGATAAATCTAAATGATAAGGTTAAAATAGTTACCCAAAGTTGTATAAAACCTATTGTTTGAGAGGATTTTGACCCATCCCCACCTTATATTTGATATAAATCAATTTGGATCTATTACAAACAGAATATTACTTTATAATAAAATAATATTTTATGTTTTTCCAAAGGTGCCCCTCTCCTCCCTTATAAAAGGGCACCCCTTCCCTCTTCTCTTCACACCGTTTTGAGCCATGAAGCTCAGAAAACCCCTGAAAATTTCCCTTATAATCTTCCCTATAAACATTATAGAGGTTCTCGTATCCTAAAAATACTACCCCTAGTACCTTAAGAGGAGGTCAAGAAGAGGCGCGTCCAAGAAGAGGTAATATCCTTCACCGATTCTTTCCAATTTATTTCTTCTTCTACTTCTTGTTATTTATTTTTTTCATAATAAATTAATAACATCAGTGTCACTCATATAATTATGTGTATTATAAATATTAAATAACCCAATTTCATCTTCTATCCATCCTATGGAAAACGAAATCACTGCGCATGTGTACGTACAGAATACCATCTCCCCACCATAGTGTAATATATTTTCCACCACCACCATTCTTGGATTGTTATAATCATGTAAATAAATAACTATATATTATTATTTAAAAGTAATATTTATTATGAAATATTATAAAAACACTTCAATACAATTCCCTGGTCATGGGAATGATATCATCGTTCGTGCGTACGTTTGGACTACAATCTCCATGAATGCGATGAGATTCATTTTCCATGATTAACAATTCAAGTATGATTATAAAGTATATATAATAAATTATCATGAAATATATTATATAATAATGATACTATATTTATGAACATATATGTTTCATTTACTTAATTCCATTAAATTCAATAAGGAAATGAAAACAGTGTTCATGCGTACGCACGGCCTACTATCTTCATGAACGGTGTATTTCATTCCATTTATCGATCAATCATATATATTTATATGCTGAATATATATTATATGTAAATCATGTTTTAAATTTTTTAATTAATTAAATCAGGATATAAGTAATAATATCAAGAACAACATGTCGAAACACGTACGATAAATGAAATGATTTTACCCAAAACGCTGCTTTAACATGGAATTTATAATTGAACGGGTAATATAATGTCATAAGTGAACCATCTATGATATCATAACAATGAATATGATTCTGTAATAAGTCAATGACATTATTTAAATCATTATACATGAGTTTCAGATACGTACGAAGGATATCGGACCTAAGGTAAGGGATAACTTTTTCAAACTTGTTTTTATCCGAGATTGTTTATTCGTAAGTATTTACTGGGGTTATATTTATTATACATGTACCTATTTTCTAAAAATGGTTTCTTGTATGTTTAAAGACTTTTTTACCCATTTTTGACTTTTACTACATGGTATTTAATTAATCTCTCTTTTGATTACCATACAAGGTACTTTTCGAATTTTCCGAAAAAAGTACGAGAAGAATGTTATTTTTAACTTATACGGCGTGAATGGATTTTTACGGTTTCATAACGACTTATTTCAATGAAGTTTCCTCTAAAAAAATTTATAACTATATTTTAAGAAATAGTTTTCTTTTAAAATTTCATGGCATTTTGTGAAAAGAATTTGATTTTGAAGAAGAAAGGATATTTTCCTCAAGAATTCAATTCAAGTGTTTTATCAAAACCATTTTCCATCTATGATGACATTATTTCATATGTGAATTTTTCAAGTATAATGCCTCTATGATTTACATTTTTTTACTTCTATTATGATGAAATTATATCCATTTGCACTATATGGATTATGTTATGATGGGATAATGTTTATGAATCCATTTTAATCATTGGGTTATGATAAATTTTTTATGTTTATTTTGTGGCACAAGTAAGAATTATTTCATTATGAGATGGGTGTGACCTATATATCCATCCAATACATTGGGTAATGATTTATATCCCGCGAGATATACATCGTAGTAACGGTAAGTTAATCTGGTATAGTGTTACAAAAATGAAACGAGGAGTGAACTCGATTCAGAAAGGGACTTTCTCCACTAAGATGGTCTTGGAAGCAATGCATGGGCTACTATGGAAATCATAACATGTGATTAATGGTTTCCCAAATTACATGTTTTATTCCCATTCTATTTTATCATGATTGATGCCCCATTATGATCGTTGCCCTATGTACTGACATGTTTTATGTCATTGTCCAATATCTTGATGTTTAAATATTATGTTCATGTTTTTAAGTTCAAATGTATATGATTTGTTTTATTTTCACCATGATTACCCTTATTGAGCATTTGAGCTCACCCTTTTTTATGTTTTATTTTCCCCAAGATTTAAAGAAAGGTTTTAGGTATGAAAACAAAAAGGGGAAGATCTTTATGGGAGATGTTGATGATCTTTCACCACGATTAAAAGATTATGTTCCGAGTTTCCGAAAACACTAAACTATTACGGTCCTTGAGTGTTGGTTCTTGTTATGTATTATGTATTCTGAAAAAGTAATGTAATGTCTATATACATCAAGCTTTGGGTATCTACAATGGGTATCATAGGGAATATTTAGTTATCCTTTGGAAACTAGGATGATAAAACATTAGTGAAATCCCTAGAGATATTTCTAAGTTATGTCTAGGCATTTCCCTAATGATAAGTATATGTATAGGTTATAGTCCTAGAATTATGGTTACGATTTTCGAATTTAACCTAAGATGTTAGATATTGATGGTAATCCCCCTTTATTATGTTGTTTTCCCTAGAATGATTTTTTCCTCTCACACTATTCTTTTTGGGTTTCAGAAAAT
Organism: Viscum album; assembly: GCA_963277665.1. Lineage (NCBI taxonomy): Eukaryota > Viridiplantae > Streptophyta > Magnoliopsida > Santalales > Viscaceae > Viscum > Viscum album. The sequence goes on from OY728164.1 coordinate 1,382,181,101, forward strand.
GGCTAGAAACATGAAGATTCATGGTAATGGAGGATATGATGGACAATGGAATGATATTCTTCATGAGAAACCAAATGAAACGGGATTTGGAAGTCAAAAAACTATTATTATGCCTAATCAGAAATCTCATAATATGATCAATAATCTCAACTTTGGTATGTTTCCCAACTCAGCTAATACGATAAAGATGGAGTTTCATGACAATCATAGAGGAATGAAAGTTCAATTTCTCTCATGTAAATAATGTGGGAAGAGGCATCAAGGAGAATGCATAAAAGGAACTGGAAGATGCTTTTGGTGCAGAAAAGAAGGACAAAAATCCAGTAAGTGAAAAGGAAAAGGTTCAGTTACCACCATGGAGAAGGATAATGGTATTGCTATGACATCAATAATGATTATATGGTTTAATTTTGGAATGTATGGGAATTATGAAAACCAATCCTCTAAGGGAAAATCTTATGAAGAGAATCAACATGTTCATATGAGTAGTATTTATGTGGATGATGATGAGGAGAATAAAAATGATATATGAGATAAAATAAGTGTTGAATCATGGTCAATGGTTTAAGAAGGTAGTGGAATTATTGTATGTTTATCAAGAGTTATGTTGTATAGGTAATTTATTGGTACAATGGAATAAATAAACATCTAAGGATTATTAGACTATTTTTTTTCCTAAAGTATTTGAAATTATATGGTGAATGGTACTAGTACTCATGAAAAGTTATTCGGATATTTTTGGAATGAAGATGATATGTGCACAATGAAGGGATAAAGAGAAAATGAAATTTTGATAGTATTCATGAGCTCATGACAGATATAAGGACAAAGTGATATCATGGTTTGAGTATATAGATATTTTGGGATTTTGGTATATTGAATGTGTTAACTTTTGACAGGATTCATGTTTTCGCTAAGGTTATATAGTAATTAATTTTTCAAAATAATACATGATTAAGGTATTTACAAGTTTGGAATATGACCAACAAGATATATCTTATGATATATGGGAGATAAATGATGGTATCCACATGCTTTGTATATGAACCCTCTAGTAATCATTTTCATTATACAATGAGATTGGACAGAAGTATTTTAGAGATGCCTAAATATTGGAATGGATTATTTTGGACATAAGTTAGTATTGTTTAAGGATAAAACTTTTTTTTGATATTATTGATGGGATGTTATAATAATGTAGTTTTAGAAAAAGGACAACCTGCAGGACAAGAGACAACCCGTCACGTCAGACAAGGTTGTGGGAATCGAACCAACAGCTGATGTGCGACATGCCTTTATCACCTACCACTAGCCTACCGGAAGTCCCTGGTTAGTAGGAACTAGTTTTATTTTATTAAGTGGAATGATAGGTAAAGTATAAGTCCATTTTTGGAATCATATACAATTAATCTCACCATAGATGGACTTATGTCTATTTAATAACTTATGTTAACATTTTTGTGATAGAAAAATATGGGATGACTTATCATTCTATCACATGATCTTCTAACACTTCATTAATGAAAAATTCAGCTTCATTTCTCTAAATAGAGATGAAGTGGAAATTGTTCATATAATGACAAACGATGATATTACACTGAAATCACTTAAGTATTTCTCTTTATGTAAAAGACTATCCATGTTAGGGAAATCATCTTGAAAACCAAAATTTGTTTCCTAGTACTCTCATATCTGATGAATCAGATGGTACCTTAGATCATCACAAATTTATGGCTTTGGGATTATTGGATTTTTTATAGCCATTTCCTCTACTACTACTCATCAGAAGTTGTTGGTAATATTTCTCTTCCATATCCATATTTTAACCTATGTTCTCTTATGTGGAAACTCAGTAATGAGTTAATTTGGGTAACCGTTATGTTTCTTACTTTAATTTTTTAAAATAAGTTTTAGTATTCCTTTTTACGATGTGGGTTTCTATGAAAGAAACTTTCAAGTAGTAAACGATTTATAACCCCGATGAATTTCGAGGGTGAAATTCATTTTTTAGGGGGGTAGAATGTAACACCCCGAGATTTTATGAGATATATTATTTTTAATTTCTTTGATGTCTTCTATTATACACTACAATTGGATTAGATTGTACTATATGCAACACCGTATTATCATGCAGTATGCGCAACACTATTCTTGGCTCGTGTTACACACAATTTCAAGTTCATTTTTTGGAAATTATTTTATGCAACATTAAGTATAGATTTTGTTTAATGTATAAATGAAATAAGTTATGATTATGTTATACGCTATACCAAACAGAGCTTTTAATACATGAAACCCTAACTTGGATTGCATTACAAGCAATTAAGACCTTTTTCGATAGTGTGTGTAGTACGCAATACCAAGTTTCACTAAATGAGATATTATTATAATATTATTATGAACTAGCCGTTATGAATAGTAATACCCACTTTTTGAAATTTTATAAATTTTATCTTTAAAAATGGACTTCATTTTTTGATTCAAAATATCGAAATTATCGTATAGTGATTTTTTGGTATTTTTCTGAAAACGTTAAATTTTTTATGAATATTGAAAACACTGGGTTACTATTTAAAATCCCACTTTTTATTTAAATAATAAAATTTATTTAAATTTATTTTAGGTCAAAATTGATACATAATACCTATATAAGTTCAATTTAATTCATTGGAGTCATTTTATAATAATTTTAGATATATGAAAATTTTATTGAACTTTTCACCGTCTTTTACCCACTTCCTAGGAGAATTTGAAAATTTACATAAAACATAATTTTACCGCTTCTGTGAGTGGAATTTCGAAAATCCGAGAGACATAGTTAATATCAAAGAGTAAAATGTGGTTCAATAAGATAAAAATAATTTTTGGAAAATAGTAACTTTTTTACTTTTAATTACCACGGTTAAATGTAAATAGGGTAATTAAGGGTTAAAATGATATTATTATTACCCTAACACATATCCCAATTCTATTGGATAAGTTTAATTCGAACAAAAACAACCTTAGGAATAATATATGACCATTTAGGTCCACATGGATTATATTAGGACACTTATTATTATTTTATTTAAAGAAGAGTTAAAGAAGTTAACAAAAAGTTTAATAAATAAAAAAAATTAATATGGGGCTATACATAAGATAAATTCGAATATAAATATTCATTAGAAAGATAAAACGATTTCCAACATAATTTTATTTTATTTATAATTTTTAGACATTAAATAATTTAATATATTTATGACACAATGATGATGCAGTAATTACTTTATTAATGAAATATTAACATAATTGATATTATAAATACCCAAATAAATATACTTTGAGATTTATTATGATTTAAAGAAATTTTATAGGTTAACATGACATGTTAGTATTTATTTAATTAAAGTTTTTTGAAATAATCATGATGTTATGAGTTTCACAAAAATCAATTACCAAATAGTGTCAAAATTGACATAAAATAGTTTTTAAAACAAATATTATATTATTAATTTATATTTTATTCCTAATAATCTATGGTCCTAAAAAATGACTTAGATAAGGTTATATATATTAATAATGAACAACTTGGGGTTCGGTTGGCTTTTTATAGTATGTTTATTAAGAAATAAATTGTATGAAAACAAGAAGATACGGTAAAAGTAAAATTATTTAACTTAGAGATAAATCTAAATGATAATGTTAAAATAGTAACCTAAACATATCTAAAATATATTTTATGAGATTATTTCGACCCATACCCACCTTATATTCAAAATAAATAAATTTGGAGCTATCAAAAACCCAATATTACTTTATAATAAAATAATATTTTATGTTTTTCCAAAGGTGCCCCTCTCCTCCCTTATAATAGGGCACCCCTTCCCTCTTCTCTTCAGACCCTTTTGAGCCTTAAAGTTCGAACAAACCCTACCCATTTCCCTTATCATCTTCCCTAGAAACATTATAGAGGTTCTGGTCTCCTAAAAAGACCAACTCTAGTGCCACAAGATGAGGTTAAGAATATGCGCGTCAAAGAAGAGGTAGTATCCTTTACCGATTTTTTCCAATTTATTTCTTCTTCTACTTAATATTTTTTATTTTTTTTCATCATAAATAAATAACATCATTATCACTAATATACTTATTTTTTATTATAAATATGAAACAACCCAATTTCATTTTCTATCCATCCTATGGAAAACGAAATCACCGCGCGTGCGTACGTACAGAATACCGTCTCCACGTCATGGTGTAATATGTTTTCCACCACCACCATACTTTGATGGTTATAATGTTGTAAATAAATAACTATATATGATTATTGTAAATTGATATTAACTATGAAATATTATACCAACACTTAAATACAATTCCATGATCATGGGAATGATATCATCATTCGTGCGTACGTACGTACAACCGTCTCCACGAACACAATGAGATTCATTTTCCATGATTAACAATTCAAGTATGATAATAAAGTATATATAATAAATTATCATGAATGATATTACATAATAATGATACTTTATTTATGATCATATATGTTTCATTTACTTTATTCCAATAAATACAATAAGGAAACGAAAATAGCGTTCATGCGTACGCACGGCCTAACGTCTCCAGGAATGGTGTATTTCATTCCATTTATCGATATATCATATATATTTATATACTGAATATATATTATATATAAATAATGTTTTAAATTCTGTAATTAAGTAAATCAGGATATAAGTAATAATATCAATAACAACATGTCAAAACACGTACTATAAATGAAACGATTTTACCCAAAACGCTGCTTTAACATGGAATTTACAAAAGAACGGGTAATATAAAGTCACAAGGGAAACCTCTATGATATCATAACAATGATTATGATTATGTAATAAGTCAATATCATTATTTAAATCATTATACAGGAGGTTCAGATACGTACGAAGGATATCAAACCTAAGGTAAAGGATAACTTTTCCAATCTCGTTTTCATCAGAGATTGTTTATTCGTAAGTATTTACAGGGGTTATATTTATTATCCATGTAACTATTTTCTAAAAATGGTTTCATTCATGTTTAAAGTATTTTTACCCATTTTTTACTTTTACTACATGGTTTTTAAGGAATTTTTCTTTTGATTACCATACGAGGTACTTTTCGACTTTTCCTACAAAAGTACGAGAAGAATGTAATTTTTAACTTATATGGTGTGAATGGATTTTTAAGGATCCATAAAGACTTATTTCAATGAAGTTTCCTCAACAAAAGTTTATGAATATTTTCAAAAAAATACATTTCTTTTAAAATTTGATGGAATTTTATGAAAGGAAAATGATTTTGAAGAAGAAAGAATATTTTCTTCAAGAATTCAATTCAAGTGTTTTATCAAAACCAATCTCCATCTAAGATGACATTATTTAATATGTGTATGTTTCAAGTATAATGTATTTATGATTTAAATGGTTTTACTTTTCTTATGATGAAATTATATCCATTTGTTTATATGGATTATGTTATGATGGGATGATGTTTATGAAACCAATTTTATTCTTTGTTTTATGATAAATGTTTTAAGTTTATTTTGGGGCACAAGTAAGAGTTATTTCATTATGAGATGTGTGGGACCTATATATCCCTAAAATTCATTAGGTAAAGATTTATATCTCATGAGATATACATGGTTGGAATGGTAAGTTAATCTGGTTCACTGTTACAGGACTGAAATGAGGAGTGAATTCGATTCAGAAAGAGACTTTGTCCACTAAGATGGTCTTGGCAGCAATGCCTGGGCTACTATAGAAATCATAACATTTGTTTAATGGTTGAAACAATTACATGTTTTATTCCCATGCTATTTTATCATGATTGATGTCCCATTTTGATCTATTCCTTACGTAATGACATGTTTTATGTCATTGCTCAAGATCATGATGTTTAAACATTATTTTCTTGTTTTTATGTTCAAATATATATGATTTCTTTTATTTCATCCATTATTACCCTTATTGAGCATTTGAGCTCACCCTTTTTTATATTCCATTTTACCCAGTATTTAAAGAATGGTTTTAGGTAAGAAAACAAAAAAGGGGAAGATCTTTATGGGAGATGTTGATGATCTTTCATCACAATTATAAGATTATGTTCCGAGTTTCCAAATACACTAAACTATTACAGTCCTTCAGTATAGGTTCTTGTTATGTATTAAGTATTCTTCAAAAGTAATGTAATTTATATGTATGTCAAGATTTGGGTCTCTACATGACATAAATTAATTTAAAATGTTTCTTGGAGACGGAATGAGATGGTGGGTTTTTTATGCTTGAATGGCCTGAAGGCCTTAATGTTTAATTTATTTTTGATGAATCTCTATTCAAGGGATGAGGGGGAACCCTTATAAGGCACATAGTCTTAGATATTACATCTCTCATAGGCTTAATAAATTACATGACCCAATGGTCTTAGTGAATTCAACCAGTCTATAACTACACGGAACTGCCCCACCTCAGCATTTGCATCATGATGGTAGCTATCCATGGTCGTCTAGCTATGCTTCCTGTGAAAGAATAGAATTTTTCTGATGGTGTATCCATACCCTCTCATTCTTACAAATCCATTGTTGTTCTACTCTGGTGAGTTCAGTTGCTCTAAATCCTCCTATAAGGTTACTCCTTTTTTTCTAGATTCTGTCTTGCATAAGTGAACTCATCATGTGGCCCGAAGGCCTCTAGGTGGCCTGAATGACTTAATAGTGTCTCGATAGCCTTACTGAATCTAAGCCATGGGTCGCCTGAAGGCCTTATAGACTCCACGACCAAACCAGTGGCCCAACGTGAATAGTTTCGACTAGTACAGTACTAAAAAATACCTGCTATAGTAACTACTACAACACCTTCAAACTACCCGCACATTATTTCTACAGTACCTACTACAGTGTGCTACATTAATGCTATAGTACCCCTAGAAATATGCCTCCACCTGGTTTCAAACCTGGGTCTCATGGATTCACTTATGCACTCCTCACCCACTAGGCTGAGGATCATGTGCGCAGGTTTTTTGTGTACATTTGTTAAAATGTTTTCAATGTTTTTATATTGAAATTCAATATTGAAATTATTCAAATAAAAAAATTATATTAATAGATTTATAATTGATATATATTTACTCTAAAACCAATTGATAATATAATTTATCATTATAAATTATTTAGATGAAATGTCACATGTGAATTAAAATTATTTATTATTCACTATTCAACAAAAAATAGAACTGCTTAGAAAATATGAAAAATTCACCCTATGACAATTTTGAAAATATAATTTCAAAAAATAAGTTAATTCATTCATAAAAATATTATAAATGCAATTAATATTTGTTTTAAAACATGTGGTGTTTTAAAATCTGGAAAACTACCTTTAGAAAAATACATCTTCTTAAGAATTAAGTTAGATTTTCTATTATCTTATGCATATCAGATATATTTTTTGGATTAAAAAAATAGATTTAATATATAATATATAAATTTATTGTTGATTATTCAATAATATTAAATAATTTAATTAATTGTGATTAAATTCCTTCGGAACACATAAAAATAGTATCTCATAAAATCATTTCCTTTATATTTATTTTTTTATATTGATTTATAATTATTTCGTACCCAATTAATTTAACCATTTATATTAATAATTTATTTAATATTATTCATAAAGAAAATTTAATTTTTATGGAAAAATCTCCATTTTAAATATTAATATTATTCGATAAAACTCAGTCTTTCATGTAACATAATAGTGGATGAAAATATTCATTGCGTGTAACGAAAGTTATCAAAGAAATTTTTTTGTTTATAATTATAGAAAACTTAATATTGAGTTCAATTTAATATATAGAATAGATTTAATTTATTCAAAATATGAAATATATTTTAATGTCTCAAGAGTCAATATTTTCATATTTGTTAGTTGTTTTGTGTCATACAGGCCATCAAATATGGCATTAAGTTTTAAAATTTTGGGGGTGTTATATTATACCCACCTTAAATAAATATCTTCAACACAATTTAGACATTATATTAATATTTCAAGGATTGAAATTTGGAAATACCATTATTGAAAAACCAGCATCTTAAAATAGTTAATAAAATGTTCTCTTAATAAAAGAAAAGTGGAAGTACATTGGTCTTATAGAATAACACGTAACAGGAATCCAATGTAGGATAACATTTTTTGAATAAAAAGATATGGACATATAGAAAAATGTAAATATTTAGAAATAGTGATTGAGTTATTTGATTGGAATAAAGTTAATGATCAATGAAATGTTTTTTTCCTCAAATATATAAATCTAATAGGTGTGAAAATGTCATTTATATCATCTGAAATGATGGTAATAGGATTACATTTTATTTAAAGTTCATTTTTTATAAATTTGAGGAATTATTTTAATATCTATGTATATAAAAATATATAATCACATGATAAGTATCTTATTTATGTTCAAAATTTTATCCTTTAGTTGTGATTCGATCGAATTCATTTGTTTTTTCAATAAATAAATATCTAAAAATTATTTTTTATGTCTAAAGCACTAAAAATTACATTTAATGGATCACAAGATCCATAAAAGAGTGAAACTTATAATATTTTACATATCCAACATGCTTACTACGTTAATATCTAAACCAAAAAATAATACTTACTGTTATTCATTAATATTTATTTTTTAAATAATTTAGTTAGAAGCAATGAAACGTTAACCATGACATCATGTAGGTCAGTGGTAAGGTCGAAAACCATTTCATCCTTCAGTCATGGGTTCAAGAGTAATCACCTTCCTGGGTGTAATAGGCTATCACCCTATATTTGGGTTTCATTTATTATAAACTACATAAATATTAATCTTATATTGTTCCCAAAACAATATGATTGACATTATTGAAATAAAATTATTCATTAAATAGCATTTTTTACTTTGGGTTTTAATGGAACTCTTTTATCCAAATAGTATAATGAATAATATTTTACAATAATGATCATATTAACCCTAAATTCCATCAATACCATTAAACTATTGTTTATAAAAAATAAATTCATTATTCTTCAAATAAATATTTTTCTTATACATATTCATTCCATAAAATTATTTAGAATAACATTAATCATGGTAGAATCCCATCACATAAAACCTAAAATATGGTGTTGAGAATTGAACATATGATTAATATTAAATTCATAGCCCATGATTGTATATATAAATATTATGTTATTTAAGACAAATTTTCTTCAAAAATATAACAAAATCCATAGATGGTTCATAATTCTTATCAAAAAAATACTATGGTTGAAAATACTTCTAGAATTTGATTCATGAATCCTAATAAATAAACTCTTCATGAATTTTATTTCAACGTATTTCCTTCATTTTTCGACTTTTAACAATAATATCATTTATAGGATGTCTAAATAATGACACATAAACATAAATTCAAGACAACTATGGCTTAACTTGGTTCATTCATTATCATCATCAGTCTAAACCCTTCTTAATTAATTTTAATGAAAATTTGATTTATAATAAGAATATCCCCTTAGATTGTAATACCCAGGTGTATAGAGGCCTGACCGCATAAATCCTAAAGCTGGTGTCTACAACCTTTAAATTTTAATGATTACAATGAATCAAATTTCGATGGACAAAAGAGTTTAGTAGCATTGTAAAACCGTATACATAAATGAATCTTGTATTAAAAATGAATAAAATATTAAAATATTTTTTTCTAAATAACATTGAGGATAATAAATTTATTCCATCAATGATATCCTTGCATAAAATTTTTAGTAAACTTCATATATTCCTCGGAAATGGAAACGAATAACGTTGAGCTCAAATGTTCATTGTGGGTAAATGATGGATACAAAATAATGAGTCAATGAGAATATTAATTATGGAATGTTAAATAACTAAAAACATATACCTTGTAATAAAAACATTGAGAATGATGTGAATAAAAAATATGGAAAGGTAATTAAAAGAAACATATGAAATTTAAATATGTAGATTATGAAAATTCAATATGAATAGATATGAAAGTGAAACACATTTCATTTAATCAATGTTCTAAAATTGAAATGTATCCATGAATATATTGACACAAAATCTCATTTATGAATAATAATTAAAACTAAATGAAAGACTTTTTAAACTATTGGAAGCCATGTTTCTTAGGTACATGGAACCATTACCATACAAAATTCAAAAGACAATTTGGTATATAGTGTAGAAACCCAATTTAATTTTTGCAACTTATTTGTCTCATGGGACTACCAATACATTGATGGGATATCTATAATAATCCCCCACCCATGTTATACATGTATAAAGTATTCTTCATATATAGAATAATCAATTTAACAATATTCCTTATCAATTATTCATATGGAGTTGAAGATATCAATTTATCAATATATCCCCAAATAAAAAAATAACATTCAAAGTGAAAATCATATGAAAAGTGATTTACAGTTTAGGTAATAATCATATTCATGAGAAATTATATGGAAACATAGGGAAAATTCAATTTCAAACTATAATAAGAAATACCTTATTTCAATGGTAAAAAATTGATCATAGAATTGAATGTGAATACTATGGTTGGATAAATCAATCATAGACCATGAAGTGAAAAAATAAGGATGTTATAAAAACAATATATCCAAAATCAATTAGAAATAAAGTTTTGTTTCCATTGATGAACAAAAATATTATATACTATATCATGAAAACATCCTCGAGGAAAATATATATTTTTTATATAATTTTGATAATATTTTTCTTTAAAATAACATTTCAAAATATTTTCATTAAAAATAATCCTTTTAAACATGAAAAGGAATCATCGAATAAATGATGGAGGAAAAATGCATAAATATATTACACGGTAAAAAGAAATTTTTTTTATGATAAAAGGGTAGAAAAGTTCCATGTTTGGAAAAAGACAAGAATAGTTCAGTAAAAATATGGGTAAATGAAAAAAGTGTAAAAATAAATTTACTAAATAATTTCTAAAATGTTAAAAACCTTTTTTAAAACATTTTAATAAATCATGGTTTTTAGAAGAAACCATGTTCTCTTACAAAAAAATAAATTGACTCTGGTTTTTGTAAAAACTTTTTAAAAAACATTTTTGAGTAACAATGAGTGTGAAAATGTTTCTAATTTTTTAAAAATGTCATAAATTACAAAAGGATAAGAAAATTAAATGGTTTATTATAAAATGATCAAATAATATCTTAAAATATAAATTCATATGAAATAATACATAGAAAAATGAGATTGTAATGTATCCCCTTGAAAACATTATAATTTTTGAGTGAAAATAAGTCGATGAGTTTATTTTTTGCATCAATTGTGAATCCACATATGAATGTTGAAATATAGATTGTAAATTTCATTATACACATAATTATAGAATATTAATGAGGGAAAGATGTACTATAACACAATAAAAATAAAATGTGTTATGAAATTATTTTCCACTTTGTAACTTTTAACTAGAACACCCTTAGATGAAATAATTAAAATTGAATGTCAAAATATCATGAAAGATGAATAAATCATGATATTATATGACAATGTGAAATTATTTATATAGTATATAATAAATAAGGTGCATAATAATAATGTGATTTTTCATGACAAAGTTAATAATCACAAAATGAACAAATATTGTAAATGTAATCCTTAAAAATGTCATTGAGGATAATAATCATTAAACATTCCAAAGTGTCCCATGCCACTATGGAATGTGTGAGTCACAATATCCAAGAAACAATTACATTAAATGAAACATATAATGTCATTATAATAAATATATTCATGATATAAATTGTAAAACGGTAATATATGAACTATATAAAAGAAACTAGGTGCATAACAACAAATATGTCTCAATAGAAAGTAAACTGAGATGAAATCCCTTACCTTGAATTTATTATTTAGGTGAACATATTTTAACATCATTTATATTGGTTTTAACATGTCAATAAAAAATAAAAGAACCCTAATCATATTTATAATAAGTTAAATCAACTTATTATAATATATTTTTACCCGTTTGTTATTAAACATTCATTATTTCACTATTTCATGGGTTAATGGCCTAGTATCTCAAGCATGTTATGACTTGTTGATTTTTGTTATTCATATGAATATAATTGTTTAATCATATCCATAATGTAAAACCTTATCTAATTATAAAATATATTCATTATATATTCATTTATAATAATCAATCATATTTATGATAAGAAATAAAATTCATCGGTCATCAAGATATTACGCCATACATACGCATGAACACTACATTTGATTTTTATCATATTAAGAGAATGAAAATAAAATTATTATATTAGAGTTATTGTATTGTATATATGTTTTAAATTTACATATTTATTTATAAAAATCATCATTACATTGTTCCATGTATAGCTTGAACCAATCACATTGCCTTGAGGGGGTGGTAGTCCACACTTCCACGAATGATGTTATTGTATTTACAAAAAATGGAAATAAAAATAAGTATGTGTTATAAAATAATTAAACAAATATAAATAAATTATAAATATAATATTTAACATATATAAATAGGTTTTCTATCATAATTACCATCCCTAAGATGTGGTAATGGAAAAATTAATATCATTATTTTGTGAGGTGGTAGATTGTCATAAAAATAAATCGTATGTCTGTTTCCCAATAAATGGAAGTGTGTGTAAGGGTAAATCAGACCATTATAATAATAACATATTATTATATTTATTATAAATTTGATATTATATAGGAATGTAATATGGATAATTTAAATAGTGGAGAACGAAATAAAACTAATTAGCTTGAAGAAGGATGTTACCTCTTAATCGGGTAAGTCATTTTGGGTTTAACCAAAGGGATTCCATGGAAGGAATTATAAACAATTTGAGTCTTATAGGTTTAGGGGATTTATTTTAAGAAAAATTTTGGTATGGTATTGGTCTTGAAAATGTATATTGATAGGTTTGATGTTGTGGGAGGTTTGAGTTCCTTTTTATAGTCGAGGAGGAGTGACACTATTATAAATTTTGGAAAGGGAATCCCACCCATGTTATTCAAAATTAATGATGATCAAATAAATTACCAAATTTTATCCAATGGATTATAGGGTCTATATATAATCATCCAATTTAGTTTTACTAGTTTATTTGTCATTTTTTCCTAATGTTTAATGTTTAGAATTTTTCTTAGCTAGTTTTTAAATTAATCATTGTTATTATTTTAAAATAGTTTCCCTAATATTTTTCATTAAAAAATAATTTTACCTTTATTGAAATTATAATTTTTTCTGATTAAATATATTGGATCCATTTCTATAAATTTAACTCACATAAGTGGAAGAAATTAATTTAAATGTAATCCAGTTGACGTGATGACAATGCAATTTTTTAATGTAAAAACATTCCCATGTTTACTGTATTTATATATCCAATTTCAAATGGAAATTGATTTAAATGTAAAAAATGTAATAATTGATAAAAAAATTATTGAACTATACTATTAAACCAATAAAAAATATAATTTAAAATTATAAATAAAATAGGCAAAAAAATATTTTGTAAATTAAAATTCAATATTTTTCAATAATCATTAGAAACGAAACTTCACAGAGAAAAACTAAATTTTATCCTAACCTAATTTATATTTGTAACAATAAAATATCAAGATTATTTTTATATACGAATTTTTTAAATTTTCTATAAATTTATTTAAATTAGTTTCTCCATTAAAAGGTGGTAATATTACATTAATAAATATATAGGTTTTATGTGTAATGGTGGGGTTGGTCTTATCTCATGCCTATAAAATCAATTGGATGAATATAAAAAACAATTGATTGAATAATATATATATATATATATATGAAATAAATTTAACTCACTAATTTTAATTAATTTAATTTATAAGGATAAACAACTTTGTGATCATAAAAATATCTTTATATAAAAACAAACCATTTTATTCAATTAGTTATTATATTAATTTATAATTAATTAGTACCAAATGGATTCATTCAAATTTTTTAAAACTATATATTTTCATAAGATATTTAATACTATTAATAATGTATATTTTATATCATATTATATTAAATAATATTATTTTAATATTATTATTTGTTAAAACATGGTCTTATGTGTAACGCAAACCATTGAAAAAACATGTTGTTTCCTACATCGCATGCTAACTCAGTGTTACAAGAAATACAAGATATGAAAAAATTTTAATTTATCATAAATAATAATTCTATTATATATTCATGAAATATTATATTCCCCTATGCGCTTGATGTTTCATGTGATACTCCGTATCGAATATAATATTCTTACTTTAGAAATTTATGGTCTTCCGTTCTCCCCACCTAAACTAAATTGAGTCCTCACAATTAAAACATGATATGGGTAATATATATTTCATTATTTACTATTTTTGAAATCCCACATCATGAAAATCTTTTTTATGAAATATTCATGTAAATGGATAATGGGAAGTACAAAGGACCCATGGAATGACATATAATTATATATATAAGTAAGAGATAATTAGTGATAAGTATAGATACGTACATAGAGTAAAAGTGAAAACAAATTATATTGAGCGATTGTGATCATCAATCCCAAACATGTCAATGGTCAATGGAAGGTTGGGGGGCCTCTATTCCATAATCTATGATGATTTAGAAGACCATAGGCTCAAAAAAGATTAACATATTAAGTTAATTATTTTATTTTAGAATCATATTCCTAATGTTTAAGAACCCTTTTATTGTCCAAGAAATTACATAGTCAATAAATTTGAATTTCATATAAACAAATTCATATTTTGGTTATTATTCAATTAAATTATATTCCATACCTAACTTCATTAAATGGAAATCCAAAAATTCAAATTGATTACTAAAGCACTGAAATATAATTTTAACAGATCTTATGGGTCATAAAATAGGTTGAATTCTAACTGTTGGTCTCTAACTATTCTCCAAATCCAATATGTTTAAGGAATTAATTATCAAACATGAAAATTTACAATACTAGTTCATCAATAATATTTATTCATCAAACTTTTCTACTAAAATTATTATATATTAACAAGGACATTAGATAGGTCAGTTTTTCTCATTAAACCCTTCTCATCGGTTGATCATGGGTTCAAGTCTCATAGCCATGACATACTTGATGGGTTTTCACATGGCATATTGGTTGTAATTTTCTAAAACCATATTATTATAATTTACAAAATAAATATGATGGACATCCTTGAAATTTAAACATAAAATATCCTTTTAGCTACGGTTTTCAATACAACACCATTACAAAAATACTTAATCAGTTCTATATACACATAGGTATTTCCTTGGTCTAAGGTTTAACCTAATTCATTCATTGTCATTTTATATTCAAACCCATCATAATGTTTTGTAATGAAAATGTTAATTATCCAAATAATATCCCTCCATGGAGTCAAACTAGGTGTAAAGTAAGGCACATTATCATGTACCATGTTACATTGAGTTAGGGTTGACGCACCTTGTTCGTGTTCTTACTCTTATGTATATTTGTTCTAGGACCACAGCTACTGGCAGTATCCATACTAGTATGTATTTCTAGAAAAACTATATAATCTCTATATATCTGAAACTAACTTATTTTATTCTATACATTTTTCCAATGTATAAATTAATACTATGTTCTCAAATTCTATTTTTTCTAAATCTAGTTCCCAAGGTTTCTAGTAAACTTCCTCTGATACCACCTGTAAAGACCTGACGACAGAAATCCCAAAGCATATATCTACTACCATTACATTGGAATTATTAAATTGAATAAAATACTTAAGGACCTAAGAGTTTTTTATTCTTGGTAAAACAGATATATACATGACACTTTTATAACAAATGAATACACTAATTATATTAAATTTTTTCTAAATAAATTCGAGGTTAATAACATTATTCGATCTATGATATCCTTTCATATCATTCTTAGTACACATCATGGGTTATTAGGGAAGAGAACAAAAATATGGGTGATATCAAATACTCAGTTTGGGTAAATTATAATAGATGAAATAATTAATCAATGAGAATTATAATTATGACATGGTATATAATTGGAAATGCCTACCATCTAATCATCAGACTAGGAAGGAAGTGCATTAACAATACGGAGAGGTAATTACTAGAAACAGATAACATTCAAAAAACAATAAAAATAAAAATTATTATGGAAGGTTAAGAAACTAAAACACATTCCATTTAAACAATTAACAGGAAAATGTAATATATCCATAGATATGTCAACAAAAAATCACATGCATGAGTAATAAATGAAACAAAATGAGAGAAATTCTTAATTTTTGGACTCCATGTTTCCTAGGTAAATGGAACCATTACCATCATGACCTTTCATAAAATGGTTTAGATTATTGGGTAGAAACACATCTAATTTGTGCAACCAATTCGTCTGATGAGACTATCGATGCATTGAGGGGATATCAATAACTAGGCCTTCCCTATATCATACCTTTTCAATGTATTCCTCATATATCAAATAATCAATTTAAAAATATGCCTTATAAAATTCTTGTATGTAGTAGAAGATAACAATTTATCAAAATTTCCGTAAATAATTAAATAACGTTCAATATGAACACCATATGAAAAATTTTATATGATTCACAAAATAATCATATCTATGAAAATTGATATCGATACATAGGGGAAATTGAATTTCAAATTACCATCAGAAGATGAATATATTAAGGGGAATAAAAGTAATCAAGGAAGTGATTATAAATATTATCATAGGAAAAATCAGTCATAGACCATAAAAAAGAAGGATAAGGATGGTATCAATACACCATATCCAATGTGGTGTTGAAATAAATGTTTGTTGTCATTGATGAATATAAATATTATAAATGATATCTTAAAAACATTATTGAATGAAATATCATTTTAATTTTGAAAAACATTTTGAAAATATTTTTCACTGAAAATCAATTTTAAAAACATTTTCATTAAATATTAATCTCTTAAAAATTCATATGAGGCTTTGAATAATGATTATAGGTAAATATATTTATGTCATATGAGATAAAAAGAACATTATTTTTTCATGGTATAAGGTTAGAAACATGACTTATTTGAAAAGAGACAAAAATATTCCATTAAAAACATATATAAAAGAAAAAAATGGTAGAATATTATTAACTAAATAATTTTGAAAAGGATAAAAACATTTGAAAAACATTTCATAATACATGGGTTTTAGAAGAAAATATGTTCTTCGAATAAATAGATAAATAAATTTTGGTTTTCCTAAAAACATTACCAAAAAACTATTGAGTAGAAAATAGTGGAAAGATGGTCCTAATACTTGAAAAGTTTTTTAATAACCATATAATAATAAAATTAAATGGTTTTTTTTAAAATGATAAAATACATCCCTCTAGATGAATTTAATGTCTATATAATCCTGAAAAAATAAAATTTTAATGTAAACCTTTCCATTGATTATAATGTTTGAGTAAGAATCAATTAATGAGAAGATTATGTGTATCGAATATAACCCCATGTATAGAAATGGAAATACATCAATAAATAGTCTGTCTGATTATACATATAGTCATTTAATATTAAAAAAATTAATTTATATAATCCTATTGATAATAATTTGGGTTATGAAATTCTTTCCCACTTAGTAACTTTTATCGTGATTCAATTTAGAAAAAATAATTCAAAATGAAACTCAAAATATTATGAAGGATGAATAAATCATGATATTATATGAAAAGGATTTAGTATGTAAACCATATATAAGAAACTATGTGTCAATAAATAAAGTTATTGTTTCATGATAAAGTTAATAGTAACAAAATTAAGAGATATTGAGAAGATAATCCTTAAAAATGTTCTCTAGGGGAATAATCTTTAATCATTCCAATATTTAACATATCACATTGAATCATTTGAATCAAAACATAAATGAATTAATAACATTTATTAAATCATATAATATCATTATAATAATTATATTCCTGATTTAACATGTCAAAGGTTAGTATATATACTATATAAAAGAATCTAGGTGCAAAAAAATTAAGTCTTAATGGAATGTATGTTGAGAAAAAATAAATTACCTTTTGTTTATTTTTAGTGTTAATAACATTTACCATCTTGAATAATCATTATATACATGTCAATAAATAGTAATTTAACCATAGTCATATTTATAATATTTTATATTAACTTCATATAATATCTTATTACCTGTTTTCTTGTAAAATTTCATTATTTTCACTATTTTGGGTGTTAATAGACAAGTATCTCCGGAATGGTTTGACTTATTACTTTTTGATATTCGAATGTTAATAATGGATTAATAATCAATATTATTTAAAAAATTATGTAATTATAGTATATATTTAGATATATTTATTTAGAATAATCTATAATATTTGACGATAAGAAATGAATTTCATTTTTCATGCATATCGTTGGTCGTACTTACACATAAACACTACATTCATTTCTTTGTCATATTAAAATAATGAAAAGTAATTGATAAATATGTATATTATAATTACATTATCTTATCTATGACTTATATTTTTTTCAATTTTTTAATATCATCTTTACTATGTTCCATGTATAGCATAAACGGATCACACCACTTTGAGTGGCTGGCAGTCCACACATCCAAAAACAATATTATCGTGTTTACACAAAATGGAAACCATAAAAATATGTTATAAAATAATTGATGAATTGTAAATAAATTATAAATATCATATATAACTTATATTAATATATTTTACATCATAATTCCCAACCATGATTTTTGGTAAATGGAAAAAATGAACAACTTTGTTTTGTGAGGTGGTAGTTTGTCGTACACATAAACGATAAGGTTGTTACCCATTATATGGAAGTGTTTTAGGTGTAGGTAGAACCTTTAGAATGGAAAATATCATTATATTTAGGATACTATTTTTAATATATAGTAATGGAATAATGATAATTGAATTATTGAAGAATGAAATCAAATTAAAGAGTTTGAAGAAGGATGTTACCTCTTAATCGGGTAACTCTAATTGGTTAGAACCAAAGGGCTTTGTTGGATGATATTATGACCAAGGTAATGTATTTAGGATTATGGGATGGATTTTTAGGATCTATTTAGGAATATTTGGTTATGAAAAAGTGCTTTAGAGGTTTTTAGTATTGGGAGGCTTTAGTTCCATATTATAGTGGAGGAGTGCCGGTACTGTAAATTTTGGAAAATATAATTCCACCAATGATTTTTTCATTGATAGTAGAACTAATAATATAAAATATTTAATAAAAAGGGAGTATGGGATCTATGTATAACCAAAAAATGTATTTGGGATCGGTTTCTAGGTTATTTTGGCCCAAATTTATTTCGTTTAGTCATATGTTAAGATAATTTTTCTCTAAATCATTGTAATTAATTTTAATTACATTAACCAGTAATTCTGGTAAAAAAACTACTTTTAACTTATTAAAAACTATAAATTATTCTTATTTATAATATTAAATCCATTTTTACAAATTTCATAGACATAAGTGGTAGAAAATAATTTAAATTTAACCCCATAGATGAGACCAAAATGCATGGTTTTAAAGAAAAAATGTTCAAATGTTTTCAATGTTTTTATATATAATTTCAATGTTAAACTGATTAAAATGAACACCCATAGATTAATTTGAAAAAATATAATAATATTATATAACTAATAAAAAACATATTTTACTCTATATATAAATTAGAAAAAGAAGAAATTTTGATTTAAAAAATAATATTTTTACCTGTCATTATAAAATTAAACTTCACTGAAAATTTAAAAACGTGAACCCTAACCTATTTTTTTATTTTATGTTTAAGGATTTATTTTATTTTTTTTCTATATATTCTATAAATTTTCTAAAAAATGGATTTAAAATAAGATTTCTTGAAAAAGTCGGTAAAAGAGTCTTAATAAAAATAATTTTTTTTCTGTAATATTGGGTTTGTTCTTGTCACATGAATATCAAATGCATTAGATTAATATAAAAAATATTTGACTTAATATATGATATATACGATAAATTTATATCACTCATTAATTTTAATCAATTAAATTTACAAGGATAAAACAACATTTTCAGTAAAAAATATATTTTTATAAAATATTTACTTTAAATAAAATTGCTTCTTATATTCATTTCTAATTTACATATATAAATAAATTTGTTTCATATTGTTGTAAAGAATATATATTTCTATTTTATTAAATATTATTCATAACAGCTAGATTATATATTATTGTGTTAAATAATACCATTTTAATAATATATTATTATTTGGTAAAACAAGGTATTGCGTGTAAGTAAAGCCATTGAATAAACTCAATTTTACGTGTGGCGTATTCTAACTCAGTGTCTCATGCATTGAAATCTATAATATATATTGAATATCTTGAAAATATTAAATATATTATAAATTCTTTAAATACTATATTTGTAACATCCCAGGTAAATAATGAATAAAACATTTTCATATTTATTAATATTTATAAATTAAATATTAATTTTACTTTAAAAGGGTTGCTATGTTCGATAACGTACCAGATATGCAACAAAGAGTTTCATTGAAATCTTTCGTTGCACACTAGTAATAAAATAATATTATTTTAAATGGTAGTTACCACATAGCCGTTGTATTGGCGGGAATGGATATAAATAACTAAAATATGATTATATTTGTTTTTTAAATGTTTTTAAATTTATCCAATAAAAGATAAAGGCATAAAATACGGAAAGAATTCAATTTTAAGCATTTATACCCTAATTTTCACTAAAAGTTCACTTATCACCTTTTGATGGCGAACCGTCATTAAATATAGTTTTTATCAATCTTATAAATTATATTGGACCAAATATAACTCTTCTTTATAATCGGGACATCAAAATTTACTTTGTGTAAATTTTTGGTATCTTTCCGATAAAGTTCATTTTTTAATGAATAGTGTAAAATGCTGTATTTTAATTCACAACCTCTTTTTAATCTAATTTATTTATATGATTAGATTATCATTTGAATTGGTTTTAAAGTGAAATTAGAGAATATTTTTACCATTAAATCTAATAGTATTCATTTGTATTAATTTCACTTTGAAATCGGACTTAAACTAGTGTCAATCATTTGATACTTAATGTTTCATAAAAACACGCTATTCGTCATGACTGCGGGAATTAATTATTAAATTAATTAATGTGACTTAGAAGTTTTGAATTTTGTAAAATAGACTTCATTTTTGAATTCGGAATATCAAATATAGCTTAGGGTGATGTTTCGGTATTTTTCTTAAAAACATCAATTTTTGATGAATAGTGAAACCACTAAGGGGTACTTAAAAAAACTGATTTTTCGTTTAAATGAAATTTTTACACCTTTGTGTTTTGAATTTAAAAACTCCAACATACCTGGTTTTCATTAAGAAGTAAAATGTGGTTCAATGAGATTAAAATAATTTTTTGGTGAATAGTAACTTATTAAGTTTTTAATCGCGATTAGAGGTAATTAGTGCAATTTAAGGCAAAAATGATATTATAATAAAATGAAAATACCTAGAAAAATGTCCTACCCTTATTGGATGTGTCATGGCCGACCAAGAAAATCCACGGGTCAACTTGGGGACCCCATGGAGCCACTTTGGATGGGAAATGACATAAATAACTTTTTATTTAATGTTAAAGTAAAAATAACACAAACAAGAGATGTTTCACTAAAACAATTTTTACATGGGGATATACAAGTCATATTTTTGACTATAAATATTCATTATAAATATAACAAGATTTCCTACATCCTGATATTTTTTTTATAATTTTTAGACATTAAATATATTAAATTATATATGACATCATGATGATGCAGCGATTACCTCATTAATAAAGGATTTAAATAAAATGAAATGATATTGTAAAATATATGACCTACGCATGTCCAAAACCTATTGGATGGGTGGATTTAGAACCCTTATCACCTTATCCTTAAATTATATCAATGTGGGACCTCTTAAATCCGAATACCATTTTAAAATAAAGTGACTTTTCTTTACCTTCCAAGAGTGCCCCTCCTCTCCTCTTATAAACGGCCCCCACCTCTACCACCTTACCCACACTCCCAAAGCCTTTGGATCGTCCAAAACCTGCCCATTTTGTCTATACACTTTTCTCTTTTACTCATTAAAGCCTCACTTTGTGCAGAAGGCTTCCCAATGAAGCCTTTGAGCTCAAACCAAAGGGAGTTACCCGATTTAAAGGTAATGTCATCACTTGTGTCCTTTTGTTTTATTTTGCTTCTCCAACCCCCTAAACTCTTTTTATTCATTTCTTTTGTAACAACTCAAGTATCTTCCATATACTAGGATGTTTTTATAAGAAGGATAAGATCTAAACTTACACACACCTACATCTAATGGTTAAAGAACATATTGTTTCCGTGGATGGCGAATTTCGGCCTCCCGAAACGATGACTGTTCAACATTCTTTTAACACCTTCAAAGGTGGCCATTAAGATGAAAATATATTTATATTTGATTTATAATATGATTATGTTTTCCTTAAGCTTCTGTATTTTTCATTTTGGGCATACATTAATGGTTTACATTATGGGTAAATGTGATATCTTCATTTAAGGAAGTGCGGACTATCGCCCCCTCAAGGTGATGTGATTTGTTAATGCCATATGTGGGACATATAAAGGATGGATTTAAAGTTATTATATATGATGTTATACTGGAATTCTAATATACCTCTATATCATTATTATTTCTTTCCATTAAAGTATGAGATAGAAATGAAATTAGCGTTCATGCGTACGTACGGCTTACCGTCACCATGAACGGTGCATTTCATTTCTTATACCCAAATGTAATGTAATATTAAAATTACATGTATATAATGGATATATATGATGAATGATACATCTAAATGATGAATATAATTCTGGAATTAAAATATACATACCTCTCATTTAGTTTTAATTCCATTAATATGACAATGAAATAAAAGTAGCGTTCATGCATATGTACGGCTTACCGTCTCCATGAACGGTGCATTTCATTTATTACCTCTAAATGATTATGTAATATTATAAATACATGTATATGCTGGATATATTTTATATATATGATATCCAAATATGGAATGTCATTCTAGATATAAAGAACCTTTGACCACACGAACAACATGTAATTGTAAGAAGTCCACTTTCAACTTAAGAACCAAATATTGACAGAACAAAATTTTTTAAATTAATGATTACATAATGTTTATAACATGGAAATAATTGATATAAAATGAATAATAAGCTTTAAAGTGTTCTTCAGCAATTAGAGATTAACTCAAGTTTATTATTCAGGACGTTAAAGGACGATCGAGTCAAGTCGGACACGAGGTAAGGGACTTCGTCTCAATCACCTTTCATTGAGGCATATTTCGTTTTGTACAAAACATTCTTTTATATGGTGTATAAACCTCTTTGACTTTTAATTTTATACAAGAGGAATCTTTTTCTACGAAGCGTTTTACAAAACGACAAAAAGGAATGTTTCTTTTAACGTACGCAGTGACAATGACCTTTTGCGCTGCCGCGAGTATTATTTGGTCTTTGGCTTCCTCAACAAGTCGTAATGTTTTTAAAATAAAATTAATACCATATACTCTTTTATGTATTTTGGAATTGAAAATGGTTTATAATGGATTTTTTATGTCAATATATTTAAGTGATATATTGTGATCAAAGTGTGGAAATGTTTTCTTTCCATTATATTTGTTTTATGTCTTATGATTTTTATAATGGTACTTGGACATTTTACGGGTGGTTACGTGATAAACCATATGAAAGGTGGTGCCGTGAATACTAGGACGGGTGGTTACGTTATAACCTCCAATGCATTGGGTATGGAAGTCGGTCGTATGGCTATTCCATTAAGTATGTATGGATGTTGGCCGTATGGCTATTCCATTAGGTGATATGTGTGGAAGTTGACCGTATTGTTATTCCACTTAAGTATGTTTATGTCCCAACGTACCTTTATATGTTATGTGTTCTTTATATGGGTTTTATGGTAATCCTTTGGATACAAAAAGGTAAGTAATGATATTTTATTCAGTGAAGAGGTTTTACTACTTCATGAAGGTGAAGGTATTACTTTGATAAAGTTATACATGGTTTACTTGATGTTTGAAAAACTAACAGTTTTCATTCTTTGTGTATCCCTTACTGAGCTTTTTATGCTCACCCCAAGTTTTTTTGAAATGTTTTTCACAGGACTTAATGTGGAATAGGGTCAAGGATGGGATCAAGGGAAAGTGATGATATATAAAACATGGAACCAGAAATGTTTCTTTTTAAGAGTTTTTATTTTATGGAATCTTAGTAGAAGTGTCTACTTTGTAATCTTTTGAGATGTAATAGTTATGTCCTAATTCTATAAAACTCTAAACCTGAAAAGATCCTCAATGTGAATTATTCATTTAATTCAATATTAAGTAATTTTTAAGGTCAGGGCCTTATAGTTGGTATCAAAGGTCGGTTTAGACAACTTTAGGATTTAGAAAAGTGTAAAATTATAAGTTAATTTATGGTATGATTGAAATGATATAGCATTTAAATATTACCATGTTGCTTCGCCTAAGATATTTTTGTGTTCAGAATGGTTTTCCGCAGAGGAAACAAAGCATCTATGTTGGGACGACATCAGGAGGAAGACAACCTTCGAAATAAGCAACCTGAGATGGTCGGAATCGGAACTGAACAATTTGTTGTAGTGATGGCACAGTTGACTCAGGCTATAAATGGTAGTGGTATCCATGCATGAGATCATCCAGATCAATCGCAGAGGAACATGTCAGTGGTGGAACATTTCATGAGGCAAAATCCCCCATCATTCAGAGGATCATCTAACCACATGCAAGCTGATGGGTGGATTAAAACACTAGAGATGATTTTTGATGTCATGGGGTATTCAGAACATCAAAAGGTTAGTCTTGTTGTTTACCGTTTTTAAGGTGAAGCTAATCAGTGGTGGTCGATTGTGAAAAATATCAGGGATAGCGATGAGATTGAGGATCTTCACGAGGATGAATTCAAAGGTATGTTTCTTGAGAAATATTTTCCTAAGTTGGTTTGTCTTAGGATGGAAAAATAGTTCCTAGAGTTGAGGTAGGAGGATGATTCAGTGGTTTATTATGAAGCAAAGTTCACTCGATTGGCAAGGTATTCTCCAACCATCATACGAGATCTTGATAGTAAAATAAAACTTTTTTACTCAGGGTTAATGCCAAAGTATCGAAGGGCTTTAGCCTCTCGTGAGTTCAAAAGTTATGAAAAACTTGTTCAATATGTGGAGAAGGTGGAAATGGAGTTTGCCGATGATCAGGTGTTCTATGAAAAACAAGAGAATAAGAGGTCTAGTTGGCAGGAAAAGGGGAAGAACTCATCAAAGAAGAAAGGAGGTATGAAAACCAAATATCCATCTTGTGAGAAGTGTGGTAAAATGCATCCTGAAGAATGTTTATCCAAGTATGGTAAGTGCTTTCGGTGTGGTAAGTCTGGTCATATAGCTCGTAACTGTAAGGAAGATGATCAAGCAGGCAATTAAAATCCAACAATAAGATGTTTTAAGTGTAATGAAATGGGTCATTATACAAACGAGTGTCCAACGAAGAACTCAACTGGGATAAAGTAGCCAGACTACAAGCAGAAAGGGGTGGTGAAATCCTTTGCAACAACTTCAGCAGATGTTGGGCCATCGAATGAAATGGTATCAGGTACACTATTTGTTTGTTCAGATTATGCCAATGTGTTGTTTGATTCAGGGTCTACACACTCTTTCATTTCTGAGAAGTTTTTTAGTAAATTGGAAATTCCATCTCAAGATATGAATCCTGAACTTATGGTAAAAACACCCGGAGGGAACGTTGAGACAAAAAGGAATTATAAGAACCTTCCTATCCTTCTGTGTCGAAAGAATCTACCAGAAAACCTTATTGTTTCGCATCTAGTAGAGTTTGATGTTATTTTGGGCATGGATTGGCTTTCTTTTTATCATACTAAGATTGACTGCAGAGCTAAAATGGTTTCTTTTCAGAAGGATTTTCAGTTTGTGTACAAGAATGAACCCTTGATTTTTATAACATATCAGGAAGTTGAGAAACTAGTAAAAGATGGAAATGAATGTTACCTTACACATATTGTTGAAAAATAAAGGAACTGTTCAGATTAATGATGTGCCTTTGGTAAATGAATATCTTGATGTTTTTCCTGATGAGTTCCCTGGTATTATTCATGATCGGGATGTTGAATTTACTGTTGACATAGTTCCTGATTCTAATCCAATTTCAAAACTCCCTTATCGAATGGCTCAAGTTGAACATTTAGAGTTAAAGAAGTAATTGCAGGAATTATTAGATAAAGGTTTCATTCGACCTAGCACATCAACATGGGGTGCTCTTGTATTGTTTGTTAAAAATAAAGATGGATCAATGAGACTTTTCATTTATTATAGAGCCTTGAATAATATTACTATTATGAACAAGTATCCTTTGCCTCATATCGATGATTTGTTTGATCATCTCCTAGGAGCTCAGTATTTTTCGAAGATTGACTTGAGATCGGGGTACCATCAGTTGAAAGTAAAAGAAGCAGATGTTCCGAAGACTACGTTCCGTACTAGATATGGCCATTATGAATTTGTAGTTATGCCTTTTGGGTTAACCAATGCACCTAATGTATTCATGGACCTTATGAATAGAATTTTTCATGAGTTCTTGGATAAGATTGTGGCTGTTTTCATTGATGATATTTTGGTGTTTTCTAAAATTAAAGAGGAGCATGAAAGTCATTTATGGGTTATCTTGCAAACCTAAAAAGAAAAGAAACTATATAGAAAAATTCAGCAAGTGTGAGTTTTGGTTACAAAAAAATTCTTTCTTGGGTAACATTGTTTCAAAAGATGGCATAACTGTTGATCCTACTAAAACAAAAGTTGTTGAAGAATGGCCAAGACCCACAAATGTAAATGAGATCCTTAGTTTTCTTGGTTTGGCACGTTACTACTGCAGGTTTGTTGAAAATTTTTCACGGTTATCTATTCCAATGACTAAGCTAACTCGGAAGGGTGTTAAGTTCATCTGCACAAAAGAATGTGATGATTGTTTTCAGGAGTTTAAAAGAATATTGGTGAATGCCCTAGTTTTGGCACATCCTTCCGGAATGGTGAGTTTGTTATCTACAGTGATGCTTCATTGAAAAGACTTGGTTGTGTCCTAATGCAGAATGATCAGGTAATTGCTTATGCTTTACGTCAGTTGAAAACTCATGAGGTAAATTACCCTACACATGATTTGGAATTAGCTGTTGTTGTTTTTTCTTTAAAAATTTGGAGGCATCATTTGTATGGAGTAAAGTGTGAAATATATACTGATCACAAAAGTTTAAAGTATATATTCACTCAGACAGAATTTAACATGAGACAGAGGATATGGTTGGAATTAATCAAGGATTAGGATTTTACAATTTATTACCATCCGGGAAAAGCAAATAAAGTGGCTGATGCTTTGAGTCGAAATAGTAATGCTTCATTAGCAATGTTGCGTTTGGAACGTGATCCTTTGGTTAAAGATTTGATGAAATTTGGCATAGAAGTTGTTGGTGCAGAGAGTTCTTCTGTTTTGTTTCAGGTATCAGTGAGATCATCCCTATCAGACAGAATTAAGCAAGCATAGAGAGAATACAGAGAGTTGAAGAAAAAGGTATAGCTGGTTCAGAAGGGTAAGTTTCCTAAATTTAACATTGATAATGATTGCGTTTTGATATTTTGGAAGAGATTGTGTGTGCCTTGTGATTCGCAGTTGAAGAGAGAGTTGTTATGTGAAGCTCATAGTTCCCCATTTTCAGTTCATCCTGGTAGTACTAATATGTACATGGATCTACGGGAGTATTACTGGTGGGATGGAATGAAAAAAGATATTACTGATCTTACTGTGAAGTGTTTGACTTGTCACCAGGTTAAAACAGAGCGGCAGTTGCCGAAAGGGATGCTTTAGCCTTTACCAGTGCCATAGTGGAAATGGAAAAATATATCCATGGATTATGTCGTGGGATTACCGAAGACATCTAGAGGTAATAATGCAATCTATGTTATTGTTGATCGCTTGACTAAATCGGCTCATTTCCTTGCTATACGAGATACTTTTTCCCTGGATCAACTTTCCCATTTGTATCTTAAAGAGATAGTTAGGTTACATGGAGTTCCTATCTCTGTTGTGTCCGATCGTGATCCCATGTTTACTTATAAATTTTGGAAAGGCCTTCAGAAGTTGTTGGGTACTGAACTAAATTTTATTACAGCTTTTCATCCGCAATCAGATGGGTAGTCAAAACAAACAATTCAGACCTTGGAGGATATGCTACGAGCTCTTTTGATGGTTTATCAGCAAAGTTGGGACCAACATCGTTCTTTGGTTGAGTTTTCTTATAATAACAGTTTTCATTCTAGTATACAGATGAAACCATTTGAGGCATTATATGGGAAGTGGTGTCGAACTCCAGCATTTTGGGATGAAGGGGGTGAAATGAAGCTGATGGGACCAGAATTGGTAGAAGAGATGGCAGAAAAAGTTCAGTTCATTCAGAAAAACATGAGAACAGCTCAGAGCAGGTAGAAGATTTATGCGGATAACTGGAGGAAGGATCTATCTTTTGAGGTAGGTGATCATGTTTTTCTCATGGTTTCTCCATGGAAAAGTGTGATAAGATTTGGTAAGAAAGGAAAGTTGAGTCCACGGTTTATTGGACCATATGAAATTCTATAGAAAGTTGGATCAGTTTCTTACTGAGTGGCTTTACCTCCGGGTTTATCTCAGGTACACAATGTTTTTCATGTTTCGATGTTGAGGAAGTATATGCCAGATCCATCTCATGTTTTGAGTCCAGAGGTAGTTCAGCTGGAGGAGAACCTAGCTTATGAAGAACAACCAGTCCAAATTCTTGACCGAAGAGAGGAAGTGTTGCGAAAAAAGGTAATTCACCAGGTAAAGGTTTTGTGGAAAAATCTTATTGTTGAAGAGGCAACGTGGGAATCTTAAAATGCTATGAGGGATAAATACCCCCACTTATTTTGATAAGTGAATAAAATTGCGAGGATGGAATTCCCAAATGGGGGGAAGGATGTAACATCTCTGGTAAATAATGAATAAAACATTTTCATATTTATTAATATTTACGAATTAAATATTAGTTTTACTTTAAAATGGTTGCTATGTTCGATATCTTACCAGATACGGAACAAAGAGTTTCATTGAAATCTTTTGTTGCACACTAGTAATAAAATAATATTATTTTAAATGGTAGTTACCACATAGCCGTTGTATTGGTGGGAATGGATAGAAACAACTAAAATATGATTATATATGATTTTTAAATGTTTTTACATTTACCCAATAAAAGATAAAGGCTTAAAATACGGAAATAATGCAATTTAAGGCATTTTTACCCTAATTTTCACTAAAGGTTCACTTATCACCTTTTGATGGCGAACCGTCATTAAAAATAGTTTTGATAATTCTTATAAATTCTATTGGACCAAATATAACTCTTCTTTAGAATTGGGACATCAAAATTTACTTTGTGTAAATTTTTGGTATCTTTTCGATAAAGTTCATTTTTTAATGAATAGTGTAAAATGTTGTATTTTAATTCAAAACCTATTTTTAATCTAATTTACTTAAATGATTATATGATCATTTGAATTGGTTTTAATGTTAAATAAGAGAATATGTTTACCATTAAATCCAATAGTGGTCATTGGAATTAATTTCACTTTGAAATCCGACATAAACTAGTGTCAATCTTTTGATACTTATTGTTTCATAAAAACACGCTATTCGTCATGACAGCGCGAATTAATTATTAAATTAATTAATATGACATATGTGTTTTGAATTTTGTAAAATATACTTCATTTTTGAATTCGGAATATCAAATATATCTTAGGGTGATGTTTTGGTATTTTTCTGAAAAACATCAATTTTTGATGAATAGTGAAACCACTAAGTGGTACTTAAAAAAACTGATTTTTCATTTAAATGAAATTTTACCACCTCTGTGTTTTGAATTTAAAAAATCTGACATACATGGATGTCATTAAGAAGTAAAATTTGGTTCAATCAGATTAAAATAATTTTTTGGTGAACAGTAACTTATTAAGTTTTTAATTGTGATTAGAGGTAATTAGTGCAATTTAAGGCAAAAATGATATTATAATAAAATGAAAATACCTATAAACATGTCCTACAATTATTTAATGTGTCATGGCCGACCATTACAAGCCATGGGTCAACTTTGTGACCCCATGGAGCCACTTTGGTTGGGAAATGACATAAATAACTTTTTATTTAATGTTAAAGTAAAAATAACACAAACATGATATGATTTATTAAAACAATTTTTACATGGGGTTCTACAAGTCATATTTTTTACAATAAATATTAATTAGAAACCTGAAAAGTTTTCCTACATCATGATATTTTTTTTATAATTTTTAGACATAAAATATATTAAATTATTTATGACATCATGATGATGCAGCGATTACCTCCTTAATAAAGGATTTAAATAAAATGAAACGATAATGTAAAATATATGACCTACACATGTCCAAAACCTATTAAATGGCTGTATTTCGAACCCTTATCACCATATCCTTGATTTATATCAATGTGGGACCTCTTAAATCCGAATACCATTTTAAATAAAGTGACTTTTCATTACCTTCCAAGAGTGCCCCTCCTCTCCTCTTATAAAATGCCCCCACCTCTACCACCTTACCCACACTCCCAAAGCCTTTGGCTCGGATAACCCCTGCCCATTTTGTCTCTATAATTCCCTATATTACTCATTGAAGCCTCACTTTGGGCATAAGTCTTCCCAAGGAAGCCTTTCAGCTCAAACCAAAGGAAGTTACCCGATTTAAAGGTAATGTCTTCACTTGTGTCCTTTTGTTTTATTTTGCTTCTCCAACCCCCTAAACTCTTTTTATTTATTTATTTTGTAACAAATCCAGTATATTCCATATACTAGGATGTTTTTATAAGATGTATTCAAGCTAAACTTACACACACCTACATATAATGGTTAAAGAACATACTGGTTTCGTGGATGGTGAATTTCGGCCTCCCGAAACGATGATTGTTCAACATTATTTTAACACCTTCAAAGGTGTCCATTAAGATGATACTATATTTATATATGATATATAATATGTTTATGTTTTCATTAAGCTTCTATATTTTTCATTTTGGGCATACCTTTATGGTTTCCATTATGGATAAACGCGATATCTTCATTTAAGGAAGTGCAGACTACCGCCCCCTCAAAGTGATGTGATTCGTTAATGCCATATGTGGGACATATAAAGGATGGATTTAAAGTTATTATATATGATGTTATAATGGAATTATAATATACCTCTATATCATTATTATTTCTTTCCATTAAAGTATGAGATAGAAATGAAAGTAGCGTTCATGCGTACGTACGGCTTACCGCCTCCATGAATGGTGCATTTCATTCGTTATCCCCAAATGTAATGTACTATTAAAAGTACATGTAAATAATGGATATATATGATGAATGATACATCTAAATGATTAATATAATTCTGGAATTAAAATATACATACCTCTCATTTAGTTTTAATTCCATTAATATGACAAAGAAATGAAAGTAGCGTTCATGCGTATGTACGGCTTACCGTCTCCATGAACGGTGCATTTCATTTCTTACCTCTAAATGATTATGTAATATTATAAATACATTTATATGCTGGATATATATGATATATATGATATCCAAATCAGGAATGTCATTCTGGATATAAAGAACCTTTGACCACACGAACAACATGTAATTGTAAGAAGTCCACTTTCGACTTAAGAACCAAATATCGACAGAACAAACATTATTATCTTAATGATTACATAATTTTTATAACATGTAAATAAGTGATATAAAAGGAATAATAAGATTGAAAAGTTTCTTAAGCAATTAGAGATTAACTCATGTTTATTATTTAGGACGTTAAAGGACGATCGAGTCAAGTCGGACCCGAGGTAAGGGACTTTGTCTCAATCTCCTTTCATTGAGGCATATTTCATTTTGTGCACAACTTTCTTTTATACGGTGTATAAACCCCTTTAAATTTTACTTTTATACAAAAGGAATCTTTTTCTACGAAGCGTTTTACAAAACAACAAAAAGGAATGATTCTTTTAACGTACGCGGTGACAACGACCTTTTCCGCCACCGCGAGTATTATTTGGTCTTTGGCTTCCTCAACAAGCCGTAATGTTTTTAAAATAAAATTAATACCATATACTATTTTATATATTTTGGTATTGAAAATGGTTTATAATGGATTTTTTATGTCAATATATTTAAGTGATATATTGTGATCAATGTGTGGAAATGTTTTCTTTCCATTATATTCATTTTATGTATTATGATTTTTATAATGGTACTTGGACATTTGACGGGTGGTTACGTGATAAACCATATGACGGGTGGTGTCGTGAATACTAGGACGGGTGGTTACGTTATAACCTCCAATGCATTGGGTATGGAAGTCGGTAGTATGGCTATTCCATTAAGTATGTATGGAAGTTGGCCGTATGGCTATTCCATTAAGTGATATGTGTGGAAGTAGACCGTATAGTTATTCCACTTAAGTATGTTTAAGTCCCAAGTTACCTTTATATGTTATTTGTTCTTTATATGGGTTTTATGGTAATCCTTTGGTTACAAAAAGGTAAGTAATGATATTTTATTCAGTGAAGAGTTTTTACTACATAATGAAGGTGAATGTATTACTTTGATAAAGTTATACAAGGTTTACTTGATGTTTGAAAAACTAACAGTTTTCATTCTTTGTGTATCTCGTACTGAGCTTTTTATGCTCACCACATGTTTTTTTAAAATGTTTTTCACCGGACATAATGTGGAATTGGGTCCAGGATGGGATCAAGGGAAATTCATGCTATATAAAACATGGAACTAGACATGTTTCTTTTTAAGAGTTTTTCTTTTATGGAATCTTAGTAGAAGTGTCTACTTTGTAATCTTTTAAGATGTAATAGTTATGTCCTAATTCTCTAAAACTATAAACCTGAAAATATCCTCAATGTGAATTATTCATTTAATTCAATATTAAGTAATGTTTAAGGCCGGTGCCTTATAATATTCCCTTAAATTCTTGGTGTTGCGTTTCATTCACCATACCAAATCCAATATTCTTACATTAGAATCATTGTGTGTTACAAGGTGTGCAATAAGGCATGTTGTCATATACTATGTTACACTTGAGTCGAGCCTGATGAGAACTTTTTAGAGTCATTACCCATAGGTACATTTGTTCCAAAACAACATCTATGTGTTCTATCCAAAAAGGTATATATTTCTAGGAAGACCTAAATAATATATACCTTACAAAACCTCTTAGATGTTCTTATATAGTTATCCTCAGACTCTATCATTGTGTTATGTTCTACAATATATTTTTCACTAAATCTAGTTTCTAGTGTTTTTAATAACCTTTCTTTGATACCAACTATAGGAACATAAACCTAGTAGCTTGACACTATGTCCTTCTACCATTAAATTGGCATAAGTTACAATGACGTTATGTCCCAAAAAAACTAAATAGTTTAGTAGTTTTTGTAAATTTGATATATTCATGACTCATGTCTAATAATATAATACCAAAATTAAAATATAAATTTTTATTTTCTATAATAAAATTATTACATAGAGAATATCCCTACATATTCATCATAGTAATCTTCATGGAATACTTGGGAAAGAAAAAAACAAGGGTGAGCTCAAATTTATAGTAAAGGTTCCATATAGTGGGAGGAAAAATGAATCAATGAGCCTAATCAATATAGAATGATAAGTAATTGAACACACATTCCATGTAAATAATAAAATAATAATGAAATCCTTAAATAATATAGAATAATTAATAACTAAAAACACATTACATTTAATCAATAACATAACTCTTTTAACTGGATAAAGAATAATTAATATGGAAAGTTAAATAATTGGAAAATATGATATTTTAATAATATGTTGAGAATTAAATACATCCATAGATTTTGATATAGTGAAAATTTAATGTATAATAATAAGTGAATATGAATAAAGTAAATTCTTAATTATTGGATCCCATGTTTCCTAGGTACACGGTAACATTACCATCTGGATAATTCATAGGATAGTTCAGCATAATATTATCAGGAACTATTACAAGACAATTTATAATGATCTTTGTTAAAAAATAAAGGTGTTTGTGACCAATAGATTTAATCTAATAAGATTTATAAATAATCAAAGGGATTACTTTTAATTGTCCCAATTCTATTTCGTAAAAGTCCAAAGAATTATTTTTATATCGAATAATAAATTTAAATCATAAATAGTGTTCCTTCTCAAATATCTAAATTGATTATAGAATATGGATATTTCAATGTTTACCTATATAATAAAATAAATATCAAATTAGAAAAATACATAAAAATGGATGATTTAGGAAATAAACATATCAATTATAAATAATGTTGATATTTATGGATAATTTAATGTATAATGGTCATATGAAAGTGAATATTTTAAAAAATGTCCTGGACTGACAAATGAGTTAAGGAAGTGAATGACAAGATCTTCCATAGAGAAAAAGATTATAATAAATTCATATAAATAAAAAGGTTTGTATTAATAAAATACTATATTATTGGTGTAATACTAAAAGGTTGTTTTAATTGATTAATAATAATAAAATAAAATATTTCTTTAAAACACTCTTGAGGAAGATACCATTTTTGTTTTGAGAAACATTTTGAAATTCAATTTCTTTTAAAACATCTACTTAAAAACATTAAAAAAATGAAAATATTTTACATTGAAAATAAAAAAATAAACATATGTAATATTCTTGAAAACATATCAGTGTTATCGATGGCTCTAAATTATTTTCATGTCATATTTGATAAAACAATGTTTTCTTTCATGTTTTCGACAAAATCCACACATGTAGTGATTTGGAAAAAAATTTCCTTTGATACCATTTTTATTGTGTAAATGTTGGTGAAAATTTAATTAATAAATAGTTTTTATTGGTTTAAATCATTTTATTATTTTTTTAGATGACAACATTTTGGAACAAATTATATCTCTGACCTATGAGAGAAATGATGTTAGATTTTCATGAAATTTTTTCTAAAATATAATTTTTACAGTAGAGTGTAAAAATGGTACTATTAATTTAAATTTATAATTAATAAACATATGATAAGAATATATAAGTCTCAATTAATAAGTTTCCATATAATTTCCTTCAACTTATATTCAATAATAGACAATCTCGTTTAGAATGAGATAGTGAAATAAACCCTTAAAATGATCATAATGTCGAAGTAAGAATTTATAAATGAAAAGGTTATGTGTATATAATTTAAATACATATAAAACAAGTTCACATAATACATAATATAATAAAATTTTATTACAAACATAATCTTATCCTGATATAATAAAGGAATAATAATTTTAATCCAATTAGTGGAATTTGTGTTAAGAAATCCCTTACCATATGATTCCTTTTGGTTGAATGTCATTAAAACACATGTATAATGGTTTTAAAGAAGTTATTAACTTATTAAAAAACCATATTAATATTTATGATATTATAAATTATCCTTTTATAATATTTAATGACACATTCATTAACAATATTTCATTATTTTCATCATTTCATGTAATAACTACATTGTTTTCATATATGTTTTGATTTTTTATATATTCCAATTATATAGATAATGGGTTAATAATATATAGAATTATGATTTAAATAAAATATATATTTAGTATAAATTAATATATATTAATAAATTATATTCAGTGATAAGAAATGAAATACATTATTCATGGAGTCGGCAGTTCATATGTAAGCGTGAACACGATTTCCATTTTCATATCACATTTAATGAAATAAAAGGAAATTATATATATGTATATTATCATTATATTATCATATTAATTTTGTATATATCACATATTTTTAACCAAACCATACATAATACATTCCATTTAATGTGTGAATGAATCACATCGCTTCACATGGTGGTAGTCTATCATACATAGAAACGACATTATCGTATTCCCAAAAAATGGAAACCATGTGGTTATCTGTTATATAACAATTTTAAAGGAATAAAAAATTGTAAATATCATATATATATTATTTAAACTATAAATCTATTATTATTATCATCTTTTAATGGTGGTAATGGTAGAACAAACAACATCAGTTCGAAAGGAGGTAGTTCATTGTACACAGAAAAGATGGTTTCCTGTCACAATAGATGAAATTTTTAGGGGTTTTAGTTCTTATATATTACATTGATATATCTTATTACATGTAATATACTAATTTTATTATATAATAATTATATAATTAGAATTTAAGGAGGTAGATATGTAAATAACATAAAAAATAATTTAGAAATACATTACCTCTTCTTTGGGTAACCTCGGTGGGATTGCACTAATTCCATAATAATTATGATTTACTAACATGATAAGTATTCTAGGATGAGGTTATGTAATATGACGTCTAATTGGGGTAGGTATTTTATAAACCATAGTGTTTTGAATATGTGGTGAGATGATGATAGGGGGAGGTCATTTATATGTGAGGTTAGTGACACTTTTTAAAAATTTTGAATGATTGAATTCTACCCACAATTTAATCAGGTCAAATAGAAAAATTAAGGACAAAATTTAGGTTACTGAATTTATTAATTCTAAATATGGCAAGAGAATGGGTTTTAAACAAGTTTCTAGGACATTTTCCGCTTAAGTTGAAAGTTTAGTCCCTTAGTAAACTTGTTTTTCTATTAATTATAGTATTTATGATAACATTATTAAAAATTATATCTTATTATGATAAAAAATATTTAATCCAATTTTCTAATTGAAATCACATTTTTTTTAGAAATTTAAATAAAATTAATCCCATAGACGGAATACGAAATCTGGTTATTAAAGTGGAAATGTTTGAAATTTTACTAAGTGTTTATATCTAAATTAAATATAAAAATTATTCAAATGACCTTAATTGGATTTATATATGTATTATCTAACTAGTTTGACTTTAAATAAAATTAAAAATATAATTTAACATTATTATATAATTTGTTGAAACGTTATTTTTCAACTAATATTCATTATTTTTTTCAATATTCATCAAATAATAAAACTTTCCGAAAAATAGTAAACATTCACCCTATGATACTGTGAAATTTTAAATTCATATAATATTTTTATTATTTCATATAAAATTTATTAATGTTCCAACATTTTGTTTTCCAATAAGTTCTATATTTAAAGACGGAAAACCTGAATTTATAAAAATACAGCTTTTTAAGACTAAAATTTGATTTGTTCATATATTAGGAAAATCAGGCCTATTTGGTAAATATAAAAATAATTTATTGAATATATAATGTATTATTATTATTATTAAATAATAATAATTACTTTACTTTTTCGGGATAAAACTCCTTTGGCACATAAAACATAGTTTTTTATAAAAAAAATCCTTTATATTCAATTGGGTTTTATATTTATTTGTAATTAATAGATAACCAATAATTCCAACCATATCTTTTCATAAGTTATTTTACCATATTCTTAACTTAAAATTTAATAGATAAGTGAAAATTTTCATTTTAAATATTTATCCTATTTTATAATACATAGTCATGCATGTAATGAAAGATATCGAATAAAGTTGTTGTCTGTAGCACAATTTATCTAAGAATGTATTTTTTATGAGAAATATAATATAACTAAGTATTTCATTAATTTCAATCTATTGAATATATTTTATTTATTTCTAAATAGTAAACATATTATAATTTTTTGTGATACTATATTCGTTTTGACTCGTATTGTTTGTGTCATACATTCTATCGAATATGACATTCATATATTACCATTTTGAGGTGTTAAAGTAAAATTATATAAGGTTATTTCATTAAAAATACAGCATTTCATGAAAAACCTATCATTGGAAGGTAAAATGGTACATGATTAGTCCTACTGCCATATAATGTATGAACAAGGTCACCAAACTTGATTAGTGTCAAAGTGGTTCACACACTAACACTAAATAAATTATTATTTATTTTTTAGTGTATTTTTATATTCTAAAAATATTTAAAATTTATAATAAAGAGAATATAAATCCTAATCTATCATGTACATGAAAAATATAATGATTTATATAATAAACTTCTTGGTCATAGGGTTGGTTACTTGGTTCCATCATTATTCATTATTCCATTTAATTATTTATTTATGTAATATCATTAATAGACTACTATCCTTTAATTAATCATGTGTGATATTTAGAAAACCTGTGAAAATAATTTAGAATTCCAAACATTACCTCCACATTGAATCAACATAAATTATTTACCTTATTTATGGGTATGGGACATTCCATGATCCAACTCAATCATATGTAGTTTCATACATTTAGATAAACTGAAATCGATCGTATGGTAAATTTTTTCTAGAAAAATGGATGAAAAAATTTAAACTAAGTAATTATGATGAATTCAAGTGTCATGTATTCATGGATGATCATATCACCCAAACAATCCTCACAAATTACCCACAAAAGAATAAAAATTTAAAATAACCAAGAGGATAATTTTGGAAATCCAAATACCTCCTCCAAGGCCATACCTCTGGTCACATAGTCATTATTGAGTGAAGAATACCATGATAGATTAAAATAAATACATACATGAATAAATATATATATATATTGTATTTAAGGAAACACATTGTTAAATAGAATTAATTAGTTAAATGGAAATTGGAACAAAATTATTATTGCAATGAAAACCCTAGCAGCATCATACTCCCCTAACAAAGAGATTCTTCAATGTGACACAAAAATATTCTATTAATAATTAGTAGAACTTCAAATCATTAATCTCTATCATATTCTCTTCAATCTAATTCCATTTTTTCTTCCCAATTGTTGGATCTCCCATATTTTTTGGATCCATGTCTATATCCCAAATATATCGAGTGTTTTTAATATTACATTGAATAAAACAAAATAAAATATAAAAATTCAGATAATTATACCTTTTATTAATTTATAAATGCTTCTTCATTGCTATGGAATATTCATATACTCCACATCCACAATATTCTTCTTTATTGTTACTTCAAAAACCCACTACTTCCATATTGGTCACCACTCTAGCACATTAAATACCTATACCACAACCTCTTTCAGCGATTCATCCTTTAATATTATCTATAGTGAATGGAACGTATGCAGTGTAGCTTCTGTTATATCTCTAGTGGATCTAATTTATTCCTTTTTTTCTTTCAGAGTGATATATGTTGTATAGTATTTATGGTAACAATGTACTAGTGCAGTATGATGACCATTACACAACATGAGGGAAACTATTTTTACCTTTAAATAGCATTTGATAATAATCATTTGGCCTAAGGTAGAGAAGGATTTCACTTACATAGAAATTTTTTTAACATTACATAAGCTCTGATAATATTGTTTTCCTTTACATAATGATATATAACCTTTCTGTAGTCAATGGATTACCTTTATATTGCCAGTGAATGAGTGAAATTACATTTACCTAGAATGTATATAACCTTAAATATTATTGGCTCCCATTATATAGATATGGATACCATTACATAACATGTTCTTGATCATTAAATAGATATTGAAATCTTATATTACCCATACATAGAACTATATACTCTTATCCATTGATAATATTACCATTATGAAATTCTATTTGACACGTTCATGGCTCCATCCTTACCTTTATATATCATCTCTAAACCTTAGGCAACATTGTATGTTCTTATTTCACAAATGTAGATATTATTTTTCAATTATGATTCTCTTTGGATATGTATAAGGGTAATAGAAACAGAAAAATATTTATGATTCCTTTAAATGATTCAATTTCTGTAATGAGTTGAATTTTCTGGTTTTTATTTTTAGAAAATATTTGGGAATATTCTGAGGGAAGGGGCTGAGACAGCATGCAATTTTGATGCCCGATGTTCCTAGAATGGTTCGATGAAAAATGTTGAGTTTTTAATTGAATGAACATGCACCTTTTAAGAAAAATGCAATAAATTCTACACTACTGTACATATCCGAAATCCAAAGGGCCTATTGAGATCAAAGCAGTGGATTTACCATAGGCATGACTTAACTTTAGTCGGTACGGGTCTTCTATGGATAACACAAAAAGGACGTAACTATCAATATAATAATTAAATAAAATTAGTTTATTTTTAAATCGTAATGGCTCATAAATGGTATCTCATATTGAAAATCCATGACCAACAGTTATTTTGTAATGGTATGTTTCCCTTAGGTAGAGCCTAACATCGACTAGCCCGGGTTGACTACAAAAGTTAATTTTATGAACATTTTAAGAATAAAATAATTTAAAATAAATATTTTATTTTTAACATTACAACGTATCATAGTAGCACTGTAATTCAATGACTCGGCGATGCCGGGACTCAACAGCGTGACAACGTTGAAATGCATTTAACGTTGAAATGCATTTAAAAGATAAAATATGTTGGATGCAAAATTGTGTTTTCCTTCTCTACTTATTGGGAGGGAAACCAGATTGGGAGAATGATCCTAGAGATTTTCCCTATGAGAAATGGAGAAGAGCTTTGGAGAAATTTTCTCATTGGATAACTATAGATGATGACAAGATGATTAATCGAAGATCGACGAATGACGATGACATAATCACTTTTCGTCAACCATCAAATAGAGAACATGTATCATTTTTATTTCTATGTGATTTCTCTTTCTTCATTCGTTCTTTCTAAATGAAAAATGTGGATCAACCAACTAATAGGTTGATCTATGGGTCGATTATTCATGCGGGATTGGAGTTATCTATTAGGTATTAAAGGAGAATTAGACCATTTTCGTTATTATTTTCTTTCTTCGTGCTCCCTCTAAAAATATTGAACTTTGTTAAATGCAAGAAAAATGCATGGATCATTCTTCTGGTGTTCTTGTATTGCTAATTTTCCCCCATTCTTTTCATTCTTCTTGATCTTGAGAGAGATTGTGGTTTTTGCACCTCTGTTCCATTGAACAAGAACACAAAACCTAGAAATAGACACCCAAATGATGTTGTGGAGGTGCGATAGAAGGCGCGACGTCAGTCTAGGACATCGACAAAATGACCGACAACAAAAGTGGAACCATCCTGGTGGCATGTCCAGCCCAAGCGGAGGCGGTGACCCATAGTCCAATGGGACCCTGGAAGTGGGAAAAACTGAGGTGGGGGTGTAGGTGGCAATAATAGAGGCCTCAATCTCGACAGTCTGTGGCAGCAGGAGCCCATAGCGCCACGACCATAGGTAATGACCTGATCCATATACAGGGTGGTCCATTATGGAGTGGCCCAGCAACGTAGTTGGGTGTTTCATAATCTATATTACGCACGGTCCTACGGACCCCATACGGGAGGAGCTACCGGCTCATCAGTCAGTTATGTTGGAATGTGGGATGTGGAATCCACTGCATCGGGTGGGTTGAGCTAGAGCTGGTGGGCCAGGATGGAAGCAGGGTAGGCTGGAAGAATGGGCTATCCCCAGTTGGTCAAGTTGGACACATTGTGTTGGGTGGGACCCTCCAGGTCGAGTCAGTGGACCCGTGGTTGGTCGGGTCGGGTCGTTCTGACCAGATAAACCCGGACTCAGACCCCACTGACCACTTTTTACTAAAATGAACATAACATTCAAATGTACGGTCTGATTGAAGATCCATTTATGGATTTGGGACCCTTGTGAAGAGTTCGTCATTTTGAGATGACATGGAGGGATTTTTAGACTAGATTGGGATAATAGCATTCTCTTTTTCATTCCTATGAGGGATCGATGGAGGATCCTTATCCCATCATAGAGGGTGACAATATAGATTTAGTTTGTACCCTCGTTCTTTCCTATGATGGTTAAATGCAGGATCTCATTCCTATCCTAGAGGATGACTCATGTTATGAATTGGGTTTTTCTCAGCATGGCTTAGACAATGACTCAGTGGGTTTGAATATTTATCACACCAAGATACTGGGTCGATCCTCACTTCTCTTCGGGGTACCATGGATAGGGTTTGAGGATTTATGTTACCAATATTTAAATGGTCACCTATCCCCTATCATGGATGTTGTTAATAGTTGGGACAGGATGTCCAACAATGTTACTTGGGAACATGACCCCCAATATATGCATTTAGAGCATATTCATTCCATTGAGACTTGACCAGACCTATGTGCTTTAGGTATCTCTCAGTGTGTTCTCTTTGGGCGAGGCCCAAATTAGCGGGACATCTTTACAATGGTCTCTAATGACTCTATAGCTTGAGTAGCGAGTTATACAAAAATGGTCATACCTTGACCGGAATCCTATGACTAAAGATTGGCTGTGATATCCAGACTCATAGTATTAGATAGATCAAATGTCTCATGGAATTTTGTGAGGTATCAAGACCAAATGTTCTCTCATATTCTTTTGGTAGACTAGTTCTACATTCTGACTAACAGATAGTTTGAGAAGTGAGATCTCCTAGAATATAGTGTGTTATGAGAGGAACCAAATGGCTGGTAGTGGACGAGACATTGAGTTTTGGAATCCTCGAAGAGTATAATTGTAAGTTCTTATTATATTTGTTATGGACGTATACCTATGTTGATCTTACTGTACCGTCTTAGTGGTGTTTCCACTGTGGTCTTTTACATTTTGTTTCAATGTTCCCTAATGAGTATTATTTTTCTCACCCTTATACAGGCTTTTCCCCCATGTGTTTTGTCTTGTGCAGACAGTCAACCCATTGATGGTGTTCCAGGAAGACGAGGAATAAGTGGGGCCTAGTGTGATCTGACATACTGAGGTGTGTTTCAGTGTCATACAGATACTAGTTAGTGCCATACCTTATAGTTGGATCGGTTTGGGTTTTATGAGGATGAGCATTAGTAATTGTGTTATATACTCCTTCTTTTTAGTGGTATTGTATTCTAGCTTGGTTGTACTTTACTTCTTTCAAACTCTGTTTTTGGGTTGTAGTGGTATTAATTTTTTTTGTTACATAGTGGTTTTTTACTTTCTTACATGTTTTTTCATGGAGTTGTTTGTGCGTGTAGAGGTTCCTACAAAAATGCATCCCATTTGGGGGATATTCGTACTCAGTGCTAGTTTATATCCCCTAGATTATAGGGGCAGTCTTGTGATAACCGCACAACATGCCCGAGGGGACAGGTCATGAAAGAGTGGTTTCATATGGAGGTTGGTTCTACCTTAAGAATTCAGAGTGTATGAGCTTGGTTTGGGGAAACAATATTAAGTTTTTCAATTTTAGCTTTCAAGCCAGGGAATCTAGTGTTGGTGTGGAATCCCATGTATCCATACACTATTACCCCGAATTCGGCTTTTGTTACTCATTACATGAAAACACTAGTTGTAGGGAAATACATTGGTACACACCTCGTATAAGAATGGGTTGTGTTTTCCATGTCCTTCTTGAGTAATCTCACCTATTATACTCTTTTGATCCTGGTGTATCTTGTTTTGTTTCATGATGAATCCATGTAGATAGGCATCCATGATTCCACCACATGATCACAAGGATGGTCTGTGATGTAAATATATGGGTACATGGATTTGTACCAGATACAACACCTACCTATGGTGTACTGGTTGTACCACCACCTGTAGAGTATCACATAGTACTCATAGTACTAGCAGTTGAGATGCGCATGCTGAGAACACTTCTCATGTTTTAGCAATAGAGACCCATCATGTTCCATGGAGATCTTGATTCTCAGGTGACAGATGACTAGCTTGAGGCGGTGACCATGTTTTACACCAATCCAGGATACCATTAGATCATATGGTGGTCCTAGGGATGGGACTTTTATGTGGATCAAAAGGGTGATGGTGGAGTTTTGATTACCCGACCTTATGATGAGGTTACTCCTCTGTGGATAGAGTTTGAGAACCTATCTCAATGAAGGGGATCATACCATAAAAGCTAAAGGTTATGTGTGCCCAGGAGCATCTACAGCTTCGGAATGATGATATTTCAGTAGCTGAATATTCATCAAGGCATACCATCCTTTCTAGGTACTCTATGAATAAGATACAAATTGTCCTTCTGATCACGGTGTTTAGGGACATCTGATCTAAAATTATTTCTCTAGGCATTCCTCCTTATGATAAGGTGCTAGAGTAAACCTTTTTGATTGAAATTCCTTTGGGTGACCGGATACACCCAGCGGATGTTAGTAGTGTGAATATAGGAGCATGATGATAATATCATTCATAGAGTTTTGGATGTGTGAGATGTTCCAATAAGAGATCCACATATAAGGGATCTACAGCTCAAGGATCGTAGGGTGAGTCCAGTCGGACTAGGGAGAGGAAATTCATTTCATGAGACAATAGGGGATATCTCACTAAAGATTTTCTAGCACATGTTTATGCTGATAATGAAATGGTGGATGGGCCACCGAGGAAAAGAAAGTGACTTAAACAGATGTATTTTTAGGGTGGAAAATGTGGAATAGGAGATGGGAGAGAATTATTAGGTGATATACACTTCGATATGATACGAACACCACCCCCATGTGGTTCACACCGGGCT
The DNA here is from genome assembly GCA_963277665.1 of Viscum album. NCBI lineage: Eukaryota > Viridiplantae > Streptophyta > Magnoliopsida > Santalales > Viscaceae > Viscum > Viscum album. The sequence goes on from OY728164.1 coordinate 1,382,226,044, forward strand.
TGGGGAGATGGAGTACTGGGGGAGGGAAAGTTATATGCGATTAAATAATATAATCGAAGGTCTCCAGAAAGATTCTATGTATGGTCTTTTTCTACTCTAAACTACATATTAATTGATATTCATTTTAATCATTAATCCCTATCTCAGATCTTGTTTGAGGCCAATAAATTTTAGTTAAATAGTTTACTTGACCATTATGTCTAGAGATACGTATGGGTGGAGACTCGAGAATCACAAAAACGATGATAGTGTGATCTTACCCTTGCGGTGAGAGTTTTTTGTTGGAACATCTTGGTGGCAGCATCAAGGCATTACAATGTCATTCTTGGTATGGATTTGAAATCGACAGTCCAAGCTCAGATTGACTATTTTAGGGGAAAAGGGTACAATATATTCCTAAAGATGGAATGGGGTTTTCCTTGGTCAGAAAAAAGGAAACCCATGCAGAATGCGATAGACTCGTTCATAGGAGGGGAAATCGATCACTATTGAGTTAGATATCCTTACTCTTGGGGAAGTGGATGTTATGAATTTTCAGCTCCCATTAGTATTGGTGGAGTATGAGGATGTATTCCCTAAATAGGTTCTAGGGTTACCTCCCCATAGGTCGATAGAATTTTTCATTGTTCTACACCCCAATATGGAACCGATATTAGCATCATTATATCATATGGCTTTCACAGAGCATCACACGATAATGGTGTAGGTGGAGGACATTCAACGAAAGGCCTTAGTAAGACCTAGTTTTCAAGGATATGAGTGGTATACCAACACTTAAATAATGTTAATATGGGGAATGAGTACCCACTACCAGAGGGTTGATAAACAGTTCAATCACATGAAAATGGGTAGGATTTCATGTTGATAGAAATGTACCTACTTTCTTTTCTGCTGTTAAGATAAAGTATGAAAAGTTCCCCGATCATGAGTATTCCATAGGAAGGAGTTGAGTTTGTAGTTTTCTACAATGTATCGGGGATCAGACTTGGTTTTGTCCTAATGTAGATGCAAGTAGTGATTACCTATAGTTCCAATTATTCGATACTACATGAGAAGAACTATGCGACCCACAATCTTGAGTGGGAAATGGTTGTTTTTTCATTGATGGTGTGGAGACACTACCTGATGGGTATGCAGTTTATTGTGTTTTTAGACCAAAAGATTCTCATGTACATATTCTCCCAAAATGTTATAAACTTGAGATATAAGAGTTAGATAGAGTTCCTCCAGGACTATTACTTGGAGAGAGTCCATACTCCTAGTAAGTGAAACATGGTTGTGGATTCTCTCAGTAGGAGATCCAATATGTTGTTGTTGAATGAGGAAAATGAGAATTTGGCCTCTTTAATGTTATCCTTCATGGATAGAGATGATTCCTATTACCTCCACTAGGTTGTTGTTACAACTACACTCTTTAAGTTGGTCTGGGAGGCACGGCTTGGTGATAATGATGGTAAGACTTTTTATTCATAGTTTTCCATGGTTAAGGCATTTGATTGATATTTTAATGGTGGGGAGTACATCATTCCTTTCAAAGGACACACAGTAGTAGAAGTGGATGCCTAGAGTGGTGAGATGAATTGGGATATTCATGTGGGTGTCAAGCTAGAGACAGTAGTTGATGGAACATTTTGAATGTGGTCTTACCTGATGATATAAAATCTGATCACTTTTTTGAATCAGTGTGATGGTTTTTCAACTCACCGTGTTGAGCCCCTATGCATAGAAGGGGTTTCTCTTTACATCATTGGGGTGCTAGGAAGGAAGTGAGAAAGGATATCAATGTACTTTGTGATGGGTTTATCATATACATAAATAGGACATGATACTATATGGGAGATCATTGACAGACTCTCCATGTCACCCACTTCTATGATTTTTGGGAGAAGAGTTTTGTAGAGAGCTTGGGATGCCTCTACATACAAGAGAGAGCTCTAATCCATGGAATCCAATAGACAATAGATTCTGATTAGGATGCTCACTTTTCAACTTGGCCCTAGAAATACAGGATCAATAGCAGAAGACCCCTTGTGGGTAGTCGATTCCTTTAATGTGTGCTCGGTGGAAGCGAGAGAATCTCTAGAAGAGCACATGGGAGAGGGGGTCTCAAATTCATGCCCATGCCCTCATCTGTTTCTATATCCCTTATTTTTTCTTTTAAGGACCTCAAGCCATAAGGTTGGGAGAATGTAATGAATCTAATTTTCATATTTTTTGATTCATAAAATTTCTGGGGAAATTCTGAGGCCAAGGTCTTAGACGACATGTGAATCCGAGGCATGGGGTTCCCCGAATGGATAAATGAAAAATGATAATTTTTTAATATCACGTGCATGAAGCTTTTCTAAAAAATTGGAAATAATTCTAAATGGCTATTCAGATCCGAAATCAGAGGGCACCATTGAGCTTATAGTTTTGGATTCACCGAAGGTGTGACTTAACTATAGTAAGTACGGTTCTTCTATGGAAATATAAAAAAGGACATAACCACAATTAAAAGGATTACATAAAATGTTTTTATTTTAAAATCCTAATAAGTCATTAATGGTAACTCGGATTGGAAATATAAGACCACCATTGAGTTCTTAATGGGGTGGTTTCCTTAGGCGGCACCTAACATCAACCGACACGGGTCGACTATAGAAGTTGTTTTTAGGATGTTTTAAGAATATAATAATTTGATAGTATTATTTTAGTTTTAACGTTTCATCATAACACAATAGTGTTGTGATGTAGTGACTCATCAATGTTTCACCTCAGTGACGCGACAATGCTAAAATGTGTTTAATGCTAAAAAGCATTTTAACACTAAAATTCATTTTAATGCTGAAATGCATTTAATATTGAATCACATTTTCCTTCTCCAACCATTGGCAAGGAAACTTGATTAGGTGAATGATCCTGGATAATTTCCCTAGGAACACTGAAGAATATCCTTGTATAAATCCTATCATTAGTGAATAGGAGATGACAACGAGATGAGAAATCGGGGATCGAGGATTGAGGATGGACAAATGAAGATGACACAATCTTTCATCATCAATAATGAAAATTAATCTAGGTAGGGGTATTACTTCTATATGATTTCTCATCCTCCATTAATTCTTTATAAATAATGAACATGGATCAATCAATTAATAGGATGATCCTTAGGTCGATCATCCATGTGGGATGGGAGTTATCTTATGGGGCTTAAATGAGAATTAGATCCTTGTGATTGTTTTTTTCATTAATCATCACCCTACTAAAATGTCTGAACTAATGCTAACATGAACAAAGTCCGAGATCATTCTTGAAGAATTATTGTGCTTTGGTTTTCCCCCATTCTTCACGTTCTTCATGATCTGAATAGCAAGTGATTATTGGTCCTTTGATTCATTTTGTAAGAACCTGAAAATTATAATTTGGTCCCAAGAAGATGTCGCGGAGGTGCAACGTCAGGTGTGGCCGGAGATGAGGCCACCGGAAGAGCGATCGGTGGAAGAAGCGGCACTGAATTTGTAGTGTTTCTGAGGTAGGTGGACGACTGCCAGTATGGAAACAAGTGGTGGAAATGACCCATCTTCTAAGTGAACAACGATAATGGGACAACCCACGATATAGGTCTGTGGGTGGTGGTGATGGAGTCCACTAGCTTGACAACTAGCAGTGGCAGGATCCCATATAACCATGAATGTGGGTGGAAACAAGAGATATAGCAAGGGAGGGTCATGGCTGTGACAGATAGAGATCTTGTAGGGCATCTCATTGTCCACCTTGAACATGGTCCCACAAACCACATGTGGGAGGAGTAGTCAGCTCGTCGTTCAACCATGTTGCCATGCAGGATGTGGAATCTACTATGTCTGGGTGCACCAAACCATCTCGCATCAGGTAGGCTGGGCTGGAGCTGGTTGGTCGTGATAGAATAATGGGTCGGGCCTAGCGGGTCAGGTCGGACCCTCCGAGTCCGGTCGGGTTAGGTAGTCTAACCTGACACAGACCCAACCAGATCCTTTTTACTAAAATTCTCATAAAATTCAAAAGGAAGGTCTATTTGAATATCTATATATGGAGTTGGGACCCTTGCGATGAGGATGACATTTGGAGATGGCTTGGTGGGTTTTTGGTTTGACCAAAAGGTGTTGGTTGCATTGTCATTTTCTTTCCTATGACTGATTGAAGGAGGATCATCATTCCATTATAGAGGGTGACCATAGAGATTGAGTCTGTACCCCAAATATTTCTTATGATGTTTTGATGATGGATAGTATTCCTACCAAAGAGGATGACCCATGTTCAGATGTGGGTTGTCTCATCCTAGCATCAACAATAACTCATTGGGCTGCAACATGCATCTCACTAAGAGCCTCGATCGATCATCACTTATATTTGTGGTACCTTAGATAGGTTTGGTGGGCAAGGACTGGACAAAATTTACATGGTAACCTATCCCCTATCTAGGATGTTGTTTCCAGTTGGGCTAGGATGTCCCCCAATGAGCCCTAGGTGATGGAACTCCTTGAAGGATTTAGTCACAATAGAAGTGTGGTTGGGCTTGTGCCAAACCTTAATTTTTACCATGATAAATGATTATTCTGGAATCAATGAGGTGATTAATTATAGTCTCCATGTAATATAATCAAAGATATAGATAAACAAGTTATAGGCACAAAACCATTAGAGAGGATCTTTCACATCATGTTTATAATTAATTTAAATTTATATTCTAAATAAATAACAAAACTTGGTTCTTCAGTACTTTTTTTGTTGATGATGTTGACTGTCTGGGATGACCGTTTCAAATTGTCTCATTGCACATGCGAGGATCCAACCGGATTCCCTCTAGCGGTGATCCACATGTTCCTTAATGGACTCTAATCGACACTAATCATTCTCAGTGTGTTAGCACAGTGAAGCGAGTGTCTCATGTCGGTCATTCATGATAACTTTTTCTTTAGTATCGAAGAACGTCTCTCATTATTTAGAGGGTAGAGAAGAGGATTTTAGATAGAAATGTTTTTTATCAACAATTATCAGTCCACAGGGAATTTAGTTTAGTACATGGCAGAATAGAGGTACTTTTTTATTTAATGACATGGGACTTCGGTTATAATATTTAATTATGTAACAAAAATTAAATAAATATAACCTTAGATAAAACCAGTGATCATAATAATAATACTGCATCATTAATTATTGTGTGAAAACTTTCAAAAAATGGAATTATAAATAAAATTCCACGTCCCAAAATAATAGCAGTGCTATTATTATTTTAACTTGATCCATCTAGTTAAATATTTATTTACCATCTTGTGAATAACTATTTTACTACCAAACTGGCCTAGGTCCTCTCAAACTCCACTTCCATTTATTGAAAACCCGAAGAAATAAATAAATAAGTTATTCTCTTGAATAAATATTTTATTTCAAAACTAGAAAATAAATATTTATTAAATGTTCAATAAAAAATAAATATATTCTACTCACAATATACTGAATAAATATTTATTTAATTTATGCGATCATATTAACTTGAATAAAATAATTCCACAGTCTTTAGAATAATATTTATTTAATTAATTAAATTAAAATTTAATTTAACTATGTCCACCAAAAACATTTAGTGTGTGAACCTCCAGGATTCATTCTCATTGTAATTGGGTTGGCTTTCCTCAAGTCCAAGAGTAATGTCTATCAAAGGGTTAAGGAACCCATGAGAATGAATATAATGTTGCAACAACATCATCCATGTAATAATTCTCACTGTATAATATAATACCTTTATCTCAATATCTCATCATGCTAGTTTCATAATAGTGTCACCAAAATTTATGCTTGATATGTAATTCTTTGACTACCTAAAATAAACTCACCCTTACATCATTTCCATGTAATTTCATTCAACTATTCTATTTCAATCAAAGGGAAACATATCAAATTTCATAAATGGAATGGACAAATACCCCCTCGACTTATCCATTAATAACATGTCATTCGTGATGCACCCAATATACCCCACTTCCCACCAACTATATATGTGATGATTCTCATCAGTAAATGAATGTGCACATGTCATGATACATATTAATGATAATCATAAAGTCTAAGGACCATTACACACACTTATAGATAGGAATATCCAATGACATCGAAACATGAAGAATTCCTATAAGCAGATATGTTCACATAATCTCCCATATTAGAGATTACCAAGTGTGAACTTCAAGAGACGAATTCTTTTCTTCTTATGAGTACTCACACCTAATGTTCTGTATACTATGTGTCCCATCATAGTATGTCATCCAACTACAAAACTATATTTAAGAATATTTTCATATCACTACAAGGTTATCATCATAGAGGGAAACTTCTACGACCTTGTCAATGCGACAAATACTCCAGAACATTATTACACTATAGTCCTAAAGAACAATGAACAATATGTAATAAGATGATTAATATTTAAATATATTAAATAATCATGTAATCAATGTAAAAATAGTTAGTTCTATAACACCAACTCTTAAAAACTCTTACTTGGAATAGATCCAACTTCTAATGACTTTCATCCTACTAGACCTCGCATGATGATCATGTTTCTGGTGAGTCAAAGCTTTAGTCAAGGGGTCCTACACATTGTCTTTCACAGAAATAATTCTCACTTCAACTTCACCACTCTAAGAAAAATCCAGAAATAGTTGATACTTACAAAGTATTTGCTTCATCCGCTGATGTGACCTTGGCCATTTTACGAGATCCACCACTGTTGTATTATCAAATTACAATGTGAGGGGATCTTTTTTGCTAGGTATCACATCTAGAACCTAGAAAAATATTCACATCCAAACTACTTCTTTATCTACCTTATATGTTGTGATATACTCGGACTCTACTTAGGATCAGAGACCCCACTCTTCTTTCATATCTTCTATCTCACTGCACCTCCATTCAGAGTAACGATGTATCATGTTTGAAACTTAATGTCATAATGATTAGTATGGAAAATAACATATGCATATCCTCTGATAACTAGTTCATTGTCTCTTCCATAAACCAAGAGCATGTCCTTAGTATGCCTCTAATAATTTAGGATAGTCTTGACTTCCATCTAATGGTAGTCACCTAGGTCAGCTTGATATTTTCCTACCACACTCAATGTGTAGTCGACATCAAGCCTAGTACATAGCATGTATTGCATGATTTACATAATCACTGATGCATATGGAGTCCTTGACATTCCTTTTCATTCATCATGTGTCTGAGGACACATTTTCATGGAAATATGACTGACATGTGACACTAAAAACAACGCTCACGTGGCTTGTTTCATGTTAGATCTCTTCATTATATTGTCAATGTATGTACTTTGACTTAGGCCCAACAATTTCTTGCATCTATCAGGATTGATCTTGATCCCAAGAACATATGACATTTCACCCAAGTATTTCTTGGATAAGCATTGATTCAACCATTCCTTACCAAACTATAATACCGGTATCTCATTTCCAATAAGTAATATGTCATCAATATATACTATTAGGAAAATTAATTCACTCCCATAAAATTGTTTGTAGATATATAACTCACATTCATTATTGATAAAAACAAATTCTGTTATGGATCCATCAAAATAGATGTTTTATGTCATGGATGGTTCCATTAATCCATAAATGGATTTCTATAAATTCCATACCTTATTGGAATCTTTTGGAGTCATAAACCCTTCAAGTTGTGTCATATAGAAAGATTTTGGAAGGTTACCATTAAGGAAGGCTATTTTGACATCAATTTTCCCAATCTCATATTCATGGTAAGTAATAATGGACAATAGAATTATGATGGATTTCAGATTCCACATACATAAAATGTTTTGTCATAGTTAATGATTTAACACTACATGAACCCTTTTGCAACTAGTCATGCCTTGTTGGTACTGACTTGTCCTTCCATGTCCAATGTCTTCTTGAATACCCGTTTGAAATCAACTGGCATTATATAAACAAGAGGATCTACCAAAATACATACTTTGTTTTGGTACGTGGAATCAATTTCCCAATTAATTGCTTCTTGCCACTTGGTAACATATGTACAACTTACTACTTTTTTATAGGTTAGAGGATCATTATTATCAACAAATAATGAGTCATTATCCACAGAAACTAGAAAAATGAACCATTTCATTTCTCTAACATCTCTTCTACTCCTACGTAGTTCTTTTGTATCTGGAATAATTATTTCTTTCATGGGGATTTATGGAATTTGTTTTTATACAAACTCTTGTGTACCTTGAGCCTCAACTTCATCAAATTCTATCACAATCCCACTATCTCTTCGGGAGATTTTATCCCTCTTATGGAATATGGAATTACTTTCCACTATAACCTTTTTTTTCTTGAGGGGTTGTATAGGGTATATCCCCTTCTCTAATTAGGGTATCCTTTAAAGGTACACTTTGTGCCTCTTAGTGCATGTTTGTTACCTGAAGTGGCCTTAATAAAATACTTTACTTCCCCACACATGTAAATTCGATAACATGGATTTTTTTTCTACTCCAGAACTCATTTGTAATACAATTTATCAATTTTGTTGGTACTTGGTTTAGTATGTGCACTGCTATTTATTACATAAATCCTCAAAATGATAATGGAAGACTTGAACGATGTAAAGACCCGTAAAATTCAAGGGAATTTTTTTCTTAATTTTCTTTGGAATTTTACAAGAGTGCGGTTTCTGACGGCACCTGATTCCGAGGCCCGGAGTGCCCGGAATCAATTTCCGAAGTTTGGCTCGGGTACGTTCAGTGAATGAACGAGCGGGAATTCCTAACTTTTGATCCGGTGCTCGGAATTGAAATCCGAGAGCATCGATGAACTCGCAGCGCCGATATTCGCTTAAGGAGACCTTTTCGGAAGTTGCGTTTATTGTGGGTTGAAAGTTAGTTTTTGGGTTTTTAGATTAAGTTAAATAAAATTTGTGAAATACAAAATTTTATTTAAACTTGTGGGTTAACTTCTCTCAAAAAAAGTTAGGGGTGGGACCCACACCCACTTAACCTCCTTTGAGAGGATTAAGTGTGGTGGGGCCCACACGAACCCTAAACTTTTCAATTTCCCTAACTCCCCTCTCTCCCTCTTAAAGGCTTGTCAACTTAACATTTATTTAATTATACAACTCATGCATAATAAATAAGTGAGTTTAATTTTGGAGTTACTCTTTTTGAATTTCAAACCTTTGAAATTCTTTTGTTAAGTTTGGGAATAAAATAAGCCCTTATCATTTTTTTTGTTGGGTTAGAACTCTTTAGCCATCTTGAGAGCTTTTGAGAGCTTTTCTTCCTTCTTCAATCTTTGACGAAGAACGCTCAATCTCCGACGAAGAACGCCGCTCCTCTCTTCTTCGTCTTCCGTGTCAACGAGAGGGAACGCCGCTTCCTCCTCGGACTTTCTTCGTCGGCATATGAAGATTCGCCAACGACGTACCTCTTCGGACGTACCTCTTCATCATCGGATTTGACGAACGACTACCGCGACGGCCGACCTCCGTGACGTTGTCTTCCGCGGAACGTTGACAAATCTCCGAACCTTATACCCAAGGTAGGGGTTGTTGATTTTTGTTTATTTATTTATCCTTGTTCGTGGTTCTAGAATGACTAACGTGAGGATATTGAATATTTAAGTTGTGTTATCTTTTAATGTGAGGGGTCCGGACCGCATGAACACGGCCGAACCCCCTCCATCGTTCTTGTTGATTTACCTTGCGGGTGGAAACAAGGTGGCGTGGTGCCGTCGCACCACGCGGTTAATCGTGCGATTATATTACGCGACGCCGTCGCGCCGCGCCATGGAAGAATCATCAAGAACGCGACGACGTCGCGCTGCGTTGAAGGAAATCAAAGGCGCGACGGAGGGGCGCGGTGCCGTCGCACCGCGCCGGACGACGAACACCGCGGCCGGTTCCGGGCCGCGGCAGGACGAGAAGATCGGCGGCCGGGCCTCCGGCGTCGGAAGCCGGAAAGGGGACCGGATTTTCCGGTCCCGTTGGAGAAAACCGGCCGGCAGTTGGCCGGCCGGAAGGTCAAGGTCCGGGGGAAAATTAATCCCCCGACCAGCTTCAAACCCCCCCCCCCCCTCATTTATGAGGGGGGCGGTTTCCTTGAGGGGGGGCAGGAGGCCCCCCGGTTCCCTTCAAAGCAGGCCCCCCACGAAGGGGGGGCGGTTTCCAAAAGGGGCGCGGCATAATGCCGCGCCGCCTTTCCAAGAAGCGGGGGGCTTTGCCCCCCCGCGCGTTGCCTCCGTGTGGCGCCAGGCCGCCGCGGCCGCCGCGCCGGGTCGGGTCGACCCGGTTCGGGCCGACCCAGGGGGGGTCAGGCCGGGTCGGCCCGGACTCGGACCCCCGGTTTCGAATCAGTTTCGGTCTTTTGGCCATAACTTGAACCACGGACCTCCGATTGACGAACCGTCTGCGGCAACAAGATTCTTGGATCGAGACGGTCTTTTCGGTATATCGCACTCAAGGTTTCCAAATACTTTGAGTTCGGCCGGGTTGGTTCGTTCACGAAACCAACCGGGCCTTCGGAGCGGAAACGCTCATATCTTGAGCTACGGACGTCCGATTGACGAGCCGTCAGCTTTGTTGTGTTCCTCTTAGTGAGACGGATCTTTTGGAATACTCCGCCCGAGGTTTGGACGTAGGTGGAGTACGGTCGGGTTGGTTTTGCCATAAAAACCAACCGGGCCCCTGGGACGAAAAAGCCAATAACTCTCGGACCGGGCGTCCGATCGACGCGCCGTCTGTTGCGTTGAGTTCCTGTTGACGATACGGAACTTTTGGATACATCAACTCTGGACTTTTGACAGTTGATGTATCAGCCTCTCGGCTCGTGGAGCGGACCCTCCTGAACGAGATTGTTGTGTGCGGAAACCCTAGTGCTGGCTGCGACTGCGATTGTTACTATGACTACTACTGCTACTGCTACTGTGACTGCGACGACGACAGTACAGAGATCCTGTGTGGATTCGACGACGACGACTAAAGCACTCAGCGATCCTACGTGGATCAGTGCTATAGGTCATGTGTGGGCCCGATCCTATGTGGGTCTGATCCTGTGTGGGTCCTTGCGCTCAGCGGTCCTGTGTGAACCAGCGCCTACAGGTCCTACGTGGGCCCGATCCTGTGTGGGTCTTTTGCGGGGGTTAGTTACCTATCGATCTTTCGTGGGTCCGACGACTTAGATGGATCAGTGATCATCTTTATCGTCTTTTGAAGAAGTATACCTGTGTGAGCTGAATCCTGTTGCTTTCCTATGTGGATTGTGTTGTGCTATCCTGTGTGGATTACGTTTAGCTTTCCTGTGTGGAATACGTTTACTTTCCTGTGTGGACTGAGTTGTACTTGGGCTCAGAGGTTGGAGCATATTTGAAATTGATGACTTAGGTATATGTATGGGCATATACCTAAGCAGAGTCGGTTGTTACTTCGTGATTGTACCTTTCTTCGTGGTTTATCCTTTGTGGATTTGAGAGACCTTCAGGGGTCTCGGGGTCCCTACTGAGTAGCTTATACTCACCCCTGCACGGGCTTTGCCCGCACTACGTTGTGTTGGTTGCAAACGACGGACAACGTTGATCTTAGCTGAGGCTTGCAGAGCAGGACGGTACCCGGAGGTGGACCACTGGGAGGGACGTACTCGGAGAGGACGGCGGGAACCGTGGAGCAGTGGAGCTATCTGTACCCACCCTTCAGGTGGGATTTCCAGTGGACAGCTCGGTGTAGCGGCTTTTACTTTTCAGTTGTTGTTTTCCCTTTCAAGTTGTACATTACTTTCAGTTTGCGTTTGTATACTAGCCCATTTACTTTTCTGCACTTTCAGTTGTACTCTGTTTTTACTTAGTGTTTTACTTTCCGCTTGCTTACTCTGTGGTGTTTGTTTACTTTACAAAGGCAATGCCTTCCCTTTTTACCGGGATTTACGCCTTGGTGCTAGTCGCCAGCCCCTGGCCTATGGAAGGCGGGCTTGGGGTAGTCACGGCACGGACCCCGAGGGCGGGTCGTGACAAATTGGTATCAAAGGAGTTCGGTTCTACCGCGAACTCTGATCTTTTCTCTGTGAAGCAATAATGTTTAGCGTATTGAGTGTGATTATCAGTCCAGGGAGTCCAGTGTTGGTGCGGCGGCTGACATATCCGTACACCAGGACCCTGACTTCTGATTTCCGACTTAATGCACGAAAACATTGATTGCGTGTGTGTTTCAAAGTTTTCTTTGTGATTACTTATATCAGCTCACCAGGTATACTGTTCTGACCGTGGCGCACCTGTTTCCTTTTCAGGATGGCCCCACGATGGCAGCCAGCTAGGGTTCCGAGAGTTGAGTGTGACGACAGCCCACCGAGCGACGAGGCCTCGGTGCAGGGCCCTTTGTCAGCAGTGGCACCGGCGGTAGCTCTACCCGCCGAGCCCTCGATGCTTCCAGCACCAGCCGCTGACGATGCACGTCGCCTCAGCGCACTGCATGAGTTTCAGCGCCAGCGACCACCCAGGTTTCGCGGGGAGACGGATCCCCAGGCAGCAGAGGACTGGCTGGAGGCAGTGGTACGAGTGTTTAGGCTAGTGAGGACACCAGCAGACCTCATGGTGATCCTCGCTGCGAGCCTACTACACGCAGCAGCAGGACGATGGTGGAGCTTGATGCTCCAGGTGCACGATGAGGCATCTCTACTTTGGACGGACTTTGAGAGCATCTTCCGCTCGGAGTTCGTCCCAGCCACCCTTCGTGCGGTGCGTATCCAGGAGCTTCTTCAGCTGCGGCAGGGCAGCATGACGGCCGCTCAGTACTCGGCGAGATTTACCGATCTCTCGCGCTACTCGACCGACATGGTACGTGACCCATTCTTCCGGGCCCGGACCTTCGAGCAGGGTTTGAGACACGAGATCAGGGCATCACTGATCTCCCTCAACATACCGACTCAGACAGGAGTACTGGAGCGGGCCCTTCTGATCGAGAGCTTCCTTGCTGAGTCTACACCAGCGCAGCGACCCACCGCAGGGCGGCACGTGGCAGAGTCATCTGCAGCAGGCAGTCGACGGATGACTCAGGGGTCCAGGCAGACCAGACCTTCGGGCAGATGACCTCAGGACACTGGCTCAGCAGTGCGGGGCACACAGCGCGGAGCCAGTCTTTCGAGAGGCAGACAATGATACTCGTGCGGCGGGCAGGGCCACATGGCTCGTGACTGCCCGACCCGCCGTGCCGAGGAGCAGCTGTCGGTTGAGGGACCACCGAGGCAGAGGTAGAGGGTCGACCGTGGCGGTCCGCAGGGAGGAGGCGGACGAGGCAGAGGAGCTGGGCGAGCAGCCGGTGGTGGGCGACGCTTTGAGGCTCTACCACCACCACCACCAGGAGGTCCACCCCGACCACAGGGAGCTGGCGGGCAGAGACAGGCACAGCTCCAGGCAGCAGAGGCCTACGACCACGGCGCACCCAAGATGATTCTAGGTACTATCTGTGTCTATTCCACCATTGTTGCAGTTCTTATAGACACAGGAGCGAGTCAATCTTTCATAGCCACTGCCCTTGTTCGGAGCTCGGAGATTCCGACAGAGCCGTTGGCTCGATCCTTATGGCTAGAGACTCCTACAGGAGCAGACTCGACGATTACGCACTGGTGCCGGCAGTGTGAGCTTACTCTAGGAGGCGAGAGCTTCGGCTAGGATCTTCTTGTAGCAGCGTCGAGGCCTTACGACGTCATCTTGGGCATGGATTGGCTATCTACGGTCCATGCACAGATTTACTGTTTTAGGCGCAAGGTGCGATGTGTACGCACCGACGGGAGCAGGTTCACCTTCACCAGCGAGAAGGGAGCCTTAGCAGCACAGGATGGACTTCCGCGGAGGAGAGGACAGCCCATCACTCATCAGTTGGCTAGCCTCATCCTTGGAGCAGTTGACCTGCGAAGTCCTGGTTTTCCTGCAGTGGTGGATCAGTTTGCGGACGTTTTTCCCGACGACGTTCCAGGGCTACCTCCTCGCAGAGAGGTATACTTTTATATTGACTTGTACCCCAGGATAGCCCCGATATCCACTCCAGCTTATCGGATGACCCCCGTCGAGCTTCGAGAGCTACGGGTACAGTTGGAGGACTTGCAGTGCAAGGGGTTCATCCGACCCAGTGTTTCACCCTGGGCTTCCCCGTTTTTATTCGCCAAGAAGGCGGACGGAAGCTTGCGACTTTGTGTTGACTATCATCGCCTGAACCATGTGACAGTGAGGAACAAGTATCCGCTACCGAGGATTGATGACCTCTTCGATCAGCTCAAGGGAGCACGGTGGTTCTCGAAGATAGACCTCAGGTCAGGCTATCATCAGCTCAGAGTCAGAGACGAGGATGTGCAGAAGACGACCTTCAGATGTCGGTATGGCCTCTATGAGTTCTTGGTTATGCCATTCGGTGTAACCAATGCTCCAGCAGTGTTCATGGCTCTCATGAACAGGATCTTTTATCCATACCTCGATCGGTTCGTCGTGGTCTTCATCGACGACATTCTGATTTACTCTACGACAGAGGAGGAGCACGCCTATCACTTGCGAGTTATACTAGACACACTCCGAGAGCACCAGCTTTATGGTAAGCTCTCGAAGTGTCAGTTATGGATACGTGAGGTCCACTTCTTGGGACACGTTATCTCTGAGGCGGGAGTTGCAGTGGATCCCACGAAGATTGAGGCTGTGTTAGCATGGGAGCCACCCAGGAGCGTGACTGAGGTTCGGAGTTTCTTTGGACTAGCTGGATACTATCGGAGATTCGTGCCAGACTTCTCTAGAGTTGTGGCATCACTCACAGCTTTGACGAAGAAGGGGAAACCCTTCGTCTGGTCAGACAGATGTCAGTAGAGCTTCCAGGAGCTGAGACTGAGATTGACCGGTGCACCTATCTTGAGGTTCCCTGAGGAGGGAGTAGGGTACGTAGTTTACTGCGATGCATCAGGGACCGGACTCGGATGTGTTCTGATGCAGGAGCGGGCAGTGATCGTCTATGGATCACGTCAGTTGATGCCGCATGAGCAGAACTACGCTACCCATGACCTGGAGTTAGCAGCAGTGGTCTTCGCTCTGAAGACATGGCGACACTATCTGATGGGCGAGCGCTTTACAGTCTTTTCTGATCATCAGAGTCTCAGGTATATCTTCTCACAGAAGGACCTGAACCTGAGACAGCGGCGATGGCTCGAGTTCCTCCAGGACTATGACTTTGAGATAGTCTATACTCCTTGGAAGGGGAACGTAGTAGCTGATTCCCTCAGCAGGAGGACGGGCATTCAGCTACATGAGGAGGCGACGGAGCAGCTATCCTCTTTACAGATATCCTTCGTGGATAGAGATGGAGCAGCCTTCCTCCAGTCTCTCACAGTCACCCTCCACTACTGTAGCGAGTCAGGGAGGCACAGCGTGGGGACGCCGACTGTGAGACACGGCGTGCATAGATATCCTCGGGACAGGCACCTGATGGTTTCTCCCTTGGAGTAGAGCATGACATCCTTTTCAGAGGACGTACCATGGTACCAGTCACTTTGAGAGAGGAAGTGCTGAGAGAGTTTCACACTTCTCCTTTGGCGGTACATCCTGGAGTGGCAAAGATGTACCAGGATCTCAGACGACAGCACTGGTGGCTGGGCATGAAGAAGGCAGTAGCAGAGTTCGTTTCTCGATGCCTCACCTGCCAGCAGGTGAAGGCAGAGCATCAGGTACCAGCGGGCTTGGTACAGCCCTTGGAGGTTCCAGAGTGGAAGTGGGACGACATATCTATGGACCTCGTGACTGGACTTCCACGCACTTCCAGAGGTCACGACTCCATCTGGGTGATTGTTGACCGACTCACCAAGTTGGCACACTTCTTACCCATCAGAGAGCAGGGATCAGTGGAGAGCTTGGGAAGTCTCTACGTTCAGGAGATTGTGCGGCTCCACGGTGTGCCATCTTCTATCGTCTCCGATCGAGATACTCGCTTTACTTCCCGGCTTTGGAAGGGGTTACAGGAGGCGTTCGGGACACAGCTACGACTGAGCACAGCCTTTCACCCTCAGACGGATGGTCAGACGGAGAGGACCATTCAGACTCTCGAGGACATGCTCCGCGCATGTGTCCTCGACTTTGGTCGTAGCTGGGAGGACCACCTACCCTTGGTGGAGTTTGCGTACAACAACAGCTACCACTCCACCATCGGGATGGCACCGTACGAGGCATTGTACGGCCGACCTTGTAGATCTCCTTTGTGCTGGACAGACCCTGGGGAGTCAGCACTTGTGGGACCGGAGATGGTCCAGGCCACGACAGAGAAGGTCCAGGTCATCCAGGAGCGGATGAGGACAGCTCAGAGCCGGCAGAAGTCATACGCTGACAGGAGGCGGAGGCCACTAGAGTTTGAGGATGGCGACCATGTCTTCTTGCGGGTATCACCACGACGTGGTATTCAGAGATTTGGCCGAGGCGGAAAGTTATCTCCGCGCTTCATTGGACCCTTTTAGGTCCTCAGTAGGGTTGGCGAGGTGGCTTATCGCCTGGCTCTGCCACCTCAGTTTCACCGGGTGCACGAAGTCTTCCACGTGTCTTAGCTGAGGAGATTCGTGCACGACCCGACACACATCATTGACCATGGGGAGCTTGACGTTGACGATGGGGCGACTTTTACGGAGGTCCCGGTGGAGATAGAGGATCGACAGGAGCAGGTCCTGCATGGGCGATCGATTCCTCTTGTGTGCATCAGATGGCAGCACGGGAATCTCCAGGAGAGCACATGGGAGCGGGAGGCTCAGATGCGTGCTCAGTACCCTCTTTTGTTTCCCTAGTTTTTGATGTATCTTTACGGGGACGTAAATCCCTGAGGTGGGAGTAATGTAAAGACCCGTAAAATTCAAGAGAATTTTTTTCTTAATTTTCTTTGGAATTTTACAAGAGTGCGGTTTCTGACGGCACCTGATTCCGAGGCCCGGAGTGCCCGGAATCAATTTCCGAAGTTTGGCTCGGGTACGTTCAGTGAATGAACGAGCGGGAATTCCTAACTTTTGATCCGGTGCTCGGAATTGAAATCTGAGAGCACCGATGAACTCGCAGCGCCAATATTCGCTTAAGGAGACCTTTTCGGAAGTTGCGTTTATTGTGGGTTGAAAGTTAGTTTTTGGGTTTTTAGATTAAGTTAAATAAAATTTGTGAAATACAAAATTTTATTTAAACTTGTGGGTTAACTTCTCTCAAAGGAAGTTAGGGGTGGGACCCACACCCACTTAACCTCCTTTGAGATGATTAAGTGTGGTGGGGCCCACACGAACCCTAAACTTTTCAATTTCCCTAACTCCCCTCTCTCCCTCTTAAAGGCTTGTCAACTTAACATTTATTTAATTATACAACTCATGTATAATAAATAAGTGAGTTTAATTTTGGAGTTACTCTTTTTGAATTTCAAACCTTTGAAATTCTTTTGTTAAGTTTGGGAATAAAATAAGCCCTTATCTTTTTTTTGTTGGGTTAGAACTCTTTAGCCATCTTGAGAGCTTTTGAGAGCTTTTCTTCCTTCTTCAATCTTTGACGAAGAACGCTCAAGCTTGACGAAGAACGCTCAATCTCCGACGAAGAACGCCGCTCCTCTCTTCTTCGTCTTCCGTGCCAACGAGAGGGAACGCCGCTTCCTCCTCGGACTTTCTTCGTCGGCATAT
This sequence comes from Viscum album, assembly GCA_963277665.1. Taxonomy (NCBI): domain Eukaryota; kingdom Viridiplantae; phylum Streptophyta; class Magnoliopsida; order Santalales; family Viscaceae; genus Viscum; species Viscum album. The sequence goes on from OY728164.1 coordinate 1,382,243,730, forward strand.
GAAGATTCGCCAACGACGTACCTCTTCGGACATACCTCTTCGTCATCGGATTTGACGAACGACTACCGCGACGGCCGACCTCCGCGACGTTGTCTTCCGCGGAACGTTGACAAATCTCCGAACCTTATACCCAAGGTAGGGGTTGTTGATTTTTGTTTATTTATTTATCCTTGTTCGTGGTTCTAGAATGACTAACGTGCGGATATTGAATATTTAAGTTGTGTTATCTTTAAATGTGAGGGGGCCGGACCGCATGAACACGGCCGAACCCCCTCCATCGTTCTTGTTGATTTACCTTGCGGGTGGAAACAAGGTGGCGTGGTGCCGTCGCACCACGCGGTTAATCGTGCGATTATATTACGCGACGCCGTCGCGCCGCGCCATGGAAGAATCATCAAGAACGCGACGACGTCGCACCACGTTGAAGGAAATCAAAGGCGCGACGGAGGGGCGCGGTGCCGTCGCACCGCGCCGGACGACGAACACCGCGGCCGGTTCCGGGCCGCGGCGGGACGAGAAGACCGGCGGCCGGGCCGCCGGCGTCGGAAGCCGGAAAGGGGACCGGATTTTCCGGTCCCGTTGGAGAAAACCGGCCGCCAGTTGGCCAGCCGGAAGGTCAAAGTCCGGGGGAAAATTAATCCCCCGACCAGCTTCAAAAACCCCCCCTCATTTATGTGGGGGACGGTTTCCTTGAGGGGGGGCAGGAGGCCCCCCGGTTCCCTTCAAAGCAGGCCCCCCACGAAGGGGGGGGCGGTTTCCAAAAGGGGCGCGGCATAATGCCGCGCCGCCTTTCCAAGAAGCGGGGGGCTTTGCCCCCCCGCGCGCTGCCTCTGTGCGGCGCCAGGCCGCCGCGCCGGGTCGGGTCGACCCGGTTCGGGCCGACCCAGGGGGGGTCGGGCCGGGTCGGCCCGGACTCGGACCCCCGGTTTCGAATCAGTTTCGGTCTTTTGGTCATAACTTGAACCACGGACCTCCGATTGACAAACCGTCTGCGGCAACACGATCCTTGGATCGAGACGGTCGTTTCAGTATATCGCACTCAAGGTTTCGGAATACTTTGAGTTCGGCCGGGTTGGTTCGTTCACGAAACCAACCGGGCCTTCGGAGCGGAAACGCTCATATCTTGAGCTACGGACGTCCGATTGACGAGCCGTCAGCTTTGTTGTGTTCCTCTTAGTGAGACGGATCTTTTGGCATACTCCGCCCGAGGTTTGGATGCAGGTGGAGTACGGTCGGGTTGGTTTTTCCTTAAAAACCAACCGGGCCCCTGGGACGAAAAAGCCAATAACTCTCGGACCGGGCGTCCGATCGACGCGCCGTCTGTTGCGTTGAGTTCCTGTTGACGATACGGAACTTTTGGATACATCAACTCTGGAATTTTGATAGTTGATGTATCAGCCTCTCGGCTCGTGGAGCGGACCCTCCTGAACGAGATTGTTGTGTGCGGAAACCCTAGTGCTGGCTGCGACTGCGATTGTTACTGTGACTACTACTGCTACTGCTACTGTGACCGCGACGACGACAGTACAGAGATCCTGTGTGGATTCGACGACGACGACTAAAGCACTCAGCGATCCTACGTGGATCAGTGCTATATGTCATGTGTGGGCCCGATCCTATGTGGGTCCGATCCTGTGTGGGTCCTTGCGCTCAGCGGTCCTGTCTGAACCAGCGCCTACAGGTCCTACGTGGGCCCGATCCTGTGTGGGTCTTTTGCGGGGGTTAGTTACCTATCGATCCTTCGTGGGTCCGACGACTTAGATGGATCAGTGATAATCTTTATCGTCTTTTGAATAAGTATACCTGTGTGAGCTGAATCCTGTTTCTTTCCTATGTGGATTGTGTTGTGTTATCCTGTGTGGATTACGTTTTGCTTTCCTGTGTGGAATACGTTTACTTTCCTGTGTGGACTGAGTTGTACTTGGGCTCGGAGGTTGGAGCATATTTGAAATTGATGACTTAGGTATATGTATGGGTATATACCTAAGCAGAGTCGGTTGTTACTTCTTGATTGTACCTTTCTTCGTGGTTTATCCTTTGTGGATTTGAGAGACCTTCAGGGGTCTCGGGGTCCCTACTGAGTAGCTTATACTCACCCCTTCTCGGGCTTTGCCCGCACTACGTTGTGTTGGTTGCAAACGACGGACAGCGTTGATCTTAGCTGAGGCTTACAGAGCAGGACGGTACCCGGAGGTGGACCACTGGGCGGGACGTACTCGGAGAGGATGGCGGGACCCGTGGAGTAGTGGAGCTATCTGTACCCACCCTTCAGGTGGGATTTCCAGTGGACAGCTCGGTGTAGTGGCTTTTACTTTTCAGTTGTTGTTTTCCATTTCAAGTTGTACTTTACTTTCAGTTTGCGTTTGTATACTAGCCCATTTACTTTTCTGCACTTTCAGTTGTACTCTGTTTTTACTTAGTGTTTTACTTTTCGCTTGCTTACTCTGTGGTGTTTGTTTACTTTACAAAGGCAATGCCTTCCCTTTTTACCGGGATTTACGCCTTGGTGCTAGTCGACAGCCCCTGGCCTATGGAAGGCGGGCTTGGGGTAGTCACGGCACGGACCCCGAGGGCGGGTCGTGACAAACGATGATTAATTGATCTCTACATTCTCAATAATGTGTGTTTCCTCTTTTATCTCACATGAATACACTAGGGAATTTAAGGAGGAGTGATTTGGGATAGGATCCCAAAATCCCATAAGTAACCAATGAATTCATTATTATGATATTCTCTACCTCGGTCTGAGCATAATTTCTTAACCTTCTTACCAATCTAATTCTCATCTTAATTATTGTATTTTGTGAACTTATCAAATGAATCTGGAATATACCTCATTAAGTATATATATCCATATCTACTAAAACCCTCTGTAAAATTTATGAACCATGAGTACCCACCCCTTTCTTCAACTAGAAATGGTCCACACACATCAATATGAACCAATTCAAGAAGCACTTTATCCCTCTCACATTTCCCTCAAAATGGGGTTTTATCCATTTTTCCTTGTAAACATGTGTGACATAAGACAAGTGGTTTTAGTTCAAAGAATCTTAATATCCATCTTGATGTATCATTGTCACGGATTTCTCATTTACTTGACCTTACAGGTGATTCCAAAGTTGGGTGTGGTATGTGTCATATGAATTGTATTTGTTATCAATATCCATTAATTGGTATCAGAAATCCAATAGGTAAAGACTCTTGTTTAAATGTCCCATAATAGAAAAAATATATCATTCTAAAAGAAGACAAATTCCATTCCAATTTAGAAAACAAATCCATTTCTATGTAATATGGATACATAAATAATGTTTTTGGTAATAGACATCACATAATGAGAACACTTCAACACCAAATTCATCCCATTTGGCAACGTGAGGTGGTAGTCCTCAACAACTACAACAGTATGTTTGCCTCCATTGGATACTCATAGATCTACCTCCCTTTAGTCAATCTTCTTGAATCTAATTGGTTCATTTATTTGGATACATATTTGAGCACCACAAGATATATATACTACCCAATTTTTATAAATAGATAGATTTCATTTGATAACAAACACACCTGAAATTCCACTTTAATTTTAGGTTGGGTTCAGTTCTTCTTCTAGTGGCCCTTCATGCCACATGCAAAACAAACAACATCATGTACCCTTGCCTCCCATTTGACCTTCCTTTTTCAGGAAGGGCATGAAGATGCTTTGGGATTAAATCGTTTTTCCTTCCATTTACTCTTATTCACCATAAGGTTAGATGGATTTTCATGTTTCATATCATTGTCCACTTGGATAATGAGGATAAAATGATTAGATAGATACTTCTCAATGTTGTTAATATTGTAATTAACATCAAAGCTGGAGAATATATGAGGGACTGATGCATGAATGCGATTGGTATCTAGTTCTTTGAGGATATTCAACCATAGAAACTCTAGGTTCTCAATGTTACAAATGATCTTGAATAAGTGATGCCCAGCAAGGGACCCTCTATAAGCTTACTCTGAAAGAGTTCCTTGGAGATATTAAACCATTATTGTTTTTGTCTCTCCTAGTAAAGACCACAGAGGTGCTTGAGCACTATCTAGTCATCCTTGTTATCATGAGACATCATGAGTACACTAGAAATTGATGATAACATAAAAAATTGAACATCAACCACATTGTTCATAAGTTTATCATAGAAAAATAACTCATTTCCACTCACCTATTGGGAAGGTGGATCAGTTAATGATAAATCCAACACATAATATTTTCATTTGTGGTGTAGAATAACTTAAAGGCATATAAACCATTCTTGGAAGATACTTCTAGTGAGGATGTTTTCATTATATATAATTGATTGTAGGAAGAGTTTGGTTAATAATATCTTCATTCTTTTCTAAAATAAAAAAATAATATGATTAGAACTTTCTTGATTACATTTTATGAGAAATAATAATTTAACTTTATTAAGTCTCCTACTATTTTATTAAGTCCAATTAACCCTCACCATTAAAGTCATAATGACCAGTTGTGATGGAATTAAAGTGTTAAGGATCCATATTCTCCTTTTTATAACCCCAAAAGGGATGTTCAAGCTATTTGAAGGTATTTAGGTAGGCAAGTCTTTTCCAACTACGTGCTTACAGCTCCTTGATCCATTTAGTGGACTCTCCAATCCTGAAATCCTGACTTGGATTTCCTCAACACTTGCCTCCAATATTACTCCAAATATATAAAGAGAAACTCCTCTAATTGTAATTTAGTTAAGCCAACCTAAAACCATTAATCTGAGATTGCTGTATAAAATTTAGTGTCCCAAAAAGGTTCATTCAAACACATAGTTTTATTGAGTCCTTCCCTTAATCAAGTAACGAAAGGCTTAGTTTGACTTAATATTTGGTTGATGTATTTTTATCTCTTATGCGTAAATTTCCTTATTGTATATATTGAATGATTTTTAATATTAATTAGAACTTACATAAGTGATTAACCATGTCTTGGTAATATTTTCGCATAATACTGGTTTATTTTAGTTCCATATTTCATGCTTGGTTGTTCATAAATTATTTTATCGTAACAACACATCCATAATGAAAAACCATGCAACTGACGGAAATCAAATAAAATAAAGGGCATGATCATGAGCATTTTTCTGACGGTTAGTTTGTCTAGTAGATGATAAAATATCCCTAACCTTGGGGAGAATCACCATCTTGTTTACAGCATTACACATGTCATCCTTTGTATTTATTTGGATTGGTTTCACCATGGCTCATAACATGGACCGCCTACACCAGCTTCAATTCTACATCCATTACATATGATTTCTAAACACACATGCATGCGAGGGGTAAAAAGGGGTTGACATTAACGAAAACATGAAAACACATTTCCTACATATTAATGAAGAGATATGGATCACATGACATAAATTATGTTAATAAATAAATTAAAAGGAAACCAATCACATACAAATGTCTTGGTCTTGCTCATGATCACCCAAATACATGAAACAAGTTACGTATTTAATAAAACTAGTATTAAATTCATTAAAAATTATTTTTTAGATAAATCATGCTCAAATTGATTAATTGTTATTACTAATTAATCAATCTTTTTAACTTAATCATTTTCTAAATTTTCTTGAGATTCTCATCCGTGTACATAATTTCACCATAGAGGTAACCTCGTGAATACCTATTCAAATATACCCAACACATATAATATTAGTATACTATATTGTGCTTCTACATATGAAATACATTATGCTTTAATGCATAGAGTAACATCCTGTAGTTCGATTTATACATGATAAGTATTTCTGAACATTATAAAAACATTAATGTTTTATCATTGTGTGATTTGGTAAAGTACATTGTGTGTAGTTCTGACTACACAGTGTGTACTACCTTCACTTTCATTCCAAAAATACATGCCTTGGTACTTAGTATGTGAGGATTACTTCGGAAATATCAGAGTACAAATCGTGTGCAGTGGGCTATATGAAATGTTATATCCACGTTACATGGTTACTAATTAGATCAATCTGTGTATGGGATTCATGGATTTTCCCATAATCTGAAGGGAATTCATTCCATGTGTAGTGGGACATAGGATGTGTAAACTAGTAAGCGTGTGCCTATCATTCATGATCAACATGTGGTATAAAATTAAGTACACTTTATGTAATAAATGCACACAGCCTGAGTAATTTCTGAATTACTCCCTATGTTTTGAACATGAATACATGATGTATAGTACAGATTACAAAGTATGTATGGAAGATAACAATGTGTGTATGTTTAAACACACGATGTGTACATTCTTGTCACCAGGATAGAATCTTTGGAACCTCCTAATGAGTTATGTGTTTTAATTTTAATAAAAAAATCATTTGTTTCTGTTGAAATCTATGAGAAAATTATAGATAGGGAATAGATCTCGAAATCTAGATTACAAGAATGAGAAACCCCTAATTTAAAAAAAATAAATTATTTAATCGTAAATAAATAAATATTTTTTAAATAAATATAAACTATGATGACCTCTGACTGATACCAATTGATGGTTTCTGGTAGAGCAGAAGCATAGTTGGGCTAGTTCCCACCTTCAATTTTTACCATGGTCAATGATAATTTAGGGATCAATACGACGATGAACGCGAGTCTCCAAAGAATAGAATCAATGATTTAGATAAATAAAAAAGAGGCCCAAAACCTTTAGAAAGGATCTGCACAACATGTTTATAATTAATTTAAATTTAATTTGTATATAAATAAAATACCTAGTTCTTCGTTACTTTTTTTGTTGATGATGTTGATCATCCGGGACGACCCTTTTGGATTGACTCATTGTTCTTGAGAGTATCCAAAATAGAATCTCTCTATTGGTGATCCACACATGCTTAGATATCCCCCAATCAACACCACTTATTCTCTGGGTCCTAGCCTAGTGAAATAAGTGTCTTGTGTTAGTGGTTCTGGATTTCTTATTCTTCGGTCATGAGGAATGCCTATCATTCTTGATATCGGAGGGAATCATATTTGAGATATAAATTATTTGGCTCAACAATTCTCAATTCCCTAGTTGTTTAGTTCTTTACTTGGCATAATAGATGTACTTTATATTAATCAACATTGGGCTTCAGTTAGAATATTAAATTGTGTAACAGATTTTAAATATATTCACAACATTAGAGAAAACACTTTCTATTAATAATAATATTGTGTTATTATTAATAGTGAACCAACTTGCACAAAACAAAATTATAAATAAAATTCAATGTCAATAAATAATAGTAGCGTTATTATTATTTTAACTTATTCCAACTAGTTAAATAATTACTTACCATATTTCAAATAAATATTTTAATAATGAACCATCCTTTGTCCTCTCAAAATCTACTTCCATTTATTTAACACCCAAATAAATATGTAAATAATTTATTCTATTAAATAAATATTATATTTACCAACTAGTTAATAAATATTTATTAAATGATCAATAAAATAAATAAATATATTTTACTCACAATCCAATGAATAAATGTATATTTAATTTGTGAAATCATTTTAACTTGAATAAAATTATTCCACGGTCTTGAGAATAATATTTATTTCAATAATTATATTCAAATATAATTTGACTGATACCTCCAAAAACACTTAGTGTGTGACCTACTAGGACTCATTCTCATTGGAATTGGGCAGGCCTACCAAATGTCAAATAGTACTATCGAGCAACGGGTCAAGGAACCCAAGAGAAAGAACATAAATTCACAACAACGATATCCAAATATGAGTTCTCAATGTGTAATATAATACATTTAACCCAATATCTCATCAAGATGGTTTCATGATAGTGTCATCATCATTTATGCTTGATATTTTGTTCTTTGACTACCTAAAATAAACTTTTCATTACATCAAGGACATGTAGTTCCATACAAAGGTTCTATTATAATCAAAGGACTGAGATATCAACTTCCATAAATTGTAGGGGCAAATCCTTCCTTAGTTTTTCCATTAATAACACGTCATTCATGACACACCCATTGTTGCATACTTCTTTCCAACTATATGTGTGACAGTTTTCATTAGTAAATCAAATTACATGGGTCATGGCATGTAATAATGATAATCTTAAAGTCTAAGGGCCATTACACATTATCCCAAATAGGAATAACTGATGACATCAAACAATGCCAAATTTTGACTGGCGAGACTGTTCTCAAAATCTACAGTATTGGAAATTACTAAGTTCGAACATCATGAGAAGAAGTCACATATTATTATGAGTACACCCACCTGACGTTTTGTATACTATTTGTCCCATCATAGTATGTCATCAAACCACAAATCTATATTTAAGAATATTTTCATAGAACTTGAAGGATCTCATCATAGCCAGGAAATTCTATACCCCTGTCAATGTAAAAAATACTCCAAGACATTATTTCACTATAGTCATACATAAAAATAAACAATATTTACTATTATTTTTAATATTTAAATATATTAAATAATTATGTAATCATAGAAAAAAAAAATTGGTGCTATGAACCCAACTATTACACCCCTAATTGTGTATCAAGATCAGATTCTTTCCTTCATGACATGATCTGACCAGTGTGCTTCAGGTAGCTCTCAGTGTGTTCCCTTTGGGTGGGGCCCAAATTTTCAAGACCTCTTTGTGAGGGTCTTTCATGGGTTCACAACATAAGGAGTGAGTTCTCCTAGAACAAGCGTACCTTGAGAAGAATCTTGTGACCAAGGATTGGTTGTGATATCGAGAGTCCTTGCCTTAGAGAGACCAAATGTTATAGGGAACATAATTATATATTAAGACGAGATGTTCCCTCAGATAATTTTGGTAGACTAGTTCTATGTCCTTACAATCAGATTGTTCAAGGAGTGAGATCTCCCATAATCGAGAATGCAGTGAGTGGAACAATATGGATGGCAGTGTATGAGACCTTGATTCGTGGGATCCTTTACAAGTATACTAATATGTTAATGTTATATGTTTTATTGACATATAACTATGTTGACCTATCTATAACTTCTTAGTGGTGTTTCTTTTGTGATCTTTTACATTGTGTATCAGGGTGACCTACTGAGTATTGTCTTACTCATCCTTGCATGGGCTTTTCCTGCATGTTTCATGTCTTATACAAACAGTTGGCACTTTAATGGTGTTCTAGGAAGATCCGGACCAGGTGGGGCCAAGTGATATCAAGAAAACAGGGGTGATTTCTAGTGTCTTACAGACAGTAGTCTAGTTTCATACTTTGTAGTTTGAGTAGGTGGGTTTGTCTACGGACGAGCATTAGTAATTTTCTTACAGACTGCTTCTTTTTTGGGGGCTTGTATTCTAGACTGGTTTTACAATATGGATTTACATCTATCATTCTTGGTTGTTGGGTTATAGTGGTATGCATGATATTTCTTTACATAGTGTGATTACATTCCTGTATCTTTTGGCTTGGAGTTGTGTGTGTGTGTAATGGTTCTTAGGAAAATGCCTCCCATTTTGGGATATTCCTACTCAGCGCTAGTCGCTAGCCCCTGCCCTATTGGTGATAGGCTTGGGGTTGTCACAACATGGGCCCCAGTGGATGGGTTGTGAAAATATCCTTTTTTTTTCTAAACATTGATTATGAATTTCAAATCACCCACATTTTAACAAAAAATGGGTAAAATTGATTACAAACAATTAAATATTTTATCAAAATTTAAAATTATTTCATGAATAGTGTGGGCATAAAAAATGATAAAATTCCAAAAAATTTAATAAAGGGTAGAATACACCAAAATTATACAAAACAATTACAAGAGAATAATTATAAATCATTGAATGCAAATTAAGTTATCAATAGGATACGATTACTGAAACACTTGAGTTAAAAAACATACAAAGAAAATATTTTTTTAGATAAGTTAATATCATGGTTATAAGAAATATATATATATATATCATTAGATATTAAATCAATATAACAACTTAAAAAATTATCATGGTGCAAAACATTTTTCGTGTCTCAAGGAATCAGGATTGAGACAAATAAAAACCATGTACCTTCAATAACTGTTTAATAAAAGACCATTGAAAGTGATGGATTATAATTGATCAAAAAATTAAATTATTACAGGATAAATTCATGATATGATATCTCAAATAGTAATTACATACATCGCATAATTTAAATTACCTTTATAATACCAAACATTCTTCAATAAGATGAATTTTAGACAAAAACTCTTACCTTGTATTCCCTCATAATCAATAATTCTATAAGTTACTTTATAATGAATATAACTATATTAATAAATTATCTACAACAAATAATATAATTATAAAACCATTTTAATATTAATTAATAACCATATTATATATATATATATATCAACCAATTATAATTTATTTTCATTATCAAGTGCTATAACATTCATTTGTTTGTCTTCTATAATGTTCTTGATGATGGGGTAAAACCTCACTAAGTGGATTCATGATAAATACATATAAATTATTTGATAAAATGTAATATTTATTCCATAATGGTTTATTATTTTCATCTTTCATTACATTGTATTTTTGATAATTCTAAATGAAGATAAAATTGGTGACAATCATGTTTTGACAGTTTTACTGAATGAATATGATATTGTAATAACAAGTTATGATATTAATATTACCATTAAAGAATAATTAAAAAATATTATATGGATTATTATTATATTTTTCATTCAATATAATACATTACTTAGTCATTCAATATATAAACATTACCACATCATTCATATAGTTTGTAAAACTGACCAAAACAATAGTGTATTATAAACTTTGATTAAAAATGAACATGAAATTATTTAATTTTAATATTTGTTTTATTGAAAATAAAAAAATTAATATATTTAATTTATCACAATTAAAAATATTCATAGAACCATCCATGTTATGCGATCATAAAAACTGATTTTGTCACTTGTGGAGGTGGTAGTTCACACGTACACACAATTAATTATCCCATTTCCCAATAAAGGGAAGGAATAATGGTATATGATAAATGTAAATTTTAGAAAAATATTTATAATATATAAAAACTATTTAATCATAAATTATATCCTTATGACAATCCTTGATAGGTGGTGATGAAAAACAAAAATCACCATTTCATGGATGTTGAAGTTTGCAGGTAGACATGAAAGTTGATTTCATTTTCATTAATGGATGATAAAGGTTACTAGATTATGATTTGATCCTCAATAAAATAAAATTATAGTATATACATTATGATAATTTAATTATATTATTCTTGATAGAATAAATTTTAAAGACTAATATTGATAAAAAATATAGCTAATTGACAATACTTCGATTGTAGACTAAATAATTCCTTAGAATAATTCTTGAAATTTAATGGAATAAACTTTTGTACTACAACCGTAGGAATATGTTATAGAAGGAGGATATAGGGAGAGTAAAATGGAATATATTTAAGGAGTAATTGTACGATTAACTGAAACCTTGAATGATTAGTAGTGAAGAAAATCTCAAAATTGGAAATAGTCATCATTTTTCAATAAGGTCATGAATGTTTTCAAGGATCAGTGGTTCAAAATAAAAGGAATATATGGTTTAAATTACTCTCTTACATCAATTTTGAGACAATTTACGATAGATTTAAGGCTTTTATTTTTTACTTTTACCATTTTACTCAAATTAACATTTACTATGGTAACAAGTTTCTAATTAAGTAATACTATAAATTATTAAATTTAAAAGTTAATCACTACAAATTAATTTTGATTTTATTGAAATTAATATAATCTCTATTTAGTAATTTTAATTTTCTAAATTAGATAAAAATAACATTTATATTAAAATTTATTATATAAGGAAATCATATTTTGTAGAAAATGATTTTTTTAATCATTACATGTTCTTAAAATTATTAATGGATTATTAAACATTAAATTAGTTTTAATAATAATTAAAAAAGTATATTATATTCATTTTTTAAAATATATTAATATAATTAATTATATAAAAATTTTATGTTGTTATGAAAATAATCCAAAAGTATCATTTTCACCGTTAATGTGTAAATTTACGATAAGCTTTAAAATAAAAATTTGAATCTTAAAAATGAAATTTTAGTTGTTAAATAATATTAAATGTATAACACAAAATATTATATACATTTTATTAAATTAAATTATTATTTTTTGGAAAACAAATGTTAATTATATTGAATGTATTATGTAAGACACCATTTTAGAAAAAGATTATTTTAATGAATAAAGCTTATATATATGAAAACATTTTAATGTCATTTACTATAATTATATTATGATTAATATTTATATTCAAAGAAGATTTATGTTGAATTATAAAAATTCTAAAAATAAATTTTCCCTCGGTAAATTAAATTAAATTAATTGATGAAATATAGTTTGTAAAAAATATTACTCGATTTTCCTAAATGATATTCATGGGTTTTATAATTTTATCATTATATTTTAAAATGATTTATTATAATTTATAAATATATATTTTGTATAAATAAATAGTTTCAAAAACTTTTGTGTCCTGCAAAACTGATGGTGATAGAAAATTTGATATTTTTTATTATTAACATAAAAATTGTACATTTAGAAAAAACCGTAACACACACCCATCAAGCATATCACAATCACAATACACATAGAAATCCCTTTAAATACAAAACCCTTATACAGACAACAACATTCTTAAAAGATATAATTTATACCAATGGAAACCATATTACCATATCTTAACCCATAAAAATGTTTTATGGTCTATAAGGAACACCTAAATCACATCCTAGGTAATACCCAGTGCACATCACTCATCAATTACTCAAATCATGTATCCTATAATTTTAGAGACCACTAACCCACACTTGCAGCCTCATCCTCAGATAAAAATTACTAATTTAAATGTTACTAATAACTATGAGGTTTTTTGGACTCAATTAGAGGAAACTCCTCTAGGGAATCATTACTGTGTGGCTGGTATAGAAACACCAATCCTCACATGGTAGACCAAATACCAGCATTATATACTATAAACTACCCTATCACAAACCCTAGGACATACTCATCCCATTTACAAAAGTCTCATAACTTGATACAATCACATGCACATTAATAATATATATAAACATCTTCCATATGGTAAACTGTTGAAGTATCCACCTACCTGATACTTATGATAGTTATGTAATCTATTAGTATAGATAGATTCATCCACATTAACCTGAAATTGATAAATTAGAAATATAGGTTCTCATATGGGTTACATAACAAAATAATTGTTAGTAGAGATATATAAAAATAGAGAAACATGTATTTAAATTATCTTATTCATGGGAGAACACATGCTTCAGATATCTTGTTATCATGGAAAACAATATGCCTCTTAGATCCTTTATTTGGGTGATAAGGATAGAGTAGAATTAATAGAATATGGGTAATGGTAGTTTGAAATGAGAAGCATCCCAAAGGGTATAATACCCCCAACATAAAGAATATTAATTTTATAGGATAAAATTAAAAAATAACATCAATTTTTCACAAAGTACTTTGTTGGTGGAAACAGTGTACATGATAGTCCTCTAGTGGTCATGAATTTTTGGGGTCTCTCATGATACCATGTGTGAAAACTACTTAATGGAAAAGTACTTCTGCCCATTATACCATTATTAGAAACCCACATGGACCACATAAAAATGCATGTACATCTCTTGTAGATATCCCAAGTCTTGTATTTTTTTATCTAAAACCCAATTCTAAAGAATCCACCAACTCCAAAACATAAATTGTATATTTCTCAAAATGTATTTGACTTATAAGGATGTGAGTCATTATAAAATTTTTTTTTCTCTTTCATAGATGGATGACTAAATTTATCACAATGTGATTGAATGTGTTGATATCATTCCACACTCTGGGGTAGTAATGCCTTTAATATCATTAATTTTAATGTTTGGGAATAGTTTAATGTTTCATTCAATTACTAGTTGTAACAAACTATTAATCCTTATGTTAGACATAATTAATGTTGTACATTATTCCTTGTAATGTGATATTCATGTCGCATTCAGTGGGTTGCAAAAATGAGTATTAAAATGAACCCTTAAGCTAATTTACTCATTGAAGAGATATTTATTTTGATATTATTAAGATATTATTGTTAGTTTCATGGTAGTTTGGGTTGTCAACCTAGATTTTTATTCCTTTCCTTATATTGGATAATAATGGTTTGAGAGTTCTTTCATGTTCCTTCGAATGGTTGTCTCAATAAGTGTAGGAGGGGTGAATCAGTGATTAAATTTTTAGGATTAATTTCTTTAATTAACATATATAATATATTACGGCCTATATCCTCTCAATTTGTATTATCTCTCCCTTCCACATATATAATTAATTAAGAAAATTAAATACATAAGTATTTTTATTAGGTTCAGTCCATATATAGGAACTAAATCCATGTGAAGTTTGATTATTATCCCGATACCTATATGTAATTAGTAAATAAAATAAAATAAATGTATAAAAATATATTGGAAAACATAAAACCTATTGAATAAAATGTAGGTATATCTCCTTAAAACTCATTATCCCCCTCCAGATGGGTTTTTTATACTACCTCCTAGTAGATCAATTTATCTCCAAAAAACACTATCCAACTCAAGATAGGTATTTTATACTACATGTATACCATCTCTAAAGCCTAGTTTGAGTGAACCCATGAAAATTATTCTAACATACCTCATATCCAAATGTAGTCTTGACTCCATCCATATTATTTACCACAACAACATGCTTCAATTAAACATTTTTGGCATAGTATTTCTTCATAGATGTGAATCTATTCAATGATATCAAATTATCAATGGACTTCTTCATCCATCCTTTGTTTAACATAAATGTTTCACTCCAAGATATTTCCATCTTACCCATTAAAAACAAATATGATCTCTCCTCTCAAATGAATTATCATGTTCTCAATTAGCACAACCTTGTTCATTATTTTTTTAATAATTTTGTATTTTCATTCTCACGACTATTGTATTCATAATCTTGATATGGAAACCCTCTATAATTCATTTCTTAGGAAATATTATCATTTAAATAGAAATTTATTTATGACTTGAAATATAAGAAAATTCATGTCAACGTATTTATAAAAACATCCATTAATCTAGGGATATTTATTTCTTTATTTGTTGTAAAAAATGTAGTCCCCTTTCTATTATTAAAATGTCATGATGAATTTTTACATGCACAAGGATTCATGGGGTGGAAATTATCATTGTATCTTAACTACACTTTATTCTATAGAACAGTCTCCATATGGATTCTTCCTCCTTATGTTGAATCAAAACCCTTTCATTATATTTATTCTATGAATTAATAGATTATAACATCATATAATTTAAAAATTATTTTGTTATTAATGATTTTTTTAAAATTATGGCACCATATAAACTTTTAACATTATGAAAATCTAACTTTACAAATTTCCAGTTAACTTTGAAAAGTTGGAACCTTACCTTGTTTGGACCTTATGTAGTCCCAACAACCAAACATAAAATGTCTCGAGCCAAACTTTTGAAGTTCCCAGATAACACTATGAATTTTGAAAAGAATGTTATGACCATTGTATTGAACCTTACATTGTGTGACCTAACAATTATAAAAACATATATTATATAATTTTACATAAATACTCATTAAAAGGAATATTAGATCACACCCCAAAACATAATTGTTCTGTTTCATTAGAGATTAAATACACAAACCACTAATTTTACAACATTTTCAACATCTCCCAAATCTAGTCATCTTATACGATACCCTTTTAAGAACATCATACATAATAGTCGCTTTATTGACATGAGGAACAGAAACAAAATAATGGGTGAGCATAGATACCTAATAAGGCCTGAATGGCTCAAAGGCCTTCTTTTTTATTTTCTTAGGGATAATTTCCCATTTAATGGTTGAATGGGAACCCAGACATGACCCGTAAGCCCAATGCACAAGGCCTGATTGACTCGCAATACATGAACAGATGGCCCAGATGCATACCATGCCCAATACATAATTCGTAGGACCCGCCCACTTGAACTGCCCCTCGCAGATTCTACGTCATTGATCACCTAGCTTCCCACCTTGCATTGTTGATCGAGTAGCATTTCCCCATACAAAGATGCATAGTGCCTGGTCCCAATGGCGGCTGTTATTTCCTCTCATTCTTCCAATACATTTAGCATTGCATATGGTGTCTAGTACTCTTTTGGATTTGATCCTCTTCTAGGGCATGTTCTGTGTGAACTAGGATACTCCATGGTCATTGTGGCCAAAAGGCCATGTGGCCTGAAGGCCATTGATAACCCGAATCCCGTTGAGACCCGTAGGTCCAAATCGGTGGCCCGAAGGCCCGAATCAGGTGAATAGTTCCGGCTACTAAAATACCAAATAGTATCTACTTCAGTAACTTCTACAGTAACAGAAATTTTCCTCCACTCGGTTTTGAACCTGGGTCTCTTGGATGCCAAGAATGAGCCCTTACCACTCGGGGATGGGCTCATTGGCCCCAGTAAGGCTAAATTTAAGAGATATCGATTTAAGATCATAAGTGAATATAAGATAATCTTATCAGTATGATAACATAATCAAGAAATATGGTAATAACATAAGATAACTAAACCTAATAAAAAATATATCATAAATCTTGATTTATGGTATATGGGTTTTATTATAACTTCAGAAATGATTTGTATAAATGTGGAAACATGATTTAATAATCAAAATCCATGAAAATGTAATAATGGAAAAAATGTGTCACGAAACTATAAATAGAAAATCATTTCTAATATCATGATTTACCACTAATAACACCGTCCCATATTGGGACTCCCATTTTGGATTGATTTCACTCAATATTATTATAAACATTGTGGATAGAGTCCCATAGTGGATTGGGTTAACTCCGTAGTCTGATACAAGTTATATCAAGAGATATTATGCACTACCCAATTTATTAGAGTGATATACGATTCCAAATACATCTATCACAAAAAATGAAATCATACATATGTGTTCCATAGGAAAATGAAGACACTCACAAATTTCATCATAAATTTATTAAATCATTGAAAGTAACATGTTTCATAAAAACATCCACAAAAAGTTAACAATCCATTCAAAAAATAGGGTGAATAGTATCATTAAAGTATATCATTAAATAAAAATACAAAATATTATTTGATTTGTACATAGATTAAATGATGTATAATAATATTATGAAATTTCATTGAAAAATTGAAGAAATTCCCATTTTTTATTAACATTTCATTGAAATTGATACTTTCAAAATGAAATGAGAATTAAAATTACATCAAAAAATATGAAAACATATACCAGTATTATTGTAATGAAAAATTTATGTTGAAGGTGGGAAAATGGGTTCCTGTGAAAAATGTAATATGGAATATTATTTTAACATTTTTCTAAAGAATGTTAATAAAAAGAAAAATGACATGTAAAGAAAATGTATACCATGATTTCTTTATTTTCTGAAAAATTGTTTTTTTATTGGATAAATTGAATAATAATAATAAAATTAGATATTATTGCATTTATAAACCAAAATTAACCAAATATACATGGTGATGAATGATTCCTAACCAAAATGAAATGAAACGGTCGGCTATACATACTAATATAGTTTTTCTCAAATTGTGATCCAATGTGAGGATAAATGGTATGAATAAATTTAAACCCCATAAATGATGACATGAGAAAAAAATAGATGTATATTAGATATAATAAAATATTATTTCCATAGATTTATGTTCAAATATAAACAATAATCTTTTCAAAAGGGAAATAGTAATGAAACCCTTATAACTTTTTGAACATATGTATCAAAAGAACTTGGTAGGGAAAACATAATACAGATGTTCAAATCCCATGAATTTTATGAAATTTTGTGATAAATTAAATCCATGTGGGATTATATACACCAAAAAAATCATATATGTTGTGAATACAGAATATATCTAAGGGAATGGAAAATTTTGATTAGAAACTGTTACATTTACTCTCAATATCCAAAAAAGTAATTTAAACTATTTTATAGTAAACATAACCACATTAATAAATTATTTAATTAAATTATTCATATATATTACCATTTATAATCATTATTTATAATAATATTTTTTTTACAAATATTAGTTTTTTATTTTCTTATTATCATATGTTAGTTCTTTTAGTTGTTTCCTACATGTTTCATAATGATTTTGATAGTCATCATTATTTTATACCAAGATCACCATTATTATATAATTTAGGGTAGTGGAATAGTTGTTTTGAAATTATTTATTTAGTGAAATATCCATTTTATGGAATTTATATTTGTGGTTCACAAGAATAAAATCCATGGAGAGCATGTTTCCTATAATTTACTAAAAACATCAAGTAATTTTATATCAACCTTTCACTTTTTGGTGCCAAATTTCAGAACCATTTTAGTGAAATAAATAAATTTTTAATATCTTCAAATACATTGATTAATATCTGGATATTTATTCATGATGAAAATTAGTTTATTACTATAGAGTCGTTCAAGTATGTGGTTGAACTGACCCAATCAAGAACATTTTATAACTGGGAATGAGTAAGAGTTTAGATTTTTATAATAGTAGTAGTATTTTATCATAAGATGCATGTGTTTAATATAACATTATTATATTTGAGGATGGTATTTATTAATATTATAGATTATATGATAATTTAAAAATATTTTGATGAACTTGGAAGTTACTTTGAGGAATTTCCTCCTTTTGTTGAATGGGTTTCTTCATAATAAGGAATTAGTGTCCCGTTCATGGGACATGATTAAAAAAAAGACAATTAATAATTTTTATATGTAAAAATAAAAGATATTAGAGAGGTATCAAAATCATTTGAGTCATTTTAGCGGGTTAGAGTAGGTTTCCTTTAATATGTGATTTTTGTGTGGTATTTCTACATATTAATTATTTTAACACATATGGGTTTCACAGAAAAAGTATAGTTGATACGTAGTGGGAAATAATTTAGAAGTTTAATTTATATACTAATAAAAATAATCTATAGATATGTATTCATAACATTTTTAATCATTATCACTATGTTTATCACTTTTTACCTTATTATACCTATGTTTTGGTAACACAATTTTTATCTCGGTAAATTATTTTTATGAATAAAAATTAAATTGAACATCCTAAATAAAATCAAAATGGTGAATTCAACTAACAAATATATTTATTCTAATTTTAATTCTAAAAATTATATATTTAACATTAAATTGAGGACATAATATATAATTAAATAAATATTTTAATAGAAAAAGGTGTTTAAACAGTAATTGTTCTTAATCTAGTTTTATATAAAATACTGACTAAATGACTGTTTACCTATTTTTATACATTAAAATTTTCATTAAATTATTCATTTGAAAGTAATTAAATTAATATTTTAAAATAATAATACATAATATTTAAAAACTATTATTTGAAAAATAAATGTTTTTAGCATTGAATAATTTTAACCTTGTCATATTAAAATTTACTATATATATTCTAACTAATAATATTTATCAATCCATTAGTATTAAAATATATTTTTTTCAAATACATGAAATAATTATTTAATAATTATTATTATCATATATAACAATTAAACATATAATTTTATAATAAAATATTGTAATTATATATTTTTTTATTTTTCATTATATAATAATGAATTTTTTTATTTAAAATGTGTTACTAAAAATTCCAAAACATCAATTTACATATTATGTACATGTATAACTACGGACCATATATCAAATGAAAATATTTATAGTGACCCTATTTCCAAAAACTATATATATTATGATTATATTTGATTCATAGATATAGTCTTTCACATATTCATAGAACCATTCATCCATTTCAATTAATTTTCTATACACAATTATATAATATTTAAAATTATCTATTGTATATCTATACATTTAATCAAGGTTATGATCTTCATGTGAAACCATAAGGACAATGATTTTATAGTAATGTTCTTCTTATTTACTTGTTGACTTATTCCACCTATATTTGTCTTAATGATGTTTCATATTTATTCTCTTAATGTATTAATGTATAACATACATTTTATCATTTTATCATAACAAAATGTATCACAGTTTATATTAGTTTGGTGCTGGGAATGAAATTATCTATTAAAAATAGTATCTATTTAATGGTAAAATACATGATGAAAACATGGTTTTCTACACTCCATCCCCTAATGTAAATGCCACCATAAGAAATTTTATTACTCTAATGAAAACAAATGAGAATACTTCAAACTAATTTTATATTCAATTCGGAACATTTATACCTCAAAGTTATGATTCAACCATAAAAATTCAATAGGTGAGTGGCCTTGTTTTGAATTACATTATCAATTGGATCCAAAATATCTATTAGTGATTCCATATAAGAAAGAACATTTTCTAGTTGTATAATATTTCATTTTTATACATGTGATGGGTATTTCATTTAATTCTCCAATGGCGATACATGGAACACATCATAAAATTGTGAGAGGATTAGTGGAAGTGATGGACGATAAGATATCATCTCTAAATGATAATGGACTAAGAAATGGACATTGTTCCTAGCCTCAAAGTTCCCTTCTACCTAATTATCCCAACCCTCTTCTAGAGTGATATTGAAAGTAATATGTCATCACTAAAATCAAACCCCAAATCTCATCGATGACTATTAATATATCTCTTCAATAGAATTTTTCTCATTTCAATTTTAAACAAAAGGGATTGATTATTATTTTTCATTTCTTAACTATGGTTTAGTCCAATTATTTTATGTTCTCTATGTTCAACCAAACATATTGGAGTTCTACACATCTTCCCACTTAGATCCTCATGTTATTCTATTTGAAAACAATAATGAAACATGTAATTATATGGAAACTATATGAATAGAATATGTGGATCTCAACTTCCCCTTAAATCAATTTAACATTATCTTACCATATCATTAATAGTTTTAATGGTCTTTTTAGACTAACCATTTTTCTAGGGATGATATGTGGTGATGAAACTGATCATTGTAACTATTTCATATTGATTATGTATCTTATAATTTGAATCAAGCCTCATATAACAATGTAATACAATTCAGAGTGTTATTCCATGTTTTCTTATCAATACACAAACACACACACTCACACATATTATTTTTTTCATGTCGGTTGAGTGAGTAATATTTTGGAATAATAATGAAATGTGTTGATTTTTCATGGTGAATAACTATAACCAAAATATATTTATAACCATTACAAATATAATGAATACCTATAATTAAAACAATTGTGATGATCCCCCACTTCAGAACTAGTATGGGTTATTATTTAATTATCCCTTTAGAATTCTTTCATTCATCCTTTTCCTTTCTCACATGCCACGAACTACGTTGTATACAATATAATCCCTATATTATTGTTTTCCCACCATAAATAATTCTTGATATATCTATACATATTTATTATTCTATGATGTATAAATATTTACAATCTATATGAATCCTCAAATATATCATTAATCAATTTTGATGTTGATAAAACGCATATTCAATTCTATAATCATATAATTCCACAATTGTCAAATATAAACATTTGGATTTTCTCTAGCTTTTTATGTATCTTAATATCCTCCCATTGTGTATCCTTTATCTATTCATGGGTCTGTGTTTGATGAGTCATTTAGGAAAAGGAACTATTTCTACCTTTCCTTAATTGTATCAAAATATATCAATTGAAATATATGATTCACAGGTCTCTTACAATACTAATGATGGAAAAGTTAGTTTTTGAGTAAATTAATCACATACTTTATATAATTGGAAATTATAGTTTATATTTTATAAAAATGATCTAACACGTGTTATGGGTATTTTATTGTACCTTTTGTTGAATGAACTTATTGTTACATTAATACAGAAGAACTAATAAAATATTATGATAATATGGTGTAATGATCATCAATGATAGAATATATCCAACAATTTTATGATCACTGTAACAGTGCATGAAATTATAATATATATATAAATAATCATTCTATGTTCATTTATAGATGAATATGTTTTTTTATATTGAGTTACAACTAACGCTAATATTTTTTATAAGATCATTGAAGTTGTTTACAACATTGAATATAAATAGAGCTACAAATCATGTTCTTAGAGTATACTTGAATAATTATAATTATACATTTTGAATGTTAATTTTTGGTTTTATTATTTTTAATTGATTATTATTTAGAGAACATTCAAACTATATGTTATTTTTCTTACTTATTGTTTATTTTAAGTGGTATTATTGTAAGGTTTTCTTTGTAAATACCTTATAAAATTCATTTGTAACTATTTTATTACCAATCATATGTAGTTTAGGGAATTTGGGTATTAAAAGATTGATTAATTTTAAATTTTCAAGAATTAGGGATTCGTTATCTTGGATGAAACATATTGGGAACTCTTAGAGTGTGGAAAATAGTGTTTATCAATAGTTTTAGTCAATAGATTCTAGAGATAGGAAGTTATAACATTAGATAGTTTATAAATTTTGGGATACCTTATGACCTATTAAAAATCATAGATTACTTGTATATTTTATATATTTTTTATGGGTTTTCTTTGAATATATCCTTTAACAGAGTATTTGGATTTTAATCCAATACTCTGATATATTTTTTTGAAATTTTCTGTATTATTTTTGGATAATATCTTGTTTATTTTTTCTATTTTTATTCATATAATAAAATAATCATATTTTAATAAATTTTTGGAAGAAATATTTCTACAAATATAAATCTATTTTATATAGTTCATATTTCAATTGAATATAATATATTATTATAATTTTTATTTGTCCATCATTTTATAAATCCAATAAATGTTAAACATAGGGGATGGACTAAATTTTAAAATTTATTTTGGACATAAAATTCACCCCCATATATTTTATTTTCTATTTCATCCATGGGATATTAATTCGTAGTGGATATATTAAGTACATGATTCTGAATGTTCCCAAAAATTTTGTCAATCCATTGGAATTTCAATACAGTTTCACCACACTAACTACAACTGTAAAGGAAATATATTTTTATAATGGCATGTTTTAACATTGGATCACATAAAAATTTTAATCCCACTAGACTTCCTATCATTGGTTGAGAAAATTATGATTACTGGCATTATTTAATGATGAATTTTATCATTAATACTATAGTGAAAAATATTATTATGATAAATGGAAAATGAATTTTTATAGAGAAGGATATTGTTCATTTTTTGGGAGAAAAAACATTAATATCAGGTAAATCATAATTTTTTTATACTCTATTATGTTCCATGAATAGGATCATTCATATCCATCTATCATCTATTAATGTTATAAATACAATTTTGAAAATACTTTATATTACAAATTTTGGAACTAAAAATGTGTTAGAATCCCAAAAAACTATGTCGAGAGATTATTATCAAGCCAGTGTTAGTCTTCCGAGAGAAATAGTAACACAAATTCATTACCATTTTATGACTACAATAAATTGAATAAAAAATATGGTTTACAAAGTGGTATTATATGTTTAAAATATTAATAATATTATTAATATAATGTCAAATCAATGGGAATCAAAGTGGAAATTCAAATATGATGCTACGTATATGTAAAATTAATGTTTATTTAACTACATTTAAAATTTAATAAAAATTTAAATTGAACGCAATAGAGATTCTTAGAATATGAAATATAAAAATTTAGTGTTGTTATCTAATATATCAATTAATTCTACTTATATTATATTTTATATTTTTATTATTGTTTATAATCCACATGTATAGAAAACGAATTCTAATAATTTATATTGATGTAGTTTATATTATTGTGATAATAAAATATCTCAAATTATAAGGAAAATAAAAAATAATATTGATTATATAAATTTATACAATACTAATTAGAATGAGAGTAAAGATTGAAATGATAAGAAGTATTCATCAGAATTGATTTTACAAGAATGTAAGTTGGAAGGTCATATTAAACCTAATTTCCCAAAACTAAAGAAGATATACCGAAAGTTAAAAAAATCTATAAGAAAATGAAATAAAATATTAAACAATTTATACATGAATAATGATAGTTAAAGTGAAACATATTATGATAGATCAATGGAATATAGTGGCACATAATGCCAAAAAATAGTGAGATTCTATTCAAATATATTTTATATAAATAAAAATACTATTTGGTAAAGGTTGATGTTGAATCTTTTACAAATATATCATTTGATTATAAATTTTCATATAACTATCAATATGATTCTTCATCATTATCAAATGATGAAAAATATAATCCCTTATATTATGAAAAAATGGATACATCAGAAGTTAAGATAATTCTACTCTCTATTACTAAAGTATAACAATATGTAACTCTTACGGGAAAACAGGAATATTAAATTGAACAGTACTTATTACTTCACTTAAGAAATGATTATTAATTACAATAAAATAATTTCAAAATATACTATTGAAATTTATAAAAGTTCAGCTGAATTATAATAAAAATTAAATTATAATTTCAATTCATTTAATTGGAAAATCAACGATTAAAAAAATATAATAATAAATTTGATAATAAAAATATAGATGATTAAAATCATATTATGATAAATAAATATTAATTCTATATTTCTAGAAAACATTAATCAAAATTTACTTTAGATAAATAAAAATATAATAAAATTCATATAAAATATCACACTCTAGAATTTCAAATAGAGTTTATTTTACTTCTAAAAAATGTCATTTTCTATGAAATTACATTGTACCTTAAATTAAACATTTTTTACAAAATTAATTTTTTTTTCACTTTAATCAATATTATTATGTTTATAAACATCAATATAATGTTTTTCTAAACTCATTAATTTAGAAAAAACTAGAAACTATTACACATAGAATACTTGATAATATATGGGTTTCAATAATTTTTTTATAAACTAAACTAAACCCAACAAGTTGACGGAACCAAGAACATTGTTTTTTCCTTTATGAAAAAATTTTTAGAATAGAAACAGTAAAAATAAATATTATATGGATAGTAGTTAATCATAATAGATGTCTATAGATAGTTCTATCTTTCAAATTTTAAAAAATACATAATAGTGGATGAG
Source organism: Viscum album (assembly GCA_963277665.1). NCBI lineage: Eukaryota > Viridiplantae > Streptophyta > Magnoliopsida > Santalales > Viscaceae > Viscum > Viscum album. The sequence goes on from OY728164.1 coordinate 1,382,269,045, forward strand.
TAACATTTTAGGAAAATAAAGGATGAAATCATTATGGTTTTTATGTTTTTCTTTCTAAAACCCATTTATTTCAAATGTTTTATATATTTTAGGTCTTCATCATGTTCTTATCAGCATTAGTCAATTGTGTATTGAGGAATATTATATAATCTTCGGAAATTATAAATGTTGTACTCAATGTTAATATTGTACATTACGTCGACATGATGATAGGAATGATAATGTATAAAATATTAGCTTATTTGACTTATGTAATTGAAATTTACCTTTATTAAGTGAAACTACAGATCAATATTTGTTGTGGAATGGGTTATTTGATCAAATAATATTGGTACTTTATCCAAACATTCTAAGAATTGAATTATAAGAAATCATTTAGAACATAAATTGGATTCAACTAGATATAGTGATCATTATCAAATTGGTAAGAAACATAAGTCATGTTTTAAATCCAAAAATGAAGTATCAGCCTACAAATATTTGGAGTAAGTCTACATGTATTTACTTATTCCTATACAAATTGTATGTATTATGGGAAAACATTGTTTGTATGTATTCATTGTTAATTAGATCAGATTTATATGGGTTTATATTCTCACATAGAAATTGGAATCTATTAATCAATGTTATGAATTTCATACACTATAAAAAATGAGAAATTCTCTATTTGCTTACTATTTATTATGATCATGGTGACGAGTTATTAATTTTTTAATTAAAAAAAATAGTAAAAAATATATTACTCATAATTTTATTGAACCTAGAGTACCACATAAAAAAGACGTAGTTCAAATAAAAAATAAAATTCCTTAAGAAATTACTAGTATGCATCGAAGTGATTATTTAATTGATAAAAATTTATTAGGAAATGGACATAAAAAATTCCTTTTATACTATAAATTCATTTTTATAAAGGAATTATCATAGTAAAACTCTATGAGTTTTATACCAAAAGAATGAAAAAATTAACTATATCAGAGTCTTTGGGTGTAAACTAATCATCTAGAACACTATAGTTAAATTATATAAATTTAACCGTAAATATGTTGATTTATGGATTACTATTCAAGAATAATGCCTTATATACATTGTAATAAAATATGAAATATTTTTTAAGAAATAATTCATATAAATTTTTACAAATCTAATCCATTAATTTTTTAAAATACATCATAATTATACCCTCTATATAATATTTTTTAAAATCTCTTATTATATTTCTATATGTTAATACATAAAAACTGATAAAAATTCTCAGAAAGAAATATCATTATATTTATAATGTCTAGAATCAAATTCAATGGAATATATACATTTTATATCTAATATACCACTTACCTATTTCTCTAAAAATTCATTGATCTTAAGGGTTCATCCAAATAATAATATTATTAGTAGAGTAATTAAATAGGTTATTGTTGGGAAAAAATCCCTCAAAGTATCATTAAAGTATTTTTGAGGTGATTGTGTTGGTTGAAAAAGTTGGCCTCCATGTTGTGTTTGTTCACAAAACATACCACAATTCATAATTTGTTGAAAAAAGGGGTTTACATGGAGATTTTTAAGGTTCAAGAGATGTTATTGAATATCCATGCTTGATTGAAGAACCTCGAAAAAGGAATGAACAATCTGGAGGTGGTAAAAAAAGAGTAGATACAAGGTGGCATCGTTTTCCAATGTTTGCCAATTTTTTGGTTAGAAAATCAGAAAAAGGAGAGACGTGTTTTTGGAAAAGGAAGGTGCACGAAAAAGGAAAGTGGTGAGTGAAAAATAATCTAATTCACGAAAAATTTCTATGGTGTGTGGAATAGAAAATTGTTGCAAGAAATATTAGCGTGGTGCGTGAAAAAGGATTGTGTTGTGCGAAACATTTGTGTTGTAAATAAAAAATTAAGTGGTGCACCAAAAATTGGTGAGGTGTACGAAATAGTGGATTGGTGTTTTTCGCGGAAGAGGTGTTTTGAGATGAGAAGCTCGAAAATTGGAAAAAGCATGTGGTGCAAGAAAAATTGGATCAGGGCACGAAATACGGTGTGGTGCGGAAGATGTGTTTTTTGCGCTCAATGAGGATTACATGTGGAATGAGGGTATTCGCACAGGGGTCGATTTTTCCTATAAATATGAACTAACCCTTCTCATTCGATGTAACTCAAGAAATAGAGATTCTCTCAGCTCTATACCGTGAAATTGGAGTGCACAAGAGTGTTGCGTCAAAATAATATGTTTGCGGGGAAAAGAACAGTTTACTTGAAAAGAAGATGTTGCATGGAAAAATAATACGGTTGCGGAAATAGTGGGTTACATGAAAAAGAAGAAAATTATGCACAAGGCAGTGTAGAGGCTACGTATAAAAGAAGAGGCTGCCCGTAAAAGAAGCTGTTATGTGAAAAAGAAGTGGTTGTGCATAAAAGAGTTGTGCAAAAATTATATTTCGTGCAAGGGAAAATAATTACGCGCAAGGTGCAGTAAGGCTACGCGTAAAAATTGGGGGTGTCCGGTACACCCGATGAAAAGAAAGATTCATCTGTGGTTAAAAGTTGGGCATCAAAAGAGCATCTATCAACAGTTACAGATGAAAATTCATTATAGGTAATGAAGAGACCTACAGATCAATAAACTCTGAGTGGATCTTCTGACAAAGCAGTGAGCTCACTTCGGTTGAGAGAGCAGTGAGTTCTCACATTTTTAATGGTTGTAAACCAGGAGGGATTGTGAGTCTACATCGAACTTGTAAATAATAGTGTGCTTATAGTGGAATTGGTACTTTGGCATACTGCTGGTGTATGCTCCTTGGACGTATCCCAGTGAGGGTGAACCAAGTAAAAATTGCTACATCTCATGCATGCTTTTAGGCGTATTCATACTCTCCAATGGGAAGGAGAGAGAGAAGAGGGTTTTGTATAACAGCAAAACAAGATCAAATTGGGCAGTTGCTTTAATCATTATTACCCTGATTTACCCCCCCCCCCCCTCAAGGTATCTAGCCTAGTAGACCTAATAGTTATAATAAGATAATCTTTTACAAATTATTATGATTGAAATTTTTTATCACACTTTATACCTTAAATGATATATGATGTCATATGTGATGAAAGGTTGATAGAGGAAATGTAACAATAGATTAATAAATTATAAAGTAGGTAGGTTTTTAACTCAGTCGATAGACCTAATGTTTTACTAGTAATAGGATCCAAATTATTAAAAGAAAAAAATGTGACGAAAATTGAACTATTTTTAGAAATAAGAAAATACTTGTTTGTAATATTTATCTCTATATATAATTCATATATTATAGTGAAACATTTTTACTATATGCAAGATTAGAATCAATAAGCATCTTTCTATCATTTTGAAGCACATCATAATTTTTCTTTATTTCTCATTGATGTTAAAATTTCTTTTATTAATGGATATGTTTAAGATAATATTTATACCAAACAAACTACTAGATTTGAATGAACTAAAATTTACAATAAAAATTAATTATAATAGATCAATTCGTAGACCTAAAAATCAACAAGACCATTGTATGATATACTTTATGGATATTTACATCAAACTAATTTTTTTTGTAAGATCAAATAATTTTTTTATAAATAATATTTTCAAATATACCATTTTTGGTAAAAAAAATTATGTTGATGACATTATCTTTTGTTCAAATAAAAAATCTCTATTTGATAGATTTTATTTGAAATTATGAAAAATTATTTTCAAATACACATGATACGAGATCTCAACCATTTTACTTAGTTTTCAAATTTCCCAAATAATAGAAGGAAGTATCTCAAGTCAACCTAAATATAACAAATACTTACTCAAATGTTTTGTTTTTTCAAATTCGTTGAGTATAAATACGATGGTAGAAAATACAATCAAACATTATATCCTAGAATTTGATAAAAATGTAGTTCGAAATAATTATAGATATATGATCAAAATTTTACGTTATCCTATATAATATCCATTGGATATTATTTCTTCTATATAATTATATATTATATTTGAATATACCCCCAACGAATCACATTTAAAATGAATAAAAAAATAAGATACATTAATGGTACTTTAGAACATATTATTTTACATTTTTCTTTTGAAAATGATATTCTATATAAAAGTTATTCAGATGCAATAATATAGAGTTTAGATTAGATAGAAAATTTATTTACAGAACATTTCATTTTTAACAGAATCATTAGTCTCATGGTAAGTAAAGGTAAAATTTTGTTTGTGAATTTCCACTTTTAAAGATCAAAATATAATAGTTTGTAGTTGTTGTGCTCAAGTAGTGTGGATACAACATACTATCCCAAATTTCAGATTTATATTCTCTTGAACATGAATCCTTTGTGATAATTCTAGTACCATTTCTTTATCTAAGATCACATAAAATAACTCATGATAATAACACATAGATGTAAGGAACCATTTACTTAAGGTATAAACATAAAAAGAAGAAATAATTATTAATATTATCAGAATAGAATTCATTCCTGCTGATATTTTTAAAAAACCAATAACTTACAATTGATTCAAATTTATTATCTAGAAGTTTTGAAATATCCTCCTGTAGTGATATTAAACTATCTTTATTTTCTTTCAATTTCATTACATTAGAAAACTTATCAAAAATTAGGATAACCTTTCATTCATTTTATTTTATTTTATTTGCATTCATGAGTTTTTCAATTTTTTTAGATTCATCAGTTTATCACTTTTTAACATTCCTTGGGTTTTCGTCCCATTTGAATTTTACCATTACTTTCATTTTATTTACATTGTTCATATATTTATATAAATATTTTATCAGTCACATTGTATATTTTTATGAAATATTTATAACTTCAGTTTAAATTTTCCTTAAACTATCCTTAAAGTGAAATATTATCTATTTATATATGTATATAACTTTAGGATGTTTTATTATTTTAAAAAATTTCATTTAATGTTTTAATATTCCAAATATATTACTGTTTAACATATGATGAGATGATCAAAACTCATGGAAGGTATCCTTTTTAAAATTTTCTATATGCTTATCATAATTAATTTTTAATTGGGGATTATTTTTATGAAACTAATGATTTCAAGTAATTATATTATAAATTTAATTATAAAAAATAATTAAAAAAATTTATGTTTTGGTCACATGTTTTTGTGAAAACATCTTGAACCACTCATAAAATAAAAAACACATATTTTAATATAGCAACATCAAATGCAAATATAAGGAAGACTTTATTAAATATTTTTTACCTAATTTTATATATTTTATTCTCTTAGATGATTTTTTTTCATTATATGCATATTTCAAATAGTCTATCAAAATAGAAACATAAGGCCATAATTGAAGCTTAGTGTTTCCCTATACAAAATAGAATGAGTATATAATGATTCTAAAATAGTCTTACAAATTAGTGGTGATGAAGATGTAGTCCGATGTCTTATGATGGAATATCATATATACTATTATATAGATATTCATAATAATATCATAAAGAATGGTAAAAAAATATAAAGATCAATATATGAACTCGTTATAAGTGGATTTAATCAAATAGTAAATCATTGTATAAATTTTATAAATGATATAAATATGATAACATCAACCATGCTGAATTAATTTTTATTGATGAAATTAAATGTTGTACTCGTATTAAAATAATTGAAACAAATAATTGAAATATTTTTGAAGAGAATTAAAATTTTCATTTCTAATTCTCTATTACTTTAAAATGAATATTTATTGTTTATTTCTTCACTTTCTACTCAAAAATCAACATGGGTAATAAATCTATTGAAATTTTGATAAATGTTAACAATTTCATTTTATGGGGATGAAATAAGTTTTTTATATTATTCATAGATAATGACTTAATTATGGAATTGATATGAAAAAATTGAGGATTTTTTTATATAGATTCATAATATGTTAAACTTTAATTTAACTATTATATTTTCTTGTGTGTTTTGATATTTCACAAAAGGGACTGACTATCACGTTAATTAATAAATTCTTATATATATTTTTTGAAATCATAAAATACATGATATGAAATTTATATCACTTTGTTTTTTCATAATTTGTTCTGATTGTGATTAATGAACGTCTCAAAACTGAAATTTTGGAGTATGAGATTTTTTTAAAGAAAATCCAACGATCTAAAAATCCATTAAATATTATATCAAATGGTTTTAAACAAATTTTAGTTGTTCCTAGTAAAATTATTGGTAGATGAATAAGTATACTATGTTCATTGGTAGGTGAATAAGTTAAAGATGACAAAGTTACATCTAACATTGATGTTTTTTAGAATCCAATCATTGATGTTAGTTATAATGTAATCAATAAATATGGTCAGAACTGACATTATAGATGTTAAATTGATTCATGAGGTTAAATAATTTTATTATTTTATATTTCTATTGATACATTATGATTTATTTTTGTTTGGAGTTTTAATGATAAGTATAATCTTTCTATTTCTAATAGTTTTTATTATGAACTATTATTTCAATATTTTAATTGTCAATATTATTTTAGTTTATATTATATTTTCCATATTTCTAATCATATGTGATCAAGGTATTTCTAGGATTTTAAGATATTGGAATTCTTGAATTTTTAGACTAAGGAATTCCTTGGCTAGGAAGATGGATATCAAAAAATTATGGTCTATGGAAGATAGTTGGAACTTATAAATTTAAAAAAGGTATTATAGGGATACGATGATAGAAATAAAGATATGTAATAAAATAATTAATACCTTATAAAATGTTGAAATTCATGGGTACCATGGATCTAGTTTAAAGTTAAAAAAAAGAATTATATTAGAAATGTTGTCTAAATAAAACAATTATAGAACTGTTTGGTGCTAAAACTGATACTCATATTTTTTTTTAAATTTAATTTATATTATTTTTGATTTACCAATAGGTTATATTTTCATTTTCCACTACATATATAACCATCATCAGATTTTCATAATCATTAAAAAAATATTTATGGTATTCTAACTTTATTTCATATTGTTCTTAGTTTTAACCACATTGATTTTCCACATATGGAAGTAATGTATATTGTAGTCATATTTCTTGATCAACTCCATTCAACTCCTTTAGTGAACATTCATCTTCTTCAATGTTGATATATTCTGTAATATAATGTGATCAGTATATATTTGGATATTTTTACCATATTGATAATTTGTTAATATCATTAATGAAACTATCATTGCTTCTAATTCCAAATAACATGTCAGGTAAAATTTCCCATGAATATATAATTAATGGGAGGCATAAATATCCATCACATAATTCTACATGCGGACACAACATAATTACTTCTTGATGAATACCTATATATCACAAACCATTCCCTCCAATAGTATAGTGTGAGTATAGGTTTATTTACAAACCTTATCTTGAGATCATAATTATTTCATTTGCATTCATAAATCCAAAAGATCTTGAATCCCTTTTGGGTTAATAGAGTTAGTGGATTTGATATTCATGTGAAATTTTACTAAACTAATCGATAGTATTCAGCCAATATATAAAACACATGGATCTATGTAGCCATGGTTATTATTGTCTATTATTTAACCTTCTCTATATTTGATGAAACTACATATATTCCATCACCTATAATTACACGACAGAATAATGATTCTTTTTTATCCAATGTTAATACTTTGAAAAAAATATAGTTTCTCGATTCTCAATGTATGTTGAAAAATTATTAAATTATCTTCATGCTCTTTTTTTCAGGTACATTATATCTAAATATAACATATAAATACAACCCGAAATTGATAAATCTTATCTATAAAAACTCTTTTAATCAAATCCATGTTGGTATTAGTGGAATTTTTAAATTTGAATGGGATCACTATGAATTCAAGTGGTAATGTCCTGTAAAAAAGGTTTTCTTGTGTACATACTCACTTTTCACCAATAATTTATAATGTCAAAATCAATGGTTAATCATTTTTATATACTGATCCCATCCTATATGATTGAAAAAATAATTAATATATGGTTGATGATACATGTTCTTGATCGTCATATTTTCAAGATCATGATAACCTATACAAACACGAATTGATCAATTTTTTTTATTGAAACTGAAAATTGATGCACCCCATAGTGAATAACATGGGAATGCAAAACCCTTTTCAATATTCTCTTGGATTCACTTAATAAATACATTTATATAAATTAGGTTCTTTCTATAATGAGTCTTTTATATAAGAATAACACCATGTATTATTTTTATGGAATACTCAACCTCTAAATTTGAGTAAGTACCAACATAATCTTCTTCAAATTTGTTATCATATTTTGATAATGAAGGCATATTTATAATATCAATTTTCCCATCCTTTTAATAGAAATACCACAAATGATTGGGTATTAAGACCCATATAATAGAATTAAATTCCATAATGATTTCATTGTAAAATTTACATAGTTATATGATCATTGGTTAAATTGAGATAATTGATATGACTTTTCTATCCAAACAATTAATATAGGCTCTGTATAGAGAGAGTCAATACATGCCCAATATCATGTAGAATTCTATGTTATGGAGAATAAAAAAAATTATATGAATAACATTACAAGGAAGTTATACTATTGTGGAGTTAAAACTATTGGATGAAAACCCCACACCACTTGGAGTTTTCAACAATAATTAAATATATACACAATGGGGCTTGATTAAATATTCATAAATAATTTTTAATGTATTAAAGATTTCATATATATATATATATATATATATATATATATTCTAAAATGATATGTTTTCAATATTGAGCATACATGTCACCACCCTAATTTCAAGATTCTTCCATTCATCCTTTACAAGAACAAAAATAGTTTTAAAGAGTATCATGTAACAAAAATAAAATGAAGTAATCATATAGTAAGGAAAAAATTATTAAGATGTCATAAATAAAGATAAATTTAATTTTACCTATTAAATTTCATTCTCCTTCTATATCACTTTTCATTCCCCGTTTATATTTTCCAGTTCTATAATATTTCTTTATATATTAATCCATAAAAATAAATAAATACTACACTATTATAAACCACATCCAACTGAAACCAACATACAAACATATTATATCATTATTAATGAATATTTATTATATATTACACCAAAACATAACTCAAAACATAATATTTTATTTTATTTGGATATAAAAAATCTAAAAACCCATTTTATGAAAAATATCAATTTCAATTATGTTTTTTCTAATAAGAAACCCTGTTAAACACATCATTCATAATACCATCCTTTATAACATAGGAAATTGAATGATAAAAAAGGGTGAGTTTATAAGCCCCGTAAGGGTAATCGTAAGAGTTATCAATTTAAGATCATAAGTCAACTTAAGATAAGACTATAATTTTAAAAACATAATCAATGAAAATTGTTAATACATTAGAGAATCATTCACAATAAAACATAAATCATAAATCCTGATTCATGAAATATTATTTTAGGAATAAATTAGAAAATGAGATATAAGATTGTTGAAACATGATTCAATAATCCTGACACATGAAAACAAATCATTAGACTAAGATTATGTCATATACAGAAGCATATACACTCAGTTCGTATTTCAATGGTCACTACCAAGACCATCATCACATAATGGATAAAGATTCATAGTGTATTGGGTACCCTCATATATCCCAAATGTGTAATATGAATATATATATTTATTTAAAAAATGAATTAAATCTCTATAAAATTATAGAACAATCCATCAAATTTTGAAAAATCATATATATGTTTGTCCCAATAATATGAAAACATTAATTTTTTTTATACTTTTCTAAATAAAGTGAATACAATAGAAATTGACTCATGAGGGAAAAAGTTAAAATATTATTTTCATACATTTTAATGAATGTCAAGGCCAAAATAAAAAATAAATCAATCAATAAAATACATATATATGGGTAAATAAATAAATAAAATAAAATAAATATAGACATTTAGGAAAAATATTCAAATAAAAAAAGAAATATGATCAACACCACTTATAAATGACAATTATATTGAATTGTGAATCCATGGGAGGTTAAATGGTTTGAAACAAATTTAAAAATATGAAAAAATAAGAGAATTAAATGGTTGTGTTTTATATATAATAAAATATAATTTCCCCCAATGAAAGTATAAACATAAAAATTCATGGTTCAAAATAATATTGGTAAAAAAAAACATACGACTTTAGGTATTTTTGACATAAAAGCCCATGAAAAGGAAATCCTAGGATATAATTTTAAATTTATTTATTTTCATGAAACTTTTCATAAAATATATCGATGGGTTAGTATATACATCACAAAAAATAAGATAGGTGGTTAATATAAACATACCTCAATGAATGGGATACTAATATGGGAGACCCTTAACTTTACTCCAAACATACTTGATAGTGATTTGACCTCATGTATCACAAACATAACCATATTAAAATAATATTTATTAACATTATTAATAGTATTGAGATTTTATAATCATAAGTTTTATTCATTCATTACACATATCTTAGTTATCTATTGAATATTCTGACCATCATAAGCTGGTGATTATGATTATTTCATATAATTTAAATAATAGAGATTCCAATCCTCATTCCTAGATAAAAAATCACAATTACTCTATTTGTATTAGAATTATATTGTTCTAATTATATAATTAGTAAATAGATAATTTGAGGTAAATTATTGGTATAGTTCAGCAAAATTGAATAAAAAATGAGAAATTTTAAAGTAATTTACTTATAACAACAAGTTTCATTATAACAATATTTCAATTTTTGGTGTCATACATCCTGAAAAATATTAGTGACACAAAATAGTCATTAGAATAATATATTTTCATTACTAATTCCATAATAATTATTCATGATAAATATTATGTTGTAGGTATATCATATGCCTTTTATAATGTCGAACTGACGCAAAAAAGAAAAATCTATAATAGGAAATGAGTAAGAGTTTAGATTTATATAACAGCTTTACAATTTAATAAAAAGAATAATTATGTTAATATAACATCTTTATACTATAGAAAGTAATTTAAGAAGAGTTTATATGAATAGGTAATTTAAATATACTGTGAAAAACATTGTACTTACTTTTTTCAAAATAGGTTCCTTCAAGATGAATGATTTTGGACTCCTTCTTGGGTCCAAAAGTGATAAAATGTTAAATAAGGATTTTTTGTATAAATAATAGCCAAAAAATTAATAGATTACTGAAGGTTTTGAGTTGTTTAGGACGGGTAGAGGAGAGGCCTTTCTAAATGTTTTTTAATTTCATCTCCATAAATTATGAGTTCTTAATATATAAGGAATTAATTTTAATAATTATGTCGATAAAAAGTAGAAAATAATGGAGATAGGTTCAGAATCCCCACATCCAAATAATTGTTTAATTTATTTTCCCTGTATTTGGTTTCTTCTACACTTATTTTTATCAAAATTTTAGATGATTTTACTTTTATAGTCGTAATGCACTTTTTTATTTGTAAATTATTCTTATCCCTAATAACAAAATTGACTTTATTTCCTAATTTCAATAGAATATTGAAAAAATATCACTCAAATTATCTTATTCAATTTCTAATTATAGTAAATTTATCATTTAACACATAATATTACATATATGAAAAAAATTATAAAAAAATAACATTTTAAAAATAGAGTGTTAATATTATTTCATAAACATTATTAACCAAAAGTGTGTTATGTTTATTTCAAACATGAAAACATTACATTTGATTCAATATTTTTAAATTATGAATTTAATTTCGTAAGTTAACAATATTAAATAACTAAAAAAATCATTGAAAAATATAATTTTTTATATTAAATGATTATAACAAAATCTTATTATAATTTATTTTTAAACTTTTAATAATTCAATTTTTTCAATGAATTGGAATAAAAAAATTTCTTTAAATTCAATAAATACATCAAATCATACATTAATAATGAAAATGATAAGAATATGCAATGTATACCAAATATCATTTTAGAATAATATATTTCATTTAAATATTATCTTTTTATTTCTTTCATACATATAGATTTCATTATTTTTGAATTTTCTCTTAAAAATTAAAAAATATTAATATACCAATTTGATACATGTATACCAAATAAAAATATCCATAATGAAAATATATCATTCCTATTTATAATATCACATATATTCCTAGAATCAACCATCATATTCATTTACTTGTATCTCAATATTTCTATTATTTTCATATTCTATTACTTATTTATATAGTTCTAATTGGGGATAGGATCTTCATGGAAAATCTTGATAATAAATATTTTATGATCATGGTTTCTTATTTAATTTTATATTTATTATTCTTAATCATAATGATGTTCCATATTGTATTCTATTTATGAATTAGTTTTCACATTTAATTGTAATATTTTATGTCAGCTAAATAAATCATGGATCAAATTAATTTATTGTTTCATGTGAATCAAGTTATTCAAATTAAGATTTAATTAATGTAAAAGTGTTTAGTATATTTTTGGTTTATTACATTATGGGCCTTCTAGTTAACCATACAAAGTGTCATAGTGATACTTTTGAGATTTTCTTTTTCTATATTTTTTCTAATTCAACAATACTAAGTGTTTATGGACCTTATAGAAATTGTAAATATACCTTATGCATATTTCAAGCCTTATCCATTTTATTTCACTAGTAATGAATTTCTAGAATATAATTAATAAGTACATTTCCATAAAAAACATCATTATCCATCTTCAAACATATCAAATAATTTCAATGGACTTTCGAAAATATATGAATTTTTATAAATTATATTAAATTTATAATTAAATTCCTTAAATATATTAAATAATAATAATGGGTATTCCCTATGTGACCACACTAGTTTTCAAAGTATACATCACTTCTACTTCTCCAAACCTCATTCCAATATATATTATCCACTTTATTTAGTATACTTTATGTTGAAAACTCAAATGATGGTATCATATAGATTTTGATACTATTTAATATTGAATAACAGATTTATAATATCTTCATTCAAGTTTTCTAGTGAAATAGCCCGCTTTAATTTCTAAAGTTCAGTTATTGTTGTAATAGATCAGCCCACATTAACCGAAAATGACTCCCAAGTTGGCATAACCAAGGCTCTAAGTATATTTCTGATCACCAATGGATGTTGAAAAGAACCATGTTATCATACAATAAATTTTTTGAATTATTTCAACCTCTACAAAAATATAAAATTTTAGAAATAAATAGAGTACTACACCATATAGCCAATGATATGTCACATGTCTATAAAACCAAACAACAAATGTAACATACAATAAATGGATAACATGATATAAATGAAAAAATGGATTTAAAATCAATATATAAGTAGAATAAATCCATGGTTAAATATCTACATGACTTTATGTCACCACCATTATCAAATCCCCCTTTTTATTTATTGACTTTTCATTTTATTGTTCATATAGAGGTTTTTTTCAAGTTTAGTTTCATAGAAATAAGTTACATAATACATTAAACTAAAAATATTATTCTTTATCCACTTCAATAAAACATCATAAATTCAACCTAAGTTACTTTTACTATACCTCATATCCAAGGGACATACATCAAAGGAAAGGGGTGACCATGAAGCCTTGTAAGGGAATAATTAATAGAGACAGAAAGTGTGTGATCTTGAGACAAATCACTATGAACATGAAGAATAATGATAAAGATGATAAAGGGAAGTTTAAAAATAATAATAATAAAAGTAATAATAACAACGAAGTATGGATACAATATAAGCCCCCAGCCTTAAACCTTACTTAATATTGAGTTATTAAAAGATTAAACATTGAGGATCTTTTCAGGTTTAGAGTTTTAGAGAATTAGATCATAAACTTTCCTTACATTCCACATTTAAACAAAGTGGTTACATAAAAGATAGTATTCATTTTTTCCCATCAACGGAAGCATATTTAAAATAAAACATGGATTTTTTCTTGACACTTCCTTGACAATATCATCATATCATGTACATTTCCCTTGACCTATGAAAAATATTTCAAAAACTTGGGATGAGCATAAAAATCTCATTAAGGGATATAAAAATATATGGAAAGGAGACATGAGTTCATATATACATAAGAATGAAATCATACTTTACCCATAAAACATAGGCACTTTAACATACCTCATAAAATCATGAATAAATCATAGAAATCATAAGACATAAAAGGTAACATGATGCATTCATAACATTCTTACGTAGGGTGTAACTTTCTTGGTTAGGTTTGGAATACCCACCACAGTATATTCCCTAATTCTCTTCGGAGAAACCTTAAAGTTTCACTCCTTCGCGTTACCCAATGCATTGGAGGGCTATATCGGGCTCACCCACCCTTAGTTTATCACGCAACCACCCATCTTCATAACAACTCCCAAGAACCATAACAGAATCTTATCACATAAAACATGCATAAAGGAAACATAACATTTCCACCTTTCAATAACAAGATATCAATACAACACATTGATATAAAAACATTATAAAAACCATTTCAATACCAAAATAAAAGAAATGTAAAACATGGTATTTATTTTTCTTTTAAAAAAAGGTATGGCTTGTAGAGGAAGCCGAAAATCAAATAATGGTCACGGCAGCAGAGAAGTCGTTGTCGCCGCATACGTATGACAAAAACATTCCCTTTTTTCGTTTAGTAAACGCCTCGTATAAAAAATATACCTTTTGAATAAATTTAAAAGTCACAGGGGTTTATACACCGTATAAAATAAAGTTTTGTATAAAACAAAATATGCCTCAATGAATGGAGATTGAGATGAACTCCAATAAAAAGACGGTATCCTTGGATTAAGGATAAATCAATTACATAATTATGTTTGAAAAATTAATACATGAAATATAAGTGGATATTAAGTGTAAAACAATCAGAGGTTATTCACACATATTCATAGAATGACATATTCAAGGAGTACACGTTTATCCCAAAGAATCAAATTTGGGTTAAGAAGTTCCCTTGCAAAAATTTGACAGCCTAATGACGTCACTACAAAATTCAAAAAATGATTTGATGAGAGATAAAAATGGTATCTCATCACATGGGCATAAAATTTAAATCAATAAGGATATATAAGAACATATCCCAACATAATAGTATGTTAATTAAAATACATAACAAAAGAAGTCTTTTAAAAAGAGGAGGGTGAAAGGTTCCCTTACCAACATGGGTATCTTTCGAGACATGCATCCTGTGAAAGAAGGACAATACAACATTGATGTAAATACTCATAAATGAATGTATATTACACAATGAGTAAAATAATGGGTATTACATACACCAATCAAAGGAAATTGTGGCAAATTTATCATAATTCTCACAGGAATAAAAGTGAGATAAAAAACCCCTTACGAAAACTCGGCAGCCTAACGACGCCACTTAAAACTTCCAAAATGGATTGATGAAAGAAAATAGGGTCTTTCATCATATTCACATAAAGTGTAAAGAAAGAGGAATATAAAATAACATCCCCCAACATAATAAAGAGGAGCTTAAAATAAGTGACATAAAGGAGAGTACTTAAAAAGAAAGAGAGAAGTTAGATCTCTTACGAAAATTCGGCATCCTAACAGCGCCACTCAAAACATCCAAAATGGATTGATGAAAGAGAATAGGTTCTCTCATCATATTAACATAAGAATTAAAGTAATATCAATATAAATGAAAATCTCAATAATAAGAAAGATGAGATTTAAAAGGAATGACATAAAAGAGTGTACTTAAAAAGAAAGAGAGGAGTAGGATCCCTTACCTCAAGTCCAACTTGTCTTGTTCATTTCTTTATATTCCTGAATAATAAACATTGGACAATTTATAATTGCCTAATTACCTCCTTTAAAGATTATTATTCAGTTAATATCACATATTATAATGTTATAATAATTGTTTAATAATGTTAGTTCATATCAGACGTTTTTGCCGATGTTTGGTACATGAGTCAAAATGAACTTGTTGGAAAATAATTTTCCATGTAGTTTTAGGTACATCATATCCAGAATAGTATTGATGTTTTAAATATCATATATATCTAGTATATATTCATTTTATACTATTTTCATAGCATTTTGAGATAAAAATTAAAAGCACCGTCCATGGAGACGGTAGGCCGTACGTACGCATGAATGCTACTTTCATTTTTTGTCATATTAAAGGAATTAAAACAAAGTGAGAGATATATATATGTTATAATTCCAGAATTATATCCATAATTTAGATGTAATATATGACATATATATCCATTATATATATGTACTTATAATAGTACATAACATTTTGAGATAAGAAATGAAATGTACCGTTCATGGAGACGGTAATTCGTACATACGCATGAACGCCACTTCCATTTCTATTTCATATTTAATGGAATTAAAACATAATGATACATAATAGTATTTTAATTCCAGTATGGTATCATATATAAAATCATTAAATATATCCTGTATACGTACCACATATGGTATTAACGAATCAAATCACTTTGAGGGGCGGTAGTCCGCACTTCCTTAAATAAAGATATCGCGTTTACCCATAATGGAAACCATAAAGGTATTCCATAAATGAAAAATATATAATATTAAGTAAAACATAAACATATTATATATCATATATAAATATAGTGTCATCTTAATGACCACCATGAAAGGTGTTAAGTGAAAATTGAACAATCATCGTTTCGTGAGGCAGTAATTTTCCATCCACAAAAACAGTATGTTCTTTAAACATTAGACGAAAGTGTGAATGTGTAGCTCGATTCCATAACATAAAAACATACTAGTATATTTAAGATACTTCTTTTGTTACAAAATAATGGAATAAAAATAGTTAAGGGGGTTGGAGAAGCAAAATAAAACAAAAGGACACAAGTGAAGACATTACCTTAAAATCGGGTAACTCCCTTTGGTTTGAGCTCAAAGGCTTCCTTGGGAAGACTTCTGCCCAAAGTGAGGCTTCAAGGAGTTATATAGGGATGTGTAGATACATAATGGTCAGGGTTTGAACGAGGAAGAGGCTTTCGAAGTGTGGTTAAGGAGGTAGAGGTGGGGGCCTTTTATAAGCGGAGAGGAGGGGCACTCTTGGAATGTACAGAAATGTTACTTTATTTTAGAATGAGTTTCGGATTTTAATGGTCCCAAATTGATATTTTTCGTGGTTAAGGTGATAAGGGTTCTAAATACACCCATAAAATAGGTTTTGAACATGTGTAAGTCTTAGATTTTACATTATCTTTCCATTTTATTTAAATCGTTAGATAATGAGGACATCACTGCATCATCATGATGTCATAAATAATTTAATTTATTTAATGTATAAAAATTATTAAAAAAACAATATTATGTAGGAAATCTTTTTATATTTCCAATTACTATTTATAGTCAAAAATATGACTTGTATAACCCGACGTAAAAATTGTTTTAGTAAAAAATCTCATGTTTGTGTCATTTTTACTTTAACATTAAATAAAAATGTATTTATATCATTTTCCAAACAATGTGGATCCATGGGGTCCCCAAGTTGACCCATGGATTTTAATGGTCGGCCATGACACATCCAATGAGGGTAGGCCATGTGTCTAGGTCATTTCATTTTATTAAAACATTATTCTTACCTTAAACTACACTAATTACCTCTCATCGCGATTAAATAATTAATAAGTTACTAATCACCAAAAAATTATTATAATCCAATTGAACCACATTTTACTTCTTAATGACAACCATGTATGTCGGATTTTTGAAATTCAAAACACAAATATGGAAAAAACTTAATTTAAACGGAAAATCAGTTTTTATAAGTACCACTTAGTGGTTTCACTATTCATCAAAAATTGATGTTTTTCAGAAAATTACCAAAAATTCACCCTAAGGTATATTTTATTTCCCGAATTCAAAAATGATGTCTATTTTATAAAATTAAAAACATATTTGTTTCATTGATTAATTTAATAATTAATACCCACTGTCAAAACAAATAGCGTGTTTTTATGAAACAAAATGTATCAAAAGATTGACACTAGTTTAAATCTGATTTCAAAGTGAAATTAATTACAACGACAACTATTGGATTAAATGGTAAAAATATATTATAATTTTTCTTTAAAACCAATTAAAAATATAATCTAATCATATAAATAAATTATATTAAAAAGAGGCTTCGATTTAAAATACAACATTTTTCACTATTCATTAAAAATTGAACTTTTTCGGAAAAATACCAAAAATTTACACAAAGTAAATTTTGATTCCACGATTCTAAAGAAGAATTTTATTTTATCATATATAACACATAAAATTGTCAAAAAGTGTATTTAAAATAGGTTCTCCATCAAAAGGCGGTTAATCGACCTTTAAAAAAATATTTGAATGTTTAACCTTAAAATTGGATTCATTCGCATTTTTAATCCTCTATCATTTATTGTATAAAGTAAAAATATTTGACAAACATATATAATAATTTTCTAGTTAGTTCTGTTCATTCCCTCCATTACAATTGCTAGGCGTTAAGTACTATTTAAAATAAAAATATTTTTTTATTAGAGTGCAACGTAAGATTCCCAAGAAACTCGTTGTTGCGTGTTGGGTACGCCATCGAGCATAGCATCCCCTTTAAATTCATATTATTATTTTTTTCAAAAATATGGATAAATGTGAAAATGTTATACTCTTTATTTACCTGGGGTGTTACATCCTTCCCCCCTTTTGGGAATTGCATCCTCGCAATTTTAAAATTGGGCTTGGGAACATCATTGAAAATCCCACATCGGAACAAGAGTCAGTAAAACAATCACATTAAAATAAAGAAAGATAAGTACAAAGGTCACCCAAGTTAACAAATACTAGGATTCTAAGTATGAAAATATGGACATGGAGTAAAAAACAAAGGGTTATGTTCTGATGGAGAGTGATAGTAAACATGTCTAGAAGAAAGTTAACCATAAGAAAATCACAAAATTGTGATGGGTTAAATGGTATTTGATTCCCCATTAGGAAAAGTTAACAGACAAAATTTTTGTTTTAAGTTAATCTTCATTGAGGAATTTATTTTCGATCATAAGGAAATATACTTACTTGTCATGTTGACTTTCAACTTTTACTAGATTTCTTACAAAAACTCATACTTTCCCCAAATGATGAGTATTTAGGAAGACTTGTTCACATTAAGAGTACTATAATCAACTTCTAGAGAATCACCTAATCCACAAAAGAGAACTATATACTTCCCATGTCTTTAGACTTTAACCAAAACCAAAACCAAAAAGGTTAGTACAAGATCAGATAATCCAGAAAAGGATAACCCTTTATAAAAAGAAAATCTATTCTTAATCTCCAAAATTTGTCCAAAAAAACCAAAGTTCAACAAAGACCATTCAATAAACAAATTGTCCATAAAATACTTCAAATAAAACCAAACTAAGTTTGAAACCCAAATATTTTGAAGGATTTAGTCACATAGTCTTCCATGTTAAATCGTAACATTTATCTCCAAACAACATCAGTTGCTCCTAACGTCTCGTATTGATAAGTAATTAACCTAATCACATATCCTCCATGATAGGTTAATAAATTTCGATAGATTACCAAAAATAAGCTTACCCTTAATTCATAAAATCATCTAACTAAAAATAATTAGTCAAACTAACCAGGGACATCATGTAGTCCAGTGGTAGGTGATAAATACCAGTCGCACTTTGGTTGTGGGTTCGATCCCACAGCTTTGTCTGGCACCACGGGTTGTCACACTGTCTGCGTGTTTTCCTTTTTCCAAAACTATATAATTCATAAAACATTCCCAAAAACGAGATAAAATCATCAAAAAATAATCATAAAATATTTTTACCTCAAGTTTTTCTCATGCCTTTCATTTTCCATCATAACATATAATAACCCATAATTACCTCAAAAGTAAGGATCATATAAAACCTAATGGTTACCATTATAGTTATTACCTGAACATCCACATCAATTGTTCATCTCGTACATGATTCATTATAGAACATAGCAAGGTTCAAGTGGATGATCATGACTCCTTGATAGTTGGTTTAGAACAACCACGAGTTTCCTCATTGAATACCCCATTTCATCCAGTCTCTTAATCAGAGAACCACCACAGTTTCCTTCAAACCTATTGTCACTTTGGTGCCTGCTAGATCCATCCATTCACTAAAAACAGAAATGTCAGGGTGGGTATATCAACAAAACCATCATGTACTAATGAGGATGATAACAACTAAGATATACTTAATTATTCACATTATCTAAAACTGGGACTCTTTCTGAAATCCTAACAATTATGGTAATGTCACTTATGCTGAGAGGATACCCTAACCTCTAAAGTTATCTAAACCGACCTCTGAAACCAACTATAAGGCCCCAGCCTTAAACCATACTTAATCTTGAGTTATTACAGGATTACACATTGAGGATCTTTTCAGGATTAGAGTTTTAGAGAATTAGATCATAAACTTGCATTACATTCCACATTTAAACAAAGTGGTTACATAAAAGATAGTATTCATTTTTTCCCATCAATGGAAGCATATTTAAAATAAAACATGGATTCATTCTTGACACTTCCTTGACACTATCATCATATCATGTACCTTTCCCTTGACCTGTGAAAAACATTTCAAAAACATCGGATGAGCATAAAAATCTTAGTAAGGGATATAAAAATATATGGAAAGTAAACATGAGTTCGTATATACATAAGAATGAAATCATACTTTACCCATAAAACATGGGCACTTTAACATACCTCATAAAATCATGAATAAATCATAGAAATCATAAGACACAAAAGGTAACATGAGTCATTCATAACATTCTTACTTAGGGAGTAACCCACTTGGTTACGTTTAGAATACCCACCACAGTATATTCCCTAAATCTCTTCGGAAAAACCATAATGTTTTACTCCTTCGCATTACCCAATGCATTGGAGAGATATATCGTGCTCACCTGCCCTTAGTTTATCACGGAACTACCTGTCTTCATAACAATGCCCAAGAACCATAACATAATCTTATCACATAAAACATGCCTAAAGGAAACATAACATTTCCACCTTTCAATAACAAGATATCAATACAACACATTGATATAAAAACATTATGAAAACCATTTTCAATACCAAAAAAAAGAAATGTAAAACATGGTATTTATTTTTCTTTTAAAAAGAAGTTATTTCTTGTAGAGGAAGCCGAAAATCAAATACTGGTCACAGTGGCGGAGAAGTCGTTGTCGCCGAATACGTATGACAAAAACTTTCCCTTTTGTCATTTAGTAAACGACTCATATAAAAAAGATTCCATTTGAATAAACGTAAAAGTCAAAGGGGTTTATACAGCGTATAAAAGAAAGTTGTGTATAAAACAAAACATGCCTCAATGAATGGAGATTGAGACGAATTATAAGGCCCCGACCATAAACCTTACTTAATCTTGAGTTATCACAAGATTACACCTTGAGGATCTTTTCAGGATTATAGTTTTAGAGAATTAGATCATAAAACATGCATTACATTCCACATTTAAACAAAGTGGTTACATAAAAGATAGTATTCATTTTTCCAATCAATGGAAACATATTTAAAATAAAACATGGATTCCTTCTTGACACTTCCTTGACACTATCATCATATCATGTACCTTTCCCTTGTCCTGTGAAAAACATTTCAAAAACTTGGGATGAGCATAAAAAGCTCAATAAGGGATATAAAAATATGGAAAGGAAACATGTGTACATATATACATAAGAATTTAATCATACTTTACCCATAAAACATAAGCACTTTATCATACCTCATCAAATCAGGAATAAAACATAGAAATCGTAAGACATAAAGGTAACTTGAGGCATTCATAACATTCTTACGTAGGGAGTAGCCTTCTTGGTTATCTTTGGAATACCCATCATATTATATTCCCTAAATCTCTTCGTAGAAACCTTAACGTTTCACTCCTTTGCGTTACCCAATGCATTGGAGAAATATATCGGGCTCACCCGCCCTTAGTTTATCATAGAACCACCCGTCTTCATAATAATACCCAAGAACCATAACATAATCGTATCACAAAAAACATGCATAAAGGAAACATAACATTTCCACATTTCAATCACAAGATATAAATACAACACATTGATATAATAACAACATTATGAAAAAAAATTTCAATACCAAAATAAAAGAAAAGTAAAACATGGTAATTTTCTTTTAAAAGAAGGTATGGCTTGTAGAGGAAGCCGAAATTCCAATAATGGTCATGGCGGCGGAGAAGTCGTTGTCGCCACATACGTATGACAAAAACATTCCCTTTTGACATTTAGTAAACGCTTCGTATAAAAAATATTCCTTTTGAATAAACATAAAAGTCAATGTGGTTTATACACCGTATAAAAGAAGGTTGTGTATAAAACAGAATATGCCTCAATGAAAGGAGATTGAGACGAAGTCCCATACCTCGGGTCCGACTTGACTCAGTCGTTCTTTAATCCCCTGAATAATAAACATGAGTTAATTTCTACTTGTTGAAGAACCTTTTCATATTCTTTATTCCTTTTATATCACTTATTCCCATGTCATGAACACTATGTAATTTTTTATGTTAATAATGGTCGTTTTAACGATCATTGGTACTTGAGTCAAAAATGAACCCTTTATAATTACAAGTTGTTCATGTATCTATTATATCCAGAATATAAACATGATTTTTATATAATATATAAAATATATATCTATTATATAAAAGCATTTATAATATTACCTGATCATTTAGAGGTAAGAAATCTAATGCACCGTTAATGGAGACGGTAAGTTGTATGTACACATGAACGCTACTTTCATTTCTATTTCGTATTTTATAGAATGGAATAATAATGATATAAAGGTATATTATAATTCCAGTGTAATATCATATATAATATCATAACTCCATCCTTTATACTTCCCACATATGGTATTTAACGAATCAAATCACTTTGAGGGGGCTGTAGTCCGCACTTCCTTAAATGAAGATATCGCGTTTACCCATAATGGAAACCATAATGGTATGCCCAAAATGAAAAAAAAGAAGCTTAAGGAAATCATAAACATATTATATATCATATATAAATATTTTTTCATCTTAATGGCCACCTTATAAGGTGTTAAAAGAATGTTGAACAATCATCGTTTCGGGAGTCAGAAATTCGCCATCCTCAGAAACAGTATGTTTTTTAACCATTAGATGTAGGTGTGTGTAAGTGTATCTATAATAATTCTTATAAAAACATCCTAGTATATTTAATATACTAGAGTTGTTACAAAAGAAATGAATAAAAAGATTTTAGGGGGTTGGAGAATCAAAATAAAACAAAAGGACTCAAGTGAAGGCATTACCTTAAAATCGGGTATCTCCCTTTGGTTTGAGTTCAAAGGATTCCTTGGACATGTGTAGGTCATATATTGTACATTATCATTTCATTTTATTTAAATCCTTTATTAATGAGGTAATCGCTTCATTATCATAGTGTCATAAATAATTTAATTTAATTAAAGTATAAAAATTATAAAAAAAATACTATGATATAGAAAGACTTTTTATCTTTCCAATGACTATTTATAATCAATAATCGGACTTGTATAACCCCATGTAAAAATTGTTTTAGTAAAATAACTCATGTTTGAGTCATTTTTACTTTAACATTAAATAAAAATATATTAATGTCATTTTCCTACCAAAGTGGCTCCATGGGGTCCCCAAGTTGACCCATGGATTTTCATGGTCGTCCATGACACATCCAATATTGGTAGGACATGTGTCTAGGTCATTTGATATTATTAAAACATTATTCTTACCTTAAACTACACTAATTACCTCTAATCGCGATTAAAAACATAAAAGTTACTATTCACCAAAAAATTATTTTATTCTCTTTGAAACACATTTTACTTCTTAATGATAACCATGTATGTCATATTTTTGAAAATCAAATCACAGAAGTGGCAATGTTTCATTTAAACGAAAAATCGGTTTCTTTAACTACCACTTGGTGGTTTCACTATTCATCAAAAATTGAAGTTTTTCAGAAAAAATACCAAAACATCACCCTAAGATATATTTTATATTCTGAATTCAAAAATGATGTCAATTTTAAAAAATTCAAATCATATAATTTAAATTAATTAATTTAATAATTAATCCCCGCCGTCATGATAAATAGCGTGTTTTTATGAAACAATAAGTATCAAAAGATTGACACCAGTTTAAGTCCAATTTCAAAGTGAAATTGATTATAATGACCACCATTGGATTAAATGGTAAAAATATATTCTAATTTCACTTCAAAACCAATTCAAAATATAATCTAATAATATAAATAAATTAGATAAAAAAGAGGTTTTGAATTAAAATACAATATTTTTATTATTCATTAATAAATGATCTTTATCGGAAAAATACCAAAAATTCACAAAAAGTAAATTTTGATGTCCCAATCATAAAGAATAAGTTTATTTTGACAAACATAGCTTATAAAATTGTCAAAAGATAGATTTAAAAATGGTTTTCCATCAAAAGGCAGTAAAACAATCTTTTAAAAACATTAGTGTATTCTATGCTTAAGATTGGATTTATTTTCATTTTAAGCCTCTAAATCACTAACTAATTCATTAATAGACATAGATAAAAATATCCATTATTCATTACATAAATGGTATGTTACATCGTTCCCCCCTTTAAAAAATTACGTCCCCGCAATTTATTTACTTATCGGATAAATGGGGGTACGTATCCCTCATTTCATTTTCAGATTCCCATGTTTCCTCTTACATCATGTGGTTTTTCCACAAAACCTTTACCTGATTAATCACCTTATTTCGTAACACTTTCTCCCTGTGGTCAAGAATCTAGACCGGTTGTTCCTCATATGATAGGTTCTCTTCCAGCTGAACTACCTCTGGACTCAAAACATGAGATGGATCTGGAATTTACTTTCTCAGCATCGAAATGTGAAAAACATTGTGTACCTGAGATAATCTCGGAGGTAAAGCCACCCGGTATGCAACTGATCCAACTCTCTCCAAAATTTTATATGGTCCAATGAACCTTGGACTCAGCTTTCCTTTCTTACCAAACCGCATCACACTTTTCCATGGTGAGACTTTGAGAAAAACATGATCAACTACCTCAAAAGAGAGATCCTTCATACTGTTGTCCGCATAACTCTTCTGCCTACTCTGAGCTGTTCTCATGTGTTTCTGTATCAGCTGAACTTTTTCTGCCAACTCTTCTACCAATTCTGGTCCCATCAACTTCCTTTCAGCCACTTCATCCCAGAAAGCTGGAGTTCGACACTGCTTCCCATATAATGCCTGAAATGGTGCCATATGTATATTGGAATGAAAACTGTTATTATATGAAAATTCAACCAAAGAAAGATGTTAGTCCCAACTTCCCTGATAATCCATCGAACAAGATCATAGCATATCTTCAGAGGTCTAAATTGTTCGTTCTGACTGCCCATCTGATTGAGGATTAAAAGCTGTACTAAAATTTAATTCAGTACCCAACGACTTCTGAAGGCCTTTCCAAAAGTTAGAAGTGAACCTGAGATCATGGTCAGATACAATGGAGAGAGGAACTACATGTAACCTAACTATCTCTTTAAGATACAAACGGGAAAGTTGATATAGAGAGAAAGTATCTTGAATAGGAAGGAAATGAGCAGATTTAGTCAAGCGATCAACAATAACCCAGATTGCATTATTACCTCGAGGGGTCTTCGGCAATCTCACAACGAAGTCCATGGATATATTCTCCCATTTCCACTCTGGCACTGGTAAAGGCTGAAGCATCCCTTTCGGTAACTACCACTCTGCTTTATCCTGTTGACATGTCAAACACTTCACAGTAAAATCAGCAATATCTCTTTTCATTCCATCCTACCAGTAATACTCCCGCAGATCTCTGTACATCTTAGTACTGCCAGGATGAATTGAAAACGGAGAACTATGAGCTTCACATAACAACTCTCTCTTCAACTGTGAATCAAAAGGCACACAAAATCTCTTCCCAAATCTCAAAACGCAATCATTATCAATGTTGAATTCATGAAACTTACTTTTCTGAACCAGCTCTACCTTTTTCTGCAACTCACTGTCTTGCTTTTGTGCTTGCTTGATTCTGTCTGATAGAGAAGATTTCACTGATACCTGAAAAAAATAGAATAACATCCTACACCATCAAATTCTTTGCCAAATTTTATCAAATCCTTAACCAAAGGATCATGTTCCAAATGCAACATTGCTAATGAAGCATTACTTTTTTGACTCAAAGCATCAGACACTTTATTTGCTTTTCCTGGATGGTAATGAATTGTACAATCATAATCCTTGATTAATTCCAGCCATCTCCTCTGTCTCATGTTCAATTATTTCTGAGTGAATATATACTTTAGACTTTTGTGATCGGAATATATTTCACACTTTACTCCATACAAATGATGCCTCCAAATTTTTAAAGCGAACACAACAGCAGCTAATTCCAAATTATGTGTAGGGTAATTTACCTCATGATTTTTCAACTGTCGTAAAGCATAAGAAATTACCTGATCATTCTACATAAGGAAACAGCCAAGTCCTTTCAATGAAGCATCACTGTATATAAAAAACTCACCATTCTTGGAAGGAAGTGCCAAAACTGTAGCATTCACTAATCTTCTTTTCAACTCCTGAAAATAATCATCACATTCTTTTGTCCAGATAAACTTAACACCCTTCTGAGTTAGCTTAGTCATTGGACTGGATAACCGTGAAAAATTTCTAACGAACCTTCAGTAATAGCCTGCCAAACCAAGGAAACTACGAATCTCTGTTTCATTTGTGGGTCTTGGCCATTCTTCAACAACCTTTGTTTTTGTAGAATCAACGGTTATCCCATATTTAGAAACAATGTGACCAAGGAAAGAAATTTGTTGCATCCAAAACTCACACTTTCTGAATTTCCCATACAATTTGTTTTCTTTTAAGGATTTCAAAATAACCCTTAAATTTCTTTCATGCTCCTCTTTACTTTTAGAAAACACTAAAATATCATCAATGAAAACCACCACAAACTTATCCAAGAACTCATGGAAAATTCTATTAATTAATTCCATGAATATAGCAGGTGCATTGGTTATCCCAAAAGGCATTACTACAAATTCATAATGGCCATATCTTGTATGAAACACAGTCTTCAGAATATCTGCTTCCTTTACCTTCAGCTGATGGTACCCTGATCTCAGGTCAATCTTTGAAAAATACTGAGCTCCCTGGAGCTGATCAAACAAATCATCGATATGAGGCAAAGGATATTTGTTCTTAATAGTGATGTTATTCAAGGCTCTATAATCAATGCAAAGTCTCATAGAACCATATTTATTTTTAACAAATAAAACAGGAGCACCCCAAGGTGATGTGCTAGGTCGAATGAAACCTTTTCTCTAATAAATCTTGCAATTGCTCTTTCAACTCTAAAAGTTCAATTTGAGCCATTCGATAAGGGGGTTTTGAAATTGGCTTAGCATCAGGAACTAAGTCAACAGTAAATTCAACTTCCCAATATGTTATTATTCTAGGCAACTCATCAGGAAAAACATCAGGATACTCATTTACCACTGGCACATCATTAATCTAAACAGTTCCCTTATTTTCAACAATATGTGCAAGGTAACATTCATTTCCATATTTTACAAGTTTTCGGCCTCTTGATAAGTTATCAACAGTAAGGGTTCATTCTTGTAAACTAACTGAAAGTCTTTCTGAAAATAAGCTTCTTTAGCTCTACAGTCAATCTTAGCATGGTAAATAGAGAGCCAATACATACCCAGGATAACATCAAACTCTACTAGAGGTAAAACAATACGGTTTTCAAGTAGGTTCTTTCCACAAATAAGGATAGGAATATTCTTATAAATTATTTTTGCCTCAACATTTCCCCTAGGTGTTTTTACCACAATTTCAAGAGTCATTTATTGAGATGGTATTCCCATTTTACTAGAAAAGGTTTCAGAGATGAAAGAATGTGTAGACCCCGAATCAAACAACACACTGTCATAATCTGAAAAAAAACAAATAAAGTACCTGATACAACTTCATTTGATGGCCCGACATCCGTTGAAGTAGTTGCAAAGGATTTCACCACCCCTTTCTTCTTGTAGTCTAACTGCTTCCCATCACTCAAGATCTTTGCCAGACACTCGTTTTCATAGTGACCCATCTCATTGCACTTAAAACATTTCACTAACTGTAAATCAAATTTGGTCTTACCATCTCCTTGCTCTTTTTCAGTGCAATCACGAGCCTTATGTCCCATCTTACCGCATCAGTAGCACTTTCCAGAATTCAAAAGGCATTCTCCAGTATGCATTTTCCCACATTTATCACAAACTGGAAACTTAGTTTTCTTACCATTAGAATTTTTTGAAGAATTCTTCCCTTTCTCATACCACCTCGGTCTCTTCTTCTGTTGGTTGTTATAGAACACTTGATCATCAGCAAACTCCATTTCAACCTTCTCAGCACATCGAACAATCTTTTCATAACTTCTAAACTCACGAGAAGATAATGCCCTTCGATATTTTGGCTTTAATCCTGTGTAAAAATGATTGATTTTACTATCAAGGTCTCGGATAAAATTTGGAGCATACCTTGCCAATCGAGTGAACCTTTCTTCATAGGTAGCCACTGAGTCTTCCTCCTTCCTCAATTCCAAGAAATTTTTTTTCCATCCTATGTCGAACAGCCTTAGGAAAATACTTTTCAAGAAACATACATTTGAATTCATCCCAGTCGAGAGCATCAATCTCATCAGCGTCCCTGATATTTTTAACCATCGACCACCACTGATCTGCTTCACCCTCCAAAAGGTAAATATCAAGACTAACCTTTTTATTGTCTGAACACCCCATGACATCGAAAATCTTCTCTAGTTATTTAATCCACCCTTCAGCTAGCACAGGGTAAGATGATCCTATGAATGATGGGGGATGTTGCCTTATGAAATGTTCCACCACTGACATGTTCCTCTGCAGTTGATCTGGCTGATCTCGTGCATGGATACCAGCACCATTTATCGCTTGAGTCAACTGCGCCATTACTGAAACAAACTGTTCAGTTCCAATTCCAACCATCTCAGGATGCTGATTCGGAAGGTTATTTCCTTTTATATGCCTTCCTAGCACTGCTTCCCTGTTTCCTCTGCGGAAAACCATTCTGAACAAATATTTCTTAGATGAAGCAACATGGTAATCTTCAAATGCTATATCATTTCAATTTGACCATAAAAAAATATTTTTGGATAATCATTTAACAAAATTCTAACTCTTAAAGTTATCTAAACAGACCTTTGATACCAACTATAAGGCCCCGACCTTAAACCTTACTTAATCTTGAGTTATTACAAGATTACACCTTGAGGATCTTTTCAGGTTTAGAGTTTTAGATAATTAGATCATAAAACATGCATTACATTCCACATTTAAACAAAGTGGTTACATAAAAGATAGTATTCATTTTTTCCATCAATGGATACATATTTACAATAAAATATGGATTCTTTCTTGACACTTCCTTGACACTATCATCATATCATGTACCTTTCCCTTGACCTGTGAAAAACATTTCAAAAACTTGGGATGAGCATTAAAAGCTCAGTAAGGTTTATAAAAAAATGGAAAGGAAACATGGGTACATATATACATAAGAATGAAATCATACTTTACCCATAAACATAAGAACTTTAACATACCTCATAAAATCATGAATAAAATATAGAAATCATAAGACATAAAGGTAACTTGAGGCATTCATAACATTCATACATAGGGAGTAACCCTCTTGGTTAAGTTTGGAATACCCATCATAGTATATTCCCTAAATCCCTTCAGAGAAACCTTAACGTTTCACTCCTTCACCTTACCCAATGCATTGGAGAGCTATATCGGGCTCACCCACCCTTAGTTTATCACGAAACCACCCGTCTTCATAATAATTCCCAAGAACCATAACATAATTGTATCACATAAAACATGCATAAAGGTAACATAACATTTCCACATTTCAATCACAAGATATCAATACAACACATTGATATAATAACAACATTATGAAAACAATTTTCAATACCAAAATAAAAGAAAAGTAAAACATGGTATTTATTTTTCTTTTAAAAAGAAGGTATGGCTTGTAGAGGTAGCTGAAATTAAAATAATGGTCATGGTGGCGGAGAAGTCGTTGTCACCACATACGTACGACAAAAACATTCCCTTTTGTAGTTTAGTAAACGCTTTTTATAAAAAAGATTCCTTTTTATTAAACGTAAAAGTCAAAGGGGTTTATACCCCATATAAAACAAGGTTGTGTATAAAACAAAATATGCCTCAATGAAAGGAGATTGAGACGAAGTCCCATACCTCGGGTCCGACTTGACTCAGTCTTTCTTTAATCTCCTGAATAATAAACCTGAGTAAATTTCTACTTTTTTAAGATCCTTTTTCAAGTTCATTATTCCTTTTATATCACTTATTTCCATGTCATGAACACTATTTAATTATTTAAGTTAACAACGGTCATTTTAAAGATCATTGGTACTTGAGTCAAAAATAAACCCTTTATAATTACAAGTTGTTCATGTATCCATTATATCCAGAATTATAATCATGATGTATATATCATATATATCATATATATCCAGTATATACATGCATTTATAATATTACATAATCATTTAGAGGTAAGAAATAAATGCACCGTTCATGGAGATGGTAAGCCGTACGTACGCATGAATGCTAATTTCATTTCTATTTAATATTCTATAGAATGGAATCATAATGATATAAAGGTATATTATAATTCCAGTGTAATATCATATATAATATCATAACTCCATCCTTTATATGTCCCATATATGGTATTCAATGAATCAAATCACTTTGAGGGGGCAGTAGTCCACACTTCCTTAAATGAAGATATCACGTTTACCCATAATGGAAACCATAAAGGTATGCCCAAAATGAAAAATACAGAAGATTAAGGAAAACATAAACATATTATATATCATATATAAATATAGTTTCATCTTAATGTCCACCTTTGAATGTGTTAGAAGAATGTTGAACAATCATCGTTTCGGGAGGTAGAAATTCGCCATCCACGGAAACAGTATGTTCATTAACCATTAGATGTAGGTGTGTGTATGTGTAGCTAGAATAATTCTTATAAAAACATCCTAGTATATTTAAGATACTGGAGTTGTTAGAAAAGAAATGAATAAAAATATTTTAGGGGTTTGGAGAAGCAAAATAAAACAAAAGGACTCAAGTGAAGACATTACCTTAAAATCGGGTAACTCTCTTTGGCTTGAGCTCAAAGGCTTCCTTGGGAATACTTCTGCCAAAGGTGAGGCTTCAAGGAGTAATATAGGGAAGTGGAGAGACAAAATGGGCAGGGTTTGTCCGAGCCAAAGGCTTTGGAAGTGTGGGTAAGGAGGTAGAGGTGGGGGCCTTTTATAAGAGGAGATGAGGGGCACTCTGGGAAAGTAAAGAAATGATACTTTATTTTAAAATGAGTTTCGGATTCCAAAGGTCCCACATTGATATAATTATAGGGTAAGGTGATAAGGGATCTAAATCCACCAATAAAATAGGTTTTTTACATGTGTAGGTCATAGATTTTACATTATCATTTCATTTTATTTAAATACTTTATTAATGAGGTAATCACTGCATCATCATGATGTCATAATTAATTTTATTTTTTCAAAGTCTAAAAATTATGAAAAAAATACTATGATGTAGGAAATATTTTTAGATTTCCAATGACTATTTATAATAAAAAATACAACTTGTATAACCTCATGTAAAAATTGTTTTAGTAAAATAACTCATGTTTGTATCATTTTTACTTTAACATTAAATAAAAAGATATTAATGTCATTTTTCTACCAAAGTGGTTCCATGGGCTCCCCAAGTTGACCCATGGATTTTCTTGGTTGGCCATGACACATCCAATAATGGTAGGACATGTGTCTAGGTCATGTCATATTATTAAAACATTATTCTTACCTTAAACTACACTAATTACCTCTAATCGCGATTAAAAACATAAAAGTTACTATTCACCAAGAAATTATTTTAATCTCATTGAACCACATTTTAATTATTATTGACAACCATGTATGTCGGATTTTTTAAAATCAAATCACAGAAGTGGCAAATTTTCATTTAAACGAAAAATCAGTTTCTATAACTACCACTTAGTGGTTTCACTATTCATCAAAAATTGATGTTTTTCAGAAAAATACCAAAACTTCACCCTAAGCTATATTTGATATTATGAATTCAAAAATGATGTCTATTTTAAAAAATTCAAATCTTATAAGTTACATTAATTAATTTAATAATTAATTTCCGATGTCATGACAAATAGCGTGTTTTTATGAAACAATAAGTATCAAAAGAATGACACCACTTTAAGTCCAATTTCAAATTGAAATCGATTCCAATGACCACCATTGGATTAAATGGTAAAAATATATTCTAATTTCACTTCAAAACCAAAAAAAATATAATCTAATCATATAAATAAATTAGATTAAAAAGTGGTTTTGAATTAAAATACAACATTTTCACTATTCATAAAAAAATGAACTTTATCGGAAAAATACCAGAAATTCACACAAAGAAAATTTTGATGTCAAAATCATAAAGAATAAGTTTATTTTGACAAACATAGCTTATACAATTTTCAAAAGATAGATTTCAAAATGGGTTTCCATCAAAAGGCAGTAAAACAATCTTTAAAAAATATTAGTGTATTCCATGCTTAAGATTGAATTTATTTTCATTTTAAGCCTCTAAAACACTATCTAATTCATTAATAGACGTAGATAAAAATATCTATTATTCATTACTTACTTGGGATGTTACACGAAGTCCCATACAAAGACGGTATCCTTGGATTAAGGATAAATCAATTACATAATTATGTGTAACAAATGAATACACGAAAGATAAATGGATATTAAGTGTAAAACAATCATAGGTTATTCACACATATTTGTAGAACGACGTATTCATGGAGTACAAGTTTATCTCAAAGAATCAAATTTGGGTTAAAAAGTTCCCTTGCAAAAATTTGACAGCCTAAAGGCGTCACTACAAAATTTAGAAAATGAGTTGATGAGAGATAAAAAGGGTATCTCATCACATGGACATAAAATTTAAATCAATAAGGATATAGAAGAACATATCCCAACATAATAGTTTGTGAATGAAAAGACATAACAAAATAAGTCTTTTAAAAAGAGGAGGGTGAAAGGTTCCCTTACCAACATGGGTATCTTTCGAGACATGCACCCCGTGAAAGAAGGACAATACAACATTGATGTAAATACTCATAAATGAAAGTATATTACACAATGAGTAAAATAATGGGTAGTACATCCACCACTCAAAGGAAATTGTGGAAAATGTAGCATAATTCTCATGGGAATAAAAGTGAGATGAAAAATCCCTTACGAAAACTCGGTAGCCTAACGGTGCCACTTAAAACTTCCAAAATGGATTGATGAGAGAAAATAGGGTCTTTCATCATACTAAAATAAAGTTTACAGAAAGATGAATATAAAATACCATCCTTCAACATAACAAAGAGGATCTTAAAAGAAGTGACATAAAGGAGTGTACTTAAAAAGAAAGAGAGAGGTTAGATCTCTTACCAAAATTCGGCAGCCTAACGACGCCACTCAAAACATCCAAAATGGATTGATGAGAGAGAATAGGGTCTATCATAATATTAACATAATAATTACAATAAGATTAATATAAAAGAACATCCCAATAACATGAAACATGAGCTTTAAACGGAATGACATAAAAGAGTGTACTTAAAAAGAAAGAGAGGAGTAGGATCCCTTACCTCAAGTCCAACTTGTCATGTTCCTTTCTTTATATTCGTGAATAATAAACTTTGGTCAATTTATAATTTCCTAAAGACCTCCTTTAAAGATTATTATTCAGTTCATATCACATATTTTAATGTTAAAATAATTGTTTAATAATGTTATTTCATATCAGACATTTTTGCTGATGTTTGGTACATGAGTCAAAAATGAACTTGTTGGAAAATAATTTTCCATGTAGTTATAGGTACATCATATACAGAATAGTATTGATGTTTTAAATATAATATATATCCAGTATATATTCATTTTATACTATTCCATATAATTTTGAGACAAAAATTAAAAGCACCGTTAATAAAGATGGTAGGCCGTACGTACGCATGAACGCTACTTTCGTTTTTTGTCATATTAATGGAATTAAAACAAAATGAGAGAGATATATATGTTATAATTCCAGAATGATATCCATAATTTAGATGTAATATATGACATATATATCCATTATATATATGTACTTATAATAGTACATAACATTTTGAGATAAGAAATGAAATGTACCGTTCATGGAGACGGTAGGCCGTACGTACGCATGAACGCTACTTCAATTTCTATTTCATATTTAATTGAATTAAAACATAATGATACATAATAGTATTTTAATTCCAGTATGGTATCATATATAATATCATTAAATATATCATTTATACGTACCACATATGGTATTAACGAATCAAATCACTTTGAGGGGGCGGTAGTCCGCACTTCCTTAAATGAAGATATCGTGCTTACCCTTAATGGAAACCATAAAGGTATTCCATAAATGAAAATTATAGAAGCTTAAGTAAAACATAAAAATATTATATATCATATATAAATATAGTGTCATCTTAATGGCCACCACAAAAGGTGTTAAGAGAAGATTGAACAATCATCGTTTCGTGAGGCAGTTATTCGCCATCGAGAGAAACAGTATGTTCTTTAACCATTAGACAAAGGTGTGTGTAAGTGTAGCTCCAATACATAACATAGAAACATACTAGTATATTTAAGATACTGGTTTTGTTACAAAAGAATGGAATAAAAAGAGTTTAGGGGGTTGGAGAAGCAAAATAAAACAAAAGGTCACAAGTGAAGACATTACCTTAAAATTGGGTAACTCTCTTTGGTTTGAGCACAAAGGCTTCCTTGGGAAGACTTATGCCAAATGTGAGGCTTCAAGGAGTTATAGAGGGATTTGGAGAGACAAAAAGGGCTGGGGTTGGTCGATAAAAAGGCTTTGGAAGTGTGGGTAAGGAGGTAGAGGTGGGGGCCTTTTATAAGAGGAGAGGAGGGGCACTCTTGGAAAGTAAAGAAATGTTACTTTATTTTAGAATGAGTTTCGGATTTTAATGGTCCCGCATTGATTTGTTTCTAGTATAAGGTGATAAGGGTTCAAAATGCACCCATAAAACAGGTTTTGGACATGTTTAGGTCTTAGATTTTATATTATCTTTCCATTTTATTTAAATCGTTAAATAATGAGGACATCGGTGCATCATCATGATGTCATAAATAATTTAATTTATTTAATGTCTAAAAATTATAAAAAAAATATTATTTAGGAAATATTTTTAGCTTTCCAATGAATATTTATAGTCGAAATTGTGACTTGTATAACCCCATGTAAAAATTGTTTTAGTAAAACATCTCATGTTTGTGTCATTTTTACATTAACATTAAATAAAAAGGTATTTATGTCATTTTCCAACCGAAGTGGCTCCATGGGGTCCCCAAGTTGACCCATGGATTTTCTCGGTCGTCCATGACACATCCAACGAGGGTAGGACATGTTTCTAGGTCATTTCATTTTATTAAAACATTATTCTTACCTTAAACTACACTAATTACCTCTAATCGTGATTAAAAACTTAATAACTTACTATTCACCAAAAAATTATTCTAATCACATTGAACCACATTTTACATCTTAATGAAAACCATTTATGTCGGATTTTTGAAATTCAAAACCCAAAGATGGAAAAAAATTTCATTTAAACGGAAAATCAGTTTTTATAATTACCACTTAGTGGTTTCACTATTCATCAAAAATTGATGTTTCTCAGAAAATTACCAAAAATTGATCATAAGCTATATTTGATATTCCGAATTCAAAAATGATGTCTATTTTAAAAAATTCAAAACATATAAGTTGCATTAAATAATTTAATAATTAATTCCCGTTGTCAAAACAAATATCATGTTTTTATGAAACAAAATGTATCAAAAGATTGACACTAGTTTAACTCCGATTTCAAAGTGAAATTAATTCCAACGACCACTATTGGATTAAATGGTAAAAATATACTCTAATTTCACTTTAAAATCAATTCAAAAGATAATCTAATAATATAAATAAATTATATTAAAAAGAGGTTTTGAATTAAAATAGAACATTTTTCACTATTCATTAAAAATTGAACTTTTTCGAAAAAATACCAAAAATTTACACAAAGTAAATTTTGATGTCCCAATTCTAAAGAAGAATTTTATTTTGTCAAATATAACACATAAAACTGTCAAAAAGTGGATTTAAAAGAGGTTCGCCATCAAAAGGCGGTTAATAGACCTTTAAAAAATATTTGAATGTTTACGCTTAAAATTGGATTCATTCGCATTTTTAATCCTCTAACATTTATTGTAAAAAGTAAAAATATTTGACAAACATATATAATCATTTTGTTGTTAGTTCTGTTCATTCCTTCCATTACAACGGTTATGCGTTAACTACTATTTAAAATAATATTGTTTTATTATTAGAGTGCAATGTAAGATTCCCAAGAAACTCGTTGTTGCGGGTTGGGTACGCCATCGGGCATATCATC
The DNA here is from genome assembly GCA_963277665.1 of Viscum album. Taxonomy (NCBI): domain Eukaryota; kingdom Viridiplantae; phylum Streptophyta; class Magnoliopsida; order Santalales; family Viscaceae; genus Viscum; species Viscum album. The sequence continues at coordinate 1,382,305,977 of OY728164.1, forward strand.
CCCGTTAAAGTAAAATTAATATTTTATTCACAAATATTGATAAATGTAAAAATTTCAAACTCTTTATTTACCTAGGGTGTTATATACAACATTTAAATGATACGTTCAAAATCATATCTTTAAGGGTTATCACAAAGGCATTATAAATGACAATTTATGAGGACATTCATCAAGGTATCATAAGACATATCCTCTATAGAGATTAAATTATTTAACCATTTCATTCAAGTACAATTAGGGTGAACCATTAATATTTATTAATATTATATGACCCAAATTTTTTATAACAAATAATTTCAATAATAACCAATAGAGAACAGAAAATGAGTTTCTTATCAAAATATGGGTGTAAAAATGTTTTTAAAGAAAATATCATTATGCCATTTTTAACCCAAAAAAATGAAAATAATATTTCATGATTATCTTTCCCCAAATAAATTATTCATTTACAAATATATTTAAATACCCATTTAAGATAAAAGACTTTATTGTATTCATATAAAAATGTAAATATAATTTCCCATGTGGTAGATAGAAATTCAAAAAATAAATTTTACATCATGATGGGTATAAAATGTGGTTTTAGAAAATTGTAAAATGATAGTGGTTAAGTTAATACCACTCAAAAAATAAAATTATTATAGTAATGGGATAATATAATGTGAAAAAGTATATTATATTTGAAATTAGAATACATACGACAAGAAAAGGAATCCTAAATGGAAACGAGAACTAAATATTTCACTTACCAAGAATAGTTACACCATGATTAAGATAAATGGAACATTATGGGATTTAAAACCCCTTATAAGCTTCCATTTGTGTTAGAAACACATTAAAATTGGGAAGTATGTATTGGGAGTGAATAGAAATTGATAAATGGGTGGGTATTTATAGAAATAGTTCAGTGATTTTTTAACAATTTCAAAATATTGGTCTTCAAAAACTAGTTTTTGGAAATTGAAAAAATATTGGCTTTACCAAGGTTAATGTTTAGGGTTTTGGAAAATTTTGCCGCATTTTATGTTATTTTAATCCTATAAAACGGAATAAATTTTAAATTCTTCTTCTGGCATGGAAGAATAAAGATTCCACAATGAATTTTAAAAAAAATCAAATTTTACTTTTTAGATTTCGAAAAGTAACTTATAGTTTTTGAAATTGATTAAAATCAATTAAGATAATTTATATTAATAAAATAAAAATATATTTATATTTTTATAGTTATTAATTATTTATTACATAATTATTTCATATATATAAATTAATAAAATATACAAAAAACCAAAAAATATTTTTTTTACCATTCATGGAAAAAAATAAATTACTTTAGAATATTTTCATAAATTAAACCAAAATGAAATTCAATGTACTAATTTTGAATATTATGTGTTTATCATAAACAATAATCTTGTATAATAATTTTGATATTTATATTTAAAAATCATTATTTAATTTAAAATATCATTTTAAGGGACAATTAAATATCTAAAACTTTTATCATTGATATTTTGATAAGTGTGTTTTAAAATGATATTTAATTAAAAAAATATAATTTATAATAAATGAGTTTATTACAAAATCATATATATTTTCTAGGAAAAATTCAATTTTAATTTATTTTCGTTAAAAATATAAATTATCATATTCAACTTTGTTAAAAATACATTTTATTAAGAAATTAAATTCATAAGAGGAATTAATGAAATAAAATTCTATTTATATAAAGTAATTTATACTTTATGTTACTAACTTATAGACATGTAGCCCCTTATTTCACTTTCATACACCATAAGGGTAAGGTGTGTGATGGTGGTAGCTTCATGGGGTATCTAGGTCGACATTGACTGAGTGGTAATATCCACTACTTTGAAATTAAACCATTAGAGATTTAGTTCAAGATTAAATTAATGATTTTAGGCTTGGTATTGGTCAAGGGAGAACCCCATTGATGATACCTCCCTCCCAAGTTCTAACAAATGTGCTTCAAACTGAATGACTCCACTACTTGAGGCTATATATTATCCATTATGTAGAAATTATCCTTTATCATTTCTAATTTTAAACACTAATTATAATTGTAAAATTTATATCCATGTGTATAGTTTCAAAATATTATATCGACTAATGGTCATATAATGGTCGAATTCCAATAGTCACATTTCCATTTATATCCTATAAATACCAATTCATTCTTTCACTCATGATTTATCATCATTTTCTGCCTAAGGTAATATTTTCATTTGTTATGATATTGATTAGTCTAATACTATTTTTATTCACTTCTAATGAATTTTAATTTGAAAAAAAATGATTTTATTAGACTGGGGAAATCCATACTATCCCATTTTAGATATTTTATATTATATTTTTCACTGTTGTAATGTTTGTAATTTTAATTATATTCAATGCTGAATAACGTAATGATCATTGATAATAAGATATAATTTTGTTGGTTTATATTTATGTTGTATGATTATAATATTATATAATATGTAAAATAATGTTTAAGAAACAAATACCATTTAAAAAGTCCAGGCCTTTACAATCTTCCATGTATAAGAAATTTCACCACTAAAATTTTAACTAATTCTCTCGATTGAGAAAAATGTGATGGTAGTTCTTCCTCATTATATCATCTAGTTCTGAAATATCATTTTTATATTTAACATACCTATACAAAACAACGATTAGTTGGGTAGTATTATTGGGTATAATATTGTCTCAATGACCCAATATCTACCACGAATGCTCCCTATAATAGTTGTCATATTCCAGTTGTACCCCCTATAGATTCAGTACATGTGAGGGATCCAGTATTTACCTCCCCAAGTGAGATATGTAGAATAATTCCTAAACTTCTGAGAAATTAAGTTGAAGTTATTTTTAATATGACCCTACACCTATGAAATCAAGTATTTCATAGGGTCTTATGTAAATATTGAAAACACACCTTTCTTTTAAATCCACATGACTCTCTTTCATGCTGATCTAAGAAAGAAAGCCTTGTCTCCAACATTAGTCTCTAAGTCCCTTCTATGGTTGTCAGCAAAGATCATCTATTTACTATGAGAATTTTTTATATATTGTTGGATTCCATGAACCATTTTTTTCTCTCATGCAAAAGAAAGACCCCATGTAGCTCTCTCTCACTAACTTCAACCCAAGATGTAGGAGTTCTTCATCGCATCCCAAGTAGATCATCATATGGTTCTATTTTATTTATTGAGTGGAATCTTTTCATGTATGAGAACTAAACTAATGGGAGGTATCAATTCCATCCACCATTAAATTTAATTTATCATGTTATCAACCTATACATAAGTGTTTGAATATTTATTTAAGATTAGCCACTAGTTTTGGGATGATAGGTCATTCCGAAATTCAATTTAGTATTCTAATCATGTTTAATAATTCCCTATAATTTAGATGTGATCCATGAATCATAATCTGAAATGATAGAATGTGGCTCTAAATTCCACTTCACCACTTTATTTTTGTAAATCATTTAATTTTTTTCAAGAGGTATATCTTCTCAAATATTAATGAAATAGATCATCTTGGTGAGTCAATTGACTATAACCCATATCACAATGTTTTCATGGGATGTTCTTGGGAGATCAGTGTAACCCCATGATATTTTATGGAAATTTTTTCAAATGAATTAATTTTCATTAATGTCTTGAATTTCACTAATTAAAAATTTTCATTCATATATAACTGACTTGGAATGCACTACACACAATATCGACTTGGCATGCATTACATGAAGTATTGTGTTTCTATGAAACATCAATTTTCTGTTATAATTGTTTAAAAATATAGTTATAACATTTCCATTAAAATAATTAATATGTATATTAATAACAAATTTTAAAATATTTTTTATAATTATTTTTTTAAATAAGAAAATTGATAATGGAAAATATAATTTTTTGGTAAAGTCTTTATATGTTTAAAAATACTATTTTCTAAAATGAAAAACTATTCATTTACATTAGTGAAAAAAATAAATTTAATTCTTGAAATATTTAGGAATTTCATTTCCTAAAGTAAATATAATTTTTTAATTTATAATTTCTACATTATCATAGGGATATGTTTTGGGATTTTCTTGACAAACATCATTTTTGGATGAATAATAAATAATAATAAATTTTATTTCAAAAAAGATTTTTTGTTTTATTTATTAATATATTTAAATTATAAGTTGTTTTTTTCTATATTCACATTAGAAAAATTATTAATATATTTATCCAATTTAGTTCATTAGAATATATTTATATTGAATTTAGATATAAAAGATAAATGAACTTTCAAACATTCTCACTTTAAAAATCAAATTTCTCACTACATCTACGAGGTTAGCATTCAATTTAATTTTCTTGATTTTATGAATTGAATTTAAAAAAATAGATATAACATATAGTAATAAGTATTATTTTTTATTCTAATTAGATCATCTAAATTTAAAAATAAATATTGGGGAAATTTATTAAGATGAATTACAATGATTGTGGTAATATTTCACATAATAATTGAATAATCCTTAAATGTATGGGCACAAATAACCTAAACAATTCTCCAAAACTTATTTTATAGACATATTTTTGCATAAAACTGAAATTATTACGTTTTTTTTAAGATTTTATGACTTTTATTATGTATAAAATTTGGTACACATACCTTATTTTAAAAAATTATAAGTCTTTCCCTTTTCATCCATATAGATTTCCACCATATCACCCCATATTAACACATATAAAACCCCTTTGGATCATCCAATATCTACCCAATACTCTTCCTAACTTCCATCTCTTACTACTTAAATCATCTATTTGTCCTTAAATCCATCTAAGTAATCCCTTTGGTGCAAACCAAAAGGAATTACCCAAAGAAGAGTTAACATCATTCCTCAAGCTCCTTTCATTTATTTTCTATCTCCACCACCTAAATTATTATTATTCAATTAATAAATAATATACTTAGTATTTGTATTATACTTATATTTTTTATTTTAAGAATTATAACTAAACTTATAAACACTTCTATCTAATGGCTAACTAACATATTGTTCTTGTGTATGGTGAACTACAGCCTCACAGAACGATGATTGTTCATTTTTACTTGACCACCATTCACAATTTGTAATTATTATGGGAAAACTATTTATATATGATAAATATTATATTTATTCTGTATTATTATTATTTAGTTCTTTTATATCAAATACATCTATAATTTTCATCTTCTGTAAATATGATATCATCATTTATGGATAGGTGGACTACTGCCTCCTCAATGTGATGTGATTCATTCACATATTACAAGAAATGTATTAAGGATGTTTTTAGTGAATATATAGGATATTTATAACTAAATAATACTATTATAATTATATTATATACATATTGACATATATTTAATTTACATAAATTCTTTCAATAAGAACAAATGGAATCATCGGTCATGCGTACGTATGACTTACTATCTCTATAACCACTGTATTTAATTTAATATCTATATATATTTTATTTATTATTATAAATACATATACACTGAATATATATGATATTTATATAATTTTTTACACTATCGAGGAATTTAAATCATGATCTATGTAAGATGATCAAGAATAATAATTCAAAACATGTACGAAGAATAAAGAAGATATTACTCGAAGTGAAGGTTAAAAAAGAATTTTTAAAAAGTGGGTAATATAAATTAATAATAACATGAAATATGCTATTAGATAAAAGATAAATGTTATATAAAATATATATTATAAACATATATTTAATATACAAGAGGCTTGTATGAGTATCATGTGAGTCAAGACAGAGGGTAAGGGAATTTTATATAACATTACATTTCAATTAGATATATTCCATGATCACCACTATTTTATTTTTCCATGGAGAAAATACTTTCCATTAATGTATTATATGATAATTATTATTTAATTTATGGTTATTTACAAATCCATTATATGATCATTATTTGATGAGGTTTATGTTTCAAAAAAAACTAAATCGGTAAGATTGTTTTGACTCAATTTTCCTTTTATGAGACACATGTTTTTTATGCACAAACATTCATTATCATGGTATAATAATCCCATTTAATATTTAATATCATGAATATCCTTATTTAAATGATATATTATATTTCTAGTAATTCCATTTTCTTACATTAATAGTATGATCTTATGTTACCATGTGTTAAGATTTTATTGAAAGAATATCGTCCTTTGTTGAGATTATTTATGATCATTATTCCAATGATAAAATAAATTGATCCATCTCTCAAGAACACTCATAAATTTTATTCTTCTATGTTTATTAAATATATTTCAATGTACAAGTACCATTATTATACTCTTTGGTAGTTATATAATAATTATGATTTTTTAAAGAAATATCTTATCATACATCTATCATCGGTCAAAAATATATTTTATTTTAAAAACCATGTTTTCAAAAATAATTTAAAATAAATTTTTGAATGAAATTTTAAGAATATTTTTTCAGAAAATGTATTTTATTTATTTGGGGATTTCAAAGATTCCTTTATTAGTTTTGAATGAAAATTTCCAAAAAAAATTATTTCAAATATTTCTTATGTTTCAAAAAATGTTTTTCAATGAAAAATGGATATTTTTCTCAAAAAATGGTTTTTAAAAGATCATTAAGAATTATTTCCTTTTTTAGAATTAATATATTAGTTTTACTCAAGAATTTATAGGTAAATTATTCAACGTTTTCATTCATATTATTTCTCTAAATGGTTTATGTTTTAATGGCATGATGTTTATGAAACTTATTTCTATTTCAAATGTTATATGATGTTGAAACCCATTTATTTTCATGGGTTATTTTTTGATGAAATGATTATGAATCCAGTATATTTTTCCATATTTTAGGATATACTTACATGTTTATTGTACACATTTAGTTTCATGGGTTATGATATGATTTTTTTATGATTTTTTTTCACATGTATTTATGATTTTATTATGAGATGGGTGGAACGGATATCTCCCCTCAATGCATTAGATAAATATTTATATATAATTAGATACTCTAAAAAGTTCTTGGGAGAGAACTTTAACACCTAAGATTGCAATGGTAGTAAACCATCACTACCAATATAGAATGTGGAGTGAACACATAATACAAAGATGAACATGGGAGTGAACCATAAACACCAATATGGTATGGGGATTGAACCCATACTAATAATATGTCTTTAACAGTGATTCCTTTACTACTATAGAAAAAAATTTATATTCTTATGTGTCCTCCACAATTCCATGTAGTATATATATGTTACGCTTTTATGTCTTCTATTTTTTATTTCATTATGATTCAGGTCTTATGAACTTCCATTATTTAGCCTATGATTCATGTTTAATAAATTTTTATATGGATGGTATGATCATGTAATGTTAAAATCTCATTCACATACCCCTATGCTCATATTTATTGACCCATTTATACCTTTTTTTACACTTAATGGGCATATTATATCACCTGATTTTATGTTTCCTTTCACAAATTATGAATGTATATATTAGGTATGATGTGTCTAATAATTTTTCTATTCATTAAGAACAAAGTGGTAGATAATGAGGTTAATTTATGTTCGAATATTAATGTTTCCACATTTCCAAAGGTGTTAGAATAACACGATCTATGGGTGTCTATCTGAATAATTTTTTATTATTAAAAAAATACTATATAGTTTTAATTCATGAAAAGAGATGATTTATATAGTTGGTATTAGAGAAATGGTTTAGTTATCCTTTGGAATATTGGATGAGAAAACCTTACTGAGAACCCTAAGGAAATGTCTAAGGATATGTATAAGGATAAGGTAAAGTATAATAAAATGTCCTAGAATATTTGTAATGGATAAGGTGAGTTGTTTCCTAGAATCATATCCTTATCCAAATATTACAAGTGGATGTGACTCTATGTTATATGAATATGGATAAAAACACTAAAAATGCATGTCCGGACTACCTTGGCATAACTGGTATAAGAAAATGGGTGTTATTACACACCTGGTTTAACTGTCCTATGGGATATGCTTTCAAAATTCACAAACACTTCATGATGAATCATGAAGGATTTATATATTGGTTTCTTATGAATAACCTAGGAAAAACCTATAGTGTTATAAATTAAGTATGGTGTCATAATTAGGATATCATATACGTAAATATTTATGATGATGTGGTTCCTCATTATCATAACTATTTATTTATTAATGTTTTTTTCAATGTATTAACATGATGGAACTACATTAATGGTGACTATGATAGATAGTGCACTAATTTTCTTCATGTGAAATCAAATTATATGGGATTTGGAATGAAAAATATAATTGTTAAGCTCACACAACTTTATAAAGCTATAAATAATGGTGGAATTCAAAATGATAGAAAGTATGATGAATCCATTGTTATATACAAGTTAAATTTCACAAGACATTCAAGGTAAAATTTAGGAATTTTCATTCAACCTGAATGTAATGTTGATTGGTTCTTCACTGGCATAAAGCCAAGTCTCATTTGGGCGTTATCAAAATAAGATTTTAGTAGTGATGAATAGATTTTGTGTTGTTCAATCAAGGATGAAATGGAGATTGGAGTAACGTATAAATCTTATCGTTTTGAAAGGAAATGGAAAAAATATTATAAATAAAAATATAAAAAACAATAATAGAAGAATATGTTCATTCCTTTATTCTATTTTTCTACAAAGAAATGTTAAGGAAATTTACTTAAGGTGTATAATAAATGTTTTATGTGTGGAAGGGAATGGAATCAAGAATTTTATTACTAGTGTAATAAATAATATGTTACCTAAAGTGGTGAATGGAGAAAAATCTACATATAATGTACCTCACATTCTTTAGTGCTGAAAGTGTAAGGAGAATGGTCATAAAGCTAAACAGTTCCCAAACCCATGGTCTAGTGATGATGATTGACATCAGAAATCTATTTATAGAAAGTACATGTGGAAATATCATTTAATCATTATTTCTAATGAGGGGTGATATAATAATGTGGTGAATTGTATACTTACCAAAGGCTCTAAAACTACTAATGTCTTATTTGATTCTAGATCAACCCAATTATACATATATAGAGAATTTTTTAATTTTTTTATGATTCCAAAAAAATGATTACATCTATATTTAGGAGTGTATACCCCTAATGGTATGATGATCATATCCAAATTCTAGTATTCCTCTCCATTTGACTTTTGTGGGAATGTGATTCTTGAATATCTTCTCATTCATCATTTAGTTGAATTTGATATCGTCTTATTAATCTATTGGTATTATTTCCATAAATCTGACAACAATTTTTGAGGAAGGGATGTTATGTTTGGTATTTCAGACCCTACTATGATATTCTATCAATGTTATGATATGTGTTAACATCTTGTGTAAATTAAATCCATTTTGTGGGTATTTACGCAAATTCATAAAAAATATTATAAGAAATGGTTGGGGATAAAATTGACATCGATGATATGCCTATTGTTCAGTAATTTGGGGATTTATTTCTTGAAGTGTTTCCCAACCTTCCACCAAAATGTGAAGTTGATTTCTCAATAAAACTCATACCTGCTTCCATATAAATTTCATGCAATACTTATAAAATATAAAAATTGTGTTATTGGAATTAATAAAACAAATCCAAGAAAACAATGGTTAGGGATTCATTCATCCAAGTTTGTCACCTTTGGGTGAACCTGTTCTTCCTGTGGAAAATAAAGATAGACTGATGAAGCTCTTTATTAATTATAAATAGTTGAACTAGATCACAATAATGAATAATTATCCCATATTTTTATTGATGAATTGTTTGATAAAATACACAGAGCTCAATAATTTTCAAAGATTGACCTTCATTCCATATATCATAAATTAAGGGTTAATAAAGTTTATATACCAAATAAAACATTATATATGAGATATGGAAAAATTGATTATATAATTATTCCTTTTGGTATTACCAATTCCCCTATAATTTTCATGAATATGAGGACTAGAGTCTTTAGATAATACCTAAATTAGTTTGTGGTAGTCTTTATAGATGATATTATTATTCATTCAATGAGAAAGGAAGATCATTAAATTGACTTTAAAATTTTGCTAAAGACCCTATGGAAGGAGGAAATATATGAAGAAAATAAAAAATTATAATTTTGGCCTCATAATGTTTAATTTTTGGGTCAAATAATCTCTAGAGAGGCAATTATAGTATATCCATCAAAGACCGAAGATAATGAATGATGGCCTAGACCAACCACCGTGATAGAGATTAATTGATATCTTGTTTTAGCTAAATAATGTAAATGGTTTTTGGATAATTTATCATGAAAATCTAATCTCATCACAATGTTAACTCAGAATATTTTGAGGTTCCTATGGATTGATGAATGTGATGAAAATTTCAAGGAACTGAAGTAAAGGTTAGTTAGTGGTCCTATACTTACATTACCCCATAGTGGATAATGGTTTCCAATATATAGTGATATATCCAAGAAGGTATTGGGATGTGTTATTACAAATAATGACATAGAGATTGATGATTCTCTGTGAGAGTTGGAGATTCACTAATAAGATTACCCAACTCATGATTTTGATCAAGTAGTGGTAATTTTTTCATTAAATATATGGAGGAATTATCTTTATGAAGAAAAGTTTGATGTATATTATGATCATAAAAGTCTGAAAAATATATTAACATAGAAGGAATTTAACATGCTCTAATATGATGGATAGAGTTGATAGAGTATTATGACTACTCAATGCATCCCCACCATGGAAAAATGAAAAATGTGGTCGATGATTTTAGTTGATAGTATCATGCTATGTTATCCATGACGAGGTTCAAAAAATATCCATAATATCAATATTTTCAAATGGTTGATCTAGAAATCCTGAAGGAAGGTAAAATCATAGATTTCTCAAATGAATGTTTAACCATTAACAAAATAAATGATTAGGGAGGTGTATAAGGAAGATATATAGATAGAAAATCATGTAAGAAATCATCATTATTTTAACCATGATCAAGATGGAATGATATGGTTCAGAAATAGTGTATGTTTTTCTTCCATACTAAATTTGAAGAAGGATATATATGAAGAAGCTCATAGTTCTTCATTTTCTATACATCTTGTAAGTACACATATTTATAAGGATTTTAATGAATGCTTATGGGGGATGGAAGGAAGAAAAATATCAAAGAGTTTTTATCTCAGTTCTTGGCATGCCAACAAATTAAGCCTGAAGGAAAATAGTCTAAAATGATGTTACATCCATTGCCTATACCAAGATGTAAATGGGAGAACATCGCTATGGATTTTGTCATTAGACTCTTCGAAACCTTTAAAGTGTTTAATTCTTTATGGGTGGTAGTAAAACTCATTACAAAGGCAGTACACTTCATCACTATAATATAAGACTTCTCTCAAGATTAGATATCTAGGATATAAATTAAGTGAGTGGTACGGTTGCATGGATTACCACATACCATTATATTAGATCATAATTCAAGTATTTCCTTTATGTACTGGTGAATTATATAGAAATTAATTCATAAAGAATTGAGTTTCAATACTACAAATCATTGTTAGATGGATGGTCAGTCTAAAATATCAATTCAAAACCTAAAGGATATGTGGAGATCTTTTTCGTTATATTTCAATTTTGGTTGGGATAAACAACTTCCTATAGTTATGTTTTCATACAATAATATCTTTCAATCAATAATTTAGATATAACATAATGAAGCCCTCTATGTTAAGAAATGTATATCTTGAACATGCCAAGATGATGTTGGGGAAAGAAAGCTATTAGGACTTAAGATTCAAGATGAAATGGTCAGGAATTTTAGAACCATTCAGTAGCATATTATTCAATATCAAAGTTTCCAGAAAAGTTATATTGATAACTGTCTATGTGATCTAGAATTTTATGATAGTGAAAAGGTTTTTATATAAATCTCTCCCTAGCATAAGGTTATGTGAGGAAAAACAAGTTTAAATGATATATCATACATAGAAAGTTTTATGAAGATAGTACACTATCCTTATCAATGCTTTTTAGAGAAAACACTAGTTATAGAGGTTACATGGGAACTAGGGGATATGATGAAGAAAAAGTACCCTCATTTTTTTAAATAAATTATAATTTTCAATGGAGAAATTAATTTTAATTGTGGTAGAGCATAACACACCATTTTTATGGATTTTTTTTGAATGAATTCATTTTCAATGATTTTTTCATTTCATGAATTGAAAAATTACTTTAATGTGACATCGACTTTGAATTATCTACACATGATACTGACTTGTCTAGCGTTACACACAACACCAAGTTTCTATGAAAAATCAATTTATTGTTATAATTATTTAAATGAGATAGTTATAACCTATCCATTAATCATATTAATATAAATAGTAATAACTAATTTTAAAATATGTTATATAATTTTTTTGGTAATTAAAACATATTTATAATGGAAAATATAATTTTTCTTAAAGTCCTTATTTGTTTTAAAATATTATTTTCTTAAATGGTCTTCCTTTCTGGTCCATGTGTGAAAAATAGTAGAACTTGTATTAGAAACATTTGTAAATTTTATTTTATTAAATAATCATAATATTTTAAGTTTTAATGTCATAATTATCTTAGGGTGACTTTTTGGTCTTATTCTGAGAAACATCATTTTTGGATAAATAAGGATAAATGCTGCATTTTAATTCAAAACATTTTTTTGTCTAATCTTTTCATTTAGATAAATGATATTTTATGTTAGTTTAAAATTAAAATTAGATCAATAATATATATATTAATTTTATTTAAACCTTAAAAAAATTAATGATGACTTTTTTTGGTAAAAACATGTGTACACCAAACATGTTTTCCAAAAATCCAAGTGTGTCCCATCCCTTCTTGATAAAAGGCCGCCAACACTCCCCCATCGTCACAACACTCAAACCACATAAGATTAGACATGATCACATGAGTAAACTTCCAAAAATACATAAATTACTCTATTAAATATACCTTTGGGTATAAATCCATCCAAGGAAGCCCATTGGTGAAAACCATATGGAATTACCCAAAGAAGATAGAACATCTTTCCTCAAGATCCTTTAATTTTTTTTCATTATCCACCACATTAGTTAATCTTAATCCATGAAAAAATAATACAATAATTATCCTTAAAATACTAGGTTGTTTTTATGTTATTTTTTTGACCTTCACGTACACACACATCCATATAATGGGTAACAAACTTTCCATTCTTTTGTAGGGTAAACTACCACCTCACAAAACAATGATTGTTCATTTTACATTACTACCTTTCATAGTAGGGAATTATGATGAAAAAGATATTTTTATATGATATATATTATATTTATTATTAAATCATTCTTATTTAATTATTTTATAACACATACCTATTTACATTCCATCTTTTCTAAATATAATAATAGCATTTGGGAAAATGAGGACTACAGTACCTTCAGAGCGATGTGTTTCATTCACAATTTACATGGAATGTGTTAACATAGGTTTTAGTGAGAATATATGATATTTATAACATAATAATTCTACTATAATTCTATTTTATACATATATACATATATTTCATTTAATTAATTTATTTCAATACAACAACAAAGTGTAAACAACACTATACTTACGTATAGTCTACAGTCACCATGAACGATGTATTCTATTTTATATTTTTTGTATTTGATATATTATAATAAATACATATATATAGAATATATATAATTTTTATATAAATTTTTACATTCTATAAGTAATTAAATCATCATCTAACAAATAATATCAATAATAATAGTACAAAACATTTATGATGAAAAAGGAAGATATTACTGGAAGTGAAGCCTTAATATAGAATTGATAATAAGTAAGTAATATTATGTCATCATAAAATAACATATATTATTAGATATAAGAATAAGGTTTTGTAAATTTTTTATAATAATATTATACTAGTTATATAGGAGGCTTATATGAGTACAACGAGTGTCAGAACATAAGGTGGTTGAATTTCATCTCACTTTTTATATCCGTGAAATAAATGGATGATTCACCACTCTTTTATTATAAATGGTGTATATACAAACCATGAATTTATTATATGATTATTATAATTGAATTTATGGGTATTTAAATATCCACTCAATGAGCTTTCTTTCATGGGTATTATTTTTCAAATTTTCCCAAATGAGTAATATATTTTTGTCACAATTTTTCTTTATTTAAGACACAAGTTTTGTTAGGAAACTACATTATTTTTCAAGGTTTATATAATTATATTTGACATGTTATATCATGAATATACTTATTTTCATGATATTTTATGCTTCATGTAATTCATGTTTCTTACATAGAGTGTATTATCCAATGTTACCACGTGGTAAGTGTTTTTTGATACAATTTCTTCATTTAATGTGATTTTTTATGATTATTCTTCCATTGATGAAATATTATTATACAACTCTCAAGAAAACTAATCAATTTTTATATCCAATATTTATTGAAGATTTAACCGTTTAAAATTATCATTTTTTAACTCATTTCTAATTATTATAATTATGAAAATTCTTATAATAAATAACCGATAGTATTTATCTCTTCAGTCATAAATATATTTTACATCAAAAACAATTTTTCAAAAAATGTTTGGAATTTTTTTACATTATATCGTTGAAGATCATTTTCATTGAAAAATGATGGTAAATTTGTTTTATGGATTTCAAATCTTCCATTATATATTTTCAAAATATATTCATAATGAAAAATACATTAAAACATATCTTCTATTTTAAAATGTCTTTTCAATGACGAAAGGATATTTTCCAAAAGATATATTTTTAAAAGAACCATGAAAAATATTTCCCATATAAGATGAAGTCTGTCAGTGTTATTTATACGTTTCTAGGGAAAACGATTCAATTTTTCCATTCAAATTATTTTTTTGAATGGTGTATGGTTTGATGGAATTTTGTTTATGAAACTCGTTTTACTTTCACAGGTTATATGCTTATCAAACAAACATATATTAATTGATTATTCATTTGATGAAATAATTATAAAACATATATCTTTTTCAATAGTTTTTAATATGATTACATTTTTATGATACCCATTACATTCCATGGTTTAATATCTGATTATGTATATTTTTTAGGACACGTAATTATTATTTCAATATGAGTTGGGTGGGGCCTATATCTCCCACAAATACATTTGGTAAAAATTTACATCTCAAGATATCGACTAATATGGTCTTGGGAGTGATTATTGACTATTAATATGTCTATGGGAGTTATCCATGACTACTAAGAATGTATGGATATTGAAATAATAGTAGTATGATGGCCATGGGAGTGAACCACGATGATAAGGATGGTACCAGAAGTGAAATAGTACTACAAAGATAACCTTTGAAGCATTTCCTCGACTATTACAAGAATCATTTTATATGTTTTCTTGTATTCTATAATTCTATATATTATTCATGTGTTATGCTTTCATGTATTATGTTCTATATTTTTTTATGATTAATTTATTATGATCTACCAATATTTATTCCATGATTCAGTTTTATGATCTTATAAAATGAAGGGTATGATCTTATAATGATATGATCATGTTCTCATACCCCTATGCCCATGTTTATTTTAACATGTATCTCTAGATTATCCTTATTAAGCATATGATCTCATCCCTTTTTATGTTTCCTATTATAGGTTACGAAGACATGTATTATTTACGATGTGTATAATAAGGGTGTGATTGATGAAGAACCTAGTGGGATATAATGTAGTTCACTTATGAATCAGTAGTTATGTTTCTATGTTTCCCAATGTACAATACTAATATGTTATTTGGGTTTCTATATGTATAATGATTTAAGTATTATGAAAAATCAATGCAATGAAGTCCATAGTGATATATTCCCACTCCCATATTGGTGTGGGTAGTGGTTGCAATACCACTTTATAAAGTCTTCTATCTGCTTTCACATATTGACATACCAATCTCTTTATTATCTAATAAGTAATATCCCTTTTCATATTGTCCCACCAATACTAATCACAAAGTTTCCTATACATTTTAGTGCTTCTAAGATGTATTGACAATGTAGAGCTACGAGCTTCATCACTCAAATACATATTTATATATGGGATAGATGGAACACATAGCCTTTTATGAAATTTTAATGAACCTTATTGATGAATATTGAACTCTATAAATATCTCATTCTTCTTAGACTCTATCATTGTTTGTAAAAAAATTTCTTCTCCTATGATATATCTTGATATTCTATATTAATGATGGTTGATAAATCATTTGGGATAAGGTTGATGTTGTTTGTTCCCTTATGATTCTCATGTTTAGTTTTTTCTATGTCAATAGTCGAAGTATCTCACCAATTCCTTATCATTTCTAGCACAACCGGGTACTTCCTACTTAATTCATCAGTGATTTTTTTTACTCATCTAGGGTGATAATGAATTGAACATTCTTATAATTTTAGATGTTCCAACAATCAACTCGTCTCATATTAAATTCATTTTGTATTAATATATTCCTCAAACAATGGTTGTCTATGTATATATCACCATTCTACCAATAAAGATAGTGCCTCCTTATTTTCAATGTAAAAATAAAAAGTATTTATAGGTCATGCATAGGAAACTTCTTCAAATGAGTCTTTAACTATTGATATTCATAAGCAATCACCAAGTCATTTAACATGAGGATTAACCTAATAAATATCATAAGATCATCAATATAAATAATGAAACCTTCTCCGATAGAGATTAGAGTAAACGTAGGTGTAGTAACCAATCTACTCCTTTTCACATGGAAATTATATTTAAATCCTTTTTAACAAGTGAAAATAGCCCCTTTTTGAGTTAAAATGGTTGATATAATATGATTTAATGAAACATTTATCACAAACCTTCTATAGTATACTTCTAAACAAAAGGTATTATAAACCCAGGTTACCATTTTTGAATGAGGCCACTTCTCTATTGCCTTTGTCTTCACAAGGTCAACTAATAGTACTTCATAGGTTATAATGTGCCCCAAAAATTAAACATGTTATAGCCTAGAAATCAAATTTATTGAATTTTACAAATATATTATCCTTCCTTAGAGTTTCCAATATAACCCATAGTTCGTCCTAATTATCCTATTTAGTTATAAAATATATCATAATATAATCAATAAATCTACCATGAATTTATAAATGTAGTAATCAAAGGATATATTAACCAAATACATAAATATATTAGGATCATTATTTAATCTGAAGGGCATAACTACAAACTCATAATGACCATATCTTGTGTAGAAGGTAGTCTATAGAATATATTCAGTCTTTACCCACAATTGATGATAACCAGATTAAAGATTAATCATGTAGAATAATTGAGCCCCATGAATCTGATCAAATAAATAATCAATACTTGGGGGATGGTACATTTCCATCACTGTGATCCCATTAAGTACTTTATAATAAATATAAATCTACATTTATCCATCATTATTCTTTTCAATGAGAATATGTTCTCCCTAAGTATACACACTTGGTTGGATAAATCCCTTCTCCAAAATATCTTGATGTTTCTTATTTATTTCATTTAACTAAATATTTTATATTATATATGCGGTCTTTCATATCATCTTAGATACATGTATGAGTTCAATAGAGACCCTACCTCTGTTTATGGGGGAGTTATAGGTAACGGTTTATTTAATAAATCAATTTATTCCATAATTATAGGAGAATTATCTACATTTATACTTTTATTTCCTCATTCATCTTCACCAATCATCTCTATAAAGAATGCTATGAGTTATTGTTCTAGAAAAAGCTCATGTTAGGATATGTCACTGTTTAAAATTAAAGTAGGTTTACAATTCAACGCTACTAAAATTTATTTTCTTTTAAATATGATATTAGCATTATCCATTGAGACACAGTCCATCCCAAGTAAAATTTTTAATTACCACATGGTAATGACTACTAGATTAATTATGAGATTGTACATAAAAAAGTAAATAATAGAGATTATATACGCCGATGATTCTAGGATAATCACTCAAGGATTCTTGATTGATGACTCCACTTATATTTGTTAAAGTATTGAATCTATATTCTTTTCAAACTTGAATGAATTAAAGGAATACATAGATCTATAATAAATCAATGTTCTTCCTATATTTTAGGGGAAAATGAGAGTACCTACCACCACATTATTTGGGGCCTCTACTTCATCTATCATGATATAAAATTCCAAAACATACTCTATTGGACTATGATGGTTGTTGTGGTGTTTTCCCTCTATTATATTTTGATATGTACATTTTTAGAAAAAATTCCCAAGTGGTCTACACATGAAGGAAATATCTTCTAGGTGATCTTACAAAGTCTTTCCTTTGTCGTTACTGTTGAGAAGTTGAGTCTTAACAACACCACAATAATTTTGAGATATGTGTCCATCTATTACACACATTTATCACATTCCACAGCAAAGAAATAGGTATCCTTAATGCTTTGTCCCACATTTCATTCACATGGGATGTTGAATATTAATTCCTCATATCTCATGACCGAAATTCTTCTCTAAGGTTGGATCCATTGACCTATTTGTTTCAATCGATCTATGTGAAAAATGTATCTCTCCTAACACTAATTAAATGTTCATTTAACTCTACATTCTCTTCTCACAACTTTAATAGTCTTTATTTTCTTGATTATATCTTATTTGGGGTCTCATTCTACTAAAGAAACCATCAACCATTCCGTACGGATCCTCAACTACGATAGAGGTGTATTGAGAAATTTTGGTAAAGTTCATCTCAAATCATCCACCTGATACATTTTCTTTTACTTTACCTCTAGAAATTCCATATCCATCCTTGTTCCCATAGAATGGGGAAAATATTTATTGAAAAATATTCCCCTCAAATCTTCACCCACCATAGCATCGAACTCCCTTCTTGTATTGATGTTTTTAATTAGTGTCCACCATTGATCATCTTCTCCTTATAAGTAGTATATTTATAGGGTGAATTTATATTGCTTAAAACAATGGTGTATAGAAAAGATCTTTTCTATAGATCCTATCAGCTATTTAGAAATCAACGTGTTGGTAGATCCACTAAATGAAGTTGTTCATTGACATATAAAGGACATAAAAAATTTGTTCCCCTAAAGGTGAATTTAGTCTCCCAATTTGAATCAAGTTATTATTAATAAATTGATTTAGTTGATTCATCATATTCATTAATTTCTCCATTCCATCTTCTATCATAATGGAATTAGTGCATCATCCATTTCACACACTATTTCTGTGGTTCCTCATATATCCCACCATTATTCTAAAAGAGGAAAAACATAGTGACAAACATTCTAGTTTTATAATTACTATAATTATAAAGGGATTTTATGACATAAAACATCATCCTTAAAATTTATTTTAATCTCTTATAATAATAATTTCATTTTCTCTATAACTTTTAAAAATGATCAAGAAAATATTTTCATTAACCAAAAAAACCCCATAGGTGTGTCAAACATGGTGTGGGTAAAAGCCCATTATCGTGAACCATTTATCATCCGAGTCTAAATCAATGTTGTGTTTCAGGTGTTACCAGTAGGTTTAACTGAGCCAGAGCCACATCCACTTTTAGTATTTAGATTGGAATATATTTTTTGGAAATCACTTACTTGATAATTACAAAAATTATATTATGTTTATTGATTTTTCTACTTGTCCCTATGGCTCATGCCATAAATAACTACGCATAATGTGATACCAACCATGAAATATCTCCATTCTATTACATAACTTTTCAGAACATGGTACAAATAGAGGATTTTTTCATGTTTACTTTCTAGGGAATAATTTTTATAATACATGAAAAATAAAAACATTATTCTATTTCCACTTGAAGGAACCATAATGGGTTCACCCAAAGTAACTTTTACTATATCTCATATCCTTGGGATATACATTAAAGGAATGCTGTGAGAATTAATCCCAGTAAGGGTATAATAACAATAGACATATAACATGACATCATGAGACGTATCAATAAGAACATGGATTATAATGATAACGCATGATAAAGATGTGTATAATAATAATAATATCATGAATCATAACATTTAAATTCGGCTACAAAATTTAAATAAGACATTAATAAGAATATCACCATGGTTTATCACCAAGGTGTCATAAATGAAAATTCCCAAGGTTATTCACCAAGGTATTGTAAAACATGTCTTTTCAAGAGATTAAATACTTAAAAAAATGCCTCGAAGCACTATATTGGTTAACCCTTCACATGAATCAACATCATGTGAGCCATATATATTATAAAAAATCATTTCAATAATAGTGCCTCGAGAATAATGAACAAGTTTCTTATCAATATCATTGTATACAAACATACTAAAATACATGATCATTACATACTTTTAAACCCATGGAATAAAAATGTGGGCTTAATACATGTAAATCCTTGAATAAATTAGTCATTTTCACATGTATTTGAATACCCATTTAAGATAAAATAGGTTTGGGTAATCAAATATAAGGGAAAATATAATTTGTCAGGTAAAACATATAAATTCAAGAAATAAATTCACCAACATGAAGGGTATAAAATGTGGTCTTGGAAAATGAAAAAATAAAAGTGTACAAGGTGTCAACCATTCATAAAATACTATTCATATATTAATTAGATGATAAAAATTATAGAAAAGAATATTTTATGAATTTAGAATACATCCTTCCTGAAAAGAGAACTAGAATGGAAAAGAGAAGTTCAGATTTACCATATCTTGAAGAGTTACTCCTAAATCATGAGGAATGGAACAATGTGGGCTTCAAGAAACCATCAGTGGACTCCATGGGAAGAAAAATAATCAGAACATTACGAATGATGGATTGAGTGTGAATAAAAATGGATAAATGGGTGTGAATTTGTTGAAAAATTAGAGGAATTGTTTAATGATTTCACAATATAGGTCTTGGAAAACTAGGACCTGTAAAATAAAAAACCATTGTCATAAAAATGGATTTTATCATGGTTTTATAAATTTTAGTGATATTTTTAGTAATTTTAATCCCTCATAACCAAGAACCATTTTTAACACATATTTGGGCATGGAATTGTAAATATTCCACAAAGTTATGATTTTAAAAATCAAATTTTATTTTTTTAGACTTTGAAATGTCACTAATAGTTTTCGAAATTGATTTAAATATATTAATATAATTAATATTCATAAAATACCATATTTTATTCCTTGGTTTTTAGTTAATTAAATATTACATCATTATGAAATATTAATTATGTATTTAAAAATATTGGAAACCGAATACTGTATTTTTAATATTCATGGAAAATTATTGTATTTTAGAACATTATCATAAATATTCCCTAAAATAAATTTGATTTTATGATTTAAAATATGATGTTTTTTTATTAGAAATATTATCTGATTATGAGAATTTTAACTTCTTAATATAAAAGTCCTTATTGATAAAAAATAGAAATATTTATGGAATATCCAAACTGATGAAACTTATAAAAATATCATAGGCCATTATAAAATTATTTAATAAATTATATTTTGATAATTTTGTTTTAAAAGACGATTTGATTAAAAAATATTATTCATAATAGATTATGTATCATAAGAGATAATATATTTCTTAGAAAAATATAAAATAATGTTTTATTTGTGTCAAAAAATAAAATTATCAAATTCATATCAATTAAAAATATATTTGATTAAGAAAAATAATCTTAAGAGGAATTTAAGGAATAAAATATTTATTAATATGAAGTAATTTACAAATTATATAACTATATTCAAGAAATGTAGCCCCTTATCACACACACATATGACCTAAGGGTAAGGTATTTGATTATGGTAGTTTTGCGAGGTGGATTGGATATTATTAGAATTGTTGTAATACTGATTAATTTGAACTTATTATATATGATACTTTATTCAAGATTCACTTATTGAATCTCGATATGGCATTTTTCACGGTTGAACCCCAGGGACGATACCTCCATCCCGTGTTCCGACAGATGGGTTTCCAACAACACAACTCCACTAGTTGAGGCCATTGATTATCCTTTCTACATAAATTATCCTATATCTTTAATACTTATAAACACTAATTATAATGGATATATTATCAACCAAGGATACAATTTACAATTTTCATATTGAAAAGTGAACATATAATGGCTATATCAAAATGGTAACATTTCTCTTTATACTCTATAAATACCACAATATTACTTCACTCAAAATTCACCACAAACTTCTCCCTAAGAAATTTTTTTCATTTATTAATATATTTAATTGATTAATAATATTTTTTTCATTTCTATCGTATTTTCAGTGGGGTTGATCATTCTAGTATATTATGTTGATCTTTACCTTCACATTTTATCTATTCTATTTTATATTTTTTACGAGTTATAATATTCTCCATTTTAATTAGTTTCACTTATAACTAACGTAATGA
Source organism: Viscum album (assembly GCA_963277665.1). NCBI lineage: Eukaryota > Viridiplantae > Streptophyta > Magnoliopsida > Santalales > Viscaceae > Viscum > Viscum album. The sequence continues at coordinate 1,382,328,623 of OY728164.1, forward strand.
TCACTATTAATGAGATAAATTTTGTTGGTTTATCATTATTTTTCACATCTAGCATATTATATAATATTTCAAAAACATTCATATTAGAAAAAAATATCATTTAAAATGTCTCGGTTGTTACCACAAACCCAACACAAAACAAAGAAAATGATCATAGAGAGTCCTTCCCAACATCACGCTCTTACATTTACCTGTATACATCAAAACCTTGGCTAAAAAACCAATGGAAAAAGTATGGTGTGAGAACTATATATTTATAGAAACCAATAATAAATATAAATAATGTATACAAACATGTATCCATTGTTCTTATATAAAACAAATATCTAAAATAATTCTAAAAATAATAATTTTCCCATATAAATTCATCATTTGGATTTATTTTCAAAATAATTACATATTAAAAGACAGAAAAATGTGAGAGAGAAACATTAATTAAAATATATATGAAAAATTTAAATGAATTCATATCTCATAAGATAACCATGTGATAATTTAAAACATCATTCATAAATGGATCTAAGATAATGAAATATAATTTATCTCTAGACTATGGGAATACATAACTAGATCATGTAAATACTACTAATAAAACATTAACATGAATCCAATAATATCACGTCTAGACAAAATCAATTGATATCATAAACATATCCCCTACTGGTTCAAGAATCATTACAGATTTTATATTTCAAAAAAAAAGTTAACCACAATGTTCTGATGTGCTATATTTAAAAATAAAATTTAATTACCCATCCTCAAAATTTTATAAAACATTATCACATGGGATGCATCATTGGAAATCTATTTTAGAGGCAAAAACATAAGACGAATTTTTTTATGTACATGGTGTGGAAAACTATTTCTAAATCAAAATCACTTTAAAAAAATTCATAATACACTCAAGATGTAATTTCATAAAACAAGCCAATTATATTTCATATCTATAAATTTCATAAAACATTCAAAATAAATTTATAATAACCCAAGATAAATCAAAAGATAAAATCATTTCATGGATAAACCTATATATGCAGAAAAAAAATCCTTTTTTATTCTATGAACAGTGATGACAACTAAATATATCTAGTCCCCAAGATACAATATCTATTACAAGAACACTCAGGAAGAAGTTAACATCCCAATATATTGTTATATGAAATGATAATGTCCAAAAACAATCCTAGAATACTGTTAATATGAAAACATTTATGAAGTGATGCGTATTATTGGTTTAATGGTGGAATATAATTTCATGGCCTGTAATAAACCCCTTCATTAAAGTAACACATAACTACAATAATATCCCTATAATATTGGGTGTTGATTGAGTGTTTCAAAAAGGAGAAACTAATAGCACCACAACATAGTGCGGACCACAAAACATATTAACTTCTCCTAGGAGAATCACCAAAGGGATCAACTAATCTCTATCCCCAAAACCTAATATTTTTTGTACCCCCATAGCCTACACCATACTTGTGGTGAGTCTTATTGTCAGTAACATACAGGGTGACCACTAAGAGGCCATTCCTGGAACTACACCTTACACAAGGAATTGTGGATCATGAAATTTCATCAATGAGGCCAAAAGGCACTCTATAGCCTCCAACATAACTATGGTTCTTCACTTCTACATAATTGACAAAGGAATAATTTTTGTACCACTATGCCCCTTTGAAACTTCTAAATATGAAAAAAACAAACTTATGTGTCAAATGTAATTATAGATGTGCTATAGATGGAATAATATTTCTCCCCACCATAAATTATATTTACCCCCAGATATAATTACAATAATTAAAAATAAAAGAGACTAGATTGTTTCTTCAACATTAATACCTCACACTCCCATTTCTCATTGTTTTCCCAACAAAAAATTTTTATCACTCGAACAAATGGGATATTATTTCCATGTAGAACTATATCCTTTTAGTACGCTTTATAGACATGGCTCTAAAACACTTATGATTCGTGTTCAATATCAATTTTCTACCACTTGATCATTTTTTACAGATCTAGTTTTTTCTTCTTTAGTTCTCAAATATGGATCACAACATTTTCAAAAGTCATATCAAATGGTATGTCTTATAAAAATAAACCTTCTTGAGTAACACTTAAATATCCAATGGGATACCCTAATTTGTTACTAACTTACCCAAACTCAAAATGAAATTATGTATATTATAGGGATAATCTATGATAAAAAATCACAAAACTTAAACTCAAAATAAATAAGATACCAATTATCATAAAATGTTAGGTGAATTTGAGTTTTAACTGGACTTTTCTTGATCAAATAAAAAAAATTCATCCCCTGAATGGTGGTTGGTTAAAATTGGGGCTATTATCTGTACACTTTAAAAAATACAATATATACATGTCCTCTCATAGAACACATCAAGAAAAACCATCTTGATCAATTCTTGATAAATATTTTGATAGGGAAAACCACTAAGAGACTATGTTTCTCGCAAGATCCACCAATGATATACACAAATTTCTTTAGATTTTCTTAAAGAATTGGGAGAGGTTAATAAGATTATCCACCCATTCTGGGGTGATATTTCATTATAAACATTAGCTAATAACTAATTGATTCCAAAAATTCACTCCAAAACTATGATGTAATGTGAGGTTCCCTATCTGGAATGATAGTTGACGGTCCACCACTGTACCTAACAATTTCTTGGAAATAAAAGTTCCCAAAATTTTCTACCCTTTTTATCACCTTTTTATATAATAAATTCTATGATTTTGTCATTCAATCAATAATCAGGTAGGCCCCATACTCACTACATATAGTACAAGGTAGCCTAATCATGAAGTCCATAGCTATATTATTTCATTTCCATACTGTAATTTGTATAGGTTCTAAAAATAATAGGCTCTAATGTTCTTATTTAATTACCTAACATGTATGGAACCGATGAAAAAATATATAATCAATTCTCTCTTTATCAAATTCCAGTAATGATGTCTCCAATTTTTATACATTATTGTACCTCCAAGGTGAAGAGACTATTTTTCTCGGTGTCAATTATAAATCAATTAATATCTCATATTAATTACAATAACCATCCTAACTTAGAAGTTCAGCACTCTATTAGGAGAATGAGACCACTCTCTATAATTATCCACACCATAAATATTCATACTAATGCAATAAAACAATACATTCTCATGCTTTACACAAAAAATCTAACAAACCCTTTGTGATTTAGACTAAAAACAATCTAGGAATAATTGTACTAAATCTCACCCATCAAAGATGCTTATTTAAATTAAATAAATCATCAAGTACCACTCATATACTAACCACATCATGTATTTTGTTAATAAATTCATTCTCACCTAATTGACAACCACATTCCGATTATTAGATTAATATGAAATATCAAAATAAATAAATTTTTTGATACTCAAACTGGAATCTATAACACATGTTTAGATCTATTTTGGTGAAAATATACTTTATATTCTTATTATTTGAGTACATTGGGAACCACTTAGTGAAGATATAGTTGTGTAAATTCTTATGAGTATGCATCAATACATCAAAATAAAGATCTATGCTAGAATAATAATTATCCTGAGGAAATATGTGGTGAGATCTATAGGAAACCACTTGATTCCCCTACATCAGAAGACGTACTAATATCATACCCAAGGCATCACAAAAATAATCATTTCCCAAACCTAGTTCCAATAAATTTTGTACATGAGTCAAAGTGAGTCTCACATTATGTTCCTCTAATGATCTTTGAAAATTATAATTCCATTCAAAATTAAAACCATTTTTGGTTAAAACTTTCAATGTATATAAAATCTTAGAGAATTATGAAACATAACATCTTTAACAGCCTAATAAACCTAGGAAGTACCATATCTCAAACACATTTTCAGGTTATTCCAATCACATCATTTATGGAATCTTTATAGGATTTACTAAGACACCCCTCTTAGAAATATAATGGCTTAGAAACATCACATATTATATAGAAACTCATATTTAGAGATCTTAACCTATAGAAGATGATCCCTCAGAGTTATAAGAATGATATCTAGGTTATCCTTGTGTTTCATGTTTATCTTGGAGTACACCAAAATATCATAAATATAAATGGCCTTAAAAGAGTCCAAAAATTATTTACATATATTATTCTATAGGCCCATAAACACAATTGGAGAATTAGTGATAGAAAATGGTTTAACCAATTACACAAAATTTTCATACTTGATCCTAAATGTTATCATTGAAATATCTTTATCTTGTATCCTAAATTGATTGTACCATTAATTAAAATCAATTATAGAAAAAAAATATAGGTTTCCTAAGAAGATAAAACTATTCTAAAATCCCCAAAAATGGATATGTATTCTTAACAATCACATGATAAATATTTTGGTAATCAAAACAATGTTGGAGGCTCCAATATACCTTTTTATAAAGGAGAACTAGTAGTGATGCGGATGAAATGATTTGATGAATAAATGTGGGGTCCCTAAGTTATATGTGTATAAATTTTGTCTTATTCAAATTAAATGGTGTCATAAAATATTATGGAACTTATATTGGTTTTATCCGTGGATGTAATTTTATTGAAAATATATATTCCCATTAGGGAAGTAACACATAAAATTTATTGGAAAAACCTTAGGGTACTCATCTATTACAGTAGGAAGAGAACAATGAAAAAATTGGTCAATTGTGTCAAGAAAAATCTATAAAAACCTATTTTATATCATTTTAGGTTCAGAAATATCATTCCCTGCTCTTCCAGATCTAGGACCCCACTCCCCCTGAAATATGCAAGTAACCACATCAGAAGGTAGAAACCAAAATATTTAATAAAGAATTTAAACATAAAGATCAAGTCTATTCTAATAATGAGTTCCAAGATGTCTTTATTAAGAGTTATAAAATAAAACATGACCTCATGGAAAGAAAACATGACATGACACTTACAACATTTGAAATACTATTTCTTCCTTTCTCCTAACTGAGTGTACTGATCCACCAAAAAATGGAATAATCTCTTAATAAAATCTAAATGAAAAAATAATTGAGGTGATATAAATAAATGATATACACCAAAATATAAAAAATCTAAGACTATAGAGGATTAAATGATCACAACAAATCTCATATTAACCGACCCTACTTTAGATTCCTCTAATCCATACTCCACGTAATAATAAAACTTGATCATAGATACTCCCTGATCACTCTTTGTTTTATGGGGATACACATATGAATAATTGTGAGGTACACCACCCTTCACCAATTTATAATTATCCTAAGCTCTTTTTTGAGATTAGATCCACCTCTTCTACCTTGAGATAAATTTCTATAAAAACACTAAATATAAAAATATTGTACACAATGAGAGAAAACCCTAGGTTCCACTATGCTGTTAGGATTAGTATGACCAGTTTTCCCACACTTGGAAGAAAACCAGCAATTTTCGTTCCATGGAAGTTATGAAAACTTCTCTTGACATAAACTGGGCACCCATACTACTCTTCTTTTTATGGTTAGATGACCCACTATGACTACGTTCATATTTTCTTAGTCCAAGAAATTTCTTATGTTAATTCCCATAAATCTATTTTTCGCTATTTTGATTATGAATTTATTTAATTTTTAAAATTTATCCACATAGGTATGTTGTTTATATTTATGACATTTTTATCTAACGCTTATGCATCATTTGGAAAAGGGATTTTACTCTTCCGCAAGGTTCATTGAAAAATTTATATAAATTCAATGTTGTTACTATTAGTTAAAACTTGTTTCCAAAAAAAGTGTTGATTCTATGATCATAATAACTATAAAACTATTAGGTGGAATTTATTCCCACTAGATGAGATATCCTACCACAACTCTAGCGATTACTCCACTAAGGAAAATCCTCTACACTTTTATACTGCCTGATCTACTACCATTACCAATAATTCATATATTAAAACTCAAGAATATTAATGCTAATACTAAAAATATATCTACCACAACTAGTAGTTCAAGGATACTACTTCTAGTTCCAAGAGTAATTCCGTTATTCTTAGTTTGCTACCATCAGTTAGATCATGCCACCACCAGATGGATCTACAACCACTAGAAGACTCATTTATAAATAAATGTAACCTCCTACCTGCAGTTGAAGTTTTTACCACCATATGTTTCATACTATCATAGATATCTGTAATTATATTAAAATCTAATTACAACAATTTCTATTTTATGATATTTAGTGAAAATATAAACATGTTAATTTAGGAAATTTTTTATTGAACAACTAAATATAATAAATAATGATATATTCCAAAATTTTAGACACATTTCACATAAATAAGATTCATATTATTTGATTATTATCCTACAATGGATAATTGGAGAAAAAATCTATAAATGCAATGGAATCCCTCTTTATTAAGGTTTGGCCAGATGGTTTCTTGATTAATTACTATTTTGAACTATTTTTCTATATTTTTTAGTGATTACATAATTTATAGAGGATTTTACAGTGTTTCATGTGATACTCAGGTTTTCATAAAACATAAGATCTTGTGGTAGATAATAATAGTTTCTTCATTAATAGATTTAAAGACAATAAAATAGAATAAAAATATTCATAATCATATCCTTTGATGATTAGAGAAAGGTCATTAACTCAAACACATCTACATTATTACATTTATATTTTTTTGATTTATGCTATGTCTTATTCACATTATACATTAAATAGTACGTACTCATTCATTTTTTAGAGAGTACTTAAATACTATCATATTATTATTATTATTTACTTATATTATCTAATAATGAACTATGGAATTGGATTTTCATATCCTAGAATAAGTTTTTTGTAGTTTTAATATTTAGAATCAAAATCTAGTTTATATATATAGATTATTACTTAATAAAATTATTTTAAGTGGGATATTTTCAAGTGGAGAGGATGGTGTATCATCTTGAAAAAAACCATTTGTTTTATTATATTGTTAGTTTTTATCATTTGTTTAATATGATTAAAAATAATCCTAGTTGTTATCTTCAAAAAAAATATAGGAAAAAATTACATTGATAGTTTTCTTTAATACATGTTTTATATACATTTGTTATACATGTAAATTTGTATCAATAGTTAAATAATTTTAAAAACTTCTTTTAAATTATTTGTAATAAAAATTTTTAAAATATTATAAAATATAAAATTTTATTTTATTACTTAATAAGGATATTATTATAAATAGGGGGATTCGGTTTTATGTCTTATAAAATATGAATTTCAATTGGAAAATGAATTCACCCTTTGTTGATTTTTATATTGTACACAATATTTTGTATCAAAGGAGTTTAATTTATTTTGATTATCCCTTTAACTATTATAGAGTTTTTAGCCTATAAATATCAAAATTATTCATATTTATATTTAAATACTTATACATAACCATATACATTAGGGGAACGCTAGTAAACATCTCTTTACATTAAACATACAAATATGCTAAAGGTAAAATAAAAATAAAAATATATATCAAAACCATGGGATTTGACATTTTGGATATTGTAGAGGATAAATACAAAAAACCAAAATATTTTTGTGCTAATTGGAGTGATTTTAGTAAGTCTTAATATGACTATAATGGAAATTTTGATAATTAATTATATTGAGTATTAGGATAAAAGGAATTTAATAGAATTTTTCATGTTCTATTAATTATGAAATTCAGGATACAATGTATGTGCCTCTTGAAGAAATAGGAAATGTTAAAAAAATTCACCTGAATACCTATATTATTAATTATGATACCCTTAAGATGAATCATGATGAATCAATTTGTGAAATCTATCTCAGAATCAATGAAACTGTTGATATGATACATTCAATCAAATAGAATATTGAGGAAAAAGATCAAGTGATGTTATTCCTATGGTTATTACATGGTCTATTTATATGAACATATATGTAACACCCCAGGTAAATAAAGAATATGACATCTTTATATTTATCCATATTTTTGAATAAAATATTAATATTAGTTTAAAGGGGATGCTATGCTCGATGGTGTACCCAATACGCAACAACGAGTTTCTTGGGAACCTTACATTGCACTCTAATAATAAAATAATATTATTTTAAACTGTAGTTAACGCCTAGCCGTTGTAATGGCGGGAATGAACAGAACTAACTACAAAATGATTATAAATGTTTTTCAAATATTTTTACTCTTTTCAATAAATGTTAGAGGATTAAAAATGCAAATGAATCTAGTTTTTAAGTTAAACATTCTAATATTCATTAAAAGGTCGATTAACCACCTTTTGATGGCGAACCCCTTTTAAATCCACTTTTTGAAAATTTTATAAGCTCTATTTTTTAAAATAAACATATTATTTATTATTGGGACATTGAAATTTACCTTGGGTTAATTTTTTGTATTTTTCTGACAATGTTCATTTTTCAATGAATAGTGAATAATACTGCATTTTACATCAAAACTGCGTTTTCATATAATTTAATTATATGGTTATATTTTCTTTTTAATTTGTTTTAAATTTTAATTAGAATATATTTTTACCATTTAATTCAATGATGGTCATTTGGATTAATTTCACTTTGGAATTAGGCATAAACAAGTGCCAAACTTTTCATAAATATTGTTTCTAAAAACCCCGCTATTTGTTTTGACAAAGGGAAGTTTTTTTTTAAATTAATTATTGAAATTTATTTGTTTGGAATTTGGTAAAATGAATTAAATATTGGGAATCAGAAGTTCCAAATTATTTAATTAATAATCTTTTGTTTTTGGACATTATGAATAGTAATGACGGTAATTTTCTTTAATTATCTTGATTAATGAGTAATCGGGTTGTTAAAGATAATAAGATAATATCATAATAATAAAAAATGACCACAAAATTTGTCCTAAGCCTAATTTTTGTCTCATGTCTGACCATGGGATGCCTTGTGCCAAACTTGGGGGCCCCATGGAATCAATTTTGTGAGAAAGTGGCTTTTTATCTTTTTATTTTTAAAGAATGTTAAATGTAACAAAGAATGTATCACCTAAGTAAAAAATTTTGATTTTGTCTACATAAATGATCGTTTGGAATATAAATATTAATTGGAAATATAAAAATATTTCCTACATCAGATTATTTTTTTATAATTTTTAGACATTAAATAAATTAAATTATTTATGACATCATGATGATGCACCGATGACCTCATTATTTAACGATTTAAATAAAATGGAAAGATAATGTAAAATCTGAGACCTACACATTTCCAAAACCTATTTTATGGGTTTAGTTCGAACCATTATCACCTTATCCTTGAAACACATCAATTTGGGACCAATAAAATCCGAAACTCATCTGAAAATAAAGTTACATTTTATACCTTTCCAAGAGTGGCCCTCCTCTCCTCTTATAAAAGGCCCCCACCTCTACCTCCTTACCCACACTTCCAAAGCCTTTGGCTCGGCCAACCCCTACCCATTTCATCTCTCCAAATCCCTCTCTAACTCCTTGAAGCCTCACTTTGGGAATAATCTTTTCCAAGGAAGCCTTTGAGCTCAAATCAAAAGAAGTTACCTGATTTAAAGGTAATGTCTTCACTTGTGTCCTTTTGTTCTATTTTGCTTATCCAACGCCCTAAGATCTTTTTATTCATTTATTTTGTAACAAATACAGTATCTTAAATATACTAGGATGTTTTTATAATAAGGATTCAAGCTAATCATACACACACCTACATCTAATGGTTAAAGAACATACTGTTTCTGTGGATGGTGAATTTCGGCCTCCCGAAACGATGATTGTTCAACACTCATATAACACCTTCAAATGTGGCCATTAAGATGACAATATATTTATATATTATATATAATATGTTTATGTTTTACTTAAGCTTCTGTATTCTTCATTTGTGGAATACCTTTATGGTTTCCATTGTGGGTAAACACGATAATTTTATTTTAGGAAGTGTGGACTACCGCCCCCTCAAAGTGATGTGATTCGTTAATGCCAAATGTGGGACGTATAATGGATGGATTTAAAGTTATTATATATGATTTCATACTGGAATTATAATATACATTTATATCATTATTATTTTCTTTCCATTAAAGTATGAGATAGAAAGTAAAGTAGTGTTCATGCGTACGTACAGCTTACCGTCTCCATGAACGGTGCATTTAATTTCTTATCCCCAAATGTAATGTATTATTATGAGCACATATATATAATGGATATATATGATGTATGTTACATCTAAATGATTAATATAATTCTGGAATTAAAATATACATACCTCTCATATAGTTTTAATTCCATTAATATGACATAGAAATGAAAGTAGCGTTCATGCGTACGTACGGCTTACCGTCTCCATGAACGGTGCATTTCATTTCATTCCTCTAAATGATTATGTGATATTATAAATACATGTATATGCTGGATATATATGATATATATGATATCCAAATCAGGAATTTCATTCTGGATATAAATAACCTTTGACCACACGAACAACATGTAATTGTAAGAAGTCCACTTTCGACTTAAGAACCAAATATCGAAAAAACAAACATTATTAACTTAATGATTACATAACGTTTATAACATGGAAATAAGTGATATAAAAGGAATAATATGCTTGAAAAAGGTTCTTAATCAAGTAGAAATTAACTTAAGTTTATTATTCAGGAGATTAAAGAACGATCGGGTCAAGTCGGACCCGAGGTAAGGGATCCTACTCCTCTATTTCTTTTTAAGTACACTCTTTTATGTCATTCCTTTTAAGCTCCTATTTCTTGTGATAGAAGTTATTTTGAATTAATCTTACTGTAATTTTTATTTTCATATGATGAGAGACCCTATTCGCTCTCATCAATCCATTTTGGAAGTTTTGAGTGGCGCCGTTAGGCTGTTGAATTTTCGTAAGAGATCCAACCTCTCTCTTTCCTTTTAAGTACTCTCCTTTATGTCACTTCTTTTAACCTCCTATTTGTTATGTTTGGGGATGTTCTTTTATATTCCTCTTTCTGTAAACGTTATGTTAATATAATGAGAGACCCTATTTTATCTCATCAATACATTTTTGTGGCGCTGTTAGGCTGCCAAGTTTTCGTAAGGGATTTTTCATCTCAATCTTATTCCCGTGATATTTATGCTACATTTGCCACAATTTCCTTTTAGTGGTGTATATACTGCCCATTACATTACTCATTGTGTATAATACATTCATTTATGAGTATTTACATCAATGTGGCATTGTCCTTCTTTCACGGGGTGCATGTCTCGAAAGATACCCATGTCGGTAAGGGAACCTTTCACCCTCCTCTTTTTAAAAGATTTCTTTTTTTGGGTCTTTTAATTTACATATTGTTATATTGGGATACGTTCTCATATATCCTTATTGATGTAAATTTTATGTCCAAGTGATGAGATACCCTTTTTTCTCTCATCAAGTCATTTTCTGAATTTTATAGTGACGCTGTTAGGCTGTCATATTTTTGCAAGGGAACTTCTTAACCCAAATTTGATTCTTTGGGATAATCTTGTACTCCTTGAATATGTCATTCTATGAATATGTGTGAATAACCTCTTATTTTATTACACTTAATATCCACTTATATTGGGTGTATTCATTTGTCACACATAGTTATGTAATTGACTTATCCTTAAACCAAGGATACCTTCTTTGTAAGGGACTACGTCTCAATCTCCATTCATTGAGCAATATTTTGTTTTATACACAACCTTCTTTTATACGGTGTATAAAACCCTTTTGACTTTTACATTTATTCAAAAAGAATCTTATATTTATGAAGCGTTTTACTAAACGACAAAAATAAAATGTTTCTATTTATGTACACGGTGACAATGACCTTTTCTGCCGCCATGAGTATTATTTGATCTTTTGATTCCTCAACAAGCCGTAATGTTTTTAAAATAAAATAAATACCATAAATTTTTTTTTATTTTGGAATTGAAAATGGTTTTGATAAAGGATTATATTATTTCAATATATTTAAATGATATATTGTGACTGAAATTTGGAAATTTTATCATTCCTTTATGTTGGTTTTATGTGTTATAATTTTAAAATGGTACTTGGACATTTTATGGGTGGTTACGTGATAAACCATATGACGGGTGCTTCCGTGAATACCAGGACGGGTGGTTACGTTATAACCTCCAGTTCATTGGGTATGGAAGTCGGCCTTAAGTATGTATGGATGTTGGCCGAATGGCTATTCCATTAAGTAATATGTGTGGAAGTCGACCTTATGGTTATTTCACTTAAGTATGTTTGTGTCCCAAGTTACCTTTATATGTTATGTGATCTTTATATGGGTTTTATGGTAATCTTTTGGTTACAGAAGGGTAAGTAATGAATTTTTATTCAATGAAGAGTTTTTACTACTTCATGAAGGTGAAGGTATTACTTTGATAAATTATACATTGTTTACTTGTTGTTTTGAATAACTAACAGTTTTCATTCTTTGTGTATCCCTTACTGAGATTTTTATGCTCACCCCAGGTTTTTGAAATGTTTTTCACAGGACTTAACGTGGAATAGGGTCAAGGCTGTGATCAAGGGAAACTCATGCTACCTAAAACATGGAACTAGACATGTTTCTTTTTAAGAGTTTTTATTTTATGGAAACTTAGTAGAAGTTCCTACTGTGTAATCTTTTGAGATGTAATAGTTATGTCCTAATTCTCTAAAATTCTAAACCTAAAAAGGTCCTCAATGTGAATTATTCATTTAATTCAATATTAAGTAAGGTTTAAGGTCGGGGCCTTATAGTTGGTATCAAAGGTCGGTTTAGATAACATTAGAGGTTAGGGTATCCTCTAAGCATAAGTGTCATTACCATAATGGTTAGGATTTCAGAAAGAGTCCTAGTTTTAGATAAATTGAATGAGTAAGTATATAACAGTGTTTATCTTCCTCATTAGTACATGATGGTTTTGTTGATATACTCACACTAACCTTTCTGTTTTTAGTGAATGGATGGATCTAGCAGGCACCAAAGAGACAACAGTTTTGAAGGAAACTGTGGTGGTTCTCTGTTTAAGATACTAGATAAAATGGGGGATTCAATGAGGAAACTCGTGGTTGTTCTAAACCAACTATCAAGGAGTCAGGATCAAGCACTTGAACCTTGGTATGTTCTGTAATGCATCATGTACGAGATGACCAATAGATGTGGAAGTTCAGGTAATAATTATAAAGGTAACCATTAGAGTTTATATGATCCTTACTTTTGAGGTAATTATGGGTTATTATATGATATGCTGGAAAATGAAAGGCATGAGATAAACTTGAGGTTAAAATATGTTATGATTATTTTTGAATATTTTATCTCATTTTGGGGAATGTTTTAATAATTATATAGTTTTGGAAAAAGGACAACACGCAGACCGTGTGACAACCTGTGGCATCAGACAAAGTTGCTGGAATCAAACCCACAACCAAAGTGCGACTAGTATTTATCGCCTACCACTGGACTATGTGAAGCCCCTGGTTAGTTTGACTGATTCTTTTTTTAGTTAGATGATTTTATTAATTAAGAGTAAGTTGATTTTGGGTTATTTATGGAAATTTATTAAACTATCATGGGGGATATGTGATTAGGTTAATTACTTTTCAATACGTGACATTAAGAGCAACTGATGTTGTTTGGAGATAAATGTTACGATTTAACTTGGAAGACTATATGACTAAATCCTTCAAATATTTGGGTTTCAATCTTAGTTTGGATTACTTTGAAGAATTTTATTGACAAATTGTTTATCTAATGGTCCTCGTTGAACTTTGGGTGTTGTTGGAAAAATTTTGGAGATTAAGAATACATTTTCTTTATATAAAGGGTTATCCATTTCGTGATTATCTATCTTGTACTAACATTTTTTGTTTTGGTTTTGGTTAAAGTCTAAAGACATGAGAAGTATATATTTCTCTTTTGTGGATTATGTGATTCTCAAGAAGTTGATTATAGTACTCTTAATGTGAACAAGTCTTCCTAAATACTCGTATTTTGGAGAAAATATGAGTTTGTGTAAGGAATCTAATAAAAGTTTAAAGTCAACAGGATAAGTGATTATATTTCCTTATGAATAAATTCCTCAATAAAAAGTAACTTAAAATAAAAATGTTGTTTATTAAATTTTCCTACTAGGGAGTCTAATACCTTTTAACCCATGACAAGTTTGTGATTTTCTTATGGTTAAATTTCTCCTAAACATGTTTTTTATCACTCTCTATCAGAACATGACCCATTGTTTTTTTCCTCCATGTCCATAATATCATACTTGGAATCCTAGTATTGGTTAACTCGGGTGACCTTTGTACTTATCTTTCTTTATTTTAAAGTGATTGTTTTACCGACTCTTGTTCCGATGTGGGACTTTCAAAGATGTTTCCAAGCCCAATTTTAAAATTGCGAGGACGCAATTCCCAAAAGAGGGGAAGGATGTAACACCCCATGTAAATAAAGAATATTAAATCTTTATATTTATCCATATTTGTGAATAAAGTATTAATATTACTTTAAAGGGGATTCTATGCTCGCTGGCGTACCCAATACGCAACAACGAGTTTCTTGGGAATCTTACGTTGTACTCTAATAATAAAATAATATTATTTTAAATGGTAGTTAACGCCTAGCCATTGTAATGGCAGGAATGAACAGAACTAACTAAAAAATGATTATATATGTTTTTCAAATATTTTTACTCTTTACAATAAATGTTAGAGGACTAAAAATGAAAATTAATCCAGTTTTTAAGCGTAAACATTCTAATATTCTTTAAAAGGTCGATTAACCACCTTTTGATGGATAACCCCTTTTAAATCCACCTTTTGAAAATTTTATAAGCTCTATTTTTCAAAATAAACATATTATTTATGATTGGGACATTTAAATTTACCTTGGGTTAATTTTTGGTATTTTTCTGACAAAGTTCATTTTTCAATGAATAGTGAAAAATACTGCATTTTACATCAAAACTGCTTTTTCATATAATTTAATTATATGGTTATATAATCTTTTTAATTTGTTTTAAAGTGTAATTATAATATATTTTTACCATGTAATTCAATGATGGTCATTGGGATTAATTTCACTTTGGAATTAGGCATAAACAAGTGCCAAACTTTTCATAAATATTGTTTCTAAAAAACCCGCTATTTGTTTTGACAACGGGAAGTTTTTTTTTAAAATTAGTTATTGAAATTTATGTGTTTGTAATTTGGTAAAATGAATTACATATTTGGAATCAGAAGGTCCAAATTATGTAATTAAGACACTTTTGTTTCTGGACAATATGAATAGTAACGACAGTAATTATCTTTAATTATCTTGATTAATGAGTAATCGGGTTGTTAAAGATAATAAGATAATATCATAATAATAATAAATGACAACAAAATGTGTCCTAATGATATTGTTTTGCCTCATGGACGACCATGGGATGAATTGTGCCAAACTTGGGGGCCCCATGCAATCACTTTTGTGAGAAAGTGACTTTTAATCTTTTTATTTTTAAAGAATGTTAAATGTAACAAAGAATGTATCACCTAAGTAAAATATTTTTAATTTTGTCTAAATAAATGACCTTTTGGACTATAAATATTCCTTGGAAATATAACATGATTTCCTACATCATAGTAGTTTTTTTATAATTTTAGGACATTAAATAAATTAAATTATTTATGACATCATGATGATGCAACGATGACCTCATTATTTAACGATTTAAATAAAATAGAAAGATAATGTAAAATAAAAGACCTAAACATGTAAAAAACCTATTGGATGGGTGGATTTAGAACCCTTATCACCTTATCCTCGAAACACATCAATGTGGGACCAATAAAATCCGAAACTCATTTGAAAATAACGTTACATTTTATACCTTTCCAAGAGTGCCCCTCCTCTCCTCTTATAAAAGGCCCCCACCACTACCTCCTTACCCACACTACCAAAGCCATTGTCTTGGCCAACCCCTGCCCATTTCATCTCTCCACATCCCTCTATAACTCCTTGAAGCCTCTCTTTGTGCAGAATCCTTTCCAAGGAAGCCTTTGATCTCAAATCAAAGGAAGTTACCGGATTTAAAGGTAATGTCTTCACTTGTGTCCTTTTGTTTTATTTTGCTTCTCCAACCCCCTAAGCTCTTTTTATTAATTTATTTTGTAACAAATCCAGTATGTTAAATATACTAGAATGTTTTTATAATAATTATTCGAGCTAAACTTACTCACACCTACATCTAATGGTTAAAGAACATACTGTTTCCGTGGATGGCGAATTTCAGCCTTCTGAAACGATGATTGTTCAACACTCATATAACACCTTCAAAGGTGGCCATTAAGATGAAAAAATATTTATATATGATATATAATATGTTTATGTTTTACTTATTCTTCTTTATTTTTCATTTGTGGCATACCTTTATGGTTTCCGTTGTGGGTAAACATGATAATTTCATTTTAGGAAGTGCGGACTACCGCCCCCTCAAAGTGATGTGATTCGTTAATGAAATATGTGGAACGTATAAAGAATGGATTTAAAGTTATTATATATTATGTAATACTGGAATTATAATATTCCTTTATATCATTATTATTTTCTTTCCATTAAATTTTGAGATAGAAATGAAAGTAGCGTTTATGCGTACGTACGGCTTACCATCTCCATGAACGGTGCATTTCATTTCTTATCCCCAAATGTAATGTATTATTATGAGTACATATAGATATTGGATATATATGATGTATGTTACATCTAAATGATTAATATAATTCTGGAATTAAAATATAAATACCTCTCATATAGTATTAATTCCATTAATATGACATAGAAATGAAAGTAGCATTCATGCGTACGTACGGCTTACCGTCTCCATGAACGGTGCATTTCATTTATTTCCTCTAAATGATTATGTGATATTATAAATACATGTATATGCTGGATATATATGATATATATGATATCAAAATTAGGAATTTCATTCTGGATATAAAGAACCTTTGACCACACTAACAACATGTAATTGTAAGATGTCCACTTTCGACTTAAGAACCAAATATCGACAAAACAAACATTATTAACTTAATGATTACAAAATGTTTATAACATGAAATAAGTGATATAAAAGGAATAATAAGCTTGAAAAAGGGTCTTAATCAAGTAGAAATTAACTCATGTTTATTATTCATGATATTAAAGAATGATCGAGTCAAGTCGGACCCGAGGTAAGGGATCCTACTCGTCTATTTCTTTTTAAGTACACTCTTTCATGTAATTCCTTTTAAGCTCATCTTTCTTGTGATTGAGATGTTATTTTATATGACTCTTTAATTTTTATGTTCATATTATGAGAGACCATATTCTCTCTCATCAATCCATTTTGGATGTTTTTAGTGGCGCCGTGCGAGGAGTACAAGATTATCCCAAAGAATCAAATTTGGGATAAGAAGTTCCCTTGCAAAAATATGACAGCCTAACGACGTCACTACAAAATTCAGAAAATGAGTTGATGAGAGATAAAAAGGGTATCTCATCACTTGTACATAAAATTTACATCAATAAGGATATATGAGAACGTATCCCAACATAACAATATGTAAATTAAAAGACCCAACAAAAGAAATCTTTTAAAAAGAGGAGGGTGAAAGGTTCCCTTACCGACATGTGTATCTTTCGAGACATGCACCCCGTGAAAGAAGGACAATACAACATTGATGTAAATACTTATAAATTAAAGTATTATACACAATGAGTAAATTAATGGGCAGTACATACACCACTCAAATGAAATTGTGGCAAATGTAGAATGAATATCACGGAAATAAGATTGAAATGAAAAATCCCTTACGAAAACTCGGCAGCCTAACGGTGCCACAAAAATGGATTGATGAGATAAAATAGGGTTTTACATCATATTAACATAAACTTTACAGAAAGAGGAATATAAAAGAAAATCCCCCAACATAACAAAGAGGAGGATAAAAGAAGTTACATAAAGGAGAGTACTTAAAAAGAAAGAGAGAGGTTAGATCTCTTACCATAATTCAGCAGCCTTGAATATGTCATTCTATGAATATGTGTGAATAACCTCTGATTTTTTTACCCTTAATATCCACTTATATTGGGTGTATTCATTTGTCATACATAATTATGTAATTGAATTATCCTTAAACCAAGGATACCGTCTTTGTAAGGGACTACGTCTCAATCTCCATTCATTGAGGCATATTTTGTTTTATACACAACCTTCTTTTATACGGTGTATAAACCCCTTTGACTTGTACGTTTATTCAAAAGGAATATTTTATCTATGAAGTGTTTTACTAGAAAAAAAAAGAATGTTTCTTTTTACGTACGCGGTGACAACGACCTTTTCCGCCGCCACGAGTATTTTTTGATCTTTGGATTCCTCAACAAGCCGTAATGTTTTTAAAATAAAATAAATACCATATACATTTTTTTTGTATTTTGGTATTGAAAATGGTTTTGATAAAGGATTCTATTATGTCAATATATTTAAATGATATATTGTGATTTAAATGTGGAAATGTTATCATTCCTTTATGTTGTTTTTATGTGTAATAATTTTATAATGGTAATTGGACATTTTATGGGTGGTTACGTGATAAACCATATGACAGGTGGTGCTGTGAATACCAGGACGGGTGGTTACGTTATAACCTCCAATGCACTGGGTATGGAAGTCAGCCGTATGGATATTCCATTAAGTATGTTTGGAAGTTGGCCGAATGGCAATTCCATTAAGTGATATGTGTGGAAGTCAACCTTATGGTTATTCCACTTAAGTATGTTTGTGTCCTAAGTTACCTTTATATGTTATGTGATCTTTATATGGGTTTTATGGTAATCTTTTCGTTACAGAAGGGTAGGTAATGAACTTTTATTCAGTGAACAGTTTTTACTACTTCATGAAGGTGAAGGTATTACTTTGATAAAGTATACATGGTTTACATGTTGTTTTGAATAAATAACAGTTTTCATTATTTGTGTACCCCTTACTGAGCTTTTCATGCTCACCCCAGGTTTTTGAAATGTTTTTCACAGGACTTAACATGGAATAGGGTCAAGGATGGGATCAAGGGAAATTCATGCTACCTAAAACATGGAACTAGACATGTTTCTTTTTAAGAGTTTTTATTTTATGGAAACTTAGTAGAAGTTCCTACTTTGTAATCTTTTGAGATGTAATAGTTATGTCCTAATTCTCTAAAACTCTAAACCTGAAAAGATCCTCAATGTGAATTATTCATTTAATTCAATATTAAGTAAGGTTTAAGGCTAGGGCCTTACATTATATATCCATTCTAGAATCATGTGATATAAGAAAACTACCAGTGAACAAGTTCATTTGAAAACTTATGATGTGTGAGGAATAATTTAATGTGAATAATAAAAATGATAAAATAAAGTGAAAATCTATTTCATTTGAAGATTATCAGTAGAAAATGGATGATAAAATCTAAGAATATAGTTAAAGAGAAGATGATTCACCCTATGATAGTGATGAAAATATCTATTATATAGATAGTATATATATTATTTCTACAGGTAGAATAAATTATTCAATAAATCAAATTGTTGAGGAAAGTATGATAGATGAGGAAACTGGTCAAAATAAAATAAATCAGGAGAAGCAAATTTTTAATAATGCTAGGGGAAAGGGGATAAAAAATATGAATTTCTTAAATTAGATTATTAGAACACGTATGAGTATAATGTAAATAGAATAAATAAAGTTATTTAATAATCTTCTTCCACCAATGACGGTATTTCTAGTGAGTCTAATGTTATATAAGTGGATAAAGATGAAAAAATATTTGTTTTCAGGAAAACACATATAAGGTAATAAATACACTCTCTACATAAGCTAATAATATATATAATATATCTAATAATGAATATAATTATATTAACATAACTATTGAATATTTATCTAAATATTTAATATAATCTGAAAAAATTTGATTAACTTAATGATAGGTAAAAATATATAAATAAACATCATGCTTTATTAGTTTATGTTAATGTTTATCTTTCAATAGTAAAATAATTAATACAAATTAATTAAAATTTATTGACATAAAATATATAATGAATGCTTTAAAATGGAAAAATATCTTTGATCGGGATAATTGGTATACATACCACACTGAATTACAAACTAGGATTGGATATTATCTCGATCATAGGGGAATTTATAAAAAAGTGATTTATTTATAGTTTAATATCTTCAAATTTTGTTAACTTATCATAATACAGTGATCCAAATAATGTGTTGTATCTTTAAAAGTATTATTTATTCTTATGGTAATCATATTAAATATCTTTGGATTCAACAATATCGTATTTCTCACTTCTTTGGTCCCAATAATGCGTGGGTTCCAAAATCATTTATTATTTATATTTTTTATTGTAAAACTTCTTGGTGGGTATGAGTAAACAATTATGGTATCATAAAAGATGATTTTCCAAATACATAAAATCGTACTACATCTATTTTAAGATCCTTATAAATGTGATTGATGTTCATGTCACTTTTAGTGACAATAGAAAATAAAAAATAATACGACATGGTCAAATCAGTAACATTAATTAAGTTTTAATATAAAAATTCTTATTTTTTAATGGTTTATAGTATAATATACTTAGAATCTCAAAATTATTTGATTATAGTTTTCATTTCATGTTAGTAAATAATTTTTTCAAAATATATTATTAGAATAATCTTTAGTCACTAATGCTTTATGTAATGATAATGCTTATCTAATCAATTTATATACTTTTTTCTCAAATCATTTAATTCTTATATACCATTTATAATGAATCATGCCTATTCCAAATAACTCTAGTTCGTTAAATCCTTAACTCTATTATAAATTAAACTAGGAATGGAATATATAAATATCTTCCTAAACTATAATTTCTAAAAGGTAATGTTTGTAACTCGTTTCAAAAATAGAAACCTCATATAAATTATTTCAAATCAAATAACGATTTTCATCTTCTAAAACCCTATAGTTGGATTGCATGTACATGATTTGATGTTCTAGAGTGTCTAGATTCAATATTAAACATTTTCCTATGTTCTTGTAGATGAATATTCTAGATATACATGGGTATCTTTTCTGAAATAAGTTAAGCTACTTCCAATATTTTATGTTTTCAAAAATTAATTCAAAATAATTGTGGATTTGTTGTTAATTATTTAACAAGTTATCTTAGTCTTGAGTTTTAAAATAATGACTTTTAATTTTTATACAGAAACATGGTTATAAAAATAACTTTTCATTTTTTATGACTCTTGAGTAAAATGATGTCATATAAAGAACGAATATGACCCATTATAAAATTTCATGGACCATGATCAATGAGTACAACCAACCAATTTATATTTGTAAAGACTCTATCAATTCATATTTATATATTATTAATAAGAATCTAATCATACCATTTATAATTAATAAGTGATATGAGTTATGAAAAGGATTAAAATCGAAGGTTAATTAATTTAGATATTTTGGTTCCAAGTTTTTTATTCTAACAATAAAGAATGATTAGAAAAAATTATATACAAAACTTATAAAGGAGTATTCATTTGATATTCAACTACTAGTAAATCATATAGAGTGTCCAATAAAAGAACCATGACTATAATTGAATTTTTAGGTGTCATATTTGATGAAATTGATCAAAATGATTGATTTTTTTTGAAAAACAAGATGATAGTATTTATAAAAAACATCAATACCTCAACCGTGCTAAATGGATATTTTGGAAAATATTTTGTAGAAAAATCACCTGGTTCTATGAATAAAATTGAGTACCAATTTATTCTATCCATAAATTCATTAAAACACATATTTACCACCCTTAATATGATGTGTTATGAGAACTATATAGTGGTATATAGAGTAGAGATTCTTTTTAAAATAATGAAAAACACCATAAATTCTTGTAACATAAGGAATGTAAAAAAATAATTAAATCTATAGATGTTGAATTATGGATAATTGATATCCATGAAGAGTTGAATATGTTTTAAATAAACAATTCTCATGAACAACTGGAATATAATAAAAAAATTATTGACCAATGGAACTAAATGGGTGTTTATAAACATTTTTGGTGAGTCCAACAAAATAATAATAAATTAATCTAAGTTGTTTAGAAAAGGATAAATTCATGATTTTTTTTAAATATGAAACAACCTTATCACCAGTAGAAAGACTTCATTCTATTAGAATGTTTATTCACTATGCAGCACATCTGAATTTCAAACTATATCAAATGGATGTAAAAAGTAATTTTTATAATGATTCTATTATTAATGTTTTTTAATAACCCCTTATATTTCAAAACCCTCATTTTTATAATCATGTTTTGATGTTACAAAAATATCATTATGGTTTAAAACCCACTCTTAGAGAGTTTTATGATAGGCTCACCTTTTTTTATCTCAAATGAGTTATTAGAAGGTTTAGTTGATCCGATATTATTTAGAAGAAGGATTACCTATGATACTTTAGTAGTTAAAATATTTGTTGAAGCTATTATTTTTGGATTATCCAAATACTACTTATGTACTAAATTTCAAAAAATTGATACAATATGAATTTGGAAATTAGTTTAATGGGTTAGTTAAAATGTTTCCAATATTTTCAAAAAAAATTAAAATAAAGAAGGAATCATTTCATATTGATGAAAATACATAATGTATCCTCTAAAAAGTTTTGTATGGATATCACCAAAGGTAGTGATACACCAATGAGTAAACTCTATATGCTAGATTTAAATAAAAATAGAATTCTAGTTGACCAAAATACTTACTAAGGAATGATTAGAGGATTACAATACTTATCTTCTAGTGTACCAAATATTATTTTCAGTGTTTTCAATATGTTAAATTTCATGAAAACCCCAATATAGCTCTATTTTAATGATATCATAATATTTTCACTATAACAACAATATAGACCCAATTTAGGATTATTCTATAATAGAGGATAAGAATTTGATATAGTTAGTTATTTAGAAGATGATTCTGGTGGTTGTGAGTTTTCTAGAAAATAACCTATGGAACAAGAACTTTTTAGAAAAGTATCAAGTATTGTGGAATAATAAAAAGTTTAATTTTCATTCATTGTCTATTTTTGAAGATGATTATATAGCATCTGAGAGTTTTTGTGTGTATTTTATTTAATTTAAAGACACATTACCTGATTATATATATCATTTTATTCATGTCCAATCAATTATGATAATAAAAGTACTATCATAATTTCTAGTAATCCCTAGTCTCAATCATGGATAAATTAATTTTATATAAGAAATTTTTTTATGAGACCATTTTTTTAAAAAAAAGTGATATAATTCTTTCTTTTATTAGTACATAACATTATCTTTCTGACATATTTACAAAACCATTGAATGTTAATAAAATGGAATATGGAAAAATTAATCTAAGAACTTTTATAACATATTTATAAATCCATCGAATATGAAGAGAATAAGTTATACCAAAAACAACCTTTTAAAGTTTCATTTATCTTATTATTATATTTTGTTAAATCAGTAGTTTATATTAAATTCATGTCACAATGTGTGGTAAAACCATAGTTTCTACCATGTCAAGCTACCATGGATTTCTACCATTAGCATTGATAAAAATGGATTAAATCATTGTGTTCTAGTATTTATTTATACCCTTTGGCATTACAATTAGTTTCAATCTATTCAGAAACTACCATTTAGGAATAACTATACATCCTACCATTATGAACTACTAACACTATATTCACTTTATCTTGTGATTATTATACTCTTAATAACGATTTCCTAAAACCTTAAATTATTTAGATAAAATAATTTAATATTTTTAAAATATTATTGAAGAACCTAATGA
The DNA here is from genome assembly GCA_963277665.1 of Viscum album. Taxonomy (NCBI): domain Eukaryota; kingdom Viridiplantae; phylum Streptophyta; class Magnoliopsida; order Santalales; family Viscaceae; genus Viscum; species Viscum album. The sequence continues at coordinate 1,382,352,603 of OY728164.1, forward strand.
TAAAAACATCCAATAAGAATATAAAATAGATTTATCATTCATGAGGTCCATTTGAAACCTCCATTTTCTCATGAACTCGATACCCATCAACATCAACCACAATACAACACATCTTCAATTAAATGGTGATAATGGAGTGTTTTACTAGATATCATGATGAGTCACATCCTTGAATGAACAAAAATGTGGAACTACATCGCCCTATCGATACATTAAATCCTCAGTATATTTAACCAATTATTGTTATTGAAATAGATATTGATGCTTCTAGGTTAACTTCAACCAAGTCTCCTATAAGGAAATTGATCTGAGCCCTATGATGGATAATGTTTTTTATGGAATGACATATCATTTTATCAAAGATAAATTCATGGATTCTATATATCTACCATGTTCCAGTTTCTATAACAGAAATATTATATCAGTAGTAATTTAAATATTAATATATATTTTGTTTAACAAAAGACATTGGGCTAAGTTCTTGATATTTCCCCATGAGGGAGTCAATGAGGACTATTAGTGTTCTTGTCTTATTGACCATGAAAAAATTTTAATTTAGTAATCCCCTCTAGAGTTGAATTGGAAAAATGATATGAGAAGACTAACTATAGTAGAAATAGATAGTTTTTATAGACAACATTCCAATTTACCCAACATATAATGTGCCCCAGGTTAATGGATTTTAGCATTTTGGTGTACCAATAAGTTAATTTTCTATATCTAATGAAATTGGAAGATCATGTTAATATATTAAGATATATAATTTTTAATTTTATTTAATTTTTAAAGGAAACCTCCAGATAAAATAACCTTTATTATACTATGCTAATCTTGACCATGATAGAATCTACTGGAATTATCCATAAAGGAAAAGAAAAGGAAACTAAATGTGATGGCTTCTATCTCAGTCAAGTGATCTGTAAGATCATAAATGTGTATTTGAACCCTTGGTCAAATAGATGTGTAGTGTAAAATATAATGGTTTATGAGATATTTAACCCTTTATGTAAACATTCAAGACCAATATACATTGTTGACCTTGGACTAGAGGTAATTGGGATAGTAGTTTGTTCTTCAGATGAGGAAGTTGTAGAGCTAAGTGCTATTGTCTAGAAAAAATATCAAGATGAAGAATAAAAAGACTCTAAAAATATTCAATTGAGGTGGGTAGTGGGCCTAACATATTATGAGTCTAATTATGTCACATAGACCCCATGACTCATCCCTTTCCCTTATCAAGATATATTTTTTCAAGAGAGTTATGTTTATGGTGCTAAACTTTCTAATGGTGCTCATATTAAATGTTATACATGAGAGAGTCGTAAATATTTTTTTGTTTTATTTTCTAAGTTTTATTATATTATTTATGGTGGAGATAAGTATGAGGAATCCAATCCCTTTATGATATTTTCTAAATGTTGTTGGATTGTTAGTAGATATTGGGAAATTAATAATAAAATGTTTTAGTGATTTATGTTACTGGAATCCAAATTGATGATGATTTTTGAAATAAAGGTGAAAATATAAATTATATAAAGGAAAAATCCCCCAATATATAATTCCATTGGACATATAAATTCTATCTGAGATTGATATAATATTGATGATGATGATGAGTTCATTCAACCCAAGCATAGTAGAACTATCATCTCGACTACTCAGAGATATCAAATGGCATACTTAGTGGAAAATATAGATTATGAAGAGATTTTAGAGCATTCTTATCCTACTGTTCTATTGGGGGAATATGAAAATGAGATTGTACCTTCAGTGTGCCTAGAGAGTTATTAACCTCATCCCACTCGTAATCCTCAGACCAGATATATGATAATATATGATATAGATTTATTTAATGAATAATTTTCATTAAATATCTGGTGAATTCCTTGATCAACAACATTATTTGATGCTAAAATCAAGGAGGATGGGATATACATTTTTTTTCCTTAGATGTGGATCATCTCTAACACAAACTATTTATAAGGATTAAAAATATGGAAATATGAAACAAGGTATTAATGGAATAGAGTAGTGTGATTTATTACGCCTTAGAGGATATGAGAACAAAACTAAAATAGAGAGACCTTTATTTTACTGGGAAAGATAGATTCGTTGTATAAAATTAAATCTTCTTCTCTTAGACTCATTATTCCATCTGTACCATCCCTTTTTGATTATAATATGATTACATCTATTAATAGAGAGGAGATATATGCAATGATGGACGGTTCATTTAACCATCAGTAGTATGAAATTATTTAGATAAAATCTCATGGTGAACATATTTACAAAATTCATAGACAATAATAGAGATAATATATAAATGAGAGAGAATTTGTCACCAAATCCATCAAGTATTACATTTCTATGATTTTTAACAATCATTATCTTAAACCTCAATTCATGTTTTTTGATGAGAAATTTGGAATACATCAAATCACCAAGGCCTTGAAAGAATATGTACATCAATTGATTTTTTCCCTAATTACTCAAGATATTTATAGAGGAGAATAAAATTTTCTTTAGTTACCTAGAGAATCATGTCCAAGTCATCACTTAGTTTTTGGAGATCATGGATCCCTTCCTCTAAACCACAAGGGAAAAAATTAACCATCCAACCATTACCATGATTTTTTTAATCTCTACACCCATCTCCACACTTGGTCAGACTAAATCTATTATTTTTAGTCATTTTGGAGTTACCAAAGTTGAGGTAGTATGATATATATAGCCCATTTCATTATCCATTATCTTTATAATAGCACCACCTCTTTCTTCCACCACTATTATTCCTCCTATTATTAAAAATTATAAGGAATCAATTCTTTATTCCTCTATCCAAGATCTTGATTCTTCATCAAACTCAAAATATGAATTGATAATTCCTTTTTCATTTGTTTTATCTATTATAATATAATCATTTGAATTTAATAGTCAATTAAAATCCATTCTATTTATTCATATTTGTGTTTAATTGTTTTCATCTTATTTTATTCATTTGAATAATCCAAAAAAGTGGGGAAAATAGTATAATGGGAAATGAAAGTGAAATAATTATAAAGGTATTAATTTAAAGGAAAATGAGAATTCTTATAAAGAAATTAACATTTTTTGAAAAAAAATATTGAACATACTTCAATTTCATTTTGAAACAATGATTTTTTATTATTAAAAATGTAGATGAAATGTATTATTCCATGAAATTTATTTTTATAATTATCAAAAATCATGTTTTATTTATAATGATTAAGCATTTATTTCCATTTATAAAATCAATGAAAATACATGATTTCTTCTTCTTTATGGAACTATTAACTAACCCTTAGCCAACTTATAAAAAATTATTTTCACTCTTATGAAAATTTCAATGAAAAATTCTACTAATTTCAATATTTATACCATTAATTTAATCTTTCTATATCTAGAAGAGTTTGTATTATTGTCAGTATATCTTTGATACAATTGGATGAAATTTAGTACAACCAAAAGAGTTGTTCTACCACATGTTCATCAGTTCTTTCATCAAGAAAAATCTACTAACAAAAGTACACTTTCCTAGTTATATATTTTCTACCACTCACACCAATTCAAATGGCATGTACTAAGAAAAATTGTCCTATTAACATAAAAGGAAACTACTCTTACTTTTATTTCAAGGATACTAACACCAGTTCCAACAATTGTACTATTAAGCTGTGTTTGACACTATTAGTCTGATCATGCTACTGGTGAATGGATCAACTACTGCTAAAAGACTCATATACCTCAAAATGGAACCACCTACTATAATTTCACTTATTCAACCTCTAGTTGACCTTACTACTACTGGATATTTCTAACTATCATAGGTATCTATAATTAACATTAAATTTATTTTATCCTATAGTTATATTAAGGGATTTGATAAAAATTAAAAAAAACATGGATTTAGGAATGATTATTATTGAAAATGAATATAATTGGATTGAAGACATTGTCAAAAAAAATTTCAACATGACGAATAATTTTATATTACTATTATCGAAGAATGTATAGTTAGAGAAATAGAAAATCTATAAAAAATGGAACCCCTTATGAATAGGGACTGAACAATTAGCTATATGATTGATTTCTATTTTCAATAATGTGTTTGGGTGGTTCACTACTTACCAAATATATTTTTTTTATTACTTCACATGATACATTATTTTCCTACAAAAACTGAGATCATGTTATAAATATTAAATGTTTACTCAATGATAGATTTAATGAAACTATGAAAGTGAATGAAGAGAATTCATGATTTTTTACGTAGTTGGCCATAGAAATAATTTCTACTCAAAAACATGTACAATCATTCACCCTTATTCAATTTTATTTACGTTATATTTTCCCAGCATGAAATTGAATATTTAATATAAAAGTATCCTATAATGTATTGGATAGTACTCAAATGCTATATTCTTATTCTTTTTAATTTTATTATCCCATGATGAACAACAAAAGAAGATGGGTATATCATGGATTTCCTATGTGAATTTTTAATATTTTAAATCATGATCCAAGTTGAGGATCATGATTATTATTTATTAGACTAGTTATTAGTAGTTCATTTCAAAGTGTAAAGTACTAGGTCTCAACATAAAATTTAATATCTCATTTGTTTTTTATATGTGTTTTCTTATTTTTATTGTGTTTAAAAATCAAACCGGTTCCTATTTCCAAAAAAATTAAATAAATAAAATTACATTAACCATTAACTTTACTATGTTATTTATATATTGTATTATCTAAAAAAATTTGTTTCAAAAGAAAAATAATTTTAAAAACATGTTTTAAAGGGTTGTGATCTAACATTTATGATTCTTTTATAAGTATAAAATTATATATTTATACTATTTTTTAATTTGGATGTTTTCATAAATTGGGGTATTTTCCTCTATGTCATATAAAATGAAATTTTTAATTGGAAGCTTAATTCAACCCATCATGAGTTTTCCACTCCGACCAGTACTCCTGGTCAAACAAATGATCTAATATTTAAGTTAGTCAATAGTAACAAGTTGAGTTAATGAGGTTTCCTTATGAATTTTCCAATCCACTATGTTTTTAAAATCAAAAACACATTTTTTAATGGAAAAGTATCCTTCTCTATGAATTATTCTCTTAAGGAAAATTTTATTTCTTTAAGAAATGTTTTATCCCTACCTTATTTAAAAATTTCTTATTCAAAATCATCTCATAACCAGGTTTTTTTAATAATTAAAAAATTCATATGCTTGTCCAAAACCTCAAAATAATGGTATCGAACATTTTGGTTTTTATACGGCGAAATATATGAAATTCAGACAAAAAATTAACTGACATTCAGACTCTAAATTTTTTGGAATTGAAACTCTGTATTATCTGAAATTTAGACTCCAAATTCCCATAACTTTAGACTCCTTATTCTCTAAAATCCAGACTCAAAATTCTCAGAATTTAGACTCTGAATTCCTTATAATTTAGACCCTAAATTACTCATAATTCTGACTCTTAATTCCTAAAAAATCAGACTCTGAATTCCTCAGAATTCAGACTCTGAATTAATCAAAATGGAAACGTCGAATTCCATGAAAAACAGAATCCAAATATCCATGATTCTAGAATCTGATCGTTTATATATTTAAACATTGAGTTCTATTATCCCCTATATTTTGATTATTTAGTTTTGGTTAGGATAATTTATTTTCCTTACATTTTATTTATTCTTAATCATGATATTTATTAGCCATATTTTCTTAAAAAACGACTTTGTACAATTTTTTTCTAACTAATAGTTGGTTGAGTGACCCATGTCCAGGTCCATCCGAGATTTAAGGAAGAATATGACCGTTGGAGGAGGGATCCAACCATTGAATTTTTTCAATAAATAATATCTCATTAAAACAATCATGCCATCTATGAAATCAATCCAATATCCTAGAGATTACATGCTGTGATGTGATTTCTAGAGAGAGAAAGACTCTCATTCCTTCTGTATTTTATGAACACGTTGTTCAACTGTGAACATTTTCTTTAGCATTCTTCTTGTGACTCTGATTTTTGCTGAGTAAAATCAAGGGCTTTGGGGATATAAAGACAGACATGTTGACTACCTTAAAGTTCGAGGTCTTGTGTGGATATCAAGACAGACTCTGATATTTTTATCAAAGGATTACCTTGGTTTGGGTTAGACATACTTTATTAAAAGTGTAAATCAAGGGACCTTTATATATGGTTGTTGGATACCCTACTCTTTGGGTAAAAATACTTCCTACTTGTTTACCTAGTTATTGTTTCATTTTTTATTTCCTATGTATTTTGTAAAAGAAATATAGTATAATTTTTCTTATACTTGTATTATCTGATAAATAAGATGATATATTCTTTAATGTATAATATTCCCTTAAGATAAACCTTCAAATGTTTCCATACATTTATCATTTTTATTTTTAGGTTACTTATATTTGGACTTGGGCCCTTCCAATTACCTCATTAAGTAATAACCAAGGAGGGTTTGTGAATTTACCTTGTTTATCTTTGTAAAAAATAGTTTTTCATAATGTTAAATGCAAAAAAAATTAAACCTTCAATTCACCCCCTAATGAAATTGAGAATTTACATATAATACTTCGATCTTCTAATTGGTATTATAGGAGGTCTATAAAATACTTATACTTACATATATGTTTTCTTTCTCATGTTTTACTTGTTCTAAATTCATCATTCTTAACATTTATTATTCAAGTTTTGATAAATTATTTTTATCTTTGTTTCTAATTTTTTACTTTTAACAATTGTTATGGAACAAGATTTTCTTTATTGAATGGTAGGTATAATTATTGATTCCATTGAAAACATAAACCCTAACATACCTCCAATATTTTATGGTAATGATTATGAGTACTGGGGAAATTGAATGAATACTTTTGTCATTAACACTAGAGTAGACCATTTTGTAATGCTCACTAGAGACTACAAAATTTCATACAAGGAAGTCAGAACCTTAACCAATCAAGAGAAATTAGAATATCAACTAAATTAATAAGTATGTAATACTTTGTTGTGTTCTATGACCAGGAATATATATATTCAAAAATCTTCTTCTAAATCTTCCAACTGCATTTGGAAGAAACTTGAAGTTACATATTTTAGAACATATAAAGTTATAGAAACTAGAAGAGATATTTTACGAGTTGGATACCATGGATTCTTATTTCCTTATGGAGAACCTATTTGAGAAGTAAAATTAATATTTATTACCATTTTCAACAGTCTTACATATATGGGTGAAAATATTCTTGAAGATGATGTTCTTGTGGATATGATAATTGATATCATGCGTAATGAGTGAGAATCTAAATAGATGGATGTTTATGAGAACAGAAAAGTATCTAACATTACTCTTGATGAGATATTTGGAACTCTTTCTCAGCATGAATCAAGAATAATTAGAGTTACTGATTTAAAAAAAATAATGGTAATGGAAGTGTATATTTTACTACTATATCTAAATCCAAGACACCAAAAAGGATAACAATATCAAAAGGAAAGAATGTTTTTGTCATATTAGAATCCTGTGATAGTTATCATTCTGAAAATGTATTATCCAATATTTCTCAAAGTATAAACATGACTATGGGAAAGAATGATTTTCAGTACAAATATAAAAATAAAGATAGAAAGGACAATAAATATTCTTATGTAAAATGTTATGAATGTAAAAGGGCTGGGCATATCAGGCCTGATTTTCCTATGCTTAAGAAAAATTATAGGAAGGAAAATCATTATGAGAGAATCTAAAATAAGTATTACAAATATAAGGGTAAGGAAGTCCTAAAAGAAAATGATACAAGGAGTTTTAGTGGTTGTGACTCTTCAGATGATTACTCATAATATGAATCTTCTAGTTAGAAGAATATTGGTCTTATATAAAGAGTACCCATTGAAAATCATTGTCTTATGGATATGATATTCAATACTGAATCCTTAAAAAATATTTCTTTAAATGAAAATTTTCCAAATGAAGAATATTATGAATCTTTAGATGATTAATCCTCCTCATCAAATGATAATACATTACCTTCATTTGAGGAAGTTTCTTTGTTTACTTAATTAATTGAGAATGGGAACTATAAAATTAAAAAAATTAGAGAAATAATATTCTAGAATTTATGTTTTATCCAAATAAATATTAGATAATTTTAAAGAAAAATAAAAAACATTTGATTTTGAAATTGTTTCTAAAAACCATAAGGAAGATAATTCTGAGAAGGATAAACATTTTAGGGATCTTGAAAATGTTATTTCAATGAAAAATATTTTAGAGGATAATTCAGGTTTTAAAACAAATGACTTTGAGGATAAGAATTTATTCTTTAGACTAAAATCCAAAAAAAATCCTTAAAGAATCATTTTTAAATTTTACTTCAAGAATGAAGGATGTTGATAAAATTTATTCAAAAATCATTCCTATTAAGAATTTTTTAAGAATTGGTTGTACTCACACAAAGCCTATTTTGAGTAATAATTACTTTATTCCCCAAAGTGCTTTATTTTGCCCCAAATTTCATTCTGGTGGGAATTGGGAATGAAATGATTATTAAAATAAAACCCAATATTTTGGTTTTCATAAAGCCTACATTTCTAAGTAAATGTGGATTCCTAAGATTTTACATTCTAAAAATTCAGGACCCAAGAGGGTTTGGATTTTGAAAGTCTAACTCTTTTATATTCAAGAAAATAAATAATGTATCAATAACAATACATGGTACATGAATAGTATATTTTCCTAGAATATGACTGGTAACAAAAACTTCTTCGAAAATATTATCCAAGCGAAAAGAGGAAAAGTAACATTCGTAGATAATGCTCAGGGAGAAATTGTGAGTATATGTAACATTTTTCTTCTTGGAAAAACTTCAATTTCAAATTTTTTATTTTTTAAAGGTCTGTAGCACAACCTCATTTACATAAGTCAATTATTTGATGAAGGTTACCTTCTAAATATTAGGAATGATAAATGATTAGAAAAAAATTCCAAGGAAGAGGTTATCCTCTCTACCCATAGGTATTAGAATGTTTATACACTAAACATAGAAGATATTAGGATCCAAGACCTACCTATCCTCAATGCAATGAAATATTATTCTTGGTAATGGAATATAAGACATGGACACTAGAACATTTGGAACCTAGGAAAACACTCAATGAAAAGACTTGTTAATGATCGACTCGATATTAGATTTGATCCTTTAAAATTTTGTGATCTTTGTCAATTTGGAAGGAAACATAATTCAATGTTTAAATCAATTGGTGTTTTCTCACCATCTCATGCATTACAGTTACTGAATATAAATCTTTTTGGTCTAACACAAACTGGAAGTATTGGAGGTAAATATTATGTATTTGTTTTATATGATTATTACACCAGATTTACGTAGGTGTATTTTCTAGAAAATAAATATGAAGCCTTTTATTATTTTAAAACTTTTAGAGCCCAAGTTAAAAATGATAAAACTTTCCCTTGATAACTATTCAAAGTGATCATGGAGGAGAATTTGAAAATTCATATTTTCAAACTTTTTCCAGTAAACAAATTCCTTACTAATAACGTCTCATCCCTAAGAACTTTTCAACATAACGGTGTTGTTGAAATAAGAAATAAAATTCTTCAAGAAATAACTAGAACCATGTGAGTGAATACTCTATAGCAAAACATTTTTGGGCTGAATCAGTTATTGTTGGTTGTTATACTATAAATAAATTTTTAATCAGTCCTTTTCTTAACAAAACACCTTATGAATTATAGACTAGTCGAAAACATAGACTTTCTTACTTAAAAGTATTTTCAAGAAAATTATTCATTATGAATAATATATATAACTTATATTAATTCTCAACTAAATACGGTGAAGCAAGTTTCCTAGGATACTCCACTACTTCTATGGATTATTTGGTTTTTAACAAAGATACTTACACTATTAAATAAACTATGCATGTTAAATTTGATGAAACTGATCCTTTTGTTTTTGAACAACCCCAACCTACATCCTCAAATGTGGTTGCAAAAAATAATTTTCAACCATTGATAAAAGATTCATCTAATAAGGAAAATACTGAATAAAATGTTTTTAAAGTATTTACTATGGAATATTTTATACCATATGTTGATGAACATGTTTTGCAAAAACCAAATCAGTAGTTTCTTAAGAATCATCTCATTGATAGAATCATTGGTGATGTAAATCAACTAGAAAGAACTAGAAGTTCCTTAATAAATGAGGTAGATCATCAAGAATTCCTTTCCCAATTAGAACAAAAAAGCACTGATGAATCTTTAGGTGATGATTATTGGATTAAATCCATGCAAGATGAGCTAAATGAATTCAAAAGGATCAAAGTCTATACATTTGTTGAAAGACCTTAGGCAACTTTGTTATTGGAGTAAAATGTGTCTCCATAAATAAATATGATGAAAATGGAATAATATTGTGAAAAAAATATAAATTATTTACTAAAGGCTATAATCAGCAATAAAGAATAGACTACAAAGAAACCTATTCTTCGGTATCTATACATGAATATATTTATATTTTACTTTCCTTTTCTATATTCTTTAATTTAAAACTTTTTCAAATAGATGTGAAGTGTGATTTCAATAATAAATATGTTCAATAGGAATTTTATGTTGAACATCATCCGAGATTTGATGAAAAAAAACATCCTGAACATGTTTTCAAACATACCAAAGCTTTATATGGACTAAAACAAGACCCTAGATCCTAGAATGATAAATTACAGGATTTTGGTTACAAAACAATTATGATAAGGGAACTGTTGATCCAACACTTTTAATAAATAAAAACAAGAATTTTTTTTTGATTATTCAAATATATGTTGATGACATTATATTTGGATCAACTCAGCAAAATTTTACTATTTCGTTTGTGGATTTCATGAAATATGAGTTTGAAATTAGTATGATTGGTGAGTTAACATTTATCCTCGGTTTTCAAATATCTCAAAAACTGGAAGGAACTTATATATATCAACATAAGTATTTTAAATAACATCATAATAATTATGGAAATGAGAATACTATAAGTATAAGTACTCTAATTGGTACCTCAAATTCTCTTGATCTTGAGGAAGTTGGGAAGACAGTAGATCAAACCTTTTTTAGAGGTATGATAGGAAGTCTATTGTACTTAACATCTATTCATCCAGACATAATTTTTTAAATATTCATTTTGTGAAATATATCAATATAATCCAAACAAATCTCCTTTAAAATCATTCAAAATAACTTTTTTTCCTTTTTAAAGGGAACCATAGATTTAGGACTTTTCTATTCTTCTAAAGATGACTCTGTTGAAAATATTTTTTTAGATGCAGATTTTGGTGGATGTAGAATGGATATAAAAAGTACATATGGAATATTCATTTTATAGAAGATTCATTATTTTCTTTATCATGTATGAGAAGAAAATCATTAGCACTTTTCACTGCTGATGCCGAATATGTAGAACTAGAATTTTTTGTGCTGAAGTGTTGTGGATGCAACACAAACTCATAGAATATAGAATGTGTTTTACCAAAACACAGATATTGTGTGATAACAAAATTAACATTTCCCTAAGCAAAACCCATTCACATCACACTCATGAAAAAAACATAGACATTAGGATTCACTTTCTTAGGGATTACACAATCAAAATAAGATATCATTCTTTAATATATCGTAACGCAAGACCAACATGATAATATTTTTACAAAATCATTACCCTCTGATAGATTTGAATATACTAAAAAAAGGTTCGGAGTGGAACCTATAAGATAATAATCCATATGAACGTTTTTATTGAGATGTATCTCTATATATTACGAAAACAAATTTCATAGGGGGAGTAAATTTTGTTTATTGTTTTACGACATTTTTCAATCTTAATAAAATTTTTAGGAACCCAATTTTTTAAATTAATTTTTTTTAGATTCAAAATTTCTAGAATAGGAAATTTTATTTTCCCTAAAAAAACTTTTTGAACTCTATGAAAACAAATTTCATATCGGAAAATTAATTCTAAGTAAGCGAGAAGTTATGTTTACTTACATAAATCTTTGAAATTGTATTTTTTACTTGTTGGTATTTTTATCACTTTTTAGAAAACTCTATCGGATTCAATTTACCGAAATACAATGTTTCCTTATAACCTTAAATGGTCAGATCCTACCAAATCTTTCTTTAGTAATCATCTCAAATTCATAATCAGATCATTCTTACTTCAACCATTGGATCAAATAATTAATTTGAATTGTCACCTTTAAGCATATATAAATGCACCACTAATCCATGTCCCACATCATTTTCAAGTATTTGTGCACGAAAGCTCTGATCCACTGCAAATTAATTCATTCAGTTTTCCAATTTTTCAGACATTTTGGATGTTTCTTGAAGGTTCCCCACAATATCAGATGTCTAACAATAAGGAAACCAAGGATTAGAAAATCTACAGGGAAAGGTTGGTTAAACCAAATTAATTTTCTAAGTATAATTTGTTGACTACGGAGAATATCAAGCTGAATGGATGGTAGAGTTTTTATCTTTCTAAGCAGAAGAGTCAGAATCCCATTTATCTAGACCTTTTCATAGAGTTTTATGATACAGTCAGTTTTTATGAATAAGGGAGTATGGAAATGTTTTAATTTAAGATCTACGTGAAAACTTATTATTTATCTTTCAATACAGCAATAAAAATCTTTGTAATTCCTTCTGTATGTGAGGAAATATATTTCTCTCACAAGTTACCCAATAAATCAGGAGATTCTAAGAAGGAAAATGTAATTGAATGCCTTGGAATCAAGGGGTTAAAATCACAAAAGATCAACCATATTTTAATGAACTTCAGAATGTTATCCTCGTGGGTGCATGGTTTTCTTATATAAAGTTAGGAATTCATGGAATCTATGAAGAAAAATTATATCTTTATTCTAGACTTTTTTCTTAACCTTAGAATGGTAAACCTTGTGAAGTACATCCTTATGAAAATCACCAACATTAATAATGGGACTCTCATGTCTCATATTACCATGTAACCAGTGATCTTGTCTAATATCATAGTGTTTTGTTTAGAAATTTTTAAAATTCCCTACAATTCTAAACCAAGAACCTTCAAGATCATGTTGCTGAGTGATTTCACCCTTAGAAGAATGAATGATGGATTCAGTACCAGATCAGGATAGTTTTATGATTGTTTCATAATGTGAAGTTCAAGATTTGATCAATAAATGGGAAGTGGGAGAAACTTTGAAGAAAACTCAGAAGAATAGAAAAGAGAAGGAACCATAATCAAAAAAAAATTGCTCATTCTGAAAGGCCAGTCAGCACCACAAAAGCAAAAAAAATCAATGATGAAGTGGTAGTGAAGTGGATGGAGAAAAAGAAGAAGAATAAGATGGGAGATCAAATCTTTGGTTAAATATTGTGGAGACAAAAGGGCTTGACATTTCAAACTGCAGAAGAAGATTAAAGGAAATAAAAATAGATGAAGCTAAAGAAGAAAATGTTAGAAGCCAAAATGGTCAAATCCTTACTCAAAGATAAAAAAATCCCTGTGAATAGATTCAGAAACCTAAATCATTCCACTAAGAAATAGTTCCTTCAGAAACTCTGGAAATGAATATGTAAATTGCAGAAATTTTTGTGGAAGAAGATATAATTCAACAAGTTGATTGATAATAAGAACAAGAAGAGCAAGAAGGTGAAATTGTTGATGTGATTAATCAAGTGGAATAATAACATTAGAAAAAAAATCTTTCTGATAAAAGATAAACCTTAACTTTTTAGGTTGAGTCAATGAAAATTATTTCTCATTGAAAATATGATGATGGATATGATGAGGTTGAAAAACATACTAATAATGGGAGTATAAACCATGATTTCATCCATCCTTATGATGTAAAGGGTGATTTTGAGAGAGAATATGTGGTAAAGATAAGATAGTTCAACTCTGTGATAGTGAGCATGTGTCTCCAAAGGTTGAAAAGGTTGTTTATAAATTTGATAAAGGAAAATAGGTGGTTGTTGACACACCCAAGAAGGTTGTGATTATAAAATTCAATAATGGTGTTGGTGGATCATCTATGAGAAAAGTTGAAGATCTAGAAAAATTATCCTCTCCTACAAGGGAATCAGATTCTGAATCTTTATCTTCCTTTGGAAAATATTCCATTGTTTAGTATTTGAAAAAGTTGGTAAACACAATACCCTTGATCACCAGTACTAATTTGAGATGCCAGTTTCTTCAATATTCTATCAATCATAAGTAAGATTCCATAAACGTGTTTGTGGAAAATTTATCAAGAATGAGGCAGATTTCAATATTTTTTATATTAGTTATGATGCTCATAGGATATCATGCAAGGAAATGACTAAATGGTCATAAATAGTTATTTCAGATATGAGGATTATAGATTATTTTCATGGATCAGTAAAATATTCCTTTGATCAATTAGATAAAACCATGAAAACCCAAACATTGAATCCTTCTAAAATGATCAATCAAGAGAAATATTCCCAAATGATAGAGGATAAATATTTGAATGGAATATTGAATTCAGTTGTTATCAATTTAAAGAGTGAAAGAAAAAATAGGATAGATTTTGAAGAAAATTTCAAATAGAAAGAAAAGTTAGTATAATCTTAGGCATAAATTCAAAAGTCTCAAGAAGATAAAATCAAGGCTCTCAAAAAGAAAAATTAGGATTAGGATATGTTGCTCAAGTGGCTTGAGGATTATTATAATGAGATCAAGAAGTTAATGTCTTCCCTAAAAAAGATTATTCCAAAGTAAAAGAAGGGTGAATGATTTTTATGTCATTCCGATATTTTATTTTAATTTATACTTTGTAACAATTTTTCCTATAATAATTTAAAATGTTCTCTATCATTAAATTGTTTGGTATTCTATATCACTAAACTTTCTGGAACAATTTTTCCCCTCCATTCCATTTTGAAAATCACATAGGGGGAGATTATAATTATTCAAAGAATTCTAAGTATAAAAAATTAAATTCCCTATGAAAGGGGGATATTAAGTAAGGGGTATTATTGAATAAGATTTTGGTAATCAAGAAAAAGTAACATCTCTAAAAATACAAGAATACGATCCTTAGGGAATTCAAAACCAACGAGGGGGGGAGGGGGGTTAGACATACTCATAATAGTTTATAAGTAAATAAGGATATGTTTTTCTATTATTATTTAAAAAGAAAAATCCTTATTTCTAATATTATTTTTTGGAAGGATGGTTTTTTTCCAAAAAGGGGGATATTGTTGAGTTAATAAGGTTTCCTTATTACTTTTCGATTCCTCTATCTTTTGAAAATCACAAACGCATTTTATTATGGAAATTTATCCTTCTATAATAATTATTTTCTTAAGGAAAAGTTTTTTCTCTATGAAATGTTGTTTCCTTACCTTGTTTATCAATTCCTTATTCCAAATCATCGCATAACAACATTATTTTACTAATTCATAAATTCAGATCCTTATCCAAAAACCTCAAAATTTTGGATATCGATTCATTCTATTTTTTGACTCCTAATTCTATGAAATTTATACTCTGAAATATCTATATTTCAGACACCTATTTCTCTAAAATTCTTACTCCAAATTCTCTAAAATTTGGACTCCAATTCTATGAGATAATGACTTTGAATTATTTGAAATTCAGACTCCAAATTTTTAAAATTTAGAATCTGAATTCCCCTAAATTAAGACTCCAAATTCTTCCTATTTCACACTCCGAATTCCTAAAAATTCTGACTCTGAATACTTCAGTGTTCAATCTTTGAAGTCCACAGAATACTGAATCTGAATTTATTGAAAAAGCAGAATCTAAATATCAATGTTTCTAAAATCCAATAATTTATATGATTACACACTAAATTTTATTTTTTCCCTAGAATCCTATTATTCAGTTTTGGTTATGATACTTTATTTTCCTTACATTTTATTGATTTTTAAGCATGATAATGCTTCCCATGATTTTCTTATATAAAACAATGGCATACCATTTCTTTCAAAATAACCATTGATCGAGTGACATGTGTACAAGTCCCTCTGAGATTTACGAAAAAATATAACTGTTGGAGGAGGGAGCCAACCATTGATGTTTTGCATATAAATATAAGCTCATGTAAACGAGCTCACAATCTATGAAATTGATCCAAGATCCTATATATTACATACTGTTTAGTGATTTCTAGAGAGAGAAATAATATCATGCCTTGTGTGTTTTATGAGAAAATTGTTCATATTGCTTCCTATGACAGTGATTGTTGCTGAGTACAATCGTGGGCCTCCAGGGATAAGAAGATTGAGGTGTCTACTACCTTATTGTTCATTATATTGTGGGGATTTCAAGACAAACATCGATATTTTTTGCGAGGGCCTACCCTAGTTTGGGTAATATAGAATTTCATGAAAGTATAAATCATGTGACCTTTATCCATGGTTGTTGGATACCCTGCACTTTGGGTTAAAATATTTCATACATGTTTACAAAAAATTTTATTCAAGTTTTATTTCAAATGAATTTTGTAAAAGAAATGTAGTATAATTTTTCTCATACTTGTATACTATAATAAATAAGATTCTATACACTTTAAGAAAGAATAATACCATAAGATAAACCTACCTAAATTTCCTTATGTTTAACTAGTTTATGTTTTGGTTTCATATAATTGGAACTTGGCCCTTCCAATTTTCTCATTAAGTAAGAACCAAAGAGGGTTTGTGAATTTAACTTGTTTAAATCTGTTAAACATAGTTTTCCTTATGGTTAAAAGAGAATGTTTTTTATCCTACAATTCAACCCTCCTATAATTAATCATCTACATATACTATTCCAATCCTGTATAATAATTATTGGTGATATTTGTACTAACATAGTGAAACAAGTCGAATAATACATGATTAAACACTCCCCATGCCACAAACTAAAAAATTCAATATTCTTCTTCACTCCCAACATCATTTGAAAAATTAACTGATTTAATACCTTCTTGAATGTGACCCAGTTAAGGATATTGTGAAACATAGAATCCTAGATATATTCCCACCATTTTTTTCTTGGGACATCCCACATGTAGGTCGTGAAACCCACCACAGTTTCCTATAGAGACTTTATTAATTATAGTATCCTATCAATCTATTCAATACACTAATTGTATTATTATAATCCTTTTCACCAAAAAACGATAAGAGGATTAATTGTTGAAAATTCCAAACTATTTTTCACTATTTGTCCCTAGTTTCTAACACCCATATAACCTAGAGTCATGATTATGAAGATAATTACTATAACCATCGAGGATTCTATAGGACATTTAATATGATGAACTTTTCTCATGGATTCCTCTCCTAGACTCAGACAAATCGTTTTAGAGTAACTATCTATCAAATACAATAGATAAAATATAGATTTAATAAAACATAAAGAACCTATATTACATTCTTCAAATATTTAGAATATATGGAATATATTTATTAAATATAAATAAATATGATGAGATATGGTTAATATAAATAATCCTAAAAAATTATGTTCATATAAAGAAACCAATACTAGGATTATTTCTTGTGGGAAAACCATAAAACCCAATTAAAATATGGAGTCAAACAAGAATTTGATCTTTTTAGGAACCCATTCATACTTACTACCCAAGTTGTGTCTATTCTCACTCCTATTTATGAACAACCGTCAGACATAAGTGGGTGATACAAATACATGGTAATATGAATTATTTATTACCTAACACTTTGATAATAGTTTGTAATAATCCAACTCTAGTTAACCCTTAATTTCACCTAAATTATCCTACCATGGGGCTTGAACCATGTTTCCGATCATCACTGGTTGGAGAAAATCACTAGAAGACCATTCAAAGAAACATAGTAATTATTTTAACCTCAAAATAAGTATGATAAGGAATAAAAATTGGATTTCCAATGTTTATATATAATTATACATCAGATGTTAAGAAAAATAACCATAAAGGTTACATTAAAAAAACTATATAAAATGGTCTAATTAAATAAACTAATAGAACTCCTACATTGAAAAAATGTTAACTCATGGTTCCATCTTTATGTAAATATATGTCACCACCATACCATCCCCTTGAAATGATATATTATGTTGGAGTGTTTTATATTACATTATTCTTTTCCATTATTTAGGTATCATGCAAAACCATTTAAAAAAGACAAAATGAAAATATAGGTTATAAAAACTAATGATCATTAGGATACCACCAATTATATACAAAATATTTATCCACATGAATTTATTATTTCTTATAAAAATTTTCAAAAATATTTCCTAAATAAATCATTTTCCCATGAAAATTCATGTTTTGGTTTTCTTTTCAAAACCATTCTAAATTTAAATTAACATGAATTAAAATATAGGGGAAAATATTCAATGAATTCATATCATATAATATAACCAATTTTTAATTTAAAACATGATACATTAATGAATCCAATAGTATGAAACATAATTAGGATCTAGTATATGTGAATAAAAAACTAGGAAATTCAAGGAATGCAAAGCTAAGATAAATTTTATTAATATGATACTGATTCCTACTATAAGATTTTGGTATCATAATGATATTCCTTAGTAGGGATACAATCTCTATGGGTTTCATAAGTCCCCACCTAGTTTTTTGAAAATGTTCCCATGTGTTATGATTTTAAAAAACATTCAATAAACCATGATCCTAATTTAAAAAAAATAAAAATTGAAGCATCAAAACTCCAATGATTAAAAATCCCTTTTAGAGTTATAACAATATCTGAGTAATTTCATCTAGAGAATAGAATGAATTTTTTTTAAATAGAAACTCCCTTTAAAAAAAATCACAATCCAACTAAGATGTAATTTCATAAAACAACCATCATTATTTCAAATCAATGAATTTCATAAACCATACCAAAATAAATTTTGATGAATTCATGGTAAATTATGGGATATAATATTTTTTTAGAGACACCTACCTCAAGGTAAAATAAGAACATTATTTCCTTAAATATTTGTGCGTGAAAATGAATAGATTTGGTTCTTATTAACCCTGATATATAAGTAGAGTGACCAAAAATAAGGGAAACACCCAATGTTATTCTAGAAAGGAAAAAAACAACTATAAAACAATCCCAATAAATTATAAATCTAAAAATATATCCTAATGGAGGATAATAATAACTTTAATAGGGGGAAAATGTTTTAATGAATATAATAAAACATTAATTTAAGGTCTCACATAGCTAGAGTAACCACCCCCAAATGACTAGGAGATGACCAAAATTATTCTAAAAGATAAAAATTCTAAAATAGTGCCCATTTTATACACGACATGGCATGATGGATATGACCAAGAGACCGACTAGAAGGACTGCCCACATTCTGGCTACAAAACCCATGCGGTTTTAGTCTAGGAATGTCTACCACTACAACCATGTTAAGTAGTATTATTTGTAGTGAATAGGGTTACCACCAATAGTACATTCATAGGATGAAAACATGTACTTGGTGTAGTGATATAGTTTGTCTCACACATGATTCTAAAATTAATACCATGAACACCACCACAACTATGGTGCTTCATGTTTTCCACCAAAAGGCCAAAAATAATGTTTGACCCACAGTGCACATCTACCACTTCTGAAACTGAAAATATAAGACCTTGGAATTTAATAAATATTATCATACTTACTATAGGATAATTTTTACACTTTTTCAAATACATTTTCTCAAAATATTTTCTATAAGTGCATTTGGGTGAGTTTTTAAAAAATTTAGGGGTGGGGGTTTCGGTAGTGCATGGTTGGATCACAATTTTCCCAAACCATGCAACCACCCCAAGAAACTATGATACCATATGATATTGTGGTTTCCATGATTTTAATATGGTTTAAAAATCCATGAAACTCTAATAAATAACTTGCACCCCGGGATAGAAAGGGAATATACTTAGGGGAACATATTGCCAAGATGTGGGACCCATATAGGAAACCATGAATTTTGAATTTTAAACCACCAAAAAAATATTAAAATTTCCTAAAACAACTAATTTATATCCCAAAATTCCCTATTTTTTCTAACATTTTTCCCATTTTCTTGGAGGCTCTCAAGTGGATTCCTAGGCTCCTAAAACTTTTCTCTAGTATGTGATCTTTTCCATGTTTAGGATCATCCCTATCAATTATTTCTTCCCCTTGTTAGATAGATGAATTATATTATTGTGGGTGGTATATAGAGGTTTTATTGGATATATTTTTGTTGGATCATTATCCTTGATTTTGATCCAAGATCATCTTCACTATAGTGATTCTGACCATTCCAATTTTAATGAAGGGATAAGGTTGGGTGAGTGTTCATCAATGATCTAATGGAAGGTGGTTTATATTTTAAATAAAATTGTATTGATATTGATACTATATGGTATTTGTATCCTTATCTTTACTTATTTGTAAATTGATTTTGAATTATAAAAATGAATTGAATCTCAATAAAATTGTGAGACCCTTTACATAACCCATTGCCACATTGGATATTATGGGATCGATCATAATTCAAACTCGAGGAGTATTCCATTTATACATAAAATCATGATTGAGAAATAAAAAAGGTGAAATAGTCATTCAGGAAATTTGAAAAAAATCCATGATTCCCTATTTTATAATTGGATTTAAAGGTTCAGTTTTCATAAACTTGAAGGATCAATGAGTTATTTAATAATTGATGATAAAAGGGATTAATAGTGGAATTTCTCATGTTTTCCCTCTGATAAATGAAAAATAACCATGGTTGTCTTTTTTATATTAAATGGGGCATCATATTTTGAATAATTTATTAGAAGGTAACTAATGACAAAACATGATAGATATTACAATAGTCAGGGGAGGGAATAAATAAAATAAAATCATTACACTAACAATAGTCAATAATTTGGTGAGGCTCGAACCCAAGACCTCATCGAGACCCCATAGTTCCACTACCAACTGAGTTATATCCTGTGGGAAAACATTATATATTAATATATGTATGAAATTTTGAACCATGTGATTTTGGTAATGTAATGATTATCTAAGTACCTATAGGGTATAAGACTAATTCTCCACACCCTTATTCTAAGTAAGTGAATTATTACTATACAGATGCTCCATGTACTCTATAATGATGCACGATGTACCTGTGATATTAGTGATGGCTTTAGGCTCTACATACCTGAGATAATTTTTCTATACTGACTTTTCTAGTATATATTATAATGGTACTCTGAATTATGCTTCGGGGTACCCAAATAAAAATGAATTAATCTAAATAATGAAACCCCATTCAATATTAAATTTTAATATCCCTTTGGTGAATTGTTTAAAATATAGTGTGGGCGAATTTGGGTATGATTTACTTTGGTTTCACCATGAACCATAATCCAACATGTTCATTTAGAGAAAAATTAATGTGAAACCTAGTAACATCCATCATTTTCATTTTTATTCTTTAGTAAAATTCATGTACTGTTATGGACTAGATATTACATAAGAAACCCTTTTGGGGGGCCTAGTATCTTTTTATCACACACAACTCAAGCCTCTTTTTGGTAATGGAATAGAATTCATGTTTTTAGGAACGGATTATTTAAAGAGACCTATGATAGATGGATAAGTTTTGGATCAAGGTAAAGCATGGATGACAGAACTAGACATGACATCAAGACCCACTTGGGAGTTGTCTATGTGCCTTTACTTTTTTGTTTTCACTTGATAAATGAGAAATTTTTGTTATGAAAAATCTACTAATTTACTTTATGTTCATTTTCCTTATTTTGGAATTCATCATATGATGCCTAGTTTATATTTATTTCACTATATTGTGTTATATTTATTATATTGAATATTGTTTACCATGGTTCTCACACATTCATAAAGAGGGTACAATCTCCACAAATGTCATATTTGACCCTAAGTATTAGGAGACTACCTATGACATATGGTGTGGCATGAATGAGGTCATGTAACAAACTAACTTAGGTTTCTAGTGTGTGGAACCTAGTATGGGATGTCAGAAAGTGGTTTTAGATGAGTTTTTTAGTTTTCATAATATTTGGAAATTGTATAATTGAGACTAGGACGAGTTTGGCATTGGTCATGATATTTTTCAAGTGAGTAGTTAACCCATGTGCGGGGGGTGAACTGAATAACCTGGGGTGGGATTGTTGTTCACCATATTAATGTTAGAGATTAATGATGTTTTAGTTTGGGTGATGCACTTGTTGTGTGATGTTATTATTTTTTGATATTTCAATAATGTCATGGTATGGTATGATACTTGAATATACATGCATCATTGTAAGAACTCATCGATTTCTGTTACATGCATCATTTTAGGAATGCATATAAAACAATGTAATGAGTGGGTTTTGGGAAATGAAAATGATTTTATTTATTTTAATAATCTAAAATTTATGGTTAATAATAATGAAATAATAATTTTTATAAGATTTTAAATGTTATAATTAGAAATATATAAAAATAAAGTATCTAATGAGAATGTTATAAATATGAATTTTTTTACCTAGTGTCAATCATGAACCCAGTTAATAATAGTTGAGGGTATTGATAGTGCCACAGTTATGACCGTGGGTTCGTATATTTGGAATAATTTATTATTTTATTATATGAATCACTCTTTTTAAAATATTTTAAGGATGTGTTTTGTTTCTATATATATGATTTTTATTATTGAGACTTGCCTCTAGGATGAAGATTGTTGGTGGTAGGAAAAAAGTTCACTATTGGAAACGTTCGTCCCATACACGGACAAGAGGCCCAAATAATTTTAGGAGAATGGGTGGGAGATTATCTTCATGATAATTTTTCTTGATTTATGTAATTCAATTATAGATACCTGGGGTAGGCTATATGGAATATGTCTAATATGACCCATGAGTTCAGGTCAGAACACCCTCCGATGTTCACCAGACTGGGTGGACCTAAGGTAGTTGAGTTTTCGATTGAGTATATTTAGAAAATGATTTACCACTAAGAGACTATTCTGGAGAAAAGGGTTGTGTATTATGTTTATATGATACAAGGTCAAGTGAGGCATGGGTGGAATATTCCAGCTACAGATGAGAAATTGGAGAGCATAGTATGAAAATACATTTAATAGATGTATCAAGAACTATTTTAAACAAAGATTCATAGGATGAGTGGGAATCAATGTTTATGTACTTGAACCATATAAGTATGTCCATGATGGATTGTGCTAGTCGCCTCTCTAACATTCAATGAATTTTCCCAACACTATTAAGAGATGAGGAAACTATAGACATGTGTTCTCATGAAGGACTTAAATGTGAGATTATATACTATGTTAACACCTTTGGATTAAATAATTTTTCATAAG
Source organism: Viscum album (assembly GCA_963277665.1). Taxonomy (NCBI): domain Eukaryota; kingdom Viridiplantae; phylum Streptophyta; class Magnoliopsida; order Santalales; family Viscaceae; genus Viscum; species Viscum album. The sequence continues at coordinate 1,382,376,083 of OY728164.1, forward strand.
TAGTTAATAAGACACTCATTTATGAGGGAAACATGAAAGAATGATTTTAATGGGGGAAAGGTTGTTTTTTCATGATTACCAATGGGAATTCCTTCTAATAGTTGGAAACATATTTATGATAAATTAGAGAAAACAATTAAATATTTTGTCACAGGATATCCATTAACTACTTAGAAGTATGATTGGATTTGATTTATTGTGAAATGACTTTGTATGTCAACTAACTTCCACCCAATTCATTAACTTAATACAAATAACAACATTCCAAAAATATATATTTGAGAGGTGGCAAAATTTCACAGAATATATGTTGTGATTATCTCTGATAGAGAGCATCATTTTACCTCTCTAATTTGGTAACCACTTCTAGTGGATTTGTGTACCTAGTTGAGCATGAGTGTTTCAGGTCACCCTCAAATAGATGGGTAGTTCCAAAGAATGATTCAGAAACTAGAAGACATTCTCAATTTCAATATCTCATTAGCATTCTCATAAGATATGAACATTATGAGAAGTATTGAATGAAGTGATGATAGAAAATTTCTCTAACTAGAATGATATACACCTCAAAAGAATTCTATATAGTTTTCCAAGAGGAAGCACATATTATCATTATATGTTATACTAAGATTATTTTTATAGAAGTGACATGGTCAAGCAAGTGATATTTTTATACCTAAAAACATAATCATATGATCTTTAATATAACCAATGCTCTAATAGATTGCTCAATAAAATCTCCAAATGTTCTTAATGTTGTTTCTATTTTTTATAATACACCATTATTTCATCCACAAATAACAAAATGAAATATTCTATGTACCATTAAAATATAAGATTAATTATTTCTATGAAAACCAATGGTGAATTTATAAGACTATTGGTTATGGAATCTTATCCAAAATGATAGCAATGACCCCTGAGGGATGTTTTTATGGGATTATATTTCAAAAACCATATTGGGTGATACCCTGATTATAGTTCACTTTGTAAGAACCATTGGGATCCCTTAAAATCATCAAAAAGTTTATCAATATGACGATACAGATATCTATACTTTATCATAATTTCATTCATATTACAAATCAATACATATCTATAACAGAAAATCTACCTTATTTAGAAAACAAACTAGAGTATCCTAAGCTAGTGTACATGGTCTTATAAACCCTTTACTTTATTATTCATCCAATTTGATAATCAACTCATTTTATTCCACGTGTTCTACCCTATGTGAGGGAACTGAAATATGTATTTTATATGGATGGAGAAAAATTGAAAATTACACCTCCCTTTTAGGAGGAAAACTAATGAAATTTTCAACAAGCATGATTGGATATCAATGCACGATGGTTGGAAATTTTTTTCCTTAATTATATTAGTATTAACGAAATGGTTTTCTACTAATTGAAAAGAAATAGTTCCCACTATTAATGTTAGTGGCCTTACTTTCCAATCCTTCACATCCAAATCACTTTTAAAAATATTATTCATCCCATAATAAAATATAATCATTATTGATCACAAATAATACTCATTATATTCCTTTAAAAAAACTATCCAATACATTCCTATGAACTTGTAAAATGCTTCCAAGTGCAAAACAAAATATTCCAAATCAAACTAGACTCTATTGATTGTTATAAATAAATATGTACATTTAAATCATCAACACTATCACTACCTAATTGGTGTTTGGATACTCATCACATGTGGTATCATATCAAAATACAAACCCATGTGATCCACTAAAAATGAATCCATAAAAATTTTGATGTACCAGTATAAAACATAACATGCGCAAGGGTTGAATTAAGTGGAATGATACATCTTATTTTTTAAAGATCTAATTGGACATCCATGATAATCTAATCAACACCACACAACTAATTACTCGCCCTCCATTTTTCATTTCATCCTTGATGTTCTTACATTGGTTGGGGATTTTATATTTTCTTATAATCAGCATAATTTTATATATTCTAAGGATGAGAATTTTTGTAAAATTATCCTCTAACTGAAGAATAATATTTTTGAGACACATGACATGTATTTTCAATGACTAATTTTATAACATAATGACAAAAATTCTAGATATATCCAGTATGAATACATTTGTGACATGATTTAGGTAGTTCCATATAATATTACTTCATATTCTTGAATAAACCGCATTAGAAACATCTAGAATTTCTTTTGGGTCATTGAGTATATTTTTTGATCTAGTGGTTTAATTCTATGATTCAATAAAAACATGGAATTATGTGTCCATATTCCCATTGGTCAGAGAATTATGGTTCCCACATATTCCGTTGGAGAAGCTAACACTCCCTAATGACATATTTCTATTAATATATCATACATCCATTATCTCTCTATTAATCATATGTATATAATAAATAATATGTGGGAAAATATCTTGTAATGAATTTCTTTTTATAGTCTGGACTCAAAGATGAGTTCCTTCAAGTATTCACTAGGAGATACATCTAGTAAAAATTGAATTGTGTTCACAAAAATAAGTTCATATTCAATCACGTTGATATTTAAAGTATTTGGAATGAAGAAATATTTCATTCGAAATATCATGAAGTTTTTTAGGTTGAATTTTCTGTCCAAAATTTTTTCAAATCCATCCCACGTGTGGCCTTAGATAAATCTTGCATAGAAAGAGAAATCCCACAACTAGTGTGTGATATACTATAAATTTATATGGGTAAATTTGGGTTCATATCATCTATTACTCTAATGAAATCAGAAATATGATTCATTTGGTTAATCCACATCTTCCATTTTCATAATGTGAATCTCCCTAAAAGATTGGTCGATTCTAATTTTGACATTGCACATACTAATTATTTTAATGTTGTTCATCATTTCTATTTCCTTTAAAAAAAATTTAAAATATTGTAAATTTATATAAAAATGTTCTTGATTCACCTCGGGTTTAATTATAACCAAATTATATCTACATAATGGGGGTTTCTTTGTCTTATAATATGTGGAATTCTTCAATAGTCAAAAAACACCACATAGTCATCACATGCTAGTAAAATGAAGGTTTTGAATATTCCAAATCACCAATTTCATCCATAATTATAACAAATTTCAAAAAAAATCTTATAATATGAATAATATATTCTTATTAGGAAGTATCAATAATAATTCAGGATATTACAGACTCATCATATAATCACAAGAAGATGAGATGAAAAGTCACCAATAAGTGCTTTAGAAAACCTTTTATACCCGAAACACCCTAGAAATTTTTTTTCCAATATTAATTGGTTAGGAACATATTTTTATACATTGAATATATGTTTTTAAAATTCATATCTCATTTATAAAATCTCAAATAATAAACATAGTAAAGTAACATGTTATCTTATATTTTAAAATGTAATTAATACAAGGAAAGAAACATCTGAATAGTTTTACAATTTGAAATAATTTTCATTAAATTTTTATTATTTTTTACTTCAAAACATATTTTAATATAAATACCAGATATATACACTCACAAATACCTTAATTCTTGGTGATAGTTCTATAATCATGAGAAATTACTCATCTATCCACCAATTTATCATTAGGTGTCCATTCACTATATGCCTCTAATATAGGACCATTCCTTTTATTCAATGACATGTCTAATTTAAATGATCTTACACAAACAATGTATTCCAAGTTATCATGTTAATTAAATCCATATAAATCAATTATTCCCAATACATTTCAATAAAATTATTCTTTTATTGAATCAAAACCTTAATTTCAAACCATAAACTAAAGGGGTATTCCAAAATCAATTCAAATGCCCATGTTTTCAAATAATTAATGAGAAGTGATTACTGTAAGATATAATCCTAATTTTCCTTTTAAAATACAAGAAAAATATTTAAAAAATAATCCAAAAACATTTAGAATAAGTGCAAAAGTGAGAGAAGAAGCTTACCTAACTATAGGCAATGAAAATTGATAATTATAGTACAAAACATCTAGATTTATATCTATACTCATTTCATGATATAGATCCTATAAATATCTCTAAAAACAAATAATTTATCATATGTCTATCCATAATTGACTAGATCTTATATTTCAGGTGAGAGGAGATAAAGAGGTCTAATGAAAAAGGTAGAACATTGAGACTAATCATTGATTCTGGAGATCCAATGCAGTTAGATCTTTGAAAAACCTTATCTAGATTAAATAGGGACACTATGAATTATTAATATAGGACTAGAGTTTTAGAGGATAATATGAGTGGTGAAAAATATGGTTTTTAGGTGAAAAAACTGACTTAAACCGTACTTTTCAATGTATTACATGAACACCACTTGGTTAGTCTTCACTAGTTAGGAAACCAGGCACAAATCATGTTCATGAAACTCTCTCCAAATTGACACCTCACATAGTTATTCACATAGTTTTAAAACACATTCAAAAAACATGATTTTTCACTTTTTACCCTCCTTTTCAGTTTCTCCTATATACCTATATGGTTTGGAAAATTTGCACTCTAACTGTGCACCTACCATAAATCTACCATAATCTCTTTAATGGTTTGAAGGAGATGTTTTATGGTTTCCTCTAACCATGGACCCTTAGAAACACATATTAAACGCACCAAAACCATAAATAAAAACCCAAACCTCAACACATGTATTATATAGCCTCAAAATACATAATAATGGGGTAAATTACTATAAATAATAGGTGTTACATAACCCCCCCAACCAAACCTTTAGTTCCCCTAACCTATATTTGAGAAAAAATTTATAATGTATGAATCTTCCAAGAGTTTGTAGGTGGTTCAATTCCGATTATATGTGAAACCAATCATGGAGGTTCATAAGAGAATAGGTGTAATTTTATAACTCAAACAATGTATGGTTCAAGAAGTAAATTTCAATAGGTAATGGGTTTTTTAATAATCCTCTAAATAAACTAACAATTACATAATCTTTTGGTGATTACTCTTAATTTATTTAATTTCTATCTATTTCCTATTTCTTTATTTATAGATGTTTACATCACTATCTAATTAATTAACAAACATGAAATTAAAAGATAAAACATATATTACATTATTTGAAATATTTATCTATAAATGATTAATAACTTATATAATGTCAATTTCATATTAAGAATCATGTCATAAGATAAAATGTAATGTCTATACATAAGGAGACATAATAACTAAAATTAAATATTATGTCATCATATAATTCCCCAATTTGGGAAAAAATTGACCCATAATTCAATGTTATTGATGAACCATTGTAGGGGAGATTTCAATTATTATGGAATCTCGATTTTTTAGTTTTAGGATGATATAACATAACATTAATTACGAGTTTATTACCTCTGTGATACATAGTGAAACTAGTACTAAAAGTTTTCAGGAAATAAAAATCATGGAATTTAAGATTGGGGAGTCCACATAATGGATTAAGAAGTTGTGTATTAATTATGTTGGAATGTTGCAACTTTTTAAAAACATTCAAATAGCCTGTCAAACCTTCATTTTCATTGTTAAAAGTGGGTTATTGATCCTTTCCATGAGGATATCATTGTGACATGATATCTTGGAACTAATTGTGAAGCTTATTAATTTATTATAAAAGGGTGGGATACTAATAAATATAATTATTTATGTCACATATTTTTGTAATAATGATAAAACTAAAATCTACGCTTATATAATGTAGAGTATTGTGAGTGAAATCATCATGAAACTATGACACTTTAGTACACATACCATTTCTATCCTGGAACATAATATATAGTTTGGTGAAGTTGTTTCATAAACAAAACCACTCTATGAAAATTTATACTATGTATTGGAAACCCCTATACCAATTCAACTGGCACATATAAGATATTAAGAAGAGAAGGACGTCTATAGGTGGTACATGGGGGTTCTTTAACTATTTTTGAATCAGAATATTAGTTATATCTACTAATAAAATATTGAAAGATAAATAAAATAATTCATAAACATTGATATCTCACACATATCTCTTGGGAATCATAAATTATGGATTTATAAAGATGATATTGTCTCTAAACTATACTATTATAATTTATAAAATGGTACTTAGTTGTTAATATTGTATTCAATATATTGATGTACATTGATTTTTTGGTAGAGTATGAGATTATATTTGGAAAAAAATTATCTATTTATCTCATATAAACAATATTTCCTTTTGGTTTCTCCTTATTCATCTTATGAGATGAATAATATTGAAGAAAAGTTCAGGAATATTTTAAAAAAAAATCACTAGGTAAATAAGTGCTTCAAGGACCTCAGCTGCACAACCCATACGATGAATATTGTGAAATTAAAAAGTTTCAAAAACCAAGAAATTTATGGTAAATGGAGTCATTAAAATTTATTTTAATCAGAAACAATATTTAGAGTTATTTAAATTATTTGGAGGTAATTTTCTTCCCAATCATGTAATAAGGTCCTTTAAAAATTAACTGCAATGAATTGAAAAATAAGATTTTAGTTCCATATACTTCAATTATAAATTCCTCATATTTTGTATCTATCTACGCACTTATATATATAATATTTTTTTTTATTAAAATAAACAAATATGTGAGTTATGATCACCTAGGAAATACATTATATTGGAACTCTAGTTCATTTTATGTGTTACATATACATTGATATCATTATTCTGTTGGACACATTAAGATATTATTTATTTTGAAATTAATATTTTTAAGGTATTATAAACTCAATTAATATTTTTGTAATAAAATAATGATTGTTTTGAAAAAGGATTTGAGAAAGGTTGATCCTTATAACTGATAAGGTGAGAACATAAAATTTTATTTACAAAAAGAAAAATTTAAAGTTATTATTGTATTTCCTCGAGCATATATATTGGTGTCCATTTAGCCATAATGAGACATTTTATTTATTTACGAAATATTTATTTTTAGGTTTCTCAATATATATTTTTTTCATTTATTTATACAAGAATCACCTAAATTCAACCACCAATAATAATGACTATAAATTATAACATTCATACCCATTTTTGGAAATATAATTCATTATCATGAAAAAAATAAAATTTGTCTATGAAATGATACACCTAAAAGATTATTTATTATCATTATTACAAAAAACATTAGGTATTATTGCCTTATATGTAGTTGGGGTTTGCATTAGTTGTAATCACCCCAAATACTACATGAAAAATGGGGGTTCAAAACTTATTGGGCGTAGATACTGTAGCAATACTGTAGCAGTACTGTAGCAACGGCAGTACTATTGATCTGCGGGCACTGTAGTGGTGGTAAGGCACTGTAGCGGTGGCAGTACTCGGTGGGTACTATAGTAGTCAAGTAACTATTCACTGAATGGGAATTGGGCCAAAAAAATTTGGCCTACAGGTTATATAATGGGCTAGAAGCCCACATGGCCTTCAGGCAATGTAATGGGTCTCCCTCTACCCAGTTAAAAGAGGTATTTTATTTTCATTATTAATAAAAATGAGGCTTCGGCCCCAACCTTTTAAAAAATGTGGTATTATTTCCTTAAATACTTAATGGGTTTTAGAAAATGAATCATTTTTAAATAAATTTATTAAACAAATACATTAAAATTAATTTTGATACAAAAAATAATAAATTCCAAGATGAAGTTAGAGGTAAATTAATATAATGCATTAAATTTAATTTATAAATTATTTTAATGATACATAAGATTAATGAAATCCCTTAATGAAAGATACAAGAACCTCTGAGATAGTATGTCAAAGAGTATTTTAATCATGTTTTTATAGATAATTAAATTTATATTAATGGTTATCCTAAACATATATTACCTTTCCAAATTAGATAAACTGTGATGGTGCAAGGTATATCAATGAAGACTTTTATAAATATTGAAACTCTTCCATGATTCCTTTACTGAATTGTTTCACAAAATAATAGCATAATAATTAACCATATGCCAAATATTTTTACTAATGGATTTATTACAATGTTATGATATAAATTAATCCGTTATTTCAAAAAAAAATTATTGAATCCATTTGTAAATATGGTGAAATAACCAAAAAATACATCATAAAAGCTCAAGGTTCACCTCAATTAATGATCTTTTTTCCACTAATGATATTAACATTCACAAGATATAGAAGGAATTAACCATATAAAATATATTTATATAAGGGAAGAACATATCATTTTAGATAGTGGGAGAAATCATATATTCATTCCAAATGAAAAATTTGGCATAAGAATATTAAACTCCACAAGTGTTGGTGATAGTAATTATTCCAGAGGAGCATACTGTATAGGATGTTTAAAAATATATTATTTGATTTATTTTCACCATTTTGGGTGTTATATTATTTTATAAGAATAATTAATCCAACAGTTGGTAGAATTTTACAACTACATATTACTGTCATGTTCTTTGAACCCAATATTGGATTCCATATACAAATATTCCTGATGTATTTTGGTTATTGATGTAAATCCCGTGGTTGGTATTAAAAATAAACAATACTTGGATGGTAAATGTTAGGTACTAATATATCATCATTCTTTATACCAAGCCATAATTTCCAAATCCATTTAAATCATACTCTTCATAGTTACTATGATAATTATATCAGGGATCAGTTGTCCATGCCACATCCCTTGGAGGTTACATAGTGGTAAATGAGTATATGATGCTACCAGAAAGGTGTGCAATATCAAATAAATCCAATATGGATTAGAATTTCTAATGATCAATTTATGTGATGAAATTTTTATGATGACTATAGTATATTCATTTTAAATGAAATGTTACAAGATGTCTACAAGAGGTTATTGATAGCATTATATTTTCATGAAAAGAATTATTGATAATATATAGAAACACTTTATTTATATAATTATCAGATAAGTAGAAATAAATTATCCAAAAATGAATTATATATAAACTCATGTTCTAGATAACATGATCTAATAACATATATCAACGGGTTGATAAATCCATGTCATAGTACCCAGTTTTCATGGTATTGTATAATATAAGATATAATAATTCATTAGAATAGTTTTTAGTGTCCAAGGGTATTCTTATGATATATAGAATACATATGAAAATTTTTACTTTATAGATCTACTCACATATCATGATAGATACAAAAAATTTATCTTACCTATGGAACCAAAAAATAATGAAAAAAATGTGATCATAAAAAATCCTCTAGTTGATAGTAAAACTATTAAATAGTGATTGAGGAACCAAAACTGGATAAGTTCCTAGCAATTATATAAATTTTAATTCTAGTTATTAAGGGTTATAAAAATAGTGTTATTTAGAATAGTGGATCTATTATCATGGTATGGTTTAGGTAATATTAAAGGTTTAATCATATTACATACAATAGTTTCTATATCCACAATAGACTGAGTATAATGTAGCTTCCAACACTCCTTATGAAGTGACATTAGAAATATTTACATCTGCAATTTTTAATTTTACCTATATAGTAATGTTTAATCATATTATAATGAACCTGTATCCATGGTATTATACAAATTTTCAAGGATGAAAGAGAATAATAGGTAAATAATTGAACAAATAGTCTCTGGAGGGGTTTTCATAGTGATATTAAGTCACAATAATTATATCAACCACATGAATCATGGTGGTCTAATTAGTTATATTCGTCTCTAAGTAAAAGCATGTATAACATGTGTGTATAACCCATTGAGTTATTCTCAGTTTTCTATAGTGTGTTTCGATGTTTACTAGAGTTCGTTCTATAGAAAAGTCTATTAATCAATTAGAATAATATTCATAGCGTTGAATAGTAATTTATATCAAATCCTATGATGATTGTTCTTATTCAGGTCATCTATGTGATAATTATCCGAAGGTATATGTCACACTAAAAGGATAGGTATGTTCCCAAATTTGATAAGAACCATGAAATTCAATAAAAATATTCTTAAATATATCTTCTATATCTGAATGTTATCATTGGATGAGAAAAAAATGACACATTCTATCAAGGGTAGAGACACATATGAATTGAATACAAAATCTACTATTGTACACACTTGGAAATATTCATTGAAATTGATTATGTGAAAATGAAGATCCAGTATAATATCCAAATTTATATGTGTCTTTGGATTTTCCTAAGTGATTATGCATGTAATGGTTCCTATAACTGAAGAATACTATTAATTAATTTTAAGAGTCAAGTTCATTGACACATTGGGTAAAATCATAAAGACATATGATTGTGGAAACTTATGAAATATTGGGTGTGTCATGAGTGATATTAAAATAATGAATTTTATGATAAAGTCTTTTCCCCTTCTATTCAAAAATAAAAATATATAACACATTCCCTTTGATGGGATAAAAATTTCCTAATTCAATCAATGGCCTTGGTGTCCTATAGAAAGTTCATTTTGGGAAGTTAAAAAAATTCCAATCAGGAAAATAAGATGATGGAAAAAGTATGAAACCCACTTGAATATACATACCCCAAAAAGGTGATTATATTACATTGTCTGCGATTGTATGTGGTTATATGTTGTAGTTGAATTGAATTTTCTCTCTAGGGGAGCTTTGGTGATATTCTAAAGGATAGCATTAGACATTAAGAGGTTTATCTTACTACTCCTAAGAAAGGGACCTAGAGGGTAACACACTATGTTTATTCAAAACCTCACTTAATTAAAAAATGAATTTAATATATTTAATAAATATTATATTCTTGAATGACTTAATTATTATTCATATTCTATAAGTCTTTTATATTTATTCACATGTTATTTTAAAGAATATTATGTGAGTTTAATATTAAGTAATGTTTTAACCCCAAGGTAATTATTTATTTAATTACATGAATATATAATATTCATTCACCTATAATATATTCCCATGGTGAAAAATATGTAATTATTTGGTTACATGAATAATTAATAAATACTTAATCACTAAATTAATTAATATAATATTTATCTATTTATCATAACATAATGTAGTGAAATTTATTTAATCCAATAAAGAACAATATTAATTGTTTAATAAATATTACGGGAGACTAGTGGACTAAGATTATTGGTCCATCATGAAGTGATGTATAAAATAATATTTAATGAATAATAATTTATTTATTTTTGGAGATTAAAATTTTAATCGTAAGATTAGTTCATGTAAAATAAATAATAAAAAACATTATTATTATTTATACATGGGGTTTTCTAAGGATTATAAGAATAATACGGCATTAGTTTATATTATTTTTTCTCAAATACATGGTTGATAAATACCAGATAATATATTTTTTTAATAAATTCTAACCTGAGCCACTGTTGTAATAAGTTATTTAGAGCTTTTCTCCTAGAATGTACTCATGTAGAGATGAATCCTCTACAGTTACCCTATCAAGTCAAGAGAGAACCAGCATAATTCCATCTCTCCTTGTAATATTCGTGTGTGATAAAAAATATATATAAATAAACTAGAATCACAGATTATAAAACATTCTAAATTTTTAATGATTAACATTGGACCATGAATATGTGTGGAATACCTCTAGGTGGAATGTAAAGTTCATTCCTCTAATTCAACAATGATACGACAAGAGGTATCAACTAAATCATCAACGAATAAATATTTTCAACTATAGGTAATTCATAAACATGAATAAAATTAATTATAAATTATATGTGATCATCCAATATTATAGATTCCAATGATAATATTTCATCAAGTTATGAGGATAAATTTGATGGTGTTAATAATAAATCTATTATGTTCAATGGTATTGATTACTTCTGCTATGCCTCTAAAGCTTCACTCTACACCAACCAAAATAGAAATTGATAATAAAGAGTATATTTCTTGGATACTACTATTATTATGTAAAATATCAACACTGTGGCACCAATTTTTGGAATAACATTTCAACTTTCCAAAATTTAATAATGAAAATAATAAGCATAGAAAAATATAAGATAAAAAAATTAGCTCTGTAGAATAAATTTGTATGGAAGAAGGATAATATATTATCATTGAAAATATTTTTATTATTTGAATGGTTTTGTGAATTTTTTAGATTATTTAGTGATTATGATGAGGAGTACAGGGAATGACCAACCCACAAAAACTCATCTACAACCAATAGAAGGATTCCACAATAGGTGATGAAAAATGAATGGAAGGAAAAATTCTTTCAACCTTAGGGAGTAAATAAAATGAAGTTAAATAGTATTTTGAAACAAAGAAAATGGTATTTATGATGTCATAACCATGAAAAGATGATTCTTTTGTTTAAGGAAGGTCCACATTATAGATAGCTGTAACGAAACCCTGAATGTTCATGTTTACAAAAGAATTCAAAAAAACTATAAAAATCAATCTATAAACGAAATAAATAGATTTTAATGGATGAGTAAATATTTTATGGAGAATTATAGGTTCACTAGAAGGTACCACTGAAGTAAAATTTACCATTTTTTAAGAAGTTTTGTCTAATATGAAAGTTAGTCGAACACACTTTTGAAAATTACATTACAAGATTATCATGTTAGGTTAAGTGTTTGACCAAAAGGATGAAAACATTGCAATATAAATTTACTAATAATGGTTCACAATATAAGAAGAAATTTGAATACATTCTGATGGTTTTCATTAAAATTTAACTAGATTAGTTGGAAGTATTAATGAAGAATGAAATATAAGAAATGAACAGTGTATGTGCCTTATTGGATGAAGATTCAAAAAAAGATCCACACAAAGTAAAAGTTGAATATAAAAAATCCATAAAATCCAAGAAGACAAGTTCTGATAAAATTAAGGGGGAGGGAATGCAGATAAATGGAGTTATATTGAAGAGAGTTTCTGAATTTAGAAATATTAATCAATACAATTTAACTAATTAATTGATAATAAAATATCAATATTATTTCATAATATATCCAAATTGTATTTATTGGAAATATAATTTTAGGGAATGAAAATAAATAGATCCTTGATTAGAATATTGATAGAGTTTACCCATTATAGTGGAGAGAAATAGAAGTTGGTGATTCTAATGAATTGATAAAATGGAATCAAAGAGGTCAAATTTTAAATCCCAAAGAACTGATACATATAATGTTATAAAATCTAGTGAATTTATATACCTATCTCCACAAGATATAGATTATTTTTAAACAAAGTGGTTCTAATTTATTTCTTTTTCATGAGGAATATTGTTGTGAAGAAAGAAATATTTATAAATTATTTTCATTTATTGTCAAACATTATTCACTTAATAATGTTGATATTCAAAAAAATGGTGAATAGATGGAGTCTAATGAATCAATTTAAATAGATCAAGTCTTATAGATGGATTCTAATGGACTGATGTGATCATATAGTTTGTGTCTCTAAATTATTATTTTATTTTTCTCATTTTTTTATCAGATAGAGAAGTTATTATAGATTCTCTAAATGAATTGATGCTTTATGAAGGAATCAGATTGAGGCCAATAGAATATGTTTATATGGAGGCATCAGAAAAACTTTTCTAATTTGATCATTTGAAAGGATTATCTCAAAGAGAACTAAGTAGGATGAACATGTAGATGTATTGATATAAGAAAACATGAAGTACACCACATAAATAAGAACCTTATAATGTTTCTAGAAAAATGAGTTTCTATGATGATGGATTATAAAATGTTGTCTATGTATTTATGATGTTTTCTAAAGTCATATAAATTTGTTTATGCTGAGATAGGTGTATGAATATTCAATAATCAAAAAGGAATCATCCTTATTCCAGTTGATATTTTAGAAGGTTTGAAAATATCATTGATGTTGAGTTTTAAGGAATGATTCATAATAATATTTTTAACTCCTATATTATGGTAATATTGAAGTTGGTTAATGGAAACATCATTTATGTGGGATATTTAATGTTTCAGTGAGAAATATGTATTCTATTTCACACTTCTCCTTACATTTTTAGAGAATCGATTATTATATAAAGGTGTAGTTAGAGAACCTAGAATATTGACAATGTCGTGAATTTTGTTGAAGTAGTATAGTGATGACCAATTTTTGATGCATCAAACGTAATTCATCGAATGAATAATGTAAAGAAGATACCTAACAAGGGATACTAGAATAAGTTGTGTAAGACTAACATTTGTTTTCAGATGAATATATATTCATATAGAGTGACTATGTAACATCACAGGTAAATGAAGAATAAAATATTTTTATATTTATTAATATTTTTGAATTAAATATTAATTTTAATTTAATTGGGTTGCTATGTTCGATAGCATACCCGATACGCAACAACGTGTTTCTTTGAAAACTTACGTGACACACTAATAATATAATATTATTATTTTAAATGGTATTTAACTCCTAGCCATTGTATTGGGGGGAATGAACAGAACTAACTGAAATATGATAATACATTATTTTTAAATTTATTTAAATTATCCAATAAAATGTTATAGGCTTAAAATGTGAATGAATCTAATTTTAAGCATAATTTACATTTAAAGGATGATTTACCGCCTTTTAATGGAAAACCCTTTTTAAATCTAGTTTTGGTCACTTTAATACATTAAATATCTCCAAATAATATCCTTCTTTATAATGGGTACATCAAAATTTTATTTTTGTAAATTTTTGGAATTTTTCTGATAAAGTTCATTTTTTAATGAAAAGTGAAAATATTGTATTTTAATTCAAAACTATGTTTTAATCTAATTTATTTATATGGTTATATTATCTTTTTAATTGTTTTTAAAGTGTAATTAGAATGTATTTTTACAATTTAATCCAATTTTGGTCATTGGAATTACTTTCACATTTAAATTGGACATAAACAAGTATCAATCTTTTGATAGTTATTGTTTCTTAAAAACACGCTATTTATTTTGATAACGGGAATTAATTTTAAAATTAATTAATTCCACTTCTATGTTCTGAATTTTTCAAAATAAACATCATTTTTGAATTCGTAATATCAAATATAGCTTAGGCTGAATTTTTGGTATTTTTCTAAAAAACTTCAATTTTTGATGAATAGTGACACTACTTAGTGGTAGTTAAAAAAACAATCTTTTTCATTTAAATGAAATTTTACCACTTCTGTGAATTGAATTTTGAAAATCCGAAATACATGGTTGTTATCAAAAAGTAAAATTAGGTTAATTAAGATGAAAATAATTTTTGGTGAATAGTAACTTTTGACTTTTATTTACCGCGGTTAAGGTAAATAACGTAATTCAGGGAAAAATGAATACTATAATAATTCAACATTACCTTAACACTTTTCCAAACCTTATTTGATGAGTAATGGCCGACCATGGTCATCCTTGGGTCGATTTTGGGACCCCATGGAGCCACATATGAATGCTAATGATACATTAGATTAATTAATTTAATGTAAAGACAAAATTGACATTAACAAAAAGCTTTTAGTAAATTAATTTTTATATGGTGTTATATGAGTCATATTTTATACTATAAATATTCATTGGAAAGATAAAAATATTTCCTATGTTTTGGTATTTTTTTATAATTTTTAAACATCAAATAAATTAAATTATTTATGACACAATAATGATGCAGTATTTACCCCATTAATAAATGATTTAAATAAATAAGATTATAATGATTAAAATATTATACAAAACATATCCAATTCTGATTTTATGATTTTATGTCTAATATTAGTCATCTTATATTCAACAATAATTATTTTTGGACCATTATAAACTGAATATAATTATATAATAAAATACTATTTTCACACTTTCCTAAAGAGTCCCTCCTTTACCTTATAAAAAGAGACAACTTCTTACCAATTACTCACACCTCTCAATCCATTTGGCTCGTCCAAAATCTGACCAATTAAGCTCCTTAAAAACCTCTCCTCCCCCTAAAATCCTTAACATAGGCATAAGGCACTTCAGGAAGTCCTTTGGTTCAAACTAAAGGGAGTTACCCAAATTAAAGGTAATGATTTCTCTTAAATTGTTTTCGTTTATTTTACTTCTCCAACCCCTAAACTCTTTTTATTTCTTTATTTTGTAACAATAACAGTATCCTTAATATAATAAGATGTTTTTATAATAAGTATCTGAACTACACTTATACACACCTCAATCTAATGGATGAAGAACATAATGTTTCTGTGGATGGAAAACTAACACCTCACGAAACGATGATTGTTCAAATATCTCCATCCGCTTCTCATAGTGTCCATTATGATGGAACTGTATTTATATATGATATATATTATGTTTATGATTTATTTATTCTTCTGTACATCCCAATTACATCACACCTTTATGGTTTCCATAGTGGGTAAATACGATAATCTCATTTGAGGAAGTGCGGACTACGGCCTCCTCAAAGTGATTTGATTCGTTATTTCCTTATGTGCGATGAACAAAGGATGGAGTTAATGATATTATATATACTAGAATTATAATATACCTATGTATCATTATGTTATAATTCTTTTAAAATGATAAATATAAATGAAATTAGCCTTCATGCGTACGTATGACCTACCATCTCCATGAATGGTGCATTTCATTTCTTACCTACAAATGTTATGTACTATTATAAATACAGGTATATACTATATATATATGATATATATGATAAATTAATCATGAATATCATTCTAGATATAATGAACCTTTTACCACATGGACAACTTGTAAATATAAAGTTTTCATTATTTACTCAAGTACCAAATATCGACAAAATGAACGTTATTAACATAAATGATTGCATAATTTTTATAACATGGTAATAAGTAATATAAAAGGAATAATAAACTTGAAAAAGTTTCTGAAAAAAGTAGAAATAAACTTTATTTTATTATTCAGGAGATTAAATAACGATCGAGTCAAGTCGGACATGAGGTAAGGGGCTTCGTCTCAATCTCCTTTTATTGAGGCATTTTTAGTTTTATACATGACTTTATTTTATATGGTGTATAAACCCCTTTGAATTTTCATTTTATTTAAAGGGAATATTTTTTATACGAATAGTTTTACTAAATGTAAAAAAGGAATGTTTTTTTTACATAAGCGGTAACAACGACCTTTCCACCTCCACGAGTATTATTTGATCTTTGACTTCCTTAACAAGACAGAATGTTTTTAACAGGAAAAATAAATACCATATACTATTTTTACATATTTTGGTTTTGAAAATGATTTGGATAATGGATTTATTATTTCAATATCTTGAAATGATTTTTTATTATTACGGTGTGTAAATTTTATCTTTCCTTTATGATTTTGTTATGTGTTATGATCATGTTATGTTTCTTGGGCATTATTTACGTATACGGGTGGTTTCATGATAAACCTTTGGTGGGTGAGCCTGAGATATCTCTCCAATGCATTGGGTAACATGATAGAGGTAAACATGAATGTTTCTCCTAAGAGATTTAGAGAATATACTTTGATGGTTATTCCAAAGTAACTCCATATGTAGTTGCATTAGCTATAATGTAATTATGATATGGATGCTACAAGTTACCTTTATGATTAATGATTTACATCTGTCTTTTAGAAATCATATGATTTCATTAGGTAAGTAAATGATTTCATGTTTTGTATGTATTTATGAACAAATTTTTTTCATTCTTTGTTTTATAACCCTTGATGATCTTTTTATGCTCATCCCAAGTTTTGAAATGTTTTCACAGGACTTAAAGATGAATAGGGTCATGGATGGGATCAAGGAAAAGCCATGCTATCTAAAACATGGAACTAGACATGATTCTTTTTTTAAGAGTTCATATTTTATGAAAAAAAATGAAAACTGTGTAGATATGTCTACCTTATAATATTTTGAGATGTAATAGTTATGTCCTAATTCTCTAAAACTCTAAACCTGAAAAGATCCTCAATGTGAATTATTCATTTCATTCAATATTATGTAATGTTAAAGGTCGGGTTTTTATTGTTAGTATCAGATGTCGGTTTATATAACTTTAGGTGTTAGGGTATTGTTAAATAAATTTCCATAAATTAATTTATGATAATAATTAAATGTTATATCACTTATAGATTACCTTGTTGCTTCGCCTAAGATATTTCTGTTTTAAGAATGGGCTTTCATAGAGGAAACAGAGCATCTTTTTTGGGAAGGCATACAGAGGGAAATGACCTTTCAAATCAGTATCCTGAGATGATCAGAATCAGAATTGAACAGTTTGTTGCAGTGATGGCTCAGTTGACTCAAGTGAAAAATGTTGATTGTTTTTATTGATGAAATTTTGGATTATTCAAAAAGTAAAGGGGAGCATGAATGAAATTTAAGGGTTTTCTTTCAAATATTAAAAGAAAATAATCCATTTAGGAAATTCATCAAGTGTTAGTTTTTGGTTACAACAAATTTCTTTTTATGGTCACATTGTTTCAAAAAAATGGCATAACTGTTGATCCTACTAAAACAATATTTGTTGATGAATGGCCAAACCCACAAATATAACCAAGATCTATAGTTTTATTGGTTTGGCATGTTATTACCGGAGTTTTGTTGAATTTTTCGCAAGTTTATCTAGTCCAATGACTAATTTAACTCGAAAAGGTGTTATGTTCATCTAGAAAAAGAATGTGATGATTGTTTTCCGGAATTTTATAGAATATTGGTGAATTCTCTAGTTTTGGAACTACCTTCCTGAAATGGTGAGTTTGTTATCTACAGTGATGCTTCGTTGAAAGGACTGGGTTGTGTCCTAATGAAGAATGATCAGGTAATTGTTTATGCTTCCCATCAGTTGAAACCACATGAGTTAAATTACCCAACACATGATTTGTAATTAGATGTTGTTGCTTTTGCTTTAAAATTTGGATGCATCATTTGTATGGAGTAAAATGTGAAATATACAATGATCACAAAAGTTTGAAGTATATATTCACATAGAAAGAATTGAACATGAGACAGAGGAGATGGTTAGAATTAATTAAGGATTATGATTTCATGATCCATTACCATCCGGGAAAAGAAAATAAAGTGGATGATGCTTTGAGTCAAAAGATTAATACTTCATTAACCATGTTACATTTGGAACAAGATCATTTGGTTTTTGATTTGATGAACTTTGGCAGTGAAGTTGTTGGTGCAGGAAATTCTTCTGTTTTGTTTCAGGTGTCAGTGAGATCATCTCTATCAGACAGAATAAAGCAAGCATAGAAAGAAGACAGTGAGTTATAGAAAAAGGCAGTGTTGGTTCAGAAGGGTAGGTTGCTCTATTTTAATTTTGATAATGATTATATATTGAGGTTTGAAATAGATTATGTGTACCTTGTGATTCAAAGATGAAGAATTAGTTGTAATGTGAAGGTCATAGTTCTTCTTTTTTAGTTCATCTCGGCAGTACTAAGATGTATAGAGATCTTCGTGAGTATTCCTGGTGGGATAGAAAGAAAAGTGATATTTCTGATTTTACTATGAAGTGTTTGCCTTTCCAGCAGGTTAAAGTAGAGTGGCAGTTGCTGAAAGGGATACGTCAGCCTCTACCGGAGCTAGAGTGGAAATGGGAAAATATATCCATGGACTTCATTGTGGGATTACCAAAGATATCCCAAGGTAATAATGCAATATGGGTTATAGTTGATCGATTGACTAAATATGCTCATTTCCTTCCTATTCAAGATACTTTGTCTCCAAATCAATTTTCTCAATTTTATGTTTAATATATAGTTAGGTTTCATGGATTTCCCCTCTCCATTGTATCTGATCATGATCCCATGTTTACTTCTATCTTTTGGAAAGGCCTTCTGAAGTCATTGGGTAATAAATTAAATTTTAGTACATCTTTTCATCCTCAATCAGATGGGAAGTCAGAACGAACAATTCAGACCTTAGAGGATATGTTACGTGCTTTCTCGATGGATTAACAGGGAAGTTGGGACCAACATCATTCATTGGTTGAATTTTCTTATAATAACAGATTTCATTCCAGTATACAGATGGCTCCATTTGAGGCATTATATGGAAAGTGTTGTCGAAATCTAGATTTTTGTGATGAAGTAGGTGAAAGGAAGCTGATGGGACCAGAATTTGTAGAAGAGATGGAAGAGAAAGTTCAGTTTATTCAGAAGCATATGAGAACAGCTCAAAGAAGACAAAAAAGTTATGCAGATAACTAGAGGAAGGATCCTTCTGTTGAGGTAGGTGATCATTCCTTTCTCAATGTTTCTCTATGGAAAATTGTGATGTGTTTTGGTAAGAAGGGAAAGTTGAGTCTGTGGTTCATTGGACCTTATGAAATTCTAGAGAAAGTTGGATCAGTTGCGTATAGAGTGGCTTTACATCCATTTTTATCCAAGGTACACAATGTTTTTCATGTTTCTATGTTGAGAAAGTATATTCCAGATCCATCTCATGTTTTGATCCTAGAGGTAGTTCAGTTGGAACATAATCTCTCTTATGAAGAACAACCAGTTCATATTCTTGACCATAGAGAGAAGGTGTTGTGGAATAAGGTAATTCACTAGGTAAAGGTTTTGTGGAAAAACCATATTGTTGAAGAGTTAATGTGGGAATCTGAAAATGCTATGACGGATAAATACCCCCACTTATTTTGATAAGTAAATAAAAATTGCGAGGATGCAATTTGGAAAAGGGGGGAAGGATGTAACATCCCAGGTAAATGAAGAATAAAATATTATCATATTTATTAATATTTGTGAATTAAATATTAATTTTACTT
The DNA here is from genome assembly GCA_963277665.1 of Viscum album. Lineage (NCBI taxonomy): Eukaryota > Viridiplantae > Streptophyta > Magnoliopsida > Santalales > Viscaceae > Viscum > Viscum album. The sequence continues at coordinate 1,382,396,830 of OY728164.1, forward strand.
TAAAGGGGTTTCTATGCTTGATAGCGTACCTGATACATAACAACGGGTTTCTTTGAAAACTTACTTGGCACCCTAATAATATAATATTATTATTTTAAATGGTAGTTAACTCATAGCCGTTGTATTGGGGGGAATGAACAAAAATAACTAAAATATGATTATAAAAGATTTTTAAATGTATTTACATTATCCAATAAAAAGTTATATGCTTAAAATGTGAATGAATCTAATTTTAAGCATAATTTACATTTATTGTCCGATTTACCGCCTTTTAATGGCGAACCCTTTTTAAATCTAGTTTCGGTCACTTTAATAAATTCTATATATCCAAATAAAATATTTCTTTAGAATGGGGACATCAAAATTTAATTTGTGTAATTTTTTGAAATTTTTCTGATAAAGTTTATTTTTTAATGAATAGTGAAAATATTGTATTTTAATTCAAAACTATGTTTTAATATAATTTATTTATATGGTTAGATTATCTTTTTAACTGGTTTTAAAGTTTAATTATAATATATTTTTACCATTTAATCCAATTTTGGTCATTGGAATTAATTTCACTTTGACATTGGACATAAACAAGTATCAATCTTTTGATAGTTATTATTTCTTAAAAACACGCTATTTGTTTTGATAATGGGAATTAATTTTAATATTAATTAATTCCACTTATATGTTGTGAATTTATAAAAATAGACATCAATTTTGAATTCATAATATAAAATATAGCTTCGGCTGATGTTTTTGTATTTTTCTGAAAAACTTCAATTTTTGATGAATAGTGACACCACTTTGAGGTAGTTAAAAAACTGACTTTTTCATTTAAATGAAAACTTACCAATTCTATGAATTGACTTTCAAAAATATTATATACATGGTTTTTATCAAGAATTAAAATGTGGTTCATTAAGATGAAAATAATTTTTGGTGAATAGTAACTGTTGACTTTTATTTACCGCGGTTAAAGGTAAATAAGGTAATTCAGGGTAAAAAGAATATTATAATAAATCAAAATTACCTTAACACTTGACCAAAACTTATTGGATGAGTAATGGCCGACCATGGCCATCCTTGGGTCGATTTTGGGACCCCATTGATCCACTTATGAAATATAATGTCACTTTAGATTAATTAATTTAATGTAAAGACAAAATTGACATTAAAAAAAACATTTAGTAAATTAATTTTTATATGGGGTTATATAAGTCATATTTTCAAATATAAATATATATTGGAAATATAAAAATATTTCCTACATCATGGTATTTTTTTAAAATTTTTAGACATCAAATAATTTAAATTATGGATGACACAATAACGATGCAGTATTGACCTCATAAATAAATGATTTAATTAAATAAGATTATAATTATAACATATTATCCAAAACATGTCCAATTCTGATTTGATGATTTTATTTCGAATATGAGTCATCTTATATATGAATATAATGATTTTTGGTCAATTATAAACTGAATATATTTATATAATAAAATAATGTTTTCACACTTTTCTAAAGAGCCCCTCCTCTCCCTTATAAAAAAAGACCACTTCTAACCAATTACTAACACCTCTCAAGCCATTTGGCTCGTCCAAACACTGCCCAATTAAGCTCCATACATCCCTATCCTCCCCATAGAATCCTTTCCTTAGGTAGAAGGCACTTCTAGAAGTCTTTGGTTCAAACCAAAGGGAGTTACCTAAATTAAAGGTAACAGTTTCTCATAAATTGTTTTCATTTATTTTTCTTCTCCAACCCCTAAACTCTTTTTATTTCTTTATTTTGTAACAACACCAGTATCCTAAATATATTAGTATGAAGTTATAAGAATTATTCTAAATACACTTACACAAAGCTCTATCTAATGGATGAAGAACATAATGTTTATGTGCATGGAAAACTAAGGCCTCACAAAACGATCATTGTCCAAATATCTCCAACCGCCTCTCATTGTGGCCATTATGATGGAAATGTATTTATATATGATATATATTATTTTTATGATTTCTTTATGCTTCTGTACATCCTAATTATATAACACCATTATGGTTTCAATAGTTGGTAAATACGATAATCTCATTTGAGGAAGTGCGGACTACCGCCCCCTCAATGTGATTGGTTCGTTAATGCCTTATGTGGGATGTATAAAGGAAGGAGTTAATGATATTATATATGATATTATACTATAATTATAATATAACTATTTATCATTATGTTTTAATTCCATTAAAATATGAAATATAAAAGAAAGTAGCGTTGATGCATGCATACGACCTACCGTCTCCATGAACAGTGAATTTCATTTCTTACCTACAAATGTTATGTACTATTATAAATACATGTATATACTGGATATATATGATATATAGGATATCTTAATCATGAATATAATTCTGGATATAATGAACCTTTGACCACATGGACAACATTTAAATATAAGGTGTTCATTTTTTTCTCAAGTTCCAAATATCGACAAAATGAAAGTTATTAACTTAAATGATTTCATAATGTTTATAACATGGTAATAAGTGATATAAAAGGAATAATAAACTTGAAAAATGTTCTTAAGCAACTAGAAATTAAATTTATTTTATTATTCAGGATATTAATGAATGATCGAGTCAAGTCGGACATGAGGTAAGGGACTTCGTCTCAATCTCCTTTCATTGAATCATTTTTAGTTTTATACACGACTTTATTTTATACGGTGTATAAACCCCTTTGAATTTTCATTTAATTCAAAGAGAAACTTTTTTATACAAGTAGTTTTACTAAACATTAAAAGGAATCTTTTTTTACATAAGTGGTGACAATGACCTTTCCGCCACCGCGAGTATTATTTGATCTTTGGCTTCCTTAACAAGCCAGAATGTTTTCAAAAGGAAAAATAAATACCATATACTCTTTTTACGTATTTCGGAATTGAAAATGATTTTGAGAATGGAATTATTATTTCAATATGTTGAAATGATATTTTATTATTTTAATATGGAAATTTTATCTTTCCTTTATGCTTATGTTATGTGTTATGATAATGTTATGGTTCTTGGGAATTATTTACGTATACAGGTGGTTCCATGATAAACCTAGGGTGGGTGAGCCCGAGATAGCTCTCCAATGCATTGGGTAACATGACGGAGGTAAACATGAATGTTTCTCCTAATTGATTTAGGAAATATACTGTGATGGTTATTCCAAAGTAACTCCTTATTTAGTTGTGATAGCTACAATGTAATTATCATACGGTTGCCACAAGTTACCTTTATGATTAATGATTTATATGTGTCTTTCATAAATCTTATGATTTCATGAGGTAATTAAATAATTTCATGTTTTGTATGTATTTATGAACAAATATTTTCAATCTTTATTTTATAACCTTTATTAATCTTTTTATGCTCATCCCATGTTTTGAAATGTTTTCATAGGACTTAAAGATGAATAAGGTCAAGGATGGGATCAAGGAAAAATCATGCTGTCTAAAACATGGAACTATACATGAATCCTTTTTTCAAGAGTTTTTATTTTATGAAGAAAATGGAAACTGTGTAGATATGTCTACCTTGTAATATTTTGAGATGTAATAGTTATGTCATAATTCTTTAGAAATCTAAACTTGAAAATATCCTCAATGTGAATTGTTCATTTAATTCAACATTATGTAATGTTAATGGTCGGGTCTTTATAGACTAATCCAAGAGTAATATATGGATTACTATTGGACTAAAAAGGGTCTAGATAGAGTGTTCTAGATAGAGAAATTTATAAATATGATCTTCATTGATATTGTTTAAGAAACAAAATAGGGGAATGAATTACGTACATGAATGAACTTTTCAAGAAATTTCATGAAGTATAGAATAATATTAAAAGTTTATTGGTAAATTTTATTATTATTATTTAAAACATTATTATGTCATATTATATATTTGAGGGGAAAATTATTTATTTCATAAATATAGTTATGTACAAGTGATTAACAATCCGTGCTTTTTATAAGCTAGTAAATATATTGATTCAAATGTTTTTGTGTTCCTAGATGATTTCCAAACCATGAAAAGGACTAGATACTCTAATAGAGTAATATATCTTGTAAATACATGAGTTCCTTTGCGTGTTCTTGCTTTCTCTCTTCAAGAAAATCCTACTGTAACTAAATATAGGTGAAAGATATTCTTTGGGTAATAAAATATAAAATTATAAGATCACTAATTCTCCGTCCCCCCCTCTCAATGATCATAAATATCCTCATTTTTATTTTATTTCATATTAGATCAATGGTTACTTCATTGAATCTTATTTTATGTTTAGGGGAAAATGAAGGCATCCAAGTGTGTTCATAACTTTGTTAATATTAAGGTTATTCCTATCTTTTATGGAATGTATTACCTTATCTATAAGTATAGAATGATACCCTATCTATTATCTATTATCTATGATGTTCTAGAATCTACTAAAAATGGTTCTACTCCGCTAATTGAGTTTTCTACCATAATTTTCATTGATAGTAAAAATATAGTCAATTATGTGTGTGTGATAAATGATATACATTCCTCCCTCTCTGAAAGTTATTTTGTAAGGGTTAATCTAATTGGAACTGCTAAGAGATTTTGGTGAAAGTTAAATAATATCGATTAAGAAAATATGAATATGAATGATGATAAGTTATAGATCATGATATTAAAGTATGATGATCTTAAAATGGTAGCTAATGAATCTGATTGTGAATTTTTTTCAAGGTTCAATGTCATTATAAGAACATTGATATGTTTTAATGAGAAATTATGATATTAAATAGTTTTTAAACACATTATATTAATTCATCTTGGAAAATTTGATTCTAAGGTATTATCCTTATAAGATATATATCATAAAACTCTATCATTGGAAAATCTTTATAGTACTCTTATAAATTAAAAAATTAGAAGTGATAAAAAATTTCATAAAAAGGAATGGTCGAGTGGTAAATATCTTTCAAATGTACAGGGAAAATGTCTAAAAACTACTCAAGGAAGATATCAATTATTAATATAACACTGACAATGTGGTAAGTAATTCTTTTTTGACTTCATGTCTTTGTTTTCAATAATGTTTAAATGAATCATGAAAGAGTATAATGGAATGTTAACATTAAAGTGCTTCAGATGTGGAGCCATTTCATAATTTCATTAAATTTCATTTTGAATTAAGGTAGATGAAGATAATGATAAGGAAAATATAATTTCTAGAAGATCACAGTAGAGAAGATATAATAATATGATAACATAATAATGTGAGTTTTAATATTTCAAAATGAATCGAGATGATATTAGAGGTAGAGAGGGAGGGAGAGTTTACAGGCTCATAGAAGAAAATCTGCTAATCTTTTTTTTAAACTAACAACAAATTTCATCCTTTGTAAACATTTTGTGGAAGATGTGATAATCTCAAAAATCATTTTAAAGGATCTCATGTTTTTAAACCATCTCAACAGTGTTTGTATGAAAAATATCAGAACACTCATATGAAATAAAAAAAGGTATGTCAAATTTTACAGATGTTGAAACTTATCTCAAATATAAAAATTGAGAAAGAAAATTGATATTGGATAATGGGTTCTCTTCATATATGAAGAGATATTTTATTTTCTTAGAAAAATTAAATGATTTTAAAGAAGAAAAAATAGCTTTTGGAAGTGTTGAATAACTTAGAATCAAAGGTATTGAATCTACTATATTTGGAAAAGAAAAAATGAAATATATAAGCTTATTTCTTTTTGTTCAACTAAAAAAACATATTGATTGTTTCAAAACGTTGTGATAAAGATAAAAAAAATCTTTTAGATACGCTGGTTTTGTCCCCAAAATTCTTTAAGTTATGAAATTTATATCAATATAAAAATGAACTAGTGTAAGGAAATTTCATTTTAGAGATATATCAGGATCATTATATTTCATAATGATTAATGAAAAGAAGCTATGTCATAAGATAATTAATCATATGTATCAATATAATATGATAAAGATGAAAAAGATATGTAGTATTGATGATTTTCTTAACATGATGGGTAGAAGATGTTGATTGTTTCAATAAAATATATATGAAGTTTCTAGTGAATTTTAATTGATATTGGTATGTGTTGGGGAGAATATTTCAATATTCTTTGAGGTATTAAATATGATTATTGAAGAGATAATTATTTTTTCAAAATACCTGTGTCCTTGGTTGTTTGAGTTGATACAGTGTTATCAACAATGAGAGAATTAGAGAGTTGTAATTTCTATTTTGATTTTGAAAAAACATTTCTATGGAATATGTATATATTGGATATGTGAGATTCATAATTTTTTCTTGAAATGGTATGTTTTAGAGCTAAAATTGTATGATTTCCTTCTATTAAAAAATATTATGTCTCCCATATAGCTAAGGGATTCATGTGTTTAACTTCTTAGGTGGCCACTAGAATCAACTTTATTCTGAGCTGGCTAGTATGGTTGAAATGAACAGATATATTGAGTTCTATAGAATATCACAAGAGTAGTGTGAAGTCATCATATGTAGAAAGATTATATGAGATAAGAGCATGAACACTAAGTGATTACATCTTCAGAAGTGTTCAATAAAAAAAATTTTGGGTGAGGATATTTGTTTTTTTATAAGTAAGAGAAACATTATTTTTTGATTTGAAATGGGATTAAAAATATGTAGATGTTATTCATCTAATTTCAGAATATAGATAGAATGAAAAATATAAACTCTATTTTATCATGTCTATCTGACCTTCATTTGAGCTCATCTTCCACATCACTCTTTCTTGAGTGATCTGTATATATTCTAGTATCTTCAGCCAGGTCATCTAAATCTTCCATCCATGTTTTTTACCTTTATTTATGTGTTCTGATGATTCCAGTATGATTTAAACCACATAAAACTTAGCTTGCATGTGTTTATGAATATCAAACGATAATTTTATTTGTGTTTAAAATGATAAATTATCTAATAACCATGATATCTCATGATGTATAATAATTGAGGCACTATTGCATGAGATGATTAACCATGTGGCTCTACATATTTTTTGGAGCACTCATTAGATTAGAGTTTCTTATAAATACAAAATCCCGACCCAGTTTTCAAGTGATCCAAACACATTTTAGAGGGAGAATTTGAGAGAGTTTATAGTCAAACAACACTATTCAAGAACTATGTTTTTTTTGAAAGAGTTCTAAGCACACACACTAATTTTATAACATCCTAAATGATCACAGGATGATTGTATGAGGTCTAAAAACCTTTGTTTTTGAAATATTTATTCAGATTTATTATGTGAATGATACCATAGTTCACAAGATTTATCATGCTTTTTTGTTATGCGATGAGTTTCATGATAATACATGATATATTCACATGATATTCTTGTTCTAGGAGAACCACTTCCACGTTTATGGAAGAATACATAGTGATAATTATGTGAAAGAGAGGACACACCCATTTGGGTTAGCCAAATGAAGGCAGTAAATGATACACGGTCCCATGATATACTTTCACTAGGAATTAGTATAGTTGTTTTTTGAGATATAGAAAAAAGATTTTTGAAAAATGATCAGTATTTCACTGAAGATGTTTAAATTGTTAAATTAAGATTCATTAGTATTAAATGAGATTCATTATGTATTATAGTTTCATGAATGATTTAAATGTACATTTCAAGTGGAATATATACTAGTATTGTATTTTTTTGAATTAATTTTTAGCCTTCATTTGAACTTAACTACTGTTTTATAATGAAAATATTGGTAGTATGTACATTTTTATGGGCATTAAATAATGCAAGAATAGTACGAGAACACCATGAATTTTTAACACATTCATGAAAAATATCATATACATGCATTTTTTATCATGGATGACGTTTGATTAAGTGCATGTGAAATATATATGACAGTGTGCATTGATTTTAGACTGAAGATGAAGCATTATATCAAATGAGTTTTACATCCATGATTTTTAGTATTTAGTAAGGTCGGGTCTTCATTAGAATAATAAATTATTTACCAAGTTTTGATGTACTTAGGTAGCTGGTTATATACTATGATCATAATTGTATTGATCTATACCAGTATAAGTTAAAAGGTACTTTATATTGTACACAAGATATTTTAATCTAATAATCATGTAGAGTAGGATATTAAATTTATTATTCTAAATTGGATCAATACTTCTGTAATTAAACGTTGTAGGTGGGGATCTAATTCATTTCTTGAATATTATGAATTGTGGGTCTAACCATTACTATAAAGAAGTTTCAGTTTGGGGGTCTAACCAACTATTTAAATATGATTTTAACTTAGGGGAATAACCATTATTTCATTGGGGGTATAACTCGTTATAGTTTTAATCACCTTCTAATATTGTGGAGATTCTTGGGGGGGGGGGTCCAACGAAAATAGAAATGAGCAGGTCTTTGTAATGAACCATGTAAATCCCTATGTGTGGTGATTTCATTATTATAGCAGAATGTAGGGTGTGTATGAGTATTAGAGATGAGGGATCAAAACTTTAATCACTCACAGAGTTTTATTTAAAAGTAAAATAATTTGTAAAAATATTATATCACTGATTCACATCCACTCTCAATGGTACCTATCTGATACTTTGAAACTATAATTGATATCAAATTACAAGGTAACCTCTATAGATATGAAAAAAATATAGAGAAATATAGAATTCTAATTAAGTGTACAACTAGGTAATTCAGACAGTTGATTACATGAACAACTATAGTTAGAGGAATATGATGCTTCCTTACATTCTATCTATTATAATGGATGAGGGATATGAAAGAAGGGTCGATTTTTAATTTATCAATGTGGATGTTTCTATGACATAGTCTTATAAGAAAAATATGGAAGTTTATGGAAAATAAATGAATGTGATTTTGATGTCTTAATTAGAAAAATTATAAACAAAAGTGATGGGTCTCCAAACTTATAAGGAATTCTTCGATAAAATGGAATTAGTTGTGAAGGAAATAAAAATTTAAATAAGCTAAGTTAAAAATATCGATAATAAAGTTTTATGATATCAACGTAGATGTTGATGAACGTATTTATGACTACATTACAAGTTTAAATGAGATTTTCAGCAAAATTAGAGGTTTTGGTGAGATGTTGGATGAAAATACTATTATGAAGAAACTAATGTGAAATATCCTAGATATATTTGACTCAAATATTTCAACTCTGGAAGATAGGGAATATCTACCATTGGATGAACATCATATTACTCTCGTGTCATATGAATTTAGGAATGCAGTATCATTTAAGGGAAAAAATATGGTATTTCCGTTTAAGACATGATAAATTGTAAAACTAAAATCTAAGAATTACCAGTGTCAAGTGACTCTAAGGATGAAAAGGTTGAACAAAACATCAATCAAATGATTGACTTGTTTTTAATAATGTTAAAAAGTGTAATTTGTCATGGAAATAGAAAAAAACCACCAACGTGATGGAATTGTGACAATAGTGGTAATTTTTCTGGTAATTGTCCAGAGAATAAGGCTCATGATAATGATTCAGATAAAGAGTATTATAAGTATAAAAAACATAGTTCAATAAGTATGAGAATAGGTTTACACCCAAGAATATATATATGATGAGTACAATAATTGATGAATTTACAACATCATGTAGTGATTCAAAAGATGTAAGATATTATAAGAATTAAATATGCTTTATGAATAAATTTACGAAATCTTGAAACTCATTTGATTGTTATGAGGGTGATGAGGGAACTAATTTAGAAATGACTTTAGAAGAAAATATTCATGAAACTCTTGTGGAAAATATAAAACTCTGGATTGAAAAGAAAAAAGTGAATAATAAAATTGAAAAGATCTTATGTGAAAATAAATATTGTTTCAAGAATGATGAGATGAATCTTATTTAAATATGACATGATAATATGATGATAGTTCCTTTTTATGGAATTCTAATAATTATTGGAAATGAAGATGTCTCCAAGGAAGAATTAGAATTTTTCTAAGAGAATAAAAAAATAATTTTAAATTTTTTGAATTTGAGAAAATGGTGAGTGACCATGAATAATGAATTTTTGATAATGAGGAAGAAAAATATAAGACACAATATATGTGCCTTATAGCTCAATGAAAATTGAAAAATATAAAATAATACACCAAAAAATATATTCAGGTGAAGGTTGAATCTTCTAAATATACCGACAAATAACGTCCTTAGAAAAGGGTTGATTATATGCCAAATGATTCCCAATATACATCTGGTATTTATAACAATGATGGTCCCAATGATAAGACTAGAGACAAATGTACCAAAAGAACATATGATAAAATATTTTCCACAAAGGATGAGTGTACTAATTCATCTAGATGATTTCAACTTAATTAAATACATCCACAATCTATGAAAAATAAATATGTACAATATTCATAGCTGAATTACTATTCGTCTGGAATATCATGGTTTATAGGATACTATCGGTGTTGTGAGTGTATTTATATAACAATCATTCATGTTTGTATAACATTTCACTACTAAGTAAAATCCATTAATTTAGGGTGATAAATTCTGAGCAAATTAGATTATAATATCAAGAAAAGAGTCCAATAACCATGATATGTTATAAACATTAAATGTAGAATTGTTATGAATTCATTAATAAATTTTGGGGTAGATGTGGTTAAGAGGGTCATAATGATAAGAAATTAAGAGTTTGGTTATGAATTTATTATTATAATAGTAAAAATGAAAATATAAGTGGTATAGTAAATAAAATTACAATCACTAGTTAATTTTGTGATAAGATTAAGTAATTTTAAAAAGATCAAATTATTTTCAATGAAAATGAAAAAAAATATTGAAAATTAATTAATATAGAGATGATGACGAGTCATCTAAAATTTTTTTCTTGAAAATGAAGAATTTTTACAAAATTGGGTGTGGAACAAACAAATAGTTTAAGTATAACTCTTCCAAATCAGAGATTAAATTGGGTAAGGGAAAATAAATGTTTAAAGGCACTCTCAACCTGACTACTACTTCTAAGGAAAAAACATGTTACTCCTTATTTCCTTATATAAATGCTATTGTACCGACATTCATGGAATTAAAATAGATAGATAAATCCCTTAAGGGAGATAATAAATCAATTAGAGATGTCAAATATTCACAATATTGATAAAATTATGATCACTCTCAAATTTATATTCAAAATTATTTTGAAAAACTTTTTTTCATAATTAAGTTAATATTCAACTAAAAGAGAGGAGCTATATATTTTGACATGAACTATATTATTTATTTTTTGTGATGTTTATAGGAAATTTATATAAAATCCTTCTCAAATATCCTCTATAATTAATTTGTTGAAACCATTTTCTAAATGGTATATTATTTTATAACTTTAATAGCCTTGATTCTTAGGTGAAATCATTATTGTTTTCTACCCTAAGAATTATCATGGAGATGTAGAGTTAATTAAATGATAGAAAATTTTTTAGTGTTTTTTATTATTTTAAAAGAAAATAATGTTAGGGAAAATTTGGTTGATGTTGGGAATCCTAAATACACATATGAATTCCTTCCAAATAAATGGGAAATAAAAGAAAACATATTGACACATGAGTATTGAAAAGAAAGACAATGGGGTAGATTAAAGTGTCTAGTGAATTGAATTTGTTTTCAAAATATGTTTGGTAAAATATTTCAATATGTTTTGGTGTTTTAAATTTAGAATTTATAGAACTGATCAGTAGTTCAAAAGGCATGTGTCATTGGTTGTTAGAGGTGACACAATGTTTGCAACGTTGTACGAATTAGAGAGTTGAAATATTTTATTTGATTTTTAGAATGTTTGATTTTTTATGTGTGGATATTGGATATGTGATATTTTTAACATGGCTTGGATTTGGATTTATTAGTGATAACTTTTTATGTTGTCCTTCTGTTAAAAACTATAGTGACAACTAGCCAGCTAAGAGATTCAGGTGCGCCCCTCCTTGGGTTGGCACTAGAAACAACCTTAGCCTAAGATGACCAGCATGATTGAGCCAATTGGAAATATAGTTCACCTTATAAGCACACAAGATCAATGTGAATCCATCATGTTGGGAGGAATGATGGTAGATGAGAGGACTAACATGGCATAGTGAAATATGGTAACAGGATCATTTGGTAAACATTTCTTTCGGTATGAGGATGTGATTTTTATTTTAAGGATGTGAAGAACATAAAGTAGATTTTATTTGGGATTGAAAATGTGAATATACTATTCAAACACTTTAAAACTCAAAAAAAATCAAGATGATTTGATTTAATATATATTTTAATTTTTATCTTCATCTGAGCATGTCTTTAACCTCAGCCTTGCTCGAGTGTTCAACATATGTTGAAGTTTCTTTATCCACAACATAAAAATAATCCTTCCAAGATTTAGAGGTTAATTAAATATTTATGATGATTCCAATATTATTGAAATCACATGAAATTTTTTGTTAACGAGATAAATAATAAAAAATTATAATTTACTGCATGTAATAAATATGATATTATCCAAATATTGTGATATCTCGCAATGCATAAACACTGAAGTAGTATCACGTGAGTTGATAAAACATGTGGTTCTTTATGTATTATGAACACTCATTTGGTGAGTGTTTTCTATAAATATCGGATACTACATCACTTTTTATGTGATAAAAACACATTTTAGAGAGATAATTTCTTATATCCAAGAGTTAAATAGAGTTTTTGAGGTGCTCTATATTTGTGAAAGAGTTCTATGTGCACCTATTGAGATTTTAACATCCTACATGATCTCATGATGATTGTATGAGTTCTGTGAAGCCTCATCTATGAAATATTTACTTTAGGTAATTAGGTGAAGGACACCATATTTCACATGATTCAACACTCCTTTTTTATTATGTGATGAGTTTTTGAATAATGAATGATATATTAACATGATATTCTTGTGATAGAATAACCAATTCAATGTGAATGTAAGAATTCATTATGATAAATCCATAAAGGGGATTCTACACCCATCCAGTTTTGTTTAATGGAGGAAATAAATGAGACACTATTGCATGATATAATTCTGTGAAGAATTATTATAGTTAAGTTTTGAGATATAGAAAAAAAGGGTTTCACAATCTGTTCAGTATTTCATAGATGATCTTGATCTAGTTACATGAGTAAGCATCATCATTAAATGACATGCATGATGTACTCAACATGAATCCATTAATATAATTTATATGCTATGTTTAATATCAATTGGTTCTCTATTTGGGGAAGGAATTTTCATTGTGTATTTGAATAGAGACTCTATTTTCTAAATAAAATATATACAGTGTGAGCATTTTTATTCACCTGAAATAATGATTACATAAATTTAGAAGACCATGCATTGTTTACACAAGCCTGATGAATGGGACACCCTTAAATTTTTGCTAATTCATGCTATTTGATGAAGGGAACATAAAATATATATTTCTTGATTACTATGAAATTATTTGAGACTTAAGAAGACTTATTATATAATATGACTTTAACATCCATTTTTTAGTGATTAGTGAGGTTGGGTTCATATTAGAAGTAATATTTATTTTCCAAGCAGTGTTTTACTAAGGTATCTGACTATGTATTGCGATCATAATAAATTTGAGAATGATCAGCATCATTGCAATGGTACATGAAATTGTATACAAGCCAGTGTGATCCAACAAGCTTGTGGATAATAATATTTAATATATATTTCTACAGTGTATGAAGCCATCTAAAATCGAATAATGTAGCTGGGGGTATTAATAGTTGTTTGAATTTTTTGATTATGGGATCTACTAAATCACTATGAAGAAGGCTTAGTTGGGTGGTATAACCAAATATTGAAGGATTATTGTAACTAGGAGGTATAAAATTCTTGTAATGGGGGGGGGGGGGGTTCTAACATATTACTATGGTAATCACATTTTGATTTAGTTGAAAATACACGTTGGGGTGCCTAACAAAAACAATGAGTAATTATTTATAACAAACATTTTGAATCCATATTTGTTGTGATTTATTTTTTATTACTGCTTCTAGGGTGAGGATGATAATTAAAGTTGAGGGATCAAGACCCTAATCGACCACAGTGTATGAATCAAAAGTAGAATAATTTTTAAAAATATAGTACCATTGATTCACCCCCATCTCAGGGGTACAAAACAAATCCTTAGACACTAAAAAACTGAATATTAAAAAATATATACATAATAGTGTTTTGATACATTTAAATCCTCCCTTGGTGCTTCTCTATTCTGATATATATTAAACAATGAGAAATAAATCAACAAGCTAAGAAAATTATTTAATTTCCTCACATAAGGATTTTACTCATATTACATGCATTATGTTTCTAGGAGAAAAATTAGAGGCCATAAAAATGTTTATGATTTTTAGTAAATGTGATGAAAAAAATATGGATATTCATTGATGAATATTCAAATTTATAATAGCAGAAAATATATAAATGGGAAGTTCAAATATTATCTTTAAAATCATGAAATTAGTTACAAACATTATAAGATATACATACTTGGTTAGAATGATGTTTTTGAATAAAATAATAGTAGTTTAGTTGAGATAACTTGAACCATGCTGACTGAATAGTTTATTTCTCAATAATTTCGGAGACATGATTTTAGAACTATAGTACACATTCAAGATAGTTATTTTCATAAGAATAGACTATTTTATGAATCATTATGAGATTTAAAATAAATAAAACACGTGGTTGAGATTCCAACGGTTTTTTTTGAATGTCCTTGTATCATCTATTATAGCAATTAAAATCATAGGAGTTTTTATCAATGATGTTTTATTAGAATTTTGTTGGATACAAACTGAATGGATTAGGAAACAACTATTATAATAGACAGACAAGAATGATTATTGACTCTGAAGACATTAAAGTGTTGGATATTTCTGAAATAAAAATATCACTATTATTAGTAAATATAAGGTAAAGTGAATATGATTTTTTGACTATTATACAAAATAATAATGTTTATAAAAAATGATGATCTAGAATCTATATAGGTTTGATATGGTTATTAAATAATTTCATGTTATGATGAGCTAGTGTATTCATCTCATCTACGGTTGAGAATGTTTTTAGTCTTTTAAAACATCATTGGAGGTCAAGGGTAAGATTATTAAATGAAAGGAAAATAAATTATATTCTCAAATACCTCTTTTTAATAATAATTTGATCTAACATATGTAGACAAATATTTAATACATTCAGAGTGGATCGATTCCATGAATAAAAAATTGATTTATATTGAGAATAATAATGCATGAAACTTCTACCCAAACTAAAATATAGGAATGTTATTGGAAAAAATTGGTTTTCCAAAACATTTTGAATAAATAAGGTGAACTAATAATAAAGAAACATTAGTTTCTAAAGGTTATTAATGAGTTGAAGACCATGATTTTGATGATACATTTTCTCCTAAATAATGAATTTATACTATTAGATTATTTCATGAAATTACTTCAAAAAAAATCTAGATGTATTTCATTTCATATTTTCTTAATCGATAGATTTATGATTAAGTTTATATTAAAAAACCATGTGTTTTTTTCATTATAAAATTTTTGTTAGAAAACTGAAGAAATATTTTTATGGGTAGATATAATATCCCAAACAATGTTATACTAAACATGACACTTTTATGAAGTTGTTCAATTTTTGAAAATACAGAGTTGAAAAAAACTATAAGTAAAACAAAATCAATATGATTCCTTCATTGTGATTATTTATGTGGATGAAATGATATTCATATGGAATGATAAAGAAACATGTGACACATTTTTCAATGACATTAATTTGTAATTTAAAATTCGTATCCTTATAAAAATGAAATAATTTCATAGATTATAAATCATTCAAAATAATGGGTACAATTTTATTTTTCAATATATTTATTCAAAGGAAATTCTAAAAAAAATTAATTGATGAATCAAATCCTATTTCCATACCTATTTCAGTGGAGAAAACGTTTAAAAAATATCGGAAAGGGAAAAAATATTGATCATAATGAGTATATAATATTGATTCGAAGAAAAGTATATCTTATATATTCATGGAAAATTTATTTTAAATTGTTACACAATGTTATAGAGATCAATGCATGGCCCTAGTCTTAAACATTACTTACTCTTGAGATAAGTCAATAATTTTGACATTAAATAACATCAACGATCATTTCTTGTTTAGATTTTTAGATAATTAGGTCATAAATCATATATTACAACTTTAATATTAAAAGTATACATTTTTAATCACTATCCATTTTTTAATAAAACAAAATACTTTAAAAAGAACCACATAATCATTTCATGTTTAAACAGTATGGATTTTCCTTGATCCCATCTTTGACTCTATTCTTTTTAAGTCCAGTGAAAAATATTTCAAACCACAAGAAGAGGATAAAAATATTAGTAACAGATACACAAAGAATTAAAATTTTTAGACTTATGGAAATAAGGAATTCTTAATCAAATGTAATACTTTTATTTTAATAGGTAGCAAATATACATCACTAAATATATGCTTATTGCTTACCCTTTTTGTAACCAAAAGGTTACAATAAACCCATAGAAATAAATATATAGCATTAAAAGGCATCTTGGGACATAAGAATACATAAACTGAATAACCATATGTTCTAATTAAATACAACTCATTAAATAGAATATCCATACAGTTGACTTCCATACCCAATGCATTGGAGGTTATAATGTTACCACATATCCTTGGTTTATCATGGAACAAACCATCATTGGTTTATCACATAACTACCCATCATTGTTTTATCATGTAACAGCCCGTCAAATATACAAGTAACATGAAATAAACATCAAAAAGACATTTTCAATACCAAAACGCCCAAAAATGGAATAAGGGATTTCTTTTCATTTTAAAAAACTATAAGGCATAGAGAGGAAGCCATATATCAAATAATGGTTGTGGCGGTGGAGTGGAAATTGTCACTGTATAGGTTAAAAACATTCTATTTGTCCTCTAGTAAACATTTTTGTATAAAAAATATTCCCTTTGAATGAAATTACAAGTCAAAGGGGTTTATTATGCATAGTATAGTAGAAGGCGGTGTATAACATCAAAATATGTCTCAATGAAATAAGATTGAGAGGAAGTCCCTTACAAATATCGCATCATTATATTAAGGATAAATCAATGACATGATTATGTATGAAAATATAAATACACTCAATATAAGTGGATATTCAGTGAAAAACAATCATATGTCATTTACACATATTCATGGAAAAACAAAACAAATGACATGGATATTTTACTCAATGAATGGAGATTGTGTTGAGATTTCCCTTACGAAGATCATTTTGTTAATAAAATAGATCTATTATGTGTGTTTAATATAAATACCCATAAATAAATTATAAATACAATATAAGATATCAAAATTCATTTCTCACATAATCATATCATGAAATAGTCAAGAAGTTTACGATCAACCCAAATAATAGAAATTGGGTTAAGAAGATCCCTTACTTGGAATTCGAATTGTCTCGTTTGTTCTTGATATTATTGAATAATAAACATAGTTTAATTTCAACTTGATTAAGAACCTTTTTCTAGTATACTATTCATTTTATATTACTTATTATCATGTTATAAAAATTACATAATTATTTAAGTTCATATCTATCGTTTTGTCGATATTTAGTACTTGAGTCGAAAATGAATTTGTTTTGATGTAAATTATCCATATAGACAAAATTAAATAATTTATAGAATATTATTAATGATTTAAATATCATATATATCCATAATATATGTATTTATTATATTCCATAACATTCGGAGATAGGAAATTAAATGCACCTTTTATGGAGACGGTATGTCGTACGTACGCATGAACGCTATTTTCATTTCTTTTTCAAATTAAAGGAATAATATTTAAATGATATAAATGTATATTATAATAATATTGTTATATTTTTTTCACGTATGTCTCATAGGTTTTATAAAACCATCCGTTATATGTTCCATGTATATCATGAACGATTCATATCACTTTGAAGGGCTGGTAGTCCAAACTTCCTCAAATGAAATTACCGTTTTTACATATCATGGAAAGTATAAAGGTTTTTTGTAAATAGATATTATAGAAGCATAGAGACAATATAAATATAATATATATGAAATATAAATATATTGTCGTCATAATATCCACCATGAGAAGGGGTAGGGAAAAATCGAACAATCGTCATTTCGTGAGGTAGTAGTTCACCGTACACAGGAATATTATGTTCGTATACATTATATAAAGGTGTGTGTAAGTGTAGTTAGAATAATTATCATAAAAAATACTATTATATTTAGTATACTGTTTTTTATGTAATATAATATTAATTAGATCATAGGGAGTGAAAATTGAAAATAATGGAAAGGAACTTGAGAGAAAATGTTACCTCTAAATCAGGTAACTCTTTTTGATTTCAAACAAAAGGCTTTCTGGAATTTACCTATTCCAAAATTAAGGATTATAGTAGTAAAATAGAGATTAGGTAGCATATTTTAGTAGGCATTG
Source organism: Viscum album (assembly GCA_963277665.1). Lineage (NCBI taxonomy): Eukaryota > Viridiplantae > Streptophyta > Magnoliopsida > Santalales > Viscaceae > Viscum > Viscum album. The sequence goes on from OY728164.1 coordinate 1,382,415,480, forward strand.
GATGAGAAAAGTGTCTTGAGAAGTGTGAGTAAGTGGGTAGAGGTTGTGGCCTTTTATAAAGAGGAGGGGCACTTTAGGAAAGTCTTGAAATATTATTTTATTATAAAATGATTTTAAAATTATAATAGCTCAAAACTGAAATAATTATATGATAATATGAGGATTGTTCTATATCCACTCAACCAATAGGTTTTAGATAAGTTTTGTACATAAAATCAACCTTATCATTTAGCTTTAACCGTTAGTTAAAAATATTAACTCTTTCCATGTCTTCTTGTATTTTCACAATATATGATTAATATAGTTACTATAAAATGATAATAAAACCATAAGTGGATCATTAATAAAAAATTTAATATTATATAAGTCAGTTTTCGGAATCCTTTATTTTTAGTAATATTATATAATTTAATAAAATAATATTTTTTTAATAACTCATTTATGTCAAATTTTAACACTATTTAGTAATTTATTTTTTTTAAATTCATAAAAACTTGTTTACTTTGAAAGAAAATAATTAAATAGATTTTAATATGTCTTAATAATCTAGTAAATTCCTTGATGGCATCAAAATGATCAAAATAAAATTATTTTAATATTTATAATATCATTTATTTGAGTCTTTTATTAAAAAGGTAATCACTACATCATAATTGTGTCATAAATAAATTCATTTCATTAATGTATAAACATTATAAAAAAATAACATGATGTATTAAATCTTTTTTTATTTATACTTAATTTGTATAGTCTTAGAGATCATTTATATAACTCTACATTAAAATTGTTTTATTAAAAGATCCTTGTTTATGTTATATTTCTCTTTACTTTAAATTAACTCATATAACATGTCATGTTTGCACCCAAGAGGCTCCCAAATTCAAAAGGTTCAGCATAAGGATGATCATGGCCAAAAACATCTCATCCAATTCGATTAATACAAGTTTTAGGGTTGTTTTATTTTATTATTATATTATTTTTTACCATTATTTTCCATTTTTACCCTTTAACCAAGGTATATAAAAACTAATTACTCATGTTTTTATTCATAATATTCTAAAAAATGTAGATATTTACACAATTTAGACCTTATGATCCCAAATATGAAATCCAGTTTTTCAAATCAAAAACATAGAAATTGTAATAATTAATTTAAAATTAATTCCTATTTTAAAAACCAGAAAGAATGTTTTTGAAAAGTAGAAACTACCAAAAATTTGGCATGTGTTGATGACCAATATCAATGTGAAATTACTTATAATTACCAACATTGGATTAAATGATAAAAATATATTCCATTTACACTTTAAAAACATTAAATAATATGAATTTTCCATATACATTATCTTGATGGGAAAAGTTGTTTTAAATTAAAATTTAGTTTATTTTTATTATTTATCAAAACATGATAGTTATCAAAAAAAATATCAAAAATTCATCCAAATTAAATTTCGATGTCCCTATTCTAAAGAAAAATTATATTTTTTCAAATAGATCATATAAATGTCTCAAAAACTATATTAAAACAGGGATCACCATCAGATGGTGGTAAAATGACATTTTTAGAAAAATAAGTCTTTTATTCGAAATATTGAATTTATTCCTATATCATATCTAGAAAACATATAAGACGAATTTAAAAAATTTCAATGAATATATAAAATATATTTTTCATAAAAATACAAAAAGGGTGATATAAATTTATAAACACAATTATTCTCTTTTTAAATAATTTTTCATTAAAAGACATCCTCTATATTCAATTGATTTTTATTTTCAATTCTAATAAATTTGTTTACCAAACAACCTTTAATTAAACATGTGTAAACTATATTTTCATAATTCAGTTGATACTATTCATTCCCTCCATTCTAATATCTAGGTTAAAATGGTAAAATTTAAATAATTAAATTTAGTGTTTCGTTTAACATCGATGTATTGTATCATGTATTCTACTGAACATACTGTTTCTTTCATAAAACTACAGATGTTACATCATTCACCCTTTTGGAAATTGCATCCTTGTAATTTTAAAACATGGCTCAGTAACTTCATTAAAAAATTCCTACATCAAAAAAAGTGGTAACAAAACTACCACTTTAAAATAAGGAAAGAGAAGTACTAAGGTCACTATAGATAAAACATACTGTGTTTCAATGTAAGAAAACATGTATATTTAAGAAAAAAATAGTGTCCAGTTTTGATGGTCAGCGATAAAAAATATGATTAGGAGAATGTTAAAAACCGGAAAACCATAAACTTTTGATGGGTTAAATGGTCTTTGATTTCCTGTAGGAAAAGTAAACATGAATTGTTTTTGTTTTACGGTTTATATCATAATGTTTAAAAATTCTTATTCTACCTAGAAGAATAACATAAGAAAACATAATTACTTATCAATTATAGTTTCATCCTTTAATAAATATCAACCACAAACTCATCATTTCTCCAAACAATGAGTATTCATGTTGACTTGGTTACAACTGACGTGCTAGAATCATCTTCTAGAGATTCTATTCATTAAATAAAGATAATCTATATATTTCCCATGTCTTTATACATTAACCCTAAACCAAAACTATTATAAAAATTAAGAAAATCCCCTAAAAATAATAATCCTTTATAAATGGAAATACTACTCTTAATCACAAAAATTAAACAAACAATTCCTAAAGTTCAAAAAAGACCATTCAATAAAAAATTATCGTTAAAATTCATCAAAAAAATAAAAAATAAAATTGAAACCCAAAATATCATAAGGATTTGATCACGTAGTCTTTTGTGATAAATATTCACATATATATCCAAATAACATCAAATACTCTTAAATTCATATACTTAAAATCAAAATAATGTAATCAAATAGTCTCTATGATATGTTAATCATTTCGATAAATAACCTAAATATCAATGTGTTCACGATTAAATCATAGATTTCTCCAAAAATAATTCTTCCTTTATTCCTCAAATAAACTTCTATTGTATTTTTTTACCTTAATCATATAATGTTCCAAAAATATTGAATGTATTCCAAACTAAACTTTTATAGCTTACTTACAATGTTATTTTCATATACTAAGGATATATAGTTGATAAAAAAATAAGTTCCCAAAATCAACTATTTCTTAATCAATAAAAATATTGAACAAAAGAGAATATATAATACTAACCTGGGAATTCATGTAGCCCAGTGGTAGGAGATAAAGCCTTCTCTCTCATCAGATGTGGGTTTGATTTCCATAGTCTTGTATGACATGACGGGTTGTTACCCTTCCTATTAGTGGTCCTTTTTCTAAAACTATATAATTACTAAAACATTCCCAAAATGAGATGAAATCTTTAAAAATGACCATAACATAATTTAACCTCATGTTTATCTCATGCTTTTCATTTTGTATGTAAAATTTTAGTAAACCATAATAATCTAAAAAACAAGGATCATATAAACCCTAAAGGTTCTTTACAATTATATCTACAAAAAAATCTAATTCTTCCTAAAATAAAAATTTCACATAACAAACATTAGGGTTACACATACTAGAGAAATGTCTTCCAATTTAATCCCGTCAACAAAAGAGAATTAATATTTTAAAACATTTCATCACCCATAGATCTACCATAACTCTTTAATTTCTAAAATTTATACATATTAATCATCTAGCATTCTTCATGGTCCCTTAACCATGTTTTTTCAACTTATTTCATAATACTTCATTTAAAAATAATCAGGAATCATGTCCTATGATTAAATAATTTCAAAACATGAGCTATGATATAATCCATACCTTTCCTAGGTCATTTTCAATTTCATTATCCTCAATTGGAATGGAATTAGGTATTGGTAGATAAATATTTGTTTTTACCTACTGATACCATTCTCAAACCTTCATCTTAGGACATCTATTTGCGTAATGACCTTTCACACCACATTTAAATCATTCAACTCATCCTTCAAAAAGAACATCATTCCCTTTCCTGGAGTCAACTAAACTCATCCATTTCGATGTAAGGTTATTGATTTATGGCCATCTTTACCACATCTATAACTTCTTCCCATCCCTTTGAAACATTTTCCTATTTTTTTCCTTCCACATCCTTGACACATAGGTTATTGAATATACTTAACTTTAATATTATTACCTAAATTTACATATGGATTTATTTCCTTCAAATATGATTCCTTAGAAAAATCACTATGGATTAAGTGGTCAATCATGACTCTAGATAGATGGTTATGAATATCTACAAGACTTATCAATGCATCTCCCATTTACTTTGATTATTTATTTAGAAAATAACCATTTTTCATTAAAATCCATTGTTACTTTGGTTCTTTCAAGATGCGACCATTTACTAAAACCAAAATTTTCATTGTGAGTATATTAGTAAAATCCTTAAATACTGTCTTATGAGGAGGGTAAACAATAAGATATACTTATTCATGTTATCTTAAACATATTCAATTTATATGAAATAACTATGAAACATTAAAAAATAAAAACCATTGTGCTCATATAAAACATGTCACATCTGATTAAATGACACCCTGACCTCTAAATTTATCTAAACTAATCTATGATACCAACAATAAGGCCACATCCTTAAACATTACATAATCTTGAGATAAGTTAATAATTTTTACATTAATTCACATTGAGGATCTTTTTATGTTTAGAGAATTTGAGAAATACATTGTAACTCATACATAACAATTTAAATATTACAAGTAGAAACTTCTACTCACTATCCATTTTGTTCATAAAACAAAAAACCTTTAAAAAGAAACATGGATTGGATTTATGATAAACGTAACATCTTACATTCAGGAGCAACATAAAGGATCCCCGAACCCAATTGGTCACATTACCACAAGCGCATTCGCCCAGACTCGAGAGGCTTCCAACTAGAAGTGAGGGACTTTGTAAGACATTGGAAAAACTATTCCCTCATTATAATATTATACACAGTGGAATAACAAATAATAACAATAGAAAAAGAAGTAATACAATACAATAGAACTAAACATTAGAAGACATATAGTATAAACAACTACAGTTGAGATAAATAAATGATGCAAGTCACATGTATATAGTAAAGAATAAAAACAATTCACAATGTTCTAAATATAATACTAAAACCAGATAATAGAAAATATTAAACTCCAACAGTATCTCAATCCTCATCATTGTCTCATGCTCTCCAGCTCCAACATCAATCAGGTAAATGATGTAGAAGGGATCTTTCCCTTATCTATACCTAAAACAAAATAATCTATTTGGTTCCAAAATCATTACCCAAATAGGATGTGTGATGAATCCTAATAAAAACCCAACAGAATATCTATGCCTAACAGTCAATGAATATATATAGCAGTCAATATACATAAATGAATCAATAAACTAGAAAGTACTCAAAAGTAAACAATCCTACTATTTTCAATTACATTCATTTACATTTATTAATTATTCAATCCTTTAAATAATGTAACCTTGAGATATAGCCTAAGATATGTATCCCCCTTTAATAATAGTAAAAACAGATGTCTCGAAAGACTATCTGAACAATCAAGTAAGATCGAGTCCAAGATTATTATTTGACAGGGCATATTCGTCACAATCTTTCAATAATTCATATGTAACACTCTATGGAAGTTCTCACAGTTTAACCACTCTGGTTTAACATATCATCAACTCAATAAATAATAATTACCCACTAGGAAATATCACATAGTCTAACCCATTTGTTCCAACATATCACCAATCGATTACAAACGACAGCCTGGGTAGATCTCACAGTCAATACCCCTTGGTCTACATAGAAAAAACAAATTATAATGACCCCCTAGAATCTCTCACAATCAATGACTTATGGTCTAACATTCATTTAATAATGACGTTATAGGTAGCTCTCACAGTCTATACCCCCCTGGTCCTTGACCACACTACATCTCTCATAGTCAATACCTCTGGGTCAGCATAATGATAATTATACATAAAGGACCCTAACATCAGAAGAACTCAATGTAAATTCCCCTTGTCCATACTTTAAATAATGTGAATCACATGCATTTAATATAAATACAAACTCCATCCTAATAACACTATGCATGGAAAATAAAGAAATCATAACATGCTTCCTATACCAATGGTCATAAGCAATCAAAAATGGGAAACACATCCATAATCAAGGTATAAAACCTTATGCATAAAAAAATAACCCTTTCTTAATCAAACACACCATAACACATATTAAACAGTTTTAAAATTCCATTTCACAAAATAAACTAAACTTGGGTACTCAAAACTACAAGATTATATAATTCAAATACAACCAAAGAAAGGCACAACCACCTACTATGGTGTTTTATGATGAATACTCTTTAATTTCAGCCCTTTGAATAGGCCTAGAATGACTTAGATCTATGAAAATGGTAAAACTATCAACCCTCTATAACTCAAGAGAGGGGAGAGATCATGAAGATAGGCTCAAGGGAAAGTGATAAATCACTGATGGGAATCCAGCTCACCTTACGACATCTCAATTGGATCTTGGATAAATAACCAAGAGGTGCTTGAAGATCTTTGGTGTTTATCAGTCTACTGTACTAACTGAGGGAAGAAGAAGATGGTTCTAGACTTGAGACGCGACCCCGCTCTAATATATCAAATAAAATGAAAATTACAAGGCGTGTTCATTTAATATACATGTTGTGTACTAGCCTTAACCAGCTCCCGCTTCAGGTGGTATACTAGGTCACCTACACTGCCATGTAATGGGTCGTTACACGGCTAGTACACTGCTATATGCAGTAACTGGTTACTCAGTATGTACTCAAAAGTACACAACGTGTACTCAAAAGTACATAGTGTGTACTTAGAAAATTTACTTTTTCTTCATTTTTCCCAAAAATAATACAGAGTAAGGATCTATTCGTAAAATGTAGATATGGGTTCTTACAATTAAACAATGTCGCTTTTCCTTGATCTCACCCTTGACTCTATTTTTTTGTAAGTTTTATGAAAAACATTTCAAAACATGGGATGAAGATAAAAATCATTGTAAGGGAATCACAAAGAAGTAAAACATTTAGTCTTATTAAAACCATGAATACTTTTTCAAACGTAATAATTGTGACCTTTAAGAAGTAGTAAATATACTTCACTAAATATAATCTCATTGCTTAAAATTTTTATAACCAAAATATTACCATAAACTCATAAAAATAAACATATAGAATATAAAGTTATCTTGGGACATAAACATACTTAAAATTGATAACCATACGGTTGACTTCCACACATATCACTAAATGGAATGGCCATATGAAAAACATCCATACCTAATTCATTAGAGGTTATAATGTAACCATAGGTCCTTGGTTTATCATAGAATCACTTATTATTGGTTTATCATGTAACCTCCAATCATTTGTTTATCATGTAACCACCCATCTAATGTTTATGTAACATTATATAATCATAAGACATACAATATTGAAAATTCCAACATTTCACTGATAACATTTAATTTGAAATCACAAGAAATAATTTCACAATATTGAAATATTAAATCCATTTCAAAAAAACATTTTCAATACAAAAACACCCAAGAAGGGAATAAGATATTTCTTTTCATTTTTAAAAACGTTAAGTCTTATAGAGGAATCCAAATATCAAATAACGGTTATGGTGGCAGAGAGGTCGTCATCATCACATATTCTAAAAACATTTATTTTTTTCATTTATTAAAACGTTTCATAGAAAAAATATTTCCTTTGAATGAAATTAAAATTCAAAGGGTTTTATTATACACTATATAAAAGAAAGCAGTGTATAACATCAAAATATGCCTCAATGAAAGGATATTAGAAGAAGTCCCTTAAAAAGATTGTATCATTAGATTAATGATAAATCAATGACATAATTATGCATGAAAAATATAAATACACTCAATATAATTGTATATTAAGTGTAAAAAATATGTGTCTACTCACACATATTCTTGGAAAAACAAAACCAATGACATGGATATTTAACTGAATGACTAGAGATTGAGTTAATATTTCCCTTACAAAGTTCATTTCGTTAATAAAATAAATCAATTGTGTGTATTAGAATATAAATACCCATAAATAAAGTATAAATACAAGATAATATATCCAAGTTCATTCCTCATATAATAATAGCATGACATATTCAATAATTACAAAATCAACCCAAAGAATGGAAATTGGGTTTATAAGTTCCCTTACCTCGAATCTGACTTGTCTTGGTCATTGATTATATTCCCAAATAATAAAATTAGGTTAATTTTTACTTTCTTCATGACATTTTTAAATTTTATTACTGATTTTATATTACTTATTATGATGTTATAAAAACTATATAATTATTTAAGTTCATATCGTTCATTTTGTCGATATTTGGTACTTGAGTCGAAAATGGACTTGTTTTAATGTAAATTATCCATATTATCAAAATTATTTCACAAATAGTATATTATTGATGATTTAAATATCATATATATCCAATACATATATATTTATAATATTCCATAACATTAGGAGATAATAAATTAAATGCACCGTTCATGGGGACGGTAGGCCGTACGTACTCATGAACATTACTTTCATTTCTTTATCATATTAAAAGAATAATAATAAAATGAAATACATGTATATTATAATAATAGTATTATATTTATGTATTTTATGTCTTGTATTTTTAATAAACCTATCCTTTATACATTTCATGTATAGGATGAATGAGTCATATCAATTTTAGGGGGCGGTAGTCCACACTTCTTCAAATGAAATTATCGTTTTTACACATCATGGAAATCATAAATGTATGTTGTAAATATAAATTAGATAAGAATATAGATCATATAAATATAATATATATCATATATAAACAAAGTAATATAATAATTTCCATCATGAGAGATGGTAGGGGAAAATGGAACAATCATCGTTTTTTGAGGTTGTAGTTCACCATACACAGAAACAATATGTTTGTATCCATTAAATGGAGGTGTGTGTAAGTTCAGTTAGAATAATTCTCATAAAAATAATAAAAATATATTTATAATACTATTTTTTATGTAAACAATTAATAATAAGAGAACAGGGAGGGGAGATGGAAAATAAAGGAAAGTAACTGGAAAGAAGACATTACCTCTAAATCGTGTAACTTCTTTTTATTTGAGCCAATATGATTTTGTGAATTGCCTTCTGCCAAAATTATGGCCTCTAAGAAGAAATGAGGGATTTTGGTAGCTTTTTTTAGTAGACTTTGTATAAGGCAATGGTCTTGAGAGGTTTGAGTATGTGGGTAGAGGTTGTGGCCTTTTCTAAGAGGGAGGAGGGGAAATTAAGAAAGTCTGGAAATATTATTTTTTTATAAAATTATTTTTGAATTAAAATAGCTACAAAGTGGAATAATTATATTATAGGATGATTATGAGTCAAAATACTCTCAACTAATTGGTTTTGGACAAGTTTATGGAAAAACTTAACCTTATCCTTTCGCATTAACCCTTAGTTAAAAACACTAACTCTTACTATGTCTTCTTGTATTTTAATAATATATGGTTACTAAAGTTACTATAAAATTATAATGGAACCATAAGTGGATTATTAATGAAAATTTTTTCATTATATAATTATGTTTCTAAATATTAGGTTTTTAGGACTCTTATATCATTTAATAAAATATTATTTATTTTAAAAACTCATTTATGTCATTTTTTCACTATTTAGAAATTTATTTTTGTTAAACTCATAACAACTTGATTACTTAAAAAAACTATTAACTCAAATATAATATGTCATAAGAATCATGAAAATTAATTTATGGCATAAAAATGATGAAACTAAATTAATTTTATATTTATAATACCATTTATTTTAATCTTTAATTAATAATGTAATCACTACATCATCATTGTGTCATAAATAAATTTATTTATTTAATGTATAAATATTATAAAAATAATAAAATGATGTAGGAAATATTTTTATCTTTATAATTATTTTTTATAGTCATATATATCAGTTATATAAAGCTATATGAAGATTTTTTATTAAAAGATACATGGTTATGTTATATTTCCACTTACTTTAAATTAATTCTTATAACATGTCATTTTCACACCCAAGTGGCTCCCAAATACCAAAAGATCATCCCAAGGATGGTAATGGTAAAACATATATCATCAAATTATATTAAGAGACGTTTTAGGGTAGTTTTATATTATTAAAATATTATTTTCTACCCATATTTAGCAGATTTACCCTTTAACTAAGGTAAATTAAAAAATAATTACTAAACTTACTATTCAAAATGTCCAAAAATAAAATGTAACTATTTACACAATTTTGACCTTATAATTCCAAATATGGAATAATTTTTTTCAAATTTAATATAGAGAAATTTTATTATTTAATTTAATATTAATTCCGGTTGTAAAAACTAGATTGTGGGTTTTTGAGAAGTAAAAAATACCAAAAGATTGGCATGTGTTTATGTCCATTTTCTGTGTAAAATTACTTAAAATTACCAAAATTAGATTAAATTATAATAATATATTACATTTATTCATTAAATCCATTAAATAATATGATTTAACCATATAAAGTATCTCGATGGAAAAAAATTCAATTAAAATTTAGCATATGTTTACTATTCATCAAAATATGATAGTTATCAAAAAAATATTAAAAATTCATCCAAATTAAATTTTTATGTTTCGATTCTAAATAAAAAGTTTATTTTTTCAAATTAAACATATAAATGTGTTAAAAACTAAATTTATAAAGGTTTCTCCATTAAAATGTGGTAAAACTAAATTTTTAGAAAAATACTTATTTTATCTGAAAAATTAAATTTGTTGTTATTTCATATCTAGAAAACATATAAGTTGAATTTTAAACATTTCATTGAATATATAAAATTTATTTTTCATAAAAATACAGAGAGGATGATATGATTTTATAAGCACTATTATTCTCTTTTTAAATAGTTTTTTATGAAAACACTTCCTTTATTTTCATTTGGTTTTTATTTCCATTTCTATTAAATTTGGAAACCGCTGAATCATTCTATAAACATGTTTATACCATATTTTCATAATTCAGTTGATACTACTCATTTTCACTATTCCAACAACTATGTTATAATGGTAACATTTAAATAATAATATTTAGTGGTTTGTTTAAGCTCGATGTAGCATATCATGTATCTTTCTAAACATAGTGTTTCTTTCTTAAAACTCTAGATGTTAAAATAAATGTGATCCTAAATCCAATCATCTTATATACATAAAATTAATTCATAGATATATTAATGGCATAATTTATTTTATGTTAAAATTTGAAAGTATATAAATGATTGATCTATTTGGTTATATGGAGGATGATTGGGTAGGATATATTGATGATAGAATATATACATGTGGTGTAGTTTTCTTTTTGGTAAAAAAAATTTCTATACGTAAGGAAAAAAATAAAAAATATTAGTAACTCCCATCACCAAGGAAGTTGAGTATGTTACTGCCACTGAATATGAACCGTAGTTAATATGGAAGAAGATGTAATTGGAAGATCTATTGGTTGATGTGAAGATGAATATTCTCTTGGGTTGTGATAATCTCTGTGCAAAGAATCACACTAATATTCTAGTGTAACATTCTATATCTAAGAATATAGATTTTAAATATCACTTAATGAAAGATAATGTGGAATGAAAGGAACTAAAGGTGGAGTTTTCTACTACAATGGAGTAAGTTGATGATATATTCATTAATTACTTATAGAAGGAAACATTTCATAAGATGAATTCATTCATGGGTGTAAAATTTCACTCTCTTCCTAGCTAAATTATGTGAGGTATTTCACATCTCTCATACTATATTTGGATAATGTTGTCAAAGGGGGATATAATAATTAACATAAATTATTCTATTGGTTTTTTATTTACATTTTATAGTAGATCATATATTTAAGGTGAGTTTTTAAAAGGGGTAATCTGTAATTTCATAATGTGTGACTATTTATATAGTTTTTTTTTGAAGTGGATGCTTGTAGTTATTTTGTATATATTGATGTTTGTGAATGGATAAAGTTGTGACATTTCCTAGTCACTAATTTCTAGAAAACTTGGAATTTTGGTTAAATAATTATTATTTTTTTCTAAACCAAATATGGTCGCATAGGCTTAGAATTATTATTCAGAAATCCATTTCTTGAGTTTAAAATTTGTAGTAATTTATTTTTCTTTGTACATAAGAAAAATCTATAGGGGCTTATTGTTCAGACTAAGAGGTTATAAGTTGTTATTTTTTTAAGAAGAATATGGCTGAAAAAAAAAGAACGATTACTTAAGTTTTTTCTTTTTTGAAACAGAAATATCATTAAAATGTTCAGATTTTATACAAAGGCGAATTAATTGAGTCTAATGAATTGAGGTAAACAGACGTAGTCTAATGTTGGATTCTAGTAGAATAAAGTGATTTGATGGAGTGTGGATAAAAATATTTATTTAATTATTTACATAGTTTAATCCAAAAAATATGGTTAAAGTTAATTCAGGTGATTCATTTAAGATCATAAAAAGTTCCAAGTATCATGTTTATAAATGGTTATTCATGATTTTATAATTTTTTGAAAGAGTAAATTGTTCTTAACCAAAAGGAATAATATTTAAATAATATGAGAAAAATATTATTTAATGAGGAGTGTGATGTTTAAATAGTGATTGTTTCAAGTCCATTGGAAAGAGTTTCACTAAGTAATTCAGACAAAGATTTACTAATTCCATCATAATTAGTTTTATGAAGTCCTTTGGATAAATATAATCATAATATATGAGTAGAAAAGTAGTTTTGGATTATATAAATGAAAGAAACATTAATGATGGTATTTGAATGATTCCACAAAATAGAGTTTGTGTATACACCATAAACAAAATTTTATATATAGAAAAATTGAAAGGAGAATCTTAAAGAACGCCAAGAAGAAGAAATAATTAGACATATTTAGATAGAAAAATATGAATTCTACAAGAAAAATGGTGATCAGATAATGAATAAACTTATGATCATATCAGACATATGATATTTCACAAAGATGAACTTGATGAAATTATGTGAGTCTTTTAATTTTTATTAATTCATTTAAATATTTCTATTCGTCGATAGTTGTTCAATTATTCAATAATCACAAAGTGAAATCATGATTATAGATGAAATTTTTGGACGTTTAAATAGTTTGTTGATGTTGAGGTTTAAGGAGTGATTCTTATGAATGTTTAATAACTCTAATAATTTAGTAAGTTTTATGGTAGTTTAATTGATAACAATTTGAGTTGGAAAGTCAGATTTTGAGTTTACAATTTGAATTTGTAGTCATTTATTTTACATAATATTTCATAGAATATTAACATTTAAAAATCAGATGATGGTTCTCTGATAAGAATGTTTAATCCATGAATTTTGTTGAATAAGTTTGATATTGACCAATTATTGAAGTAAAATATGTATTCAATCGTATGAATAGTGTGAAGAATCTATCAGATGTAGAATTCCAGATATAGTGTTTTTAGACTATTAGTTGGTATAATATGAATAGGGAATTAGATAGATTGACCAGTCGAAGTGTAACATACATACATCTATAGGAAAAAAAATATCTAGATAGATTGGACAAAATAGAAAAGTTTATAAAGATGTTCTTGCTCACTTTTATGCAAAAATTTGAATATGGAGAAGATTAACATGCAAGAATTAATGTGTGAAAAAAATTCAATAAACACAACGAATAAATTAAATCATGTTGGTGAAGCTTCTAATTGGTTTTTAAATCATGTTTTATATCATATTATTGGTGTGAGGTGGACATACACTAGTTAAGGAATAATGTGTGATGCAAGTGATTTATATTTAATTCATATTTTAAGGCACAAAAAGTATTTTTTTTCCAGTTCATGTGTGGTCATAAATTATTTCCAAACCATCCCAAGGACTATCAAATCTTATTTAGTGGTAACCCTTTAAATATTTGTGTCCCAATATGTGTTCTTACATGTTGTTTTTCATAAAATTTGATTCACACTAGTCAAATGTGAAGGTTTTTCCGAAGATATAAGACATAAATAAATATATCATTCATTCACCCACCCCAACTCAAAGATCATAAAGATCATCATTATCCCTTTTAAATGATGATGATGTTTCATAAAGTGAAAATTGGGTGAAATTATGTTGTCTTCATCCTTGAGGTGAATTTATATTTTATCATATCCTTATATAAATAATAAACTTATATTTTATAGGGGTATATTTTTATTCTTAGGTAAAAAAAGTGAAATAATATATTATAATGGGGATAGAAACTTTCTTTTTGGGCTTAATGATTTTAATTTTTTTATTGAGTTTGTTATAGGAAATGAGTTACGTCAATTTTTTTGGAAATTACTAAGGGAAGATTTTTTGTTAGTTAGTATAACATGGTGTATTATTGTTAATATCATCAGTTTTAATGTTAATAATTTTTTTCTACATTGAGAGTCCTTCATATAGTCTTGTTGAGGGTTGATTTATACCTTTTCTTTACTATAAGTGATTCTAAGATTCATCTAATACTTTTATGGTTAAATTTAAATTTAATAGAAGATGAAGTAAGAAGAAAAAAATGGGAGTTCTCTCTCAATGGGAAACATTTATTTTATTGTCAATAAGATAGATAGGCCACCATTAATGTAAATAATAATTTAGTATTGAAATAAAATAGAATGGGGGATACTGAAGAGACCATAATTTGTTGATGATGAGGTATTTTATTTTTTGTTATCCATTGTTGTATATTAGATTCAATGATATTTAGAAAAGCCGATGTGAAAGATACATATGGGTTTACTAAATGTTTGTTTACAATAAGTTTAAAGTAAATACTTTATATGTTCATACTCAAATTCTATGATAGTGTCAGATGTAAGATCACCATAGATAAAAGTACCACTACCACTAAATGACACTAGAAGATAATTAAATAAGTTCACCAAAAGAACAATGTTTTATGTAACCACAAGTAATAAAGGTAAAAGGAAGTGAATGTTTGTAACCGTCAGAAAAAAAATCATTAAATTCCTTAGAACAAGTGTATAAAATTAGATTATTTGTTGCCTAATCATAATTGGAAGAAAAGTATAGTTCTAGTAGAATTTTAATTTACTACATGCATTTAGTTTCAAAATATGTTAAAGATTTTTGTAGTGGAATGTTTGAAGTAATTTCTCATTTATTAGATAATATTTGTTGGGTTCCATGAGAATATTTTAATGGATATAATTATATTGAAATTTTTTTATTATAATTATTCATTAAAATAATAATATACAATACCTATAGTAACTAGCTTAGGAATCATTTGGATAGAATTATTAGATCATGGAGACACCAAAAAGAAGGGTAAATGAGTGGTGGTTATTGTGTGGGTAAATGTCTTGGGATCTCACCATGGTTAGTTTTTTGTATTCAAAGAACAAATGGATAATTATTCCCATGTGAATGACCAATGTGTGAAAACTTTTTAATATATTTATCATAGTTTTATGATAAATGTGAATGCATTATTATTTTAAATAATAAAATTTTTTATCATCTACATATTCACCACGTGTTAGGATGATAAATTCTATATAATAATGCACTGAACAATGATAAGGAGATATGCATTAATTCCATAGGTTTTTTAATTAGTGGGATGTAGCTGATGAACATAAATGTCGAAGATCAAGAAAATAGAGAATAATATATTTGTATTAAGATAAGTGTTGTTATTAAAAACTATATTATCTTTTAATGTGAGTAGGCTACAATGCAGGATGTCTCTTGTGAAAAACATGTTCCCTAGACAAAAATTACATGATCTATAAATTTATGATAATAAAATATAGAAGTGATATAAATAAGAATAAATAAACAAGCATGATTTTAAATAAAGAAATTCTTCTGATATAGAGGATTAAAAACCCTAGGGAAAAATAAAAAATACCCTAATAAATTAGATAGTGTAAATTTCAAGTGAATAACCAACCATGAATATCAATTATTGTGTAGAAAAAACATGTGTGAAAACCACACCCTAATACACCATTGTATTCTATATGAAAAAAACTTTGTGAAAAACACCAGCCCCTTTGAAAATGATATATCCTCAAAATCTATTGTGACAAAATTTCACCCTTCAATGATAGACGAAACTCCCTCGAATATCCATTGTGAAAACTCACCACCCATCTATAACAAATGTAACTACCTGATAGACCCACAATGAATTTTTTTTACCATTCTCTGATAAAATTTTACTACCTCAAGGATCAACTCGTAATAATTCACTCAATATCACCAATGATGTGCACATGATTCCAAAAATGAAGTATACCACTTTATGCATAGTGGAATACATATAAAATAGCATGACAAGAACCACTCCACAAGTAGTAGATAATATGATCATCATACTGAAATATGCTATAAAATTAAATTATATGGGCACCTAGTCTATATCTTGAATAAATGTGGACAACATTCATTTTTCTATCTATAAATATTGAGAATAAATTTTAATTACAATTTAGTGAAACTCCATTATTATTGTCGATAAAATAATCTACATTAATTACATTAATTTACTATAATTAAGGGGTAAAATCCCAATAATCTCCACCTTCAAAACATCAAAAAAATGAAAAAAATAAAACAAACTCATTTTTATAGACATACAATAGGTATTATACCACCCAATATCCTCCATAAAAAATATGATGATTCACTTTTATAAATCTTGTTGAAAACTAACTGATCCCACCTATAAAATAAATAAAAAAATTTTAACCCATCATCCTAATTATATCCATACTATCCTACTGAAAAATACTAAACAAAATAACATTTTCCTCCCCCATAATAGTGATCATCATATTATTTCGACCACCTTAAGAATTTAACTACACTCTATTAACATACCTTTAGAAGACATTTTTATCACCTCAATTAATAAAGTTTAATTATTTATTCATTAGTTAAATTCTATGAGGAAAAAGAATTTGGTGTAATAACAGAATAACCCCTCCAAATATACTTTTTTTCTTAAGCTTATTCAAACTTACTAATGCATCATCAATCATCTGTAAAATCACATCCATAGTTACCATGAAAAAATTTCAATCATGGACCATCACCTTGGATACCACTATTGTAGATAATCCTAATCCCGGTCCAAAAATTTATTACTCAAAAAACAATTAAGAAAAAATACGAAATATGGAAGCAATATAAAGGAAATAAGTAAATCAACATGTTGATTTTAAATGTGGAAATATATTCCAATGTAGAGGATTTTAAATGAATAAGAAAACATTAAAATTCCAATAATAAATTAAGTATTACAAAATTCATGTAAAAACCCAATATGAAGGTTAATAATAGAATATAGAAACTTGTTTTAAAACCACACCCTAATACATTTGTAACTTTTCTTTAAAATTTAACATGTTGTAAAACATCACCATCCATTGACAAACACAACTTCTATAAAGATACATTGGGAAAAGCATCACCCATATATGAAAAATATCTATACCTCATAGATCCAATGTGTCAAAACATCACCCTAATATAAAAAATTTCTACCTTAAAGATCCGCGATGAAAAAACCTCACACATTTATGAAAAAAATCACTACCTCAGAGATCCATTATCAATTATTCTCTCAAAATTTCTAACTCTTCACTTTACATCACTAATACTTCTCTCAACATTACCTAAACTTCTCATTTGATATTATAAATGTGGTATCACCCTTTCTAATCTTACTGGATGATATGTTGAACAACATTCTAGGAACCTCCCCAAAAGTAGATTTTAATGTTTTCATGATCTAAAAATAATCTACCAAATATTCATGTATATATAGTCATTATATATCTCAAATAAATTTGGTAAAAATTACATTTTCCCATATATTAATATGGACTTTATATCCACTATTTTTCGAGAAAATACCATATTAATGTAAAGAATAATACCTCCATTTATTAATTTATTACTATCTATTAAATTTGGTGAATCCCAAAAGAAATGATTATGGTTTTTGAAAGATAAATATGATAATTGGATGAATTATTCTATAGATTGAATTTTTAATCCCAATGATACATAAAGGGTAATAGATAAGGATATAACAACTTTCATGGATGTTGAGCATGATAAAATATGAAGATGATAATTTTAAAAGATTAAGCATGAAATATATAGGGAAAAAACATGAATGATTGAGGTTCTATATAGTATTCGATAGTTCAATATATCTATTGAGTTAAAGAATACTATATTTTAAGTGTTTACATGCCAGAAAATATTTATCAATTGAAATAAAAAAGGTTATTAGTGTGTTTTTGTTCCACTAAATCACATTATAAATAATTCATTAAGATATGAAATGTAAAACACAACATGGAAAATAAAATTCATTAGATAAATATTTTTGGCAATGAAATTAAGTGAAATTGATTATTATGATATACTTCATAGTCATATAAATTCATAACATTAAAATGATGTTGAAATAGATGTTAAATGTTCAAAAATAATGAATGGAAGTTTTTGGTTCAATGTATTATTTGAGGGTGATTTGAAAGGAATGATGATTCCATATTTTAATGATATTTTTCTTGAATACACTATTTTAGATTATTTTTGAAGATGATCTAAATGAAAATGTGTAGATTCATGGAATTTGGATATTTCAAATACATGAAATTATTCAAAAAATTTAAAACTATAAATGGATTGGAAATCATTTATTATTAGATTAATTGATTTATTATTTTTGAGTAGAGATGTTAAGAAAATGAGAAGTATTTAATATAGGGAATTGATGAACTATTTTCATCGAATGTTCATATGGGTAGAATAATTTCTAATATTATATTTAGAAGTTTCATGGACAAAGAGTAATGTATATAGATTTTGAATGTAAAATATGTGGTACAAAAAAACTTAAATTGCTACCAATGAATGATTTAGAAATTGATTTTATAGTTGAAGTGATATCTGTAAATTTATTTTTTTTTATAAGCAGCATGTGGTCGATGTGATTTTTTTTAAATGAATAATATTTAGTATTCGATGTCTTATGCATTGTTTGGTGGTGTTATTGTTAAAATTGTAAGTAACTAATATTATGTTAATATTGGTATGAATTATTTATGTATGATGTAGTGTATGGTATGGATAATAACATCCAACAACAATATTAATATTATAAGTATAACATTTTTTTTCTTGGGACAAAAAATCAAGACAATGAGGATTGGGTTCTCATAATGAGGCAAGTCCTTATAAAATTAACTATTCATTATGTAATTTATATTTTCATCATTTTTAAGATAAAGGTGGTGAGATATCATAATTAATATCCATAAATCATAACCCATGATATAGGTCAATCAATATAATGGAATAAAAGTATTTATTTAAACTTACCCCCCCCCCCACCTCAGGGTGACCGCACGGTCCTCTAGACTCAATGTCTAGATAAGAGAAATATCTCATTATAAAAATCACTATATTTATGAATTAAAATAAATACTATCATTTCTATAGTTCCTAATTCTATTAAAAAATGAAGTGTCATTAATAAAATCAATTTGAGGAGGTAAAATCCAGTAAGACAATTTTAATGGTCAATAATTGGTTAACAAGATAAAAATATACTGAAATATAATCTACTAGCCTCACTTGTTATCTTGATTGGATGTGATGTCTAAGAGGAGACACCTTAAACAATCACAACCACTCATTTATAAAACCAAAAACATATAATAAAAAATAATTAAAAAACATTATCATATTTTAACCACATTATGATTTATCAATATCAAAGTATCATTATAGATATTTCATAGAAGGTGGGCTTCACAAGGATCTTATCAAAAACCATCATCATTGAAATATTCCGTAAGACTATCATCAAACATGGTTTCATCCCAATATATTCCTTTATAAATAAAACATCACTATAAGAGATCTAAAGAAACAAATCAAGACACCACTATAATCTATCTATAAAATTATATTAGTTTTATTTATTTAATTTTCTTAACCCATACTGTTAATAAAATGGAATATAAATCCCTATAGTTATAAAAATCATTAAAATAATTATAAAATGTATTTTAGAATATTATTATTATGATACACATAAATATTACGGAAATATTTTATTTATTATCCCAAAGTAGATATTGAGTGAACATAAATTATTATTTTAATTTTTTTTTGGACAAAGAGGGTAATATGGAATCATTTTGTCGTTATATATATAATTCTCTCAGTGATGAAATTTTTCTATGGATTGATATGACTTAGGGGTAAGGAGCATGTGTTATACATATATTTTGGGCCTCGTAAGTCTCTTGTTCTAAAATGCTATCTCAACCAAGCCTAGCCCACACCAGTGAGGCACCTAGGCATCTCATGTGGTATCCAAGTCTATCTTACGAATCTAGTACTTATTCCTATCAATTTTTTTTATTATCTTACCAATACCATGAGATTTAAAAAAAGTTATTCCACATGATTTAAACTCACTTCCCACTCATACAATTTCATTTTCATTTCCATTAGGGTGAGAAGCATATATTTTTCTCTCAAATCTTATTGGATGACCCTCACATGGTTGTGAAAATACGATGTCCCTATTTATTATATATAGATAATCTAACAACCATGTTTTTTCTTCTATATATGTATTTTATGATACCATAATTTATGGAAATATGTCCTTGTCTAAATTGTGGTTTATTTCTATTATTTTTTTCTAATGAAAATTCTACCAGATGTATGAAGATGTTTGGGGGTGATTCAAGGAAACATGACATGAAATAATTGGGATTTTGGCCTTCCAATAGATGTTTTTTGGTTGTACTTTGATTATAGATATCCATGCTCCAAAACTATTCATGAAAAGAAGAGAGGTTAATGTTTAAGAAAACTGTGTAAGGGGGAGCCATACCGTGTGATATTGTACAAATGAATTCCAAAAGGTTACTTCATGTTTTCCAAAACGTTTCAAATATCACCATGAAATAATAAAACCTCAACCACTCTTATAAAGTGACTGGAACATGTTTTGTTCATGGTTTCGCGAACTCTGTAGGAAAACCATCGGCCCATTAAAAAGTGTAATTTTACCAAACTTCCTTCACATGAATTTTAATTATCTCACTCTATTTTAATGCTCAACTTTCTCCTTCCATCCCTATTGACTAACCTAAGACCCCAAATATTCCCAAGGTGTTTTTTATTTCAATTCTATTTTGTTTGGAGCATTGGTGGCTATGTATTTAAGCTCTAGATAATTATAACACTCCTTTTTCTTCCTTTTTCTATATTTGGGATTCTGGATTTGTTCTTCTTTTTATGAATCTCGAAAACCATCTGTTTCTAGTGGATCATTTGTTAGGACTTCTAAGGGTTCTTTAATATATATCTAAGTCTATGTTTAAGGGGTTTTTCAAATTTATATTTTATGTGGGTGGTCTACATGTCATATCCCATGGTTATATTGTTGATTTGTGAATGTGAGGTTGTTTTTTTTTGTTTCTCCCTTATTGTGAATTTGATTATTTTGTTATGGTTTGGTAAAATGGTTCAATAAATGATAAAAATAAACCCCTTATGATCCCCATGAGATGTTTTGTAGATGATTTGATTATTTTGGGCCACCAATTCGGTGTGCCAATATTTATGACCATAGTACATGGAAGTATTTTTAATGTAATTTTCTTATATAAGAATTGATACCATGCTAAATGAGTTTACACATTGGTTTAAATTATAAATATGTACTATTGTTTTTTGTTTCTAGTTGTCATTAAGGGAAGAAGGGATTGTTTGGAATAACATGAAAATATATTAAATAGGTTAATGTGAATCTATCAAATGGATTATGAATTTGTAATGAAAATTTGTTAAAGGATTATGGAATATTAAATGAATAATTAGTAAATGGGTTGTTTTATATAAATTATAGAATATTTAAAATGGATTATATCTTAGAAATAGAAAAGTTTTAAATGTATTTTGCTAAAAAATGGTAAATGTTTTAATGTGTTAAGTCATAAGGGCGATTTTGATGTTAAATGAAATGTGAACTCCGATGGTTGTGTGTTTCGATTATGTATGTTTTGTGAAGTTATATATGTGTTAAATAGATAAATAATATTTAGAACATGGATGGAAAGTTTTTTGGTATTGTACATGAGGATCTACACCCACGGGTTAGGGTAGAATGATGATCTACAAACCACCCCATAATGAATGGGTTAAGGAATGGGACTGAGGATCTACGCCCTAAATAGATGATTTTGATGAAACTACTAGAAAAGAGTCTCCAATGTATGTGTGATGTGATTTTATCAATTGTTTATCCCATGAGAGATAGTGAAAATGAATTTTTACCTTATATTTCATAATATATTGGCTTCTGACGGGGTGAATATAATCTAAATTCCTAACCCATGGAACATGGAATGGAAATGAATTATGTGATAATGATGGATTAGATTATGAACATGGAACTAATATTGTAAAATGGTAAAGTAAGTATTTTTAACTAAAGGAACTCGTGATACCTTTTTTATCATTTCTTTGCATAGTATTTTCATGCAATATAAATTTATACAAGATATTTTGCAGGAACTATTGGTGGTGGCTGTCACGAATCGGATCTAGTTGCAACTAATACCAGCACCAAATCTAGACCATGAAAGTCCCAAAGGTGTTCCTTATCCGAAAAGGATATAAAAATTACATGGGTATCAATAAATTAGGTTTGGGAATGATTTACCCAAGTATGAAAGCATAAAACATTAAAAACAATCAATAATAAGAATATGAAATTTTCATGAAAAATATGTCCTAACAAAACCAAAACTGAATATAAGGTTTCAATAAATTTACAAGAGGTACAAAAATGAATAAAAAATAGCATAAAAAACAATATGTCTCCACACGACAAGGGGTCATCACCCCCGAGTTTCCTCCACAACACTACACCATGAGGGGAGTAACAACCAGAACCGCCTTCACCGAAGCTTTTGCCTTTACCTGAGTCAAACATAATGAAGTATAATTACACCCAAGGGGTGTAATTAGGGTGTGAGACTGTGTCTAGTAGGATAAAAACAAAATATTCCAAAGTTTACGCAATAAAAAGTGAAAACCATGCAATTTAACTTTGTAAAGAAAATGACGATAAATTCCAAGCAGTGAAACTTTCAATTGAAAGCAGTTTTTTAAAATAAAAAATTCAGAATGTTAATAAAATTAAATAATAAATGTTATATACTATAAATTGAATTAAAAAACACCCTAATACAGTGGTAAATACTGAAAATCCAATGAACACTAAAACCGGGATCACCCCTAGGAAACTAGATGGTCTCGGGCCCTATGCACCCTATACCTTAGTGAAACACAACCATAGAAAAATCCATTCAAATGCGTGATAAACTTATAGGGAACATAACCATAACCATGTGTCCCAAAATGATCTTCTATATAGTTTATTTGGAGTTTTCGTTATCCATTTTCACAGTTAAACTTGGACAACACCCATCTGGTTCACTAGCTGTATTAGTACATATCTACCCACCTATCTACCCGAGCTTCCTCTTTTGTGCCCCAAAACTTTATGAAAGCAGCACACATAACTTTCCATGCAAAAACACCACTAATGGTCACTTACAAATAGTACAGTATCTACACACACATTATACCACTTAAACCACACAACAAAGAATTTTGATTTTTAGTGAACAACTTCTAAAAATACTATCTTGTTTTGTGACAAAAAAACCCTTGAAACCCCCACTTTTCACACCATGTGCACACATTAAGTTACCAAAACAAAAATCGAATTCCAAAACCATCCAAATAAACCTTAAAATCATTCTTAGGATAGCTTCATAAAATTTAAGAATTGATAACATTGTAAAAGCTTAATTTTTCATAAACACAGAACCTAAAAATTTATGTATTTCACAAACACCATCAAAACTGATTTCAACAACATCCAACAAAAGATATAGAAATTAAAAATAGTATTTTCATCCCCAATACATTTCATTAAAATAAACTATGAAATTATAGGGTATCCCCAATAGATGCAATAAAATTCTTCTTTGTAAAACCCCCAATTACACATACAAGTGACACCAAAAATTCATTTGCATTATAAATACTAGTAAAACCAATTTTCACAGAAACATTCAAATACAATAAACATGAAAATACCATAAACATAGCAAGATAATTCACAAAAGTTCATACACAATGTAATCACCTACTAATGTAATGAAAACCTTTAATCCTTTGTGAAAAAACTCAATCGCACCACCACCACACCTCAAGGAGGGTAGATCAAGCATAAAATTAGAATATTGGACTAAGAAAACCCAAGGGTAAACCCTAGGGTCAATACCCTACCCTATAGTCATTTGAGACTTCAAGGATAAGGGATGAAACCCTAAACACATTGAATGAGTCCCTAAGAAAAATGAATGAAGAATGAAGGAGACCAACTTACTTGAGGGATCTAGAAGAAATATCCCCAAATACACTAGTATATAAAATTTAAAACATCCAAAAATAAAATTTTGGTAAGAAAAACAAATATAAGGTTAATTGAGAACTAAAATGGGGGGATAAGAGTGAAAAATGAAGGAGTTATGAAGTAATCAAATTACATTTTTATATCTGGATGAAATATGAATGTTTGAGATGTTTTGTCTTAAACCGTGAAAAAAATGATCTCCAAAGAGGAGGAAAAGTGAATGGGGGCGCTACTAACTATTGTGGGCCCGGGTGAGAGGTGAAATCACCAAAAAATCATTAAAATGAATAAGAAATTAAATAAAGAATTTTTTTTAAACTGGAAATGGGCTTCCAGGCTGGCCCAACTCTTTAAATAAAAACCCAAATACACCATGCTTATGGAGTTATAAAGGCTCAAAATGGACATGGTTATGTAAATAGGTTAGGGGAGGCCAAGTAGAAATTGTAATGGATGAAAAATGTTTAAAAATGAAGTAGTTATAAAAGAAACAAAATTTATTTTCAAATTTGGAATTGGGATAATGGTTTGGCTAAAAATTTTAAAACCCTCTATTTCAACCAAAATCCGTGGGAAACACCCAAAACAGAAAACAGATAATGAAAATTAAATGAAAAAAACCTTTCAAATAATTCATGCATGTGAAAATTCTCCCTACCATGAAAACATTCTCTCCTACAAAGTAAACCTGATGCTTTATCAGAAAACAGTAATGGATATTCTTCCACAACCCATGACTTATGCTCCTACTTATCATGTGCATCATTTTCATGGTTCCAAAGAACATATACCAGTGGAATAGGCATTCCCTGATGCTCCTTCTCATGGGAGTCCACTATTTTCTCTAGCCGCTCAAAAACTAACAAGTCATTATCTATCTCTAGTTCTTCCTATCTCAGCAAATGGGACGGATCCGGGCTGAATTTCTTCAACTGGGAGACATAGAAGACGTCATGGGTGGATGTCAAATGGGATGTTAAAGCCAACATATATGCCAACTTACAAATATTATCAGTGATATCAAATGTTCTAATGTACTGCGGTGTCAGCTTTCCTTGCTTTCCCAATCGACGATGGCCCAGACGAGAGGCCACCTTTAGGAATACCCTATCACCCATGAAAAACTCCAAGTATAGACACCTCTTGTTAGTATAAGATTAATGGAAAATCTGAGCTATCAATAAACATTTCTTGATCAATTTGAACATCTCAGAAGCCCCCTAAACCAAACTCAACCCCAGTGGTGAGGTCTCACCTACCTCAGCCCAACATTGGGGGGACCGAAAAGTCCAACCATAGTGCACCTCAAAAATAGCCATTCAAATTGAGGAATGGTAAGTGTTATTATATGAAAACTCAACTAATCTCAAATGGCTATCTCAGGAACTTCCAAATCCAAGACTCATTCATGGATCATGTCCTCCAAAATTTGATTCGCCCGCTCCACCTGACCATCCTTCGGAGGGTGGTATGTTGTACTCATCTTAATTTGAGACCCCAAGGCCTTATAAAGGCCTTCCTAGAACCATAAAGTGAAACATAGGTCAATATATAAGAAAACATCTGATGGGATTCCATGGAGTCTCACCACCTCTTGATGATAAAAACATCCCAACTAATCCACTTTAGTTGTATCTATGATCAGAATGAAGTCGGATGATTTGGTCAGACGATCAATCACCACCCAAATGTAATTCTTACCCTATGGTGTTCTAGGAAAGCCAAAAATGAAGTCAAGGGATACCTCATACCACTTCCATGTAGGATTGGGTAATGGCTGGAGAGAACTGGAGGGCCTCTAATGCTCTACTTTCACCTACTGGCATGTGTAGCATATCGACACAAAGTCCACTTTGTCCCATCGCATACTTGTCCACCAGAACTATCATTGAACATCATAATACATCTTGGTGGAACTCGGATGGACATCCCACTAAGATGGGTGGAAATCCTCCATCACCACCTTTCGTAGAGACTATGGACCTACTAAGTGGACCTTGAATCACAAGATTCCCTCGAGAGATGACGAACAATCAGTGGATGTCTCCCCGACATGAAGAAACATCCTTGACCACTAAAAAATCATACCAATAGGTTGTTCCCACTATATAAACTCCAAGAGAGAAATAGTCAACTAAAAACTCACCAAGAATACACCTCCATTGTGCTCCCTAGTCCCCACATGCATCTGAGAAAAGAGCCCTATCAAAGTTCACTCATCACTAGACTTCCTCAAATCCTACACTAGAACTCTTCTGCTCAAGGCGTCAGCCACAACATTACATTTTCATGGGGTGTAGAAAACGTCAAATTAAAACCCCTACAAGTACTCAATCTATAAATATTACCTCTAGTTGAGGTCCTTCTGTGAGAAGATATGGGCCAAGATTTTGTGATTAGATTAGACCAAAATCTTCTCCCCAAAAAGATGACACCAAGTCTTCAAAACATGCATCACTACTTCCAACTCCTTGTTATGGGTTGGTAATTATTATAATGTGTCTGAGTTAGAAAGATCCACACACCAACACATTATCATCTTGTATAAGCATGCACCCAAGACCCATACCTGAAGAGTTACAATAGACCACATACTCCTTCCCGACCTTAGGAAAAATCAGCACGGGGGAAGTAGTGAACCGCCACTTCAGCTCCTCAAATGATGCCGGAAATTCTGGGCCCCATACAAACTCCACCCCTTTTCGAGTGAGCAGGGTCATCGTTGAATTTAGTCGAGATAAATCCCAAATGAAACGCATTTAATAACCAGCTAGGCCAAAGAAACTTCTAATCTCGAACACATTCTTTGGCTGCTCATATTCATGAACACACTGATCTTCTCAGGGTCCACTTAAACCACATGCTCTGAGATCACATGCCCCAAAAATATCACCTCCCTTATTCATGATGTTCACTTTGATAACATTTCATAGATGTGATGATCCTAAAATGTTCCCAATATGATCCTCATGTGATGTTCGTGTTCCTTCTAAGACCCATAGTATACTAGAATGTCATCCACGAACACCATAATGAAGGAATTGATATACTGATGGAACACTCAATTCATGAGGTCCATAAAGACAGCTAGATCATTGGTCAATCCGAAGGGCATGACCAAATACTCAAAGTGGATATACATGCTTTGGAATACTGTCTTCATGATATCAGCTTCACTCACCCAGAGTTGATGGAATCTTGAACGCAAGTCTATTTTTGAAAACCACTTTGACCACTTAAACTAGTAAAAAAATAATCTATTCAAGGCAAAGGGTATTTGTTCTTAATTTTTACCTTATTCAGCTTCTGGTAGTCAATGCATAACTGGAGGGATCTGTCACCCTTTTTTGTAAACATCACAGCAGCGGCCCAAGAAAAAATGCTCTGGAAAATTAGTCATTTGGATTCTAAGTCGTCCACCTATATCTTTCATTCCCACGGTTTGGTAGGGTCCATGAAATATGAGTCAAGAGTTATCATCTGTTCTCCCTGTGCCAGTTCAATTGGGTAATCCACATCTAGCTACGAGGGAAATACTGAAAAATCATCGGGGAATAATTCCAGAAACTTATTCACCACATGAGGTAGTGCAACTTCAGGGGAAAGACCATCATCTTATAATATGATCAATGATAACTAGAATATAAGTATTCCCAAATTTGGAAGTGCAGGTCCTACACCACCCGACTGAGGATCCCATTCTCCACGAAAAACCTAACAACTCCCATCAGGTGCTATAAAACTCACTCACCGCCCATAGCAATCAATGTGTGCCTAGAAGTGTACCAGTCAATATATTCCAAGTATCACATAAAAATATCCATATATAAAACCAAAAGGTCCCACTCCATCTCAATCCCTGACATGAAAAGCACACACGATGGGCACCTAAGGCCCTACTCCATCTTCTTTCCGAGCAGTGTAAACAAATCCATTGCAAAAGAAAACAACTCAGTTGGAAAATTTACTGTGTCTAAAAAAACATGCCAAAATGAATGAAACATAGGAACCAGTATAAAAAAGATTAGAGTTATAGAAGATGATATCAAAATGGTACCTCGAACTATCAATGGTCTCACCTCTGATCCTTCTGGTTCCTTATCCAATCCATGGAAATTTTCTGTGTCTTCTTAAGGGTGACTGCTAGTCTGTGGCTGTGCCAAAAAATGGATCTGCCTAGAAGATGAACCATCACTACCACCACAAACACCAAATCAAGTTCCCATAGTCCTCGATGGATCAGACTGTTCTGGAACTCCTCTTAAATCCATTGAACCTACCCCACTCATAGGTGGACGTTCCACCCCGAAGAAGCACTACAAATTAATTATACCTCCGCACTGGTAATAAAGCTTCAGAGGAAGAGGGCATGCTGGTCACATGTGCCCCAGCTTCCCACACTAGTGTTACATGACTAATCTCTCTTTAGAAGTAAAAGATGAAAACTACCTGGTGGAGTGTCCTGAAATGCGACCTCCTTTAGTCACATGTTCCTCCTTCTTTAGTTTCTTCTATGAAGAGATTATACTACCCACTATTGATACTGATACAGAGAAACCAGCCCTACCATTCTGCTCATTCTCCACATTGTATGCCCGGTCAATGACCTCAGCATAGGTCCTCAGCTTAAACAAGAACATCTGAGAGTATATCCTTAGATGAAAGCCTTATTATAACATATGGGCCTTTGCTTGATCATTATAGATGATTTCAGGGGCATAGCGAACCTACTCAAAAAAAAGTTGGCATAATCCATGACAAAATGTTTACCATAAACAAGATCCATGAACTCTCGAGAACTGGCATATTACATGACCTCGGCGCAATATTTCTCATTGACTACAGCCTTGAAATCTCCCCAGAGCATCTTCTCATTCTTCCCAGTCTAAAGAACCGATTCCCACCACCTGTGACTAGGACCCTCCAACAAAAATGAGGAAAACATCACCCTAATCTCCTCAAGTGTATCCAAAAACCCGAACATTCAATCAATCTTCTCCAGACATTCCTATGCATCCTGGGGTTCTATACTTCCTCTAAAGTTGGGAGCCATATTTTTCAAGAACTCCTGGGACTTTTCCATTCTAGGACCAGTCTCATCCTCTCTAACAGGAGCTGTGACAAGAGTTGTTCATTTTCATAGAGCCTAGATATCTTATACCAGGGCCTCAACTAGCCTCTGATAAATTGGTGTGAGAGAACTCTCTATGTCTTCCTCCTATGGGAGCATGTGAGCTTTTCGGGGAGGCATGTTTCTAAAAAATTCAACAGTCACAAAAAATATAGTAAATAACAAAATTATTAAATATTTAATAAAATATATCAAATATAAAAAATCTAAAAACATCACGATAATAAAAGAAACAACTAATCCACCACCACCTAATGTTCATGTGTGGTCTTCATCCCACACATATCACCTGGATGTGAAGTGAATCAGTCAATTCCAACATCCCCTGGTGACTCAAGATCTGACACGAGAGGTGCGGGCCATTCACCCTACTCATGAACAAAACCACGAGCCCCGATAGTCATAGCTCTTGTCTATCCTGACACATCCCAAAATATCATGATAACCCAAAAACATTAACCCCCTTTGATACCATTTTATCACGACTCAGATCTGGTTTCCACTAATACTATCACTAAATCCCACCTATGAAAAGGTGCAAAGGGCATTCCATATCTTGGTATTCCTGAAACTAGCCCCTACTCTGGGCCATCGTCGATTGGAAAAACAAGGGAAGCCAATGTTGTAGTATGTTGAATCTTTTGAGATAATTTATCATATTGTAAAGGTTGCATACATGATATCTTTACCTTCCTAGTTGACATCCATCCATGATGTATTCCATATTTCCCTGTTGGAGAAATACAACTCGGATCCATCCAATGTGATGAGTTGGGAAGAACTGGAAATAGAGCCTGACTTATCAGTTTTTGAGCATCTAGTGCAAATAGTCGACTCCTAAGAGAACGTGCTTCATGTAAAGTCTATTCCACTGGTCTAGTTTCATTGGTAGAACAGAAATGATACACATGAGACATGGGAGCGAAATTCATGGATTGAGGAAGAATATACATTCCTGCTTTCCAATCAAGATTTAGGTTGACATTCTACGAGAGAATTTTTTCATGGTGGAGAGAATTGTCACATGAATGAATTATTTTAAAGGTATTTTTCCTTTAATTTCTATTATTTCTTTGTTTTGGGTGTTCCTAATGAATTTTTATGTAAATAGAGGGTTTTCAAAATTTAGGACAAACCGTGAGCCCAATTCTAAATTTAAAAATAAATTTTGTTTCTTTTATAAATCCTTCATTTTTCAACATTTTTCATTAATTCTCATTTCTACTTAGCCTCCCATGAGATATAAACACAACCATGTCAATTTTTAGCATTTATAAATCCATAGGCATGGTTTATTATTATTTTTATTAAAGGAGTTGGGCCAGTTCGGAATCCAATTTCCAGTTAAAAAAATTATTTAATATCTTATTCAATTTAAATGATTTTTCAGTGATTCCACCTCCCACATGAGCTCACTAAAGCTGGGGCACCTCCATTTACTTCTCGCCTTATTTGTATCTCCTTTGCCCCACTGTTTAGGTCAAAATAGCTGAAACATTCACATTTTTTCCAGATTTTAATATGTAATTTTATTCCTTCATAACTCCTTCATTTTTCACTACCCCTATTTTAGTTTTCAATTAACCTCCTCTTCCTTGTTCTAACCACAACTTCATTTTTTGATGTTTTAAAATTCAGATACTTGGGTATTTGAGGATATTTCTTCAATATCTCTCAAGTGTATGGATTTCCATTATTCTTCTTTCATTTTTCATAGGTTTCTTTCAATGTTATTAGGGTTTATTCCCTTATCCTTGAACTCCCAAATGACCACATGGAGGGGTTTCAAACATATGGACTAACCTTGGGTTTTCTTTGACCAATATTCAGTTATTATGCTTGATCTACCCTCCTTGAGGTGCGATGGTGGTACGTTTGAGTTTTCACACAAAGGATTCAAGGTTTTCATTAATTTGTTAGTTTATTCCATTGTGGGAGAAATTTTGTGACTTAGATTGTTGTGATTATTGTTTTTTCATATTTAATACATTGGAATTATTCTGGAAGAATTGGTTTTACTAGTATTTATAATGAAAAAGAATTTTTAGTGTCACTAGTATGTGAAATGGGGGGTTTTATAAAAAAGTCTTTCATTGCTTCACTTGGGGATACCCTATAATTTCATAGTTGACTTTATTGAAATTTATTAGGGATGAATATAATGTATTTAATTTATATCTACTTAGGTGGTTGTTGTGAAAAAAATTTTTAATGGTTTTTGAGAATCACATAAATTTTTAGGTGCCATTTTGTGAAAAATAGAAGTTTTACATTGTTATCAATTCTTAAATTATATGAAGCTAGAATAAAATATATTTGTAGGTTTATTTTGAAGGTTTTGGGATTTCATTTTCGTTTTGGTAACTTATTGTGTGCACATGGTGTGCAATGTGGGGGTTTCAAAGAGTTTTGGACAAAAACATGACAATATTTTGAAAAGTTGTTTATTCAAAATCAAAATGCTTTGTTGTGTGTTTTAAGTTGTATAATGTGTCTGTAGCTACTATAATATTTATAAGTGATTATTAGTGGTGTTTTTATATGAAAATTTATGTGTTTTTCTAGCTAAAATTGTTTTATCATAAATGGGGAATCCCGGGTAGCTAGGTGGGCGGATATGTACTAGTACAGCTAGTGAACCGTATGGGTGTTGTCCCTGTTTCACTGAGAAAATGGATAATAAAAACTGTAACTAAATTATATGGATGATTAGTTGGGACCAATAGGTTATGGTTATGTTCCCTAAAAGTGTATCATGCACTATAATGGATTTTTATATGGTTTCATTTCACTAAGGTACAAGGTGCATAGGGTCCGAGACTATCTAGTTTCCTAAGGGTATTCCCAGTTTTGGTGCTCATTGGATTTTTGGTATTTAACATTGTATTAAGGTGTTTTTGGATGAAATTTATTGTATCTAAAATTTATTATTTAATTTTATTAACATTTGGATATATTTATTTTAAAAGCTATTTTCAATTGACAGTTTCACTACTTGGAATTTATCGTCGTTTTCATTTCATAGTAAAACTACATGATTTTAAATTTGAATTACAAACCCTTTAGAATATTTAGTTGTTATCTTAATGTTAATAGGTTCACACCCTAATTACACTCCTTGGGTGTAATTATAATTCATTATGTTTGACTTAGGTGAAGGAAAAACCTCAGGTGAATGTGGTTCGGGTAGTTAGTCCCCTCTTGGTGCAGTGTTGTGGAGGCAACTCGGGGGTGATAACCCCTTGTCATGTGGAGTATTAGTGTTTGTTTTGATGACATTTTTTATTCATGTTAGGAACTCTTGTAGTTTCATTAGAACCATTTATCCAATTCTGTCTTTGTTAAGACATATTTGGCATGAAAATTTCAGATTCTTATTATTGATTGTTTTTAATGTTTTATGATTTCATACTCAGGTAAATCATTCCCAAAACTAATTTATTGATACCCAAGAACTTTTTCTAGCCTGTGGGGATAAGGAATTACCTTAGGGACTTGTCATGGGCTGGATTTGGTGCCGGTATTAGTGTCAACCATATTTGTTTCAAGATAGTGGCCTACTGAGTTATACTCACACCCTGATCGGTCTTCCATTTGGTACCCGAGAAGATTTCATGTTCGTAGGTTAGGACAAGGGATAATTAACTATGCTAGGGAGTTTTATTAGACTATGGAAGGGAGTGGATAAGGATCTGGACATGGATTCATAACCCATTTTGGGGATTTGGTTGTTGGTCATTATTTTGATATTTCCTTCACTTTTGGAATTTTTAGCATGACATGACATATTAATTATTTGGTTGTGGTGTGTACCCTATTTGGAAACTAGTTCTAAATGATTGTTTCAATTTTTGGATTATTATTTATTTTATTTCATATGTTATCTATTGTGAATTATTTTGGTAAAGAGGGTACAGTCTCCCCTTGTGACTTATCAGACCTTCTCTATAAGTCAACAACATCTGGTATATGAGGAGGCATGCTTGAAGTCATGTGGAAACCCAAATCGGAGCAATGGTTTAGTGTATACTATGTTAGGGACATTACAAAGTGGTAACAGAGTCATGTTATTTTCTATGGTATTACTATTTGGGGTAATATAATGGAAATTGGGATGTGTTGGACCATGGTCATGCGCTCTAGGTTCGGATTAGCTAACCCTTTTATGAGGGAAAACTCAAGTCACCATGTGTGGGATCATTGTTCTTGGTATGTTTTTTTTACTGGTAAATGATATTTCACAGTTATGTGATGCACATATTCAATGATGTGACTATTTTATGTTATTTTTTATGTGGATGGAATGACCGAAGGTAGTATATTTATGCATTATTGTTGGAACCTAGGGATTTATGTGGCATGCGTCATAATAGGAAAACATTGGATGGGTGTGTGGGACATGAAAGGTATGATGCATTTTTTTTCACGAAATTTAAAGAAAATGGTGTCTAATAAAGAAGGAAAATGGGTAAAATGGAAGAATGATAATAAATGGATAGAGAATTATGCATAATGAAGGGTCATAAGTGAGTTAACATAATGGTTGTAACAAATGAGAAGTGTGATTTTGAAGAATGATATAGGTTGTGATTGAGAATATATTTTTTATGAGGTCTCTCATGAATTATTTGTGTGTATGTATATGTGCTTCTTTATGTTAGTCATGTCCCACAAAAGTTATCGCAGAGGATAGTGTTTTATGTTTAATGGTATTTTTTGGAATAATTCATTTAGGATGAGTTTTTGAGGATGTTTTATAGCCTTATTTTATTTAATTTGTGTAATAATTATGTGATATCTTCTTTGAATCATTGTTGTAATTATAAGAAGATGCAACCATGTTGATGTTTTCTAGTTGGGTGAAAGGAGGATGTTACTGAGAATGATCCTTCAAAAGTGGGGTAGAAAGATATGATAGCTCGGGGTAATAGAGGAGAAGAGTAGATCTAATATAACGTTTCTCATATTATGTAGTTAATGCAATGAGACCCATAAGGGATCATGTCAATCATGTTCAAATTAACTGTAGATTTGCAGTTGCATAACCCTTTAACCTTTTCTAGATATGGTGAACCCAAGAAAGAATAATTTTGGATATAGTTTATCTAGAAAATTTTGGATTACTTGGAGACTCCAACTAAGTATAGGGTCAAGTTGGTAGTATACATTTTATGGTATTGGTGAAGTGCTAGTGGGATGTCTTGGTTTAGACTCAGTAAAATGA
Organism: Viscum album; assembly: GCA_963277665.1. Classification (NCBI taxonomy): domain Eukaryota; kingdom Viridiplantae; phylum Streptophyta; class Magnoliopsida; order Santalales; family Viscaceae; genus Viscum; species Viscum album. Next base: position 1,382,450,514 of record OY728164.1, read on the forward strand.
AGGTATGCTATAGAAAAATTTTTAGGAAAAATCTCTGGAACATTTCTATTAAGAGACCTTGAGATAGGGATGGGATGTAGAGTTTATGAGGTTGTCCTAAGGAATGATATCATTGTTGGATTATAAAGATCATTTCACAGACTCTTAATGTTTTGTTCCAGCATTGGAGGGATACAAGTACACTATGTAAATTGATTTCCAATGGGATTTGACATGAGTTCATGTCTCAAGTAAAAATCTTCTATTTAAAGAGGTTTATATAAGTGGTGGATCAGTACCTTGTTATATAAGGGAACATAAATGATGCTTTAGTCTATGGGTTTTTTGATCAAGTTTCACTAACTTGTGCTGTGAATTCCGAGGTAGGAATTTTTTGTGAAATCTTCTTTAGGGTGGAAATGCATAGAGTTGTCTGATGAAATGAGAATTCTCTCAGAGTGGTGACTGGGTATTTTGTTTTCAGTGTGCGGGGTTAGGGAACATGGATGGTCAATTTCCCCGACCACCACTTGAATGTCATGTGTATGGAAGAATGGGACATGTGGAGAGGTTCTGTTGGAACCCCTGAAATTCAGGAATAAATCGAGGATAGAAAATGATTCCAAGTGCAGGTAGGGAATCAGTTACCCCATATCAGATGTGTAGTTGGAGTTCAACTATCTTTACAGATAAATGTGGTGGATGTGGTACTCGAATGTTAGAGATTGCATATCAATAGAGTTGTATTATGATAAAAAAATCATATTGGGACCCTGGGTAGAGGGGAAGGTCCATTTTATGTAATTCATTATTACAGTGGGAGGTATTGAGGTTGGGCCATCGATAGTCTAGGTCTGGTCCTTGTAGCTTCCATGCCCAAAAGTTCATTATACGATAAGAGTTACTCTTATTCTTTTATTTCTACTCAGTTTTTGGTTTTGTTTACTATAGCAGTGGGACATTTTTTGTGTGGTTATATTTATTGAAAAACCTTCTGGGGTGTGAGAAAAAATTTCAAGAAGTGTACGGGGTGTGGACTCAGGTTTTGTGGGTACCATTTTTTATGGGACATGTTTTTGATTGATATTTTGGTCTTTAATCTGATTTTGGTTATTAAATGGATAGTTCATACTGATTCCATGTTTACTATTACCATATTTGGTTAATTTTCACATCAGTTGAGGGAGATTCATATGTCTATCATGGATGATGGGATGTTTGAGCAAACCTTGCAGGGCCAGTTTCTCAGGAGTTTGATGAACTCACATCTCATGTAGTTTATCTGATGAATGATGATAGGAGAGTAGGGAAGTATATCATTCCTTTGGTGGTGGATCTATTTCAGGATTTATTCCCAAATATATTTCTCTAGAATTCCACCTAAGAGGGATGTTGAGTTCACAATAGAGTTGAATTTATGAGCAGAACCAGTTTCCATCCCACCATAGGGAATGGCCCCAATAGAACTCAAGGATCCTAAATTTCAATTGGAGGAACTAGATAATATGGTGGTCATTCACTCTAATATGTCACCATGGGGATCTCAAATGTTGTTTTACATGAATTTTGGCCAATCCTTGTGACTATGTGTCAATTATAAGAAGTTGAATCAGATGATGGCTATGAACCAATACCATCATTCTTAAATCAACTATCTTTATGACCAGTTGAGTGGTTATTATCTTTTCTCCATGATTGATCTAAGAATGGGATCTCACTAGCTGAGGGTGAGACCTTTTGATATATTGTGAACTGGATTCCTGAGAAGGTATGTGTTTAATGATTTTTTATGATGCTGGTTGATTTTCCAACATTATAGTTGTATTTATGGCCCTAATTAACTGAATCATTCATCCATAACTAGATCAATTCATAGTTTTATTTTTGGAATAATACATAATGTACACAAAAACACATGATGATCATGACAAACATCATGAAATCATCTTTAGTACATTAAGATGGAATTTTCTATAACACATGATACCCACATTTCATTTCTGGATTGATAGGGGTCATTTCAAGGGTCACAACATCTCAATAAATTGTGTTGCAGTGGACCTGAATAAAGTTTAGTGGGTTGTGTCTTAGGGTCATCCCAAAAAATTTTCTGATGTCCTATGTTTGTTGGCCTTGGATAGCTATAGCTAAGGGTCCATTAAAGAAAATTATAATTTGGAAGCACCAAATTCAGGTATGATCAATAAGGTAATCATTTTTTAATTCTCTCAATCTTTTAAGAACTCATCCCAAGAGTTAAAGAAGTGATTGAAAACTGAACTGATTATGAACATACATAATCCAGTTAATAAGTATACCATGTTTTGTTATGCATCTGGTGTTAGTATTGGGATAGTATTGATTCATGAAGATCGAGTTGTGTATTAGGGGTCAAGATATTTGAGACCTCATGAAAATAATACCCTACACATGGTCTTGAATTGATCTTGGTAGTTCATGCCTTAAAATTTTGGGGGAATTACATATTAGTAAAATGGTTTATGGTGTATAGCGATAATAAATGTCTAAATTACATTTTCTCTCTTCTTTTTATGGAATCTTAATCAGTGAATATGGGTTGGAAAAAAAATTACATCATCTTTGATGTATTTTACACACAGGGAATGGGAAACAATTATGATGATTCCTTGAGCCGTATGACTCAAAATTAAGTGGTTTTAGAAATCAGGTTTGTAGTGGAAGATGATAGATTGTTTTACTGAGATGCATCTGGAGGTAAATTACTGTGAAGAGATGATAACCATTTAATCCTAGTTAGTTCATTCCATTATTTTGATCTAGATCATGTAGAATTAACATTAGGATTCATAGTGTTTGTATTTGAAGAAAAATCTTAAAGCTAGAGAGTCAAATTCTGGTTGGACTAGATGAGATGATGGGACTGTTTATGTTTGTCGATTTTTTTATTTCAATTTGTATGTGGGAGGAGTTTTTGTATGATTTTCATGTATTAAAGTGGTTTGTGCATCCCGGTCTGACCAAAAAGTATCATGATCTTCATATGCATTATTGGGTGGAGGGAATAAAGAAAGTGGTTATTGGTTTTGTTGCATGATGCCTTACTATTCAGTCAGTGGAGGATGGGAATTGGGGGATAAGTGGTGTATTACATCCATTTACCTTTATATAATGTAAATGGGATTACATGATGATTTAATTCTTGGTACCCATTCCAAATATGTATTGAAAGAATGATGTGATCTGGGTAGTGGTTGACCTATTGACTAAGGTGGCCCATTTCTGGCCAATTCGAGATACTTTCACCATTGATTAGTATGGTGATTTATAGTTTAGTGATGTAGTGCCGTTGAACAGGTTACCATGATCCATATATTAGGATCAAGATCAATGTTTTACATCATGCTCATTTTAGGGAGTACATAATGTTTGTGGAACTGAAGTATTTTTTAGTACGAATTTCCACTCAATGACCTACAGTTAGTGGAAGTATACCATTATAGTGCTAGAGGACATGTTGAAAGAATATATCCTGTATTTTGGTGGATCATGGGGGAATCATTTGAAACTTGATATTTTTACTAAAAAAATATTTTCCAAGATATGATTAAGATATAACCATATGAGGAGCTCTACGGGAGACCATGTTGATCTCTATTTTCTTGGTTAGAGGTTGGGGAGTCAGAGTTATTAGGCTTACTCTCATATAAGAGACATCATAAAATGTTTAGTTTATTCATACGAATATGGAAATGGATGAGAGTAGGAAGAAATCATTTTTTGATTGGCATCATAGTCCTCTTTAGTTTAGGGTGGGTGATCATGTATTTTTTTGTGTATCGTCAAGGTTGGGTCACAATTTAATTCAGAAATAGGGAATGATTGCATCAAAGTATGTGGGGAAATTAGACATTGTGGAAAGGATCAAGCATATGGTGTACCGATTGGATTATTCACATTGATATAGTGGTATGAATGATTCTTTTCTTGTGACAAAACATTGGAAGTATCACCCTGACCCGTCTCATGTGATTTATGGTTACAATTTTGAGCTTGAGGATGATCTGTCCTTTGAGGATAATCTGGTTTTTATTGTAGATTCAAGAGAAAAAATGATGATGGGAAAGATTGTTCCTTTGGTTTATGTTTTTTGGAAGCATGGTAATGTTCAGGAAGAGAATTATGAGAGGGAGTGGTATTTGTGGGCCCTATGACCTGATCTATTTTCTTCAAAAACTCTATAAATCCTAAGGGTGTGGCTTTAGGATGATCCATTATAAGGTGGGGAGGTGGTATAATTTTAGATTTCAAAGAGGTATGTCCACATTTAAATTTTTTATGTCTCTTAATTTTGGTAAATGGTATGTGTACAAGATGTATGTAACAACCAGATATTTTATGATAAGTATTCTTTGTAATTTATTTGATATCATGTGTTTTATGCTACTACAATATTATCTTGTGCTATACGCAACACCTTATTAGCTTCAAGTATACACAACACTATTCTTAGATTTTGTCACACACAATTTCAAGTTCGTTTGATAATAGTCATTCTACGCAACATTGAGTGTATATATATATTAAATATATAAATGAAATATGGTTGGATTCTATTATATGCAACCACAAAATAGTCTTGCACTACATGCAACCCTAACTTGGCTTACATTACACACAATCAAGGCCTTCCTCGATAGCGTGTGTAGTACGCAATACCGAGTTTCACTAAACGAGATATTATTATAATATTATTATGAACTATCCGTTATGAATAGTAATAACCACTTTTTGAAATTTTATAAATTTTATTTCCCAAAATGGACTTCATTTTCGAATTCGGAATATCGAAATTAGACTAGGGTGAAATTTTGGTAATTTTCTGAAAACATTCATTTTTTGATGAATAGTGAAAACACTGGGTAACTATTTAAAAACTGACTTTTTATTTAAATAAGTATTTATTTTGTTTAAATTTATGTTAGGTAGAAATTGATAAATAATACCTATATAAGTTCAATGTAATTAATTGGAGTTATTTTATAATAATTTTAGATATATAAAAATTTTTATTGAACTTTTGACCGTCTTTTACCCACCTCCTAGGAGAATTTGCAAATTTACATAAAATGTAATTTTACCGCATTTGTGAATGGAATTTCAAAAATCAGAAAGACACGATTGATGTCAGTAAGTAAAATGTGGTTCAATGAGTTGAAAATAATTTTTGATGAATAGTAACTTTTTACATTTTTTTACCGCGGTTAAAAGTAAATAGGGTCATTAAGGGTAAAAATGATATTATTATTACCCTAACACATGTCCTAATTCTATTGGAGAAGTGTAATTCGACCGAAAACAACATTAGGGACAAAATATTACCCTTTAGGCCCACATGGATTAGATTAGGACATTTAATATTAATTTATTTAAAGAAGGGTTAAAATAGTTAAATCAAAGTTTAATAAGTAAATCATTTTTAATATAGGGTTATACATAAGATAAATTTGACTATAAATATTCATTATAAAGATAAAAAGATTTCCTAAATAATCATATTTTATTTATATTTTTTTGACCTTATATAATTTAATTTATATTTGACACAAAGATGATGCATTAATTATCTTATTAATGAAATATTGAGATAATTGATGTTATAAATACCCAAAAAAATTTAATTTGAGACTGTTTAAGAATTAAACTAATTTTATTGGTTAATAAGACATGTTAGAATTGATTTAATTTACCTTTTTCGAACTAATCAATTTGTTATGATTTTCACAAAAATAAATTACCATATAGTGACAAAATTGACATAAAATAGTTTTTAAAAAATATATTATATTATTAATTGTCATTTTATTCATAAAAAACTAAGGTTCGGCCAAATGACTTAGATAATTTTATATATATTAATAATAAATAACTTGGGGTTCGCATGGCTTGTTATAGTATGTTTAATAACCTTATAGTGTAGTAAAACAAGGAGACACGGTAAAAGTTAAATTATCTAACTCAAAGTTAAATCTAAATGATAAGGTTAAAATAGATAACTAAACTTGTCTAAATTCTATTTTATGAGAGGATTTCGACCCATCCCAATCTTATCTTTGAAATAAATCAATTTTGATCTATTAAAAATAGAATATGAATTTATAATAAAATAATATTTTTAGTTTTTCCAAAGGTGCCCCTCTCCTCCCATATAAAAGGGAACCTTCTCCCTCTCTTCCTCACACAACATTGAGCCTTAAATCTCAGACAACCCCTGCCAAATTCCATTATACACTTTCCTAGAAACATCCTAGAGGTCCTGGTGTTCTTCAAAGAAAATTGTACTGCCCTAAGAGGAGGTCTCAAAGAGGCGCTTCAAAGAAGAGGTAATGTCTGTTACCGATTCTTTCAACTTTATTTCTTCTTCCACATCTTCTTATTTAGTTGTTTCACTATGAAGTAATAACATCAGTATTACTCATATAATGATATGTTATTATAAGTATGACACAACCCTATTTCACCATCTATCCATCTTACGTAAAACAAAATCACCGTGCGTGTGTACGTACGGAATACCGTCTCCACGCCGTGGTGTAATCAGTTTTTCCAACACCACCTTACATGGATGGGTATAATGGTGTAAAGAATAACTATACATAATTATTATAACATCATACTGATTCTGATATATTGTATCATCCACTCCAATTCAATTCAATAATTATGGAAACGATATCATCGCTCGTGCGTACGTACGGACTACCGTCTCCACGACGCGATGAGATTCATTCTCAATGATTAACCATTCATGAATGATTATAAAGTATATATAATAAGTAATCATGAAATATATGACATAATAATGATACTGTATTTATTTATTTATATATATATATATGTGTGTGTGTGTGTGTGTGTATGTCATCCACTTAATTCCATTCAATTCAATAAGGAAATGAAAACAGCGTTCATGCGTACGTACGGCCTACCGTCTCCATGAACGGTGTATTTCTTTCCATTTATCGATATATTATATATTTGTATATTCTGAATATATATTATATATAAATCATGTTTTATATTCTGGAATTATGTAATCATGATCTAAGTAATCATATGAATAATTACAAGTCAAAACACGGCAGACAAATGAAACGATTTTACACAAAACACTCCTTAACAAAAGAACGGGTAATATAAAGTCATAAGTGAACCATATATGATATCATAACAATGAATATGATTTTTTATAAGTCAATGACATTATTTAAATCATTATATAGGTGTTTCGGATACGTACGAAGCATATTGGACTAAGTTAAGGAATAATTGTGCAAATCTCATTTTTATCTGAGATTTCTTAAACGTAAGTATTTACTGGGGTTATTGTTATCATCCATGTACATGTTTTCTAAAAGTGTTTTTATGTATGTTTAATGTCCTTTTTACCCATTTTTGACTCTTACTACATGGTATGTATGAAATCATTCTTTTATGAGGTACTTTTTGAATTTTCCGGCAAAAGTACGAGAAGAATGTTTTTTTTAACTTATACGTCATGAAAGGATTTTTATGGTTTTATAAAACCTTATTTTCATGAAGCTTATTCCAAAATATTTCAGGACTATTTTCAACAAAATCCTTTTCTTCTAAAATTGCATGACATTTTGTGGAAAGAGAATGATTTTGAAGAAAAAAGGATATTTTCCTCAGGAATTCATTTCAAGTGTTTTATCAAAACCATTTTTCATCTAAGATGACATTATTTCATATGTGTATGTTTCAATTATCATGTCTATATGATTTAAATGGTTTCAATTTTCTTATTATGAAATGATATCCATTTATTTTATATGGATTATGTGATGATGGGATGATTTTTATGAAACCCATTTTATTTATTGGGTTTTTTGAATGATGTATGTGTATTTTGTGGCACAAGTAAGAATGATTCCATTATGAGATGGGTGGGACCTATATCTCCCTCCAATTCATTCGGTAAAGAATTATATCTCATGAGATAGACATGGCTGGAACGGTAAGTTAATCCGGTTCAGTGTTACAGGACTGAAACGAGGAGTGAACTCGATTCAGAAAGGGACATTGTCCACTAAGATGGTCATGACAGCAATGCCTTGGCTACTATGGAAATCATAACATGTGCTTAATGGTTTCCACAATTACATGTTTTATTCCCATGCTATTTTATCATGATTGATGTTCCCTTATGATGTATGCCTTACACACTTTCATGATTCATGTCTTTTCTCAAGATTTTGATGTTTAGATTTTATGTTCAAGTTTTTGCATTCAAATGCTTATGGATTGTTTTATGTTCTCTATGTTTACCCTTACTGGGCATTTGAGCTCACCCCTTTTATGTTTTCTTTTCCCCGGGATATTAAGAAAGGTTTTATGTAAGAAAAAAAGGGAAGATCTTTATGGGATATGTTGAAGATATTTCACCACGATTAGAAGATTATATTTCGAGTTTCCAAAGACACTAAACTATTACAGTCCTTGTGTGTCTGTTTTTTTTATGTACTAAGTATTCCGCAAAAATAATGTACTGTCCATTTATGTCAAGATTTGGGTCACTACAGTTGGTATCAGAGGAAAGGTTTAGTCAACCTTTAGAAACTAGGATGTGAAAATGTTAGTGAGATCCCTAGAGATATTTCTATGGTTTGTCTAGAGATATCCCTAAGGATAAGTATACGTATAGGATATAGTCCTAGAACTATGGTAACGATCTTAGAATTTAACCTAAGATGTTAGATATTGAGGGTGCTCCCCCTTTACTATGTTGTTTCCCTAGCATGATTTTTTCCTCTCACACTATTCTTTTTGGGTTTTAGAAAATGGCTAGAAATATGAAGATTCATGATAATGGAGGATATGAGGGGCAATGGAATGATATTCTTCATGAGCAACCAAATGAAACGGGATTTGGAAGTCCAAACATCGTTATTATGCCTAATGAGAAATCTCATAATATGATCAATAATCTCAACTTTGGTAAGTTTCCGGACTCAGATAATAAGAGAAAGATGGAGTTTTATGATGATCATAGAGGAAAGAAAGTTCAATTTCCCTCATGTAAATCATGTGGGAAGATGCATCGGAGAGATTGTTTCAAAGGATCTGGAAGATGCTTTGGGTGTGGAAAATAAGGACACAAAGCCAGTAAGTGAAAATGAAAAGGTTCAGTTAACACCATGGACAAGGATAATGGAATTGCTACGACATCAACAATGACTAGATGTTTTAAATGTGGAATGTATGGGCATTATGAAAACAAATGCCCTAAGGGAAAATCTCATGAATAGAATCAGCATGGTCATATGAGTAGTATTTATGTGGATGATGATGAAGAGACCTCAAATGAAATATGAGATGAAAGAAATGATGAATCTCAGTTAGTGGTTTAAGATTTTAGTGGAATGATTGTATGTTTATAAAGAATAATGTATGGTACTATGGAATAAAGAATCATCTAAGGATTATTACACTAATTTTTTTTTTAAAGTATTTGAAAGTATATGTTGAATGGTTCTGGTAACCATGGAAGGTTATTTAGATATTTTTTTAAAGTAGACGGTTTGTGCATAAGGAAGGGATAAGAAGATAATGAGATGTTTGATTGTATTCATGAGCTCATGATATAAGGACTAAGTGATATCATGGGTTGAGTATATAGAATTTTGAGGATTTTGGTATGTAGAAAGTGTTATCTTTTAACTACATTCATGTTTTCACTAAGGATCAATGGGTATTCATTTGTTTTCAAGTGAATACATGATTAAGGCCTTCAAATGTTTGGAAAGGGACCAACAAGACATATGTTATGATATATGTGGGATAAATGCTTGTATTCACATTCTTGATAGATAACCTTTCTAGTAATTGTTTTCTTTATACAATGAGCATGGACCGAAGTATTTTAGATAAGCCTAAAGATTGGAATAGATTATGTTGGACATAATTTATTATTGTTTAAGGATATAACTTTTTTCGATATTATTGATGGGATGTTATAGTAATGTAGTTTTAGAAAAAGGACAACCTACAGGACGGGCGACATCCCATCGTGTCGGATAGGACTGTGGGAATCGAACCCACAACTGAAGTACGATTGGCCTTTATCGCATACCAATGGCCTACAAGAAGTCCCTGGTTAGTAGAAACTTATTTTATTTTATTAAAATGCATGATAGATGAAGTATAAGTTCATTTTTGGAATCGTATACGATTAACTTCACCATAGATGGACTTATGTATAATTGATAACTTTTGCTAACCTTTTGTTTGAAACAGATGGAATGAACCATCATTATATCACATGATCTGTTAACACTTCCCTAATAACAAATTCAACTTCATTTCTTTAAAAGATGAAGTGGTAATTGTTCAAATCACGAACAAGAGTGAGATTATACCAAAATCAAGCAATTATTTTTTTCTAATTCAAAATTTTCAACTTTAGGGAAATGATATTGAAAACCAAAAATGTTGTCCTAGTGCTCTTATATCTGATGAATCAAATGGTACCTTAGATCATCACAAATTTATGGCATTGTGATTGATGGCTTCTTCATAGACATGTTCTCTACCACTCTCCATCAGAACTTGAGGGTTAGATTTTTCTTCCATATCCATATTTTCACCTATGTTCTCCTATATGGAAACCCAGTGATGAGTTACTTTGGGTAACCGATACGTTTCATAATTTAGTTTTTAATGTTAAGTTTTGGAACTTCATTTGATGATGTGGGTTTTAATTAATGAAACTTTCAAGTATAAAACCATGTATAACCCCGACGAATTTCGAGGGCGAAATTCCTTTTAAGGGGATAGAATGCAACAACAGGATATTTTATGATAACTATTATTTTTAATTTATTTGATGTCATGTGTTTTATGCTAAAACAAGATTATCTTATGCTATACGAAAAACCGTATTAGCTTGTAGTATACGCAACACTATTCTTAGATTCTGTTACACACAATTTCATGTTCGTTTGATAATAGTCATTCTACGCAACATTGAGTGTATATATATATATATATATATATATTCAATGTATAAATGAAATACGGTTGGATTCTATTATACACAACAAAAAAGGAGTTTTGAACTATGCACAAACCTAACTTGGCTTACATTACACACAATCGCGGCCTTCCTCGATAGCGTCTGTAGTACGCAATACCGAGATTCACTAAACAACATATTATTATAATATTATTATGAACTAGCTGTTATGAATAGTAATAACCACTTTTTAAAATTTTATAAATTTTATTTTTCAAAATGGACTTCATTTTTGAATTCAGAATATCGAAATTATCCTAGGGTGAAATTTTGTTATTTTTCTAAAAACATTCAATTTTTTATGAATAGTGAAAACACTGGGTTACTATTTAAAAAACGACTTTTTATTTAAATAATTATTTATTTTGTTTAAATATATTTTAGGTCAAAATTGATACATAATACCTATATAAGTTCAATTTAATTCATTGGAGTGATTTTATAATAATTTTAGATATATAAAATTTTTTATTGAACTTTTGACCGTCTTTTACCCACCTCCTAGGAGAATTTGCAGATTTACATAAAACATAATTTTACCGCTTTTTTTAATAAAATTTCAAAAATATGAGAGACACTATTGATGTCAGTAAGTAAAATGAGGTTCAATGAGATGAAAATAATTTTTGGTGAATAGTAACTTTTTACTTTTTTTACCACGGTTAAAAGTAAATAGGGTAATTAAGGGTAAAAATGATATTATTATTACCCTAACACATGTAATAATTCTATTGGATATGTTTAATTAGACAAAAAACAACATTAGGGATAAAATATTACCCTTTAGGCCCATTTGGATTAGATTAGGACATTTAATATGAATTTATTTAAAGAAGGGTTAAAATAGATAAAATCAAAGTTTAATAAGTAAATCATTTTTAATATAGGTTTATACATCAGATATATTAGAATATAAATATTCATTAGAAAGATAAAAATAATTTCCTACATAATGTTATTTTATTTATAATTTTTAGATGTTAACTAATTTAATTTATTTATGACACAATGATGATTCAGTAATTATCTTATTAAAGAAATATTGACATAAATGATGTTATAAATACCCAAATAAATGTAATTTGAGAATTTTTAAGAATTAGACTATTTTTATAGGTTAATATGACATGTTAGTTTTGATTTAATTAACATTGTTTGAACTAATCAATCTTTTATGATTTTCAAAAAAATCAATTACCAAATAGTGACAAAATTGACATAAAATAGTTTTTAAAACAAATATTATATTATTAATTGTTATTATATTCCTAAAAATCTATGTATTGGAAAAAGAACTTATATAAGGTTATATATATTAATAATAAACAACTTGGGGTTATTTTGGCTTCTTATAGTATTTTTATTAACCTTATAGTGTAGGAAAACAAGAAGAACCGGTAAAAGTTAAATTATCTAACCTAAAGTTAAATCTAAATGATAAGTTTAAAATAGATACATAAACATGTGGAAATTATATTGGATGAGAGTATTTCGACCCATCCCCATATTAGCTTAGAAATAAATCAATTTGGAGCTATTAAAAACAGAATATAAATTTATAATAAAATAATATTTTTAGTTTTTTCAAAGGTTCCCCTCTCCTCCATTATAAAAGGGCACCTCCTCCCTCTCTTCCTCACACCACTATGAGCCTTCAAGATCGGACAAACCCTGAAAAAATCTCTTTTCAAATTCTGTAGAAACAACCTTGAGGTACTGGTCTTCTTCAAAGACCAATTTTAGTTCCCTAAGAGGAGGTCTCAAGGAGGCGCTTCAAAGAAGAGGTAATTTCTGTTACCGATTCATTCAACTTTATTTCTTCTTCCACTTCTTCTTATTTAGTTGTTTCATTATGAAGTAATAACAACAGTATTACTCAAATACTGATATGTTATTGTAAGTATGAAACAACCCTATTTCACCATCTATCCATCCTATGGAAAACAAAATCACCACGCGTGCGTACGTACAGAATACCGTCTACACGCCGTGGTGGAATCTGTTTTTCCAACACCACCTTACATGGATGGGTATAATGGTGTAAATAATAACTATACATAGTTATTATAACATCATACTGACTCTGATATATTGTATCATCCACTCCACTCTAATTCAATAATTATGGAAACGATATCATCGCTCGTTTGTACGTACGGACTACCATCTCCATGATGCGATGAGATTAATTCTCAATGATTAACCATTCATGAATGATTATAATGTATATATAATAAATAATCATGAAATATATGACATAATAATGATATTGGATTTATTTATATATATATATTTGTGTGTGTGTGTGTGTGTGTCATCCACTTAATTCTATTCAATTCAATAAGGAAACGAAAACAGAGTTCATGCGTACGTACAACCTACCGTCTCCATGAACGGTGTATTTATTTCCATTTTTCACTCTATTAAATATATGTATATTATGAATATATATTATATATAAACCATGTTTTATATTCTTGAGTTATGTAATCATTATCTAAGTAATCATATTAATAATTACAAGTCAAAACACGGACGACAAATGAAATGATTTTACCCAAAACTCTCTTTTACAAAAGAACGAGTAATATACAGTCATAAGTGAACCATATATGATATCATAAAAATGAATATGATTCTGTAATTAGTCAATGACATTATTTAAATCATTATACAGGAGGTTCAGATACATATGAAGCATATCGGACCTAAGGTAAGGAATAATTGTGCAAATCTCATTTTTATCCGAGATTTCTTATACGTAAGTATTTACTGGGGTTATTGTTATTATCCTTGTAAATGTTTTCTAAAAGTGTTTTTATGTATGTTTAATGTCCTTTTTACCCATTTTTTACTCTTACTACATGTTATGTATTAAATCTTTCTTTTACGAGGTACTTTTTGACTTTTCTGGCAAAAATACGAGAAAAATATATTTGTTAACTTATAAGGCATGAAAGGATTATTAAGGTTTTATAAAACCTTATTTTCATGATTCTTACTCAAAAAGATTTCATGACTATTTTCCACAAAATCCTTTTCTTTTAAAATTGAATAACATTTTTCGGAAAGAGAATGATTTTGAAGAAGAAAGGATATTTTCCTCAAGAATTCATTTCAAGTGTTTTACCAAAACCATTTTTCATCTAAGATGACATTATTTCATATGTGTATGTTTCAAGAATCATGTCTCTATGATTTAAGTGGTTTCACTTTTCTTATTATGAAATGATATCCATTTATTTTATATGGATTATGTGATTATGGGATGATTTTTATGAAACCCATTCTATTTATTGAGTTATTATGAATGATGTATGTTTATTTTGTGGAACATGTAAGAATGATTTCATTATGAGATGGGTGGGACCTATATCTCCCACCAATGAATAGGGTAAATATTTATATCTCATGAGATAGACATGGCTATAATGGTAAGTTAATCCAGTTCAGTGTTAGAGGACTGAAACGAGGAGTGAACTCGATTCAGAAAGGGACATTTTCCACTAAGATGGTCTTGGCAGTAATGCCTTGGCTATTATGGAAATCATAACATGTGCTTAATGGTTTCCACAATTACATGTTTTATTCCCATGCTATTTTATCATGATTGATGTTCCCTTATGATGTAAGCCTTACATACTTCCAATATTCATGTATTTGCTCAAGATTTTGATGTTTAGATTTTATGTTCAAGTTTTTGAATTCAAATGTTTATGGATTGTTTTATGTTCTCTATGTTTACCCTTATTGGAAATTTGAGCTCACCCCTTTTATGTTTTCTTTTCCCCAGGTTATAAAGAAAGGTTTTAGGTAAGAAAAAAAAAGGAAAGATCTTTATGAGAGATATTGAAGATATTTCACCACAACTAGAAGATTATATTCCGAGTCTCCAAAGACACTAAAATATTACGATCCTTGTGTGTCTTTTTTTTGTTATGTACTAAGTATTCCGCAAAAGTAATTTAATATCCATGTACGTCAAGATTTGGGTCTCTACAATGTATGAGGATGTTCATTGGAGTTTTGGGGGTTTGGTACATCAAAGATATGGTATTTTGGTCATCCAGTTCAGGTTTCCGAGTTGGTTCAGGGATAGAGGTAACCATGCACCCATACCATGTTAGCCAAGAGGAGGGGTGCACTGATAAGAAAAATGTTCATGGGGGATCCAACCCACATGGTATTTTAAATAGGCCTTCCACATGGTTGTAAAATGATTTTTCAAACCATGTGGAGCTTCCTAGGAAACTGTGTGACCTCAACCCCTCTTGGATAGTGGCTGGTGCACAGTTTTACATGGTATGGAAGACCATGCAGGCAAACTGTGTGCCCCATTAAAAATTAGATTTTACCAAACTCCCCCCATATTTGAAGTAACTCACTAGATTTTCCTCCTACTCCTAATTCCTCCAACCCTAGCGATGAACCTAATTCCCGAAATATTCCCAAGGTTAGTTATCATTTGATTATAATCTTTTTGGAGCAATATTGGTTGTTTATAGAATATTTGGGTAAGTATAACACTCCTATTGATTCATTTATTCCAAATTAAGGGTTTTGGATTTGTTATTATTCATAAAAATCCATAAAACCCACTTTTTCAAGTGTATCATAGAGCAGGAGTTCAAAGGGAGTTGATTCCAGATAAATGGCTATGGTTAAGTGTGTGTTTAATTTCAGATTCGAGGTAGGTTCTCTACAAGTTATATCGCATTGTTTTTTTGTTGATTATGCATCTGTGTTTTTTTTCTGGGTCCCCCATTGTTTTTCCCTTAACTTCTTGGTAAATTTTTGGAAACATGGTTGGCTAAATGATAAAAATGATCCCCTCATGATCCACATGGTATTCATCGTGGATGATGTTACCAATTAGGGCCACACACGAGGTGCACCATCATTCCCAAATATAGAACATTGAGGTGATAATAATTAAATTTAAAATATTGTAAGAGATCCATTGATAAATTAGTTTACATGTTGGTTAATATTACAAAGAGTAACTAGTGGTCTTTGTGTCTAGTTGATGGTATTCATGTAAGGTTTTTTTTAGAATAATGAGAAAATGGGTTAAATTGAATAATATGAATGTGTCAAATGGATTATGAATTTGTAAGGAAAATGTGTTAATTTAATGTGACATATGACATGATAATTGGGTTAAATGGGTCATGTTATAAAATAATTTAATATTCCATGTGGGTTAAGGTGTGGAAAGGGAAATGGGTTATATTTTTTATGGTATGTAAATGGTAAATGCATTAATGGGTTATGTCATAGGGGTGATTTATGTGTAAAAAATTTAATATGTGATGAATGTGTGTTATGATTATGTATGGTTTTTGATTTTTTATATGTGTTAAATTTATAAATAATCATGTGAAAATGTATTGGTAGTTGTTGGGTATTGGACTTGAGGATAAACCACCATGGGATAGGTTATACTGAGGCTCTAAACCCCATGCCATAACGAACGAGTTAGGGAAGGGGACCGATGATTAATTCCCCTAACAGATTCATTTTATGAAATTATTTGGACTGAGGCTACATGTTATGTTTGATGTGATGTTATGAAATATTTATCCCAATCGAAAGAGGGAACATGGATTATTCCCTTATGTTTCATAATTGACGAGCTTTTGTTGTTGTGTAAATAATGTAAATTTTTAACCCATGTAACATGTATTGGAATTGAATTAAGTGATAATGATGGATTAAATTATGAACATGGAACTAATATTGTAAATGTGTAAATTCAATATTTTTATCTAAAGGTACATGAGTTACCTTTTTTTATATTTTCTGTATATATTATTTTCATTCACAATCTGTTTAGACTGGATATATTATAGGTACTGTTGGTGGTGGCCTACTGAGTTGTAGAAATACCCATCTTGGGTGATAATTTGGTACCTAAGCTGATTTTATGGTTTCAGGTTTGGAAAATGGAAAATGACATATTCAAGGGAGTTGAGTTGGTCTTGGGGTGCGCATGGATGAGGATCCAAACATTGAGTTAGGACCTGTTTTAGGCATTCAGTTGTTGGTAATTTTTGGGGTTTTCTTCACTATTGGAACAGTTAATGTGGCATCACATATTTTTTATTTAGCTATGGTTTGTATCCTTTTTGTAAACTATTTGGAAATTCATGGTTGAGTTTTTGGATTATTACAACCATTATTTTATATTGTATTTATAGTGGCTGACTCTAGTAAAGAGGGTATAATCACTCCATTTTACTTATCAAACCCTCTCTGCAAGTCGAAATCCTCTAGAATACGAGGAGGTGCACATGAGTTAATTTTGTAACATGTATTGGATCACTGGTTTAGTAGATTCTAGGTCAGGGACAATATGAAATGTGATGGTTATATGTTTTGATAATATATGATTTCTGACTTGGTATATATAGCAAATGGATAAATAATAATGTACACATGGCATAGTAGTAGTAGGGTATTAAACATGATAATCTACACCCATGTATCTAGTTAGAATGGGGCTCTAAACCCCACCACATAATGCATAGATTAGGGAAGGGGTCAAGGCTCTATGCCCCAAACTGATGCATTCGATGAAACTACCTAGACTAAGGCTCCATAGTAAGTGTGATGTGATGCTATGAAGGGGTTTTTCCCACGATATATAGGGAAATTGACTTATTCCCTCATATTTTGTAATTTATTGTCTTGTTCTAGTGTGTAAATTATTTAAATGACTAACCCATGGAACATGTAATGGAAATTAATGATGTGATGATGAAGTATTAGATTATGAACAAGGAACTAAGGTTGAAAATGGGTAATGTAAATATTTTTAACTAAATGAACCTCAGTTACCTTTGGTTTATATTTTATTTTCATTGAATTTTCATGAATTATCTATTTAGACTATAAATTTTTAAGAAACATTAGTGGCGGCATATTGAGTTATACTGACACACTACTCAGGCCGTAGTTGGGTACCTGAGAAAATTTCGTGGTTTTTGTGCTGGACAAGGGAAAATCCTTCCACTATAGAGTTGGGTTAGGCTTAGGTAATGCATGGATAATGATTCAGACATAGGGTCAGGACCCATTTTTTAGATTTATTTGATTGTCTTTTTTGGGGAGGTCTTCGTCACTTTTGGCGCAGTGATAATGACATGAAAAATTAATTGTTTGGTTTTGGTTTGTACCCTTCTTGTAAACCGGTTTTAAAAGAATGTTTTAGTTTTGGTATTATTATTTCCTTTATTTCATATGTTATTTGGTATGGATTACTCTAGTAATGAAGGTATAGTCTTCCCATATGACTTAACAGACCATCATCAATTTTTGTTAACATATGGCACATGGGGAGTTGTTCTTGAGGCCAAGTGGATACCCAACTCGGAGCACTGGTTCAGTGGATTCTGGGTTGGGGATGTTACATGTAGACACCACTGTCCCAGTACACCACCTGAATCAATTTTCATTTCTCAAAATCAAAAATATGATTATGTAAAAATCATCAAAAATTATTTTTTAACTTTGTATCATAAAGCGGGACGTTGATATGGCCTTAATTAATCATAATGCATCTATTTTACCCAAATTAAATCCATAAAGGCTATTGATAGACACATGGGTCATAATCCCAAGTGACATGACATCTATTGACACTATATCCCTTTGAACATGTCCCCATTATACAGTTATTCTCTACAAATATTGTTAAATAGTATTGGGTGAGAGAATGGAAAACCATGTCAACACCATGGTAGGCGTTGAAAAAATATTGGTGGTCCCATGGGAGAAACACATTTGGGAAATAGTCTTTGGACACTTAGAAACTACTAAATTAATTTTTATTATTACTTTTTTTTATTAATTGAATAACTAAGAATAATTACATATAATACTACATTAGAAATTATTTAACATTATTTACTGAATCTACTATGGGGGCTTAACAATCCTTCCTTACACGTCATGTTTTCTATCTTTAATACTATATAATTAATTTCAGATTGAAATTTACTCAAATGATAGTAGTTATAGAGTTTAAGTATGTATTTATATAGAAAAATGGTCCCACTAAGTGTAAAAATACTAATAAATACCCATATTTAATCCTAAATTAAACACATTAGACTACTAAATTTTGTGTTTTTATAGGTTATAAATAAGATCTAGTTTGTGATATATATTTACTATTATGAAAAGTGGTATGTTATATAAAAATCTATAATTATTTAATTTATATTATTTTCATTTATGCTCTTATCATATGCCTTTTGAGATACAAATTTGATAGAATGGAATTCATAGACCACTGATAGAACAAAAAATAAAAAATAAATCACCTAAATTAATAATGTAACGCATTGAAAATTAAGAATCACTACAATGTCAAACAAATCAGGTTAAAAATGTGGGAAATAAATTAAAAAATAGAACCATTTAAATATATCAACCATTCCCCCAAATTATTCACTATAAAATATGAAATTTCTCTTTGTAATCATTTTTCATTACTAACTTCCCTTAAACAACCAATTTCTTTCAATTAAAGATTAACTTGTTCTAAAAACACATTAATTAAATCTAAACTTGAATAAATCTAAATATATTGGTTACATTGTTTCCATTAAGTCCCTCCATTAATTTAATAATATTAATAAAATTAAAAAACATCACACATAAATATTACAAACCATTTATATAATAAAATAATATTAATAGAAATTAAAGTATCAATTTATTAAATTGGATTCATTATGTTACATAGAAATATAAGGTTTTAAAATCTCTCTATTGAATTGTATGAGTTTATGATGGCTATGAGAGGGGGTGAATTATAGTCTAAAAAATTAAACTGAAACAAAACATAATTCCTCTTGTGTTAAAAAGATCATACTCACAAATCATCTGATTATTAAAGTAAATAAATCAGAACCAAATAGTTTGTGATTATATCAGATTTTATTTATTGGTTTCCTAGAAACACAAATAAAATATTTTTTCAAAATGATAAGTACAAAACTAACATTCTAAAAAACATGAACAAAGAAGAGTAGAAATTGATAAACAATAATTCCATAATCCCATAATAGTATGAATGACTTATAAGAATTAATAAATAAATTAACTCTTTAACCATAAGATTTAAAGTATTATGAAATACTAACTAATGATATTCACACAAATTTATATATTTTAATGTCTTTCTTTCATTATATATAAATATCATGGCATTATGATCATTATCTCTTTCTTCTAATCCCCTATAATTCCTTGATTCAATGAGCGGTCTCTATTTCCTTTCCCTAGAATCCCTTGATACAATTATCAAACTCTATCTTCCTAGACATGGAATCCCTTGATCCTATTGATCATATTCACAGTCGTCCTATACTTAGAATCCCTCGACCAATACAATGATCACAGAATAAATAAAAAAGAAAACCATTCTAAAAGAAATTACAACCCTCATAAGGAATCCTTAGAACTTGAACTCTCTAAAATATTAAAAGACATTTGAATGACATGTTCATAAAGACAAATATTAAGATGAATTCAGTTATGAATGTATTAGCTCCAAGGTATTCAAATGAAGTCATGTTAATAAGATATTCCTAAATGATAATTTTTTTGATATTTTCGCTATCAAATCAAACTGATTTCATTTTGACAGCTCATAATGATCTGGATCTTGAATTTGATAGCTAAGCATTTTATTTCCTGATGTCATTTAGTTTTAGATCTATTATAATGTTATCCTATGTTCTATCTAATATAAAAAAATCTATATAATACTATTATAAAATTTGGAATGGTTGATGGACTTTCTTGGTGTTGTTCAATTTGATAAACTAAATAAATTTAAGTCTGATGTATTAGTACAAATATCATTATAATGGACATAAACATTTTTAGTATGATTGAAAATATGTAATCCATACCACTGGTTGGTACAATATTTTTTCTGGTGTATCAAACACACCATCAGTCTAAGGAATCAAATTGAATAATAAATGTTTATATTCAGTTTTTATTACAATGATTTCTTCATTTGATATAAAATATTATTTTCTAAAAATACATACTAAAAGAGTTTGGAAATATAATATTAGTGAAATATTATTTTAAGAAGGTGAATGTGATTTCTAAAACTACAGAAAGGAAAAGAACAATGTATAACATTCAACTCAACAATCTCTCTCTTTTTAGAAATTAATGAAGAGAAAACATAATTTGAAAATTAATAACTCTGATAATATTATTCCCCATTGTTCTTTTAGTGACTTCAATGATATTCATTAAATATTATCTCCCCATGATATATGATTCTTTTTATGCTTCGACAAAAATTATCAATACTTCGTATTCATACATTTTTTAAAACATCTTTTGAGTGTTTCTCTCCTTTTTAAGAAATAAATACCCATGAAAAAATACACTCTAAGATTCACAAAGAAAACTTCACTTTTGTAACCCAACATAGACTTAAAAATATATCTCTCTCAAATATTCTATCTACCTATATAAATGTATTTTTTTATAAAGTTATCTTATCCTAATGTTACCTCTTTACACCCTTCTCCATGGTTGTGATTCAAAAAATGGATAGGGAAATAACTATAACATCCTAAAAATGTTGATAAGTAATAACATATAAAATAGTTGTATCTATATTGACTATTCATAAAATATATAAAATTAATAATATACTTATAAAAAAATTTGAAAGAAATTTAGAAATAAGTGTTTGGATAAAAATATAACTCACATTCAACATTCATTGAATTTTTTTCAATGAAAATATTAGATAAAGAGTTCCAAAGAAAATATTCATTATATCTTTAATAGATTTTTAAGGATGTAATTCATCTTCACAACATCATCACTATTATTTTGAGATTCAGTGACTGATGTTTGAAGCTTTATGATTTTGTCTACCATGACTAATTTCATCTAGAACTATTCCTTAAAAAATTTCAATTCCTCATCTACTTTCTTATTATCTTACTTCAAAGAATAAAATATTCTTTAGGGAAATTAGGTTTATTGTTTTATACTTCAAGGTTCTAAACTTTTTCATTAAATTTTTTTTATTATTCTACATGATCATAAGTCATGTATCTAAATTGTTATAAAAACATATCTCTATCAAATACATTTCTTGATAACTTATAGAAGGATTCAACTATTGATATTGTATTTTTTTTCAATTATACAAACTAATCATCTTGATATTTCAGTTCACTATCAATTTCATTTCACCACATTACCATCTGATTGTAAGACCTATTTTGTACCTTGTACATTTCATGGAAAATTTTCAAGTCAACCTCAATGTGAATAACTAATTCTTTCAACAATTTATGTGATTATGAATATTCATGTTGGTTATTTGGAAAGATATTACATGTTACCTATATGTTTTAAAGATATGAAATTGAATCACTTAACCTTTTTATGGTATTTCAAATAGAATCAAAACATTTATAATATATTAATCTATTGGAGACTGAGGACCCTAGTATATCGTGGGGATTATGTAGAGGACATTGTCTGATATATGTCTTTTCTTCCATCTCAACATTGTGTTTACCATTATGAGAAAATTTTCTCCCTATAAAACATTTTCAACATCATCTTCCTTATCATTTACAAGTATATCCAAGAGTTTTGTCTAAGAATTATGATCTTCATCTGACCAATTAGATTATAACTTTTCTTCTTCTTTAGATTATGATTCTTCTTCCCCTAAATTTTCTATGTCAGGATTTTTGGTGGCAAAATTTTGTTTGAAGAAGCGGCCCCAAGATGGCCCCACGGACTGCCTCGCGAAGCCCCTTCACAGAGTCCCCCAGCACCACGACCTCTGCAAACAAAAGAAGGCAGGAGGCTCTACGAACACATTTGATGTTCACGAACCTTCCAAAAAGAAAAAAAGGTGGGATGCTTTGTGAATTAATTTGACGTTCGCGAGCCCGCCACGAAGCAAAGAAGGTGGGAGGCTCGGCGAACACATTTTACGTACATGAACTTGCCGCAAAGCAAATAAAGCAGGACTCTTCATGAACGAATTTGACATTCGCGAGCCCTCCATGAAGCGAAAGAGGAGAGATGCTCCGCGAACCCAATAGACATTCGCGAGCTCGCCATGAAGCCACCAAGCTCCTCTTCGTGCCACGTGAGCTCCGCTCTGCGGCGCCTCTTCCCTATAAATATCGAGCAACCCCTGATCTCTCAAGATGAAAAATCTGACCTTTTGGCTTCTCATCTCCCGAATCATGAAGAAATATTCCGCTCGGTGAACCATGAGCTGCGTGAGGTCCTTCTACATCGCGAAGTGCCTCCCCATTGTCTTGTATTGATCCCTTCTTCATAGAGGGATGTCGTTCGTGAAGCCTAAGGGCTTTCACGAAGGAAGGGGTTCCCCAAGGGGACTCAGGTTGTCATGGAGCGTTTATGCTTCGTGAAACACCCTTCATGTACACTTGATCCATTTTCTATGGTCAGATAACTATACTTCGTGAAGCACATTGCTTCCTGAAATCCTGATTCGCGAGGAACCTTTGCTCCGCGAGGCTGTGCTCCACGAATTCCCTTCAAATTTCTAAAGCACCTCCCATTTGCACCTCTGCCCCATGATAAGGCTAAGGCACCCCACATCGCGAAGCACACCCATTCGCAAGTTCCCTCCACCACGTAGAGAAATCAAGCTCCACAAGGCCCCTGCCTATGGACCCCTCTTCTTGGCATATCCTTTTCCCATGCGACCCTCCAGGTTTGCACGATGTGACTTCAAAGTCCCCTAGATGATACAGCCAGTAGAATTGTTGTGTCTAATGATTCTTCGCATATGTACTCTAATGGATATTTCTTATTCACATAGCCACTCTAATGTGGACCCCTAGATGGTTCACTCTGTGACCCCCCTTCACTATGGACTTGTCAATTTCTTCCCTCCCACAAGGAGTAGAGGGTACCTGTTATGTAAGTCCTAGGGGTGAGGAAAAAACCCACCTCGTCCAAGCTGCAGTTTGTTAAACTGCCAAGCGCCTTCATCCTCAACATGTGATGTTAAACTATGACCTCGCCCTATGCCCCGCACATAGGGTCCCCCGCATTTGTCATTCACCATACCCCTTGGTATCCAAAAGGTATGATATCCTCCTTCTTGGAGTGGAATTTGTCCACGGGGAAGGGCAGCCACCTTGGTGTAAGCCGCTATCTTTTCTTGTAGGAGGCAGCACCCCTGATCCTCCTCACTTATTCGATGCCATGTCCAGCGAAGGGTGTGAAAGGGAATGAGGTTCCTCCTTTCTTCGGTCCCAAGTCCCTCTCCTGCTACGCTTTGTCACCCTCGGGCCTCCATCCCAGAGTAAGTCCCGGCACCCTAGGCCACCTCAGAGCATAATCCCCACTCCTTTTCACTTCACACAGATGCACCTTTCGCGACGTGATTGTTAGGTCTTTGCTGCCTCTTGTTTCTCACACTGAGCATGACTCACATGGGCTTAGTGTAGGCATCGACCATGAGACCATCCCCATCCCGTATGAAGTTAAACTATACACCCGAACTACGGGGTCATTGATCCATGTCAAGGAATGGTACGCAGGAATCCTCCACAATGTTCAAGCCCACCACCCATCTTGACCATGGTCCTCCTTCATGTCGTTTCATTGACACCATCCCCATCCTGCATGATGTTAAACTGTACACCCAAACTATGTGGTATTTGATCCATGTCAAGGCATTGTACGTAGGCAGCCTCCACAAGGTTCAAGCCCACCACCCACCTAGACAAATTTCCTCATTCACATCAGTTCATCGACACCATCCTCTTCCCACATGATGTTATACTGTACACCCAAACTACGGGGTCTTTGTGTAACGTCCCGGTTTCAGAAGCCAACCAAAGGCACCCTATACTTGGTTGGTCACATGGACTCAAGCACATTTCACCAAACGCCAGAAGCTACTAACTAGTAGTGATGGCCTTAGGTGTGATAGTGGGTAAATTATGCCCCCATTGGCAGAGTAAACAGCGGAAGTAATAAACATGCAATAGTGGAAGCATTAAATAACCCACAATAATAAACAGTGGAAGACTAAATCAACAAACTGGAGCACATATGTATATCTAGAATGATTCAAGATACAAATCTAGAAAAGCATCCAAACAAGTCACAATACTGAAACACCACAGTACAAAAATAAGTTCAAAAGAAAATTAAACAACTCCTCAGCATCGCAAGCCAAAGCTTGGTCCCATGCTCTCTTTCTCCAATCAATCAAGTACTAGAAGTCGAAGAGTGCTTTCCCTTGTCTATGCCTACAATAAAATATTCTTCTTGGGCCCAAAAGCATGGTCTAAAAAAGGTGTGAGATAAAATCCCAGTAGGAAACCACCCGAAGATTTGGGCCTAACAGTTAGTGAGTATATGGCTGGTAAAAGTTCAATAAGCAGTAAACAGCAACAGCAAAGTAATAGGCAGTAAATAGTAAACAGTAAAGTAGGAGGATACACAACAGTTTTCAATCCACAACCAACAACAGCAGTGACGAAAAGAGCTAACAAGTAGGAAACCTTCTGAGAAGTACTCGAAACTATCCCCCTCTGGTCTTATACAAGGAGTACCACAACCATCTGGGAAGTGCACTCAGCCCAACCCCTCTGGTTTGGTTATGAAAATTTATGAGACTCTCTGGGGAAGCACAATCGTTCAATTCCCCTTATAGTCTAGGGTAGTCAGGGACTCTCAAAGGAAGATCACGCGTTCTAACTCTCTTAGCCCCAAGGTCTAGAGACTCTCTGAGGAAGCTATCTCGGTCAATTCTTCCTATAGGCTAAGGTATACCACATACTCTCTGAGGAAGATCTCTTAGTAAATTCATCCTCTATCCTGGGATGGTTCTTAAAGAGTAAACAAACAAGGTAAGACTCCCTGAGAAAGCGCACTTGGTCTACCCTCCTGTAGTATATAATAATCCAAGACTCTCTGAGAACTCACTCGGTCCATCCCTTATAGTCTAATGTCCAAGACTCTCTGACGAATCTCTCTGGGTCTACCTTCCTGTAGTCTATAATGTCTAAGACTCATTGGGAAGCTCACTCGGTCTATCCCTTATAGTCTATAGCACCATGTTCTCTCAGTCCTGTGTCGGTCAGTGAATAATAATGCTATAAGGCCAGAGTACACCTATTGAGCTACTTGGATAACCAAAGTACACCTATAGATCTACTTGGATAATATTCTACAGGGCAACAAGCATGTTATACAAAAACACTTCATCCTATGGAGACAATGCTTGGAAAACGGTGTAACAGCCAAAGACAAATGAAACCCGAAGGTTGTAAACAGAAAAAGGCATGCGAAAAACATCCAACAGCAACAAAATATCCTATAACATGATTACTTTACCTCTACAAAAGCATACAAGAAAGGTATGAAAACAACAAGGGCAAAAAGATAAACACCCAATACCCCGTTCATGGGTATTGGTGAAATTTTTACATAAAACTCAAGGAATTTGAATGGTAAGGCACAAACCACCTACCTCGATCCAAAGAGATCGATATACTTGAAATACGATGACTGATTCTTTTCTGAATGTCGTTGATCTGAGAAACACGCCCAAAAATATCAACCCACGATATCTTGAGAAGGAGGAGGAATTGGAAAACGAGGCTCAAGAAGAAGGAAGAACTCACTGCTGCGATTCCAACGCAATCGACCGTGCTCGAATCAGAGACCAAATGGAGGAATGGTGGCTCGTCGAAGATCTGCAGATTCCCGGCACTCTCTGACGAAGAAGCTGGAGAAGAAGGCCATTTCGTCGATTAGGCGCGACCCCGGTCCATTTAATGAAAAAAAAGAAAAGTACACGGCTTGTAATAGGTCTTTCCTAACTCCGCCAAAATAGGCAACCATGTCACCCCTACACACCATGTGCGTGGCCCGGACACGTCCACTACACGACTTCGAGTGGGAAAATGAGTACACAGTGTGTACTCAGAAAGTTCCCACCGTGTACTTCAAAAATTTACTAAAACATTCTTTTATCAATAAATATAGAAAAAAGAAGGACATACCTGAAATGAAGATCCAGGTTCTTAAAAACTTCCCCCCTTAATGAAATTCATCCCTGAATTTCCCTAGCGTGGCGTAGAAGAAGAAACCCCGAACAGCTCCGGCCACTGCGATAGTACATCAGCCTCTCTCTCCCAGGTCTTGTCTTGTACTCTCCCATGCTGCCAAAGCACCCAAACTAAATAAATAGACCGTCCACAGAGAACCTTCATACTGTGATCGAAAATACGGATGGGATGCTCCTCAAAAGATGCATCCGCTTCAAGCTCAACCTCCTCGGGTTGGAAGACATGATATGGGTCTGAAAAGTAACGTCAGAGCTAAGAGACAAGGAAGACGTCATGCATAGCCCAGTACCTCTGAGATAGCTTCAAACGAAAGGCAATTGGCCCAACTCTCTCCAAAACCTCAAATGGCCCGATGTACCACGGTGAAAGTTTACCCTATCTCTGAATCCTCTAGTGTCCCAACCTCGGTGCGACACACAGGAAAACCTGATCCCCGACCTCAAACTCCAAATGAT
This sequence comes from Viscum album, assembly GCA_963277665.1. Classification (NCBI taxonomy): domain Eukaryota; kingdom Viridiplantae; phylum Streptophyta; class Magnoliopsida; order Santalales; family Viscaceae; genus Viscum; species Viscum album. The sequence continues at coordinate 1,382,478,161 of OY728164.1, forward strand.
TTCTCCACTGATCAGCATAAGACTTTTTTCTAGATTGTGTTGTAGTCATCCTCTTTCGAATCAGCTCTATCTGCTCAGAGCTCTCCTGAACAAGACGAGGTCCCAGAAAAGCTGCCTCTCCTGCCTCTAACCACCAGAAGGGTGATCGGTATGGCCAACCGTACAAAGCCTTGTATGGTTCCATATGAATGGTCACCTGAAAACTGTTGTTTTAGGCAAACTCCACAAGAGGTATATGATTCTCCCAAGAACCGCTGAAGTCTATAATGCAAGCTCAGAGCATATCCTCAAGCACCTGGATCGTGTGCTCGGACTGGCCATCAGTCTGGGGATGGTATGTTGTACTCAAAAGTACCTGTGTACCCAAAGCCTTCAGAAGTCCCTTCTAGAACTGCGAAGTAAAGCGCGTATCCCTTTCTGAAACAATGGAGTGTGGAACTCCATGTAGATGTATGATCTCCCAGATGTACAACCATCCCAGATCATCAACACTGAAGGTCTCTCCTGATCGGCAAGAAGTGTGCGACCTTCGTGAGTCTATCGACAACAACCCAAACAGCATCGTTTCCTCGAGGAAACCTCATAAAACCGGTCACAAAGTCCAAAGAGACATCATTCCATTTCCACTCGGGAATGGGTAATTACTGCCAACTCCAGATCGTGCGTCGGGTAGTTCCTCTCGTGTGGCCTCAATTGCCGAGACCCGTAAGAAACGACCCCATCTCCTTGGATAAGCACAGCTCCCAACCTGATACCTAAGGCATCACAAAAAACAGTGTATCCCTTTCCCAGCTCTGGAAAGACTAGTATCGGTGCTGACGTCAACCTCCCCTTCAGCTCCTGAAAGGCTGACTCACAAGGATCTTGACCATAAAAACATCTCCCCCTTCTTGGTCAGACATGTCAATGGTGCTGCTAGGTGCAAGAAGTCCTGTATGAAATTCTTGTAGTATCCAGCCATCCCTAGAAAACTCCGCACCTCAAAGATGTTCTTCGGATGCTCCCAGGAAACTACAACTCTCACTTTCCCTGAGTCCACAGATACTACAGCCTCTGAGATGACGTGACCCAAGAAGTGAATGTGATCCATCCATAAGTGGCACTTCGAGATTTTATCATAAATTCGATGCTCTCTCAGTGTACTCAGAACAATCTAAATATGTGTGGCATAGTCTTGTTGAGTGTGAGAGTACACCAAGATATCATCCATGAAGACCACGACGAAGGATTCCAAATACGGAGGGAACAATCAATTCATTAGTTCCATGAAAACTGCAGGCATGTTCGTGAGACCGAACCAAATTACTGTATACTCTTATAGACCATAACTTCTCCTGAAGTCTGTCAAAGGTATATCTGATGGTCAAATGCGCAACCGATGATAACTGGACCTAAAGTCGATCTTCAAGAACACTCGAGCTCCTCAAAGCAGATCAAAGAGGTCATCAGTCCTTGGAAAGGGATATCGGTACTTGACCGTCAACCAGTTCAGCTTCTGATAATCCACACAAAGCCAAAGGGTGCCATCTTCCTTTTTCACAAAAAGAACAGGAAAACCCCAAAGAGAAGTACTGGGTCGGATAAAACCCTTTGCCTGCAACTCCTCCAACTGCCTCTTGAGCTCTTGAAATTCAGGTGTAGCCATTCTATAAGGAGTAATGGACACTGGTGCCACTCCTGGAACGAGCTCAATCGGGAAGTATACCTCATGCTCCAGAGGCAAACCTGAAAAGTCCTCTGGAAAGACATCCCTAAAATGATTCACCACTAGGGGAAATTATAATTGTGAAGTCCCATGGTCATCCAGATAATGACCGTAAATCTGGGCTGTAACTTCCCCTATCCCATGATATTCTGGTCCAGCTCTACCCGCCTAGACATCCCACTCTCCACTATAAAGAAAAGATCATCCCTATGGTGATATGAAACTCACCCTGTGGTGATAGAAACTGACGACTGCTTGAAAAGGAACCAACCAGTCCATCCCATGAATGACATCATAATCCAACATCTCCAGGACATAGAGGTCCCATTAGAAGTGACACCCTGCAACCTCAAGAGGGAACTCTCTGCATTGACATATTCTAGATGTCCTCATTCCCAATGGCGTGTCAATAGTGAACAAGTCGGGAGACAAAAAGGTAGAGAGCCCAAGGCTCTCCACAACCGCAACAAAGATAAAGCTATGGGAAGTAGCAGTATCGAAAAGAGAATAAGATAAAACTGAGTCTATTAATATCGTACCTCGAACTATAGAATAGATGGGATCCTACTACTGATAGGTCTTCTCCACAGCGAAGGACTAGCCTTCCCCACGGCCCTGAGCCCCTGGCTGACTGCTCTGAGCTGATCCACTCTGCTATCGCTGATGACCTGGTGACTGACCACCATGGTCGCGACCTCCACCTCGGCCTGAACAGCCGGAAGAACTCGAGTTCCTAGACTGGTGGGAAATTTTCGAAGCATCTCCAGAACGCGGGGTCATAGAGGAACCCTTACCACCTGCTGAAGGTGAGAAGACCTGACAAAAGTGCTGAAGATGACCCATCTTTCCGCAAGATCAGCACTCCATCGGATCCCTCTGGCACTGAGGCCTAGTATTCCCACTCCTACTGCACTGGTAGCATACAACTTGCCTTCCAGAAGATGTATCCCGTGAACCCCGATCTCATCGAGAATACTCTCTGCGACGCTTCCTATTGGTCGTGTAACACCCCAACCTACACGGGGTGTTGTTTCCACACACGGTGTGTACTTGAACTCTAAACCCCTGCCTGAGTCTCCTTACACGGCTAATCCACATGCTCCAAACTAACCCAAGACAACACTACGTGTTCCCTAGGGACACGGCATGTACTAAACAGGGTCTCGGCGGCCCGTGTTGTTAGTTACATGGTCGTCTACACGGCTGCCCTTACAAGGCGTGTTCCTAACAGACACAGCATGTATAGGAGAAGATAACATTGACCCTTGTTGTTTGTTACATGGCTGGGTACCTGGAAAAATACTTCATGGCGTGTTCTTTACCCACACGGCGTGTTCTACTTGAGCTTCCTCGGCCCGTGTTGTAAGTTACACGGCCGGGTAAACGACTCCAAACTACACGGTGTGCACCTACCATACACGGCATGTTCCTAATGTTATTTCCACGACACCATGTTTATGTTCACACATTCAGTAACACGGCCTAAAAACTACACGGCGTGTATACAGAAAGTACACGTCTTGTATTCTGGGTTTTTCTGGGTAGTAGCTCAGAAACAACACAGAAGCCCAGAAACACTGAAAACTAGGCAAAGAGGTTCCAAATTCCGATCTGTGAGGGCCCATACTCCCCATGAATCAAAGCGTGGCATCTCTTACAGTCGTATACAAGAGAAAACAGGGTCATGATCCACCAAATTTCGATTTAAGAGGGCCCATAACACCTCAAGACTCAAAATTTGGCATTCATTTACGAAAAATACAACACAATCAATTTCTCTATCACAATAGTAGAGATTAAATCAAACATCTATCACAACAGCATGAATAATATTCATAGAGTCTATCACAACAACATGCAATCACAAATGCACTCTGGATGGCATGGAAAGAATGCATGGAATGTGATTTATAACAAGTTCCTATATGATGCATGAGATGGCATACCATCATCTCATCGAGTTGCAACAGAAATAGAACTGTAATATCAAAACAATAACAACATGAATCATGTGAATCACTCTAGGTGAAATCATATCAACCGTAAAATCTCAAAATAGAAAACTGCAATAAATGAGGTTGTATGGCATTTCCCTATACACAGGTTAGCTAATCCTAGGCATATCTTATTACCAAGTACCGAATCCATCCTATCCCTGGCTAAAGTCTCCAAATAGTAAAGTAAGAGAAAAGAACTCCTCTGAGACCACTTTTTAATGTCCCGGTTCCGAAAGCCACCCAAATTCACCCCATACCCAGTTGGTCACATGGCCTCAAGAGCATTTCCCCAAATGCCAGAGGCTGCCGACTAGCAGCGAGGGCCTTGGGTGTGATAGTGGGAAAACTATTCCCTCATTGGTAGAGTACACAGCAGATGTAATAAACATGAAATAGCGAAAGGAGTAAATAACCAACAATAATAAAGAGCAGAAGACTAAATCAACAAACTGGAGCACATATGTATATATGGAATGATGCAAGATAAAACTATAGAAAAGTAGCCAAACAAGTCACAATGCTGAAACACCACAGTACCAAAACAAGTAAAAAAGAAAAGTAAACAGCTCATCAGCATCGCAAGCCAAAGCTTGGTTCCATGCTCTCATACTCCAAGAAATCAAGTACCAGAAGTCGAAGGGTGCTTGACCTTGTCTATACCTACAACAACATAGTCTGCTTGGGCCCAAAATCATGGCCCAAACAGGTTGTGAGAAAAAATACCAGAAGAAAACCACCTAAAGATCTGTGCCTAACAGTCAGTGAGTATAAGGCAGGTAAAAGTTCAATAAGCAGTAAACATCAACATCAAATAAGTAGGCAGTAAACATTAAGTAGTAAAGCAGGATGTTACACAACATTAATCAATCCCCAACCAACAACAGTAGTGAAGCAAACAGCTAACAAGTAGGAAACCCTCTGGGAAGTACTCGCAGTCATCCCCCTCCGGTCCTATTAACGGAGTACCACAACCCTTTGGGCAGTGCACTTAGCCTAACCCCTCTGGTTTGGTCATACAAATTTATGAGACTCTCTGGGGAAGCACACTCGGTCAATTCCCCTTATAGTCTAGGGTAGTCAGGGACTCTCTGAGGAAGATCACGTCGTCTAACCCCTTTATCCCCAAGGTCTAGAGACTCTCTGAGAAATCTATCTCGTTTAATTCCTCCTATAGCCTTAGGTATACCACAAACTCTCTGAGGAAGCTCTCTCTGTCAATTACTCCTCTATCCAGGGAAGGTTATTAAAGAGTAAACAAACAAGGTAAGACTCTCTGAGGAAGCGCACTCGGTCTACCCTCCTGTAGTATATAATAATCCACGACTCTCTGGGAGCTCACTCGGTCCATCCCCTATCGTCTAATGTCCAAGAATCTCTGAGGAAGATCTCTCGGTCTACCCTCTTATAGTCGATAATGTCTAAGACTCATTGGGAAGCTCACTCGGTCTATCCCTTATAGTCTATAGCACCAGGTTCTCTCATTCCCGTGCCGGTCAGTGAATAATAATACTATAAGGACAGAGTACACCAGTAGAGCTACCTGGATAACCAAATTACACCTATAGACCTACTTTAATAACAGTCTACAGGGAAAAAAACATGTTATACAAAAACACTCCATCCTAAAGACACAAGGCATGGAAACCGGTGTAACAGCAAAAGGCAAACGACACCTGAAGGTCGTAAATAGAACAATGCATGGGAAAAACATCCATGTCCAAAAAAATATCCTCTAACATGATTACTTTACCTCTTCAAAAGCATACAATCAAGGCAGGAAAACAACAAGGGCAAAAAGGTAAACACCCAATACCCCGTTCATGGGTATTGGTGAAATTTTCACATAAAACTCAAGTACTCTGAACGGTAAGGCACAAACCACCTACCTCGATCCTAGGATATCGGTATACATGAACCACAATGACTAATTCTCCCATGAACGTCATAGATCTGAGAAAAAAGCCCAAAAATATCAACCCATGATATCTTGAGAAGGATGAGAAATTGGAAAACAAGCCTCAAGAAGAAGGAAGAACTCACCGCTGTGATTCCAACATAATCGATCGTGCTCGAATCAGAGAACATACAGAGGAACAATGGCTCATCGAAGATCTATGGATTCCTAGCGCTCTCGGATGAAGAAGATAGGGAAGAAGACCTTTTCATCGATTAGATGCGTCCTCGGTCCATTTAATGAAAAAAAAAGTACATGGTGTGTACTTTTAGAGTACACAGCGTGTACTAGGTCTTTCCATACTCCGATAAAATTGGCCTCCACGCCACCCCTACAAACCATGTGTGTGGCCTGGACAGGGCCACTACACGGTTTCGAGAAGCAAAAAGAGTACACGGTGGGTACTCAGAAAGTACACAGCGTGTACATAAAAAATTTCGAGAAACATTATTTTTCTCAAGAACTCTAGAAAAAGGAAGGACATACCTGAAACGAAGATCTGGGTTCTTACACTTTGATCCATGTCAAGTCATGGTACATAGGAAGCCTCCACGAGGTTCAAGCCCACCACCCACCTGTACCAAGGTCCTCATTCACGTTGTTTCATCGACACCATCCCCATCCCCTATGACGTTAAACTGTACCCCAGAAATACGTGGTCTTTGATCCATGTCAAGGCATGGTACATAGGAAGCCACCACGAGGTTCAATCCCACCATCAAACTAGACCAAGGTCCTTATTCACATCGGTTCTCCAACATGCACCATTCTGAACTACGTTTTCTTTGATCCAAGTCAAGGCGTGGTACGTAGGAAGCCTCCATGTGGTTCAAGACCACCATCCACCGGTCGCTCCGACCCTCATTATGTCGGTTCACCAACACATTGGGCAGCCTAGAGTGTATGACCCACACCATCACCCAAACTACGAGGACATTTATCTTTGTCAAGGCATGGTATATAGGAAGCCTCTCTGAGGTTCAAGCCCACCACCTGGTCATTCAGACCTCCTTCATGTCGATTCGACCCCATCTAGTGGTAAGATGTTTGGATCCCATCAAGAAGTAAGCCGTTGTGACCTCATTCAGTGGTAAGCCATTGTCAACCTCATTCAGCAGTAAGCTTTCGTCACATGAACTACGTGGACTTTGATTCCCTACCACGTGGATACGTTGGAAGTCTCTTTGAGACTCAAGCCCAAAACCATCATCCATCCAGATTCTTACCTAGGTCGCCACATCCCAGTGAGATCATGCCACCCCATTCCCCTCCACATCATTCATGAAGCCGCCCACGTGCTTGCCCCAATATCGGTGATCCCTCAATGGGGATCCTCAATCTGATCCACTCAAATCAGTGTTATGATCAGTCTGATCCATCTCCGCTAGACATTAAGCTTTTGGAATACCCTTTGATAAGCATAGGAAGATGAAAAAAACCTCAGATACATGCCCATGGATTATGATTTCCCACGTTCGATGTGGTATGCCTCGGGCTTCCGAACCATCAAAAAGCCCTATAATAAGGGAAAAAAGATAGACACACCAGTTCCCCAGTGTCTAGACATGCCAGAGATGCCCCATTGGGACTACTCTCCTAACTGAAGGTTGCTGCCCTGACTGGAACCCTTGGAATGTCCCAATAGAAGCAGCGTAATTAACTGTCGTCCATGAAGATATGGCATCTGGAAGAGTTTCATGAACAACATATTAAATCTATGGGGGAGACTCGGACTAGGTGACAATCTTCGAGGAGGAATCCACAGAAGGAAAAACTGACATCCAATCATCCCATTTCAATCAAGGAGTAGACGCCCCTGAATAAAGAGTGGATGCCACCTGCCTTTTGAAAGAGGGAATGTGGGGTAACAAAAAGTGGCGCCTGTCGCACTCAAGCAGATAGATGCGTGCACCCCGTCTAAAGCGTTGGAAACAGAAATGGTAAACCCGACGTGAAGATCTTTTCCTTGATATGAATATTAGTATCTCTTGGAGCATCCATGGATTGGCGTGTCACCATATCCAGTTATCCGGTGCAGGTTCCCACCATGAAAATAGCAGTCCTAGCGTGAAACTCACCAGAAGTTGGGGCAGTAGAACATTGGGCATCCTATTCTACGATGTTGTTAGCGTGGATTCCTCTTACTGGCCATAGAAGACTGAATGGAGTTGGGGAACTGGTAGTCTATTTCTTTTCCTATCAGTGTTAATGAGTTAATCTCCATGCTTCCAGGAATCAGGTTGCTGCCATGGGGACGCGATCACCGCCCCCCTGCCTACGCAGGGGAAGGGGAAACGCCAGTACAGCCTCTCCACATAGGTCCACTACTACCGCAACAGTGTCTTCGTCCATGACCACGGTTCACACATGCCCTATCTCCCTATTGGAATTCATCCAATAAAGGGTGATTAACAACCATATACGTCGTTATGAGGAGGATGGAATAATATAAACCCGAGATATGGCCCTCCTAGACCTAGGGGTGTCTAGGACCCGCCGTCAATGCTTCCCCCAAGGGCCGCGCCAGGAGCCACTGCTCCCAACCCCAACATTCAATCGTTTCGGTAGCTAGTCCTCAAAAAAATTTGAAGACTCCATGCCTTACGATGATGAGGTGTGCGACATACAGCCCAGGACGGTCAGAGTCTCAGTCCAGGGGCACCAGGTGAGGGCCACCACCCGACCGTGTCAACGCTTCCACCCAGCCTTTCCAGAGGAGCAGGTAGGCTATGTGCCTGCACCACTAGCACTGGCTCTTCTGACCCGATGCTAGCATCGGGCGTGAGCTGAGGATGCCCGCAAAGGGGTGTCAACGGAGACGACTATTATGGCCCAAGACGCCACCGAACTATATCATCAAGTACCTACACACACTGAGTAGCGGCGCTTATACACCCATCCGAGATTGAGGCCCCAACCGCCCCATGGGCAGGCTAGGTAGACTCTCCAGGTTGCAGGCATATGTAGTGGTGACCGTGAACTAACACACAACAATGAAACCCTGTACAATTGTCCTCCCCATACCACCACCATAGAGAGTGTGGGTCCTCCTCGCTTCGAAGATTAGCATCAAAGTCTGCCCCATGCTACCCCCAATCCGAATGAAGGTCTGCCCCGCGGTAGTGATTTTCGGTACGGAGGCCTCTCCCGTGCCCATCACACCAGGTATGGAGCCCTTCCTCCAGACCTTGACCGTAGACATGGAGACATTACCCATCTGGTCCCTCTCCAATGTGGGGATCCTCCCTACGTTCTCTCCACAGCTGCCAAATGTCCTCCTCACCTCAGAAACCAGAGGGGTGAAGGCCAGCCTCATTCCACCCGCACCAAGCATGGAGGTCCTCTCCTTGCTCTCGTCGGTGCCAAAGGAGGTTTTTCACGCTCTAGTGTTGTTCATGGAGGTCCTCCCCATTTCCCCTTATACATTTTTCCTGATGCTCCTCGCACCTTGGTTGTCTCAAGTGGAAACCCTCTCCACCCTGGATTCAGTGTGGCCAAAGGAACACATGTCGGAAATTAGCCCTTTCTCGAGGAGCCACCTATAGGTATGATGGAGGGTCGTCGCTACTATAAGAAGAGTCTTATGAAGTCCTAGAAGATGATCAAACCGGTCCACTTCTCAGACTCTGAAGTAGAGTGTGACTCAGCTCAGGAACCCTCCCTCGCTCATCTGAGTCAAGGGCCGGGGCAGGGATGAGGAGCATCAGCATGGTGCTCTTAGAGTGCGAGGTCTATATGATTCCTACTTACCTTAGTAGGTTTATCCAGGAGGAAGAAAATATGGCGACCCTATAGGTTACAGTCGTGCAGTCACCACCATCATCGCTGGAAGCACTTTCTACATCCACAATAGATCACATAGAGCTATTCTGTGGATCAATGGCAGGAAAGCAGCAGTGTGACCCACCACCAGCAGCCCTGGCCCCTGAGCCAGAAAAAGCAGCCATCAACCCCTATTACTGTGTCGTAGTGGAAAGGTCTCTCCACTCTTCAGAGGATAGCCCGAGAATTAGAAGCCTGTCAGCCCGTTCGTTGTATTCTCAACCGGCCAACTTTCCGTCCCATCAATCTGCCTCAGTACCGCTGCTAGTTCCCCAACCACCCTCAGTTTGCGAGTGGGGAAATTAAGGGACAAAACCTGAATATGAGTTGAGGATATTTGGGAGCATTCTTGCAGTAGACCACTTCCTCGAAGAGTTCTGGCCCGTGGCAGCACATGATTTCTTCATGGGGGAGTCTCTCACCCCAGAGGAAGTTGGGTGCTTCCGCTACACCCTCTGGGCGACGCATTTTATTCTCCGTCATTATCATGTGTTTTATCCAAGGATCCAAGTGAATTTCAAAGATGTCAGCAAGCAGTGTCGTCTAGTCGGTCTAGTCGCACTTCCTGTGTCCCAGCGTCCCAAGTCACCAAGTCGCCGTGAGGCTCTCCAATAGAAATGTGTTCAGAGTATTAAGGTACTCTGCAAAATTATTAGGGAGGCTACCCCCCACGTTCATGTCCGTGGATGGGGGTAGTATGATGCCCTCCTCTTCAGCAATATCTGATAGCAGCCCGACTCGCTATGCGATATTGAAGACATGCCCCCGGGAAGGGTCATGGTCCACATGACTGACGTCAGGGACAAGGAGGATGAGCTGGAGTTTCTTAATGGAGACTTATCCACTATGGGTATGACGCCACTGTTGGACCCATCAAGGAGGATTACTCGTCAGCAGAGAAACCTCCTAGGTCTCCCTACGCCCAACGAGTCATTGGCACTCAGTCGGAATGTCAAAAAGGGAAAAGAGCACATCAGGGCTGTCAAGCACTCTGACCCATCTGCCTTAGTGCATAAGAAGAAGGAGGATTCTGAGAAGGATGCGTTGTTCCAGAAACATGATGAGAAAAAGAGGTTGGTCAATGAACTCCAGGCTGAATGTGCTGTAGAGCGACGACCCGACTATGTTGATCCTAGGCGGGGGCTGAAGTTGCAGGAACAACTTCACCCCAGTGAGATGCCTATGGGAAACCATCATCATACCACTCTCGTGGACAGGGTTGAAGCCAGAACTCATGCCAAGAGATCACGGTATGTATCACCAAATCCTCCCGAATGGTGTGACAATCCATGGAATCCCATCCGGGTTCCCCCAGCCGCCTTGCAAGGTGCTCCACCAGCCAGTCCTTGAGTCGGTGAGGTAGTATACCATGTTGATGAACCTAGCAACACTCTTGTGGTTAGGGATCCCCCTCAAGACAGGGACCCTCACCCGGAAGATCCTATGGCGGTGCTCATCACCTGCCTTGAGGCTTTGGAAACGCGACAGGTGGCTATCCCACAAGATGGCAAGCCATACCCCGCGTGGGTGGATGATATGGCAGGGCCTCTGGGTCTCGGGAACCCCACCTTCTCTAACTTTAATGGTATGGGGGACCCACTTCAGCATCTAGCCCACTTCAACTCAAGGTGCGGGCCTATGTTGGGTACTCCAGAACAACAGGAGGCTACCAAGCTCCACTGTTTTGTTCAGACGCAGGAAGGGCCGACATTCGTTTGGTACAACCAGCTCCCAATCGGATCTGTGACCAGTTGGGAGGACCATCGCAGGTAGTTCCTCCACCAGTTCAGCTCTACCACCCGAAAAACGAGCATCGTCGACCTCTTCAAGTGAAAACAGAGGTCTGATGAGTGAGTCATGGACTTCATCACCCGGTGGAAGGGGCTTACATACACCCTTGACATGTTGCTGACTCAAGAAAAATTACTGAAAATGTGCATGGGGAATGTCAGGACAGAACTCGTTCCCTCCCTAATTACTCAGAATTATCCCAGAGGGTTCTGAGACTTCTCAGACAAGGCCCAGCGGCTTGAAGTAGCCCTGCAACAGGCCATACATGCACGTCTGTTTCCCCCTGCAATACCAACAAGGAGAGCTTCTAGAGCCAAGCCCACCACGATGACCCAGATAGAAGACCCCATATAGCTAGAATTGCTACCAGTGGCACCATGCCTACAGCCTCACAGAGGACCTACACATTAGGCAAAGCCTCCAGCTCCGTAGAATCCTCAAAATTGGTAGGCCCCTCAGCGTAATGCACCGCCACCACCCAGGTGGGACAATCAGGGTCAACCTCCTCAAGAGGCCCCTCTGGCTCCTCATCAAGGCTAGGCTCTAAGGTCTCCCTATCCAGAGAGAATACAGTAGACTTACTTGTTCAGCGAGAATTATGTCATCGGTTACTTCAGTAGTGCCCTAGATCAGGGGATTGTATGCTTGCCCGAGTGTAGAATGCCGACAGAGGTGAATCTCACCGATCACCCCAACTACTGCACTTATCATCAGATTATGGGGCCTACCCTCAAGTGGTGCTATGTGTTTAAGGACTGGCTTCAATACCAGGTCGATAACCACATAGTCAGGCTGGGGCCAACCCCAAAACACATGGAGGGTGTCTTTGTGAGGTCCGAAAGCAGTAGCAACAGTGAAGGTGAGTGGCCGCACATTCCCAGCCGCGGATCCCATAATTACGACAACTGGATAGCTCTTATAATGGTTGCTTGTGCCCATGACATCATTTGGGAATTCATGAATCAAATGGAGCCTTTTGAAGCTGCGACCACCACCTCTGCATCATCATCTCAGCCGACCTCTTCCCATAAGAGCAAGCATCAACAGCGCAAGAAGAAGCAACGCGCCCTGCTAATGTCATTGCCGCCCCTCAGTATCGGCGACTTAATGACCCCTAAGATAGGGATCCCTCTAGAATCCACCCAGTGGTTGATGATTCATCAAGTGACAATCAAGTGTACTCTTCGGTTAACGTCGTTGAGTTGGTAAGCCCCTATATGACTCCCGACAAGGGGGAACGCCAGGCGGATCTCCCCAACATCCACAACCGATGTCATCTTCGATGGATCCATGACTATATGGGTTGTCGAGGTGCATTAGTTGGCACCTACTGCTAGGCTGTGCATGCCACTGAGACCGGACAGCAGGCCCAATGCAGAGCTCAGCACGTGCAGCCACTTCATCCGGTGTCATTAGGACCACCTCCACCACCGTTTGTGCTACTAGATCAGGAAGAACCACTTCGGCCGCACTGCGACCAGCTTCGAACCGATACAGGTCAACCTCAGTTTTTCAGACCTTTTTTGGAATCTAGTCTTCAGTATTCAACTAGTGAACATAGGAAGGTGCCCAACACCATCCAGCCGCTGGTCCAGCCGACATGGCCCACCATGCCTCCAATCGCATAGCGTCCTTCTGTAAGCAATAAATCTCATTTGTCATGGAAGAATGATGTTCTCAAGAATCTCGTTGGCATCCTAGAAGAACTTTCCATCCTTGAAGCCCTCCGCCTATCGTCAGACATGCACGGGGCGCTCGCTGAGACTTTAGAGATCCCATCTAGTTTGAGACGGAGGTAGCAGCTACATAAGCCTTTCACGCTGAAGCAGTTGAGACTATTGAATTCCAGGCCATCATTTCATTCTTATGAGAAGATTAAGGCTCTCCCGTACAGGGGAACATCTTCCCACTATACATCACTGGACAATTCCTCATCATGGAGGTTCGCCGTGGTCTCATTGACACTGGCTCCAGGATCAACCTTATCCCGATGCGGACACTGCAAAATCTAGGGTTATCTAAAGATGATCTAACTCCCTCCGATTTAAGGATATAGGGATATGACAAGATAGAAATAACCTTGGTCAGAAATATCCGTTTGAAGACTCAGTTCAGTGGCATAGTCGCTAGTACCGATTTCATGGTTGTCTCCCAGGACACCGCGTACAATGCATTGATGGGTCGGCCATGGCTCTACCTGTATGCGGCGGTCCCCTCATTGTATCACCAATGACTCAAGACCCCCTTAATAGTCTATTAGGTGTACACCATTGTGACACATATCCTTTCACCTCTTGTAAATCCCGTTATTTGGACACTGACTATAATAAGAGCAAGGATATGCAGATTCTGGAAAGTGAGGTTGAGCCCGCCTCGGTCACAAGTGACCCCTAGGAAGGTTTGGATGACACCTATGTCTTCCCAATCCATCGATTGGAGGCCACGACCCCGACATGGGGAAATGCTTTGTTGTCTATGGCACAAGAGGAAGGAATATTCCCAAGTCCAAGTGACGGCAGAAAATCACCTCGTAATTCTACACAAACCAGGATCGGGTGATCCCAAAGCCCCCTACCCCCATATGGTATCGGGATGTCTAGCTCATGGAAACAACAGTACATCATAAGTGTCTTTTTTTCTGAGCTGGAATTAACCCGCTCAAACCGACGCGCCACTACTGCTTTGATGTTATCATGTGTGGCCCCATGGGCCAGAGACCATGTGGGATTGGATCGACTACCTTCATTGCTATGGTCTCAGTGGCGCATGAGTCTCCTGATGTGATGACCAATGCCACTCAAGTTGGAACCGGCCTCCCATCAGGGTCTGGTGGCTTAGAAGAAACTTCCCCCACATAAGATCCGTCCATAATTGCAGAAGAGGATATAAAGGATACTCCCCTTTCTTTTCAAAAAGGCGTCTCTACCACAGTCGATGAACTGGTACAGGTGAACCTTGGTAGCGAGGAAGATCTGAGACCCACATTGATCTGTGGCGCCATGTCCCTCGAGCAGCAGCAGCGGTACATGAACTTCCTTAAGCAGCACAGTGATGTGTTCACTTGGAGTTACGATAAGATGCCAGGACTAGATCCCCAGGTAGCCATCCACCACCTTGGTCTCCCGACAATCCATCGTGGGTTCAAGCAGCCTCCTAGAAAGATGCACCTTTCTCATGGTGCCATGTTTGAGGCCTAAGTTGACAAGCTCATCAAATCCAACTTCGTCAAGGAGGCCTAGTACCCCAAGTGGCTAGCCAATATAATGTTAGTCAGAATGAAGAACAGACATATCAGAGTCTGTATCGACTTCCGAGATCTCAATCATCACTATATGAGGGTTGATTTTCCCCTTCTAGTGACCGAATTGTTGATCGACGCTACAACCGGGTTCCTAGCCCTCTCCTTCATGGAATATTACTCTGGTTATATTCAGATCTGGATGGCCCCTGAGGATGATGATTCTACCGCTTTCAAGGTTCCCCAAGATAATTTTCGTTACCAGTTTATGCCCTTTGGCCTGAATAATGAAGGTGAAACCTATCAGTGGGCCATGCATCGCATATTTAAGCCAATCCTCAGGAGTTTTGTGTAATGATCTGTGGACGATATGGTGTTCAAATATCGCGAGTTCCAGGACTATCTCAAGGATCTTGGGAAAGTGTTTGGCTTCCTCTATTCCTGCCACTTGAAGATGAACCCATTGAAGTGTGCCTTTAGGTTCACCTCTGGGAAGTTTCATGGCTGTTTTGTCAGGTACTGAGGCATTGAGATCGACCCGGAGAAGATCAAGACCATCAGCCAGATGCCTCCCCCAAGAAATATTCGAGATCTTTGAGGTTTTAAAGGCCACTTAACCTACATATTCCGATTCATTACAAATTTTTCTAGAAAGTGTAAGCCCTTTTCTCAGCTAATGAAGAGAGGCTTTTCCTATTAAAGGGACGAAGAGTTCCAGGCCACCTTCGAGGAAATCAAGTAGTATCTACTCCAGCCTCTGGTCTTGATGCCACCCATCTCCGAAAAGCCACTGATCCTCTATGTCACTGCCCTGGATTGATCTCTCGGTGCCCTTCTCGCCTAGAAGAATATTGAGGGGACAAAGAATAGCCTCTACTACCTCAGCCGCATGCTCCTCGATACGAAGACCATATACTCCCCCCATAGAGAAGAGCTGCCTTGCGCTCGTATTTGCTGTACAGAAGTTACGACAATACCTGCAGCACCATGAGGTACAGCTAGTCTCCTTGGTAGACCTGCTGAAGTACATTCTGAATCTCCCCATGTTGACTGGCTGACTAGCACGATGGGTGGTAATCCTCCAGCAGTTTGACATCAGGTTCGCGCCTCAGAAGGATATCAAGGTGCAGGCATTGGCAGACTTCCTAGCTGCCCATCCAACCTTCGCGGATCAGTACTTGGACCTGGATTTTCTTGATGAGGCAATCCTATCAGTCGATCATGTTGTCCCATGTTGGAAAATGAACATCGACGGTGATTCTCGGATCCCCATTGGTAGGAGGATCAACAATCCTAGGCTCAATAGAGTGGGCATGGGTATCATATTCATCACCCCGGAACAAGTTGTTCCATCGTACTCATTCTTGTTGTCATAAGGATGAACTAATAACAAGGAAGAGTATCAAGCTGTCATCACTGGCCTCAACCTGGCCCCTGAGATCGATGTTCCCCGTTTGCACATGAAAGTGGATTCCAAACTAGCCATCAAGCAAGTCTATGGAGAATATGTTGTCAGGAAGCCAGACCTCATGCTATTGTTGGAGTGAACCCTCCATCTAATGTATAAGTTCTCTTCTCAGACAGAGGTTACCGATGTCCCTCAGTCATAGAATGGTTGAGCAGACACTTTCACCGGCTTAGCTGCATCACTTGCAGAGCCCGAGCAGGATGATCTGATTATCCATGTGGCGCACCGGAGGGTCATTGCCCCTGTCACCCCAGAGGATGACGATGACCTACGAGTAAGCTACCTTACCGCCAGATCCACCTCATCGGGAGCCCCAGGTTCTTCAGCTGTGGTGGTTGAAACGAAACCCGACTAGAGAGCCCCTTTTGTCGAGTTTCTCCAAAATGGTTGCCTCCCGGCTGATCGGGCTGAGTACAAGCGAATCTGATGCTGTGCACTATAGTTTACCCTCCATATTGGTCCCAGTCTTGAGAAGATCCTATATAATCATGTTTTCAATGGTGTTCACCTCTTTTTCATTCAAAGAGTCGATATTTCTCAATTCATGTAAGAGGTTCAGGCCGGTTCCTGTAGTGCCCACCAGGCTAGGCCGAAACTGTCCCATCAAATCTGAAGACTGGGGTACTTTTGGCCCTCTATGATCCATGATTGTATCCAGTTTTCCAAGAGATGTCACGCGTTCCATGTTCATGCTAACTTTTTGCATCAGCCACCGAAACCTCTCCACTCCACCATGTACTCTTGGCCATTTGGGGTTTGGGGCTAGATGTTGTGGGACCATACCCATTGGCAATAGCTCGCCAATGCAGGTTCATCCTGACCACAACATATTTCTTTTCCAAGTGGGACGAGGTAGTTCCAATCATGGAGGTCAAGGCTTATTCCATCGTTGACTTTGTGAGCTCTGATATCATCCACCGATTTGGAGTCCCTCATGTTTTCCTCATCGATAATGACACCAACTTCTGAGCAGTCAAGCTAAAAAATTTGTATGCCAAGAACAATATCTATTTGAACCATACCTCCCGCTACCACACGTAGGAAAATGGGAAGATTGAGGCATTAAATAAAACCCTCTCTAACATTTTGTCGAAAATGGTTGTTCAAAACAAGAAGTGTTGGCCGGACAAGCTCCTCAACGCCCTCTGGGCCTATCGGGCGACGACTCACAATTCCACCTAGGTGACCCCGTATTCCCTGGTGTACGGAGTTGAGGTTATCCTATCCATTGAGATCCAGCTGCCTTTGTTACACACTGTGGTCTATGACTAGTAGATGCCAGATAAGATAGCCGAAATCCATCTAGATGAATTAGAGTCACTTGACGAGAATAGGCTTCGCGCCCTGCACAATCCAGAAGGAATTAAAACAATATGGCTAGAGCCTTCAACAATAAGGTTCGCCTCTACTATTTTCTGCAAGGAGACCTAGTATTGGCCCTCTGAGCACTAATGATCCCAGGCAGGAAACCACCAAAGTTGGATCCCAAATGGGAATGACCTTACATAGTCCATAGGGTTTACCCCAACAAATCATACTCCTTGGTAACCTTGGATATAGAGCGTAAAACTCCTCCCACCAATGCCAAATTCCTCATGAAATACTTTTCCTGAGCCCCTAGGCCCTACACGACCTTAAAATGGATGGTCCTGCATGACCCTAAACGGCAAGATGGTCCCGCATGACATTAAACTGTAATGTCCCGCATGACTTTAAACTACGCATCGTCCGACATGATGTTGAAATGAATCTTGAGGACTATGTGTGGCTTCATTTCCATCCTTATGGGATACGTAGGAACGCTCAGACGCCTCATTTTGAGCCCATCCCCAAACTCTTCTCTTCGGTTATCCCCCTGGGTATAGTTCTCTCGGAGGATCCTTGCATGATATGGGCTTCCTCATCCCCACTCATACAAGGGTTATAATGGTCGGACCATGTTCCCACTCCCATTATTCTATCTTCCCACGTCCTCACCGAAATACGTTAAACTGAATGGCCTTCAATAACTATGTATGGATTGATTCCCATCCTCATATAATATGTAGGAACATCAGGACATTTCGACTGTCAGCCCAGCACACACGTCAGAATCTTCCCCCCAGGTCAAGATGTTTGGAAAATATGCAAACTTTTTCCCCAATTCACGTCGATCTAACCTCGATATGGCAATATGTACAGCTCCCTGGAGACGTTAACCTCTTTTAGAGATGAGTAGAGTTATGCTTCACCCACTCCTTGATTGGGATTCCATCACCTTACTCGTCTGGAAGGGACCCTGAATGGTATGGATGCTAGGCATAAGGGCACTCTTACCACTTCGGACCAACACCCTTGAGGATGTCAAGAAACAAACCGATAAAAGTCTCATGTTTTGAATATGGTCAGCGGTCGATGCTCAGTAGTTGCACCCATTTCAGGCCACTATAGATACGCTATGTTTCGAACATGGTCAACAGTTGTCTTGGTTCATTAAGGCCACCCCAAGATGTCCCAAACATCAAGTTTAGTGGATCATTATTCCCCATTGTATCTACAAGAGATGAACTCTTTCTAGGAGATGCCACCTATCAGGGCCCTTGGCCTTCCCAGGTCCCCCAGCCCAAGTTCTCTATTATGGGATTTTGCGGTGTGGTGTGGTATTATGTCCCCATTCACATCAGGTTTCTCACCGTGTCATTCACATCCCCGGATGAGACACCTTATCCCCTCTTTGTCCTCACTGCAAGATTCTAAACTTCAAGTTGGTCAGGCCTTCCTGACCAAGGCCCAGCCTCAGGCCCCTTGGCCTTCTTAGGGACCTCGACATAAGTTCTCTCTTATGGGATTGTGCGGTGTGGTGTGGGATTATTTCTTTATTCATGTAAGGTTTCTCACCGTGCCGTACACATCCCCGGATAAGACACATTATCCCCACTTCTTCCTCACTGCAAGACATTAAAGTGCATGTTGGTCAGGCCTTCCTGACCGAGGCCCAGCCTCAAGCCCCTTATACTTCTGAATGCCCCTAGCCTAGGTTCTCTTATGGGAGTGTACAGTGTGGTATAGGATTATGTCCTCATTCATGTCGGGTTCTCCATTTATCCTTCCGACGCATTCGTTGGGACGCGCCCCCTCATGAAAGCGTCAGAAAAAAAGGATCCTTATCTAAGTTGGAAGGTAACAGAGTTGAAGATGATAATGAATCTGATGTTATCTTTTCATTTGCCTCTTATTTAAATTAACTCTCTTCTTTGTCAGCCTCATTCTTTTTCTTCTTCCTCTTATTATTTTTCTTCTTTTTTGTTCTTCTTCTTCCTCCTCCTCTTCATCTTATTGTTCTTCATCTTATTATTATTATTATTCATCTTCTACTTAATCAAATTATTTCTACAAGTTTTACATTATTTTTAGACCACCTCTACCAACCTTATTAACATATTATCATTTTTCCTTCCAAGCATTCTGTATACATTCAAGAACTGAAACTGTAACATATTCAATAACCACTTTCCTTTACACTTTTCATCCAATAAAGTAACTATTAATGATATAATTTATGTTCTATATAATTTTATTTTGGCATTTGGATGTTATTTATTTTCATGGGAAGCATTTCTGAAATATAAATCTGGATACAGCATAGATAATGGATAAATTTATTAGATTGTATTCTTTGAATATTTCTTAAAATAATTCATCATTTTGTCTACAATTTTTTCCAATATCAAAAATTTCTTCCACTTCATCCTCCTTTCATCCACCATTAACGGATCATCAATGATAATCTTTAAGGCTAATGCCTCATCCTTATAAATCTCAAATTTGAGATCCCATGGTTTCTTCGTTGCCATATGTTCCATGAACACATAGAATCATTTATCAGTCATTCTTATTTATTTATTATGTTTTTTAAAATGATAACAATAAAAATTTATTTTATCTATAACAATATCTACAGTTCTTGTTTTTTGAGATTCAGACTCACATCTATTTAGTTAGTTGGTAAACATTTTCAACTTTTAGTTAACGATAAACTTCACCCTTGAAATTTTTTCTTCATCGATAAAATAAATATTTTTCCGCCATTAACAAGTCTAATTATGAATCCTGAAATATTCTATACAGTTATAAGAAAATTTATTTATAAAATAATGAAACATTAACTTCATTTACTTCATAAGTGAATTCATAATCACTTCCATAGTAATGAATGTAAACTTCCCTAGGTTAATTTTCTTCATTTTCATGAAAATATCTAAAAAAATGATGTTTGAAACCTTTAGGGTATCCATTTCCCTCTTTTAATGGTTGGAGATAAACATTAATCCATAACATTATTACTCTTGTGTCTATTTTTAGTTGAAAAAAAGTCGTTAATTTCTCATAATATGGAAACAAAAATGCTTTGGACTACAATATCAGGAAACACCAATGATTATCAGGTAACCTATGAGACTAGAGATAAGATTCACCCTAATAAGGAAAACTAATTAATTTTAAGAATTTTTGGTATGAAAGATTATACCTTTTATAAAAAAGAGTAAATTCCTCTTCTTCATTGTCATATTCTTGTAGAAACTCAATAGAAACGTAAAATTATCTTATAATATTTGGGTAATATAGGTCAAAATCCTTATCATATTTTTCAATGAAAAATATCTCAAAACCTTGGAAATTAATGATCCTTCTATGAATAGATTCATTCTTTTATTATTATTCCATCTCAATATGATATTCTCTAAAAAATCATATTTTCATGAAATTTCCCACAGTTTCCTTATGACTGAAGTTTTTACTGGCAGTCAACTGAATAGATTAATATTAGAGTGAGAACATAAAAGATGGAAATATTTCATGAAAAAATACTTAAAAATTCGATATGGGACAATGGGTGACAACCCTTATATAGAAATTTGGAGAAGATTCATCTTCATGATTAATTTCAATAGTTAAGATTAAAATCCAATTCCGATCTAATGATCGAGATTTAAATAAATAATATTTTGAAATAAAAAATTGAACTCATAATATTTTTTAGTAAAAAAATTCACTGGAGTATTTAATAGAATGATTATAAAACCACTAGTTTTTACCAAAATATGAGTTTCTAAATATTAAATAATAAGTACCAAAGAATTATATATAAAATAAAGTTAAAGAGATATTTAAAAACTAATAGAAGAATACAATTCAAAGTAGAAAATATTCCATGGTATGATAAACCTTTTCTTAATAGCTCTTGTAACATATAATTATTTCGATAAATTTTATAACAAAAATATTGTTTGGAAAATTTTTTATGATTTTTAAATATGGGGAACCTTTTTGAAAAATTTTGACAAATAAATAAAGAAATAATTTTGAGTATTCAATTTTTTTGAATAATATTGACTCTAAAAACTCAATGTTTTGTCAATAAATATTTGGATAACTAATGGATTTAGAAAATTAAACATACATGTACTCTCCCGTTGAAATGGTGTTCCTTAATGTTTGTAAAATTGTTAACAAGATTCAGATATGAATAATCCCTTGATATTTATAATTCATTACTTATGTTTAATGTATTCAAATATATCATAACTTTTGTGACTAGTAAAAATATCAGCAAGTTGATCATGCATTCCAGTGAATTGAAATATTATATCTCATTATTTTTTAATAACCATGGAATGTTTTTCTTACGTAGATTTCCTTAGTTTATGAGTGATTTGATTGGTTTTTACTTAGGAAAATTGTAATTGTGTTATCACAAAGTATCTGAGTTTTTTTATAACTCATTCCATATTAAGTGACTGTGTGTTCCATCCATAAATGATGAGTAAAAAAATTCCATTATTTATATATTCTACTTTAAGTGTGAAAATTGTTATTGGGTGCAGTTTCACATAAGAATAAGAAACTAAAGACTTTTTATGAGATTAATTTTTTCTAATGTACTATTTATATCTATTCTACTTTCACCAAAGTCATCGTCTGAAATACTTTTTATTCCAAATAATTTCCAGATGAAGAGAATAATATGAAATCCATAATTCTCATAAGATAATGAGATATTCATTTATCATCTTTAATATGGTAATATTTTGGATTTTATTGATATCTATTACATAATAATAATGAAAACATTAAATTAGGATGAATACCTATTATGTAAAGTAAACTTCCAATCATAACACAAATTGTCTTTTGTTCAACTAGTTTCTCATTTTTATTAGGATATAAATTGTTTAATGTTTTGGTAATAGTATGACTTCTTTAACTGTTGGCATAACCGAATTTCATAAGCAAATATTTTATATTATAATGTTGATATATAAAAGTTCCTTCTCTTTTGTGTGAAATTGGAAAACCTAGAATGTATGTTATCTCACCCATCATTCTCATTTCAAACTCAGGTTTCATAAGATCCAAAAAAGAATCTGTTAATTATTTTTCAGTTGAACCATATATAATGTTATCATCATAAATATGCACAATCCTAATATTTTTATTTACTTTGTTTATAGAAAGATTTGGATATGTATCTCCCTTTAAAAAATTTATTTTGTAAAATAAACACTTTAGCATATCATACCATGATTTAAGAGCATGTTTATATCTATAAAGTGTATTGGTGTGCTTATAAACATGTTTTTTATGATTATATTTTCAAAACATGATGGTTTTTTTACATAAATTTCCATGTGAACATATCCATTAAATAAAGAACATTGCACTTAAATTTAAAATAGTTTAAAATTAAAGAATTTTTCATAAGCTAGACATATTCAAATTACCTCAAGTATTTCAACTAGAGCATAAGTATCTTCATATTATATTTATTAATATTGATTATAACCCAAATCTAAAAAGTAATGATTTATTTCTGACTGTTATACAATTTTGAACACTTATTTTAGAAAACTCATTTTATTTCAATTATAAAATTATCATAAAACATTTCAACTAGATTCTAAACTGGGTTCCCTTCAAACACATTGATTTCATAATTAATTTACTTTATACAGTCCTCATTAATTAAAGCCTCATCAGGATTATTATGTTCGAATTAGGATAAGAAATATAGATGTTTGACTTTATTTCTAAAAGAAAATCCTATCATATGTTGTTTATCTACATCACCAATGATGTTGTCACTAGGAGGATTTCTAAGAAACAAACGATTTAAAATATTTACAAAACTCTACTCTAAAATAATAGCATGAACATATTCTTAAAAACTAACTTTAAAAATATATTCTGGATTTTCTTCTCATGAGAATAATTTTATAACATATGTTTAAAATTTGTTTTAGAAACCACGTATGATGATGTGGGTTCGGGTTTCCTGAAAACAAAGGGCCTAGTTTCATAAAATTTAACATGTATTATTTCCCCAAAATTATATGTATTTTAAAAAAATAATATAAGATTTACTAGTTGTGTAATAAAAAAAAATATTCATTCATTATATTTTGGAGAAAATTATTGTAAGTTGTCTTTATAATTCATAATGAAAAATTTTCATCCAAAAACATTGAATTAAGACAGTTTTGGTTTCTTCCCATCCACAAATAGTTAATAGTTTTTTAATAAAAGGTCTAATTAAAACAAAATTTTTTGTTAAACTAGATATACGAATAGCCTTAGTATTTTTTTAGAAACTGATTATTACTCATCATGGTTCTAGTTATCTCTCAAATAACTATATTTCTTATTTCGACTACACCATTTTTGGTGGAGTTATAGGTTTCAAAAATTTATGTATAATACTATTATTACTACAAGAAGATTCAAAATCATAATGTTCAAATTCTACAATATGATCACTATAAATATTTATCTAGGATATTTTTTTCTAATATTTAACTCTGGATAAAAATGTTTTAAATAACTATAGGTTTTGGATTCCCTTATTAAAAAATAAATAAAAATTATATATAGTGTAGTCATCAGCTAAAATATATACAATGTATTTTCAACCAATACCTATTTTTTAGACTAAATAATCCCGTGTGAACTAATTGAGAAGCCTCATAAGTTGAGACTTCACTAATTGATTTAAAACATGACTTATGTTGCTTTATATATTGATAATGACCATACAACATTGAATTATCAAACCTATGTTCTGGTTCATCCATAAGAATTTATTTCT
This sequence comes from Viscum album, assembly GCA_963277665.1. Lineage (NCBI taxonomy): Eukaryota > Viridiplantae > Streptophyta > Magnoliopsida > Santalales > Viscaceae > Viscum > Viscum album. The sequence continues at coordinate 1,382,502,258 of OY728164.1, forward strand.
TATTCAATATAGTTAATGATATATGTTTATAGTGTCCTATCATTCAATTCCACAAACAAGATTGATATTCCCCAGTAATATTTCAAGGTAAATCTTGGCTCTTATTGTAATCAATTTTTAAAGGCTAAGCACTCTCATTCCAATTTAAAGAAATAATAAATTCATATTTTGAACTACAAAGAGTGAATTTTTCATTCTAAAATATGAAAATATAACCATCATAAAATAATTGAATTATAATTTTATGTTTTATCTTATGTCTTAAAAAAATAACACATTTAAAATTAATTCTTCTTGAAGAAGAAAAACATTATATATTGAAATGATTTCTCCTCGAGCATTATCCCTGAAGGGTACCTTGAAAATTTTCATCTTTATGATGTCCTTAAAGAAATTATTATTACCTATCATATGTACTAAATATGTACCAAGTTTTATTTTTTGTTTTTACTTTCTCTATTTTCCTGAAACCAAAAATATTACTATTTTGGGACCTGAACATTCTTGTGTATGGTGTTGTTAGAAAATAATATTTTATGTAGCCACATTTTTCAAATGTTACCATGTTGAGAAAATTATATTTCATTTTAATGAAATTATTTTTGAAAACCGAATATTTGATCTCCATATAAAGAACATTATTTCTTACAAGTTCCAACAAATTGTCATTTCGTGAAAAATAGATTACATTTTGGGAATAAAAATTATTATTAAAAAAGGAATTTTATGAGTGAGACCCATTCCATGAATATCATTAGGAGTTTAATTTGTTTTACATTTTGTAAAAAAATTCCATTCTTGTAGTAAGTTTAGAAAACAATTTCTTGAAACTAATTATTTTAGATTTTAGTTAACAACTATGTTTTTATATTTATTATAAATAGTTTAGGAACTATTTTTTATAAAAGTAGTTTGTATTGTATTTTTCTCATTGACAGTTTTCTCATGATCTTCAGAATGATTTTATTTTCAAAATTAGTTCTATCAAGATATTTAGAGAGATATGATATTTCTGTAATTACAATAGTTATTATTGAATATTTAATTACATGTTTTTCTTTATTAGTAACTTGTTTTTTTATTAGTTTTACCATTTTCATTACTAATAATTTTTTCAAACCCAAATACTTCATCAACACATGGTAGATTTTTATTCTTTTAATATGAGGAATATTATTTTTTAGAAGATGTAGAATTTTTTCTCATCCTTATTATCAAGATAATTATAATATAATGAAAACATTTTAAGGGAATCAGAAGTGTGTACTGTTGAAATAAGACATTTTTTTACCAAACGTTTTTATAAAAATTAAAAAATATTCTTCTATCCATAACTTCCATTCTGTGAAGAATTTTTAGATGAACTATCACCTCCATTTTCACTCCAATTATCAAAATCATTCAAAAAATTCTTTCTTTTATGATTTAATAATTCTTATAATTTCCTGAATTTATTTGTTTTTATTCCTTATTTTTCAGCTTTGGAAAATCTGGTTACATGTTTCTTTTCTTCAATCATTCATAATATATAAATTCATTAGAATCTTTATTTTCATTATTTTCCTTATGATTTTTTTGTATATATTTTGAAATTCCTTTTTCAAAAAATTTTAGTCACCATTCTAGCAAGATTTTATTACTCTTTCTTTGGAGGTGCTCAACAAATAGAATCATATTCAATGACCACATTCATTTTCATTAATGATTTCATAATTTTTTTAGTCGAATGGGAAGTATTAAAAACATTATTTTTTTTCAAAAGTACCTATCCATTATAATTTTTCATTTTCTCACCATCTATTTTCAATCTACCATCATATTTCATGAGAGTTCCAATAAGATCATCAAGAGTTATGTTTTTAATCTTCCTTGTATCATCTAAAGATTTCCTTAGGGATCCCCATTCATTAAAAATGATTTAAATAATATTTTAAACCATTATTACATCTATAATATCCTTCTATCCAATATATTGTAAACTATTATCAATAGTTACAAATCAGGGATAAATTTTCGGTATAGATTCTCCAGGTAATAAATCAAAGGCTTGACAGTCTATTCTCATCATAGATCTTCTAGTTTCCAAAACATTCATAGTTCCAATGTGAGTTACACAAATATTTTTCATGTTCTATTAGAATCCTCAAATGATGAAATTTGGATTTATATATATATATTCATGGAACAGAGTAGAGTATTCCATAATCTATAAGTTAGTTGACATTCTTGTGTTTTGTGATGAGTAAATGTTGTAACATAATTCTTAGGAATATTATAATTTCCAGTAAGCATAAAAAAATAATCTACTAAAGTATCGATAATAAATTTTTTAATTATATCTCTCTAGTACTCATAGTAATTTCCACCAAAGATAGGTTGTCGAATGGGATTCTTATTTTCAATCATGCCAACATTAAGACCATATATCTTATCAAAAGATAAAATTATTTTCTAAAATCATTTTAGTGTAAAAAACATATAAACAGTGAGTTTATAAAAAATATAATAAATATAATGTTGATAGAATAAGTAAATACATATTAAAAATCTAAAATTAGAACCTTATTTGATGATAATTGTTGAATCCCATGAGTTTAAGATGGATAAAAGATGGGGTAAATTGTATTTTAATTTGTTTTAACTAAAATAAAAATCAATTCCTTTTATGTAAAAATGATCTGACTCATATATTTTCTGATGATCTATGTAAATAAATTAGTACTAAATACAATCTGATTATATTAGTGTTTTTTTATCAGTATCATAGACACAAAGACAAAAATGTTTCTTGGCAACGAGCTTGTACCCTAGTGGTACAGGCTCCTGCTAGGCATCCAAAAGTCCCGGGATCAAATTCGGGCAGGGACTAATTTCCGAGTCGATAGCAACACTGTAGAAGTACTGTAGCAGCGGCGGAACTGTAGCGGTCACAACACTGTAGCGATGGAGGCACTGTAGCAGGAACTGTAGTAGTGACAGTACTGTAGCAGGTACTGTAGCAGTCTGGGTACTGTAGAAGTACTATTCACTGAGGGGCTCTTTCTGCCAAAAAATGGGCTTCCAAGCCTCGTCTTCAGGCCACATGTCCTTGGGCCTTCGGGCTATGTAATGGGTCTCCCTCTAACTAGTCTAAAGAGGACATTGCTTTAAATAATAAATTGAGGCTTCAACCCCAACATTTAAAAAAAGACCAAAATGTTTCTCAGAAAGATAAGGACAAAAATAACATTTTACCAAACATTCACAATGTAAAGTAAAATATGTATAAACCAAAAATATGGAATCATATAATAGTAAATAGGACATTCAAGCTTTAATAATAGAATCCACTCTTTAGCCATAAGAGATAAAGTAGTCCGAAATTATAACTAATGGAATCTATAGTATTATACATATTATACAATTTTTCTTTACTTACCCGGACATCCCTTGATATGATGATTGTATCTATATTTTCTAATCCCATGGAATCCCTCAATATGATTATCATACTCTACCTTCCTAACCTTGGAATCCCTTGATGTGATGATTTTACTCCATATTACTTACCTCTGAATCCCTTAATCCAATTGATCAGATTTACATTCAAATCCCTCAATCACTACCACGATTAGATAGAGTATAAACAATAAAATATTTCAATAGTAATTTACAACCCATAAAATTATTCCATAGAACTTAAACTCTCAAAATTTTTACAAAACATCATAATGGTTGTTCACACGGAGTAATATTTAGACTACTTGAGTTGAAAATTCATAAACTCTAGCTTTTCAACTAGACTACTATTTGTATTTGATTCCCTAATAGTCATGTTCTTAAGTTGGTTTCAACATCATAAAAAAATTTATTTTTATAGTTCATAATGATCTTGATAATGAATTTGAAATATAATAATTTTTTTGTTTGATATCATATAGTTTTATAACCATTATAATGTTATCTTGTATTCTATCTAATTGAAACCAACCTATATACTCTGATTATAATATTTACATCAACACACATCTGAGGCCTTTCCCTGAAGCATCAAAGAACACCACATATGATGCCCCTTCTTCTTGTAGTCTTAGCACTAGGGCACTAACCAGCTTCTCCTTCAGATAGCTGAAGGCTACCTCACACTGCTCACTCCACATGAAAACCTAATCCTTCTTGTTCAAGGCTGTCAAAGGGGCTGAAACTTAGGAGAAGTTGGGTACGAACCTCTGGTAGTAACCTGCCAACCCAAGGAAACTACGAACCTTTGTAACATTATTGGGTACTGCCCAAGAAACAACTGCTTCAACCTTTTATGGGTCCACTGGTACCCCTTTTTGGACACTACGTGCCCAAGAAATTGTACTTCTCGCATCTAGAACATGCATTTCTACAACTTCCCATAGAGCTGGTGTTGTCGGAGGACCTCCAAAACCGTCATCAAGTGCCCCGTGTGGTCCTCCTATGATCGTGAATAGATCAGGATATCGTCGATGAACACAACTATGAACCAATCTAGGTACTCCCAAAATATGGAGTTCATAAGCCCCAAGAACACAAACGAGGCGTTCGTAACACCGAAAGGCATGAATACAAACTCAAAGTGTCAATATCTGCACCTGAAGGCCGTTTTTCGGATATCGCCCTCTTTCACCCTCAACTATTGATACCTAGACCATTGGTCGATCTTTGAGAACCATCCTATGCCTTTCAGCTGGTTGAAAAGATCATCTGTCCTCAGAAGAGGGTAGCGATTCTTGATCGTCACCTGATTCAGCCTCATGTAGTCTATGCACAACCTGAGACCACCATCTGCCTTCTTTGTAAACAATTCTAGAGCACCCCACAATGAAACACTTGGTTGAACATAACCCCTCTTCATCAGATATTCAATCTGAATCCAAAACTCCCATAGCTCCAAAGTTGCCATCCGGTAAGGAGCCATCGAAATTGGATGAGCACCAAGCTAAAAATCTATCCCAAAATCGATATCATGTCTAGGGGGTAGAGTTGTTACATCCTCAGGAAAGATTTCCATAAACTCGCTGATGATTCCTGGAACCTCTACCATCTCAGCATCTATTGACTCTACTGACAGCTTGGCTAACAAAGAGAGGAGGGGTTCCTCTCACCTGCTGCCCTTCTGACTGCTCCGGTTGCCGGTGAAAGTAACACGTCGGCCACCCAAGCCTGAGAACACAACCCTTCCTCAGAGGCAGTCGATGACGGAACACACAAGGAACAGCCAGTTGATCCCTAGGATTACATCGTACGGTTGTATTTGTAGCAGTACCAGATCCCTGACCGACTGATGTGGCCCTATCATCAGTATACATCCTGTAAAAACATATAAAAAGTTGATCTGACTTCTAACGGGTGTGCTTAGCACCAGGGGCACTGGAAGTCTCATGGAATCTATACCCAAAGAATGGGCTAGACTGGGTGTAACGAAGGAGTGAGAAGCTCCGGTAACGAACAAGGAATAAGAAAGGGTACTAAACAAACTGATTGTACCTCGAACGACCTCCGGTCTTACTGGGAATGTTGCCTTTGCAGTGTGAAACTGGCCACGCCCAACTTCTCTGCCTCTCGGTTGTCGGCCACCTCCTCGACCATGCCCTGGTCGGGGTCCCTGAGGAGCGCCCTGAGGTCGGCCTCCCCTTGCAACGTCTGCCCTCGGAGGAGAAGGAGCTCGTTGCCCCTACTGCTGGAAGGGCCTAGCTGGAAGCTGTTGCTGAGGCGGGTGCTGAGCCTGTCCACCACTTCCATACTATACTCGGTCTGGGCCCTGATTCCGGAGATGTCCATGGCTCCCACAGACGAATCACCTTAGTCCTAGGCCCAAATGGAAAGGGAGAGGACCGGGGGATCGGAACTGGAACTGTTGTGGCCTACTCCCTGCTGGTCGGAACCGAGAGGGTCCTAATACTGGTGGTCTGGTGCTGAAAGCCTTCCCCTTCGATGATCCCAGATGGATACCCTCTCGTGTCACACTTCCTAGATCATGCATCCTCCCTACCACTTCGTCCTTCTTCTGGACCTCCATGTATGTCGGGAGGGTGGAGGGAGTAACAGCGTACTGGAGGGAGGGTCGGAGGGCCTCCTCTAAACGTCTCACCCGAGACTCCTCGTCTGGAAAGAGGTCTGGAGAAAATTGTAGGAGGTCCTTGAACTTTATTCACATCTTTCTAACGGACATAATCCCTTGATGGAGGGAGAGTAGCTCCTGCCACTTCTCCACCTTCATCGTGGAAGAGAGGAATTCCGCCCGGAACTCCTTCTCGAAATCAGCCCATCCCACCTCAGACTCTCTCCTCTCCCCCAGGTAAAGTGTGCACCACTGACGCGCTACTCCCCGCATCTAGCTGATGGCCAGAGGAACCCAGTACTTAGGCGAAGACCGAATCAGGCCGAATTCTATCACTAGCTCTTCTAGCCAGCTTTTCGTCTTCATGTCAGAGGTGCTGCCCTCATACTTCTCGAGGGTCTGTCGCTGGAAGTCTCGAAGCGTCTTCTTCCACTGGTCATCTGCCTCCTCTCGATCAGCCCTCTGCTGATCGGCCAAGTCAACCTCGTGGGCCTCGATCATCCATACAAATCGTTTTCATCTCCCGGGTGCCATAGCTGCAAGGTAAACAAGGAATGCCTAAGCCCATGTAGTGCATAGTATTTGTCCTTAATAATTCTTAAACTTCTTATTTATTTCAAATTCACAAAACACCCCAGAAACACAAGAACACAAGTAATTATGATGCATGTACCTTTCCTAGGGTCTCTACTCTGCGATCAGCGTGGCCTCACTTGGTCGTTTGGTAGGTCCAGAGTCCTTGCATCAGATCACAGGGGGCACTAAAATCCTATGTCCTAGCTGGTCTTCCCTGGCCTAATTCACACACCAAGGTTGGATTAAGTCTTCTTGATTTGGGAACCTTCTCATAATGGGATTCTTAACTCCAAAAAGTTTTATAATAATTCCTTACACAACGCTGATAATGTTTTGAACTGGATAAATTTTTTTGACAAGCCCTGGATTAAGCCTTCCAGACTTACTCTCATTTGGCGTCTTGCCTACAATAGGGTCCCCACTGATGCTTGTCTTCAAAGATTTGGCATCCAACTTTGTTCAAAATGTCGTTTTTTCAATCAGCATAGAGAAGATACTAACCACCTATTTCAATCTTGTGCTACTGCCACTGCTCTTTGGAAATATATTTTTGATGCTTTTGATTGCAGATGGCCGATTTATAACTCTATTGATGATCAGATTAAACGTTGCGTTGCTATGGACTCCTCTCACCAAATTAAAAATTTGTTCCTAGCTGGGGTTGCTGAGCTGATTCATGTGATCTGGTATGATAGAAACTCTATTCTTCATAATAATTGCTCACACAACACTAATGCAGGTAAAATGAGAATTCTCATTGCTATTCGGGAAGCCGCTTTGATCCAGAATTGTCCCTGCAACAATTCGGTGGCGGACTTTATGATCCTTCGCCGTCTTCAAGTTGAAGCCATTTTCTTGAAACTGTTGCGCACCCTTGAGATCTTCTGGAGACCTCCATTTCCAGGTTGGATTAAAATCAATGTGGATGGCGCCTCTAAAGGAAATCTAGGTCCTGCGGGATGTGGAGCTGTCTTCAGAAATCATCATGGTCACATCATGGGATGCTTTTTTGGAGGATATGGTACTGCATCCTCACTTGAAGCTGAGATGCTAAGTGTTATTCATGCCATTGATTTCGCTCTTCGTCATGGGTGGAACAACTTATGGATTGAGAGTGACTCTACCACTATTGTTCAAGCCATTTGGAAGGGAGATTTTCATCTTGCTTGGCCGATTACTACACACTGGATTAATTGCCTCCAATCTCTCCATGACGTCAATTACATTGCAACTCATACTTATCGTGAAGTGAATAGGGTTGCGGATGCTCTTTCTAACAAAGGCATTAATCAGGCAATAACTTGGATGGAGGAGCTCCCAGAAAACCTGATTCCGTTGCAAGTCAAAGATTGTAATTTGATCCCGTCTTTTAGACTCTTGTAATCTTTCTTTTTGCTAAAAAATTTGCTTTGGTCTCTTGACCAAAGCGCCACCTTCTCAAAAAAAACACACCAAGGTCACCCAACAATGTCGCCCTACCATCCCATGCAATCATCACTATGCCTAACTTCAGACTCCATCCTATCTCTCAAACCTACCTTTGATACCATTCTGTCATGACCCACCTTCACCAAAAGGAGGGAAGGGTCAGTAGATTGTCAGGCCCTTCCTTCTTTAAGTTGAAGGAGAGATAATGACCCCCGAAACCCGCCTTCAATAGGTCCCAGAGTGGTGACCAGCACCAAGGGTATACAATCACAAACTAAATGGAAGGCATTACCCTTTTTCTTTTAATAGGATCGGGAGATATGATAGTAAATCCTACAACACCAAGATTTAAAGTAAAAAATTAAAGCCAAGAACCATACCCAATGCATGTTACACTAGTAAAAATCCACAATGTATAGGAGACTACAAGGAAAAGTACCAAAAGAAAGAACAACAGTAACAACAATGATCTATCACAAGGTCTGAGTTAGTACAGCCCAACACGATCCCTGAAGTCCTCCTAGAAACCTGAAAGCAGTTTTATATACATAGGATGAGCATACAAGTTTACTTAGTAGGGGTAAACCTAAAGCTCTCGTGCACAAGTGGGGAGACATACTAATGCCATGTGAGAAAAGGGATAACCAAACACCTAGCAAGGAAACTAACCACCCAAGCCTCACCAAGGCACACTTCCCAAATAACGCAAGTCAAGTAAAGTATAGTAATAGCACATCGATTTTTGGGTACCCCGCGCCACATTCCCATTTTTTATTGAAGACATCCTACGCATCGGGCCAATCCCGCCATTCTCACCGCAGTCCCACTGCCACACCCCGCCCGCACACACCTGGGCCATATCCTCACGCAGTCCCACAACCAAACCCCGCCCGCAAACACCTGGGCCACAACTATCACATATAACCATGCCTGCAAACACCTTGGCCAGAACAACCACTACCACGCCCAAAGACACCTGGGATAGAAGATCTACCGCCATGCCCGAGGACACCTGGGCCTCATCCCTAAGACACTTGGGAAACCACATGCCCGCACACACCTGGGCTAACCACCACACTACCCTGCCTGAAGGTTATTGGGCTAATAATGGACCTCAGGCCATCATAGGCTACCCGAATATACTTGGGCTACTCGGGAAAGGGAGCAGAAAGGAGCTAATAACCAGCCACTAATAGAAGTGTTGGGAAAAACACCCTCCCCCATGAAATGGGGGTGTTCATCACTAAGTGTTCAACTTGGGTGGGGTGTGAACAAGAAACAAAAAACTACAAGTATATGTATAGATAACAAGCACTCAGCCAAATCTAGGTTTTTCTTCATCCAGCCTAAAGAATACCATAAGTAACCATGACTAAGTCACAACTCACACCAATCCAAAACCCATTTGTCCCATTCTTGTTTCCAAGTTCGATAATAATGTTTAAATAACTTTCTGCACCAACTTAGGCAACTAGAAAGCATAAGCACAAGCCATGGAAAGAGTACAGTCAAGCATCAACTTAAACATTCACACCCGGTTCTCTTGTAAAGTCACAACAACAAAGAGATAAGTGAGATCCCTCGAAGTATTGGAACCAATGGAAAACCCAAGATACTACCCCATGTTCCCAAAATCTAGGACGCAACGGTTCCTCAACAATAGAGGATTCCACCCCAATTCGTGATATAATCAAGGTAACCACCCGACCTTAAATTCAGGACCACTGGAAGCATAACAATAGGGGATCCCATCCCCACCCACATCACGCAGTAATCGGCTTTTGAAGGAAAAAAAACCCAACCACCACCAGCACAAAGCAGGCCCATGCCCATATTTTCAGATTTAAAGGATTTAACACACTCCATGATTTCGGCTTCGATGTGCTTTAACTGAGGATATCACAGAAAGTATTGATCCTGGTGCTTTAAATTTATTTAGCTGGATGTGCATAATTAAAAAAATTCCTTTACACAGCATGGGTTTACAAACACAATAAAATCAATTTAAACATCATTAGAGGTAAGTGTTATTTAGTTCACAGAGAAATATCACCAACGACCATGATTTTCAGTAGGCATAAGCACGCACAATTCAGAAATCATTAATCATGGAAGATCATAAAACCGAGCAGCATCATCGATCACACCCCTCCCCCATCATTCTTTATAAAATGGGTTCATTATCTTCATTTAGGCTTGTTTCATCTGATTCTACAGAATCAAAATCATGCCCACCCCGCCTGATACACAAAATGGAGAGATAAAGGAGAAGTTCTCTACTTGATTGATCGACGATCGAAGTTTATCTTCACGCGCCAGGAACAGAAGACGCGTGATTTGTAGGTGTGGGGCCTCGGGAACTCAAGAACGATCAGACAAATCGATTGTAGGGTGATCAAGGAAAAGAAACCCAGGTAGAACTCTTTAGTTTATAAGGTCCGAGGATGGTTGAGATAAGAACATGAAACTGAGTAAGGAGCGGGGTCGTGGGTTGACCACGCTGCCCCACACGTCATAAAAGGGGTCCTCGCCTTTGGGAGTGGTTTAAACTGATGCACAAACCAAGGTTCCTTGTTAAAAATTTAATTAAATGCCATTTATGGGCGTTGCTGGGATTTAAAACAATCTTAATGGGGTAAAAATAGGGTTTAAACCCCAATTTGCGCAAAAAGGAGGTGCTACTAGAATACCCGTGGGGGTAGGCAAGAGCCACCGGTAGCCGATCTACCAGTAGGCTGCAACGACCGGTAGCCAAGACCTACCAGTGGCTGACAGAGACCAGTAGATGAGCTACCGGTAGGCTACAGTGATCGGTAGACCGAGCTACCGGTGGGCTACGACCACTAGTAGACCAAGATACCGGTATTTTGAGCTACCGTTAGGGGTCAAACTTCACCGAGAAGCCTCGATAACTTTCCCAGACTACCCAGAACACCCAACATCATATTTTTACAAAGTAATGGACCCCCAAAAACCCACGCCATTACATCAGATACCTCTCAAACTATTCTCTCCCTCGATAATCGAAACAACCCATGAGGAAATAGAGGGTCTAAACAACCTCCTCGAAAGATACCTCTCAGGAGTGATCCTCATTGTTAACTAAAAACACCTCCCTCTAAAGAATCGAGCAACATTCCATGTCAAACTGCCCAGTCATGTGGGTTAGGGAGTCTCTTAACCATTTCAAGATACTATCCTCTTTGGGTGGCACTGACTCGCCCGTACTTGTTTAATCATATCCACCTTAAAGCGTCTTGATTAGGGGTCTGATCATCCCCTCCCCATAGCCAGGAATTTTTACACACATTCAGAGAGGAAATAAAGAACCACATATTTCATATCCAACATGGTAAAATGATCCACCAAAACAATTATAAACCGAACAGAAAAAAACTCAAAACAAATCTGGGTACTAGGAACACATCTATGCTACCCTCTCCCACGTACTCTCCTCAAGCCTACCGTTTCTCCAAAACAAACAAACCAAGGGTATGGTTCGCCCACGAAGCACCTTCTCCTCATGATCCTCGATCATCAAACGCATTTCCACAAAGTTCATGTCGTCCTCGATGTCTAGCTCTCCCCATTCAAGGACGTGTGAATCATCGTGCAGATACCAACAGAGCTGGGACACCTGGAAGACGTCATGTATCCTCAGTAGAGGAGGTGGTAATGCTAGCTGATAAGCCACTTCACCGACCCGCCACAACACTTTGAAGTTTCCGATGATCCTGGGAGAAAGCTTACTCTCCTTGCCGAACCTCCGTTGTCTGCGCCGAGGGGATACCATCAAGAACATGTGGTCTCTAACCTCAAACTCTAAGGGCCTCCTCCTGTCATCATCATACAACTTCGGTCGGTCTTGGGCCATCTTCATCCTTTCCTGTATAAGCTGAACCTTCTCTGTCGTGCTCTTCACCACCTCCGGGCCAAGGATGCCCACCTCTCTTACATCGGTTTAACACACAGGTGAGTGGCTTGGGCTTCTTTACAAGGCTTAAAACGGGGCCATACCAATGGTGGTGTGATATCTATTATTGTAGGTGAACTCTATCAAAGGTAAGTGTCACACCCATGACCCTCCTGAGTCCAGCACACATGCCCGAAGCATATCCTCCATGGTCTGGATGGTGCGCTCGGTCTGTCCATCTTTCTGGGGATGGAAAGTTGTGCTAAGATTTAACTGGGTGCCAAAAGCATGCTGCAATCCTTTCTAGAATCATGAGGTAAACCATACGTCCCTATCCAAGACTATGGATATCGGAACTCCATGCAACCACACCACCTCATCCACGTACCTTCGTTCCAAAGCATCCACTACACTCGAATACTTAATCGCCAGAAAGTGAGCTAATTTTGTCAACCATTCCTGTAGAGACCCGAAGCTTGACGTACATTGACATTACATTACATTTTCGGAATACTTAGTACATAACAAAAAACACACACACAAGGATCGTAATAGTTTAGTGTCTTTGGAAACTCGGAACGTAATCTTCTAATCGTGGTGAAAGATCTTCAATATCTTCCATAAAGATCTTCTTTTTTTACCTAAAACCTTTCTTTGTATCCTGGGGAAAAGAAAACATAAAAGGGTGAGCTCAAATGCTCAGTAAGGGTAAACAAAAGAAAAATCAATCACATCATATTCATAAGAACATAACTTTTGGAAATCTTAACCTGCAAAAGAGAGCATAATTTCATAACATGGGATAAATCATAGTAGTGAAATGAAATCCAAATAATTCATAACTCAAAACATGAAACTTTGTGTCATACACACATAATCATAGAGAATCATTTCTTGTTAGTCAAGACTCATTGCCAAGACTATCTTAGTGGACAAAGTTTCTTTCTGAACCGAGTCACCCTCGTTCCAGTCCTGTTTCACTGAACCGGTATAACCTACCGTTCCAGCCCTGTCTATCTCATGAGATATAAAATATTTACCCAATGCATTGGAGGGAGATATAGGTCCCACCCATCTTATAATGAATCCTTTCTTATATGTGCCACATAATCATAAACCATACATCATAGCGTAACCCATGTAATAAAAATGGAATTCTTAAACAACATGACATCATAAAACAATTCATATAAGATAAAGGAATTCATAAAAATATTTCCATCACAAAATAATCAAATCCATGTAATAATAGGGATAAAAACAGAACACTTTTATTATCTTAGATGGAAAATAATTTTGATAAAATACTTGAACTCCATTCTTGGGGAAAATATCCTTTCTACTTCAAAAACATTTTTCCTTTCATAACATGTCATACAACTTTAAAATAAAAGAAGTTGATTAAAAATAAACTTGAAAACTTGTAAAGGAAGCTTCTTGGAAATAATGTTTTAAAAATCCATTCATGCCGTATAAGTTAAAAAAAACATTCTTCGTACTTTTGTCCGAAAATTCAAAAAGTACCTCGTACGAAAAACGACAAAATATTCCTTTCATATTCTTTACTAAAAACTCACCGAAGGGTAAAATTGGATTTAAACTATTGTAAGTGGATGGAAATAACATCACATATTGAGCGAACATGGATGTGGATGATAAAATCACCCCAGTAAATTCCAAAGTAAAAACAATCTCGGATAAAAATGAGATTGTGATATTTTCCCTTACCTTAGGTCCGACTTGCTTTGTACATGTCCGAACCTCCTGTATAATTATTTAAATCATGTTATTGACTTATTCCAGAATCATATTCATTTTTATTATATCATATATGGTCCACTTATGACTTTATATTACCCGTTCATGTTAAAGTAGCGTTTTGGGTAAAATCGTCTCATTTGTAGTTCGTGTTTTTAACTTGTAATTATTAATATGATTACTTGGATCATGATTAATTATATCCAGAATGTAAAACATGATTTATATATAATATATATTCAGAATATACATATATATAATATATTGATAAATGAAATGAGATACACCGTTCATGGAGACGGTAGTCCGTACGTACGCATGAACGCTGTTTTCCTTTTCTTATTGAATTGAATGGAATTAAGTAGATGAAATACATATAAATATAAATTAATCCAGTATCATTATTATGTCATATATTTCATAAGTACTTATTATATATACTTTATAATCATTCATGAATGGTTAATCATTGAGAATGAATCTCATCGCGTCATGGAGACGGTAGTCCGTACGTACGCACGAGCGATGATATCGTTCCCATGGTCATGGAATTGTGTTGAAGTGTATGTATACAATTTCAGTAACAATATCACTTTATAATAATCATATATAGTTACTCATTAAACCATTATACCCATCCAATTAAGGTGGTGGCGGAAAATAGATTACACCATGGCGTGGAGACGGTATTCCGTACGTACGCACGCGCGGTGATTTCCTTTTTCTGTAGGATGGATAGAAGGTTAATTAGAGTTGTTTCATATTTATAATAACATATCAGTTTGTAATTAATACTTATGTTATTACTTTATCATGAAACAACTAAATAAGAAGTTGAAGAAGAACGAAATTGAAAAGATCGGTAATGGATATTACCTCTTCTTTGAAACGCCTCTTTGAATCCTCCACTTAGGGAACTAAGATTGGTCTTTGAAGAAGACCAGGACCTCTAGGATTATTCTAGGGAAGTGGAGAAGGGATTTTGGCAGGGGTTGGCCGAGCTTGAGTGCTCAAATTGGTGTGAGGAGGAGGGGGAGGAGGTGCCCTTTTATAAGGGAGGAGAGGGGCACCTTAGGAATATCTCAAAATATTATTTTATATTAAAGTCAAAATCGGTTTATAATGGTTCCAAAGGGTCTTATTTCGAAGCTAAAGTGGGGATGGGTCAAAATACTATCAACTAATTGGATTTAGACAAGTTTAGGGTATTATTTTAACCTTATCAATTAGATTTAACTCTAAGTTAAATAATTTAACTTTTACCGTGTCTTTCTGTTTTCTTTCACTATATGGTTAATACACTTACTATAACATACCAAACGAACCCCAAATTGTTTACTATTAATATATATATCCTTATCTAAGTCATTTGGACGAACCTTAGATTTTTAGGAATAAAATAACAATTAGTAATATAATATTTGATTTAAAAACTATTTTGTGTCAATTTTGACACTATTTGATATATGATTTTTGTGAAAGTCATAACAGAATTATATGTTCGAACCAAGTTGATTAAATCAACAATAATATATCATAGTAACCTATAAAATTAGTGGGATTCATAAAAAGTCTCAAATTACATTTATTTGAGAATTTATAACATCAATTATGTTAACATTTCTTTAAAAGGGTAATTACTGCATCATCGTTGTGTCATAAATAAATTAATTTATTTAAAGTTTAAAAATTATAAATAAAATATCATTATGTTTGAAATCTTTTTATCTTTCTAATGAATATTTATAGTCGAATTTATCTTATGTATAACCCCATATTAAAAATGTTTTATTTATTAAACTTTGATTTTAACTATTTTAACTATTCATTAAATAAAATAATATTAAATGTCATAATCTAATCCAAGTGGACCTAAATGGTAATATTATATTCATAAGGTTGTTTTTGGTCGAGATACACTTGTCCAATCGGATTAGGACATGTTTTATGGTAATATTAATATCATTGTTACCCTTAATTACCCTATTTACTTTTAACCGTGGTAAATAAAAGTAAAAAGTGACTATTCACCAAAAATTATTTTAATCTCATTGAACAACATTTTACTTACTGACATCAATCGTGTCACTTAGATTTTTGAAATTCTATTCACAGAAACGGTAAATTTATGTTTTATGAAAAATTCAGTTTTTTAACTACCACTTAGTAGTTTCACTATTCATCAAAAATTGATGTTTTTCAGAACAATGACAAAATTTCATCCTAAGATATATTTCATATTCCGAATTCAAAAATGAAGTCTATTTACCAAATTCATAACATAGTAGTTGCATTAATTAATTTTATAATTAAATCCCGCTGTTAAAACAAATAGCGTGTTTTTAAGAAACAATATCTATCAAAAGATTGACACTAGTTTATGTCTGGTTTAAATGTGAAATTACATCCAATGACCAACATTGTATTAAATTGTAAAAATATATTCTAAATATACTTTAAAACCACTCAAATTAATAATTTATCACTATTAATTATTTTGATTAAAAAAGTTGTTTTTAATTATAATTTAGTAATTTTCACTATTCATTAGAATATGAAAGTTATCTGAAAAGTACCAAAATTTCACCTTAGGCTAAATTCGATACTCCGAATCCAAAAATAAAGTCCATTTGGAAAAACAAAATTTACAAAATTTTAAAAAGTGGTTATTACTATTCATAAGAGATAGTTTTAATAATATTTTAATAGCATATTGCTGTTTAGTGAAACTCGTTATTGCGTACTACACACACTATCGAGGAAGGTCACGATTACGTGTAATGCAAGGCAAGTCAAGGATGTGTGTTGTGCAAGCTCCTTTTGGTGTAGCGTACAACACAAGACATTAAAAATAATATTTTTTCATAAAATCTCAGGGTGTTACATTCTACCCCCCTTAAAATGAATTTCACCCTCGAAATTCGTCGGGGTTATAAATAGTTTACTATTCAAAAGTTTCTTTAATAGAAACCCACATCGTAAATAGGAATACCAAAACTTGGCTTAAAAACTAAAGTATGAAATGTAACGATTACCCAAATAAACTAATCACTGGGTTTCCACATAGGTGAAAATATGGATATGGAAGAGAAATCTAACCATCATGTTCTGATGGAGAGTGGTAGAGAACATGGCTATGGAAAAGCCAGTAATCACAAATCCAAGGTACCATCTGATTCAACAGGTATAAGATCACTAGGACAACATTTTTGGTTTTCAAGATCATTTCCCTAAAGTTGAAAATTTGAATTAGAATAAATACTTAGGTTATTTTGGTACAATCTCACTGTTGTTCATGCCTTGAAAAATTTCCACTTCATCTCTTAAATAAATGAAGTTGAATTTGTTATTCTTGAAGTGTTAGTAGATCATGTGATAGAATGACGGGTCATTCCATCTGTCTCAAACAAAAGGTTACCAAAAATTATATACATAAGGTGATCTATAGTGAGATTAATCATATATGGTTCCTGAAATGGACTTATACTTCATATATCATACTGCTTAATATAATAAAACTAGTTTCTACTAAACAGGGACTTCATGTAGGCCAGTGGTAGGTGATAGAGTCCAGTGCAACTTCGATTGTGGGTTCGATTTCCACAGCCTTGTCCGACGCGATGGGCTGTTGCCCGTCTTGCAGGTTGTCCTTTTTCTAAAACTATATTACTATAACATCCCATCAATAATATCGAAAAAAAACTTCTATCCTTAAACAATACTAACTTATATCCAACATAATCCATTCCAATCTTTAGGCTTATCCATAATACTGCAGTCCACTCTCATAACATAGTGAAAACGATTACCAGAGATTTAACACCATCGTCGATCCCCATATGTCATAAGATATGTTTTGTTGGTTACATTCAAAGTCCTTAATCATGTATTCTCTTGAATACCTTAGTGAAAAAATGAATGTAGTTAAAAGTTAACACTTTCCACATACCAAAATCCTCAAAATTCTACATACTCAAACCCTGATATCACTTAGTCCTTATATCAATCATGAGCTCATGAATACTGTTAAACATTTCATTTTCTCGTTTTCCCTTCATTATGCGCATATCATCTTATTTCCAAAAATATCTCAATTACTTTGAATACCACATTAGACCAATACATAAATATTCCAATACATTATGATACAACATTATTTTGGAATCCCATTACATAAACACTTAAGCATTCCACCACATCGTTATCATATTCAACATCGCCAATGGTGAACGCATTTGACTTCCCTTTGTCCTTTGACTTCAGTGGTTTCTCATGTTGATCATCACTAACCCTTGGATTAGGGAATTTATTAGCATAATGCCCCATTTCCTTGCACTTGACGCATTGAAGTGTTGGTGGTGCGTTCTCTGCAGTGTTTTCTTTATTCACATCATTAGAAACCCTTTTTCCATTACTTCGACACTCAGCTGCTCGATGACCTTCTTTTCCACACTTAAAACATTTTCTAGTCCCTTTAAGACAATCTCCACCATGCTTCTTTCCACACATTGTGCATAAGGAAACATTCATCTTCTTTTCACCATTATTCTGAGATTTCTCCTTGAAATCCATCTTTTGTTTCTTGTCAAAACCATGAGATGGATATGGACCACCAACTTCCATTTCTACCTTGATAGCACAACGCACAATTTCTTCATAGCTACTAAAGTCTCTTATAGCTAATGCCCTTCGAAGACTTGGTTTTATGCCACTGAAAAATCAATCAACTTTACTTTCAGGTTGGATGATAATGCCAGATGCATACCTTGCATGTCTTGTAAAATTTTCTTCGTATATACCAACAGATTCATCATTCTTCTGCTTCAGCTCAAGAAACTCCTTTTCCATCTTCGTTCTAAGAATACGAGGGAAGTACTTACTAAAAAACAAGTTCTTGAACTCGTCCTATTCCATGGACTCAATTTCATCTCTTTGCCTCGTATTCTTGATAAGATTCCACCATTGATCAGCTTCACCTTCCAAACGATATACTGCTAAGATGACTTTATCATGTTCAGAACATTGAAGAACTGAAAATATCTTTTCAGTGGTACTGATCCATTGTTCAGCAACAAGTGGATTGGAAGACCCACTGAAAGAAGGTGGACGTTGCCTCATGAAGGAATCAATAGAATATTGTTCCCTTCTCTGCTCATTTGGAAGTCCAGAATGATTCATAGCTTTTGTAAGTATAGCAATAAGATTTTTCACTCCATCTCCCATAACATTTTTTTTGTTCAGGAGGACAATCATTGCATTGTCCATTGCATTGATCAACACGGTTCCTTCGGGTTCCATCCATTGTCTAAAACCCAAAAAGAATAGTGTGAGAGGCAAAAATCATGCTAGGGAAAACAACATAATAAAGGGGGAGTACCTCCAATATCTAACATCTTAGGTTTAATTCTATGATCGTTAGTGTAGTTATAGTACTATAACCTATACGTATACTTAACCTTAGGGACATCCCTAGACATACCTTAGAAAGATCTCTAGGGATCTCACTAACGTTTTCGCATCCTAGTTTCCAAAGGTTGACTAAACATTTCCTCTGATACCAACTGTAGAGACCCGAAGCTTGACATACATTGACATTACATTACATTTGCGGAATACTTAGTACATAACAAAAAACACACACACAAGGATCGTAATAGTTTAGTGTCTTTGGAAACTCGGAACGTAATCTTCTAATCGTGGTGAAAGATCTTCAATATCTCCCATAAAGATCTTCTTTTTTTTACCTAAAACCTTTCCTTATATCCTGGGGAAAGGAAAACATAAAAGGGTGAGCTCAAATGCTCCGTAAGGGTAAACAAAAGAAAAATCAATCACATCATATTCATAAGAACATAACATTTGGAAATCTTAACCTGCAAAAGAGAGCATAATTTCATAACATGGGATAAATCATAGTAGTGAAATGAAATCCCAATAATTCATAACTTAAAACATGAAACTTTGTGGCCTACACACATAATCATAGAGAATCATTTCTTGTTAGTCAATACTCATTGCCAAGACTATCTTAGTGGACAAAGTCCCTTTCTGAACCGAGTCACCCTCATTCCAGTCCTGTTTCACTGAACCGGTATAACCTACCATTCCAGCCCTGTCTATCTCATGAGATATAAAATCGTTACCCAATGCATTGGAGGGAGATATAAGTCCCACCCATCTTATATTGAATCCTTTATTATGTGTGAAACATAATCATAAACCATACATCATAGCGTAACCCATGTAATAAAAATGGAATTCTTAAACAACATGACATCATAAAACAATTCATATAAGATAAAGGAATTCATAAAAATATTTCCATCACAACATAATCAAATCCATGTAATAATAGGGATAAAAACAGAACCCTTTTATTATCTTAGATGGAAAATAATTTTGATAAAATACTTGAACTCCATTCTTGAGGAAAATATCTTTTCTACTTCAAAAACATTTTCCTTTCATAACATGTCATACAACATTAAAATAAAAGAAGTTGATTAAAAATAAACTTGAAAACTTGTAAAGGAAGCTTCTTGGAAATAAAGTTTTAAAAATCCATTCATGCCGTATAAGTTAAAAAAAGCATTCTTCGTACTTTTGTCGGAAAAGTCAAAAAGTACCTCGTACGAAAAACGACAAAATATTCCTTTCATATTCTTTACTAAAAACTCACCGAAGGGTAAAATTGGATTTAAACTATTGTAAGTGGATGGAAATAACATCACATTTTTAGGGAACATGGATGTGGATGATAAAATACACCCCAGTAAATGCCAAAGTAAAAACAATCTCGGATAAAAATGAGATTGTGATATTTTCCCTTACCTTATGTCCGACTTGCTTTGTACATGTCCGAACCTCCTGTATAATGATTTAAATCATGTTATTGACTTATTCCAGAATCAAATTCATTGTTATTATATCATATATGTTCCACTTATGACTTTATATTACCCGTTCATGTTAAAGTAGCGTTTTGGGTAAAATCGTCTTATTTGTCGTTCGTGTTTTTAACTTGTAATTATTAATATGATTACTTGGATCATGATTACTTATATCCAGAATGTAAAACATGATTTATATATAATATATATTCAGAATATACATATATATAATATATTGATAAATGGAATGAGATACACCGTTCATTGAGACGGTAGTCCGTACGTACGCATGAACGTTGTTTTCGTTTCCTTATTGAATTGAATGGAATTAAGTACATGACATACATATAAATATAAATAAATAAAGTATCATTATTATGTCATATATTTCATAAGTACTTATTATATATACTTTATAATCATTCATGAATGGTTAATCATTGAGAATGAATCTCATCGCGTCGTGGAGACGGTAGTCTGTACGTACGCACGAGCGATGATATCGTTCCCATGCTCATGGAATTGTGTTTAAGTGTATGTATACTATTTCAGTATCAATATCACTTTATAATAATCATATATAGTTACTCATTAAACCATTATACCCATCCAATTAAGGTGGTGGCGGAAAATAGATTACACCACGGCGTGGAGACGGTATTCCGTACGTACGCACGCGCGGTGATTTCCTTTTTCCGTAGGATGGATAGAAGGTTAATTATAGTTGTTTCATATTTATAATAACATATCAGTATGTAAGTAATACTGATGTTATTACTTTATCATGAAACAACTAAAGAAGAAGTTGAAGAAGAATGAAATTGAAAAGATCAGTAATGGATATTACCTCTTCTTTGAAACGTCTCTTTGAATCCTCCACTTAAGGAACTAATATTGGTCTTTGAAGAATACCAGGACCTCTAGGATTATTCTAGGGAAATGGAGAAGGTATTTTGGCAGGGGTTGGCCGAGCTTGAGTGCTAAAATTGGTGTGAGGAGGAGGGGGAGGAGGTGCCCTTTTATAAGGGAGGAGAGGGGCACCTTAGGAATATCTCAAAATATTATTTTATATTAAAGTCAAAATCGGTTTATAATGGTTCCAAAGGGTCTTATTTCGAAGCTAAAGTGGGGATGGGTCGAAATCCTATCAACCAACAGGATTTAGACAAGTTTAGGGTATTATTTTAACCTTATCAATTAGATTTAACTCTATCTTAAATAATTTAACTTTTACCGTGTCTTTTTGTTTTCTATCACTATATGGTTAATACACTTACTATAACATGCCAAAAGAACCCCAAATTGTTTATTATTAATATATATATCCTTATCTAAGTCATTTGGCCGAACCTTAGATTTTTAGGAATAAAATAACAATTAGTAATATAATATTTGATTTAAAAACTATTTTGTGTCAATTTTGACACTATTTGATATATGATTTTTGTGAAAGTCATAACAGAATTATATGTTCGAAACAAGTTGATTAAATAAACACTAATATATCATAGTAACATAGAAAATTAGTGGGATTCATGAAAAGTCTCGCATTACATTTATTTGAGCATTTATAACATCAATTATGTTAACATTTCCTTAAAAGGGTAATTACTACATCATCGTTGTGTCATAAATAAATTAATTTATTTAATGATTAAAAATTATAAATAAAATATCATTATGTAGTAAATTTTCTTATCTTTCTAATGAATATTTATAGTCGAATTTATCTTATGTATAACCCCATATTAAAAATGTTTTAGTTATTAAACTTTGATTTTAACTATTTTAACTATTCATTAAATAAAATAATATTAAATGTCATAATCTAATCCAAGTAGACCTAAATGGTCATATTATATTCATAAGGTTGTTTTTGGTCGAGATACACTTATCCAATAGGATTAGGACATGTGTTATGGTAATATTAATATCATTGTTACCCTTAATTACCCTATTTACTTTTAACCGTGGTAAATAAAAGTAAAAAGTTACTATTCACCAAAAATTACTTTCATCTCATTGAACCAAATTTTACTTACTGACATCAATCGTGTCTCTCGGATTTTTGAAATTCCATTCACAGAAGCGGTAAAATTAAGTTTTATGAAAAATTCAGTTTTTTAATTACCACTTAGTAGTTTCACTATTCATCAAAAATTGATGTTTTTCAGAACAATGCCAAAATTTTATCCTAAGCTATATTTCATATTCCGAATTCAAAAATGAAGTCTATTTTACCAAATTCATAACATAGTAGTTGCATTAATTAATTTTATAATTAAATCCCGTTGTTAAAACAAATAGCGTGTTTTTAAGAAACAATATCTATCAAAAGATTGACACTTGTTTATGTCTGGTTTAAATGTGAAACTACATCCAATGACCAACATTGTATTAAATCGTAAAAATATATTCTAAATATACTTTAAAACCACTCAAATTAATAATTTATCACTATTAATTATTTTGATTAAAAAAGTTGTTTTTAATTATAATTTAGTAATTTTCACTATTCATCAGAATATAAAAGTTATCCGAAAAGTACCAAAATTTCACCTTAGGCTAAATTCGATACTTTGAATCCAAAAATAAAGTCCATTTTGAAAAATAAAATTTACAAAATTTCAAAAAGTGGTTATTACTATGCATGAGAGATAGTTTTAATAATATTTTAATAGCATATTGCTGTTTAGTGAAACTCGTTATTGCGTACTACACACACTATCGAGGAAGGTCGCAATTGCGTGTAATGCAAGGAAAGTCAACGATGTGTGTTGTGAAAGCTCCTTTTGATGTAGCGTACAACACAAGACATTAAAAATAATATTTTTTCATAAAATCTCGGGGTGTTACAATTCCACTACTACCCAGATGGCATTGTACCCCCCTTGAACCTTGGGTAGTCCCATGAATAAATTCATCGAGATGTCCTCCCACTTCCACTCGGGGATATCTAGAGACTGTAGCAGGCATCCTGGAACACGGTGTTCAACCTTCACCTGCTGACACACTAGGCACTTGGCCACAAACTCTGACATTGCTCGCTTTACTCCGGGCCACCAGAACTATCTCTTCAGACCCTGGTACATCTTGGAAACTCTTTGGTGTACCCATAGAGGTGAGTTGTGGGACACGCTAAGAACCTTTCCATGCATCGCCTCTGGAACAAATAGATTTCCTCGGAAAAGCATCAAGTTCTGACCATCCTCTATCCACCCTTCCGGAGCATTGCTCTGGTCAACTCGGTCACGCATCACTTCACACTTTGGGTCTCCCCACCGAGACTCCTCCACTTGCTGCAACAGAGATGATTGCACTATCATCTGATACAGGAAACATCTACTGCCATCCGTCCTCACTTCCAAGTGCAAGGCAGCCCAACTCCTCCATCGCCTTCCAGACATCTGCCCACTCTCGGACCGCATCCTTTTGTAATCTCCTGCTCAAGGAATCGGCCACTACATTCCACTTCCCTAAGGTGTAGGAAATATTGAAGTCGTAATCCTGGAGGAACTCCACCCACCTTTGCTACCAGAAGTTTAGGTCCTGCTGAGAGAAGATATACCTCAATCATTTGTTATCCATGAAGACCACAAAGCATTCTTCGATGAGGTAATGCCACCATTACTTTAGCGCAAAAATGACCGCTGCAAGCTCCATGTCTTGGGTGGCGTAATTATGCTCATGAGGGCATAGCTTTTTAGACCCATAAGAGATCACCCCTTGGCGCTGCATCAACACACATCTGAGGCCTTGCCCTGAAGCATCATAGAACACCTCATATGCCACCCCTTCTTCTAGTAGTCTCAGCACTGGGGCACTAACCATCTTCTCCATCAGATAGCTGAAGGCTGTCTCACACTGCTCACTCCACATTAAAACCAGATCCTTCTTGGTCAATGCTTTCAAAGGGGCTGCAACTCGGGAGAAGTTGTGCATGAACCTCCGGTAGTAACCTGCCAGTCCGAGGAAACTACAAACCTCTTCCACATTCTTGGGTTATGTCCAGGAAACAACTGCTTCAACCTTTGATGGGTCCACTGCTACCCCCTATTCGGACACTATGTGCCCATGAATGTGTACTTCTCACGTCCAGAACTTTTGTTTTGAAAACTTCCCATAGATGTGGTGCTGTCGGAGGACCTCCAAAACCGTCCTCAGGTTCCCTGCATGGTCCTCCCTTGATCTTGAATAGATCAGGATATCATCGATGAAAACAACTATGAACTGATCCAAGTACTCCCGAAAGATAGAGTTCATAAGCCCCATGAACACAGTCGGGGCGTTCATTACACCGAAAGGCATGACTACGAACTCGAAGTATCCATATCTGCACCTGAAGGCCGTTTTTGGGATGTCGCCCTCTTTCAACCTCAACTGGTGATACCCAGACCGTAGGTCGATCATTGAGAACCATCCTGCGCCTTTCAACTGGTCGAAAAGAACGTCTATCCTCAGAAGAGGGTAGCGATTCTTGATCATCACCTGATTCAGTCTCTTGTAGTCCATGAAAAACCTGAGACCACCAACTTCCTTCTTTGCGAACAATACTAGAGAACCCCATGGTGACACACTTGGTCGAACATAACCCCTCTTCATCAGATAGTCAATCTGAATCTGCCACTCCTGTAGCTCCGAAGGTGCCATCTGGTAAGGAGCCATCGAAATCGGATGAGTATCAGGCTGCAAGTCTATCCAAAAATAGATATCACGTCGAGGGGGTAGAGTTGTTACCTCCGCAGGAAAGATGTCCATAAACTCACTGACGATTCATGGAACCTCTACCATATCAGCATCTACAGACTCTACTGACAGCTCGACTAACAAGGAGTGGAGGGGTTCCTCTCGCCTGCGGCCCTTCTGACTGCTCCGCTCACCGGTGAAAGTAACATTCTTGGCCACCTAAGATTGAGAACACAACCCTTCCTCGGAAGTAGTCGATGATGGCACACACAGAGAATAGTCAGTTGATGCCTAGGATGATATCGTATGGCTGTATCTGTAGTAGTAGCAGATCCCTGACAGACTGATGTGGCCATATCATCAGTTTGCATCCTCTACAAACATATAAAAAGTCGGTCTAACTTCCGACTAGTGTTCTCAGCACCAGGGGAACTGGAAGTCTCTCCGTATCTAGACCCAAATCACGGGCTAGAATGGGTGCAATGAAGGAGTGAGAATCTCTGGTATCAAACAAGGCATAAGCAAGGGTACTAAACGAACTGATCATACCTCGAACGACCTCCAGTCCTGTTGGGACTACTGGCTCCGCGGCGTGCAACTACCCAAGCCCAGCTCCTCTTCCTCTCGGCTGTCATGCACCTCACCAACCATTCCCTAGTCAGGGTCCCTGAGGAGCGCCCTTAGGTCAGCCTCCCCCTGCAATGTCTTCCCTCGGAGAAGCGGGAGCTCGCTTCCCCTACTACTGGAAGGGCCTAGCTGGAAGCTGCAGCTGAGGTGGGTGTTGAGCATGTCCTCCAAAGTCGTACTGAACTTGGTCCAGGCACTGATTCCGGAGATTTCCATGGCTCCCACAAACGAAGCACCTTGGTCCTAGGCCCAAAGGGAAAGGGTGAGGACCAGGGGAGCAGAACTGGAACTGTTGTGGCTTGCTCCCTGCGGGTCGGAACCAAGAGGGTCCTGATGCTAGTGGTCTGGTGCTAACAACCTTACCCTTCGATGATCCCCGCTAGATCCCCTCTCCTTTCACACCTCCTAGAGCATGCATCCTCTCTATCACATCGGCCTTCTTCTGGACCTCCATGTATGTCGGTTGGGTGTTGGGAGTAACAGCGTACTGGAGGGAGGGTTGGAGCGCCTCCTCTAAACGTCTCACCCGAGACTCCTCATCTGGAAAGAGGTCCGGAGGAAAATGTAGGAGGTCCTTGAACTTGATTACCAGCTCCATTACTGACATACTCCTCTGCTGGAGGGAGATTATCTCCTTCCTCTTCTCCACCTTCATCGTAGAAGAGAGGATCTCTGCCTAGAACCCCTTCTCAAAATCAGCACATGCCACCTCAGCCTCTCTCCTCTCCACCAGGTAAAGCGTCCACTACTGACGTGCTGCTCCCCGCATCTGGCTGACGGCCAGAGGAACCCAGTACTCAGGCGAAGGTCAAATTAGGCTGAAATCTATCACCAGATCTTCTAGCCAGCTTTCTGTCTTCATGTTAGAGGTGTTGCCCTCAAACTTCTCGAGGGTTTGTTGCTGGAAGGCTCGAAGTGTCTTCTGCCACTGGTCTTCCTCCTCCTCTGGATCAAACCTCTGCCGATCGGCCAAGTCAACCTCCTGGGCCTCAATCTCCTGTACAACTCATGTTTGTCTCCTGGGTGCCATAGCTACAATATAAAAAAGGAATGCCTAAGCCCAAGTAGTGAAGAATATTTGTTCTTAATAATTCTTAAAGTTATTATTTATTTCAAATTCCCAAAACACCCCATAAACACGAGAACAAAAGTCATTATAATGCATGTACCTTTACTAGGTTCTCTACCCTATGATCAGTTTGGCCTCACTTGGTCTTTCGGTAGGTCCAGAGTCCTTGCATCGGATCACGGTGGGGCCTAAAATCATGTGTCCTAGCCGGTCTTCCCTGGCCTAATTCACA
Source organism: Viscum album (assembly GCA_963277665.1). Taxonomy (NCBI): domain Eukaryota; kingdom Viridiplantae; phylum Streptophyta; class Magnoliopsida; order Santalales; family Viscaceae; genus Viscum; species Viscum album. Next base: position 1,382,529,504 of record OY728164.1, read on the forward strand.
CACCAAGGTCACCCAAAACTGTCGCCCTACCAACCCATGCAATCCTCACTGTGCCTAACTCCAGACTCCATCCTATGTCTCAAACCTTCCTTTGATACCATTCTGTCATGACCCGCCTTCACCAAAAGGAGGGAAGGGTCAGCAGATTGCCAGGCCCTTGTTTAAGTTGAAGGAGAGAAAATGACCCCCGAAACCAGCCTTCAATAGGTCCCGGAGTGCCGACCAGCTCCAAGGGTATAGAACCACACACTAAATGGAAGTAATTACCCTTTTTCTTTTAATAGGATTGGGAGATAAGATAGTAAATCCCACAACACCAAGACTAAAAGAAAAAAAATTAAAGCTAAGAACCATCCCCAATGCATGTTACAAAAGTAAAAATCCACAATGTATACGAGACTACAAGGCAAAGTACCAAAAGAAAGAACAACAACTACTACAATGATCTGTCACAAGGTCTGAGCTAGTATGGCCCATCACGATCCCTGAAGTCCTCCTAGAAACCTAAAAGCAGTTTTATATATGTAGGGTGAGCATACAAGTATACTCAGTAGGGGTAAACCTAATGCTCTCGTGCACAAGTCGGGAGACATCCTAATGCCCTGTGAGAAAAGAGATAACCAAGAACCTAGAAAGGAAACTAACCACCCAAGCCTCACCAAGGCACACTCCACAAATATCGCAGGTCATGTAAAGTATATTAATAGCACATCGATGTTTGGGTACCCCGCGCCACTTTCCCACTGGTTATTGAAGACATCCTACGCATCGGACCAATCCCGCCATTATCACCGTAGTCCCACTGCCACACCCCGCTCGCACACACCTGTGCCATATCCTCACACAGTCCCACTGCCAAAACCCACCCACAAACACCTGGGCCACAACTATAACATTTAACCACTCCTGCAAACACCTAGGCCAGAATAACCACCGCCATGCCCGAAGACACATGGGCTAAAAGTTCTACTTTCATGCCCGAAGACACCTGGGCCTGATCACGAAGACACTTGGGAAACCACCTGCCCGCACACACCTGGGCCAACCACCACACTACCCTTCCCGAAGGTTCTTGGGATAATAATGGACCTCAGGCCATCACAGCCTTCTTGAAGATACTTGGGCTACTTGGGAAAGGGATCATAAATAAGCTAATAACCAGCCACTAATAGAAGTGTTGGAAAAAACACCCCCCCCCATGAAATTTGGGTGTTCGGCACTAAGTGATCAACTTGGGTGGGATACGAACAGAAAACACAAAACTAAAAGTATATGTATATATAACAAGCACTCAACCAAATCTAGGTTTTTCTTCAGCCACCCTAAAGAATACAGTCAGTACCCATGACCAAGTCACAACTCACACCAATAAAAAACCCATTTGTCCCATTCTTGTTTCCAAGTTCAGTAATAATGTTTAAATAAGTTTCTGCACCTACTTAGGCAACTAGCAAGCATAAGCACAATCCAAGGAAAGACTACAGTCAAACATCAACATAAACATTCACACTCGGTTCTCTTGTAAAGTCACAACAAAAAAGGGATAAGTGAGATCCATCTAAGTACAAGAACCAAAGGAAAACCCAATAAACTACCCCTTGTTCCCAAAATCTATGAGTCAAAGTTTCCTCAACAATAGAGTATTCCACCCCAATTCGTTATATAATCAAGGTAACCACCCGACCTTAAATTCACAACCATTGGAAGCATAACAACAGGGGATCCCATCCCCACCCACATCACCCAGAAATCAGCCTGTGAACGAAAAACAACCCAACCACCACCATCACAAAGCAGTCCCATGCCAGTATTTTCAGATTTAAAGGATTTAACACATTCCATTATTTCAACTTCGTTGTGCTTTAACCGGGGTCATCACAGAAAAGATTGATCCTGGTGCTTTCAATTTATTTAGATGGATGTACTTAATTAACTAAATTTCTATACACAGAAAGGGTTCACAAACATAATACAATCCATTTAAACATCTCCAGAGCTAAGGGTTTGTTAGTGCATAGATAAAGATGACCAATAGCCATGATTTTTAGTAGGCGTAAGCCCGCACAATTCAGAAATCATTAATCATGGAAGATCATAAAACAAACCAGCAGCATCGGTCACACCCCTCCCGCTTCATTCTTTATAAAATCTGTTCATTATCTTCATTTAGGCTTGGTTCATCCAATTATATAGAATCAAATGCATTCCCACCCCGCATGATACAAAAAGGGAGAGAAGAAGGAGAAATTCCATACATGATTGATCGACGATCGAGGTTTATCTTCACGCGCCAGGAACAGAAGATGCACGATTTGCAGGGGTGGGGCCTCGGTGACACAAGGACGAGCAGAAGAATCGATGGGAGGGTGATCGAGGAAAAGAAACCCAGGTATAACCCTTTAGTTTATAAGGGATGGGGATGGTTGAGATAATAACGCGAAACCGCATAAGGAGCAGGGTCGTGGGTTGACCAACCATCCCCACACGTCATAAAAGGGGTCCTCGCCATTGGCGGTGGTTTAAACCGACGCACACACTAGGGTTCCTTGTTAAACATTTAATTAAATGCCATTTATGGGCGTTACTAGGCTCTAAAACAAGCTTAAAGGGGTTAAAATAGGGTTTAAAACCCAATTTGCGCAAAAAGGAGGCGCTATTGGAAAACACGTGGTGGTAGGCAAGAGCTACCGGTAGTTGAGCTATGGGTAGGCTGCCGCCACCTGTAGCCGAGCTACTGGTAGGATGCAGCGACCGGTAGGCCGAGCTACCAGTGGGCTACGGCTACCGGGAGACCGAGCTACCGGTAGTCCGAGCTACCGTTAGGGGTCAAACTTCACCGAGAAGCCTCGATAACATTCCCAGACTACCCAGAACACCAAACATCAAATTTTTACAAAGTAATGGACCCCCAAAAACTAGGGCCATTACAATATTACACAATATTACATTTAATTAAATCAAAAGGATAATTTTATTTATAGAAGTTATTGTCGTTATAGATCCTACAAATCATCATGTCATCAAAGGAGGAAAATTACACCATGAAAGGGGAATTTTGTTTGAAACATTCTACACATTGTTTTTAATATTGTGAATTGTCTATTCCACCCCACTTTGGTTATATGAAATTTTTTCCATTTTTTCCATCTTATATTGTCTGTCCAAACTAGGGGAGATCCTCAACTAAATTCCTCCATCATCCTTTTTTTATACTCCTCCTCCATTAATTACGAGATGTTCATCCTGTATTAACCTTGTTCCTTATTCTAATCCTTTCTTTAATTACATTCCTCCTACACACTCTAACACCCAAGGAAGATGAATTTACGGGTTGGGATTGGATTAAAGTTGGGTTATTGTATTTTCAAGTTTTTATATGTCATTATCCGACTCAGTTTAGCTTCTCTAATTGAATGAATTATGATTATTCTTGGATGGAGAAAGAGTTTTAGTGAATTTCATTGATTTTTAACTTTCATGAAATGTTCAATTGATCTAAATTCATTTATTACCACATTATATATATGTGTGTGTGTGTGATACTTAAGGTTTTTATAATATTTTTCACAAATTTCTTTACAAAGAATATAGAATTTATAATTGATTCCTCATATTCATTGTGAAAATAAATTTCATTATATGGGAAAATGTTTCTTAAATGATTGAAATGATTTTTTAAATAAATTTAAATAATATCAGGAGGTAGTTGAAACCTTCTTGATTTCTAAGTAGGAAGCACATGGTTTTAAGAATATTTTCAATTTAATTAAAGGGTTAATTTTATAAAAAAGCCTTTCATTTTTCCATTGTTTAAAGTGTTCAAAATTTAATTATTGTTATGGTATTTTTGTGACGTTTTTATTAAATGTGGTGCTTTGTAAATAATTTATAAAAATTACTTTTATAATTTCATTTTCAAAGGATGGTAAATGAATTTTTGATTCCAAGTTATCTTTTAATGACTATTGTGAAACTTTCTAAAAACAATTTTAATGATTCACGAAACCCTCCACTCTAGTCCAATATTGTATTTTTTAATTGTATAGAATTTCCCCTTTATAGGATCTGTTTTGATTATTTTTATGTGATAATTTAATTATATAAAAAGGTATTATTCCATATTAGGGTATAAGAGGTGAGAGATGACATGTATGTAGGATGTTTTATTATGGATCATTTTCAAGGTCATTTAGTTACCTTGTTTTATTAACTCCACTATATGTATATAATTCAACCCTAGTTAACAAAGTAAAAGTCATGGATGCGTTCTTATCTTACTTAGTTTTTGAACTAGCTCGTTCTCATTATTAGAAATATAATGAGAGATACAAATTTGGTTGTTTTTTAACATCCCATAGGTCCTTCTGTTTCACAATAAAAGTCTAATATCATTTTATTTTTTAACTCAGAGAGTTTCAAATTATGAATATTACATTTATGTGACTAGATGTATTGGATTCCCACTTATATCTTGTTTGTATTCATATGAACAATTATTATTATTTTTATTACCATTTTATTTTTTATTATTTGATTATATATATTTTCCCATGATACTTTAGTTTATTTTTCCGTTGTGTTTTTATTCATTAATGGTTTCTTTTTTCCTTTCATATTGTTTTTTGAATGTTTTTTTAATGAAATATTTTAAAATAAAGAGTATCTATTTTTTATTTTTGATCCATTCAAAAGTTTTTTGTAATGATCCAAATGTGTTTTGGGATTCAAAAACTATTTATTTATATGTGTTGACCAAAATAGGGTTTTAAAATAGGTTTTCTAATTTTAATAAGGGATTCATTTATCTCTTTAAAACTCTGTGTTCTATTTTTTTGTTTCAGAAGGATTTTGTTAATGTGGTGTTTAATATTTTTTTAGTCTGAAGGGTGGATGTTTTACAATAATGTAAAATAATGTTACTTGTTTTTGTTAATTTTACACATGTTTAATAACTATATTCTATGTATTTTGAAACTATAATTTATGAAATATTTTATTAATGAAATTTTATACTCTTTGTTTGAATAATAGTGGGAATATATAGCTCATACTCTACATACACACCAATATGTGTGCATGTATATATTATTTAATTATATAGTTTCTTATGTTATTATATTAATTTAGTTGTTATTTATTTGTATGCCACTTTATTTTATGGATATGTTGGGTGATCAATGGTCATAAGTTGATGTTTTATGGTATCTCAGGACATTTTTTATTTTTCAAATTATTACATATCAAGCAACTCAACATGGTCTATTTCATATTCACATTATTATTTAATTATGAACCCATTATAAGTTATTAAAGTTTTTTTTTCTATTATTCTGTCTATTAATTGATGAGATTTGTCTCTTTTATTGATTATAACTCATTGATGTTTCTAAAAAAATACCATGTTAGACTTGTTGATTTTATTTCGGTATATTTATTTATATGCTTCGAATTCCCATTTATAGACCCACCCAAAATGATTCTAGGATATTTTTTGTATATTTATCATTATTTAGAATATAAAATGTTTCCCTTATTTATAAATTTTGATACATCGTCATTAGTTTGCTACCCAAGATAATTTAGAATTGTCATCAGGCCTTGTACCTGATCAAAATAAGTTACTGACTAGATTAAACTATGATTTTTCATTAATAAATTCTTCCAATACTCTATTTTTATTTAGGGAGCCTAGAAGTATTAGGATGAAGTTATAAAACATTTGAGTAAGTTCAGTTGTTGGTGAATAATCACTATTCTTTGTGAAAAAACATGAATTACGATGGGTATTTTGGATTTTAGTCAAGAATTTTGATTCTGGTTTGATTATTATGATAATGGTGCTTTGATCAGCTTTCAGTAACATCGAATATTTTTTTGGTATCATTTTAATATGGCTAAAATTATAAAGGATCAATTTTTATATAGTTACCTCACATGGTCTATATAAAAATATGGATCTCATGGACATGGTCCTAGAAACTTCTTAAAGGGTTCCAAAAAATTTACCAAATAGTCATCCAAAATGTTAAACAATACCATGAACATCTCTTGTAACATCTTTAGTTTTCAAATAATAAATACTTTGTTCAATAGTATATATGATACATCACATCCATCATAAACAAACAACTAAATATTATTAACTAAATGTTACAATTATAACCTAGCCATTAGAATGATGGGTATGAATAAGATTAACTGAATTATTAAAATATTTTTTATGCATGTATATATAATTATTTTACCATTTAATTATAAATGAATGTAAAAACCATTTTATAAAGAAAAGAAATGTTATCCTTAAAATATGATTAAACGTAAACAACTGTGTTTTATACCAATAAATAAATTAATTAACATTTGGAAAATATTATTTAAATATTTATATATATAATATTCAATATAATTTCTAATATTCATATTATGTATTTTATATACATGAAATAAAAATTATAATTTTCCTCATAAAAGAAGTAATTTTTTAAAAAGGAAATTTCACCACATTTTGATGGAGATATAATTTTATATCTATTTTTAAAAAAATATGTAAATTCAATTTGATATAATTTACATTTTAATTAATAGACGAATATCAAACTTTTCATTGGAAGAATTTTTGGAAATTTTCTGATATGTTTCATGTTTTGATGAATATTGAAAAATACTGAATTTTAATTGAAACATATTTTTCATCTAAATAATTTGTAGTGTTAAATTATACATTTTATTATTTTTAAAATTTAATAAGTTCAATTTTATATCATTTAATCCAATTTAGTTCATTGTAATCTATTTTATATTGAATTATTATATAAAACCATTTCAATCTTTTGATTATTTTCAACTCAAAATCATATTTTCTCATTCCATCAACAAGATTAATTTTTAATTAATTTTATCCAACTATGTGTTTTAAATTTTCAAAACTGGATTCCATATTTCAAAACAGAGGTTCCAAATTTATTAAATTTTTTATTTTATTTTCAGAAAATATGAATAGTAACATTAGTATTCTTTTATTACCACGGTTAATGTTAAATCGTGTATCTAAGGCTAAAAATAATATTATAAATAATATAAAATTTAAATAACAATAGTCCTAATTTTTCTAAGAGTTTTTTTAAAAGAAACTTCCTTGGGAAGATTTTGTGAGATCTTAAATCCACTTATAAGTATTTTATCCTTTTATAGTATTTTATTCAATGAAATGTCAATTTTTTCATACTTTTATTTTTAACAAGTGAAAATCTTTTAATATCAGGATATTAGTTGGATATGTTAAAATAAAAATATAAATTTGAAATATAAATTTTTTACCTTCATCGTAGTAATTTATTTTTTATATTTTGGATAAAAATATTTACCATAATGTATTACACAATGACGACAGTGAAATTATTTAATTAACGGAAATATCAATTAAATGTTATTAGAAATATTAAAATAAATATAATTTAAAATAATTAATTACATACAAAAATTTTATAGATTAATTTTTCATGTTATTAATTATTTAAAAGTTATTTTTTTAATATAACATTTTAAGGATATTTTATTAAATTGAAGTAATAAATAGTTTCAAAATTTGTATAAATGATATATTTAAATAAATAATATTTTATTAAATGATAAAAAATTAATAGAGTATAAAACTTGAAAAAAATATTGTTATATGGTTTAAAATTTAATAAATAATCCATTTTTGGTTTGTTTTCTATTTTATAGTAACAATTTTAACCCATATGGAGTAAAAACACTTGTTTTCATGGTAAGATTTAAAATGGATAAATAGGGGTTAAAAACAAACTATAAGGATTAAAAATGGTTAAAACTTTCATAATTTTCATTGGATGAAGTAATTTCAACAAATAATAATTGTATCATCTAAATAAATTATTTTTTATTCACTTTTAATATAAAATTAATTTTTATTAATTTAATATTTTGAAAAATTTCAACAGTGCCCCCTCTCTTATAAAAGGTAACCAATTATTATATTTTATTCAGAAATTAAACCTAATTGGTTATGAAACTATCTACCTAAATTAATTCTTAGAATACCTAAACACATTTTATAGCTCTTAGTTTATGTAGAACACTAACCTTAGTTGTATTTAGTTGTTAAGAAAAGGAGATTGTCTGAAAAATGGTGGTGTTTTTAATCAAGTGTTTCTATATTATTTCTTAATCCAACCCCATAAAATATTATACAATCTTTAGTAAATAATAAATCCATTATAATATATATACTGATATGTGGATATGTGAATATCATCCCCAAAATCCATCTCTACTTCCATCAAATGATAAAATAATTATTGTTTGTGTGTATGACCAGCTATCACCCACAAACTGATATAATTCGTTTTCCACTACCATCTATAATGACTTATTATAATTATGGGATTAAATTTTATATATAATATTAATTAAATATTAATCATTATTAAAAGATAATGTTTCATTTATGTTATTACCATTCCATAAATGGAAAAATGCTTGTGTGATTTTTGTGTACGTGCGACTTATCACCTCTATTAAGCGAGTCGATTTATTTTTCATTATCACAACACATGGAGGATATATATAAGTATATTTAAATGATTAATGTTTTATTAATGATATTATGATCACTCGAGAAAGATAAAATGGTATTTAACTTCTTTCTATAATGATCATTGAAAAATAAAAATGTTATTATTGTATATGTTAGACTTATTGTCTCGATGATTATATCAAAGTTCATTTTTCATATCCATATTTAATGAATGTATTTAAAATTATAATCTATATATATAATATATTATTATTTCATGAATATTATTTTGGATATATTTGACTTATGACCACATTTATTGTTAACATCATACCAAATTCATTTTCAACTCAAGTACCAAATATCATCATAACATCTTAAATGAAATGGAATAATTAATTAATTACAATAAAATGATAATAATTGATATCAATAGAATAATAAAATTTAATAAGGATTTAAATCTAGTAAATAATTAACTTTTTATTATTATTTAGGAATATATTGATCGTATGTGATGAGTAAGCCTAACGGTAAGGGACTTCATCTCAATCTTCTTTTGTTGAGGAATATTTTATTATTATACACCCACCTAGTTTTATGAGGTGTATAAATAGGACTTTTGACGTATAATATATTTTATTTATTTATTCTAATTTTATTTAATTTTTTTTCAAATTTTATTTCTTTATGGGGAATATAATTCAACAGTTTCAATGTGTTATGGGACAGTCTGATTTAAAAATCCTCTTTTAAATATTTAATGATTTATTTTAAAAATATGTTCCACTATGTTAGTATTATTGATATTATTTTATATATTTATTTAGTAAAGTAATTATAAATTAAATTTCATCCCTATTTTTTAATTTCATTGAAATTATTTCAAAATGTAATATTTTAATGTTTTCTATATGAAATGTATCTCTTTATTTTATAATGACAAAAGGTATTTTCATTTTGGCATATTTGATTAAAAAACATCTCTTTCACAATGAAAATTATTTTATATTTAGCTTATTCAATAATACATTATTATTTTAAAAGAAAAATAAACCACTCTTCCCCTTTTAATGTAATTTTTTAAATGGGATTTCAAAATGTATTGGCTATTTAAATAATATAAAATGTTGTATTTCTAGTGAAATTTAATAGCGACATGTTGGAAATCGCATGTATTTATGTGTTGTTATTATATAATTTTACTTAGAAATGTGTTGGGTGGTTATGTGATAAGCCACTGACAGGTAGTTTTGTGATATAATAATGATGTGTGGGTCCAAGATAGCCCTCTAATACAATGGGTATGGAAGTTGACCCAATGGTTATTCCATTTGTATGAAAGACATGTATGGAAGTCGACCACCTGATTATTTCATTTTAGAATAATTATGTCTCAAGTTACCTACATATATATGATAAAATTTCTTTTTATTTTCATGAATTTTTTTTGATTTTACAATGGAAAAATAATGACATTTTTTATATGATTATTTCTTTAGCAGGGTAAAAATGTGTGATTTTAAGGAAATTTTGTTATTGGATTTCATGGGACTAATGGTTTTCTTTATTTTCATTCATTTACATATATTTTGTTAGCATAGAATGTTTTGAAATTATTTTCATAGGGTTTATGAAATATTTAGGGAATAGATGAGATCAAGGGGAAACTTTTGATGAATTTTCCTAAAGAGAAACCCAGATTTATATTAATAAATGTTTAATATTAGTGTGGAAAAAAATAGATTCTGAGTATATGTGTACACCTATAATGTAGGGTTTGACTGGGTAAGTTTTTTCAAATTATATAAAACTATAAACCTAAAATAAAAAATGAAAAAGAAAGCGATTGTTATTTTTAAAAATAAGTAGAATATGTAATGTTTATTTTTGGGTCCTTAACGTTGCTATCTAAGTAAGGTTTAAATATCTTTAGATATTAGGATATTTTTATAAGATTTATTGACATCATCATGGGTTTGTAATATTTAGGTATATCATAAGTTTAGTGTCTTAGAAACCCATTTTGAGAATATCAATTATAAAATTATGAGGTTACTACTAGCATTTATAGAGGGATTCATTTTTGAGGTAATTGTGGGTTATTACTTTTTTGGATGAAAAATTTAAGGTATGAGATTAATGTTGAAGTTATGAAATATTAATTGTTTTTAGAATGTTTCTCAGATTTCTATAATATTATAATGATTATATTAATACAGTTTTATAAAAATTTAAAACCCATAGAATGGCAGACAACCTATTGCGTCTGACAAGGCCATGAGAATTAAACCCACAACAAAAGGGAGAAAAGGGTGAATTTCTTACCACTAGCCGACGTGATTTCTTGGGTACTATAAAAAAATTATTTATATATATCAAATCATATAAATTGTCATGTCCATTTTGGGAAAATATGTTTTATAGATAACCCTGTTATTGGAAATGATTTGGTTAGTAAGTGATTAATTTTTTTTCGAAATAGGTTTAGTATTTTTGGAAATCCTATAAAATTAATTTATAAATAATAATATGGGATTTTTGAGGAATTTTAATAATTGTAACTTTTTAAATGGTCTATATTGTACTTTGGGTATTGTAGTTGAATGTTGGAGATTAAGGTATTTATTCATTATATAAAAGTTTATTATTTTTGGGAAATTATATTATCTTATCCAGTCCATTTTTTTTAGATAATGTTTTATAAAAGGGCACATATATAGTTAATATTTTTTGGATTATGTGATTCTCTAGAAGTTCATTCTATTGCTTCGGGTATGAAAAATTCATCCTTAAAACTCATCATTTAGAGAAAAATTATATTTTATCGGGGGAAATGAATTAAAGAATTAAACTATACCATTCAAGTAAGTATTATTCCTTGTGTTCTTAGCCCAGAAAGTAAAATAATTCCTCAACTCTAAGAAAATAATTTTTAAATAAAAATATTATCCGTTTAATATTCTTACTAATAAATCAATGAAATTTTTAACCCATCGCATATTTATTTGGGTGTTATATTTTTCATAAACATGTTATCTATCACTACCCATAAAAACATTGATAGTTTATTTATCTACAATGTCCATTTTTTCCTACATGGAACTGTAGTAGATGTTATCTCATGTAACCTTCTTACTTCCCAATCTTTATTTTAATATGGATGTATCATTAGTATTTTTTTACTAATTAGGGATTCAAATAAATGGATTTTTTAAAATTCATACCTTATTTACTGAGCCCAAATTAAAAATTACGATAATGAAATATGCAAAAGGCGGGAGAATTTGACATCCTTAGTTTAAAAAAAATTAAATACAATGTTCAATACTGTACTTGATATGCCACTTCGAGCATAAATGAACAAATAAATATTATTATTCAAATATTACCATCATTGCCTAGACATTAAAATTCTGGGTATGAATAAGGATTAAATTAATTTTGATATATGTTTTAAACAATTATATATAATTCATTTACCAATTAACTATAATTTAATGTAAAATACTTTATAATAAAAATAATTTTTTGGGAAAAAATATTTAAATGTGCACTAGTGTTTTTATTCAAATAAATAAACTAATATTTATTGTTGTATTATAATAATGAAATATATATATTATATTGAATATAATGTTTAACATTAATATTATGTGTTTCATATTCATCATATATATACAAATCCAATTTTGCACACATAAGAATTATTTTTCTAAAAATATTGTTTCACCAAATTTTTATGTCAAACTTGTTTTATATAAAGTTTTTGAAACTTTTATAAATTATATTTGACAGAATAAAATCCTTAATTTAATATAGAATACCCTAATTTATTTATTTTTATTTTTTTATTTTTTGATAAGTTTCATGTTTTGATGAATAGTAAAAAATACTGAGTATTAATTGAAAACTTCTTTTTCATCTAATAAATTTATAGTGTTAAATTGTGTTTTGAATTGGTTTATTGTATAATTAGATCAATATTAAATTATTTAATTCAATTTATGTCATTTTAATCAATTTAACATTTAATTTGGATTTTATAATCATTTTATCCTTTGGAATGTTTTCCCCTTAAATACATTTTTTCATGTTTGATCAACAAGATTAATATTAAAATAATTTTAGTTAAAATTTTTTTTTTTTATTTTGAAAAATAGATTTCATATTTGGAATAAAAAGTTTCAAATTTCATAAATTTTTAAATTTTAATTTTCTATAATATCAATATTAACTTTATTTTTGTATTACCACAGTTATGGGTAAAACAGGTAATTAAGGTTAAAAAAATTATAAATAATAGAACATTTCCATAAAAATTTTCTTAATTTTATTAGATGATTTCTTTTAGTAGAAAATAATCCTTGGGAAAATAATTTGAGCTCTTGGATCCACTTGGATGACTTTAATACATTTATATTATTTTATGTAAGTAAAAGACAATTCGTCCATACTTTTTCTTTTAACAATTAAAATACTTTTAATATTGGGTTATGTATAAGTTTTTTTACAATAAATAGTATTTTGACATATAAATTTTTTATCTATATCATTTTAGTTTTTTAAATCTTTAGGATAGAAATAAGTTCCTTAATGAATTAAACAATGATGATGCTGTAATTGTTTAATTAATGGAAATATCAAATACATTCCATAAAAAATATTAAAATAAATATAATTTCATATATGTAATTTCATAAAAAAAATTATATATTACTTTTTCATTTTATATATTATTTAAAAGAGATGGTTCTAAGCTATCATGTTATTATGATATTTATAAAAAGTCAATTAATTAATAGTGTCAAACTTGACATAAATTATATTTTTAAAAAGATTTGAATTTGTTAAATGATATAAAATTCATAAAAAATTTTAAATTTATAAAAATTATTTATATAAGGTTTAAAATTTCATTAATGATCCATTTTTTTCCATTTTAAATAATAATGTTAAGCCTTGAGGAGAGAAAATACATGTTGTCATGGTAGGAATTAAAGAGATTAAATAAAGGTTAAATCAAAATTATAATGATTATGAACTATTCAAAACTTATCTAATTTTCATTGGATGAAGGGATTGAGACCCATTATAAACATATATTAAAAATCCCCATTTTGGATCCATTTTGAATAAAAGGTTAAATCATATTATATTAATATTTTGTAGAATTCCAATAGTGGCCCTCCCATCTCTTATAAAAGAGAACCTCTACTTATCATTTATTCACAAATAAAAACTTATTTTTTTGGAACAATATCTTCTTAATTAACTTTATATAACAATTCCCCACATTATATAGATCAGATTTTATTCATAAAAACACCTTTAGTGGTCTTAAGATGTTAAGGAAAGGTTATTTTCTCAAGATAAGCTATTGGTTTTAATTAAGTGTCTTTATTTTGTTTCCTCATAAAACCCATAAAATCTTCTCCAAAAAAATATAAACTGATGTAAAATAAATATATTTATATGTAATTATGTTAATATCATGACATAAATATATCTACATTCCCATAAAATGGGAAATTAATTTTCGTTCATGTGTACAAAAAACTACCACCTCACGAACTGATATAACTCGTTTTCCATAAACATTTCTCAAGAATATTTATAATGATTTAATTAAATACAATATATGATATTAATTAAAAAATAATGATTAATATATAATATTTCATTTATGTTTTTGCATTTCTATATACGAAAAAATGAAAATGGTGTCCGTCCGTACATAGGAGTTATCACCTACACGAAGTGATGTGATTCGTTTTCACCACATCACAAGGATGATATTTAAAACTATATTTTAATTATTAATAAGATATTAATGATAATATTATCATTATGGAATGATAAAATGATACTTACCCTCTCTTTATAATGATCATTGAAAAATGAAATCGTTACTCGTGCGTAGATCCGACTAATCATCTTCATGATTGTAAAGTAGTTAATTTTACATATCCATATTAAATAAATGTATTTTAAAATATAATTTATATATATAATTTATTATTTTTAATTAATATTATTCTATGGGTGATGGAATTATAACCACTTTGATTTTTTACATCATTTCAAATTCATTTGGGACTCAATTGCTAAATATCATCAAAACATCTAATATTAAATAGAATAAGTAATTAATTGTCATAACATGATAATAAGTGTTATAAATTTGATAATGAAAATTAATAAAGTAATTAATAAATTAAATAAACAAACTATATTTATTATTTTAGAATATAATGATTGTACATGATGATTTAGAATCCAGGTAATGGACTTCAACTCAATCTATTTTTGTTGAAGCATATTTGGATGGTATACCCCCACTGTCATTAATAAGGTGTATAAACAGAATACTTGGAATATCATATCATTAATATATTTATTGTAATTCTATTTAATTTTTTTTTAAATTTTATTCCTTCATGGGGCTTATGATTTAAATGTTTCCCAGTGTCATGGGAGACTTTAATTTAAAAATCTTATTTCAAATGTTTAATGATTAAATAAAAATAAAATTTTCCTCCATTAATGTGTTATTAATATTTTTTATATGTTTATATAATAAACTAATTATAAATTAAATTTTATTTATATTTTTAAATTTCATTCAGAGGATTTAAAAAAGGAATCTTTTTATGTTTTCTATACATAACATTTTTCTTTCTTTATAAAAGAAAAAAATAATGTTCATTTTACTCTATAAAATGACATCAACTTCTCCACTTCCATGAAAAATATTTTATATTTGTATTAATTTAACTGCCTTTATTTTTAAAAATTAGTAATAAACCCTTTTATTCAGTTTTCTAGTTTTTTAAAATGGGTTTTGGAATCGAATTTATAATTTCAATAACAAGAAATATTTCATTTTGAGTGGAAATTTCATAGCTCCATATTACAATTTTAATTTTTTTATTTATTTTAATTATATAATAGAGATTGGAAATATAATTATTGGATGCATGATAAACCAATGATGGGTAGTTTCATGATAATCTAATGATGGGCGAGTCCGTGATTTCCCTCCAATTCATTGGGTATGGATGTCGAGAGTATGGTTATTGCATTTGTGTGAGTGACATGTATGGAAGTTGACCGCATGGTTATTATATTTACGTATAATTATGTCTCAAGATATATACTTATGTATTATATTCTTGTATATTAGTTTTCCAAAAAATAATTTGATTTTAAAAAGGTATAATAATGATCTTTTTTATATGACAATTCCTTTTTCATGGAAAATTTGAATGTTTTTTAGGAAATATTGTTATGGGTTTTTTGAGGACTAATGGGGCTCTTTTCTTATTTCCCTTAATAAGAATTTTTGATCTACCCATGTTTTCAAATTATTCATAGTTTTTTAGGAAGAGTTTAGACAAGTATGAGATCAACAGAAAAATTGTAATGATTTTTCATAAAGAGAAACCATGATATATTTTATAAAAAATATTCCTTTATTTTGTGGTGAAAATTTATACTGAGCATAATTTCACACATACAATTAATGGGATTACTATTTAGGTGTTTCTCAAAAAATTTAAACCTTTAATCTTAAAATATTTTTCATAAAATAAATTAATTTCTAGTTTTAGAAATGACTAAATTATATAATACTTAAGGTTAGGTCTTAATAGATCTAAATCACTTATGGATTTTTTTGGTCCGTTTTTATTCCAAGATTTATTTGAAAGTGCTTTCCAATTGTTGGAGGATGATTAAATATGGTATTGAATTGGATTTGATGATGTTTGAGTTGATTTGGATTGATGATCTGTATTATGATTTTTATTATGAATTAAATTTATAATACATGTTTTGTATGAAGATAAAGTTTGGTGAAATATGAAAATTTGAATCTAGTTTTTGTGGTCAATTTAAAAATAAAATCTAATGAAACGTTGTGATTTCTAATATTGGGTTTTAGTTTTATTTTTCAAGGATTTCTTTTTAAATTAATTATTTTCAAATTTTTTATTTCATTACGGAATTTTGAAAATTATTTAAATATTTATAAGATGTCAATATAAATGTTTTGAAATAAAATATAATTCCTAAAAATGTGTTTTTGTGCGATAAAATTCACATTTTTTATTATAATTAGGATATTTAATTTTTTTTATTGTAAATTTATTTAATGAAATAGATGGTTATGACTTCTATTAGATTTCACCCTTTGAAGGACATGGATTAATTATTATTGTGTGCTAGTTTAGTGATGTTAAAATTGGTTTCATCTTATGAGGGTTTTAGAGATGATATTTGATATTTATTTATTATGTTTTATTGTTGAGAATTGTGTTCATCATGTAATGGGATCCTTATGTAGATATTACTAAGTTCTTAATGATTAATTATCTATATTAGTTGGAGAACTTAGTAGGGTTCATTTTTGAAGAGACCATGAGAGATATCAAGTTGGATAGTTAATGTAGGTCGAAAAATTTGAAGACATAAGAGGGGGGTATAATTGTGCATGTTTAAAAACACTTTGATAAATTAAAATTAATCCTTCATTGTGGTGTGATATAGTTTTATTTTATAAAACTCTTTGAGTACTATAAAAATAGAGAATAATAACACAACAATTTATATAGTGGTTTAGGGAAAAAGGATCCCC
The DNA here is from genome assembly GCA_963277665.1 of Viscum album. Lineage (NCBI taxonomy): Eukaryota > Viridiplantae > Streptophyta > Magnoliopsida > Santalales > Viscaceae > Viscum > Viscum album. The sequence goes on from OY728164.1 coordinate 1,382,546,678, forward strand.
TAGTCCACTCCAACAAACCGTCTCTATGAGTTTGGTGATTTTTACTAAAGAAGATCATTTACTGGGGACCTCTACAACTGAGTGTAGGCATTGTAATCCTTAAAAATAAGTTTATTTTAAATTTACCCTCTATAGACACATAGTTTTGTGAGAATTTGATAATCTACCATGAATGATTACAATGATTAGACACTCAAACCGAACAAAATGGGTTGTTTGTTGAATAATTGTTGCAGCCCATTATTGTGGAAAACAATTACATATGATGGATTTTATTCCTATGATAATAATATAATCAAGAAATTATTAATCTAAAGAGTTCTTTTTTTTAGATGATCTTTTATGAAATACAACATAGGAGAATAACCTTGGTCAGTAGTAGGATGCATAGACAACAATAGATCACAATATATATGTCTACAATGGATAGTATGGACAACATAGTATAATAAATTTAGATAATAAATTAATATAGCACAAAAAATTTAGTGAATATAAAAATTTATCACCTCAAAAAAGGATAAATCCAACGATAAATAGAATGTGATATATTTTCATCAAGATTATTGAAAAAAATATATCATTATAATGGAATATACAATAGTACATCAAAATCATTTAACACCTTTTAATATTCCATCATAAAAAAAATAGATAGGGAATAAATAATAAATCCAATTTTATCATAGTTTAACATATAATGAAATATAACCAAATAAATATTGATATTAAAAACATTTATCATTTTTAAAATTTGAATTTAAAACCACCACTAAAGATTTTAACATTCCTTTTAAATTGGAATAATTTAATTTGATGATTAAAAACTATGAAATAGTATTTTAATAATCTATAATGAGATATTTATTCTAGTTAAATCATTGCAAAAAATATTTGGAAATAACTAAAATTTAAATTCCATAGATGACTACTGTAAATTTAAGGTTTCTCCACTTATGGATAAATTCAAAAGTAATGTTCACATCATACCATTGATTCTAAAAATTAGGATAACAAACCATGCATTATAAAGATGAATTTAGGGTTCCTTAAAAATAACTGGTTCCCAATCCAAATGTCTAAATTAAACATAGTGTAAAAAGTAGTGTTCCTCACCGAAAGTTAGGTTCCCAAACCTAACATTCTACACAAATTTTGGGTTTACAATTATGATTCCAAACACCATATAAAAATGTCTCAAATACTTAGTAAAATTAAAACACAAATATTTTAATATTAAAATAAATATATTAATAAAATTAACAAAATGTAACTTTATTAGTGAATCCTAAGAGGATATTTTTTAGAATTATAATCGATTAGAACTAAATGATATATTTTAATCAATATATTCCCAACATATCCCTATTTATGATGATGAAAAAATGAATAAAATTATAAACAAATATGTTTTAATTAATTGACCAAACATAGAAATATTCATTAATTTCTGTAGAAGTATATTTTGTTTCTGTAAAATTTCTCACTAAATTGTTAAAAAATGAAATCAAAATTTATTTTACAACTAATTTATATTTGTGAAATAAGAAAACATTGTTAATCGAAACATGTATCTATTTTTGTGACAAAAAAATAATGTTTATATATAGATTAAATCAAATTTAATGTAATACTAAAATGTTTGGAAACATTATTATTATCCAATGATCAATGCATCTTGAATATTTAATATGATTACAAAATATACTATAATAAACATTAAATATAGAATAAAAAATAAAAAATAAACATATTTTTAATAAAAATATTTATTACCATAATGATTTGGATCATGGGTAAACCGGATAGGTTGATGGATTAGAATAGGGTTCAAGATTTTTTTAGAATAAGGTTTTGGGGATAAGTAATAACAACCATTTTTTGTAATAGTCTTGATTTCCTCTATCCAAAAATAAATTTTATAATATGTTTTATTTTCCCATTCCATCAACAAATTCCTTGATACTTGACATATCTTCAAAACATAAGCCATGTTTATTTTTCGAAAATTATGAATATATTCGATAGACTAAATATATGTATCCATATATTCACTAAGTTGATTAACTAAACTTCAAAAATAAGAATCTTCAGAGGTCAATTTTGCAACAAGATCTCACTGATTGTCCAACCAACTATGAAGTAGAGTACTATGACACTATAAACCATTAATTATATCATTCACAGAAGAAAAAAAAAATTATAAGATACTGTAATCTCTTTAGAAATTTTTTTATGGTTCAATATAAGTAAAATATATGCCTTTGTCATATTGGAGATAACCGAGTTAAACTAATTTTCAAACCCCTTTTCTCATCTCCAAAATAAAAATTTCAAATATATTTACAAATAATTTTTCCAATTTCATCATATATTTATCTATTAACATCATCAGAATCTCTTCTAGAAATTGAAATATATTTCAATCGTTGAAGATAATATTTAAAATATTTGAATTCTATTCTTGAACCATAAGACATTCATAGATCTTCATAAGATTATTGACCACCCAATATCTCATCCTACAACTGTAAAACTTCTTCTCTCAACATATTATAGTTTTAAATTAATCCCACAAAATATTAATGGGTATTATACTTAAAATTAAATTCACTATTATTTTTTGAGTATGTTTAATTTTTTCATATATAATTACTTTCAACTCATTAAAATTTAATATATTGGATTACAAATTATGAACTTGGTTGAGAGGGAAGATCGCTTAGAATTCTGCTGACTTAAAAGCCTTCATATTTGGTTCTCAATTAGAAATAATAAATAATATATATTTTTTTATCCCTAATATAATTAGTTGATTCAGATATATGGGTACTAACATGATCATTTGAATGATACTATCAAAAACATTCTTATAAACATGAGGAAGCTAATCATTATGGTCCACAAATTCTTTCTCAATGATTTCTTAAACCGATGCTCTAACGCTAGATTCATCCATTATTTCATTAAAAATGAGAACTAGTTGATTCACTTTTTCATATATAGATACTACCACCTAATAAAATGGTTCTTCTCTATTTCATGGCCTTAGAATAAGAGAAACTTCAATTTCATTTCCAGATTAATCTTCAAAAGGTTTAGGGATTGTATGGACACCACTTTTATTGTAGGGATATTCTAATCCATAATTTTCTTTCATCTTGTAGTAGTTTGAATTTGGAATGTATCATCTACACACCCATCTCCTTAAATTTTAGAGTCATAAGCTTATTCAACACCTCCTCTAACTGAACATGTTCATATAAAATTTATTTTCACTTCTTCATTATAAGCTCTAGATGGATCTTCTTTTTTCACACCAATAGGAATTATCATTCATTTTTTATCTGTAGAAAAGTTAAAATCCGGGTCATTAAATTTTAAAAAACATTAATATGGTGATATATAATTCCTTTTTGAATTTCATGGATCATACTTTTCTTATACAGACAAAGAGAAAATATTCTTTCATATTGGTTGAATTGAATCCTTGCATCTCTATGAATAAAGGGTTTATATATCTCAAAATAATTCTACTGAAATTAAATTTTTTGTTATTCATCATCAATAATATAACATACATAACATGAAAATCAATATTCTACCAATCCTCTACTCTTAGTACTATTTCATATTAAATAAATTGAACTGAATATTTTGATCTCCTTATAATTACTTTATAACAATAATTTTTATTTGGGAAGTCCAAAGTAAGAAAGGTGTTACATCAGATGACTTGTGAACACTATCCCTCATTAACCATATACTGAATTTAATAATCCTTTTTTATATAGTGAAAACTATGGACAATATTAATAAATTAAATTTAAAACTTCTTATCATTTAGATTTAGTGTTATTGAGTCCTTTAAATCTCTGAAATAAAAATAAAATTTTTAATGAAACTCTTTTACTTCGTGAATATATAATCTATATTTTCACAATTAAACAAGAATGAAAATCTTTAAATTTCTAGATATTTATTTAGTAGGATGTTATTGAAGAATAACAATTCAAAATATATGTATTTAATTTTAAGAACTCCCGGTTATGAACTGGAAGGCATCTTTCTTATATATCTTTTTGATTCAACTTATTCGGTTCTCTTGGTCTATTCCAAATTGATAATTGAAATTTTATGGGTCTTTATTTCATGGTTTAAGATATTTTTGAAGATCAGAAGCTCAAAAAGTTGTGAGATCAATGATAATATAGGGAAGTGTTTTTCTTGAATAGTTTCTAAATAAAGTTTCAACTCTTCAAGAAATAATTTCATAGAAATCATTTGTGAATTGAAAATTAATATTTAATTGAAAAATAGATAATTTAAATGATTTTTTAAAATAAAAAATTCTAAATTACTTAATAGAAATAAATAAACATTTAAATTTAAACATTTAAATTTAAATAAAAAGAATAAATTTCATATGTAAAATTCTAAATTTCTAATCATAAAATAAAAAATCTATAAATTCCATAGATATTAATAAAGGAATAATAAAATATTAATTTTGAATTTTATAAACCTGAATCCCCCAAAATAAAATCAAAAAATCAATGCTAAATTTTTTTATTGAAAATATCTACAAGTTGATAATAATTATTTAAAAAATATATAGATATATCCATTTTCTAGACATGATATCTTAGAATTTGATGCCTTATGTTAATATGATGATCCCTTTAGTGACTCATGAGATTGTTTTGAAATATAAATAGGAATTGTATTAACACATAAAATATAGAGATGATTAAATTGAATATCAAATTATTGAAGTGTGTGTTTCATCTGCAACACTTGTGTAGAACAACTATTAGTAGATATATATTGCATCTCAGCTATTGATAATGAAACTCAATGTTGATTCACACTAGACACTGATACTAGGGATTTCCTAAAAAAATGAAAAGTACTCATGCAGATTTTATATCTTATGTACATACTTAAAAATAATCATCCAAATATGAAATTAACATAAAATGAGATGTTTTTAAATAATGTTAAGATAAAAATATAACATTTTAAATTTTTAAAAATTTATTAGGAATTCGTAATATGGGTTTATTTTTGGTGTTTCTGGAAATATTTCACAATGAAAAGAAAAAAACATAATTTAAGGTCTACTATTAGTAATATTTTTTATACTACCAATCATACTTTTGTATAAATTATTTTCAACTAGTTTTCATGTTTCATCTAAATCCAGTTTTATACTAGAAAACATGGTAGTTTTAATAGTATTACTATTTTCAAGTCAAAATATTTTCAATAAATTAAAAAAATATTCTATTTCATTCAAAATATTTCTAAAATATTTTTAATAAATATCAACATCCAAAAATAAATTCAGTTCTCAAATCATACTCATTTAAAATTCCTTTTCATATTTTTTTAGAAATAATTAAAAATATTTTTACTAGTTGATTTAAACATACCATCAACTTCATAAATTTTTACTAATAAAGTATAAAAACATGAATTTTTCATAAAAAGGGTGGGATCATCAAACACCACTAAAATCCCATTTTTTTCAAAAATAAAGAAACTAATCATTCAAACCAAGCTCTAGGTATTTATTTAAAGCTACAATGTGCTTTAGTATGTTTGAAAATAGAATTTAGTAGATGGGGTTTTTCAAAACCCGGATGTTTATAACATAGTACTCCACCACTAAATATCCATTTAAAATGTAGATTTAGATATATATGATATAATTTAAAAATCATATGGAATACATAGTCTAAATGTATTATCATGTATTATAAGGCTAGATATTTTAGAAATGGTTTCCTCATACTCTATTCCTTTATCCTAGATTTGTCCTTAAAAACATGTTTAACCTTATACAATGGGATTATTCATTGTTAATCCATATTATTTATAAAGACCCACTTGGTTTATACAATAATATTGTTTGAGGGCCTATCAATAAATTACCTAAAACTATTTCTATTAAACTAGATATGTTTTCCCTCTATAGTTATCCTCCAACTCTCATATTCTATGGTTTCTTCTATAGATTTAGGTTCAAATGGTGGTATAAAATTAGTTATCTCATCTAGGTTTCCTATAATACCTATAATACTAACTCATGTATCCAAGAATATTATAAAAATCTCAAATGTATTTTCCATTGATATTGTAGCATATTTAGGAAAGATACCATCAGATTCATTATTTTTTTTGTTATTCCTAACTAGATTGAATCTAATAATTTTATAATATATTTTAAAATAATTATTTGGAGAATATTTGTCCCAAATTGATCAACAAAACATTAACCTCATTTGTTTTATTTTTATTGTGATGAAAATTATTACCTTCACCAAATTTTAGATGATCACATTCTTTATCTATCATTGAATTTTTATCATACACTCTAAAATATTTATATGTAGCATAATATAAAATAATGATTCCTTCATCATCAGTTTGATAAAACCTACCATGATTTACTATAATTTGTTGAGTTTTTTCATGTAATATTTTTAATATTATGTTGAATTATTTTGAGACCTGATGCTAAGACAGTGTGTGATTTTGGATCCAAATGTGCCCGAAATAAATGTTTGAAAAATTTTAAATTTTAAACAACATAAAATAAAATTTTTCTTTAAAAAGTTTTATAACATCCCAACAGTTGCCTAGACTAGAAATCATAGGGCACCATTGCGTTTAGAATATCATGTTTACTATATTAGGGGCCAAACATCAGTCGGCGCAAAATAAATGTGAAAATTAGTTTTTAGATTTTTAATGAATGATATAAATTATTTGTTTTATTTTATTGTGATGTTACTTCATTGCAGTGAAGTTTTGTTTTAATTAATCATTTTCACGAATTCTAGGGTTATCACCATAGCCCTGGTATTCATCTTAGAGGTGGTGAGTAACCCTCTCAAAAAATAGCAACAACATATAGAGCGAATCATAGATCGTCACACCAACAAAGTTAGAGGATCTTGTTAATGATGAAGACACAACCATTCTTCATCAACGATAGATCCAAACCCTAGGTAGGATGGTTGTTTTATGATTTTACATCCCATTCATAATCTAGGATTAAATTTTATTAATTCAATGAACAAGAATTGATACGTGCATCATCAGCTGGATTAAATTGGATGGAATTGATTTCTCTTCGTTGAGCCTTCTAATGAGAACGAATCGAGGCTGACACAAACAAAGGATAAGGTTCATTACATGGGAGTTATTTTTTTTCAAACCCCTACTCTTCATGTTTTTTTAGACCCCCATGTCCACATTTTGACTTTATGGGTGGTTCTAAATTTGATTACACCCCTGGATTAGAGGAAAACTGAGATCAAAGGGAAGATCTGTGTAGATATGGTCCCAAGGTTATTATATCTACAACCATTTTTTTGTACACCGTAGGTTTCTCAGTGGTTTGTATAAGAAACCACTGGTGTGGGTATGGAGCAGTGTTATGGTGAGGTGAGGTAGTGATGTGGATCAGTGGCTGGATTCATTGGTCGGAGGTGGCTAGAGGTGGTGGCCGGAGGTGGCTAGAGGCGATGGCCGGAGGCGGCTGGAGTTGTGGTGATGGAGCAGTGATGCCACATGAAAACTTTGAGGGATGTGGAGGCTGAAGCGAATGTGGTGGGTGGATATACATAGTGAGGTAGTCATGAGGAATGTTGATGTAATGGTACTCCATAGAGGGATTCATGGGAGCCATGGTACACTGAGGCGATGGGCCGTAAGGAAGCTGTGGGATGCAGAGGTGGAAGGTCGGTGATCCGAACGAACACAGTGGGATAAAGTGGGCTAGTGGGGTGCAACCATGTGGTCCAGTTGGTTGGAGTGGGCCGGAGAGGGCTAGGTGGGCTAGAGTGGGCCGAAGCATGCCAGATTGGGCTGGGTTAGGCATACTGGGCTGTTCTAAATGGTTCAGACTCGGTTCGGTCCATATCCTAGTAATCCCCCTTCCGAATCTTTATACCCCCATATATTTTAAATTTTATGTTTAATTGAAGATCCATCTATGAATTTAGAACCCTAATGATTAGACTGTTCGTTTGATACATATGGTGGCTTTTAAAATGAACTTATTACCAGTGAAAAGGTTTTTTTACATCGGTAGTACTGGTGGTCAAGGGATGTAGTGGGTGTAACAACTACTCATTATGCCCCCTCTTTTTATTTGTGGGTAGATTCTCTCATCCACTAAATCTTGTTAGAGATTATTTCAGGTTCATTCCCTTTATCATTTCCTTGACTGTTTTTTGGTATCATTTCCTACTCACAAGAGTCTGATCTATTCAGTTAAACTTCTAGGATAGATTTTTTGGGATCCCCCATGAGTCCCGGAGTATATCATGTATTCCTTCTTCATTCCCTTGGTAGAGTATTCAGTATTGATGTGGAAAACTTCACCATGAATCGATACCCTAATTAGAGGGTTAATCCAAATTGAGTTTTGGGTGTCACCATATGGACCAAGCTATGATCCCCCTCTATTTTATCATATCTCTATTCAAATCATTCAATGTACTTCTATATCATGATGGTTTCTGACAAAAGTTACTTCTCACACATAAATCATTAGTGTTACCATGCTCAAGTGTGTGTTATCCCAAATGCGCCCTTTGTGTAATCTTTGAACTGAATCCCTGGTGTTTGTATTCAATTGTTATGAATTACCCTAGGATGTGTGGTTTTGTTTGAGTACATCTTGATATTCTTGTTATATGATGTTGACATATACATGTGTATAGATGACTATTTCTTCCCCTTGTGTATTACTTTATGGTTTCTGGGTTTTCTAATAAATATTTTTATACTCACCCTTGAATGATATTTTCCCACAGACATCATGTCTTTTCTATAAAAGATACATTTTGACAGAGTCCATGGTGAAGTTGGACCTAGTAGAGCCTTGTGATGTCAGATAGACCATGATGTTCCTATGACTTTAGACAGTAGCCCCATTATCTTTACTTTAGCTAGGATTTTCTACGGATGAGTTTCTGGAACATGTTTATAGACTTTCTATTTAGTGGGATGTTATTATTTCTTGGTTTACCTTATTGTACTATACTTTACTTTCATATCCTTGTTTGGTTATAATGGTATGCATGAATTTATTCTAAGTGGTTTTTACTTTTTAGCATTGTGGGCTTGGAAATTCTATGTGCATGCAGGTACTAAGGCAATGCCAACCATGTTAGTGATATTCCCACTCAGTGCTAGTCACCATCCCCTATCCTATTTGTGGTGGGATTAAGGAGTTTCCACACGGGCCCCACTATGATGGTTCACGATAAAGTGGTATCAGAGGTGGTCGGTTCAACCTTATGATCGAGAGTTGGTGATAATGGTTTGGGGAAATATTTTTAAGTGTTTTGAGTTCAGATTTCATGCTAGGGACTCCAACTTTGGTGTGGAGTCTAACGTATCCATACAGCAGGACTCTGATAACCTTCTTTTCAACTCAACACATGATAATATTGGTTGAAGGGAGAAAAATGGTACATGCATCATATAGGAATGGGTTGTGATTTCAATGTCTTTCTTGTGTCAACTGTACAGATATACACATTGACTGTAGTACATATTGTTTCCTTATAGGATTCCTCTACAACACAAACTAGCTAACATTCAAAAGCTTGATCATGAGGATGACCCCCCCCCCCCCAGTGATGAGGCTTCAGTAGAGGGACCAGTTTCCCAGATGTTATCTCAAGGTGGGGCACCATCTAAACCACCAAATGTAGAGCTACCAGTGGTACCTACAGTACTAATAAACAATGAGCACAATATGAGTGCACTCCATGAGATTCAAAGACAGAAACCCCTTAGGTTATGATAAGATCTCGGCCCTTAGGCAGCTGAGGACTAGCTTGAGGTGGTGACCTGTTTTTTCAATCTAACCAAGACACCAGTGGATTATATGGTGGTCCTAGAAGTGATCCTTCGGTAGGGGTCAGTAATGAGATGGTGGAGTTTGGTTACCCAGACTCATGATGGGGTGGCACTGTTGTGGAAAGATTCATAACACCTATTCAGATAGTATTTCTAACTAGTTACATTGAGTGTTGTGCATATATATGAGCTACTTCATCTCCAGCAGGGCAAAATGACAGTAGGTGATTATTCATCTAGTTTTACCAACCTTTCCAGGTACTTGATAGATATGGTCAGGGATCATTACTTCTAAGCTCGGAACTTTGAATGGGGTCTGCATAGAGACATCCAAGCTAGTATTATCCCTCTGAACATTCCTACTTATTTGGGGTTATTGAGCGGGACTTGGTGGTGGAGAGCTTCCTAGTTGAGAAGATATAGTAAGTTATAGTCATCATAGGAGATGTAGGTACATAGACCGCGGTAATAGGGAGAAGACATTAGCCTCATGGATCCAAACATGGGAGTCATTTAAGGAGGAGGTCACAGGATAGAGCATCTACAGTTCAGGGTTCATAGGGTGGTTTCAGTTAGCCTAGAGAGTGGCGGTACAACTCATTTTATGGTTGGGGACATCTTGCTCGTGATTTTCCAACTCTTCATGTTGTTATAGGGATATAGTGGATGGACCACTGAGGCAGAGGTTGAGGTAGGTGAAGGTAGATATATAAGGTAGAGGACATGGAAAAGGAGTTGGTAGAGCATTGTGAGGTGGTCTACATTTCGAATTACTACCACCACCACCCCCAGGTGGTCCATTCCATGCTCCAGGAGCTGGAGGAAAGGGGCTAGGACAAATGCATGTGGTTGAGGCTTATGAAACATGGACTCTAGGGATTATTCGAGGTATGATCTATGTATTTTCTACTCTAGAATTTGTACTAATAGACACCAGTTCTAGACATTCAATTCTCACCACATATCCTGTATGATGCCTTGAGATTCCCATAGAACCATTGACTCCAACCTTATGCATGAAGGCACCTATGGGAGGAGACTTGATGATCAAACATCTATACTGATAGTGTGACCTTAACATTGTAGTCAAGAGTTTCGGTTGGATCCTCTTGGTGACAGCATAGACACCTTATGAGGTCATTCTCAGTATGGATTGGTTATCTTTGGTCTATACCTATATTGGCTATTTTAGGTGAAGGTTGTGTTGTTTCTGTAGTGATGGAATGTGGTTTTCATTTGACGATGAAAATGAAACCCGAGAAGCATAATATGGACTCATGCATAGGAGGGTATGGATGATTACTCATAAATAGGCTAGCCTAACCCTCTATGTAGTAGATGTTAGGAGTTTCTAATTCCTAGAAATAGTGGCGGAGTACGAGGAAGTATTCCCAGAAGATGTACCAAGATTACCTCTTCGTTGGGAGATCGACTTATATATTGACTTACACCCTAAGAGAGAACATATATCCTCACCAGCATATCAGATGGATCCTTTATATCTTCGTGAGTTAAGGGTCCAAATGTAGGATTTTCATATGAAGGGATTTGTGAGATCCAATGTTTCACCTAGGCAGCCCCAAAGTTCTTTTCCCAAAAGGAATTTCAGATCATGATTTTTGTGTGTATAATTGGCAACTAAACTAGGTAACCATGAAGAACAAGTATCCACTACCACGGATCGAAGACCTCTTCGACTAGTTAAGAGGGGAACAATGGTTCTCAAATGTTGACCTTCAATCAGGCTATCACAAGTTGTGATTAGAGGATGGAGATGTACCAAATACAACATTTATATTTTTTTACAGTCTCTATAAGTACATTGTAACACCCCGAGCTTCCACGATACGCTTCTCTTTCAATAATGCAGTAGTGTGTGTTGTACGCAACTTCGAGTTCTAACACACACCACAACCAATCAAAGTAGCCGTTATGAATAGTAATACCCACTTTTTGAAACTATATATATTTTATATTTCAAAATGGACTTCATTTTTGGATTTGGAATATCGAAATTAGCCTATTTTGAATTTTTGGTATTTTTCTGAGAACTTCTAATTTTTCTATGAATAGTGAAAAATACTTAAAAACAACTTTTTTAATCAAAATAATTTATAGTGATAAATTATAATATTTAGTGGTTTTAAAGTATAATTAGAATATATTTTTACCATTTTATCCAATGGTGGTCATTAGAATTAATTTAACATTGAAATTGGACATAAACAATTGCCAATCTTTTGATATAAATTGTTTCTTAAAAACAAGCTATTTGTTATGACAGCGGGAATTAATTATAAAATTAATTAATGAAACTAATATGTTTGTAATTTTGTAAAATAGACATCATTTTTGAATTTGTAATATCAATTATAGCTTAGGGTGAAATTTTGGCATTATTCTGAAAAACATCAATTTTTGATGAATAGTGAAACCACTAAGTGGTAGTTAAAAAAACTAATTTTTCGTTTAAATGAAACATTACCACTTCTGTGATTTGAATTTCAAAAATCCGACATACATGGTTTTCATTAGAAAGTAAAAAGTGGTTCAATGGGATTAAAATAATTTTTTGGTGAATAGTAACTTTTAAGTTCTTAATCGTGATTAGAGGTAATTAGTGTAGTTTAAGGTAAAAATAATGTTTTAATAATATGAGATGAGCTTGAAACATGTCCTATCCTCATTAGATGTGCCATGTCCGACCAAGAAAATCCATGGGTCAACTTGGGGACCCCATGGAGCCACTTTAGTTGGAAAATTACATAAATACCTTTTATTTAATGTTAAAGTAAAAAATGACACAAACATGAAATGTTTTACTAAAACAATTTTTACATGGGGTTATACAAGTCATATTTTTGACTATAAATAGTAATTGGAAATCTAAAAAGATTTCCTACATCATAATATTTTTTTTATAATTTTTAGACATTAAATAAATTAAATTATTTATGACATCATGATGATACAGCGATGACCTCATTATTTAACGATTTAAATAAAATAAAGAGATAATGTAAAATCCAAGGCTTACAGTTGTCAAAAACCTATTTTATGGGTATATTTCTAACCCTTATCCCCTTAGCCTTGAATTATATATGTTTGGGACCTCTAAAATCCGAAATTCATTTTATAATAAAGTGACTTTTCTTTACTTTCCAAAAGTGCCCCTCCTCTCCACTTATAAAAGGCCCCCACCTCTACCACCTCATTCACACTTTCAAGCCATTTGGCTCGGACAAACTCTGCCCAAATACTCTCCCAAATTCCCCCTCTTACTCCTAGAAGCCTCACTTTGGGCAGAACTCTTCCCAAGGAAGCCTTTGGCTCAAATCAAAAAGAGTTAGCCGATTTTAATGTAATGTCTTCTCTAATGTTGTTTTGTTTTATTTTTCTTCTCCAACCCCCTAAAAACTTTTTATTAGTTTATTTTGTAACAAAAACAGTATCCTCAATATACTAGGATGTTTTTGTAAGAAGGATTCGAGCTACACTTACACACACCTACATCTAATGGTTAAAGAACATACTGTTTTTGTGGATGGTGAATTTTTGCCTCACGAAACGATGATTGTTCAATACTCATATAACACCTTCAAAGGTGGCCATTAAGATGTCAATATATTTATATATGATATATAATATGTTTATGTTTTCCTTATGTTTCTTTATTTCTCATTTATGGCATACTTTATGATTTCCATTATGGGTAAACGCGATAATTTCATTTTAGGAAGTGCGGACTACCGCCCCCTCAAAGTGATTTGAATCGTTAATGCCATATGTGGGATGTATAAAGGATGAAGTAAATAATATTATATATGGTATTATAATGGAATTATAATATACCGTTATATCATTATGATTTAATTAAATACGAAATAGAAATGAAAGTAGTGTTCATGCGTACGTACGGCTTACCGTCTCTATGAACGTTGCATTTCATTTCTTACCTCTAAATGTTATGGAATATTATAAATGTATGTATATACTGGATATATATGAGATATATGATATCTATATCATGAATATAATTCTGGATATAATGGATATTTCACCACATGAACAACTTGTAATTATAAGAAGTTTATTTTTGACTCAAGTACCAAAGATCGACAAAAAGACCGTTATTAACTTAAATAATTACATAATGATCATAACATTGTAATAAGTCATATAAAAAGGATAATGAAATTGAAAATGGTTCTTAATAAGGTAGATATTTACTCTATTTTATTATTCAGGAGGTTAAAGAATGGTTGAGTCAAGTCGGACACGAGGTAAGGGAACTTCTTACCCAATTTCCATTCTTTGGGTTAATCTCCTACTTTCAAATTATGTCATGATATTATTATGTCCTATCTTGTATTTGTACTTTCTTTATGTGTACTTATAGTGAATACACATAATAGATCTATTTTATTTTAAAAATGATCTTTTTAAGGACTTTGTCTCAATCTCCTTTCATTGAGGCATATTTGGTTTTATACACAACATTATTTTATACGGTGTATAAACCCCTTTGACTTTTACGATTATTCAAAAGGAATCTTTTTTATATGAAGCGTTTTACTAAATGACAAAAAGGGAATGTTTTTCTTTCCGTACTTATGCGGCGACAACGACTTCTCCGCCGCCATAACCATTATTTGAGTTTCGGCTTCCTCTACCAGCCATCATTTTTTTAATGAAAAATAAATACAAAGTTTTAACTTGCTTTTATTTTGGTATTGAAAATGGTTTTGAAAGCGTTTTTATTATATCAATGTGTTGTATTGACATCTTGTGATTGAAATGTGGAAATGTTATGTTTCCTTTATGCATGTTTTATGTGATACGATTATGTTATGGTTTATGATATGTTTAAACCTATTCATATGAGGAATGAATTGGACTTAATAAGTGACGGGTGGAGCCCGCTATAGCTCCTCGATGCATCGGTAGGTCTGATGAGACAAACTAGTGTCTTGGCACGAGGCCTTGACAAAATCTTATTTGTGGTCTTGGCACGAGGCCTTGGCTACGTGGTTATGATAGTCTGGCATTATGTATTCCATCATTATGAAAGTGGTTATTGATATTGCATGTGATTATTCGACCAGTAGAATATCCATGAGAATAAGTAAATGGCATTATCTCATTTTAGTTTTGCCATATTATGTTGAAGTTCAAGTTTGAAAGGATTTTGTTTTAGTCATACATTGCTTTAAATGTTTATGTTTATTTATGAAAGCTTTCGCAATATTGTTATCCTTACTGAGCATCTGAGCTCACCCCTTTCAATGTTTTAATATTTTCAAGGATGTGAAGAAGTATTTTATGAATGACCTGTAGGGATAGTCAGAAGAAGATATGAGTGTGGACTATGAAGACTTTGTTATTAGTTTTTCACTTTATGGTGTACTGTAAGACTTATGAATGTATCTAGTGTTTCCAAGGATACTAAACTAATCGGTCTTTCGAGACTTATTCTTTTGTGATCATGCCAATGTTACGAAGTAATGCACCTACTCCGGGTAGCTGGGGTCGAGGCGTTACAGTTGGTATCAGAGGCAGTTTAGTACTAACCTTGGAATCTAGATTTAGATAAACTCTGATTAGAGCACATAGCCCAAAGATAGACATTGAGGATTAGTATAAAAGAACTTCTTTGAATTTTGTTGTTGTAAAGATTTTGTGAATTTTCCGAGCAATACATCCCTGTCTGGATACGATCAGGTAGAGGTGGCTCTGGAATAGATGTACCTAGGGGTAAAACACGAAAACACTGCTTTGAGCTAGACTCGAACGGGAACTGGTGCACGACAACGGGACTTGCTGTACTCTTGGTTACGACACTCTCGGGGGATATTCTTAGGATAATTCTCATTTTCTTTACAAACCACTATGAAGGGTTATGAGTACATACTTCCTCAAAGAAAACATTTTTTATGATTATGGATTATATCCATAAATAGTTCAATTTATGTTAAGTATTTTACAAGTATGGAATTATGTATTTTGATTCATAAACTAATCTGGTTTATGAAATTGATTAGAAATGGCGCCTAGTAGAAGGAATGGAAACCGTATCAATACACGTACTCCGTAGGGATTTCCCTCCTGCTCAAGATAATTATTGTGGATCTGGAGATACAATTGGTGTTGATCAACTTATTACCATACTGGGAAAACTCACTCAGGTTATGAATAATAATCTTACTCGTATGGAGCACCCTGATCCGCAACGTGGAGGATCAATGTTAGATTGCTTCATGAGGCAACAACCACCAACATTTAATGGGGGTACAAATCCATTAGTAGCTGAGCAATGGATAAACTCCTTAGAGAAAATATTACACGCCTTGGGGAGTAGTGAAAGGGAAAAGGTTATCATGGCATTTTACCGCCTCACTAGAGATGCCGATCAATGGTGGTCGCTAATTCAAAACACAAAGGAAGATGAAGAAGTATCAAATATGGAATGGAGAGAGTTCAAAGGTCTTTTCTTAGAAAAATACTTTCCACATGACCATCGAGCAGATATGGAAAGACAATTTTTGAGTTTGGGAAAAAAGGAGGATGAGAATGTCGCAAAGTATGAGGCCAACTTTATAAGGTTAGGGAGACATACTGCAGATTATATACGTAACCGAAGAAGTAAGATTGATCGTTTCTTTGATGGGTTAAAACCATTTCTCTGTCGAGCTTTAGTATCACAATATTTCTCAACATATGAAGATATTGTCTCGTGTGCAATCAAGACGGAAAAGGAATTCACTAAGTCCCATGACTTTAAAGCAAAGAAAGAAAAGAAGAGAACAGTGGAACAGGAGACGGATAAAGGGAAAAAGGGAAAGATAGATTTTGCATTATGCGATAATTGTTGGAAGAATCACCCTGGTACTTGCCTAAAGGGAATGGGAGTTTGTTACAAATGTGGAGAAAAAACGTCACTAGGCTCGTTATTGCAAGGGAAAGAAAAGGCTATCAATGTTGAATGTTTCAATTGTAGGGAAATGGGGCAATATGAAAATGAATTTCCTAAGCGCCAGGAAAACATACCTCAGAAAAGGCCAAGGGATCAAGGCCAAGCTTATGTTGTTACTACAGTTGAAGTTGAATAATTATTGTATTGGTGCTTTTGGACTCATGGATTATATTCTGGTTATTAGAATAATGTGATATATATAATGATTGTATTGCAGTACTTGTTGTTTCAGTAAGGTTTTAATATGATAAAGGTAATCATATTTTAAGTATATGACAATAAGAGAAGCTTTACTTTGTTTGGGGAATCTGATGTTAAAATTGATTTTGGAATTTAGAGACCTTTTACAAAAAGTCTGGACGGAGGTATTTTGGATAACTATAAAGGTTGGAATGGATTAAGTTGATCTTTGGATAGTATTGTTTAAGGTTAAAACATTTCTGAAGATTATTTTTGAAATATTATAATACTATAGTTTTAGGAAAAGGACAACCTGCAGGGTGGGGAATAACCCGTCACGTCGGATAAAGCTGTAGGAATCTAACCCACAACTATAATGTGACAGGCCTTTATCACCTACCACTAGCCTACAGGAAGTCCATGGCTAATAAAAAATAGTTTTACTAATCTAAATAGTATGTGTTAGTATTTGGAACCTTATACAATTAGGATAAATAGAATATTTTTGAGTTCTATTATCTTTTTGAGTGAAAGATGAGTTTGTGGTAGAAATTATTTGAAGGTTGAAACTCTACATGTCAAGCATAAATATATATATTTATACCTATATTTTATTCTATGAATAAATAAATTCCTAAAATTTATTAAAGAGATATTAAAACAAAAAATGTGTTATCATAATACCTTATGTCTTGTTGAACTGATGATATTTTAAATCAACATAGATTGAAGGCTTTGAGGCCCTCAATTTGACACTTGTTTGTGATTGATGACCCCAATCACTACCTACAAATATTTACATTTTTCCTCCAATTATATGTCTCTAATTGCCACCAATGTTCTCCTAATCGAGATCATAATTGGGTGGTGACTTTTTCATTTCTCTTTCCCACTTATTAAGGCTAAATTTTATTAACCTTATTTCCGATGTGGGTTTTCCACAAAGGTATTTTCTATTTTCAACCTTTTATTTTCAAAGAAAAATTTCATTTTGTGAGGACGCAATTTATTGAAAGAGGGGAGAATGTAACACCCCAAGCTTCCACGATACGCTTCTCTTTCAATAATGAAGTAGTGTGTGTTGTACGCAACTTCGAGTTCTAACACACACCACAACCAATCAATGTAGCCGTTATGAATAGTAATACCCACTTTTTGAAACTATATATATTTTATATTTCAAAATGGACTTCATTTTTGGATTTGGAATATCGAAATTAGCCTATGTTGAATTTTTGGTATTTTTCTGAGAACTTCTAATTTTTTTATGAATAGTGAAAAATACTTAAAAACAACTTTTTTAATCAAAATAATTTATAGTGATAAATTATACTATTTAGTGGTTTTAAAGTATAATTAGAATATATTTTTACCATTTTATCCAATGGTGGTCATTAGAATTAATTTAACATTGAAATTGGACATAAACAATTGCCAATCTTTCGATATAAATTGTTTCTAAAAAACAGGCTATTTGTTGTGACAGCGGGAATTATTTATATAATTAATTAATGCAGCTTATATGTTTGAAAATTTTTAAAATAGACATCATTTTTGAATTCGGAATATCAATTATAGCTTAGGGTGAAATTTTGGCATTATTCTGAAAAACTTCAATTTTTGATGAATAGTGAAACCACTAAGTGGTAGTTAAAAAAACTAATTTTTCATTTAAATGAAACATTACCACTTCTGTGATTTGAATTTCAAAAATCCGACATACATGGTTTTCATTAGGAAGTAAAATGTGGTTCAATGGGATTAAAATAATTTTTTGGTGAATAGTAATTTTAAGTTCTTAATCGCGATTAGAGGTAATTAGTGTAGTTTAAGGTAAAAATAATGTTTTAATAATATGAGATGAGCTTGACACATGTCCTACCCTCATTGGATGTGCCATGTCCGACCAAGACAATCCATGGGTCAACTTGGGGACCCCATGGAGCCACTTTAGTAGGAAAATGACATAAATACCTTTTATTTAATGTTAAAGTAAAAAATGACACAAACATGAAATGTTTTACTAAAACAATTTTTACATGGGGTTATACAAGTCATATTTTTGACTATAAATAGTAATTGGAAATATAAAAAGATTTCCTACATCATAGTTTTTTTTATAATTTTTAGACATTAAATAAATTAAATTATTTATGACATCATGATGAGACAGTGATGACCTCATTATTTAACGATTTAAATAAAATAAAGAGATAATGTAAAATCCAAGGCTTAAAATTGTCAAAAACCTATTGGATGAGTAGATTTCGAACCCTTATCACCTTAGCCTCGAATTATATAAGTGTGGGAACTCTAAAATCCAAAACTCATTTTATAATAAAGTGACTTTTCTTTACTTTCCAAGAGTGCCCCTCCTCTCCACTTATAAAAGGCCCCCACCTCTACCACCTCATTCACACTTTCAAGCCATTTGGCTCGGCCAACCTCTTCCCAAATACTCTCCCAACTTACTCCTCTTACTCCTAGAAGCCTCACTTTGTGCAGAACACTTCCCAAGGAAGCCTTTGTCTCAAATCAAAAAGAGTTACCCGATTTTAAGGTAATGTCTTCTCTAATGTTGTTTTGTTTTATTTTTCTTCTCCAACCCCCTAAACACTTTTTATTCATTTATTTTGTAACAACGCCAGTATCCTCAATATATTAGGATGTTTTTATAAGAATTATTCGAGCTACACTTACACACACCTACATCTAATGGTTAAAGAACATACTGTTTCTGTGGATGGTGAATTAATGCCTCACGAAACGATGATTGTTCAACACTCATATAACACCTTCAAAGGTGGCCATTAAGATGTCACTATATTTATATATGATATATAATATGTTTATGTTTTCATTATTCTTCTGTATTTCTCATTTATGACATACTTTATGATTTCCATTATGGGTAAACGCGATAATTTCATTTTAGGAAGTGCGGACTACCGCCCCCTCAAAGTGATTTGAATCATTAATGCCATATGTGGGATGTACAAAGGATGAAGTAAATGATATTATATATGATATTATAATGGAATTATAATATACCATTATATCATTATGATTTAATTAAATACAAAATAGAAATGAAAGTAGCGTTCATGCGTACGTACGACTTACCGTCTCCATGAACGGTGCATTTCATTTCTTACCTCTAAACGTTATGGAATATTATAAATGTATGTATATACTGGATATATATGAGATATATGATATCTATATCATGAATATAATTCTTGATATAATGGATATTTCACCACATGAACAACTTGTAATTATAATAAGTTTATTTTTGACTTAAGTACCAAAGATCGACAAAACGACCGTTATTAACATAAATAAGTACATAATGTTCATAACATTGTAATAAGTGATATAAAAAGGATAATGAAATTGAAAATGGTTCTTAATAAGGTAGATATTAAATCTAGTTTATTATTTAGGAGGTTAAAGAATGGTTGAGTCAAGTCGGACACGAGTTAAGGGAACTTCTTAACCCAATTTCCATTCTTTGGGTTAATCTCCTACTTTCAAGTTATGTCATGATATTATTATGTCATATCTTTTATTTGTACTTTCTTTATGTGTACTTATAGTGAATACACATAATAGATCTATTTTATTTTAAAAATGATCTTTTTAAATACTTTGTCTCAATCTCCTTTCATTGAGGCATATTTGGTTTTATACACAACTTTCCTTTATACGGTGTATAAACCCCTTTGACTTTTACGATTATTCAAAAGGAATCTTTTTTATACGAAGCGTTTTACTAAACGAAAAAAGGGAATGTTTTCCTTTCTGTACTTATGCGGAGACAACGACTTCTCCGCCGCCGTAACCATTATTTGAGTTTCGGCTTCCTCTACAAGCCATCACTTTTTTTAATGAAAAATAAATACAAAGTTTTAACTTGCTTTTATTTTGGTATTGAAAATGGTTTTGAAAGATTTTTTATTATATCAATGTGTTGTATTGACATCTTGTGATTGAAATGTGGAAATGTTATGTTTCCTTTATTCATGTTTTATGTGATACGATTATGTTATGTTTTATGATATGTTTAAACCTATTCATATGAGGAATGAATTGGACTTAATTAGTGACGGGTGGAGCCCGCTATAGCTCCTCGATTCATCGATAGGTCTGATGAGACAAACTAGTGTCTTGGCACGAGGCCTTGACAAAATCTTATTTGTGGTCTTGGCACGAGGCCTTGGCTATGTGGTTATGATAGTCTGGCATTATGCATTCCATCATTATGAAAGTGGTTATTGATATTGCATGTGATTATTCGACCAGTAGAAAATCCATGTGAATATGTAAATGGCATTATCTCATTTTACTTTTTCCATATTATGTTGAAGTTCAAGTTTGAAAGGCTTTTGTTTTAGTCATACATTGCCTTAAATGTTTATGTTTATTTATGAAAGCTTCCGCAATATTGTTATCCTTACTGAGCATCTGAGCTCACCCCTTTCAATGTTTTAATATTTTCCAGGATGTGAAGAAGTATTTTATGAATGACCTGTAGGGATAGTTAGAAGAGGATATGAGTGTGGACTATGAAGGCTTTGTTATTAGTTTTTTACTTTATGATGTAATGTAAGACTTATGAATGTATCTAGTGTTTCCAAGGCTACTAAACTAATCGGTCTTTCGAGACTTGATCTTTTGTGATCATTCCAATGTTACGAATTAATGCACCGACTCTGGGTAGCTAGGGTCGGGGTGTTACAGTTGGTATCAGAGGCAGTTTAGTACTAACCTTGGAATCTAGATTTAGATAAAATCTGATTAGAGCACATAGCCCAAAGATAAACTTTGAGGATTAGTATAGAAGAACTTCCTAGAATTTTGTTGTTGTAGAGATTTTGTGAATTTTCCGAGCAATACATCCATGTCTGGATACGATCAAGTAGAGGCGGCTCTGGCACAGATGTACCTAGGGGTAAAACCCGAAAACACCGCTTTGAGCTAGACTCGAACGGGAACTGGTGCACGACAACGGGACTTGCTGTACTCTTGGTTACAACACTCCCGGGGGATATGCTTAGGATAATTCTCGTTTTCTTTACAAACCACTATGAAGGGTTATGAGTACATACTTCCTCAAAGAAAACATTTTTTATGATTATGGATTATATCCATAAATAGTTCAATTTATGTTAAGTATTTTACAAGTATGGAATTATGTATTTTGATTCATAAACTAATCTAGTTTATGACATTGTATAGAAATGGTGCCTAGTGGAAGGAATGGAAACCGTATCAATACACGTACTCAGTGTAGGGATTTCCCTCCTGCTCAAGATAATTATTGTGGATCTGGAGATTCAATTGGTGCTGATCAACTTATTACCATACTGGGAAAACTCACTCAGGTTATGAATAATAACCTTACTCATATAGAGAACCCTGATCCACAACGTGGAGGATCAATGTTAGATTGCTTCATGAGGCAACAACCACCAACATTTAATGGGGGTACAAATCCATTAGTAGCTGAGAAATGGATAAACTCCTTAGAGAAAATATTACACACCTTGGGGAGTAGTGAAAGGGAAAAGGTTATCATGGAAGTTTACCGCCTCACTGGAGATGCCCATCAATGGTGGTCGCTGATTCAAAACACAAAGGAAGATGAAGAAGTATCAAATATGTAATGGAGAGAGTTCAAAGATCTTTTCATAGAAAAATACTTTTCACATGACCATCGAGCAGATATGGAAAGACAATTTTTGAGTCTGGGACAAAAGGAGGGTGAGAATGTTGCAAAGTATGAGGCCAACTTTATAAGGTTAGGGAGACATGCTGTAGATTATATACATAACCCAAGAAGTAAGATTGATCGTTTCTTTGATGTGTTAAAACAATTTCTTTGTTGAGCTTTAGTATCACAATCTTTCTCAACATACGAAGATATTGTCTCGTGTGCAATCAAGACGAAAAAGGAATTCTCTAAGTCCCATGACTTTAAAGAAAAGCAAGAAAATAAGAGAACGGTGGAACAAGAGACGAATAAAGTGAAAAAGGGAAAGATGGATTTTCCATTATGCGATAATTGTGGGAAGAATCACCCTGGTACTTGCCTAAAGGGGATGGGAGTTTGTTACAAATGTGGAGAAAAGGGTCACCAGGCTTGTGATTGCAAGGGAAAAAAAGGATATCAATGTTGAATGTTTCAATTGTAGGGAAATGGTGCATTATGCAAATGAATTTCCTCAGCGTCAGGAAAACATACCTCAGAAAAGGCCAAGGGATCAAGGCAAAGCTTATGCTGTTACTACAGTTGAAGTTGAATAATTAATGTATTGGTGCTTTTGGACTCATGGATTATATTCTGGTTATTAGAATAATGTGATATATATAAGGATTGTACTGCAGTACTTGTTGTTTCAGTAAGGTTTTAATATGATGAAGGTAATCATATTTTAAGTATGTGACAATAAGAGAAGCTTTACTTTGTTTGGGGAATCTGATGTTAAAATTGATTTTGGAATTTAGAGACATTTTAGAAAAAGTCTGGACAAAGGTATTTTGGATAACTATAAAGGTTGGAATGGATTAAGTTGATCTTTGGATAGTATTGTTTAAGGATAAAAAATCTCTGAAGATTATTTTTGGAATATTATAATACTACAGTTTTAGGAAAAGGACAACCTGCAGGGTGGGGAATAACCCGTCGCGTCAGACAAAGCTGTAGGAATCGAACCCACAACCATAGTGTGACAGGCCTTTATCACCTACCACTACCCTACAGGAATTCCCTGGCTAATAAAAAATAGTTTTACTAATCCAAATGGTATGTGTTAATATTTGGAACCTTATACAATTAGGATAAATAGAATATTTTTGAGTTCTATTATCTTTTTGAGTGAAAGATGAGTTTGTGGTAGAAATTAGTTAAAGGTTGAAACTCTACTTGTCAAGCATAAATATATATATATATATACCTATATCTTATTCTATGAATAAATTAATTCTTAAACTTTATTAAAGAGATATTAAAACAAAAAATGTGTTATCCTAATACCTTATGTCTTGTTGAACTGATGATATTTTAAATCAACATAGATTGAAGGCTTTGAGGCCCTCAATTTGACACTTGTTTGTGATTGATGACCTCAATCACTCCCTAGAAATATTTAAGTTTTTCCTCCAATTATATGTCTCTAATTGCCACCAATTTTCTCCTAATCGAGATCATAATTGGGTGGTGACTTTTTCATTTCCCTTTCCCTCTAATTAAGGCTAAATTTTATTAACCTTATTTCCGATGTGGATTTTCCACAAAGGTATTTTCTATTTTCAACCTTTTATTTTCAAAGAAAATTTCAAATTGCGAGAACGCAATTTATTGAAGTAGGGGAGAATGTAACACCCCGAGCTTCCACGATACGCTTCTCTTTCAATAATGCAGTAGCGTGTGTTGTACGCAACTTCGAGTTCTAACACACACCACAACCAATCAAAGTAGCCGTTATGAATAGTAATACCCACTTTTTGAAACTATATATATTTTATATTTCAAAATGGACTTCATTTTTGGATTTGGAATATCGAAATTATCCTACGTTGAATTTTTGGTATTTTTCTGAGAACTTCTAATTTTTTTATGAATAGTGAAAAATACTTAAAAACAACTTTTTTAATAAAAATAATTTATAGTGATAAATTTTACTATTTAGTGGTTTTAAAGTATAATTAGAATATATTTTTAACATTTTATCCAATGGTGGTCATTAGAATTAATTTAACATTGAAATTGGACATAAACAATTTCCATTCTTTTGATATAAATTGTTTCTTAAAAACACGCTATTTGTTGTGACAGCGGAAATTAATTATAAAATTAATTAATGAAACTTATATGTTTGGAATTTTTTAAAATAGACATCATTTTTTAATTCGGAATATCAATTATATCTTAGGGTGAAATTTTGGCATTATTCTGAAAAACTTCAATTTTTGATGAATAGTTAAACCACTAAGTGGTAGTTAAAAAAACTAATTTTTCGTTTAAATGAAACATTATCACTTCTGTGATTTTAATTTCAAAAATCCGACATACAAGTTTTTCATTAAGAAGTAAAAAGTGGTTCAATTGGATTAAAATAATTTTTTGGTGAATAGTAACTTTTAAGTTCTTAATCGCGATTAGAGGTAATTAGTGTAGTTTAAGGTAAAAATAATGTTTTAATAATATGAGATGAGCTTGACACATGTCCTACCATCATTATATGTGCCATGGACGACCAATAAAATCCATGGGTCAACTTGGGGACCCCATGGAGCCACTTTAGTAGGAAAATGACATAAATACCTTTTATTTAATGTTAAAGTAAAAAACGACACAAACATGAAATGTTTTACTAAAACAATTTTTACATGAGGTTATACAAGTCATATTTTTGACTATAAATAGCAATTGGAAATCTAAAAAGATTTCCTACATCATAGTATTTTTTTTATAAATTTTATACATTAAATAAATTAAATTATTTATGACATCATGATGATGCAGCGATGACCTCATTATTTAACGATTTAAATAAAATAAAGAGATAATCTAAAATCCAAGGCTTACACTTGTCAAAAACCTATTGGATGAGTAGATTTAGAACCCTGATTACCTTAGCCTCGAATTATATAAGTGTGGGAACTCTAAAATCCGAAACTCATTTTATAATAAAGTGATTTTTCTTTACTTTCCAAGAGTGCCCCTCCTCTCCACTTATAAAAGGCCCCCACCTCTACCACCTCATTCACACTTTCAAGCTATTTGGCTCAGCCAACCTCTGCCCAAATACTCTCCCAACATCCCCCTCTTACTCCTAGAAGCCTCACTTTGGGAAGAACTCTTCCCAAGGAATTCTTTGGCTCAAATCAAAAAGAGTTACCCGATTTTAAGGTAATGTCTTCTCTAATGTTGTTTTGTTTTATTTTTCTTCTCCAACCACCTAAAAACTTTTTATTCATTTATTTTGTAACAACACCAGTATCCTCAATATACTAGGATGTTTTTATAAGAAGGACTCTAGCTACACTTACACACACCAACATCTAATGGTTAAAGAACATACTGTTTCTGTGGATGGCGAATTTTTGCCTCACGAAACGATGATTGTTCAACACTCATATAACACCTTCAAAGGTGGCCTTTAAGATGTCACTATATTTATATATGATATATAATATGTTTATGTTTTCCTTATGCTTCTGTATTTCTCATTTATGGAATACTTTATGATTTCCATTATGGGTAAACGCGATAATTTCATTTTAGGAAGTGCGGACTACCACCCCCTCAAAGTGATTTGAATCGTTAATGACATATGTGGGATGTATAAAGGATGAAGTAAATGATATTATATATGATATTATAATGGAATTATAATATACCGTTATATCATTATTATTTAATTAAATATGAAATAGAAATGAAAGTAGTGTTCATGCGTACGTACGGCTTACCGTCTCCATGAACGGTGCATTTCATTTCTTACCTCTAAACGTTATGGAATATTATAAATGTATGTATATACTGGATATATATGAGATATATGATATCTATATCATGAATATAATTCTGGATATAATGGATATTTCACCACATGAACAACTTGTAATTATAAGAAGTTTATTTTTGACTCAAGTACCAAAGATCGACAAAACGACCGTTATTAACTTAAATAATTACATAATGTTAATAACATTGTAATAAGTGATATAAAAAGGATAATGAAATTGAAAATGGTTCTTAATAAGGTAGATATTAACTCTAGTTTATTATTCATGAGGTTAAGGTACGGTTGAGTCAAGTCGGACACGAGGTAAGGGAACTTCTTAACCCAATTTCCATTCTTTGGGTTAATCTCCTACTTTCAAATTATGTCATGATATTATTATGTCATATCTTGAATTTGTACTTTCTTTATGTGTACTTATAGTGAATACACATAATAGATCTATTTTATTTTAAAAATGATCTTTTTAAGGACATTGTCTCAATCTCCTTTCATTGAGGCATATTTGGTTTTATACACAACTTTCTTTTATACGGTGTATAAACCCCCCTTTGACTTTTATGATTATTCAAAAGGAATATTTTTTATACGAAGCGTTTTACTAAATGACAAAAAGGGAATGTTTTCCTTCCCGTACTTATGCAGTGACAACGACTTCTCCGCCGCCGTAACCATTATTTGAGTTTCGGCTTCCTCTACAATCCATCACTTTTTTTTAATGAAAAATAAATACAAAGTTTTAACTTGCTTTTATTTTGGTATTGAAAATGGTTTTGAAAGCATTTTTATTATATCAATGTGTTGTATTGACATCTAGTGATTGAAATGTGGAAATGTTATGTTTTCTTTTATGCATGTTTTATGTGATACGATTATGTTATGGTTTATGATATGTTTAAACCTATTCATATGAGGAATGCATTGGACTTAATAAGTGACGGGTGGAGCCCGCAATAGCTCCTTGATGCATCGGTAGGTCTCATGAGACAAACTAGTGTCTTGGCACGAGGACTTGACAAAATCTTATTTGTGGTCTTGGAATGAGGCCTTGGCTACGTGGTTATGATAGTCTGGCATTATGCATTCCATCATTATGAAAGTGGTTATTGATATTGCATGTGATTATTCGACCAGTAGAATATCCATGTGAATAAGTAAATGGAATTATCTCATTTTACTTTTTCCATATAATGTTGAAGTTCAAGTTTGAAAGGCTTTTGTTTTAGTCATACATTGCCTTAAATGTTTATGTTTATTTATGAAAGCTTCCGCAATATTGTTATCCTTACTGAGCATCTGATCTCACCCCTTTAAATGTTTTAATATTTTCCAGGATGTGAAGAAGTATTTTATGAATGACCTGTAGGGATAGTCAGAAGATGATATGAGTGTGGACAATGAAGACTTTGTTATTATTTTTTCACTTTATGATGTAATGTAAGACTTATGAATGTATATTGTGTTTCCAAGGCTACTAAACTAATCGGTCTTTCGAGACTTGATCTTTTGTGATCATGCCAATGTTACGAAGTAGTGCACTGACTCTGGGTAGCTATGGTCGGGGCGTTACAACATGGTGATTTAATTTGGAATGAATAATTCCCCATCAGTGTTCATGGGACTCATAAACCAGATCGTTCATCCATATTTAGACTAGTTCCCAGTATTCTTAATCAATGATATCCTTGTGTACTCGGTATCCAAGGAGGAGCTCGTGAGACACTTAAGGATAGTTCTGGACATACTCTGAGAGAACCAAAATTATGTGAATATCTCAAAGTACCACTTATGGATTCATAAGTTCCACCTTTTAGGATATGTTATCTCAGAAGATGGAGTGGTATTAGACCCATTCAATGTCGAGGAAATGTTAGTAGGGGAGCCACCAAAGAGAGTGACAGAGGTGTGGAGCTTCCATAGGCTTACAGGATATTACCAGAGAGTCATACCAGATTTATCTAGGATATCAACACCCATTAAATATATGACTCGAAAGGGGAATCCTTTCATGTGGATAGAGAAGTGACAATAGGATTTTCATCTGTTGAGACAGAGTTTGACGAGAACTCTGATCTTGATATTTCAATAGGAGGGTGTCGAGTATATAGTGTTCGGTGATGCATCAAGAACCAGTCACGGTTATGTTATTATTAATAAGAAATAATTTATTGACTATGGTTCACAACAATTGATACCACATGAGAAGAACTATGTGACCCATGATCTTTATTTGGTATCAGTGTTCTTCGTGTAGAAGATGTAGCAGCACTACCTAATGGGCGAACAGTTTATCATCTACTCTAGTCACAAGACTCCCATGTATATCTACTCTCAGAAGGATCTAATCTTGAGATATAATTGGTGTATTTTTATCATGGATTATGAATTTCAGATCGTCTATACTCCTGGGAAAGGGAACATGGTGGTCGATGCTCTAAGAAGAAGATTATGTTCATAGTTTTTGGATGAGACATTAGAGTAGTTGTCCTTATTGAATTTGTCCTTTGTAGATATAGATGGGGGAACTTACCTAAAGTCGGTCATTTTTAAGCCTATAATATTATAGTGAGTTATGGAGACACAACAGGGGGATTCCAACTCTGAGACTCTACATGATCAGTTTTTCATAGGTCATGCTACAAATGGATATTTGAAAGGTGGGGAGCACTTCGTTTTTTTTTTCAAAGTATGTAAGGTAGTACTAGTGGTGTTGCCGGGGGAGGTTCTGAGGGAGTTACATACATACATTTTTGTAATAAATCCATGAATTTAGAATATGTACCACGACCTATGACATCAGTTCTTGTGGATAGGGATGAAGAAGAGAGTTTTGAAGTTCGTTTCTTGATGTCTCACTTGTCAGAAAGTGAAGGTTGAGCACCAGGTTCCAGCGAGCTTGACCCAACCCATTGAGGTGCCAGAGTAGAAGTGAAATTGGATATACATGGACTTTCTAATAGTTTTACAACATACTTATAGGGGACATGATATCATCTGGGTGATTGTTTCTCGGCTCCCTAAGTTGTCCCACTTTCTACCTATCCGGGAGAAAAATTCAGGGGAATGATTGTGGTGTCTATACATGCAGGAAATATTTCGGCTTCACAGAGTTCCATAAAAGATCGTTTGAAATTGTGACTCTCATTTCACATCCCTTTTGTGGAATGAATTTTATGAGGTTTTTTGGGACTCAGTTATGCTTGACCACTGTGTTTCACCCACAGACGGAAGGCCCGATAGAGAGAACCATTCATGTTCTAGGGGATATGCTATGGGTGTGTGATAGAGAAAATATTTCAAAATATTTTAAATTTAATTTAATTATTTTAAATCCCAACAATGTGTTACTTTATGTTAAATTTCCACATTTTATGATATTGGTTGTATTTTGAGCTTAATCATAAAAATTACCCATTCTGTATTTTTTACAATATTAAAATTATTTCTATCTTTGGGCCATAAAATTTTCTATATTTATTTATACTATGAAATTATTTATTTATTGGATTATACAGATCTATTTTTTCATTTAATATTGCTTTACCAAAAGGTGAATCGACAATATGGAAGCTCAAAATAAGCTCATTGTTTGGTCTATGAAAACTTTTTACAAATATGTTTATTAATGGTGTGGGTCCCATATCTCATGTATTGAGGCCCAAATAATCTTACATTTAGGGGTTGGATGTGAAATATGTTTGGTAACATCTTTTATAAATAAATATATGTGTTAATCAACTGTTCTCATGGTCATTAAGACATGAAAATCTAAGGGGTTCAAATTTTGGGAGTCTGACTAGGATGAATAAATTTTTTTAGTAAAAAGTATATAACAGACTCAAAAAAAGTAAACATACTCTGAAATTATGAGGGTAGATGAAAAAATAATTTATGAACATAATTTATGAAGGACAAAATGTGTGATTTGATCATTTAATTGGGCTTAAGCATGTCAACATTCAAATGTAACATTCTACCTATAAAAGGAGGGCAGCTCCTCCCACTCATAGCATCTCATTCCATCCCATTTCTTTTGGGACCCCAAGGAGAACAACGTTTCCACTTTACTTCGTTTTTTATTTTATTTTTCATAGATTATTAACATACAATTATTCAACATTAATTTTGATCACCCTTCTCTTGAAGGGGTAAATAATTTGAGTGATCGAGGTATGAGGAGGTTCCCTTTTGTAATGCCAGAGTCTTGTTCTTTAATATAAAACTCTATTTTTTACTGAATGATAACTATTTATAGTGGTTTCAAATTCTTATAAAAATATTTTATTTTGGTTTTTATTTAATTCATTGATTATTGCATTAGATTAATAATGTTAAACACCCTCTGCCTAGTGCAGTTTGTCTCGATCGAGAAAACTGTGTTAGTTTTTGAGTGTCTAGAGATCATTTGCACCTTTGTGAAATAATTGAATTGTTTCTAGATATATAAGGATATAAAATTCAATATCGAGACTTTCCTTAATTTTTGGGAATTATTTTTGAAATTTCATGCACACAAGAGTGGTTTTCATTGCTTCCCTTCACCAAGGGTGGCTGATAACTCAATTAAGGAGTCAATCATTTATCATTCAATAGAAAGACATGAGAACTGATTTCTATGGAAATGAATACATCAAAAAAGGTTGTCCTACCCTAAACTTTTCACTCTCTCCATCACTTGTGTTAAAAATATATTTTGAATTACCTTATTCTTTATATTAAAAATAAAACAATTTCAAAAACATCCTCTAATTATTTATCAATTAAAAGTGAAAAAACTATTTTGTGTGAACTCTTCTTCAGAAGTCTTCCAATAGTTAATCAGTGTAATACACTTAGGGAATATAAAAATTATTTTACCATACCCTAAAACAGGCATGGGCCAAAACATGGAATCATTTGTAGGGAGGTATTTTCACAACCTAATTATAATTATTTTATTCTTTTTAAATTTAAACAAATTAAAAAACATTTTCTATGATGTTTTCATATGAATTTTTATTAAATTCATGGAAAAATTACCCATCGATGAAAGAAACAATTATTGGCTCACCCTTTTAAATGGAGGATGGTTTTAAATATATTGTTAAATAAGTTAGGTAATTTTAGAAATCAAATAATGGAGGAAATTATTCAATTAATTCATTGATAGCCTTAGGGAGGACATGAACAAACAAATTTTTTAAGCGATGGATGGGGAGCTAACTGAGTTCTCCCATTACTTTCTAGAATTGTATGATGTTTTCAAGGTCCAAGAAGATCCCACATTAGTGATCCCTACCTTTTTAAAGGATTTAAATGAAATATAGGAGACCAACTACCTACTTATTTATGCTACTACTCAACTCCAAGAGGTTCATTCCACTAAAGAATAATTTAAAGATGAACAAGCGTAGGTAGGTGATATTTTTGTAAACTTATCATTGTCTGATTTTGATTAAAGTGAATTGATTATTACCTACCCTTGTTTTAATTTTTTATATTATTCCAACACATGTATTTCCATGGCTTAAGAGAATGATAAATAAGATTCATCTGAAGTGGAATAACTAGATCTCCCTAAACTTTTTGAACATTTTTTAGATGGAGTTCAATAGAATATCAAAGTTGATTTTCTAGAGAAAATAAAGACACAAGATGAATAATTTTAATGGAAATAATTTTATATTTATTATTAATGAATTAATGTTTTTTAAATATATTTAAACTCTAATATTACCTTTTATTATTAGAATGATGGATTATACCTTGAAAACAAACTGGTGAATGAAGAAGAAACTGTACAAGTGGAAACTAAAAAAGAGGAGGAGTCATTCATTATACTACTTCCACTATGAATGTTTTACTTAACTCTAATGAATATGGATTTTTCATACAATATCCATGGTTTCCTCCTGAAAAAGGAATAAGTTAATACTAGAAAGAATAATTTTTATTGGTTCATGATCAAGAAATGTCACCCACCATCAGATTGGGGATAATTGATTAGAACTGACCATCTGGAGACATTCAAAACCCAGGGCCCACGTGGGAGATTAGACCAAGATCTATCTATATTTTATCATTATATTTGTCTTTTATTTTCTTTTAATAAATTTCTCGTTTTATTTTTTCCCTTGTAGGTTTTTAAGAAGAAACACTTAGGAGCTTAACTCAACATTGCACTGCCAATAAGTTAGGTTGTACCTCTCCTTTAAATTTTCTCCCTTGATGTGATTCATTTTAAAATCTACTTACATGCTAAATCCATTTATATTCATTAAGGGAATTATATCATTTTAGTGTGGGTGGGTTAACCATTATAGTATAATATTTTCTATTATTGTTTAATTTACTATATAAAAAAGTGTGTTTAAAAAATCAATTTTTGTGTGTTTTTATATTTTTGAGCTTAAATGATTATCATATAAATGTTTTAAACATATGTAAATGAGTGAACCAATCTATTCCATGAAACTGAGCTTAAATGAATGCTAAAAATGACATTGTTTCATGTTCAAATCTTTGAGAATTTCATAAAAAGTACTCTGATATTTGAATCTCATTCCACATATCAGTGTCTTTATTTTTGGAATCACATACCAGTGATAACTATATACCATTGTTTTAATATTCTATACATTCAATTCATTTTTTTATAGAACCATAACATGATTTTTTTAACTATAATTTGATTTATTCCTACCAAAACTAGTGGGTTAGAGGTACTTGTGTTTTAAATGATTGAGGAATTTATTTTTTTAAAGCCCCCTTTTCAAAAGAATCTTATTTATGTCCTTCCTTATAAATTTAATCCTTTTATCCATTAGATTACATGAACAACCTATCAGGTTATCTACATTAAAATCCAATTTTCCCTATCCAACCTGCTCTTGAGGTGAAATTACATGATCTTGTTGAAATTAAGTGTGGGGGAAGTTTTCTTTTGGTGTAATACCTAATTTGTTGATACTTTGGGAGGAAATAAAACTTTTTAAAGTTTAGTTTTTTATAAATAATTCATTCTTTTAAAAGTTCTTTCTTTCTAGATATTTTAAGAAAAATGAATTTTTGCCTTTCTGGAGCATCAAATAGAGAAAGAAATTTGCGCATATCTAGATATTTTAAGAAACACAATGAAGACTTAGGGTAGTTAGGGGGATACCATTCTTGAGTAAAAATTAGAATCTTTTTATTTTTCTTCAAAAAGAGCCATTCCCTCCTTATTCTGCCTCAAAAAATTTAACATATGAATCCTATCAACAATATGTCTTAGAACAACCCTGAAAATTACTCATGATAATTATATGTCCTTGACTCAAATTGGGTTGAGAATTATGAATTCTGAAGCCTATGGTGAATCTTTCATGAGTTTTGATGAGAAACTCCTTGTTGTACAATTACATTTGTGTGATGAGTAAAAACATCATGTGAGATAGGTTTCTTGTTTTCATGGGATGATAAATGAAGAGAAAATATATTAAATTATCTAAATGGTGGTATTGAAATAATTTTTTTTGATTAGTTATGATATCTTTGTGTTTCTTGGTGTGGATTAGTTAGATCTCATGGGTATGTGTTTGGAATTTTATTTGATTTGATCTTGATACATACTTTCCCATGAGTCCAAGTGATAAGTGTGGGGTAATTGATAGATAAAATATTTTCAATTATTTTACATTTAATTTAATATTTTCAAATCCCCCTAATGTGTTAATTTAATAAAAATTACATAATATTATGACATTGGTGGTATTTTGAGCTTAATCATAAAAATGACGTATTTTTCATTTTTAATAGTTTTATAATTTTGTTTGTATTTTTGTCATTAAATTTTCTATATTTATTTAACTTATGAAATTAATTATTTTTAGGATTCTGTACGTCCAAGGCTTCAATTGATTCTTCTTGACAAAAAGCTGAATTAACCATATCAAATCTCAAAAGAAGCTCACTAGTTGGGCTCTGAAAACTATTTACAGATCTGTCTATTTTTGGTGTAGGGACCATACCTTTTTATGGGGGGGAAATAATATGAAATTAGGTGGGTGGACACCAAATAGATTGGGTAAAAACATTTATGAATAATTCTACAGGTTAATTTTCTATTTTCAGGGTTATTAAGACATGATAATCTGTGGGATTAAAATTTGGTGAGTCTCACTAGGGAGAATAAATTCTCAAAGCAAAAAGTCCATAACGCACACCACACACATCCAAATACTGTAAAAAGTTTATTGTGGAAGGCCATGTACTTTAGGAAAAACATTAATGAAGGAAAAAAGGGCATGATTTGGTCATTTAATTGGGCTAAATCACGTACTCTTTCAAATGAGACATTCTGCCTACAAAAGGAGGGGATCTCCTCCCACTCCAAGAATCTCATTCCATCCCATTCCTTATGGGGCACCAACAAGAAGAACCATTTGGCTTCATATATTTTAGTTATTTTCTTTTTCATATATCTTTATTTTCTTATTCTTCCCCAATCATCTTGATTTCCCTTCTCATGGAGGGGTAAAGATTTTTACTGATCAGTGTAGGGGAGTATCTCTTTTGTAATGTTGGATTCTTGTTCTTTAATATAACACTATACTTTATATTGAATGATATGTATTTTTAGTGGTTTCAAATTATCATAATGATATTTAATTTTGGTTTTTGATTTAATTCATTGATTATTGCTTTGGTGGAAGAACATTAAACTCCCTCTTCCTAGTATAGTTTCTCTCGATCGAGCATACTGTGTTAGTTGGTGAGTGTCTAGTGATCGTTGGAACGTGTGTGAAATAATTGAATTGCTTCAAGATATATAATGATAAAAAATACTGATTGGTAATTTAATTAATTGTCTAGGAATGATTTATGAACTTTCATTCACATAGTAGTGGTTTTTATAGCTCCCCTAAATAAAGGGAGAATAACAACTCAATCGAGGATTCAATCATTTACATTCAATATGAATAGATCAAAACTGATTTCTAAAATAATGATGACATTGAATAAAATGATACTACCCTAAACCCATCAATCTATCCATCACTTGTGTTTAAACATTATTTTAAATTTCCTTTTTATTTTTATTAATAATCAAACTATTTTGAAAACGTCCTCTAATTATTTGTCAATAAAAAGATACAAATTTTTTTTTGTGAACTCTTATTCAGGAGACTTCCTAGGGTTAATCACTAGACTGCACATAGAAAATATAAACACAAATTAACACGCCCCATGATAGGCATGAATCAGTGTGCATTTTGGACCCTCATGGAAACGATTTAACTTTCCAGGTGGTTCTGAACATGATCAGACCCTCGGATTGGAGAACAACTGACATCAAAGGCCAGATCTGGGGATATCAGGTCTCGAGAAACCCAGATCTAAAACTGTTTTTTTTTCCAAAAACCATAGGCGGACTGGTGTTCTATGGGAGGGGGTGTAAGTGTGGTTCTAAACCCGTATCCCGATGAGGCGAGGCGGCGGCATGGATCTGAGGAGGCTAGTGGAAACTAAAGGAAGCATCCAGAGGCGGTGGACAGTGGTGGATAAAGCATTATGGATGGGGATACAATGTTGTGTGGGTGCTGCGAGTGACACTGAGGATGGAGCAGATGTGGAGGGAATAACCACATGTGGAGGTGGCCACGGGATGCAGTGGCAGGCCGCATTCAACCATGGGATGCGGAGGCAGTGGGCCACGTGGATGTTATGGGATGCTCAGATGGCAGGTCGGTGGGCCGAGTAGATGTGGTTGGCCAGAGTATACTGGAGGGGTGCGACCAAGCGGCCAAGTGTGATAGGTGGGACATAATGGGATAGAGCTAGCCTACAGGGATAGAGCAGGCTAGAGTTGGCCTGGTGGGCAGGGCGAACCTGGTAGGGGTTTACGGGTCAGACCTGGGATGTTCCACTACCCAGTAACCCCCTATCAAATCATCAAATCCCCATATCTTTTAAACCGTAGGTTAGACTGATAAGATGTCAATAGAATTGGGACCCTAACAATAAGAGAGTACTTTTGAAACATATGGTGTGTTTTAACACAGAATTATTCATAGTGACATGGGCCTTTTACATGGGTAGTACTTGGGGTCAAGGGATGTGGTTTGGGTAACTATTACTCACCGTCCACCATATTTTTATAAATGGGTGGATTCTCTCATCCACCATATCATGGACGGGTTTTGTTAGAGTTTGTTCCCTTTATCATTCCCCTAAAAAAATTTGGTATCATTTCCTAATAAAAAGATTATAACCCCTTCAGTAGTACTTCATGATAAAGTTTTTGGCATCCCCCATGAGGCCTGGAGAAGATCCTCAATTCCATCTTTGGTCCCTAGGTAGAGTCTCCAGTATTGAAATGACCAGCTTCACCATCCATTGATCATATAATTAGATATTTAATCTATATGGATTTGTTGGTATCCACCAATGACTCTATTAATGGTTATCCATCTATGTATAATATCTCTCTTTAGATCATTTAGCATATCTCTCTCTATCATTACATTTTCTAATGAAAGGTACTTCTCCAACGGACATCATCAATGTTATCGGACCTAAGATTGTGTTCTCCAGGATGCATGATTCATGGAATCCTTAATCTAAATCCCCAGTGTCGATATGCAGTGGTTATGACATACCCTAGGTTGTGTTGTGTGGTTTTAGTATATCTAGTTATTCTTTTCATATGCTACAGACATGTACTTATGGAGAGCTAACTTTATCTTTCCCTTGTGTATTGCTTTATGGTTTTGAGTTGTCCTGTTGAGTATTGTTATACTCACCCCTACATGAGAATTTCCCATTCCCATAATTTCTTGTGTAGATGAGTGACATTTTGAAATATTACTGGGTGTACTAGGACTAGATGGAACTTTTTGAGATCAGACATACCGTGGTGATCCTATGGCTTTCAACAGTAGCCCCATTACTTTTCCTTTAGGTAGGGTTTTTTATGGATGAGTTTCGAGAACATCTGTATATACTATGTTTTTGGTGGGCTTGTATTTTTGCATGGTTTACCTTTCTATACATTACTTTCATATCAGAATGTTGGTGGGTTATAGTGGTATGCATGAATTTTTTTCTTAGTGGTTTTTTACTTTTTAGAATTCTGGGCTTGGAGATATTTGTGTGCATACATGTACTAAAAAAATACCACACAAGTTAGTGATATGCCTACTCAGTGCTACTCACCCGACCCTAGCATATTTTAGGAGGGCATGGGATCATGACACTAGCCCCCATAGAGATGGGTTATGAAATTTTCATTAGTTTTCAAGATATACACGTTGAATCCAAAAA
Source organism: Viscum album (assembly GCA_963277665.1). Taxonomy (NCBI): domain Eukaryota; kingdom Viridiplantae; phylum Streptophyta; class Magnoliopsida; order Santalales; family Viscaceae; genus Viscum; species Viscum album. The sequence continues at coordinate 1,382,584,532 of OY728164.1, forward strand.
ATTTGTGAATCCAAAAGAAGGTTTTCTATTATTACATAACTCATAGGGTTTCATTTTTAGAAATGGCTTTATTAAAAATCAATTCCTGATATAGAAAGATGTAATTATAGATTCTACCCAAAAATATGCAGGAAAACTATATTCATTTAATATATTTCATTCCATTTCTTGAATATTAGTATTTTTCTAAAATATTATTTTTTTGAGGTTTTTCATAGAGTAGTGAAGTTTTCTACAATGCCCATGTCTGATGAAATAAATTCACAGTTTTCAAACTCCATTTCATGATCACATGTCAATGAAATTATTTTTAAATCATTTTCATTTTAATTTTTTTTACAAAACTCACATATACAAAGAAGTATTATATTTTAAATTTTATGTAATAGACCAATGTAATTCTATAAAAACAATCATCCAAAAAAATATAGAATCTTTCATCCAAGATTGATAATCAAGAGGTTATATTCAAATCCATGTACATAAGCTCAATTGTCGTGGATTTGGAAACCTTTTTAGTAGGTTTAATAGATTAATAATGTTTTTACCTATATGTAATGTATCATAAAGTTAATTGTCATAAAAAATAAGTCTTCTTGAATCTGAATAAAAAATTTTCTTCAGCAGCATAGATATGGAAAATATATCAAAATATCGAATTCTCTTATTCTATATAATAGATTTGTTTATTTCAGCATTTAAATAATTCTCAGTACATTGAAACAAGGATTTAAGGACCAAAGTATAATAATTTTTAGTTCTATGATATTTAAATTTATCCAATTTCTCTTAAAAAGGGAACATGCATTCTTAGAAAAATCAAATGAACAACCATCATCACAGAGTTGGGAAATTATTATCATATTTTTCTTCAACCCTTGAACATAGATAAATTTTTTTATCAAGATATATTTTTTAATAACAATTGATAAAAGTCCAATAATATATATTATAGAATTGTATCCAAATATAAGTAATCCTTCATCAATTTTGGATAATTCATGGGAATTTTAGAATTCTTCACTCTTGTTTCTTGAACATAAATTATCCATTTATCATTTTCATTCTGTTTTTCTGGATTTATAACTATTTAAATATCATATAAAATATAGTTTTGTTACCCAAATACATTTTAGACCAATATTGTAATCCAATAAAGATATAGGTAATTATATCTTTTTATTTTTCCCCTAATTTAATGACTTAAATTTAGAAAATTTCAAGAAAGAAACCCTTCTTTATAGAACTAAGGTACTGATTTTTCATGCAATATTTATTCATGTAATGGAAATTAACTATATATAGAAATTAGTAAAATTATACATGTTATGATTCTTTGAACCAGGAAAAAATTGTTTTTGTATAATATTGTGTTTTCACCAATAATTCTTGTACCATGCTATTACTTCTTGGGAACATTAATACCATGAATATTATTTAAAGATTATCATCCCGTATTTCAAAAACTAGCCACAATTTTAAAGGATTATACTTGATATTGAAACCCATTAATTGTATATTTATTCAACAAATTGTTTGAAAAATAATTCTGTAGTTTTTATTTTATATCTAAGTGCTATTTTAATATGAAATCATTTTCAATAATAACATCATTATGAATATTTTCTAGGATTTATTCATTTTTAATAATCATTTATATTTTTAATCATGAATATGAAAATAATAATCTAATTTTTAACTTGATCAATCTTCATAATCATAAGCATAAGAATATTATTATTGAACCTCTTCTTATTTTTTTATAAATCACAAAATTCCCCCTATATTTGATGGCTCCCCCTCTTAACCATATTTAGAACTTTTGTTGGGCTCTTAACAAATCTCTATGAATCATTCAAAACCTTTTTACCTTTACTCTGATAATCAATTTCCATTTGGTATTTCATATCTTTTTTTCCATTTTTCACATGTCATATTTTAGTTATGGGAATTCCCATTAGATATTCCATATTTTTTTTAAATTCATTGAAACTAACTTATTTAAATATTTGATGATTATTTTTATAATCATTATCATAATTATTTTATCTCATTTTATTTTTATATAATACATCAAATCTTATGTCTAGATGTGTCTATTCTTCTCTATAGTTTTAATTGAAAAAATATATTGAGGATAAAATATCCTATTTTATTTTCTTTTCACTTTGGGGATAATTATCTTTTAGAAAATTATTTTTGATTTTTATCATTCTATGATATTTTTCATATTATTTTATTTAATCTTCATACATTATTGACATACCAATCAACTATTTCATTGAATGTCTTTTTAAATGTGTGGATTTTCTGATAACTATAGAGATTCAATTTTATTTTGACAGCAAAACTATAATAAATTTTCAATCTAGACCCGATTATGTAATTAGATATCCCAATGAAATTACATCATTGACTATTTTAGTCAGTATTATATTCATTTGAGTTATTTTTTTAGCATCATATATCCTAAAATTAACATTAATTATCAAACCTATGTGGTATATTTGTTTTCTGATATTGATAGTTTCTTCATAGGAAGAAAACTATAGTTTTCCACATATAAATTTTAGGAAATGAGAGGGGGTTAAGTAAAGTCATCTTAAAAGAACATAGATAAATAAAAATTAATCCCACTTTGTGGTGTGATGCAATGTTATTTTCCTCATATATATTTAAAAGAAAAAAATATAGAAGGAGAATGCATCCATTTTTATAGTGGTCCAAGAAATAAGGATCCCATATCCCACTCCACCAATGCCCTCCCTTCTAGCTTAGTGATTTTCAATAAATATTTCCTTTTTCTGGGGACCTCTACTACTAACTTTGAGTAGTTTACACCTTCCAACTGAATCAACTTATTTTATTAGGAACCTTTATATCCAAATATTAGTATGATAACCTGACAATATACTATAACTATGTAGAAGAAGTCTACAATATAATAAAATAAGATTCTTTTTTGAATAATAGTTTTATCCAATAATTATAGTCTTAATTGAAGGATAATGGATATTCTTCATAGTAGAATAATATCTTCATGAAATTTTAGATCAAAATCATCTTCATTTATAGATGATATTTAATTAAATATAGCAATAGAAGAGTAACCATGATCAGTAGCAGGATGAGCACACAACATATGATTTCCACATGTTTATATCTAAAGAGTAGTCTTAAAAACATCAATGAATGAATTCATACAATAATAAAGTATATCATATAAGCTTTATTAAATAGAATAATTTATCCTCTCAAAATGGGTAAATCTAATAAAAAATAGAGAAGTATATTTTATTATGAAGCTTCATGAAAAATTATATCATTTTAATTGAGTATACAGCAAAACTATGAATTCATAAATATTTTCTTAATATTGAATCATAAAAATAATAAATCTATTGAGCATAAATTAAAACTCTAAGTTGATCTCGAGTAAAAAAGATCTAGTAATATCATAAGATAAATTTTGATAATTAAAACACTGTGTGCATTTGAAATTTGAATTTAAAATTTTCACTAAATATCATTACTTAAATTAGAAATAGTGATGATTTGATCTATTAATTAAAATAATTTTAAATTTAATTTGATTATCTTTTTAAGATAGATTTATTCCTGGTAATTGTTTTTGAAATAATAGAAAATATCTCAAATTTAAATTCCATAGAAGAAGTCTTTAATGCTATGGTTTCTCTGAATAGGGATAACAACAAAAGTAATATTAAAAATGCATCGTTGATTATAGATATTAGGCCAACAAACCATACATTAATTAATTGTATTCAAGGTTCTGACATAAAGTTTTGTTCCAAAATCAAACATTTAGCATAGGTATATGGTACTAAAGTAGTGATTCTTATTAAAATTTCTGTAACCTAACATTATATTCTCCTTAAATATAGGGTTCATAATAGTGGTTCTAGTCTCTATAGAAACACTTCATGAATACATAGAAAAAAGTCCACACAAATACTTTTAGAATCAAATAATTATAATCCTAGAAATACCATTAATTAACTTCATTAATAAAACATATTATTGTATTTGTGATCATCAAAATCAATTATAGATCAATGAATATTGTGGGATCAATATATTCTCTTCCATTTTGTTAGGATTAAATAAGACCTAATGTTCAATGATCCATGTACAATATAAATTAATCTTATAACCTAGGGTGTTTACTATTATGTTTATTCCATTCAGAGTGTGTATTTATATGATTTCAACTTCATTATTTTCTGTATCCCCCTCTACAAATTTTTATTATTTTGTGCCATAATTTATATTTTTGTAATTTTTTATATATTTTTCCCTTTGATATTTTTGTGCTTTCTTGAGTTGTGTTTTATTTCTTTCATGATTTGGTTTACTTTCAAATTATTTATAAAATTTGTATTCCAATAAATATTTTAAAGGAAATAATAAAATTTTAATTATGTCTATCTATTCAAAACATTGGTTTTAATAATTTACAAGATGTATGGGTTTCCAAAAATGGATTTATATAATAGGGGAGTCAAAAAAGTGTTTACGAAGAAGTTATGAACATGAATAAAGATTTTTTTTATTCCTTCAAACTCCATGGTATTTTGTTTGTGTTTTTAAGGGATTTAATTAATGTGTTGGTTCCACTCTTTTTGAGTGTGACAAGATTGTGTTTTATAAATAGGTAGATTCATGTAACTTTTTTCTTTACATTTTCTTGGGTGGAAAAGATAATTTTTATGTTTTTTCAACTAGAATTTTTGAAATTTTGTATTAAAAAATTTAATAAACACATTGGTGGAATCATATATGGAAAATTTAGCTCAACACCTATATACACGCCTTAATCTATGTTTATAGCTTCTATATATTTATATAGTTTTTCATCTCAGTTAGGTTATTTTCGGTTATCCAATTAATAGATTATGTGGATATAGTTAGTAACCCTGGGACACATAGATATGTTCTGTGGTATCTTGGGATACTATTTGGGGGGTTCTTATATATCATCAAATTTATACATGTGTATTTCATATTAGGATTCTCATTTATTTATTTTTATATTTATTATGATTAAAACATGTCAGTTTTTTTAAATTTTTTATATTCTTGAATTAGAGTTGTCGATTTAATTTAGTTGGTATTTTTGAGATGATTCTCTAGTTTATTCCATTGTTATTATTATTTTTTTAATTTTCTATATTAATTGAAATTAATTGAAGGCATTTGTATGGATATACCATTCTGTGTTCATATTAATTTATACAACTTATTTATTATGAATTACGGAAAAACCATTCACACTTATTATCTCTTCTGATACTAGGACAGTAGTTATTAGAATGGGGTAATTAGTAATGTGATTTAATCCTTTAGTCAAATAAACTCAAGTAGTGGGTTGGGTAAGACTTTGTTTGTTCACTAAAAATTACATGACAACTAAATGAAATATAATTTGTGAAACTACAAATGGAATAACATGAAAAGAAAATAAAAATAAAAAATAGAAAAATACTCTTCCCCACGATCTCCCATGGGTATCATATCCCTGATGATATCAATTGAAAGATAAAAAATGTTAAAAATATGATATACATATTGACAAATAAAATGATTTAATAAGATGAATAATTTCATTTATACACATGTATTTTATTTAAATATGACTATTATATGGTCATTTTATATATATGGTCATAGGGTATTTATGGTTGTTGAACCTATATGGATGTCAGAAATATAAATTCTTTTATAATAAAGTGATTTATGAAATATATATCTTTTTAAATAATATTATAAAAATAATTAATGTAATTTTAAAATAGGACCATTATAGTATAGTTGATTATAATTTATCAAAAAATAATAATATTGTGGAATTTATGTAGAAAGGTATAATATATGGAATCAAGTAGTATAAGTATTTTTTATGAAACTCATTTGTTTGTGATACCAAATGAGGTACATACTAGGGTTTTCCCTTGACCATGTCCAACATGAGTTTCAATAATTATCACTTTATTGAAATCATTTGGGAGATTAGTTTAATATTTTGAAAGACACAATAGGATCCATGCTAATTAAATAACCACATTGGATGAACACCAATATGTGTATCATCCTTAGGGAATATAAAATATTTGTAAGGTGTTTTATAAGTACAATGAAAGAATATATCAACATTTAATTGTTATTTTAATAAAAGATATATTAAAATATATTTATTTTATAATTAAAATTAAAATTTTTATTTTATAATTTTAATATTTTAATTCAGCATAATACTTTTAAAAAATTATTTCAACATAATATATTTATTAAATACATATAATTATTTTTTATAAAAATGGATGTGAAAAATTCAATGAATGGTTAACCAATAAATAACAAAATTTATTTAATTTTTAAATCTATATTTTTCAATGAATTTATTTTCTATGGGTAATGTATTTCTTCCTAGGAAATTAAATTGATTAATTTTTTACATGATATTATTTTAATATAATACTCAGTTAATGATAATTAAATTGGTAATAAATAAGAATAAAATCATTAAATAGTTAAAAAAAAATTTGAAATTTTTTTTTTTTAAATATTAAACTTTGTTATTTTAAAATGAATCTTTATCAAATTTAGGGATAGAAATTATTAAAAATAAATTTATATTTTAACAAATTAAATAAAAAATAGATAAGTGATGAAATTTGTTTTTTTTTTGTTAACAATACAAAAATATAGTAAAAAATACTGAAATACACTAAATATGACATCATATATAAGTAATCAATAAAAAATTCAACGTAATTACTTCACTTGGCCTAATTTTTCATTATCGGTTATAATGGATGATTAATAGTGATAACAGTTCACTATGAGGTGGTGGAGGACTTGTTAATATTGAATTAAAAAATAGATATTGAATAATTAATTCCCTAAGATCTCACTCATCTCTCTTATAAATACCCACTCATTACCCTATCTCTAACCACAAATACCTTTTAGTTTCCTCTTGAATGACATTCAAAATTGTATCCCTAATAAGCCTCTCAAATGTTTATAAAAAAATTCAAAATAATGTGTTCAAAACCCTTTATTTCCAAAAGGCTCTATTAGAGAAGGTTCACATATTAAATAATGTTAGAGTGTTCCCAAAACCTGTTGGAATCTATGGAACTCACATAAAAAATATTAGAAAGAGTAAATAATATGTGGATAAATTTTTGAGAGATATTGGAGATTAGTTTTTTATATTATCGTTGTGTATCTATTCTCTAAAAACAATAAAATTTTGGATTCTTGGTGTGAATTTTATTTATATAAAGTAAATAATAACTATAAAACATAATGTAACATATGTGTATGTAATTTTTGATTATTTTAAGTATGTTTTAAATATTTTTATGGAATAATTCAAGAAGAAGAATTAAACTAAATTCAAATAAACTTGTGTGGAATAAAAAATAACATCATTTGAAATAATGGTTTCAAAATTTAATACATAATAAGATTCATATTACATGTGAATGTGATTGTTTACATTGATTTTATTAATATATTAATATTTATTACCCAAGTTAACCATTTTTTGGATTATAAAATAGATCTAATCTTGAAGAATATAGTAAATATTGAATTCAATAGAAAATTTCATGATTGTTACAATGAATAACAAAATGAGATGGTAGATGGGGTAAAAACCTTCACGATTTTATTAAATGAAGTTATTCTTTTTAACCGAAACCATGTTGAAAAACCAAATTCACCATAGGAGTAACTGATTATTGGTTTATTAATGTGACAATGACCACAATCCTTTAAGATATTTTATTTATCCACCGATTGCATAGAAGTTGATAGAGAAGATATTTTTCATTATTTAATTTTTTAATCATGAAATGTCAACTTTGGATGTTTTTCATTATGCAAGTGATGCATAAAATTGGTTTATTTGATCAAAAACATGAGGAAAAAGGAATAAAGTGACTCAATTGAATTTGATCATTATGTAAATAATATTAAAAAAATATCACCCAACTCCATGAATCAAAATATATAGAGAACTAATATAGATTAAGTAAAATAAATAAGAATATGTTGGTTCCTATGATGAAAAATTCGTGAGAATTTTAATACAGACCTCTATTTTTATTATTAATAGTTAAATAAAAATCAATAATTTCTTCAATGGATTAAAACCATGTCTCTAAATAGATTTATCTTTAAGGGATGTTGGTAGCTATAAAGAAATTGTTTAATGTGCTAGTATTATGGAAATAGAAATTAGAGAATACCACTATATATTTATATTTGGTTCTTGGATGTTCCAATGATATGTTTCACGAATAAATTAAGATTTAATTTTCTATATTAAAATTTATAAAAATAAAATATCTAGGTAAATACATAAATAAAATTTTAAAATTCTTTAATTGTTGAAGAGTAATCCATATAACTCATGGTTTTTAAATAAATATAGAGATTTTTATTATAATAATAGAGGTAAAATAAATTCATCATAATAAACCACCCACCAATAAATTATTTAAATTTCAAAAAATGACCATTATGAAAATCAATTACCCAATCATAGGGCTACTGTGGAAAATCAGCATCAACAATCTCTAAACTCAAGGGTGTAATGAAGATCATATACAATAACTACTATTGAAGTAGATAATAATAATGAAGTGATAAAAGGTAAACTAGTTATCCACTAAATTTATTCCAATATTTTATTTGATTCTAGTTCATTTCCTTTCTTAGTTTCTTGCATGTTTTTTATGATTATTAACTCACCACCGAAAAGATTTGATTTTTAGTTATTAGAAAAAACACATGTTTGTGTGTGGGATTTATTCCCAAGTATATAACACTTCTATGATTTATTTATATGGGAATTCAATATTTTTTTCAAATCTATTTTTTTTTACCTCTATATAATTCATTGAGATATTTATCATGTATTATATCACTCTAAATAGATCTCATATCAATTGTTCTGATATGTAAATCTCATTTAATTTCCAAAATCATTCCCTGATCAAATATCAATTCAATAATGATTATGAATTATTATTGGAAACTAATCCCTTATTATGGGTGATGATACACAATAATGAAGGATACTTGGCCCAAATATTTGGTATAAAACTCCACATTGAAGACATTCTGATTGTATAGAAATATGTTTATGTATTTTCTAAAGATATTTTCAGCATACCAACAAAATGTGAAGTTGAGTTTATAATAAAACACATAAATCATTTTATTAATGATTAATTTTATAATGAACCCATTGAATTATAATAATTGCATAGTAAACATGGATAGAATCTGGTTATAGTGTTTATATAGATAATCACCTCATCATGGGGTACACAAATCCTCTTTGTTAAAAAGAAGTAAATATCGATGCTAATTTTCTCGCTTATCCCTATAGTAGATACGGTTTTGTGATATATAGTGATGTTTAAATAAAATTATTGTGATAATTCATCACCCAAAAAAAAAATTTGATAGATTAGTTCTCATTTAGTTAATGGTCTGGGGGAAAATAACCTAACATGTGATCAAAATCAACATGCATTTATATTTTCATTATAGTTTTTGAGGTATTATATATGTGGTAGGAACTATGATATATATATTAAAATAAATTCATCAAAGTATAAATTCACACATAATTAGTTGAACATGTTCTAAAGGATATGGTTGGAGTTAATTAAAGATTATTATTACTCAATACAGTAACATCATGGTACGTTAAACAAGGTGGATGATTCTTTAGGCATAAAATAACATGTAACATTGTCCATTATGAGGATTAAAAGAAACCCAATATTTATTAATACAAATAGGGTGGATATATAAATTATTTTGGAAGGGGTGAAATTTTTCACCCTATGATTTTAGGTTAAGTGTCTTCGTAAAATATAACTTCTTCGAATAACTTAGGTTATATAAAACACTAAGCTTAAAAATTATTGAATATTATTTCTATGACCAAGATGTTGGAATGGATTGAATAATGGGGATAAATTAAATATTATATATATTTTTAATATGTTTATAAATTGAATTCATTAGTGACCCATTAATTAGAAATGAAAATAAAACCAATTGAACATATAGGATGTCTTTTATAAAAAACAATATACTTATAACCACAATAATATTTTATCTTAAATTAATCACTATTATGGAAATATTATAATGAAATTTATATATTACATATTCAATCAAATATTTTTAAATTCAATCAATATTTTTGATAGGCTTAATATAAGAAATAATCCAATTTTCTGAATAAAAAATATTTATTTTCTAATAGGAAATTTTACCGCCTTTTAATGGCCCGCATGATTAAAAAGTAAGTTTTGACACTTTTATAAATTATATTGAATAAAATATAATTTAGCCTTAAAATAGTAATTTCAAAATTATATTAGTGTAAAATTATAGAATTTTTCTTATAATAATTACTTTCCAGCAAGTAGGGAGAAATCCCAATTTTTATAGAATAATCAATTTCATTATACTAAAAGCCTATTTTAGAATTAAATTTCATCTTACTGATAGAAGTATGAATAAAATTTAAGTATCCTATAAATGAAAATATGACATATTTATATCATGTAGTAAGTAAATAAATGTATTAAAAATGATAAATTTAGTATTGGTATTTTGTGAAATGAAAATATTTTTTTACAATTTTATAATAAATATAATTATTACAATGAAATTTTATTTTCAAAAAATAGATTCATTAATTAATAATTATTTTCTTATGATTATAAGATTCTTTTATAAGACCTTAATTAATTTTTCAAAGTGTCATAAACTTAGTTAGAATTTTAAAATCAAATTTTTTATAGTAAATAATGATTTTATTAAAAATTAAATTTATCATATTTGCACTCTTATTTTCATAATTTTGAGTCCACTTTTAAATTTCTTATGTTAGAAAATTTTTAGGGTTCATTTTTTGTATTTTTCTAAAATAGTTGAAGTTTTGGTGAATAGTGAAAATATGGAAACTTGGGGTATTTAACATTATGGGTGAATAAAAGAATTTTTGAGTAATAGATGATGTATGGATGAGGTAATAAAACATTTTTTTTTCTAACTAAAAATCCCAACATACATTAATTAGTCAGAAGAACCAAAACTATTCACATTCCTGATCCAAAATAATAAATAAATGAATTAAATAATCAAAAAACATCCCTCTCCTCCAATATAAATAAAAACACTCACCACCCCTTATCCTCACACCTCCAAAGATTTGAAGATTTATTATATTCTTCCCATTTCCACTTCCAAACATATACCCGACATTATGGTTTTTGGTTCTCACTAAAAGACCATTTCAAAGTCCCTTAAGGAGGTGACACTCAATCGGTAAACCCCCCTCTCTCTCTATCGTTCAATTTATTTTATTTTCTTATCCACCCATCATCTACCCTATAATAAGTGACATGATAGCTATATTATATTTTATATTCTAAAATTCTATTATGTTAATGGTATATCAACCATCAATTATATTCTCTTTCCTTTTAAATTCTAATAATGAAAAAATCACTTGTATGATGTCGGTTTTTCACCTTCATGAACAATGAGTTTTAGTTTTTCAATTCCACTTTCAGGGATGGTCATTAAAAAAAAATTATAGTTATAATATACCTTAATATATTGTATACAACTTATTTAATGTTCTATAACTAGTATATTTCATAAATATTAATTCAATAGACAAAACTAGTTCGTCATGACCAAAAAAAACACCAAAGTAATCAAAATGGTTATCAATAATAATTCATCTAATGAATCATATTAATAAATGGAAACAAAAAATGATATATAAGACCATTAAATCTCCATGAACAGTATTAATAACACATATTTTTAATTATGGATAACTAGTCCAATTTCAGATTATCTTTTTTACATGTGTCCAAGTGAACCTATCCAGAAAACTATGGAAACGAACACTCCCGAATGATGAAATTGAATCTTATAACTCATCCAAAAGGCCATTAATTTACGTAATAATATTATAATAAATAAAATACATGTCTAAAAAAAATTTTAAATTATTAATGAAACTAATTCCATTATTTCGAACATTATATATATGTGTGGAATAAGTTTAGAAATAATTTAAGGATTTTATTATCTCACTTTCATTTCGGGGAGATACTCCTTAATCACCAATATTTATCATCTGTGGTGTATTTATAATTCCCATTGATGTTTAATGTCATTTATATAATTATTTTCATTTTTTAAAATTTTTCATTTATTTTTCCGTAATTTTATGGGGCATACGGTTTGACTATTTGAAAAGTGGTAAGGGATTTTCCCCAAACCTTCATTTTTTTTCCTTCGAGTTATGATTTCTCCTTCTTTACCCCAATGAAATTTTTTATTATTCTTATTTACATATTATAAATTATTATTGAATTATCCAAAAATATTTACCTAGATAAATTCTTCTTTCATTCATGGGGAAATATAGGTTTATATGTTTTTCTTATTTTAATTCCTCTGGAAAAGAAATCTCGATTAATGGGAACATCCCAATTTCTCACTCGTTTTATAGTAAACACCATAATATGTTTTAATATTAAAATATTTATTATAAATTCACTCTTTTTATTAGTAATAAATGTCTTATCACTTATTTTATTTTATTTAAACAATTAATCTTAGTCTTTTTTAAAGACTCTTTTAGATTTCTCTTATACCTAACTAAACTGGCCATTTTCTAATGTTTCTTAAAAACTATTTTTACTTTTTTTCATTTCACATTTAAATTAATTATGCCTCAAACATAACTCATTTTTAATTAATTATTATTTTCTTATATATACTTTTTATAATATTATTTTATGACAAATAAAAATGATTTTTAAAAGATCTCTACTTTTAAAAATAAAAGATGGTATTTCTATTATGATTTCCTCAATGAATTTATTACAGTATTTTCATCTACATTGACAAACACTATTGAATCATAGCCATAATTGGGATTGATATTTAATTATATCAACTACCATGTTTTATTAAATGGGTTATGATCAGTTTGACTGTAAATGTTTCATCTCGATACCATTCACCATATTACTTAGAATGGTTAGTGATTAGGATGACTAATTATTCAATGTTATTTACATTCCATATATATGTTGTTTATGTTTCACCCCATTAATATTATGAATCAATTGGACTTAGTTAGTGATGTTCGGGTCCCTTATTTCCCCTTGATGCATTTGTATGTATCATGAGACAAATTCGATGAGGAATTGGTAGAGGCATTGCCCCTTTATTTTCAAATATGGTTTTTCTGAGGACATTACCATTTATTTTCATATTTCTTGGATGAATATTTGATGGTTATTTTAAATTTCCATAATTATGAATTCCATCATTATTATTTTTTTTATTTGATAATAAATTTGATTATTCGACTTGTATAAGATCAATGGATAGGTTTCATTCTCATATGACTATTTATATGTAATTATTTAATTAGCTTTTATTCTTACCATATTATGCTCGAGATTATGTTTTAATGGAATGTGTTTTTATTTACTCACCATGACTTATTGTTTATGTTTATTAATGATAAATTATACTTTAATGGGTACCCTTACTAAGCATCTAAGATCACCCCTTTCTTGTGTTTTATTTTTCCACAAAATGTAGTGATGTATATTATGAATGAGTTGTAGGGTCAGTCTATGAGTTTTTTGTTCTCCCCAATGGATGTTTTATGTAGTTTCTCCATTAAAAGTTTCAATGTAAAATTTTTGTTTGTATCAAGTTTACAAATCTAGTAAAATATTTTATCTTTTTAGATATGACTTCTTTATTTATTATAACATTGTAATAAAGTAAGTCACTGGCTCTGGGATACAGGATTTTGGGTCTTTATAGTTCATATTAGACTATTATTAGTAGAAACCATGGAAAATTGATTTAGAAAACATATATTATTAAACATAACCCTGAGATATATTTTTAGAATATGAATATAATAACATCCTAGAATTTTCATTAGGTAGATATTATGAGGGTCTTCCTATAAATAAATCCATGTTTGGATACTACAAGTGGACGTTGTTCTGGAATATAGGTACTAAGTGGTAAAAAATTTGACAAGGTGTGTCGACCCTAACTCACAGTAAGATGGTACATGAAAATAGGCCATACTACGCACATGGTCTAACACTCCCGGTAGTTATATATTGGATAATTTATATTTTATTTATAAACCATTATTTAGGATGTAAAATTAAATATATCCCTATATAAATCATGATTATGATATTGAGACTAGGTATGTAAAAATTATCAATTTATGTCGGTTTTTTTATAGTTTAAAGTTATTTATTATGATTCATAACCTAATTTATTTTATTCCATTATTTATAAATAGAACCTCACAAAATTAATGAGAACCTCTAAATTTTAAGAATTATCATATGTTTTTTGTTCATATGCTAGTATTTTGAATGGAACAATTCTTCCTAAAACTCTTGTAATATGAAGGTATTGTATCATGTGCTATCAAGACAGAGAAATAATTCTTCTTGTTTTATGAATTCTAAAGGAATAACTAGAAGAATATTAATGAATATAAAATGATTGATAAAGGTAATAAGAAAAAGAAAGATATTTCCACACGTGATAATTGTGGAAGGAAACACCTCGATAAAAATGAGAGTTTTCTACAACTGTAGAGGAAAGGGGCACTATGATAGTTATTGTAACAGAAAGACAGAATCTATCCAATGCTTCAACTATAAGGATATGGTGCACTATGTAATTCAATTTCTCAGGCATCAAAATATTATACCCAAAAGTGGATAATGAATCATGGTCACTCTTATTATACTACTACATATAGATAAGAATTGTTTTTATTCATTTTTCTGAATTTAAGAATTATATTATTTTAGTATTATTTTCAATAATTATATAGTTTTAAGAATCATGATATATATAATGATTGTACTACAATATATATTCTATAAATAATTGGAAGCATGTTATGATTAGCACCATCAATCAAGATGAGTGATTCTACTATGTGTTAATCCTTATAAAAACATGTGACATGTGAAAGATAACACCAAATATCTACTTCATGTTGATATATTAATAAATAGATGTTTATCGGGTTGTATTGGTGATAGTGAAGGTATTTAGAGATCTTATGGTTTATGTTATACTAGAATTATTTGATGTTTGGATTTAAGAAATTTATTCTATAACCTGATATTATACACATGGAATCATGCATGTTTATAACGGATTAATTGATATTAAGGTATTCATAAGCTTTTTAATGTAAAATGAGAGATACATTATTTTTTTAATCTTACATTAAGTTGATTTTTCAAATTTAGTGACCTTCCATCTAAATTCTTCTTCTTTGAATTTAGACATACATATTTTTTATGAGTCTTAAGTTTGTCTAATTAAATAATGGAATAAGGATATTATGGATTAATATTAATGTATAATTTATTATATTGGATAGCATATGATAACCATTATTATTTTGTAAAAATTTTAATATTGAAGTATTAACCTGTAGATTTTATGATAAATAAATGTTCTTTAGGAATAAAATTTTTCTTGAATATTCATCTCTATATTTATAAAATGAAATGGACATAGATTGACGCACATCCAATGGATGATATTATGACATTGAAAGGAATTAATTATGATTTTTATTCTCAACTAATTTTATAGATAGTAAAAGAAACACTCAATTCTAGGAAAATGATTTTAGTATAAAAACACCATATATTTACATTTTCAACTGAGAAATCAATGGTCATTTACAGATCAGAAATTTATGATTTTTTGTTTATATACTTTCTAACGACCATGTTTTTTATTACACTTATTCAATACTTGATAGCAAGATTTCTATTCCATGTCCATATTTTCACAAATGTTCTCCTATTTCAAAATCATGGTTTTGTGGTATTTTTTGAATTCCTATTTACCTATTTTTAATAATAAGTTTTATAAACCCTTTTTAAGATGTGGGATTTATACAATGGAACTTTCTAGTGTCAACCTTTTATTTTTTAAGTGAAATTTTAAATTTCAAGAATGTAATTTATTAAAGGAGGGGATAATGTAACACCCTAATATTTAATGGTATGTCACTCTATAAAATTTAACTTCCTGGATAACATACGTTACATAAAAAACTATGCATATAATGATAAAATAATATTATTATGACCTATAATTTGGAATGGATTGAATAAAGGGGTTATGTAAATTATGAAAATATAGTTTTCAAATTTTTATAAAATTAATTAATTTGTTAGTAATTAATTATAAATCAAAATAAAAACCAATTGAACATATATGATGTGTTTTTATGAAAAAATTATATTTATGACCACAATAACATTTTATCTTAAATTAATCATTATTATTGAATAATATTAATTAAATTTATATATTAAATAATAAATAAAATATTTTTAAATTTAATCAATATGTTTGATAGGCTCAAGATAAGAATTAATGAAATTTGAATCATATAAATGATATATTTTTTAAAAGACAAATTTTCAACATTTTAATGGTCCAAGTGTTTATAAAATATATTTTTTTACACTTTTATAAATTCAACTGAACAAAATAAATATCATTTTTAAAATAGTAATGTCAAAATTATCTTAGGGTAAAATTTTGGTATTTTCTGAAAATATTTATTTTCAAGTGAATAAATTCCTGATTTTTATCAAACTATCAAATTTGATATATTAAAATTATATTTATTATATGAATTTTATATCACCTATAAAATTATAAATAAAATTTGGGTAACTCATAATTCTATATATGATATATTTATATCATGTAATAACTAAGTAAATGTTTTAAAAATGATAAATTAAGTACTGGTATTTCAGTGAAACTTAAATGTTTACTTACAATATTATAATTAAAATAATGTTTTAACATATTGTTTTCACATAATAGAATCATAAGTTTATAGTTTTTGTCCTGTTATGTTAAAATAATTTAATAAGACATTAATTAATTTTTCAAACTATCATAAAATTAGTTATAATTTTAAAATCAATATTTTTCTAGTAAACAATGATTTTATTTAAAAATTAAATTTCACAGATTTAGAAAATTATTTTTATAAAATTGAGTCCACTTTTTAATTCTAAACATTTACATATGGTTAGGTTGAATTTTTTCAATTTTTCTATAATAGATGAAATTTTGGTGAATAGTAAAATACAGTAATTTACGGTATTTAATGTTATTAGTAAATAAATTATTTATTTTTTCATAGATTATGTATAGATGATGTAAGAACCCATTGGTTAAAACTAACAAGAACTATTTACTATATTAATCCACATGAACCAACACTACTCGTAGTCTTGATCCAGAATAATAAACAATTGAATTAAATAATCCAAAAAACACCCCTCTCATCCACTATAAATAACACCCATCACCACCCCTTCTCCTAAAACCTAATAATCCTAAAATATTTTTTATATTCTGACCATTTACTCTTAAAAATCTCTACCCCACATTTTTGGTCTTTCTGGTCTCACCAAAAGGCTATTTACATGTCCCTTAAAGATGTTCTTATGGAGGTGACACTAAAGAGGCCAAACCTTCTCTCTCTCTCCCTCTTAATTTATTTTCATTTCATATACATTCCTCACCTCCCCTACCAAAAGTGACATGATAACTCCAGTATAATTTATATAATGTAATTTTATTATGTTAATGGTATATCATCCATCAATTTTATTCTCTTCTAGTTTTTTTCTAAAAAGTTAATCATCTTCTCGGATGTGTTGATTTACCTCCTTTGTGGATGATGACTTTTTATTTTTTTAATTCATACTTCATGGTTGGTCATAAAAACATTTTATTATTAAAAAATACATTAATATATGTAATAAATAATATTTAATGTTCTGGAACTAGTATATATACATAATATTAATTCATAATAAAAAACTATTTCATGATGGTCGAAAAAACCAAAATAATCAAAATGGTTATCATTAACACTTTATCTAGTGTATCATCCCCATATCTAGAAAAAATGATATAGAAGACCATTAAATGTATTGTAGCATCATTAATAACATATAATTTAAATTATAGATGCCTATTTCTATTTCACTAGATCATTATTACATGCATACAGGTGATCAAATCATGAATCCCAAGGAAATGAACCCTCCTAAACAACAAAATTGAATCCTATAACTCATAAAAAGGTCATAATTTAACTAAATAAAATTATGGTGAATATAATAAATGTTTAATTGGTTATTAATTAAATTATTAATGAACCAAAGTTTAGTATCTATGAAATTAAGTATATGTGCATAATCTTTTCGGACAAAAGTAATGATCTTCTCATCTCACTTTCATTTCTTTGTGATATGCCTTTTTCACCATTATTTCTCATATGTGCTGTATTTATACTACCTTTTTATGTTTAATATAATTAATATATTTATTTTTATGGTATTAAATGTTTAATTTAATTTTCACTTATTTAATGGGGCATTCGGTTTGACTATTTACTAAGTTGAAATGGATTTTCCCTAAACCTTCATTTTTCCCTTTGAGTTATGCATTCTCTCTCTTTACCCCAATGTAATTATTAATTATTCTTATTTAATTATTTTAAAATTTTTGTTCACACTCCAATAATATATACATAGATCAATTATGTTGTCATTGATGTGGAAATACATGTTTTATAAGTGTTTCCTTTTCAATTCCTCCGGATAAGCAAGCCCGATTAAAGGGGACCTTCCAATTCCTCACTCATTTTCAAGTAAAATACATAATTTGTATTATGAAACAAATATTTTTTGATAATTAAAACTTTTTATCACAAAAAAATATTTTATCCCTTTTCTTATTTTAGGTAATCAATTAATCATTTTTCTCTTTAAAGATTATTTTATATTTTCTCTTAAACCCCTCTGAAGTTCCCATTTCTAACATTTATTAAAAAATTTCTTTACATGTTTTTACTTCAGTAGGAAATATTTTATGACTCAAATGTTATTTCCTTTTACTAAACATTTCTTATTTGGTATATACTTGTTTATAATGTTATTTTATGAAAAATAAAAATGATTTCCCCAAGGAACTCTTCTTTTCAAACTAAAACATGGTACTTATATTATGAATTCTCGAGGATTTTATTAGTGTATTTTCAACTTTTTAAACACCCACTAATTCTTAACTGGGATTAAATTTTAAGATACCATATAAAATATTTTATTAAATGTTTTATGATATATTTGACTATAAATATATTATCTTGATACCATTCACTATATTACTAAGAATGGTTTGGGATTTTGTGTAATGATTGGGGAATGTTATTTACATTTCATATGTATATGTTGTTTGTGTGTCACCCTATTCATATGAAGAATGAGTTGGACTTATTAAATGAATGTTGAGTCCTACTATATACCGTTATTGCATTAATAGGTCTCATGAGACAAATCATATATTGACAGGGTCGAGGTATTTCCCCTTCATTTTTATATATGGGTTTTGGCTGAGGCCTTAACCATTTATTTTCATATTTCATGGTCAAAGCCTCGACTTTATGTTTTAGTTGTCCTTTGTTATGAATTCTACCTCTATATGGGATGCTTGGATTTTGGTCTTGAGACATAATAATTACCTTCTTTACATGTTGCTTTGGCTAAGGACTCGAACATGGGTAGCTATTGCGCTGGTTCATATGTTTGCTTGCCAACTCTTATGGATTTTTCATCAATTTTTTGGGTGTACTTCTTCACATTTTGTTTCTTATTTTATCCTTTTTATCTTTCTAGTAAAACATCATTTTACATTGTGTAATCACCGGACTTTTATCTTTTTATTAATAAATTTTAGGGAGTATGGTTTCTACTCTTTCTCCGAGCCTTTATGATTATGTATATTTATGATAACTTTAATTTTAACTCTTACCCTTACCAATTATCTAAGCTAGCCATTTCTTATGTTTCATTTTTCATCAGGATGTGAATATGTATATTATGAATGAATTAAAGGTTAATATGGGATTATTAATGTCCTCATTAGATTTTATATGTTTTTTCCATTCAACTTTTTAACGTAACAATTATGTTTGTATCTTTTCTTCCAAATAAACTAAACTATTTGTTCCTTTGGGATGTGAATTCCTTGTTTATTATTAAAAATGTAATAAAGTAAGGCAACAACTCCAGACTACTATGGTATGGGTCATTATATGAAATATAATAATTAAAAAAATATTTCTTAATTATCCATATATGTGATTATTAATGTGGATCTTAAGGATGGTATATATCTAAAGGAAAGGGTTTGCATTATTCCAGAGTTTAACATTAAAAAATGGAATTATAATAAACAGAACCAGAACATGTGTCACATCTTTATAGGACTATAAAAGTTTCTTTTTTTATAATTCTCATAGTTAATTATTTTATCCTTACTAATTAATAAAAAATTTATATTTATATCCTAAGTAAAACTTTAAGGGGGAAATAATATAGACTGTAAATGTATAATATATATCACAATTATTTTTCTTCTTGTATGTCAAGGAAAAAATGCAGATTTTTTAGGGAATGTTGAATCAATTACTTAAAACCATATAATAAGTAGAGTAAATCACCATTAATTTCATTAAATATCTTCCAAGGATCTCAGAAGGAAATAATATATTCTATATTTTGATGGATAAAATAATAAACATAACATACTATATTGACATCCAAAAAAAATTTCTTGCTCAATGAAATTTCTTAATATACATAATTGAAGAAATAAATTTTCATACAAAAAACTTTTAACAATACATCAAAGGAATACATTTCATCCTAAATGTAAAGGTCAATCTAAAAGGCCCAGTAATACTTAAGAGGATATTCAACGATCTTTCATGTTGTATTTATAAGGAATCATGGATCAATATCATCCTCTAGTAGGATTCCCATATTGAAATAGATTGCACTCAATAATTCGAACAGAATCATGTAAGGATTTTAATATAAAGAGATATAGTAATTTGATGTGACTGGAGAAAGTCTGTGAGATAATGTTACCGGGATAAGATTTTTCTCATTAAATAATAAAAAAGGTTTTGATGACTCAGTGAAATTTTAATTGCATAAAAACTCACAAGAAGAGATATTGTAGTAATATCAAATGATATCTAGAGTTCAAGGTCAAGGAAAAATAATTCCTTCAAATATATCTATAGAAGAGGGTTATGATATTCTGGATAAAGGAAAAGCTATTCCTAATACTTATTGTCCCATTTAATATTCTTGATAAAAAAGTGATCGTATCTTTTCAACTACTACATCCACATAACCTCTAAAAATTGTATGATGTTTTTAATGTATCACTTTATATGAGGTAGAAAATACTTACATCTTGTGGACTATACTAATTAATATTTTAACTAGAATTTTATCTCTATTATGTGCAATTTATGGTATAGATTATTAATCAAAGAGAAAAATTACTAAAAAATATGGTAATTTATTCTTTAAACATTTGGTAGAGAAATAAAAAGTTTCATGTAGAAATATAGATACCCAAATATGTAATAATAAAAAATTATCCTCATTTTTTCATAATAGCTATAAAATTTATAGGGAATGTTTTTAATTTGGGTGACTGTAACACTCTAAATTTTAATTATTACATTATATTTTAATAAAACCCATGTTCTCAAAAGTTATATGTTTATAAAATAGTAAACAAATATGAAAAAATACTTATTCCATTAAGCTATAATTTTTCAATTTAATAAGCTTTACAAGATATTTATGTGAATCATATATAAGAAAATAAAAATAAAAATCAGCAAGTAATTAAAAATATAAAAGGATTGGACTATTCTTCATCATGACTCCCATGGGAATCACATTACCAATGATAGCTATAGAGATAATAAAATGTGTTAGAAATATGATAAACATGTTTAAAAGGGAAATGAAAGAATTATGTGAATTATTTGCGTTAACCACATGTTTAGGAATAAAATATTCATTATATGGTTTTTTGGAATATAAAATTGTTCAGAATTTATGGACATTGGGCTTACAATATTGTTGTAAAATAGGTTTATTATTGATATATATTTTATTTATTTCTGAAATTACACTGTAAAATCCATTATAATAATTATACATTATGATCAATATAATATTGTTATTGATAGTTTATGCATAAATAATGAGATTGTGAAATTTTTATAGAAATGATGAATCAATAGCATTATGTAATAGGATTATTCCTATGGAATATCATTTATTAGTTCTTTTAATGGAGGAATCAACACTAGGTTTTTCCCTTAACAAGGTCTAAAGTGAACTTCAACAAGTACAACATTAGAAAAATAGTTAATGGGGAAAGTTTAGGCTTATAAAAATAACTATAAGATTCAAGCTAGTGGAATATCTAGCAGTGACTAGAACCATTGTGTTTCTACCCCTTAGGTCTTAGAAAAATGTCAAAATGTTTTTTATAAGTATAACTTATAAAGATATAAACTTTAAATTGTTATTGTAATAAATTATATTTTTTAAAAATGTAATTAATTGTTGATAATGTTATGTGTATTTTTATATATATTGAATTCTTATTAAATATATTAATTTTAATTATTGATTAGTAAAAATAAATTATTAGACTAAAATAATTAATTCAATTACAATTTATTGATATAATTCAGTGAATATTTATACATTAATAAATAATTTTATTTAATATTAAAAATAGACATCTTTTTAATAATTATTTTTTAATGTGTTTAGTATTTTCATCTTAAAAATGAAATAAATTATTGGAACTAGATGATATTAATTCAATATAATACCAATTAAATTATTATTATAATGGTAAGTATTAAGAGTAATTCCTTTTAGTGGTTAAAAAATATTTTCATGAATTTTATCATTTATTTGTTACACGTGTTTATTTTAAATTAATTTTTTTCATCAATTTTACTAGATTAATTTTTTAAAATAGACACAATATTTGTAATTAACATTTCTTAATAATGTATGGCTTTAAATATGGCATTTTATTATGAAAATGATAAAATATGGTAAAAAAATCATGAAATGTTGTAAATATGACATCACATATATGTAAGAATTAACAATTTCAACCAAGTTAGTGATCTTGGCCTATTTGTTATGCCAAACATAATGATGGAACATTATGGGAGGAAATGTGCTACTGTGGGTATGATGAATAAATTGAGATAACTAAATTGAAAAATATTTAATAATATATGTTGTGGGATTCTACTCCCCATTCCTATAAATACACACCAATTCTTCCTACCTCAAACCACCGCTATCTCTTTGTTTTTTTAAATACCTTAATAAATTATATCCATAATAGTCCTATATAAATTTATTAAAACTTTTATTCACAATAAATTTTCCCAAATGGTTCATTTCCAACGGTTTCTTTAAGAGATTATTTAAATATTCAATTAATTTTTAGTGTGTCCAACCAAAATAGAATCCATGAATATCACATATAGATGTATGTCTACGAAGAAATATTTCCAGAAGAAATTTTGAAAATATATTGATGAATAATTATTTAATAAGACAGTAATCTACCTAATCTTCAGTGATAACAAACCTTTCGGTTTTTGTGTGTGTTTTATTTCTGAGAAGTAATGAATAATTATGTTAAATTATTTAAAATATGTATATTTTATTATAAATTTAATTCATCTAATTCTTTGAGTTATGAATATTTTATTATCATATTGGAAAGGATTTAGTTGTTATTATGTGTAATGAATAATGTCTTTGGATATTTGTTGAGAGATATGATTTTCATATATAAGGCATAATTTAGAATTTTGGTTTTTATCGATCCATTATGAGAATAAGATACAAAAATTATTATTTATATATATATATATTTGACATTATTTTAGATGGGCAATTTATTTCCCCATAATCCCCTATATTAATGTTTAAAATTGTTCCCTACATTTTATTATCCAAACTATTATAACTATATTTTAATAGTATTAATAAATAACATAAAGAGAGGGTGATTAGCTATGTGTATGACCTTGTTGTGATTATTTTGGTGATGAAAGAAATAATTCCATATTTATTATCAGTTTGAAATATAGAATATTAATTGATTTTGACATTGGATATTCATAATAATACATATTTGAGTGATGTGTGATGTGATCATCTTATTACACAATTAAAATATGATATATTCATCCAACTTTATTACTATAACATAAGGAATAAAAATCTAATGAGTTTCATTATATTGGTTTACATGTTCCTTTTCTCATAAAAGTACTTTATTTCATGGAAAAGGTGACAAAATATATTTATAGTTGATGGAGATAGAGTTTCTGGCATATATATATATAGGTACATGTAATTCTTAATGATTATTCCATAACCCCTTATAGACTTAATAAAAAAGAAGTGTTAATATAAACCATTAATTTCCTATTTTTTTGATTTATAAAATCATATAAATTTTCAATTTTTTGAAGTCTCAAAAGTTTATATAATATTTTATTCATAAAAGTATTAATTTATAGAAAAATTCGTTTGAAAATTTTAAAAGATTTTATATAGTAAAATTATCCAACAGAGTATTAATTAAATTCAACATATTTTTTCAAGTTATGTAACATAATATAAAAAATGTATAAATCCTATCATATTATAGTTAAACTGAGATATTTATAGTAAAATTCTAGAAATATAAATTTATAATCTATTATATATTATTAAATTTAAATAATATAAAATATATGTATTATATTATATTATAATATATAGTTATTTGTTACAATATAATTTTATTGTGTTAATATGTCAAATCATGTTTTTTCCGTTATACATATCATAAATTTGGTTTCAACTACATTATATGATGTTTTAAAATGATTTTTAATGTGATGAATTTATCAACCTATTTATAATTTATTGGTAAATATTAACATAATAATTATAGTATATTTTAAATATTATTCCATAAATCCGTAATTAGTAAAAGTCTTATACTATACGACTTCTGCATAAAAACTCATTAATTTACTTAAGTAGAGTTATAAAATAGTGGATGAAATTTATGTGATTGATAAAATAAAAGAGTATTATAATCCTGTTTATATCCTGTTTTTTTTCATATACCTTTCCCCATTATGGTTTTATAACACTACGGTTTGAACGGATCACTTATGGAATTTATTTTTGATTTGAATAGATAATGGATTATCAACAGAGTTAAGTTTTCAATTTAATATTTATGTGGAATTGATGTAGGTATTTTGTTGGTCTATTTACTTGTTATGTGATTTTATATCTTAATTCACATTGATATGAGTTGTGTTTGAAGGTTTTCCTACCCCTATTTTTTGGGGGATCTTTTAATGTGATTATAAGAGAGATTTTATTTCCAATTAAATAATATTAATTAAATTCAACTATTATACATCAATCAGTTGTGCTAGTTTGAAATCAAGTGTATCTTGTAGGTGAAATGAATCAATGGATTTAGAATAATAATAAAATAGAAGATTTATTCTAGTGGGTTTTTTATGGATACTTTCCATTTTTGAAATTTAAAAGTTTGAGGCATTAGGTTGATGTCTACTATCATCATGGCCTTACATGTTGTGCTAGACCCTATTGAGGAGAACAATCATATGGTATGGTTACCACATGGTATCTTAAGAGAGTTATTGAATTGAAACAGAATCTGATTAATGACTCTAGAAAGAACTAAAATATGATATATTCAACTAGAACTATGTGTGGTCTTGTAGGTGTAACCCCATTTTGTGTATATAAAGCACATATATAAGTCTCTTATTCATATAATTTGATTATGGATCATACTAATATTTATTCTATTAAGAATTAATTTTCTCATACTATTTCTTGAGACTCTATTAGTTCTTCAAAGGGCCTCGTTTGGGATATTTTCCACCCTATTTCTCATCATGTTAAAGCTATTATACCTTAGACATTGATTCATATTGTTCATGGAGCTGATACACCTATTTTAATTTTATTTTCCATGGAGGTTTCTCATTAATTTTTTTAATATATCATTTTCACATTTATAGTGGAATTTATTGTGGACTCTAATTCTTCTCCATCATAGATTTCATATGAGTTTCAATATTATTAAAAAACTATATATTTTTAGGGATAAAGTAATTGGTTGATAAAGATGGTTTTTCCTTTAATTAATGAATATATCTCCCCTATAATGATTCATCCTCACAATACAAATCTATCTCAACTATATCAAATTTTAATTCCATCATAATTATTGTTTATAGTGAAAAATAAAAAAAAATTCTTAAGGGTGGAGACCCCATTTTGGATAATATGGATTAATATGCCTTAATTTATTATGTCTATGATCTCATGGATCTTATTGTTCTATTAAGTTGTAATATAGGATATAAAGATTTAAATGAATAAAAACAAAATCCATTTTGTTGTATCATCCTAAATAATATAATTATACATATTCACTCTTGAGGGATATTTCAAGGAAGAAGAATCAAGTGAATTCTTAAATAAGTAGGAGCTCTCTAGTATATCCTTTGATGTTTTTGTTCACCATTTGAAATGGTTTTTTTGTTTTTAGAATCTCAGTTTTTTGTTGTTTTGTGATTTTTTTATGTTAGTAATTTTTTGGTGAACAAACATGATCTATCCTAACTATACACTAGATTGATCCCATATAGATTACTTAAGGTAATTCCTAAAACCCACGTACTGGAAACTAATTCCTGGGCATAGAGGACACACTTGTGAAAATAATTTCTCTGTGTAAATATGAGAAAAATGTTACATAAACATTATAGGTAATCTAATATTACTAGCTAATAATTTGGACATATATGAAAATATAACAAAAAATTTAAATATAAAATAAATGATTATGTAATAACTCATAATAACCATCCACATCACTATCACAGTACATAAATACTAAAATCTCATAAAATACCAAACCAAGATCCCAAAATACATTAAGTGTTTATTTATCCTATAAAAATAATAAAATTTACATAAAGAATTTCCATTAAATATTTTTATGTATGAAATATTTAGAAATTTATTCTTTTATGAAAAACATTGATAAGCCTTTACTTCATTAATTTAGAACATTACATTTAATAAACAATTAATCCCAACAAAATGAACTATGTTACAATGTGAATATAAATAATATAATATAGCTTGAATATTCATATTTGGATAATCACGATCTCCTCGAATAATCATACTCATTAAAAAACTATACAATGTATGCATAACATTAGTAATGTAATATTCATTTTGAAAATGAATTATATTTTACCTTTATAAAAATTTACCTAATAAATGAATGAATAAAATAAGAGGTATTCATAGGAAGTAGAAAATCATTTGTCTTTATGAATTATGAAAATTGGTCATTATGATTGTTGGGCCTTATGACCATTGGGTATTATTATTTTTGGACATTATGACCATTGTTAATGTGGTTGTGGTAATTTTACCATTTGAATCGGTGTATATTGTTTGTGATTAAGAGATTTAATTAATACAGTGAAGAGAAATTATTCCCTTAAAAAAAGATTCATTCCTTACACAGTTGAATTTCAAATATTCAGAGGGAGATAGCATCATTGGGGTTCCAACATCACCAAGACCAAGTAGATATTGAACAAGTGAATCTTGAGTAAAAAAGTATACGATAAAACATCAAGTTAGTAGAGATTACCACTAGAATGATGTCAGTTGATCCACCCCATGAATATTCCACTTTCGTCCACCTCATCCTTATGGTTTATGCTGATGTAATAATGGGTTATCTATCAAGACCTTAGTATCCCAAAGTTATGGTTTTACTTTCATTAATGTAATCATGGTCTCATTAATCACATATTCTTTATATTTTTTATATAAAAAATAAACATAAAAAAGATAAATGTGGTAAATATATTTATATATATATATATAAAACATAACTTTTTCTTTTGAACATTCATAATTTCAATTAAAATACGATTTTATGATAAATTAAAAGAAATCAATAAAATATATTTACATAAAATTGACTTAAAATACACAATTGTTTTATATATAAATTTTCTTATAATATTATAATATACCATGTAAATTTTATAAGTGTCTGAAAGTGGACTATATCATAAAAGATATTATTTTTATAAATATGCATTTTTATTCATGTGATAAAAGGATCATTTATAGAAAACTAATTTTATAAAATAAATTTCATTTTTGTGATCTGAATTTAGAAATTATCCTAGGATGTATTTTTTATAATTATCAATGATAATTGAATTTTTTGAGTAAAATTAAATACGATTTGAATATATGGTAAGAATCATGACATCATAATAACCTAATAGTGGTGTAATAAATTCTATAAAGTATTTTATTTACTGAAAAACCTATTTTTATCCAAAGTTTTAAATGACCTTCCAAAACCCAAATGATATTTTATGATTTGAAAATAATATTTATTTACAAACATAAATCACATCCACATAATGAAAGGAATTAACTTGATGAATTTTTTTCATAAACTAAGAAAATATTAAAAACTACCCCCTTTAAGATACCATGTAAAAAACTATGGGAAGACCAATAGTTTTGCTTTTTTAAATATGTGTCCATGACCTAGGTTTAAAAATAAAATAACAATAAAAACTCTTTTTTTTATAAATACCCACCCATTCAATCATTACTCATCACTAAAAATCCTTAAAACCTATATTTCATCTCATTTTCTATCTATAGAACCCTCCTAAAGAGTTATTATGGTTATAAGGAGATCCTCACATACTTTATGAAGAAAAACTAAAGTTAATTGTTTCATATCTCATCTTTTCAATACAATCACTTCATTTATTATAAATTTTTTGATTTCCTAGTGGTTATATTATTTTCTGTTCATAAGTAGCCATTAATATCCAAATGATTCCCTATTAATGAGATACCACTATTATTTCTCATTAATCCCTTCCATAAATTTAAATATACATCTTCTATGCTTTAGAAATTATCCCTTTATTTTCCAAACCATGAGATTGTGTTGTGAATATCCAACCTAATTTTCATTTGTGGGTATTTACCTAGATATATATATCCTTATTTTATTCAGGACCTCAATTTATGAAACTAAAAATCCTTACCTATTGGATTGAAATACTATAATATGTTTTTATGATATATGATCGATATAGAGCACATAAAGTTTCACATATGTGGGTTTCACCCACATAGTGATTCAATACATTGACTAATGTTTACATCTATTGACACACCATGTATTGTAAATGGTAATATAGTCTAAGAAAAATATGTTATGATGTGTAGATTTTTATCCTTGACTTATTCTTATGATGACATATTTTATTTTGTTGTTATATTCCCAAGATACCATGATTTAATGATGTTATGTATCATGTCAGGTCTCCATGTGAGAATGTGTGATTCTCACAACTTTATGTTATCATTATATGTCTCTAAAATCACATGTATTATTTATCATGATGCTATTATATTATTATTCCACTATTAGGATTTATAGATCACCCCTTTTTTATTCCCTGTGCTATCCTATGTAATGTTAAGAGTACCATGGAAAGTGTAATAATATTATTGAATTTTAAATAATGATGTTTTTTAATATTATTTAAATGGTTTATCAATAATATTATCTAAAGACACTAGGCATCTCCATTTTTTTGGATTATATTATATGAATATATATGTTAAAAAATATAAAATTAAATACATTAAAAATATGGATAGTTATTTTTGGTATCAAATAAATTTATAATTATTTTTGTGGATTAGGATTGAGAATAAAATAGGGAAAACAAGGTTATGTGAAAATATATGAACATGTCTATAAATTTTGGTATCTTATTGTGTATGTTGTTTCTTAGTAATCAAATCCCTATTATGATAGTATATAATTGATGTAGTATAGTATGTATTGACCAAGGTGTAGTCACACCAAACGGGATAGTTGAGAATTGAATAAATATTCACTCAGTGTATGATGAGTGGGCCTAAGACTATACACCTAGCTATACACTCTCGAGGGAGTTACTTTGGGTAATTCATGTGCACTGTATAAACCATTACGAAGGATTTGATTGTAATGATACATTAAAGATCATTATACGAAATATAGAATAAATAAATATTATTGAAACTTAGATACTCAAATCATGGGTTAAATATGAGATTACTTATAAGTTAAGTAGTTTTGTTTTTTTATATTATTATTGAATCATGTGTACTCATTCCAAAAATCCATTATTTTAGAAAATGGATGGAAATATGTGGAATCATGTCAACATCATATGCGATGGGAAATGTAAAATTAAATTTATAATAGGATGTGGGTGGGAATAAAAAAATTATAGTGGTATTAACATAACTAAATCAAGTTATATGTAGTAAAATAAATCATGTTGATCACCCTCATTCTCCTAAAAAAGAAAAAAAATTAGTCCTTTATTGAAAACATATACCATATATTAGTGGATCTTCTAATCCCTTAATTTCATGTCAATGGATTGAATCTATCAAGATGATATACTAAATACTCAAATTCTATGATCAATCAAAATTAATGCTTTCTACTTACCACCTAGATAAGGAAGCTGATCAGTAGTGGAAATTGATAATTAATACAATTCTAATGGAGTAAATTGAATATATATAATGTGATGGTTTCAAGAAGATATTTTTAAACAAATATTTTCCCTAAACTAACTTTATTCAAATGGAGAGATAATTCATAAGACTTACGAAACATGAGGAAGAATATATTGGGCCTTTTGAAAAAAAACATCCCAAGCCTTGCATAGTATTCCACCAGCTCTTTCTCCAACACTAAATGTAATGATTATTCCTTTTTTACTAGGATAAATTTGAGTAAGTGAAAACATTTAGTAATTAGAGAATTTAATAGCCATGGAGAAATTTTTCATTTCAACCTTAATGTTGTAATGGATATGGGTAATTCTTAGTGGTCTTGTGGAATCAGAGATAATAAATAGAGAATGGAATTAACTATGGAGGATCATTAATAATTTTAATAGAAGTAATATAGTCTGAATACTCACTAGTCAAATGTTTTAGAAGAAGAATCATAGAAATTTCATTATTTTAATGAGGATATGATTTATGTGTTGAATCTAAGGGAATAAAGATAATAAATATTGAAGAGAGATAACAAAATCCCAACGAATTCATGGAATAAAATAAGTTTAAATTCAATCCTTAGACTATGGTAAAATGTTTCAAATATATTTCATAAGGAAATTACACAAAACATTTTCTTCTTCTAGGTGTTTTCAAAGATAACTTACAATAATAACCTCTATGGATAAGAAGGTATGTATAGAATTATACTTTAAATAATGCTAAGGTAGGTCCAAATAATTATTTAGTGATCGGTATATTTGTTATTAATTTATGAATAGTTAACATACTATTTGATTTTTGTTCAATAAAATCTTTCATATCATGTATTTTTTGTTACACTATTTAATCACTACCTCAAAACATGGAGGTTGAGTTATCTATGAAGACTGTATGTGGGGAAAAGTTTTCATATCAAACATATAACTACTCCCCAATAAATATTTGTTTGATAAATCTACCAAAACCATTTTCAAACTCCATTTAATTAAATTTTATTATATACAAGTCATGGATTTTATGCCCTTATATAGATCCAATCTTGGTTTTGAGGAGATAGAAATCAACTTTTGTGTCCCTAGTCATCCTATGATTCTATACCAGTTCAAGTAGGATGATGATTCAAATTTTGAATATACTTCTCAATCCTGGATAATATTTCCTTGTTAAGAATATTTTATATATCAAATTAGTGAGACAAAGGATATGATCGCTCATGAAAACAATCCCATTGTAATTTAATATGCTGATGTATTCTACAAAGAGTGGGATAGTGTTATTCAAAATCAAGAGGTTATGTTCTCAGTTCAAATTATACCTAGATCTATAACAATGTAAAGGACTCAATATTGAATGGATAGTATTGAAATATTTTAAATAATTATGTTTGTATAAGATAATATAGATGGGGGATTTATATGCACAAGTTCTTAAACATGTTTGATTCAAGTCCTCTTTTTTGAGAGAGATAGGTCAATGCATCCCTACAATGAATATAGTGAAATGAAAAAGATCATGATAAAAATATATCCTCACCAACAGATTAATGAGTTTTTAAATTATCTATGTGGGTCCTAATACTTCTCTAAGGTGGATCATTATTTTTGTTATTGCTATGAAAAGAAAATAAAGGTCGATATTCACAATAATAATTGTGGTATAGGTTATGGTCATTATGAATTCCCGATAACCCCTTTAAGAGTCACCAATGATACACAGTATTGATCATCTTGATGAGTATAGTATTTAGATATTATCTTGATATCTTTTTTATATACATTATATATAATAAACTCATATACACCAAAACTAAGTATGAACATGAAATCCATTGAGAATTATGCTAAACAAATTATGAAATGATAAATTGTATACCATGTTTAGAAAGTGTCAATTTTTAATATAGAACTATTCTTATAAGATCATGTAATGAGAATTTATGTAATATCTATGGATCCCTCAATAATATAAATGATTAAAGAATAAAACATAAAAATATTTTTAATATAGATCCCTACTTTTCTTGGATTATATTGGTACTATCAAACATTTGAGTGAAACTTTTCATGAATTTTGAACAATATTAAAAAGATAACTCTGAATGGTGTAAGGTTATTTGGGGATTATAAACATTAATAAATCATTAAAGAGTCAAAAAATGATAATTACCAAACATGTACTCACAAAACCCATAAGTGGGAAAGTATTTTAGATCAATAGTTATGCATACAAAATGGGATTGGGATGAGATCTTATTCTAGATTACAAATTGATAGAATATTCCTATCAATAAATAATAATCTAGGGGAATAATTATTCAAAAAATAATCTAGTTTCAGATGAAGTGATCTTAGAAATAAAGATTTTGTGACAATACCTCTGTAGGGAGAAGACTGACATGTATATGGACCATAAAAGCCTTAAGTATATATTCAGATAAAAATAGGTCATCATGCACCAATGATATAGTTAGATCTATAAGTAACTGAACATAAACAATCCATAAAGATGATTCATTGGAAAATAATTCATTTCATATCATTCCAAGAGAACATTTAATCTTATAGTTTTAGAAAATTATGTCATCGCCCTTAAATAAATAATTATTACTTCATGAAGTTGAAAATACCTCTCAACATTAATTTGTCACAATAAAATACTTTTAAATAAAAAATGTTCTCTTTTCAATAGGTAGCATCACATTTTTCATCTTTACCTCATCCTTTTACCCACTCATCATTAAAGCCCTATGAATTTTCTTTAAATGTTGGATAAGAACAAAAATCTCCATAATTGAAATATATTATGAATGAATGAGAAATTTTAGCCTCTGAATAATCATAATTTTTTCCCAAAATAAATTTTTTCCTTGAAATAAACATTTTTATTCCCAAGAAATCAACTTCCCGTCCCCATGATTTTCATAAAACATTCCAAAAAAATTAAATTGAAAGTAAGTATAATAAAATTTTCTTTTCAATCATGTAAAATACATAAAAGTTATAAATTTCACACTTGAAATGTAATATAAAATTACCTTTAAACATATTCCAATTATATCACCTTGTGAAATTTTAATATTTCTATAAAAATCCACAACACAAAAAGATTAATCATGTCATTAACCTGGGAAATAAGTTTCATATAACTATTACAAATGGACTAACCTACCTGGTAAATTCTAATAATATCTTAAGAGAAACCTATAAAAATAACTTTATCTCAATAACCAATACATTGAAGAGTTATATCAGGCTCACCCGACATCATGAGCTATATTATGATCACCTATTATCCTGAGATATATCGTGCTAATTCATCATCTTGAGAAATATCGGGATCACTCGTCACCATAAATAACTCCCAAAAATAGTAGAAAATAAATAATACATGAAAGATAATATTTTAACTATCATACAAAAAAAATTATACTTCATCGCTTAATAAATATTTTAGGATACTGAATTATTTATTCCATTAAAACCCTTTTTGAAAATACCCCAAATAAAGGGGAGGAAGGTGTTTCTCTAAAGAAATCATAAAATCTAAAAAAGGAATCCAAACATAATATAATGGTTATTATAGTGCTAATAACTATTGGCATAGTATATTTTGAAGTATAACATTCTTTTTATTTTTTCATCAAAATGTATGGTATAAAATAATTTAAAAGATTCCTTTTGAAAACCATCAAATGAATGTCATATGTGACCACCATTGTCTTTTATAATTATTTTATTTTTATTTAAATAAATTAATAAAATTATTTTAACAATATAGATGTGGAAAAAAAATTATATACAAGATAACTAAAACATTTTTCATTTTGTTTTTAAGGTAAAGTGTCCCTTACCATGAGTAATACTCATCACTTATGTTATTTAACATCCTATTCTTCAAACCAACTTTAATATTTAATACATAATGCCTTCCTATGATTATTTTTTGATCAGTACAAGGCCCTTAAGACCTATAGAGAGATTTAAGGAATGGATTTATTGGTGATTATATAAACTAAAAATGCCATTGATGTCTTGATAGGAGAGGGGAAGGGATTAACTTTTATAAGAAGTGGATAGACTACACGTGGTATTTTAAAAAAATTAGAAAATATATATACTTTTCAAAGAAAAATGGCAACCAAATGAACAATTTATGAATATTAGATTATATACGGTTGAAATACCGAAATAAATTATAATATTCAATTTTGTTTAGGTTATATTAACCCTTATCAGATATATTTTATCCCTAGGAAAACATGTTTTAACCTTAACTGTGGTAATGAATTTTTACTATTTTTTCTATTCATTGTGTCCAAAAATTCGGTTCAACATGTTAACTAATATTAATTATGATTATTAAAAATATTTAATCCATTTAATCAAATACAATTCATATAATTTCAAGAATTTAATTTAAAATTAAACATGATAAACATGATAAACCCCCTTTTTTAAAAAAAATACCTTTTAATTATAATTTGTTTCAACTAAATTGATGTATAATATGGATTATATAAACCATAATTGGTGTAACGTCCTCGATCCAGAAGCCACCAAGAGGCGCCCCGTACCTAGTTTGTCATATGGCCTCACGCGCATTTCCCCAAATGCATGAGGCTACTGACTAGCAGCGAGGGCCATGGGTGTGATAGTGGGGAAACAATGCCCTCATTGGTAGAGTACACAACGGAAGTAAACAAACATGCAATAGCGAAAGCAGTAAATATCCAACAATAGTAAAAATCGGAAGAATGAGATAATAAACAATTGGAGAAATTCATAATAAATGATGCACGATACATATGTCTAGTAAAACAGCCAAATAAGTCACAATACTAAATAAAAATAGTACTGAACCAAGTACAAAAGAAGAAGATAACAGCTCCTCAGCAATGCAAGCCTAGGCTTGGTCTCATGCTCTCCGGCTCCATAGCTAGTCAAGTACCTGAAGTTGAAGGGTGTTTTCACTTATCTATACCAGCAACAATATAATATGTTTGGGCCCAAAAGCATGGCCCAAACAGGGTGTGAGACTAAATCCCAGTATGCAACCACCTAAAGATCTGTGCATAAAAATCAGTAAATATATGTCAGGTAAAAGTACAGAAAGCAGTAAATAGGAACATGTTGAATAGTAAACAATACACAGTTCTAATATCAAGTAACATCTAACGAGCAGCTAAGCACAAACAGGTAACCCTCTAGGAAGTACTCACAGCCATCCCATTTGGTCCTACCTAACATGTAAAAGAAACCCTCTGGGAAGTACACTCCGCCTAGCCCCTCTGGTTCAGTCATACGAATTCATAAATACTCTTTGAGGAAGCACTCACAATCAATTCCCCTTATAGTATAGGGTAGTCAAGGACTCTCTGAGGAAGCACACAAGGTCAATTCCCCTTATATCCCCAAGGTCAGGGTGTAACAGCCCAATATTTTATGAAAAATATTCTTTTTAATTTCACTAATGTCTTGTGTTGTACGCTACACCAAAAGGAGCTTGCATCCTTGACTTGCCTTTCATTACACGCAATCGCGACCTTCCTCGATAGCGTGTGTAGTACGCAATAACGAGTTTCACTAAACAACAATATGGTATTAAAATATTATTAAAACTAGCCGTTATGAATAGTAATAACCACTTTTTGAAATTTTGTAAATTTTATTTTTCAAAATGGAATTCATTTTTGGATTCTGAGTATCGAATTTAGCCTAAGGTGAAATTTTGGTACTTTTCGGATAACTTTCATATTTTGATGAATAGTGAAA
Source organism: Viscum album (assembly GCA_963277665.1). Lineage (NCBI taxonomy): Eukaryota > Viridiplantae > Streptophyta > Magnoliopsida > Santalales > Viscaceae > Viscum > Viscum album. The sequence continues at coordinate 1,382,621,118 of OY728164.1, forward strand.
ATTACTAAATTATACTTAAAAACAAATTTTTTAATTGAAATAATTAATTGTGATAAATTATTAATTTGAGTGGTTTTAAAGTATATTTAGAATATATTTTTACAATTTAATACAATGTTGGCCATTGGATGTAATTTCACATTTACACCAGACATAAACAAGTGTTAATCTTTTGATAGTTATTATCTCTTAAAAACACGCTATTTGTTGTGACAGTGGAAATTAATTATAAAATTAATTAATGCAACTTATATGTTGGTAATTTTGTAAAATAGAAATCATTTTTGAATTTGGAAGATCAATTATAGCTTAGGGTGAAATTTTTGCATTTTTCTGAAAAACTTCAATTTTTGATGAATAGTGAAACTACTAAGTGGTAGTTAAAAAATTAATTTTTCTTCATAAATCTTAATTTTACCACTTCTGTGAATGGAATTTCAAAAATCCGAGAGACACGGTTGATGTTAGTATGTAAAATGTGGTTCAATGAGATGAAAATAATTTTTGGCGAATAGTAACTTTTTACTTTTAATTACCACGGTTAAAAGTAAATAGGGTAATTAAGGGTAAAATGATATTAATATTACCCTAACACATGTCCTAATCCTATTGTACAAATTTATCTCGACCAAGAACAACCTTAAGTGTAAAATATTATCATTTCGGCCCACTTGGATTAGATTTGGACATTTATTATTATTTAATTCAAAGAAGAGTTAAAAGAGTTAAAATCAAAGTTTATTTACTAAAACATTTTTAATATAGGGTTATACATAATATAATTTCGACTATAAATATTAATTAGAAATATAAAAGGATTTCCTACATAATGTTATTTTATTTGTAATTTTTATACTTTATATAATTTAATTTATTTATGACACAACGATGATGCAGTAATTACCTTTTTAAGAAAATATTGACATAATTGATGTTATAAACACCAAAATAAAGGTAATTTCAGACTTTTTATGAATCCCACTAATTTTCTAGGTTAATATGACATGTTAGTATTGATTTAAGTTACTTGGTTCTAACTTATCATTCTGTTAGAAATTTCATAAAAATCATTTACCAAATAGTGTCAAAATTGACATAAATTAGTTTTTAAAACAAATATTATATTATTAATTGTTATTTAATTCCTAAAAATATAAGGTTTCAGCCAAATGACTTAGATAAAAATAGATATATTAATAAAAAACAACTTGGGGTTCGTTTGGTTTCATATAGTACGTTTATTAACCATATAGTGTAAGAAAACAAAAAGACACGGTAAAAGTTAAATTATTTAACTTAGAGTTAAATCTAATTGATAAGGTTAAAATAATAACCTAAACTTGTCTAAATCCTATTGTATGAGAGTATTTCGACCCATCCCCACTTTATCTTCGAAATAAGACCATTTAGAACCATTATAAACCGAATTTGACCTTAATATAAAATAATATTTTGAGATTTTCCTAAGATTCCCCTCTCCTCCCTTATAAAAGGGAACCTCCTCCCTCTCCTCCTCACACCAATTTTAGCATTCAAGCTCGGCCAACCCCTGCCAAAATCTCTTCTCCACTTCCCTAGAATCATCCTAGAGGTCCTGGTCTTCTTAAAAGACCAATTTTAGTGCCCTAAAAGGAGGTCTCAAAGAATCACTTCAAAGAAGAGGTAATATCCATTACTGATCCTTTCCAATTTCTTTCTTCTTAATCTTTTCTTATTTAGTTGTTTCATTATGAAGTAATAACATCAGTATCACTCATATACTGATATGTTATTATAAGTATGAAACAACCCTATTTAACCATCTATCCATCCTACGGAAAATGAAATCACCGCGTGTGCGTACGTACGGAATACTGTCTCCACGCCGTGGTGTAATCTATTTTCCGCCACTACCTTAATAGGATGGGTATAATGGTGTAATGAGTAACTATATATGATTATTATAAATTGATATTGATACTGAAATAGTATACATACACTTCAACACAATTCCACGACCATGGGAATGATATCATCGCTCGTGCGTACGTACGGACTACTGTCTCCACGACACGATGAGATTCATTATCCATGTTAACCATTCCAGAATGATTATAAAGTATATATAATGAATAATAATGGAATATATGACATGGTAAATCTACTGGATTTATGTATATATATATATGTCAACTACTTACTTCCATTCAAGACAATAAGGAAAGGAAAGCAGCGTTCATGCGTACGTACGGACTACCGTCTCCATGAACGGTGTGTTTCCATTCATTTATCTATCTATTATATATATATATACTGAATATATATGATATATAAATCATAATTTATATTCTGGAAGTAAGTAAATCATGATATAAGTAATAATAATGTCAAGTACAATAAGTCCAAACACCTTCGATAAATGAGACGATTTTACCCAAAACGCTACTTTAACATGAATTTACAAAAGAACGGGTAATATAAAGTCATAAGTGGACCATATATGATATAATAACAATGAATATGATTCTGGAATAAGTCAATAACATGATTTAAATCATTATACGGGAGGTTCGGACACGTACAAAGCAAGTCAGACTTATGGTAAGGGAAAATATCACAATCTCATTTTTATCTGAGATTGTTTATACTTTGGTATTTACTGGGGTGTATTTTATCATCAACATCCATGTTTCCTCAATATGTAATATTTATATCCTTATAAAATAGTTTATATCAAATTTTACCCTTTTGTTAGTTTTTAGTAAAAGATATGAAAGGAATCTTTTGTCATTTTTCGTACGAGTTACTTTTTGACTTTTTCGACAAAAGTACGAAGAATGTTTTTTTTAACTTATACGGCACGAATGGATTTTTACGGTTTTATAAAGCCTTATTTTCATGAAGCTTCCTCCAAAAGATTTCATGACTATTTTCAATAAAATCTATTTATTTTAAAATTGCATGATGTTTTGTGAAAAGAAATTGATTTTGAAGAAGAAAGGATATTTTCCTCAAGAATTCAATTCAAGTGTTTTGTCAAAATTATTTTCCATCTAAGATAATAAAGGGTTAGATTTCTATCTATATTTTTACATTCATTTGACTATGTTGTGATGGAATTATGTTTATGAATTCCTTTATCTTATATGAATGGTTTTATGATGTCATGTTGTTTAAGAATCCCATTTTTATTACATGGGTTATGCAATGATGTATGATTTATGATTTTGTGGCACACATAAGAATGGTATCATTATGAGATGGGTGGGAACTATATCTCCCTCCAATGCATTGGGTAAAGATTTTATATCTCATGAGATAGACATGGCTGGAATGGTAGGTTATACCGGTTCAGTGAAACAGGACTAAAACGAGGGTGACTCGGTTCAGAAAGGGACATTGTCCACTAAGATAGTCTTGGCAATGAGTCTTGACTAACAAGAAATAATTCTCTATGATTATGTGTGTATGCCACAAAGTTTCATGTTTTAAGTTATGATTATTGGGATTTCATTTCACTACTATAATTTATCCCATGTTAGGAAATTATGCTCTCTTTTGCAGGTTAAGATTTCCAAAAGTTATGTTCTTATGAATATGATGTGATTGATTTTTCTTTTGTTTACCCTTACTGAGCATTTGAGCTCACCCTTTTATGTTTTCTTTTCCTCAGGATATAAAGAAAGGTTTTAGGTAAAAAAATGAAGATCTTTATGGGAGATATTGAAGATCTTTCACCACGATTAGAAGATTACGTTCCGAGTTTCCAAAGACACTAAACTATTACGATCCTTGTGTGTGTGTTTTTTTTATGTACTAAGTATTCCGCAAATTTAATGTAATGTCAATGTACGTCAAGCATCGGTTCTCTACAGTTGGTATCAGAGGAAAGGTTTAGTCAACCTTTGGAAACTAGGATGTGAAAACATTAGTGAGATCCCAAGAGATATTTATGAGGTATGTCTAGGGATGTCCCTAAGGATAAGTATACGTATAAGATACAGTCCTAGAACTACGGTAACGATCATAGAATTTAACCTAAGAATTTAGATATTGAGGATACTTCCCCTTTACTATGTTGTTTTCTCTAGCATGATTTTTGCCTCTCACAAAATTATTTTTGTGTTTTAGTTAATGGAGGGAACCAAAAGGAATTCGGTTAACATTAAATCCAATGGAAAAATTGGTGACTATGAGAAACAAAATTGTGTAATTCCTAGAGAGAAAGATGTTGTGATTATGCCGAATTAGTCATCGCGATATATGATTAACAAGGTGAAATTTAGTGGTATGCCTAATTCATCAAAGAAGGGGAAGATAGACTATTATGCATGTTCACATGTTGAGAAGCATAAAGAAAGGAAGATTGAGATTTCTAAAGAGGGGAAGAAGAACCTTGAGGAACACCTCAAATGGAGGGACCGATGTTATCTGTGTAGAGAAAAGGGTCATAGAGTGACAGACTGTTATGTCTTATATGTGGAGAACATGGGCATTACCCAACTCAATGCCCTGACCTGAAAAGTTACATCTAAATCAAGGAAGGACTTCTTCTAGGACAATCATTAAAGTGGATGGACTGAAGTGTTTATGTATTGGTATTCAGGAATAATGTTGTTGAGGTACTTTTATGGTGTATTGAAATATTTATGTATTGGTCTATTGTAGTTTTCAATAATTTTAAGGTACCGGTAACCATGAAAAGTGATTCAAATATTTTGGAAAGTAGATAATATGCCCATAATGAAGGGATAACGAGAAAATGAAATGTTTGACAGTATTCATGAGCTCATGATTGATATAAGGACTAAGTGATATCATGGTTTGAGTATATAGAATTTTGAGGATTTTGGTATGTGGAAGGTGTCAACTTTTAACTACATTCATTTCTTCACTAAGGTATTCAAGAGAATACATGATTAAGGACTTTGAATGTTTGGAATGTGACCAACAAGACATATCTTATGATATATGGGGATCAACGATGGTATTAAATCTCTAGTAATTGTTTTCACTATATTATGAGAGTGGACTGCAGTATTTTGGATAAGCATAAAGATGGACTATGTTGGACATAAGTTAGTATTGTTTAAGGATAGAAATTTTTTCGATATTATTGATGGGATGTTATAGTAATATAGTTTTAGAAAAAGGACAACCTGCAGGACGGGCGACAGCCCATCACGTCGGACAAGGCTGTGGAAATCGAACCCACAACCGAAGTGCGACTGGCCTTTATCGCCTACCACTGGCCTACAGGAAGTCCCTATTTAGTAGAAACTAGTTTTATTATATTAAGAAATATGATATATGAAGTATAAGTCCATTTTAAGAACCATATATGATTAATCTCACTATAGATCGACTTATGTATATAATTTTTTCTAACCTTTTGTTTGAGACAGATGGAATGACCCATCATTCTATCAAATGATCTGTTAACACTTCACGAATAACAAATTCAACTTCATTTATTTAAGAGATGAAGTGGAAATTGTTCAAGGCACGAACAACAGTGAGATTGTACCAAAATAAAGTAAGTATTTATTCTAATTCAAATTCTTTAACTTTAGGGAAACGATCTTGAAAACCAAAAATGTTGTCCTAGTGCTCTTATATCTGATTAATCAGATGGTACCTTAGATCGTCACAAATTTATGGCTTTGTGATTGCTACCTTTTCCATAGCCATGTTCTCTACCACTCTCAATCAGAACATGATGGTTAGATTTTTCTTCCATATCCATATTTTCACCTATGTGGAAACCCAGTGATTAGTTTATTTGGGTAACCGTTACATTTCATAATTTTGTTTTTAAAGATTGGTTTTGGTATTCCTTTTTACGATGTGGGTTTTGATTAAAGAAACTTTCGAATAGTAAACCATTTATAACCCCGATGAATTTCGAGGGTGAAATTCATTTTAAGGGGGTAGAATGTAACAGCCCAAGATTTTATGAAAAACATTCTTTTTAATTTCACTAATGTCTTGTGTTGTACGCTACACCAAAAGGATCTTGCATCCTTGACTTGCCTTGCATTACACGCAATCGCCACCTTCCTCGATAGCGTGTGTAGTACGCAATAACGAGTTTCACTAAACAACAATATGTTATTAAAATATTATTAAAACTAGCCGTTATGAATAGTAATAACAAATTTTTGAAATTTTTTAAATTTTATTTTTCAAAATGGAATTCATTTTTGGATTCAGAGTATCGAATTTAGCCTAAGGTGAAATTTTGGTACTTTTCGGATAACTTTCATATTTTGATGAATAGTGAAAATTACTAAATTATAATTAAAAACAACTTTTTTAATCGAAATAATTAATAGTGATAAATTATTATTTTGAGTGGTTTTAAAGTATATTTAGAATAATTTTTAAAATTTAATACAATTTTGGTCATTGGATGTAATTTCACATTTACACCAGACATAAACAAGTGTTAATCTTTTGATAGTTATTATCTCTTAAAAACACGCTATTTGTTGAGACAGTGGAAATTAATTATAAAATTAATTAATGCAACTTATATGTTGGGAATTTTGTAAAATAGAAATCATTTTTGAATTTGGAATATCAATTATAGTTTAGGGTGAAATTTTGGCATTTCTCTGAAAAACTTCAATTTTTGATGAATTGTGAAACTACTAAGTGGTAGTTAAAAAATTAATTTTTCTTCATAAATCTTAATTTTACCGCTTCTGTGAATTTAATTTCAAAAATCCAAGAGACACGGTTGATGTCAGTAAGTAAAATGTGGTTCAATGAGATGGAAATAATTTTTGGTGAATAGTAACTTTTTACTTTTAATTACCACGGTTAAAAGTAAATAAGGTAATTAAGGGTAAAAATGATATTAATATTACCCTAACAAATGTCCTAATCCTATTGGACAAGTTTATCTCGACCAAAAACAACCTTAAGTGTAAAAATTATCATTTATCCCCACATGGATTAGATTAGGACATTTATTATTAGTTAATTTAAAGAAGAGTTAAAAGAGTTAAAATCAAAGTTTATTTACTAAAACATTTTTAATATAGGGTTATACATAATATAATTTAGACTATAAATATTCATTAGAAAGATTAAAATATTTCCTACATAATGGTATTTTATTTGTAATTTTTATACTTTAAATAAGTTGATTTATTTATGACACAACGATGATGCAGTAATTACCTTTTTAAGAAAATATTGACATAATTGATGTTATAAACACCAAAATAAATGTAATTTGAGACTTTTTATGAATCCCACTAATTTTCTAGGTTAATATGACATGTTAGTATTGATTTAAGTAACTTGTTTCGAACTTATCATTCTTTTAGAAATTTCATAAAAATCATGTACCAAATAGTGTCAAAATTGACATAAATTAGTTTTTAAAACATATATTATATTATTAATTGTTATTTAATTCCTCAAAATCTAAGGTTCGGCCAAATGACTTATATAAGGATATATATATTAATACAAAACATCTTGGGGTTCGTTTGGCTTCATATAGTACGTTTATTAACCATATAGTGTAAGAAAACAAAAAGACACGGTAAAAGTTAAATTATTTAACTTAGAGTTAAATCTAATTGATAAGGTTAAAATAACAACCTAAACTTGTCTAAATCCTATTGGATGAGAGTATTTTGACCCATCCCCACTTTATCTTCGAAATAAGACCATTTGGAACCATTATAAACCGAATTTGACCTTAATATAAAATAATATTTTGAGATTTTCCTAAGATGCCCCTCTCCTCCCTTATAAAAGGGCACCTCCTCCCTCTCCTCCTCACACCAATTTGAGCATTCAAGCTCGGCCAACCCCTGCCAAAATCTCTTCTCCACTTCCCTAGTATCATCCTAGAGGTCCTGGTCTTCTTAAAAGACCAATTTTAGTGCCCTAAAAGGAGATCTTAAAGAAGCACTTCAAAGAAGAGGTAATATCCATTACCGATCCTTTCCAATTTCTTTCTTCTTCAACTTCTTCTTCTTTTGTTGTTTCATTATGAAGTAATAACATCATTATCACTCATATACTGATATGCTATTATTAGTATGAAACAACCCTATTTAACCATCTATCCATCCTATGGAAAATGAAATCACCGCGCGTGCGTACGTACGGAATGCCGTCTCCACGCCGTGGTGTAATCTATTTTCCGCCACTACCTTAATAGGATGGGTATAATGGTGTAATGAGTAACTATATATGATTATTATAAAGTGATATTGATACTGAAATAGTATACATACACTTCAACACAATTCCACGACCATGGGAACGATATCATCGCTCGTGCGTACGTACGGACTACCGTCTCCACGACGCGATGAGATTCATTATCCATGTTAACCATTCCAGAATGATTATAAAGTATATATAATGAATAATAATGGAATATATGACATGGTAAATCTACTGGATTTATGTATATATATAAATGTCATCTACTTACTTCCATTCAAGACAATAAGGAAAGGAAAGCAGCGTTCATGCGTACTTACGGACTACCGTCTCCATGAACGGTGTGTTTCCTTTCATTTATCTATCTATTATATATATATATACTGAATTTATATGATATATAAATCATAATTTATATTCTGGAAGTAAGTAAATCATGATATAAGTAATAATAATGTCAAGAACAACAAGTCCAAACACCTACGATAAATGAGACGATTTTACCCAAAATGCTACTTTAACATGAATTTACAAAAGAACGGGTAATATAAAGTCATAAGTGGACCATATATGACATAATAACAATGAATATGATTCTGGAATAAGTCAATAACATGATTTAAATCATTATACAGGAGGTTTGGACACGTACAAAGCAAGTCGGACCTAAGGTAAGGGAAAATATCACAATCTCATTTTTATCCGATATTGTTTATACTTTGGTATTTACTGGGGTGTATTTTATCATCCACATCCATGTTTCCTCAATATGTAATATTTATATCCTTATACAATATTTTATATCCAATTTTACCCTTTGGGGAGTTTTTAGTACAAGATATGAAAGTAATCTTTTGTCGTTTTTCGTACGAGGTACTTTTTGACTTTTTCGACAAAAGTACGAAGAATGTTTTTTTTAACTTATACGGAACGAAGGGATTTTTACGGTTTTATAAAGCCTTATTTTCATGAAGCTTCCTCCAAAAGATTTCATGACTATTTTCAATAAAATCTCTTTCTTTTAAAATTGCATGATGTTTTGTGAAAATACATTGATTTTGAAGAAGAAAGGATATTTTCCTCAAGAATTCAATTCAAGTGTTTTCTCAAAATTATTTTCCATCTAAGATAATAAAGGGTTCTGTTTCTATCCATATTTTTACATTTATTTGACTATGTTGTGATGGAATTATGTTTATTAATTCCTTTATCTTATATGAATGGTTTTATGATATCATGTTGTTTAAGAATCCCATTTTTATTACATGGCTTATGCAATGATGTATGATTTATGATTTTGTGGCACACATAAGAATGGTATCATTATGAGATGGGTGGGACCTATATCTCCCTCCAATGCATTGGGTAAAGATTTTATATCTCATGAGATAGACATGGCTGGAATGGTAGGTTATACCGGTTCAGTGAAACAGGACTGAAACGAGGGTGACTCGGTTCAGAAAGGGACATTGTCCACTAAGATAGTCTTGGCAATGAGTCTTGACTAACAAGAAATGATTCTCTATGATTATGTGTGTATGCCACAAAGTTTCATGTTTTATGTTATGATTATTGGGATTTCATTTCACTACTATAATTTATCCCATGTTAGGAAATTATGCTCTCTTTTGCAGGTTAAGATTTCCAAAAGTTATGTTCTTATGGATATGATGTGATTGATTTTTCTTTTGTTTACACTTACTGAGCATTTGAGCTCACCCTTTTATGTTTTCTTTTCCTCAGGATATAAAGAAAGGTTTTAGGTAAAAAAAAGGGAAGATCTTTATTGGGAGATATTGACGATCTTTCACCACGATTAGTAGATTACGTTCCGAGTTTCCAAAGACACTAAACTATTACGATCCATGTGTGTGTGTTTTTGTTATGTACTAGGTATTCCGCAAATGTAATGCAATGTCAATGTACATCAAGCTTCGGGTATCTACACAGGGACTCTCTGAGAAAGCCTTCCCAATCAATTACCCTTATATCCCATGTCGTTCAAAGACTCTCGGAGGAAGCTCACTCGGTAAATTCCCCCTATATTCTATGATTGTTCAAGGTAATTCAATGTAAAAAAAGACTCTCTGAGGAATCTCACTTAGTCTATCCCATCATAGTCTATAATTCTCAAAGACTCTCTGAGGAACCTCACTCGGTCTATCCCAATATCGTCTATGAAGTTCAAAGACTCTCTGAGAAAGCTCACTCGGTCTATACCCTTATAGTCTATAATGCTCAAAGACTCTCTGAGGAAGCTCACTTGGTCTATCCACTTATAGTATACAACTCCATGTTCTCACATCCCTGGGTAAGTCAACAAATATCAATGCAATATGGCCAAAGTAAACCTCAGAGCTACTTGGCTAAACAGTCCACAATATCTCAAGCATGTCATAATTCAACACTCCATCCTACAATCTCTAGGCATGGGAAAATAGGAAAAATGGCCAAAAAGGCTAAACCGAACCAAATGATCTTAAATATGACAATGAAAGGGCAACACATCCAAAGCGTAGTAATTCACCCTATCCACAACAATTAGCCTCTACTCAAGCGTACAAGTATGGCATGCAAACAATAGGCCTAAAATGGTAAATGCGTAATACCCCATTCAAGGGTACATGCATAATTGCACATAATGCTCAAATTATTTAACATAAAAGCACCAACCACATACCTTTAGGGTTCTGGTGAAAACAATCCACAATCAACCGCACCCACAAATCTGGGTAACCACCTCATGAAAGACCGCTCTAAATATCTTTCCCTATCATTCACAAGCTGTAAAATCAACACCCAATGAAAACCCAACACTAGATCTACATGAAATGGATGTATATCTAGAAAACCTAATGAGAGGGAAGAGAAGATCTAGGGAAAACCAAGGATAAACCAAGAGATAGGACTTACTCGAGAAGAATCGCCTTGAATCCACCCAAAAAACCACTTAGATTTTCCTAAATAATGAGTGGGGGAGTACTTCCAACCTTTGAGAACCCAAAATCTTGAGTGAGGCTCAAGTGGGAGAGAGTTTGGATAAGAAATGAGAAATTCCAAGTGGCCCGGGACATAAAACCATACTTTTAGTGGCCGCCTGGTTACCTCGCACAGTTTAGAAATCCGTGCGCCAACCGTGCAGTTTTCACTGTCTCACCTAGGGATTTCGCATGGATTTCCCACACAGTTTGACAGACCGTGTGCTACCCATGTGGATCCCACTGTCAAGGGTTGCACAATTTTCTAGGATGACTGCATGGTTTGTTCAGACCGTGTGCCAACCGTGTGACAACCGCGCGCCCCTCCACGACCTCCAGAATTTCCGCTTTTTCTCAGAAACGACCAGAAAATGAAAACGTACCTGAAAAGAAGATCCAGGTTCTTAAAATTAGATAATTAAAAATATAATTGAATAAATTCTACTTTTAATCTATTTTAAACAAAATTATCCTTTCAAAATATTGAAACAAAAAGATTATTTTCAATAAAAACAGTATTTTTTATAATTTATTGAAAAAAAACTTTCTCGAAACATCCCAATATTTCATAAGAAGAAATATTTGACATGAATAAATAAAAAATAAAATTAATTTTTTAAAATTAATTTATATAACTAAAAAAACTTTTAAATAAATATATAAAATTCATGAAAATTTAAATTATTCTAAATAAAGAAATATTACTTTCGATAAAAAAATTGAAAAAAATCCTTGTATTGACTATAAATCCATAAAATCTAATAAATAAATTTTAATATGAGCTGAAAATTATATGTCTAAATATTACCTAGTTTTTTATATTCTTACCAATTTTAGAAATTACATTCTCATAATTTTATTAATTACATAAAAAAGTGGGGATATTTTACTATCATGGAATTTTCTGATTCTCATATTACTTCTTAAATCGTATAGTTTTTTATAAAACCTTAACCTAATAAATAAAATTATTCTATAAAAAATCCCTCTTTGTTCGTTATTTTTTACTTGATATCCCTCATAAGAAATATTTTCTTTTAATTCAACTACATCAGAGTTCAAACATGATATGCATATGACACATATTTTCCAAATAATAAAATATAAAATATATCATGCATAAGAGAGAAAATTGAAGGAAAGTCCACTCAATAAGAAAATGATCCCATTTTTTCAAGGATTTCATGTGACCAATGAAAATTTGACTTAAAATTCAATTTTGTGAAAACATGTAAATATTTAAAATGAAAATGAATTAAGAAAAAGATGGTTTCCTACATCGAAAGAATGAAATTTTTATGGTTATCTTCATAACTTCTCTGCCTATTTTAACCTATCCTTACATTTTTCTAAATCATCTTCTCCTTCTTATTCTTCTAATTACGGTTTTAAAGTCATTATTTTCCTAACATCATTCTAACAATCTACTTTGAAAAAAAAATCTATATAATGCCTTTTCTGGTGACATATTTATACGTCAATGAAAACTTTTATAATAAGAAAACTCTACCAAATATATATTTTGTCCTAAAATTCCTGATAATCCATTGAAAAGTTTTAAATAATATCCTCTATATAATGAATAATTATCTTAGAATATCAATAATACTGAGTATTAAAGGATTTACTAAAATTTAATTCAATACCCAATAACCTATATAGAATTATTCAAAAATTAGACTCTAAATAAGGATTATAGTTTGATATAATTGAGGGATGAACTCCATTAAATCTAATTGTCACTTTAATATAATTTTGAGACAGTTGGTCCAATGAAAAATTATCTCTAATTGGAATAAAATGAAATTATTCCATTAATGATCTATAATAACACATATCACATTATTAACTGAAGATGTATTTTATAATACAACCGTGAAATCCATATATATATTCTCCCATTTTCATTTTGGAACTGGTAAAGGCTCAAACATACCATTTAGTACTTCTATTTTAATATTAACTCATTATAACATCAAAAAATTTATTGAAAATTCAGAAATATATTTCTTCATTCCTTTAAACCAGAAATGTACCGGATTCTCTCTCTCAATATTTTTTATTAAAAGAATAATAAAAAATTATTAGTGATGATCCATAATCAATAGTTCGTTCCTCATGTTGGGTTCACATGAAACACATAACCATTTTCTGAATCTCAATTAACAATATTTTTTAATATTTAATTTTAATAACTTACTTTTTCTTAATAAATTATTTCATTTCTTGTAAAAATACTTCTCCCATCCAATATTTCTTAATTCTATTTTAAATATAATATCATGCTAATTTATAAGAAAATAGATGGAGTTCCTACATATACTATTTCTAATCCAAAATTCAGTAATTCATTAACCAAAATTCTGAGTTCCATACATAGCATAGTTAATATATAATTATCTTTTCAACTCAATGAATCAACTACCTTGTTATCCTTACCTAAATGGAATTGAATTATGTAGTGATAACATATTATCAATTCTATTCATGTACTATATATGATGTTCAAGTCAATCTATGTGAATATATACTTCATGTCTTTTTTATCAATATATATTTCACATTTTACTCCATATAAATAATTTCTCAAAATTTTAAAAGAAAACACTATAGCCACTAGTTCATGGTCATGTATAGGAAACTTTTCCTAATAAGTTTTTATTTGGCATGATTCATATGTAATTACATTATCATTCTACATTAAACCACAACTCAATCCCTTAAATGATTCATAATTATAGATAAAAAAGTCACTATTTATGGATGATAGAACTAAAATATGAGTATTCACTAATATTAATTTCAATTCATTGAATCATTTTTCACATTAACTTTTCTACATGAAAATAAGTCCTTTTTTGTAAACATTATTAGTGGGAAAGATAATTGTGTAATGTTTACCACAAACCTCTTGTAATATAGTGTTAATCCATGAAATCTATAAATAATAGTCACATTATTATTTCATTTCCACTCATCTGTCACTTTTATTTTAGAGGAATAAATAGTTATTCCATTTTATTTAAAAAAAATACAATAAATGACATATCATGTAACCAAAAACACACATAATAAATTTTCTATATAAATTATTCTCATTTAGGTTTTTTAGAAAATTCCTTAGTTATTTTTAGTGATCCACTTAACAATAAGAATAACCCAAAATATTATCACTAAATAAAACCAAAAACTAATACAAATATTTTCAAAAAACACTATAATCCATCACTACAACTGGAATATTCATCAACTCAAAGGAATAACCAAAAACACACAATTTCCGTACCTAGTATGAAATGATGTCCTTCATATTTCATCCTCCTTCACCTTCATCTGATGGTACTTATACCTAAGATCAACCTTAGAACTATACTAAAATCATTGGAGCTAATAATATTTGTCTTCTATATGAGGGAATTCATACTTATTATTATCATTAATTTTATTCAATGATCTATAATCGATTAAATTCTTCATGGAACCATCTTTTTTTATTAAGTAAAATAAGGGGAAACTGTGGGGAAGTGATAGGATGAATGAATCCATTATTATGAAAATTAGACAACTATTTTATAAATTTTTGATTTTCTAATAGAGACATTTGATAAGGGGGTTTTGAAATTGGATTATAAACATGAATTGTAACACCAGGATATATTTATGAAATATTTTCTTTAAATATTTATAATTTTTTAATAGATTGTACTGTATGCAATAATGAGTTTAAGAGAACCATGGGATAACCTAACTATAAAATAAACATTTTAACCTAGATATTAGGTTAGTGGGAGTAAATATAACTGACTTATGAAAATGTGTGGTGAAGTCATTCTCTACCAATTATTTATGAAAAATATAAATTAATTAAATATTTGTATTATTGTATTAATAAATAGAGGGAATTATGATTGGTAAATGAAATTAATGAAACATACATATGTTATATACTTAATAAAATATTTTTGATATTCGTCAAATAGATACTTTTCTCATAGAGTATGAATAAACTCTTTTCAATGTATAAAAACCTATATTTTTCAAAAGGATAATTTTCTGCCTTTTAATGGAAAACCCCTTTTAAATTATGATTTTAACACATTAATAATTTTTAAATGAAATCATAAAAATTTTATTTGGAATCAGGATATAAAACTATACCTTTTATAAGATATTAATATTTTTTGATAACTTTCAATTTTTGATGAATAGTAAAAATACACTAAATTTTAATTAAAAAAAATTTTTGCATCAAAATAATTTATATAGTGAAATTATAATATTTAATGGATTTTAGGTATAAATAGAATATATTTTTATCATTCATAAAAAAATTATGTCATTAGCATTAATTTTTCCGACAACATGATTAATTTCAAATTAATTACTAAAACATTTTTGTTTTGAATTTTTTAAAATGGATTCCATATTTTGAATCTGTATGCCCAAACTATATAAATAGCCTTAATTTATTTTTTTATTATGAATAGTAACTTTGGTAATTTTTATTAATACAATAAAAGGGCAAATCGGGTAATTAAGGTTAATAATACTATTATTAAATTATCCTTACATTTTTATTAATATAATTTTATGGGTTTTTTTACCTAAATCATCCTTGGGTCAAAATGGTGTCCATTAGAAGCCACTTGGATGGGATTATGAAATTTAATTTATTTTTATTTAATGAAAATTTCAATATGTCTGAAACAAATTTTAATAACTAAAACATTTTTTATATAAGGTCATAAATAATATAAATTATATTATAAATTCTTATTTAAAATATTTTTTTTATTTATCATGGAAACTGATTTTTAATTCTTTAGAAATAAATAATAACCTTCCAGACTTATACTTTTATGCTTTATAAAATAATTCATTGATGAGAAATGAATTAAACAATTTTTATTAAACTGATAATAGCCATCAAAATACCCAAACACTTGACCAACTCTTACCGGTCATGTATATCTAGATCATAACTATCCAAGGGTTGAGTTGGTTACTATTTGGAGCCATGTAGAAGATATTGTGACACATATATTATTTTATTTAAAGTGATATTAATGTTTTCATATTCATAATTTAATCACTATAACATTTTGAATTTTGGATTTTACAAAATATAAACTGAAATAAAAATATTATTCTAAAATCTTGTAGACTTCTCTGCATCATAGTATTTTAGTATTAATTTTTCTTCAATAAATAAGTATATTAAATAATTACATAAAATTGATGTAGTAATTATTCTATTAATAGTGATAACAAATAAATATTATTAAAAATATTAAAATAAACAAAAATTTCTGCTGATTAATATATATATATATATATATAATAATTTTTATACATGACCTTAACCTATTAGGAATATAATAAAATAGTTTGTTCTATGTTAACTTGTTATCTTAATATTTTCTAAAAAAATCAATGAATTGAAAAGTGTAAAAATTTACACTATTGATTGTTATCAAAATAATGTTTTTATTAAATTATTTAAAAATATTAAAACATTTTTAAAAAATATATAATAATTATTATGTGGTTTAAAATTTTCTATGGTTTTTATTTTTTGTCTAATTGATATCAAATAAGTAAATATTTTACCATGTTAATATTTTAAAATTTGTTACCCTAATTAAATATTAAATAGATTAACTAAGTATTAACTAAAATAATAAGGATTATATTGATAGAAAAATATTATTAAATATATTGTTTTATGATATTACAACCACATATCATCTCAAATTCTAAATTGTGAAGTTTTGGTGGTTTTTGGATGGGGTGTGATTTTATTAAAAATTAATATTTTTGTAGATCCCAAAAGCTTCCCTCACCTAAATTATAAAAGGACACCTCCTCCCTCACATATTTACATCACATTGATCCTTAATGGTCAGCCATACCCTACCCTTTTCCCTTATCATCTTCCCTAGTTACATTCTAGATGTTATGGTGTTCTTCAAATACTAACTCTAGTGCTCTAAGAGCAGATTTAGAGGAAACATGCCGAAGAAGAGGTAATCTCCTCTACCGATCATTTCAAAATTCTTTATTATTATACTTACTCTTAATGAATTGTTTCATTGTAAAATAATAACTCTAGTATGAATTTTATACAGATATTTTATTATTATTATGGAACAAAAATATTCCACTTTCAATCCATCCTATGTGAAATTAAATCACCACACGCACATATGTTCGATTTCCCATCTCCATGCTGTAGTGTAATATATTTTTCACCACTAACTTAATTGGATGGTTATAATAGAAGAAATAATAACTATATGTGATATTTATAAAATTATATTTATTATTAAAAATCATAAACCACTCACTTCAACATCATTCAACAATTATAGGAATGATATCATCGCTCGTGCGTACGTACGGCCTACCGTATCCACTATGTGATGTGATTCTTTATACATGATATTAATTAAATAATGATTATATAAATGTATATAATGAATATATATGATATATATATAATTTTAATATTTTTTTTAATGATATAACTATGACCTAGGAAGGATAATAAGAACTAATTCGACAAAACATGCATATCCAAATGAAGTAGTTAATACCCAAATAAAAAGTTGTAATGAAATGTTATTAAAAAAATTTGATAATATTATCATATATGAAACCATAAAAATGAATATGATTCTAAAATAAGTAAATATCATTATTTAAATCATTATATAGGAGGTTCATATACATACATAGGAAATCAGACATAATGGTAAGGGATAATTTTACAATCTCATTGTTAAAAGAGATTATTTATACGTAAGTATTTACTAGGGTATATTTATCATCCATGTCAACATTTCATAAATATGTAATATTATTTATATTCTTCAAAAAAATTAAAATCAATTTTACCCATTTATTATTTTCTATTAAATGTTATGAAATAAATCTTTTTTGTTATTCAATACAAGGTACTTTTTGACTTTATCCGCAAAAGTATGTGGATAATTTTTTTTAACTTATATAGAAATAATGGATTTTTAAATTTTCATAACACCTTATTTACATTAATATTCATCTATACAATTTAAAGTTTATTTTCAAATAAATTTTTTCCTTTTAAAATTGCTCATCATTTTGGGAAAATAAAACATTTTCGAAAAAGAAAGGATATTTTCCTAAAAAATTAATTTCATGTGTTATATCAAAATTATTTTCCACCAAATATATAATTATTTTATAAGGTTATGTTTCAAGTATATTATTTTTATTGTTCATATTATTTTTTTTGTTTATAATGGAATTCAATTTATTAAATACATTTTTACATGGATTATGTTATGGTGGAATGATGTTTAAAGAAACCCATTTTATTACATGGAATATGATGAATGATTTATGTTATACTGGAATATGTAATACTGATTTCATTATGAGATGGGTGGGAACTATATGTCCTTCCAATTAATTTGGTAAAAATGTATATCTCATGATATTGACATGGCCGGAACATGAAATAATCTTGGTTCAGTAATACAGGGTTGGAATGACGAGTGAACTCGATTCCATAATGGACTTTTTCCTCTATTATGGTCTTCGAATTGAGCCTTGACTAATATGAAATAATTTTATATTATTATGTGTATTAAGAAAAACATCATGTATTATTTTATGACTTTTGGAATTATGTTCATTTATTTTTATTAACTTTTAAGATTTATCACATGGCATGATATCGCACTCTTTTGTATGCAGGATAAGATTTTAAAATGTTATGTTATTATGTATTATAATTATGATATGATTGATATCTCCCTTTTTTACCCATACTAAGTATCTGATCTCACCCTATCATATTTTTCTTTTCCCGTGGTCATGAAGAAGGGTATTAATTAATATTTGTAAAAAAAGGGTCTAGTTATGATGAAATTAGTGGGTGGAAATAATTATTTCTTATGAACCAATTGTTTATGTTTACCATTTTCTAAATACATTATATAAATACAGTCCTATCATGGCCTCATTATATTTTTTAATGAATATTCTTCAACTTTGAATTAATATCAATGTATGTAAAGTATGGGTTGTAAGAGTTGGTATGAAAGTAAAGGAAATGATAACCTTTTGAAACTAGGACGATAAAACCTTAGTAAGAACTCAAAGGATATGTAAAAGTTTATGTTACAATCATGGTGATTTAGAAATGATCATGATTGACCAAGGATAAAACCTCAAGTTTCCTAAATTGAAATTTTATTATTGATTATGTAGTTTCCCCATTATGGTTAGTGTTTCTCACACCATGCTTCTTGGTTTTAGTCAATTTTTAGAACTAGAAGGAACCACGTTAATGTGGAATATGATAGGAACTGCAATGATTGTTCTCCAGAGGATCCAAATGTTTTGGGAGCTAGAAAGAAAACTATTATTGCTCTGATTGAAAAAGTTTCTCAATCTATGAATCATGCAGGACTTCCAAATGAGAAAAATATGGAACAACATTTTGTTGAGTCCTTAATGAGGTAGTGTCCACCTTATTTTAGTAGGTATTCTGATTCATTAGTGGATGTACAATGGATCAATACCACTAAAACGTTTTTTTCATTTATCCAATGTTTAGAATGTGATAAATTCTTCTTAACAGACTATCGTTTGGAAGGTGAATTTTATCAATGGGGGGCCCTTATCAATAATACAAGGAAAAGAGATGAAATTAAATCCATTGAATGGGTAAAGTTCAAGAACATGTTTCTTTTAATAAGTACATTACTCATATTCTTCAAAAAAAGTTGGAGAAGGAGTTCCTTGAACTTAATAAAATGATGAAGAATTTCTTGGAACTTATGAAGAATATTTTACAATACTTGAAATGTATGCTTCTAGAATTATTATCCAACCTAAGAGAAAAATTGATTGATTCTTTAGTGGATTAAAACCATGTATCTAAGGGGAATTATCCATAAGGTAATTTAATATATACGATGAAATTTTTAATTGTGATCTCAAGGTTTATATGGATATTTGAGTAACCCATAATTCTTATGTGTTTGATAAGAAGATAAAAATGGAATTCAAGGGAAAATATAAATACGAAACTGAAAATAAGATGAGTTTTACCTTATTCTCAAAGTGTTTAATTAAATATGGATGAAATTATTATAATGGTACTAGTAAATGTTCTAATAGTATAAAATATGTTCATCAGGTAGTTCAATGTTGAACTATTGGGAAAATGATTTTTAATAATGTGAATAGTAAAAAGGATACACATAATGAACAACCTACTCTTAAATATTACAAGTGTTAGGAAATGGGACATTATTCCAATCAATGGCCTAATCCAAAGGTTATTGATTATGATCGAAATTAAAAAAACTCTTAATTCCAAAGACAAAGGTAAGTAACATTCTCTCACTATTGGTGATGTAGAGTATGATAATGATGTGGTGAAATGTACACATACCATCGAATCTAAAGTAGAAAATTTTTTACTTGATTTTGGATCCACCCACTCTTTCATTCCTGAATAAATTTTAAGGGTATCATCATATTTCTCAATAATAAGATGTTGAGTTAGTTGTGACAACTCTGAATAGAAAAATGGGTGCCTCAAAAATTAATAATTCATCTATGGTTGAAGTTTGTGGGAAAGTTATTTTGGAACATCTTGTTATCATTACTATAGAGGAATTTGATGTGATTATTGTCATAGATTGTATTTCTCTATTTGGAGATCATACCAATTTCCAAGGAAGGGAAGTCACATTTCATATTCCAAATCAATCTTTGATCATCTGTCAACGCAAGGATAAATATAACCTTCTAGTGGAAATTCCTTCCATCATATGTGTCATGATCCCTATAAATTAAGGTAATATATATCTCAAATGGTTGGGGAGAAACTCAATATTAAGAATACACCCATTGTATGAGAGTTTTATGATGTATTTCTAAAAAAATACTATATATTCCACTAAATCGCGAAGTTGGGTTTTCAATAGAACACATAGTGGGTGATATATCTATTTTAAAGAGACCTTATAGCATAACAACAATTGACTTATAGAAATTGAAGAAGTGACTCCAAGATAATCTTGGTAAGGGATTAATATGGAATAGTGTGTCACCTTGGGGAACACCTTTTTGTTTGTTAAGAATAAATTTATATCAATGAGACTCTACATAGATCATAAAAAACATAATAAGATCACTATAAAAAATGAATATTTTCATCCCCACATTGATGAATTATTCTACCAACTATATAGATATCAATACTTTTACAAGATTGATATTCATTTAGGATATCATCAACTAAGGTCCAATAAAAAGGATATACTAAAGATGGTATTCTGTACAATGTATGGACACTAGGAATTTACAGTGATGCCTTTTGGTATTAAAAATTTTCCCACTATATCCATGGATATAATGAAATGAGTCTTTAGATACTATCTTGATTGGTTTGTGGTAGTTTTTATAGAAGATATTCTTTTCTTTTCAAAAATCAATGATTAGCATGAAGACCAATTGATAATTGTATTGAATACCCTAAGAAAGGATAAGATTTATGAAAAATTTACCTAGTGAGATTTTTGTATTTAGAAAGTTTCATTTTTAGGTCATGCAATCTCAATAGAGGAGATATCTGTGGATCTATCAAAAAAAGAAGTTATTGAATGTCAATCAAGACCAGCAATGGTAACTGATATTCAAAGTTTTCTTGGTTTGGTAGGATATTATTGATGTTTTTTGAATCATTTTTCATGATTATGTAATCCACTAACCAGGTTGACTTGGAATGGAGATTAGGACATGTGGACATAGGAATGTGAAGAGAATTTCAAAGTGCTAAAAAGAGGGTTATCCAGTGAACATGTGTTCATACTTCCTTAGAGTAGAGAAAGTTTTGTGATATATAGTGATGCATTCAAGAAGGGGATGAGTTCTGTTCTCAGGAAAAATCATATGGTGACACCTTATACCTCACAAAAATTGAAAAATACTTGAGAAAAATTACTCAACTAATGATTTAGAGTTATTTAGACTAATATGTACACTAAATATATGGAGGAATTAACATTATAGAGAAAGGTGTGACATTTATACTTATCATAAAAGTTTAAAGTATATTTTCACACAAAAGGATCTGATTTTTCGTCAAAGAATATTGTTGTAGTTGATTAAAGATTATGACTACTCAATGCATTACCCCCCTTGGGAAAGAGAACAAGGTGTCATGTGCTTTGAGTCAAAAGGACCATGATATCATATCCATGATTAGGATCACAAAATATCCAATATTTATCGATTCTAAAAGGATAGATCTCAAAATTTTAAAAGGGTAGAAATATTATCATTCTCAATTGAATGTTCAACCACCTATATAAGTTAATATTAAGGAGGTGCATATGAAAGAAGTAGTGCTACAAAAGAAGCTATGAAATGTTCTTGAATTCAATCTTGATTTTGATGGAATAGTATGTTTTAGAAACTATGCTTGTATTCCTTCCATACCAGAATTAAAGGAGGAGATATTGGATGAGGCTCATAGTTATTCATTCCCTATTCATCCTGGAATCCCAAATATGTACACGAACTTGAAGGAGTATTTCTAGTGGGATGGCATGAAAATAGATGTTTCTGAATATTTCTCTAGGTGCTTAGTTTGTTAGCAAGTTAAATCTAAGAAACAAAATTATAAGGAAAAGTTACAACCATTACCCATACTAGAATGGAAATTGGAAAACATAAGTATGGATATTCTCGTCAGAATTCACAAAACATCTAATAGACATAATGATATATGGGTTACAGTTGATCATCTTATGAACTTGGTGCACTTCATTTTCATTAGACGATATTTATCTCTAGATCAGCTCACTAGGATATATATAAAGGAAGTGGTAAGATTTCATGGAGTACCACTTTACATTATATCTAATTGCAATCTGAGGTTTACCTCAATGTTCTAGGGAAGTCTTCATCAAGCTATAGATACAGAGTTATGTTTCAGCACTACTTATCACTCTCAGGTAGATGGTTAGTCTGAGGGGACAATTAAAACTCTAAAATACATGTTTAGCCCTTTATCTATGTAATTCTAAAGTTTTGGGGATCAACACCGAGCTTTTGTGGAATTTTATTACAAAAATTTCATTCAATATTGTATTTATATGGATCCTTATAAATACCTTATTTGGAAATAAGTGTGGAACACATACTTTCTAGGATTATGATGGTGAATGAAATCTATTAGGACTAGATCTTTTTGATGAAATGGAAGAAAAAGTCAAATCTATTCAATAACACAAAATAGCAGCTTAGAGTTGACAAAAAAGTTATACAGACAATAGAAGAAAATACCTAGTGTTTGAAGTGGGTGAGATAGTGTTTCTACAAATATCTCCGTAGAATATAGTAATGAGATTTGGAAACAAGGTAAAGTTGAGCCCTAGGTATATCGATCATTTTGAAATTCTAGATCATGTTGGGAAGGTAGCTTACTGATTAGAGATTCCACTAAATATCACTCATGTTCTTGATGTGTTCTATGTATCTATCTTGAAAAAGTACATACCTAATACTTCACATGTACTAAACTCATAATTAGTACCACTGTTGCAAGACCATTCTTATAAAGAACAAACAATAGAGAATCTAGATCATGGAGAAAAAGTTGTGCGAAACAAGACCACTAGTTTGGTTAATGTTTTGTGGTGGAACCACAAATAGGAGGTTTCTATGGGAACTTTAGGAAATAATTATTGACATATATCCTCGTTTTTTGTATCCAAGTGATGAATTTTGAGGGTGAAATTTTGTTTATGTGGGGTAGAATTTAACATTCCGATGTTTTTATGAAATATTTTCTTTAAATAATTTTAATTCTTCAATAGCTTACATTGCATGAAATTGTGAGTTTAAGAGAACCACGAGATGACCTTAGTATTAATTGACTATTTTAATCTATATATTATGTTATAGGGAATAATTGTAACTAACTTATGAAAATGTATGGTGAAGTAATTCTCTACCGATTATTTCTGAAAAATATAAATCAATTATATATTTGTATTTTGTATTAATAAATTGAGTGAATTACTATTAGTAAGATAAATTAATGGAATATATATTTTATATACTTATTAAAATATTTTTTATATTCATCTAATAGATACTTTTGTCATAGGGTATGAACAAACACTATTTGATGTATAAAAATCGATATTTTTCAAACGGGAAATTTTTCGCATTTTAGTGGTGAACCCCTATTAAATTAAGATTTCAACACATTAATAAATTTTTATAGGAAAAAATAAACATTGGAATTGGAATTGGGATATAAAAAATTACTTTTAATGAAATTTTAATACTTTTCTGGTATCTTTCACATTTTCATGGATAGTAAAAATATACTTAGTTTTAATTAAAAACAAATGTTCTCATCCAAATAACTTATATGGTTAAATTATAATATTTAATGGTTTTAATTTATTAATAGAATTTATTTTTTTCATTAAATATAATTTATGTCATTATCAATAATTTTACATTGAATTGAGATGTAAAATCATTTCAATCTTTTGCAATGTTTTAACATTTGAAACTTATTCTCTCTTTCCAACAACATGATTGATTTTAAATTAATTACTGAAATTTTTTTTTATTAATTTTTAAAAATGTATTCCATATTTGGAATAATTATAGATAAATTATGTAAATATCTTTATTTAATCTTCATGAATTATGAATAGTAACTATGGTGATTTTTATTTATATGGTAAAAGGGTAAATCGAGTAATTTGATGTAATAATACTATTATAAAATTACCCTAAAACTTGTATTAATATCAATTTATGTGCTTATTTGGACCTAAATTGTCCTTGGTTCAAAATGGTGTCCATTGGAAGTCGCATGGATGGGATTAGGACATTTAATTTTTTTTAAAGAAAAGTTAAATATTCCTCACTCAAATTTTAATAAATAAATCACTTTTTATATATCGTTATATAGAAGATAAAATTTGATTATAAATAATCATTTTAAAGGTCAAATTTTTTTATTTATCATACAAACTTATTTTTAATTTTTAGGAAATAAATAATTACCCTAAATACTTATACTTTGATGATTTAAAAATTGATTATTTGATGAGAAATCAATAAGACAAGTTTTAATAAAATGATAATAACCATTAAGAGAACCAAATACATGAACAAATATTATTGGTATAATATATCTCGACCACAACCATCCAAGGGTTGAGTTTGTGACCATTTGGAGCCTTATAGAAGATATTGCGACACTTATATTATTTTATTTAAAGGGATGTTAATGTTTTCATTTCCACAAGTTAATAAGTATAACAATTAAAATTAAGAATTTTACAGAAGATAAACTTGACTAAAAATATTCTACAAAAATATATTAGATTTATCTTTATTATATAATTCTATTTTCATTTTTTATTAAATATATTATTATATTAAATAATTATATAATATTGATGTAGTAATTATTGTTTTAATAGAGATTAAAAATAAATGTTATGAAAAATATTAAATTATTTATAATATATACTAATTAATATATATAATGAATTTTTTATATGATTTATACCTCTTAAGAATATAATAAAATAGTTCTTTTGATATTTATTTCTTATCTTAATTTTTTTAAAATTAATGAATTGAATGGTGTCAAAATTGACACTATTGATTGTTTATCAAAATAATGTATTATTAAATTATTTAAAAATAATAAATGTTTTTTAAAAAAAATATAATAATGTTTATATATTATAAAAAGTTTCAAGGTATTTACTTATGATGTAATTGACATCAAAGAAGTAAAAAATCCAAACCTTTTATATTGAAATATTTGTTACCCAAGTTTAAAAAAGTGGAATAACTTGGTATAAATTAAAATGATAAGGTTTAAATTTATAGAAAAAATTGTATAAAATCTATTTTTTGATGAGATTACAACCCTATCTCATCTTATCTTCTAAATTAGGACATTTTGAATGTTTTTGGATGTGGTTTATTTTATTATAAATTAATATTTTTGGAGATCCTAATAGTGCCTATCACCTCAATTATAAAACGGCACATCCTCCCTCACCTCTTCACTTAAAATTGGGCATCAAATCTTGGACATACCCTAAAAGTTTCCATTATAAACTTTCCTAGTAAACTTATAGAATTTCTAGTCTTCTTCAAAGACCAACTGTAGTACTCTCAGAGGAGATTTAGAGGAAACATGTTGAAGAAGTGGTAATCTCCTCTATCGATTCTTTCAAACTTCTTTATTCTTCTACTTCCTCTTCAGGAGTTGTTTCATTATAAAGTAATAAATACAATGTAAATTATATAATTATATTTATTATTATTGTGTAACAAAAATATTATACTTTCAATCATCATAAAAAAACAAAATCAACACATGTACATACGTACGGCATACCGTCTCGATGTCGTGGTGTAATCTAATATTCACAACCACCTTACATGGATGGGTATAATTAAAAAAATAATAACTATATATGATTATTATAACATGATATTGATTATGAAATATTATAAATCATTAAAGTCAATACCATTCAACAATTATGGGGATGATATCATCTGTTGTGTGTACGTACGACCTACAGTCTCTATGATGCGATGTGATTCATTCTACATAATCTTAATTAAATCATGATTATACAAATGTATATAATGAAATAATTTGATATATTTAATTTTAATATCATTTTTTAATTCTATAATTATGACCTATGAAGGAGAATCAATACTTATTCAACAAAACATGCATTAGAAAATAAAGTAGTTAATACCTGAAAAACAAGTTATAATGAACTGTTATTAACAAAAAGATGATAATATGATCATATATAATACCATAAAAATATGTATGATTCTAAAATAATTCAATGAAACTATTTAAATCCTTATACATAATTTTTGGCTACATATAAACTAATTAGACCTAAGGTAAGGGATAATTTCACAATCTTGTTATTATCTAAGATTGTTTATACGTAAGTATTTACTAGGGTATATTTATCATCCATGTCCATATTTCCTAAATATGTAATATTATATCTATTATAATACAATTTTTTAAAGTGAAATTTACCCATTCAAGATTTTTTATCAAACGGTTTCAAATCAATCTTTTGTCATTATTCGATAGGAGGTAATTTTTGACTTTTCCAGAAAATGTAAGAGGATAATTTTTTTCACTTATACGACATGAATGGATTTTTATGTTTTCCTTATTTCCATGAAGATTAATTTACATGATTTCTAATTTATTTTGAAATAAATTATTTTCATTTAAAATTTCATGAATTTTTGAGAAAAAAATGTTTTTGAAGAAGAAATGATATTTTTCTCATGAATTAATTTCAAGTGTTATATTGAAATTATTTTAAATCTAAAATAGAATTATTTAATAGGGTTATACTTCATCTATAATATCTTTATCTTTGATATGATTTTAATTTGTTTCTAATGGAATGATAGTAATAAAATCCATTTCTTTAAATGGATTATGTTATGGTGGAATGATGTTTAAAGAAACCCATTTTATTCTTTTGGTTATGATGAATGATTTATGTTAATGTGGAACATGTAAGATTGAATTTTTTATGAGATGGGTGGGACATATATCTCTCTCTAATGTATTAAATAAATAACTATATCTCATGAGATAGAAATGGGTGGACTGGTAAATGATCTAGGTTCAGTAATACAGGGCTGGAATGAGGAGTGAACTCTGTTCAGTAATTGACATTATCCGCTACGATGGTCCTAGAAATGAGCCTTACCTAATATAAAATTATTTTATATGCTTATGTGTATTCCAAAAAACATCATGTCTTATGTTATGACTTTTCTTATTACGTTCATTGATTCTTATGAACTTTTATGATTTATCACATGGCATGATATCACGATCTTTCATATGAAGGATAATATTTTCAAATTTTATTTTCATATGCCTTATGATTATAATTTGACTAATATCTCCCATTTTTACCTTTAATGAGAATCTAAGATTACCCTTTCATATGTTTCTTTTCCCCATGTCATTAAGAAGGTTATTAAGTAAGATATGTCAAAAATGTGTCTAGTTATGATGAAATAAGTGGAAGACAATGAAGATGTCTTACGAACCAGTTGTTTATGTTTCCCTATTTCTAATGACACTATAACTATATGCTCCTATAATGGATTTTTTATATTTTATAATTAATATTCATCAAATTTTATGTAATTTCAATGTATGTAATGTATGGGTCATTATATGAACAATGTAAATTTTAAACTCAACTTCTTGATTCAGTATAATACCAGATAACTCATTAAGAAAACATCAAAATATTCCTTCACTACCAGAACATCATTTATTTGAACAGTTCCTATATTTTCAACATTGTGAGAAATTTACCATTCATTTTTATCTATTAATTGTTTTTCATTATGTTTGTATGTTATCAAACGTATAAAATTATTCTTATATAGTAATAGAAACTCATTTTAGAAAATAACTTGTTTGGATCTGAAATATATCATATCATGATAATTTGAAATCAAATTCATAACCAGAATGAAATAAAATTTTATAATGGGAAAGAAAAAAGTATGGAAAGAAAAATATTTCATGGATGATAATATAACTTCATTTCATGAGGTGAAATTTTCATTTTACTAAAAAAGTTAAGATAAATGAAATAAATAGACCCCAATTCTAATAAGACATTATCATAATCTAGAAAATAAGTAATGTACCTTCTACTACATTATTTTATGTCCCATATTCTACCAAAGTAGTTGAAAAAGTTTTAACAACACACTATTTCTTATATAATTGTTGTTTCCCCTCATTCATGGTCTTATTTTGAAAACATATCTATAATGACCCATGTCATTACATTTAAAAAACCATACTACTTACTTTTCAAAATTAGTTTTAGGGGTACCAAATTATTTTCTTTTCAATTCTGATGAATATGACCAAACCTACCATATTAGAATCAATTCCAATATTTCATAATACTTTCCCTAGTGTGATTTTTACTACACCTATCATTAATTGAAAACATCATTTTTACTACATATATTTGATGTAATCTTATAATTTTTCTAGAAATATGGATCACATTTTCTCATTGTTTTTATGAAATAAAATGTCATAAAAACCCCATTTATAAATTCTATTTACCGTACACAAGTATATCATAACTATTAAATTCATGAGTAGCCAAAGATCTTTTGAAAATTGTCGTTAATTATGATTAAAACAGATTAATTTTATGATCATGATTTTTAATACAATTTTGTGTGTACATTATAATATCCCATTACCCTTATTCAGGTATTCCATGACCCATGTTTCGATCTCATTTTTTTTCAGGTCATGTTTTGGGGTTGATTGCAGAGAACATGTAAAATTTTGGAATCCCAAGGGGTTGTGCATGGTTGGATTATGGTTAGTTCAAACCTTGAGTTTTGGAATAAGAAATTATGTTCCCTAGTTTGACACTCTTGAAGGTGCTATATGGTTATCCCAAACCATGTAGCCAACCCCTGAAAACTATGAACCCTTAGATAATGATGTTTTCACAGTTGTACTAATGTTTTAAAAATCATGTTCCCACCTTAGAGAAAATGTGTACCCTATACAGTAGGGAAGCATCATTGGGGTGCACAATTTGTCTAACCATGCCGCCCTACCCAGTAAATCGTTCATGTGGGATTTATTTACACCAAAAAAATTAAAATAAAATACCCTCAAATTTAACCACTAATCACCCTATTTTATACATAATTTTAATACATAGTCTTCAAAGGCTCTTATGAGGCCATTTTGATTACTCAAAACCCTTTTCTTTACTAATTGAATCTATGATGATTGTTTTTTATCACTTCTAGGTAAGTAGAAATCCTTTCATGTGGTTTATTCTAATCTATCACTCACTCCTCTATAGAGAGTGAAATATCATCTTTTTATTTATTGATATAAACTCTATTTGGATGGACCAGGACTCTAGTTTTTGTTTCTTAATATCTCTATCTTTCACTTTAAATTAATGTTCTATTGTGTTCAGTGTGCATTGCGATCTCTTTATTTAAAGGTAGGTGGTTACATGATCATTTACCCTATAATTGAAACCTTATATTTTAATATTGAAACGAAATGAGTTTTAAATTTATTTAAAAACCCTTATTTGAGAGGATTCGATATTTGATTTGAAATTGAATTGACATTTTGGAAGGAAACCCCCAATATAAATGAAATTTCAATATGAAGAATATTTTGGGAAAATGATGGCTTGATTTTAAAATTGATTTGTTAAAATGATTTTATAGTGAAGCTCAAAAAAAATTATTATTATGAAGGATTATTTAAAATTTTAGGAATTGATGAAAACATCCATTTTGATTTTGAAATGTTTAAGGTATGTTAAAAACTGAAACTGGGAAATTGTATTTTCAATTTACTTTCAATGATTGATTTTACCATATTTGATTGATTTCTTATTTGAAGCTCATATAAGCCTGTGTAGTTATTTTTAACTGAGAAATGTATTCTCGGGACGAGACACCCTAGTAAAATATTAATGATGAACCCTCTAACTAAACAATGGTGACATGAACACATGATAGGGTTTCCCTTTTGGGGGTGTAGATGGACCCTGAGGGTTCCCCATATGGGATGTAGATTGATTTTTGTGTTCACATATATCTTGATCTAATATCATTACTGGGAAATGTGAGTATTATATTACTTGAACTAACATATCATGATGCTTTTATACATAGTTCTATGATTTAATGACTTCATCATAAATTTCATTAACTATTGAACTATTTTACTCATGAAAAATTATTTATATATGTATTTTTATAAATTATATTTTTAATCCAGTTTTGATATATCTACCATTTATTTTATGTGAAATAGTTATTTGGTTTAAAATATTTGAATGATATACCATGAATTGTTTATTTTTTAAAAATAAATTAATATTTGGTTTAATTGTTATGGAATTTATTATGGAACACATGGTGGGACCCTCCATGCATTTATAGCTCACACCCAAAAATTGGATATTGTAATTTTATATTTTCTTTTTCCATGTCGAAATAAAGAGAAAAGGATGCTTCGTGGTGGTGGAAGTTCGTGATCCTTTTGATCGTGGAGTGTTGATTGTGATTAGGGAAGCTAATATCCCCTCATTATATATGATATTTGGAAACATTTTTCTAGTTAAAATTGTTCATTGATTTGGGTTTTCCATCAATCTATCTGTTAACTATTTTACCTGTTTATTTTTGGTAATTTCTCACATTGGAGTGTTTATCATACTGAATTGTATCTTTTATTTTCTTTTTTTTTTGGTAAATTAGTTCCCTCTTATTTCTTTTATAGATCCATGTGATTTTGAAAAACTCATGGGGGTTGGGAATTCACTTTGGTCCATGTTAGAGCCTAATTGGGTGTCATTGTAATAGGGTATCAATGTTGGTTCACGAAAAGTGGTATAAGAAAGAAGCTAAAAATATTTTTTTGGTGATAATATACGGGTTGGGATGTATTGATGTAACTTATTAGGTAGTTTCAAGTTAGTTCCTAGCCATATCTCATCATTACAATCCTTAGGTCCTTATGTATGTCTAGGAAAAATGTTCTTTTGTAATTTTTTATCTAATCCTCATCTCTTACATCCCATTTATCTGATCATTTTCAAATCCCAATCATATATTTCTAATAAATTGAATTGATATTTTGGTAACTTTGATCTTTGAATCATTTCTGATGCATTCAGTTTTGTATTTTGAAATTATGTAGAATATTTTTTCTAATAAGACATGTGAATGGACCATAGAAAGAATCTATTATGAACCATAGTATGAAAATCCTCCAGTGGACCATAATGTTGTCAAGATAGTGGTCCAGTCTGTCCAAGCTCTAGGATGAGTAACTGCACTCATTCCTATTGAAGCTAGTGGGTCCTTGAATATTTTAATATTTTCATCTCTCCCAATAGTATCTTTTCCATAATACACCCAATTTATAAGTCCATATTGATCCTCAAGTCGCTGATGGCTGATTGAAAAAAAATAAATCTTTTTTTTGACTTCATGGAAATTCATGATTATATTAAGGATAAATGTGCAAAATTTATATTGGAAGATCATAGTTAAAGATGGTGGGATATAATGGTGATGACAATAAAAAATTAGGGTTTTAAATGGAAATATTTATTTTTTCAGCTCACTGATCAGTTCTATATAAAAGTTATGGTCTTGGAAAAATCTATGGAGTATCTCAAACTCTAGTAGGGTCACATGACCATGACTCAGTACAAAAACCACTTTTCTATGATTTTTCAATTTTCCCTAAAGTTTGTTACTAAAGAGAATATTAAGGCATGAATATTTGAAATGGGTCTTTGATCTAACATCTTGTCATAGGATTTTAAGTTAATGATTTATTCATATGTTGATGTGTTGGATATGGAATTGATGGCTAAACATGACAAAGATAGTAACTTAGGGTTAAAGATATTTACTTTTTCTATAAGTGGTAGTTCTATAAGTTTTTTAAATAAAAGCGGAAAAATTATGAGTCTCATGGTGCTTCTAGAATGAAATAATCTTTTAGACCTCCTTAAGGGCCTGGTAGATACCCATTGACTTTCTTTTTTTGCAAAAAGGTTTCACATATGTATTGTGTTTGCACTAAGGATGAAAAGATATTTAGTTGCTATGTTGACTATGGAAATCTATTAAAATTAACCAACTTATTTTTTTCTCTATATTGTGGCTAGGTTCATCATATCTAAAATGTAATATGTGTCAATCAGATGCTTCATGATCTAAGGGGTTTTGTAAATAGGAATCCAAAATGAATGTGTTTTATGCAGTGGAATAGTCTCTATAGAAATATGATAGCGGTCCAGAGACTGTGAGAGGTATCATCAATATATCATTTCCTTTAGTTTCTTATTTATATGATACTGATGCATGTCAATCATTTATATTGACTCGCTTTGTGAGCTTCTTAAACAATCCTACATAGCTTTTGTCATATGTGATGGACATTTCCATAACCCGTAGAATGTAGAGAGAGAATCGTGTATGCTAAACATATTGTATTTTCTCTTTGTCATAGATAGAGATTGCATAAAATTTTCTAATTTTTAACATGAAACATCTTGATTTTGTTTTATGTATGTATTGGCGGATCACTTATATGGCCCAGATTGTCTATTATCATTGGTGGGTCATATTTACGGTGCTGAATGGGGTGTGACAAGTCTTTCAGAGAGAATAAAACCCAATTATGTGTATAGAATAACTGTATTTTATAGATTTTGGTAGGATAGTATTGGATTTTTATTTTTATTGGATTTGTAATATCTTATGGATGATCTCCCTCCAATAATCATCATGTTTCATAACTTGTTTACTTTTGAATTCACAGGTCTTTAACTAGTAAGAAAGTAGAGTTATCTATTTATATCGTACATGGTATTCTTATGGTATCAATTAATTCTTATATAATAGAAACAATATAGTTGAATGTGTTAAGGACATGGTTTGATGATCTATTAGAGAAAAACTTCATTCCACTATGTGTGTCACCTTAGAATGAATCTATTCTATTTACAAATAAAATGTAATCCTTTTCTCAATCTCTCTAGTTTCATTTCCATTATCCAACCCATACAATATTCTTATTCTTTTCTAATATAAAAACACCAATATCATCAATATACTAGGATATTTGTATTCTGAGATTTCGACCTACACTTACACACACCACTATCAAATGGGTAAAAAACATAATGATTCAGTAGACGACAACCTACTGCCTCACAAAACGATGATTGTTCATTCTTTCATTACCGCCTCTCATAGTGGCCATTATCATGGAAGATATATTTATATATATTATATATTATATTAATTGTGTATTTATACTTTTATAATCTTCTTATTACACCTACCTTTAATACTTTCCATTTTACGTTAATATGATAACATTGTTTGAGGAAGTGTTGACTACCACCCCCTCAAATCATTGTGATTCCTTCACACTAAACATGGAACATATAAAGGGTTGTTTTAATTAAACATAAAAGACATAAAATAATCAATAATATATTCATTACACAATTACCTTTCTATAAATACATACACATATATATATACTAATTTCATTATTACCTCTTCACACACTTAAAAAGTGATAACGTTATCCGTGGACATCGTGACTACCACCACCTCGACATAATTTGATTCATTTTCCCCCGCATAATTCTATATATAATTATATATTATTAAATAATATTATAATAATCATTATGTAAAGATTTTAGTTACTTACCTTCTTTTAACAATGCTCATTTAAAAACGGGAATGTCGCTCATGCGTGCGTATGACATACCTTCTCCATTATTGTAACATATTCTCATTTTCATAAAAAATTTAATAATTGATTTTAAAAGTATAATTTATGTATACATATGATAATTATTTCTTCTATACTATTCGGGAGATGTTATAAAAAGACCCTGTGGACCATAATTTACCTACAAAAGTGGTTTTTGACACATAAACTGAATTTGGTCAAAACACATGACGTAAACATAATTTTTTAAGTAGTTGTACCAAAAATGGTAATAACTGAAATAAATGTAATTATAAAAACGAAAAAATTTATGAAGAATGTATAAAATTAACATAATTTTATTATACAGGAACTTAATGGATGTTCAATCGAAAGGAAACACACAAGGTAAGGGATTCTTGTATAATTTTATTTATATGAGGCATACTTACTTATTGTACGCCAATTTTCTTATATATGGTGTACTTACAGCCACATTAACAAATAATATCATGAAACCAATTATCTTAATGCTATTTAAATGTTTTATTTAATTGTTAATACCTTTGGGTTTTCTGATTAATTTGTTACCAATTCATAAGGAACTTCCATGTTACTTTTTACTTTTATGAGATAAATGTCATGTTCACTATTTACACATTTTGTGTGGTGTTTGTATTACCCTTTTTTATATATTATATAATTAATTGCATTTCTTTCATAGTAATTAAATATTTTTTTAATATTTTTTTTTTCAACAGGTTTATGATTTAAAAATTCTTCATGGTGGTATGGGACACTTTGGAATGTTTAAAGATTATTTACTTAAAGACAAATCCTAAAGATATTTTAATGGAATTTCCATTTGAGGAAATTATATAACCTCTTTTCAATACTCCATTGCATTATTCTCTTTTTATTCATGACCATTTTCAATTATTAGTACTATTTGATCACTCTTTGGTACTAAAAGTGTTTTATAATTTTTTTAAGAAATCCTGACATTATTTTTCTCTTTAGTAAGAGAACCCGTTTTCATCTAAAAAACCATTTTTTGTTAAAATATTTTCACTAAATTATTTTATGATTTGGTAAAGAAAATTTTACACTTTTTTTCTTTTACTAATTTCATAGAAGTAATATTCTTGTTGCTTTCCAAATGAGGCATTTTCTATCTTTTTGATACAAAAGGGATATTCTTTTTACCTCGTATGACAAGTAATGATTTATCCGCTGTCATTTCCTTGAACCCTCCTTCTTATTTTCATAAGGATTGTTTTTAATGTAAATTATATTAAAAAGGGTTTTCAATGAAAAATATTTTCAAATGTTTTTTCAAAATAAAAGTATTTTTCTTCAAGAATATTTTCAAAAGTTTTATTTTTTATTCCATCAATGACAGCAACCCTATATTTTACTTCAATTAGATTTTTCATATTAATACCTTCCTTATTCTTTCTATAGATGTTTTATGATTTATTTTTAAAAGGATAATATTCTCATTCAATTTAATGATTTATTTGTTAGTCCCCTTGAAATATTCAATCTCCTTTGAACGTTGAACATTGAATTTCCCATAAATTATCCATTTCATTTAGCATAGATATTATTATTGTCTAAACCATATACCATTTTACATACGGTGTATACATTGAATTTTATTTGACTATTTTGGGAAATATTGATAAATCATTATAATTTATTCAATAGAGATATTTGATAAAGGAACATTATTTATTTGATATATGAGGAATGATTTAGACATGAAATACATGTATTGGGGACCATTTAAGTAAATCCATATGGGTTGGGGACTGGTGAATGAAATCCCCTTAATGCATCAATATTCTCATGGGATGAATTGGTTACAGAAATAGGTATGGTTAATCTATCTTTTGACGGTACTAGATCCATGTACCTAGGAAACATGGCATCAAATAATTAAGCATTACTTTCATATTAGTTCCAGTTATTATTCATCCATGAGATTTTGTGTCGGCGTATATATGGATACATTTCATTTTTATTTCATTTATTAAAAGACATGTGCTTCACTTTCATACCTTGCTGTATTTATTTTTTCTTTATCTATTTATTTGAATGGAATGTGTTTCTAATTATTATCTTTCTATATCGCTTACCTTATTAAATTCATTTTATTAGTTACATGGATTGTGTTTTTAGTTATTTACCATTCCATACTGACTATTCTCGTTGGTTCATTATTTATTCCATTATATTTTTTCCTTACTATGAATTTTAGTTCACCCATATTATGTGTCTTTTCTCAAGAATCCATGAAGCTTACTACGAAAGATATACAAGGATTTACTAGATGTATTAGAGTTATACTCCAAATTATTTATTTATAAAAAAAATTATGTTGTAATAAATGTATTCATTTGTAATACAATACTCATTTATGTATCTAGTTTACCAAGACCACTAGACACATCGGTCATTCAGGGCTTGATTCCTTGTAATCCTGCAAATATATTTAGTAGCAGACACCATTTTTATGCTATCTAGGGCTGGGTCGCTACACTTACCTTGTGAAATCATAATATTTCCATAAAAACTAATAGAAAGAATAGATAAATCATGAAGTGAAAATAGGATAGTAGTTTCAGATAACTCTCACAACTGGAATAATATATTAGGGGAAACCTAACTAGTTAACTATGTCCCTTAACCTAATGCATTGGAGAGAAATACATATCAGGAACAACCATCATCATTAGCTATATTAGGTTCACCCATCATCATTAAAAATTCCTACGAACCATAATATAATAATAATACATGAAATATTTCATTTCAATTTTCATAGACATAAAAATATTCCTTAAACCCATAAGAAAACATTAATGGATACTGAAATATTTATTCTATTTAAAATCATTTTTTGAAAATACATAGAATAATGGGGAAGGGGTATTTATTTTAAGAAAATATGAAACATTATAAAGGAATACAAACATTAAATAATGTATATAGTTATGGTAATAATCTTTAATAGATTATATTTTAATATATAATAATAGTTTTATCTATTCACAACAATGTTACATATAAAATACATACAAATATTTCTTTTGAAAACATTGAAACGAATGTTGAAAGTGACAAAAAAATTCATTTACAATTAAATTTTTTACATATAAATAAATTCATTAAATTATGTAATGAATATTAAAATGAAAGAAAATTATTTAGAAATAAATATGTATGACATTTTATTTGAGATTTTTATGTTAATGTGTCCCTTACATCGAGCCCAACTCATCACATGCTTTCTTTATCATCCTCTTCTTAGGAAAACCTCTTTAGGTTTATACCAAAGGCCTTCCTAGGTTTCTTTTATAATTAGTTTAGGACCTTTAGTAAATGAGGAATGATTTTAGGATAGGATTTAGGTTTTTAATGGCCAAGAAAAAAGTCTTTGGAATTATGGAATGGAGAGGAGTTGGAGGGTCCTTCTAAAATCAGTAGAGAGGATACATTTTGAATTTACCAAAACAATTATATATATTAATGTATTACTCCAGAAAAATTCATCAAAAATTGAAAATTTCAAAAATATTAGATTATATTGGGTCAAAATATGGGAATAAAATATAATTTAGATAATTTTATAGGTCATTTTAACAATTATTAGATTTGTTAAACCCCTAGGTAAACATATTCTAACTGTTACCATGGTAGTAGATTTTTATTATTTTTAATATTCATTATGACCAAAAAATTGTTGAACTTATTAAATAAATTTAATTTTAATGATTCCTAATATTTAATCCATTTTATAAAATTCAATTCATAGGAGTGGAAAAATTTTATTTAAAATTTAACCCAAAAAATATGATGTATAACAGGTTTACAGAATAATGAGTTTTTATGTATAAATGTTTTTATAACAAGTTCATTTATAATTTGGATTAAAATGAAATTAATCATTAATTAAAAAATAAATGAACTAATTTTACTTTTAAACCATTTTAATAAAAATTTATCTTTCTAAATCCTTGAAATGAAAATACAGTTTTAAATATAAATCAGTATTTTTACCTATTCATTGAAAAATTGATATTTGTATAATATTCTATGAACTTCACCCTACACTAATTTTCGTCATCGTGAATTAAATAATGATTTAAATATTTTCAAATTAGAATTATATAATTTTAATATCAATATTTTATATAAAACCATAAAATGAAAGAAAACCAGATTTGTTTAGAAATAATTTTTTTCCATTTGGAACAATAAAACATCTAATATTAATATTATTAATATAAATATAAATTATAATTAATAAATATTAATACAAATCTAATATTATTTATCTAAAAATTACTCAGTATATTATAAGATAGGATCATTGTTTATGGCTATTTAATCCATTACAATCATGGGAAGGTGAGTAAAGTGTCGGATGGTCTGAGTAGAAAAGATCATATAACCTAATCCAAGATGAGGATTTAGTGTGATATAATATTCTTGGAAATTAAAAGGATGATTTTTATAATAATTAAATAATGAATATCATCCCACCTTTCCAAAATATCTACTCAACCATCCATCAATGTCAATATCAAAGAGGATCTAGGAGATGATGTAAGTCTATAGATAATGATAAAAAATATTTAGGAGTTTATGTTTTATATAGATAGAATTATATGGTCTAGATATGGGACAGGTTTCCCATCAATAATATATCTAAATAGATATACTTTAGATAATTCACATAACACATCCTTATCAATTTATACAGGTATCACCAAGATGTATATATATATAAACCAAATCTTCTGCTGGGAAAACATGAAGAGTGATATCAAGAATATTGTATCTTGATGGTTGATATTCCAAGAAGTTATGGTTTAATTACACACATTTAATGGTATGATAAAATTATTATGAGCACCTATATGGAAATGGAAAAACATCACCCTGTATATCCAAGGATGTTGGGACCAACAAATTACCCTAATAAGATTTTTTTATAACGTTAGTTTACATTATATCATTAAAATTAAACCTTATGAGGATTTGTATAGGAAGATGTGCTGGTATGAAACATATTATGATGATGTGGGAGAAAATAATATGAAAATACCACATTTTTTCCATGAGATATTAGAGAAGGGTCAAACCATTCAGCATCACATTAAATCAGTACAAATTAAATTAAAAATATATGTTGGAAAAAATTGAAGAGGCATACTTTTTTGAAGTAATAGATAAAATGATCGAGCAGATATAACCTTGGAAGAAATTTATGAGGTTTATTAATGAGATAAAGTTAAATCTATGATACAATATCCCCTTTTAAATTACATACCACTTTGGAGTTTTATCCTATCAACTATCACTCTAACCTAACCATTCACAAGGACATGATGTGTTCCACATTCCCTCTTGATGAAGTACCTACCAGAAAACTTTCTTGTACTAAATCCATATGTGGTGCCATTAGAGAATTATCTTTTATATGAGGAGTATTAATTCTAGATATTTTATTTTTGAGAAAAAGTTTGATGAAAAAAAAACATAAACCTAGTAAAAATTATATGGAAGAACAATAATATTGAATAGATGACATGGGAACTGAAATGATGTGATGAAATAGATGTACCCTCATCTCTTTTTGGTTTATGATATGAAATTTCAATGTAAATGTTTTTTATGGGGTTAATAATGTAAGGACCCCAAAATTTATATAAATAATTTAATATCTACATATTTATTAATATTGTATAGTATAAAAACCCAATGATGCACTTTATTTTGTTAACTGATAATATTAAATGTAGTGAATAGTTAATCTAAATAAAATTTATAATATTACAAGGGGAATATAAATATAAACCAAAATATAATAAAAAAATTATATCACCCTATCCTCAAATGATTATCATACTAAAAAACATTATAATAAAAAGGAAAAAATAGTAATGTTATATTTAATATGAAAATGGTGAATATTGAATATAGATAAAAATTTATGTAACAGATGAATGAATAAAATATTAAGTATTTATAGGAAATAAAAAAACTATTATGAAAATTGTGTATTATAAGAGTTAGAAATGTAGTATTTGTAATTTGAACATTATAATTATTTTATATTACATTTAATTAATAGAACATATTGATAAAAAATGTATAAATTGTTCCCTCAACAAGTAGAATCATTCCATATGAATCATATTTAGTAAAGAATAGTATGGAGGTTACATTAATGGGTTTCACAAGTGACTAAGACTAAGAAGAGCATAAACAAGTGAGGCTCAAGAAAAACCACATATCAAAAAAATTCATGTTATTACAGATCACAATTAGAATGATGTTAGTTGATCTATATCATGGATGTACCACTAATTCACACCTCACACGTAGGGTGTATTTACATGTAATAAGGGGTTATATATCTATAAGTAAGTATTATAAAGGTGCAATATTATTTTTAGAAATTAAATTATGAATCCATAAAGAAAATTTCAAATACTATATTATTTAATAAAATTAAACTGAAATTGTATTATAAAACAACATTTTTTTAAATATAAATGATAATACAATTTTTTAATGTCCTAGGTAATTTTTATAAAGTTATAAATTTGAATATGTCATAAAAGTTTAATTTTTCAATAAAAATGGATTTTTTATTTCAAATATAATATTCTCATATTTATATAATTATTTTGATAAAATTGATATAATTTTTTATACCGACACATTAAAATTATCCAATGGTGATTTTTTCGAAATATTCGGAGACACAAATTTTTTTTGGTATAAATTTAAAACATTTTGAATATACAGTAATTATTATGACATCATAATAACCTAAATGTGATGTAACTAAATATATAATTTTTTTTCATGAACATAAATTGATTTTTATTAAAATAATTAATTTTAATGTGATGATATTTTTTTACAAACAAATAAATATTCATCCAAACCTAAAGGATATTTTTAGTTTTTTTAAAAAATAATTTCTGAGCATGACTCACTTATAAATCATGAATGATATTATTTTAAGGATTATAATTATTAAA
Source organism: Viscum album (assembly GCA_963277665.1). Lineage (NCBI taxonomy): Eukaryota > Viridiplantae > Streptophyta > Magnoliopsida > Santalales > Viscaceae > Viscum > Viscum album. The sequence continues at coordinate 1,382,662,733 of OY728164.1, forward strand.
AAAATAAAATATATAAACCCACTCATTGTTGGAAAATACATTAAAAACCAGGGAATGGATAATGGTTTTCTGTTTTATTAACAAGGTTTCCAAGGCTTAGGTCTAGAAAATAATAAGAAATTTCCTCAATTTTTCTATAAATACCCACCCATTATCCCATTAATCTTGAATAAAAATCCTTAAACCATGATCATATACTATTTTCCCTCTCTATAGACCTCTCAAAGAGTTTCTAAGGTTATATAGAGCTCTTAATAAGAATTAATAATCAACCATTAAAGGTAAGGGTTCTCTCCCCCAACTTTCCAGTACAAGAAGTTCCATTTTATAAGAATTTTTATTTGTAATTGGTTGTTTTATCATTTGTTCATAATCATACATTAATATCTAAATGATTTTATATTAATGAGATACAACCCTTCTATCTTACTAATCTCTCCTATAAACATTTATGTATGCATGTTATGCTGTAGAAATTATCAACTAATTTTCGATGCTATACCCATGTGTTTTAAATACCAACCCATATTTTCTTTCAAAAATTTTAAGATATATATATATCCTATATTTATTGGGGAACTCTATATATGATGTCTATATTTTATACTCATGGTAATTAGAAGGGGAAAAATGTTCTTGTATTATATGATCAATGTTGGACATGTAATGTGAAACATATAATGGGTGTGTTCTGATAGAACTCTAATGAATTGGGTTAAATTTACATCTCATGAGATACCATGAATGTTTCATGAGTGGTTATTCTAGTTTAAAATGTTATTTTGTATTTTTTGTTAGAATCAACTTATGCTTATGATGTCACATTTTACATTATTGATATATTCCGATGATATCATGATTTTATGATGTAAATTTTCATTTCATAAAACCATGTGAGTATTTATAATTATTACAACTTAATTTTCTCATGATAGGCCTATTGATTCAAATTTATTATTCAGAATAATCATTTTCTTTTAATTTTCCATTACAGGGATTCATAGCTCACCCCTTCCATTTTTGTGTCCCTATATTATCTTGGGTAATATTAAGATTCAAAAGGGAAATAGGATCACATTATAGAATTTTAAATGATGGTGTATTATTTTATTTTATGTTAATTGTTTATGAATCTAATTTCAAAAATACATTAGGCCACACAATATTCTTGGATTCTATTACATGGATCATTGTGCTAAAAATATTTCAATAAAATGTATTAGAAATATGGTATATTATATAGCTATTGATTATATAGCGAAAATGTATAAAAGAATCCAAAAAATACAAAATTTATGATCTCTACATAGACCAAGGTCACTATCCAAAACTCTCAACAAACCTACTCTATGATTTCACTAAAATAATAATTCCATAAAGTGGAGCTTTCCAAAAACATGAACTCAAACACATAAATGACACTAAGTTTATATATACCGAGTGTTTAAAGTAGTATGGGATCAAGAGTCCTAATATGTAACCACTAATAAAAGATTCCATTCATTTACATTTACTAAACATTCCATCAACACTAATTTGAAATATAATATTTGAAATTAAGGTGTTAACACTTTAATAATAACAAACTCCTAAGAATTTATAAAATTATTTTTAAAAACTGAAAATTTATATAAGAAAATAATTATAGTTTTCATTAAAAACCCCATCTGAACACTTAATATTCAAAACCTCATTCAAATATTATTTATAAATACAATACAGGAAGGTAAAATGATAACAAAATAAATCATCATGTGAATAAGTAAATACATAAGTAACTATTTAGGTACATAAAATATCAACATTGTATAAATAAATGTCAAGAATTAGTGGGTAACACTACATAGAAAAATATATTTGAATCAAACAATAAATTGTACAGTGAAAACACCACATACAAATCAACAATAATAAATGAAAATGGGTAATAACATACTCAAGTTTTAGCAATAGGGATGTTTGATTAATATATATAAAATCATGTGAAACACCTATGGTCCTAGTGAGATGATCCTTGAAATATGTGGTCATTACCATTTTCTAACATGTTGATAATGTTCCTAATATATAACACCCTATATTTCTCTAAATTCACCTCACCAAGTAGAGCTACACATAGTGAGAACATATCATGTTCAAAAAATCCAAAATGAACATGAACATTGCTATCTAGGAAACCATATCTTAGTATCCCTCCATGATACCTTGAGTTTGATGATGTTATAGATTGTAGGTAGGGAAACATATATCACATATCAATCAAAAATAAAAAAAAGGCTAGAAAACCAAAATTCAAAATATCATAACTCATTAAACCTCTATACACACATGTTTTAAAATCCCCATTTTTAATTAACATGTGAATTAAAAATAATCTTGGCCATATCTTAATATCTATAAGATAATATATAATATATTATGAATAGGATTAACCCAAGGATTTATATCACATTATGAAAAATCATTCATATAAGGTTCCAAATGGGGATTTAGTTTAACTATTAGTTAAATACATACAACCCCATTTGTGAAACCATTTTTAAGCCAAGTACCTTTTTTAAATACTATTTTTGAACCTAATATAGACCTGACATTAGATATAAAAAAATATAATATATCATATATAAGTATAAGAAAAAAATCATTAACAATATATAAACCCTTATAATCATTAGTTTTCTTTAATAAACATGAAACCATATCAATGAAACAAGTCAAATTCAAATAAAAATGATAAAATAGAAAAAAACATATACTAAAACTCATAAAAGATCCCATATAAAATCATTATATGTATTCAAAACACTAATTTCTTGACGAACACTGTCGGATAAGAAACAATGGTATTTTAAAAAATAGATAATGTACAAAAAAAATTAGTCATATACATATAAGAGTGATAATTAATAAAACCACAATTTATATTGAGATGAGGATTCATAAAACATTTATAAATAATTCATAAATTCAGAAAATAAAATTACATTTATTAAAATTGAATAATAAAATCAAGAACAACATGTATTTTTAAGGAAATATAAATTATATAAAATCACTAACCTCAATCGAGTGAGATTGATGTGAAAAATTTAAATGACAAAAGATATATATTAGAAAAACAATATATATGCTCTATATATCATTAATCAAAAGGGTAGTTCGTATAATAAATCCATGGTTTGACCAATACGGATTCATTTTATTGTAATAAATAAAAAATAAGAGAAGAAAAAATGGATGATAAATAGAGAAAAACAATTTTTTAACCTTAAGAAACCAAATAGATTTCATAGAAGATGAATGATTAGGAAATAATGGAAGAAGTAGGGACACAGTTGGATATAATCATGAAATATATTGAATCAATGTGAGGGTATAATATCCAAAAATATATTTTAATTAAACAGTAGTAAAGTTGAAAAATAAAAATAAAATAAAATATTGTCATAGGCCTATCGTGGTGTGACTATCTTTTAACATCTTGACTCCCACCATCCCACCCTCATGATGTAACCTATTTTATCTCTGTGTGAATAATATTCCCTATAATAGGTTTATTTTTTACATTTCTAACCATGTTCATATCATGGTGTGACCCCTATCTTTATAATGTAATGAACTTGTGTGGAATATCATCATGATATAACCCCTACCAATGGAAACCTTTTTTCATGGTGTGATGCATGACCATTACGTAACCAAAGATCCATGTTGACCTATAACATAGAAAAAACCTTAGTTATAGTAGAACATATTCCCACATAGAAAACCCTCCTCCTACTAATTTATCATAGTCAAAAACAATACTTATTTTTACAGTGCTACTACCCTTTATCGCAATGTCACTAGTCACTCCATGAAAAAAATGCATATGTACCAATTTTAGATCCTTATGAATCATCTCATTGCGATTCTCATGGTCCATATTGTAATATAATTCCATCCTTGAATTTTATTTTTCCAAAAAAATATCAAAAACATCCTAAAATAAAAAAATCATAAATTTAATATAAAAATTTGTTGATGGTTAAAATAAAACAGTGATGGAATGGTTAATGTGTGATAATTCTCCCCACCACAACACATTTTACCCCTATAAAGTTGTTAATTTTAAAAAGGGATGGAATGATCATCTTAATATATAATATAAGTGAATATTGATTTGAGAAAGTGAAATCATTTAAATGAAATGATTCCCAAAACATTATGGAACCAAAGGATCTGGTAAATTCAAAATATCTCCAAATCAGTGAACGATCCCCAAAAGATACTAAATTAAAACCAAATGGAAAATTCCTTCATCAAGTCTCCAAAAAATTGAAGTGTTTTACAAAAATTGTTTTATATAATGATGATACCATGAGGAATAATTATATTTCAACTAAAAACAAAAGTAAAATATTCATTCAAATATCACTTTAACAATTACATAGAATCAAATAAAAATGTATCTAAAAGAGAACATGATATCAACCATCACAAAAGTATAAAATAATAGATTAAAAATCTAGTTTAATCAATGGAAAAAAAAGGTAAATGTTAATTTACCTCAAATAGACTCCATTAAGGCCTAACTAGACTTGGTTTTGGTTATCACTTCCTTCACCAATACCCTAACAAATAATTTTTTAATGATGTCCCAACTAACTCCAATGATAGAAATTATCCAAAATAATCCTCATGGTAGAATTATAATACCTATTATGAACATTATAAAATAACATAAGTGATTAATTCTAAATTTATGGATTAAAAGTAATGTGTAGAGATTCTCCCAGATCCTTGAAATTCTCAAACACAGTATCAACCATATATTTATTCTTGCAAGATACATATAATCCACCAATGTTAGATGGAATATGATTATCACCCTTCCTAGGATGGACCTTAAACATCACATCCCTAATAATATAATTGTATATCACTTCTTTAAATTTAATTAGGCTAGATGAATGCACCCAATAATTGAGGAATGAATATAAGCACTTTATAAATTCATAGTACTAAAATGATTTCTGGAATAAAAATCACATGGGGAGATAAGAACCAACTAAATGAAATGGTCAACATACTCCTTTTTTTATCTCTCACCCTTTTCGAGACATAAGATATCTATCGCCTTCTATGCATTATCCTATTTAGTGTAGTGAAACTGAATGAATTTGGTCTTAATGAATTATCAAGTAATATTATTCTACAGTTAATGTGGGATAATAAACTCCCATAATTTCAAATCTCTTCCTTTAAATAAGTTTGTGGAATCCATCACTCTTCATTCTTTTGGAGATTAAATTTAATTGAAAAAATCCTTAAAAATTCTATAATCACCATACAGCCTCTTGGGGACAACGATTAACATGAATTGTGATCAAATACACAAAATAGTTTGGGAATATAAATCTATGTAGAGTTTGGTTGGAGATAATAACTATAGAAACTACATATAATCCATAAGAGACACTAATCCAAGGAACATCCCATGATACAAACATCTTATGATACTGTCATAATTTCATAGGAGGTATACCCTAATTATGAAAAATGAAAAATAAAACCCCATCAAAATTACTAATGGTTAAATTCATCCCAATTAATTTAAACCATGGGTCCAAAGTAAATAATATTTAGAGTTATATGAAAACACAACATTGGTAATCGTAATCATTAAAGAAGGCTATAATGTTCTTTATAATCACTATTCAAATCAATGATTCAAATCAAATTAACTAGTTGAAAAGGAATAAAATCCCACATGAAAATCATCTAAAATTTTATAAATTCATCACCAAAATAATTTCAAATATTTAAAATAACCAAATTATTTCAATCCACCATAGAAAAAATTTATTATTCTAAAAAATGAATTTCTCCATTTCCAAAAAAGACTTTACCATTTGAGGACATGTCATCACTAAAAAGTATCAATAAAATCCAACCAAATAATATCAACACACTATAAAAACTTTCCCTAATCCACCCCAAATAGAAAATACACCTAAATAAAAGAAAATCAGAAACCTAAGATTTAAAATATAATTATTTAATGGGGTGAGTGGTTGTTCAGGGTATAGTTTCATTATTTGGATGACCATTTTACAACCATGAAACTACCTCAAAGAGAAACTCATTTCTATTTGAACAGGTAATGTAAAACTTTTTGAAACCATTTTATCTTATGTAATTCCCCCAATTCCCCTACGATTTCATACTAAAACAAGGAAATTCTTTATGTATCCAGCATGAATTCAATATGCTCAAATCTACCATTAACAAAATCATAGTATACCAAAATAAATTAAGAACACGTCTTAAAATTCCTGATTAAAAACCCAACTACCCATAATAAATAGATGATCCAAATAAATAAAATATAGCTATACTCTCCCCACATATACCATTTGAGGTAAGACATTCCTATATCCAATATACTATCACTCCTCCAATAACAACTTGGTTTCGATACCTCTTTTTCCCAAACTAACTATAGATAGCTTAACCCAACACTTGATTCAGCCTGTGGTAATGCCCAAATTATGTTTCCCATCCCCATAGGTTGGAAAATAGTGAATTGACATCAATAAAACACTCTTGTAAAATACTTTTTCTAGTAACTATGATAAAAAAGTAGTAGAACCCTTGTTGATAATCCATCATCACTCGTCTATATATATAAATTTCATGAAAAAAAAAATTTAAAATTAAAGAAATTATATATGGATAATTCCTAATAAACACCCAACTCAAAATCACATTACGTAAATATAGAAGTATCATAATAGACTTAATGAAGATTTAAAAATTCGTGAAGGTATGATTTGGATGAAAAATATGTGTCTCAAATTGACTAAATCACTCCCAACACACTAAACCAAAGAACTCATCATGGACCAAGGTCACCATATTACACTATAATATTTAAAAATCCATGAGAAACATGAAAGATAATTTACATAATGAGAAGTTTCATAACAACCCAGACATAATCCTAGAAAATTCATTCAATAAAAAAATCAAGTTACATAAATAGGGTGTGGAAATGAATCATAGTAGGTTTCCACCAATAAAAATATTCTATACATTTACTTTATCTAATCATTCTATACAAACTATTTTGAACTATTATTTTTTAATTTATGTTTTTAAGAGTACAATAAAATACTCTTAAGTGTTTTACAAATTCTTTTTAAAATAATAAAACAATTGAATAAATGATTTTTATTTTCATTATAAAACAATAATATAGAAAATACATTCCAAAACCTATAATAAATTTAATTTATAAATATATAAGTAAAATAAAAAGGTAGAAAATCAATAATCATGTGGATAAGTATATAAAAAATGCATGAAAATAATAATCCATGCACATTAAGTATCTAAATAATATAAATTAGTGTTAATAATTAGTGAGTAACACTATAATGAATAATAAATTTAAATAAAATCCTAAAAGGCAAAATACAAAATATTACATATCATGACTAAATAATTAATGGAAATCATTCTATAAATATAAGTTTAACTATAATGAAATCATTGTAAAGTATATATAATCCTGGAAAACACTTTTTTCAAAATGATATGATCTTATATATACTCAGGTGGTACCATCTATTGAAATATAGATTATCTTACTAACATATTACATCCCTATATTAATCTAACCTCGATTCACTAAGTGGGAATCCCCATAATCTGAACATATCATATATAAGAGGATCATAGTTTGTATATGAATTTGACTAGTATAACAATTTACTCTCAATATCTCACCTATATAGATATGATTCCTATGGTTTTTTCAATAATAAGTGGGGAATTATGTATCATATATTAACCATGCTATAATAAAAAGACACATAAGAAGGAGTCCTAATTTGATAACTCATCCCACTACTAAAAACTCTTCTTTTGAAATACTTATTTTAGTTTATACAAATAATAATAATAATGATATATAAAGATACATAATCTCATAAAAACATGGTTTCATGTCACTTAAACCAAGGTTATGGATTTGTTTATGAAAAACCATTCATATAATGTGCTAAACGGGCCATCAACATCATTATAACTAAAATAAATAAAAATACCTATTTGAAATTATTTTTCATGCCATGGAAAATTTATAAATAAACATTTTAAATCAAAGGGTAACCTCAATTTAAATAATGAAAATAAAATATATCATATATTTATATAACCACAACATCATTAACAATATAAAAACCCCATAAAATAATGTTATCTATAAGAAACATGAGAAAATATTAAATAAAACTCCAAGGTACACTAATAATGAAACAATATCCATAAAATAATCTGACCCTCATAAAATATCCATTATAAAAAGTTTATAAAAATTTAAAAAAATGATTTAGTGGCCAACTATTTTGATTAATTCTCGTAGTTTCTTTAAAAACACAAAATACAAATAGATTTTGCATGTATATGCAATATTATAATTAACAAAAACATATTTATAATGAACCAAGGAATTATTGTAAAGACCTGGAAATTTCAAAGGAATTTTTTTTGTTAATTTTCTTTGGGATTTTACAAGAACGCAGTTTCTGACAGCACCTGATTCCTAGGCCCGGTGTGCCCAGAATCATTTTCTGAAGTTTAGCTCAAGTATGTTCAGTGAATGAACGAGCAGGTTTTTTTCTAACTTTTGAACCGGTTCTCGGAATCGAATTCTGAGGGTACCGATGGAATTGCAGCGCCGGTAATTTCTTAGAAACACCTTTTCCGGAGTTTCGTTTGCTCGGGTGTGGTTTTTAAATTTTGGGGTTATGTAAAGAAATAAAATAAAAGTGGTGCAACCAATTTATTTTATTTTATGCTGTTTAACCTAAGCTAAGTGTTGGAAGTGGGACCCACAATATCCTACCCAGTTGGTAGGATATTTGTGAGGTGGGGCCCACACGATATCGATCGTTTCTTTTCTTCCTAAACCCACTCCTTTAATTAAGTAACGCACCTGCACCCCCCTATTAATGAATTCAACCCTTGCATTTATTTTGGTTAATAAACATCTCATTAATTGGGTTTCTTAAAACAACTCAATTAATTCAATTATTTGATTGTTTCTTTTTTTTTGAAATTATATCGTTGTCTTGTGTATTAATAAAATAAGACAACTCTTATTTTATGAAGAGGGTTGGGTTGTGGGAGGCTAGGGAGAATTTGCTTAGATTCTTGAAGATCTTCCACCTCAACGAAGAACGCGAAGAATGCAAAGAACACTGACCTCCGATGAAGGTTGACAAGAACATCAGATCCTCGGAGATCAACGACATGATGCCGACGAATCCTTCTCCGCGACGTGATGATCCCCCTTTGGCGAAGCATTCTTCCGCGACGTGTAATTCTATGACGCACCCTCACTCGACGACGCTTGTGGTAGGGGTTTTGGTTCAATTATATCTATGTGATTTATATCCTCTGCATGTGTTTAAAAATTGTCGGAAGCCTTTTTAAACCGCTAACGCGGTGGGTGCAGACCAACAAACAAGTCCAACCCCACTATCTCGTCATTCTTGGTGTGTGGATCGGCGAGCGATGATGAAGCAGGCCACACAGGCGTTTTGAGGTCTTCGCAGTGAAGAATTGGTCCCGGGAGGGCCGTTGGCGAAGACGACAGGCAAAACCGACCACCAGAGCTCGTCTGGTGGTCCGCGGAACACTCCGTCGGTGCGCCTCACCGGCACGGCGGTGCCGGCGGCCGGAGGAGGCGGTGCCCTGCGTGCCGCAGGGATGAGTCGCCGAGGCGGCAGGCTGTTGGTCTTGCGATCGCGCGGGACCGAGGGAGTCGGGACGCAGTGCTCGGCTGCGTCCGTTGGGAAGGAGCCCCCCCCCCCCATGGGGGCCGCGTTTACAAGCTGGCGGGGGGCACCGTGCCACCCTGCACCCCCATCCGCTAGGCAAAAATGGTTGAACTACCCGGTCAGCACTAGCACGCTGGGCCGCCAGGCCGGGCCGCGCCCAGGCCGGGCCACATCGCGCTAGCCGGGCCGCGCCGCGCCAGCCGGGCCGGGCTGCACCCAAGCGGGCCGGACCCGGACTCGGGTCAAGTCGACCCAGTTCGAGCCGACCCAGGGGGTACCGGGCCGGGTCGGACCGGGCCCGAACCCCCTAATACCGGACTGTTACGGTCGTTTGCCCATAACTTGGGTTGAGGACCTTCGATCGATGCACCGTCAGCAGAGATGTGATCCTTGGATCGAGATAGTCGTTTCAGTATACTACACTCATGGTTTAAGAGTACTTTGGGTTCGGCCGGGTTGGTTCGTACACGAAACCAACCGGGCCCTCGGAGCGGAAACGCTTATAACTTGAGCTCCGGACGTCCGATTGATGTGCCATCAACATTGTTGGATTCTTCTTGATGAGAAAAAACTTTTGGCATGCTTCGCCTGAGTTTTGGATCTAGTTGGATAATGGCTGGGTTGGATTGAACCCAAAATCCAACCGGGCCCCTAGCACGGAAAGACTGATAGCATTCAGACCGGACATCCATTTGACGAACCGTCAGTGGAATTAGTGATCACGTTGAGAAATGGCCCTTATGAGCATACCCTATGAGAGTTCGGGGTACAGTCGAGATACGGCCGGGTTGGATCGCACACAAAACCTACCGGGCCCCTGGGACAAAAAGGCTAGTAACTCACAGACCGGGTGTCCGACTGACGCACCGTCTGTTGCGTTGAGACCCCTATTATGAGGCGGACCTTTGAGATACTTCGTGGAACTTAGTGATACATGGAGTATCGACCGGTAGCTTATGAAGTGGACCCTCCCGGTGACGAGCTAGCAGAGTGCAGAGAACTAGTAGCTGGCTGAGACTTGAAGACTGCTGATCTATTGACTCATTGTATTTCGGATAGCCTAGTGGGGAGCGCTTGGTTGTAGTGGCAGACCCATGGTGGAGGATCGCTTGGTAGTAGCGGCAGACCCATGGTACTCAACAGAAGGATTACCTCTGGAGGCTATGGGGGGGAGCTCTTGGTTGTAGCGGCAGACCCATGGCGGAGGAGCGCTTGGTAGTAGCTGCAGACCCGCGGTACTCAACAGAAAGAGTACCTATGAAGGCTATGAGGGGGAGCGCTTGGTTGTAGCGGCAGATCCACGGCGGAGGAGCGCTTGGTAGTAGCGGCAGACCCGCGGTACTCAATAGAAGGAGTGCCTCTAAAGGCTATGAGGGGGAGTGCTTCGTTGTAGTGGTAGACCCACGGTGGAGGAGCGCTTGGTAGTAGCATCAGACCTGCAGTACTCAATAGAAGGAGTACCTCTGGAGGCTATGAGGGGTAGCGCTTGGTTGTAGTGGCAGACTCACGGTGTAGGAGCGCTTGGTTGTAGCGGCCGACCCACGGTACTCAACAGAAGGAGTACCTCTGGAGCCTATGAAGGGGAGCGCTTGGTTGTAGCGGCAGACCCATGGAGGGAAGCACTTGGTTGTAGTAGCAGACCCACAGTTCTCAACAGAGGAGGAGTTTGGCATGCTTGGTTGTAGCGGTAGGCCCACTATACTCGACAGAGGGGGAGTTCTCCAGCAGCCATGGTTTTGAAATCATGAAGAAGTATACCGGTGTGAGATGAATCTTGTTTTGATTTCTTATGTGGATTTTTTTGGGCTATCCTGTGTCGATGTGATTGAGCTTGGGCTCGGATGTTGGATCCGAATGAGAATTGATGACTTAGGTATATGTATGGGCACATACCTAAGTGGTGTCAGATGTTACTTTGTGATTGTATCTTTCCTTGTGGTTATTCTGTGTGGATTCTAGGAGACCATCGGGGGTCTTGGGGTCCATACTGAGTAGCTTATACTCACCCCTTCATGGGCTATACCCACACTACGTTGTGTTGGTTGCAGATGATGGACAACGCTGATCGTGGTTGAGGCAGGAGGAGCAGGTCGGTACCTGGAGGTGGACCACTAGGCGGAATGTACTCGGAGCAGACGGATGGATCCGAGGAGCTGTGGAGGCTATCTGTACCCACCCTTTAGGTGGGACTTCCAGTGGACGGCTCGACGCTGTGGATTTACTTTTCAGTTGTTGTACTCTCTTTTTCAGTTGTACTTTACTTTCAATTTGGGTTTGCATTCTGGCCCACATACTTTACCGCACTTTTTATTGTACTCAGTTTTTAATTAGTGTTTACTTCTTCATGCTTGCTCTGTGGTGTTTGTTTACTATTCAAATTCAATGCCTTCCCTTTTTACGGGGAATTACACCTTGGTGCTAGTCGCCAGCCCCTGGGCTATGGAAGGTGGGCTTGGGGTAGTCACGGCACGGGCCCCAAGGGCGGGTCGTGACAAATTGGTATCAGAGGAGTTCTGTTCTACCATAGAACTTAGGACTCTGATCCTTTTCTATGTGAATTAATAGTGTTGAGAGTATTGAGTGTGCTTATCAGTCCAGGGATTCCAGTGTTGGTGCGGCGGCCGACGTATCTGTACACCAGGACCCTGACTTCTGATTTCCGACTTAATGCACGAAAACATTGATTGCATGTGTGTTTCAAGTTTTCTTTGTGATTACTTTGTGTCAGCTCACCAGGTATACTGTATTAACCGGGGTGCACCTGTTTCTTTTTAGGATGGCCCCACGACGGCAGCTAGCTAGGGTTCCGAGCATTGTGCGGAACGATAGCCCACCGAGCGACGAGGCCTCAGTACAGGGGCCTTTGACATCAGAGGAACCGGCGGTACCTCTACCCGCTGATCCACCGATGCTACCATCCCCAGCCGCTGACGGTGCATGTCACCTGAGTGCACTGCATGAGTTTCAGCGTCAGCGACCGCCCAGGTTCTGTGGGGAGACGGACCCTCAGGAAGCTGAGGATTGGCTGGAGGCAGTTGTACGAGTTTTCCATTTGGTAGGGACACCAGCTGATCTTATGGTGGTCCTTGTAGTGAGCCTTCTGCACGCTGCAGCAGGCAGATGGTGGAGCTTGATACTCCAGGTGCACGACGAGGCATCTCTCCTTTGGACGGACTTTGAGAGCCTTTTCTGCTCAGAGTTCGTCCCAGCCACCCTCCGTGCGGTGCGCATCCAAGAGCTACTACAGCTGTGGCAGGGCAGCATGACAGTAGCCCAGTACGCGGCGAGGTTTACCGATCTCACGCGCTATTCGACGGACATGGTACGAGACCCATTCTTTAGGGCTCGAACCTTCGATCAGGGGCTTAGGCGAGGGATCAGTTGTTTCTCACAGCATTCCGACACAGACAGGGGTGTTGGAGCGAGCCCTCTTAGTGGAGAATTTCCTTGTAGAATAGTCTCCATCATCAGGACCCACCACTAGCCGGCATGCGGTAGAGTATTCTACAGTTGGCAGTAGACAGATGACGCAGGGGTCCAAGAGGACTAGACCTACAGATGAATGAAGGACCTCCCAGGCAGAGGCAGATGACGCGGGGTTGGTCACATGGATCGTGACTATCTGACCCGCCATATGGATGACCAGCAGATGAATGAAGGACCTCCCAGGCAGAGGCAGAGATTCGATAGAGGCGGACTGCATGGAGCAGGACACCGTGGCAGGGGAGCTGGCCGTGCAGCTGGAGGAGGACGACGCTTCGAGGTGTTGCCACCACCACCACCAGGAGTTCCACCCCGACCACAGGGAACTGGTGGACATGGGAGAGGTCAGTTTCAAGCAGCTGAGGCCTACGATCATGGAGCTCCGGGAGCAGATGGACAAGAGCGGGACTAGCTCCAGACCTGGAGACTTTTGTTTATGCTACTTCTACCTTTGTTGATGTCTGTTTGTAGATGCTTTGTGTCTTTGAACTTTGATATTCAGTAATAAAAGACACCTTTCTTATAGTGTTTACCTTCCTTTCCTCTCTTTATGTTGTTACTAAGAGGTTCCGGTTTAAAAACTGTTGACTTGACCCTCACTTTGACATAACTACTGGAGGAGACCCAGTGACCACACACTGATACAGATAGTTTTACTCAACCCTTGGAGGTGAGAGTAACTGTTGGATCTCTTGTTAGTAGCGTCGAGGCCTTAAGACGTCATCCTTGGTATGGGTTAGTATCATCCATGTCGGGATTGAATGTATTAGGCGAAGAACGTGGTTTATCCAGGTGATGAGACCAGATTTCTCGTATCGGAAAAGAAGAAATCTCAGCACCTCTTGAGGGACCAGAAAGGTCCAAGTCATCCAAGAGAAGATGAGGACAGCTCAGAGCCGGCAAAAGTCTTGTGCTGACAGGAGGCGGAGACCACTAGAGTTCGAGGATGGCGACCACGTTTCCCTACGGGTCTCACCACGACGTGAGTTACAGAGATGTGGCCGGGGCAACAAGTTATCACCATGGTTAAATGGACCTTCCTAGTTCCTTAGTAGGGTAGCCGAGGTGGTTTACCGCTTGACCCACCCACCTCAGTTGCACCAGGGACACGATGACTTCCATGTATCTCAACTGAGAAGATACGAACTCAACCCTTCGCTTTTCATCGACCATGACGAGCTGGACTTGGGCGATGGGGTGACTCTCACGGAGGTTCCAGTGGGGATCGAGGAACGACAGGAGTGGACCCTACGAGGATGGTTGATTCCTCGGGTGCGCTTTCACTGGAAGTACGAGAACCTCCAGGTGAGCACATGGGAACGGAAGGCTCAGATGCGTGCTCGGTACCGCTTTTCTATCCCTAGTTTGTGTTAAAACTTTACGGGGACGTAAATCCCTGAGGTGGGAGTAGTGTAAAGACCCAGAAATTTCAAGGTAATTTGTTTTTTAATTTTATTTGGGATTTTACAAGAACGTAGTTTCTGACGGCACCTGATTCCGAGGCCCGGTGTGCCCGGAATCATTTTCTGAAGTTTAACTTGGGTACGTTCAGTGAACGAACGAGCGGGTTTTTTTCTAACTTTTGAACCAGTGCTCGAAATCGAATTCTGAGGGCACCTATGGAATCACAGCGCTGGTAATTTCTTAGAAACACCTTTTCCAGAGTTGTGTTTGCTCGGGTGTGGTTTTTAAATTTTGGGTTTAAGTAATGAAATAAAATAAAAGTGGTGCAACCAATTTATTTTATTTTAAGTTGTTTAACCTAAGCTAAGTGTTGGAACTGGGACCCACAATATCCTACCCACTTGGTAGGAAATTTGTGAGGTGGGGCCCACACGATCCCCATTGTTTCTTTTCTTCTTAACCCCCCCCCCTTTTATTAAGTAACGCACCTGCACCCCCCTATTAATGAAGTCAACCCTCGAGTTTATTCTAGTTAATAAATGCCTCATTAATTGGGCGGTTTAAAACTCCTCAATTAATTCAATTATTTGATTGTTTCTTTTTTTTTTGAAATTATATAGTTGGCTTGGGTGTTAATAATATAAGACAACTCTTATTTTATGAAGAGGGTTGGGTTGTGGGAGGATAGGGAGAATTCGCTCAGGTTCTTGAAGTTATTCCTCCTCAATGAAGAACACGAATAACATGAAGAACGCGAAGAACGCTGACCACCGATGAAGGTTGACAAGAACGTCGGATCCTCAGAGACCGATGACGCGACGCCGACGAATCCTTCTCTGCGACGCGATGATCCCCCTTTCGTGACGCCTTCTTCTGCGACGTGCAATTCCGCGATGAACCCCCGCTCGACGACGCTTGAGGTAGTGGTTTTGGTTCAATTAAATCTATGTGATTTATATCCTCTGTATGTGTTTAAAAATTTTCGGAAGCCTTTTTAAACTGCTAACACGGTGTGTGCGGACCAACGAACAAGTCCGCACCCACCGTCTCTTCGTTCTTGGTGTGCGGATCGGTGGGCAATGATGAACCAGGCCGCATGGGCGTTTTGAGGTCTTCACAGTGAAGAACTGGTCCTGGGAGGGCCGTTGGCGAGGACGGCAGGCAAAACCGACCACCGGAGATCGTCTGGTTGTCCGCGGAACACTCTGTCGGTGGCTGGAGGTGGCGGCTGACTCCCGCCGGCTGCTAGGAGGCGGCGGCGCCCGGCACACCGCCGGGATGGCCCCCTGCGGCTGAAGCCGCGGCGGTAGGCCGCTGGTCCCGTGCCCGCCTGGGACCAAGGGAGTCGGGACGCAGCGCTCGGCCGCGTCCGTTGGCAAGGAGCCCCCCCCCCCCCCATGGGGGCCGCAGTTATAAGCTGGCGGGGGGCAGCGTGTCACCCCGCACCCCCATCCGCTCGGCCAAAACAGCCGAGCTACCTGGTCAGCGCCAGCGCGCCGGGCCACTAGGCCGAGCCGCGCACAGGCCGGGCCGGGCCGCACCCAAGCGGGCCGGACCCAGACCCAGGTCAGGTCGACCCGGTTCGGGCCGACCATGGGGGTACCTGGCCAGGTCGGACCGGGCCCGAACACCCTAATACCGGACTGTTACAGTCTTTTTCCCATAACGTGGGCTGTGGACCTCCGATCAATGTACCTTCAGTGGCGATGCGATCCTTGGATTGAGACGGTCGTTTTGGTATACTACACTCAAGGTTTTGGAGTACTATGGGTTCGGCTGGGTTGGTTCGTACACGAAACCAATCGGGCCCTCAGAGCAGAAAAGCTTATAACTTGAGTTCCGGATGTCCGATTGATGTGTCTTCGACTTTGTTGTATTCCTCTTGATGAGACGAAACTTTTGGCATGCTTCGCCTGAATTTTGGATGCAGTTGGATAATGGCCGGGTTTTATTGAACCTGAAATCCAACCGAGCCCCTGGAACGGAAAGGCTTATAGCTTTCAGACCGTACGTCCGTTTGATGAACTGTCAGCGGCATTGGTGATCACGTTGAGAAATGGTCCCTATGAGCATAACCTATGAGAGTTAGGGGTACAGTCGAGATACGGCCGGGTTGGTTCACACATGAAACCAACCGGGCCCTTGGGACGAAAAGGCTAGTAACTCACAGACCGGGCATCCGACTGACGTGCCAACTGTTGCGTTGAGACCCCTATGATGTGGCGGTCCTTTGAGATACTTCTTCATGGAGCTTCGTGATACTTGGAGTATCGACCGGTAGCTCGTGGAGCGGACCCTCTCGGTGACAAGCTAGTAGAGTTCAGAGACCTAGTAGATGGTTGAAACTTGAAGACTACTGATCTATCGACTCAGTGTATTTCAGATAGCCTAGTGGGGAGTGCTTGGTTGTAGCGGCAGACCCATGGTGGAGGAGCGCTTGGTAGTAGGGACAGACCCGCGGTACTCAACAGAAGGAGTACCTCTAGAGGCTATGAGGGGGAGTGCTTGGTTGTAGCGGCAGACCCACGACGGAGGAGCACTTGGTAGTAGCGGCAGACCCGCAGTACTCAACATAAGGAGTACCTCTTTAGGCTATGAGGGGGAGTGCTTCATTGTAGTGGCAGACCCACGGTGGAGGAGCGCTTGGTTGTAGCGGCAGACCCGTGGTACTCAACAGAAGGAGTACCTCTGGAACCTATGAGGGGGAGCGCTTGGTTGTAGAGGTAGACACATGGAGGGAAGCGCTTGGTTGTATCAGCAGGCCCACCGTTCTCGAAAAAGGAGGAGTTCGGCGCGCTTGTTTGTAGCGGTAGGCCCGCTCTACTCGACAGAGGAGGAGTTCACCAGCTGTCGTGGTTTTGACATCATGAAGAAGTATACCTATGTGAGCTGAATCTTGTTTTGCATTCCTCTGTGAATTATGTTGTGCTATCCTGTGTGGATGTGATCGGGCTTGGGCTCGGATGTTGGAGCCGAATGAGAATTGATGACTTAGGTATATGTATGGGAAAATACCTAAGTGGTGTCGTATATTACTTCGTGATTGTATCTTTCCTTGTGGTTATCCTTTTGGGATTCTGGGAGACCATAGGGGGTCTCGGGGTCCCTACTGAGTAGCTTATACTCACCCCTGCAAGGGTTATGCCCGCACTACGTTGTGTTGGTTGCAGACGACGGACAACGCTGATCGTGGTTGAGGCACGAGGAGCAGGTCGGTACCTGGAGGTGGACCACTATGGAGAACGTACTCGGAACGGACAGCTGGATCCGAGGAGATGTGGAGGCTATCTGTAAACACCCTTCAGGTGGGACTTCTAGTGGACGGCTCGACGCTGCAGCTTTACTTTTCAGTTGTTGTACTCTCTTTTTCAGTTGTACTTTAATTTCAATTTGGGTTTGTATTCTGGCCCACATTCTTTACCGCACTTTCTATTGTACTATGTTTTTACTTAGTGTTTACTTTTTCTTGCTTGCTCTGTGGTGTTTGTTTACTTTACAAAGGCAATGCCTTCCCTTTTTACAGGGAATTATGCCTTGGTGCTAGTTGCCAGACCCTGGCCTATGGAAGGCAGGCTTGGGGTAGTCACGGCACGGGCCCCGAGGGTGGGTCGTGACAATTATAAAACATTTATAAAAAAAACACTAAATAGAATTACATTTATAAAAAAGTTTTTAGAAAACTCAAGAAAAACATTTTTTTAAATAAAAAATGAAATATCATGGAAACACCTACCTTAATCAAGTTTGAATGGTTTTAAACCCTCAATTATTAAATTATTAATGTTGGAGAAACAATATATATAAATTTCAAATCAAGAATTGTACGGCTAAGTCAAACCCTAAATCTAGGGCTTAACCAATATGGATCCATGTTTTCTGAATGAATAAATATTAAGGCAATAATAAGGGTAGTATAAGTAAAGATAAATAATGGTCTAACCTAGAGAACCCAAGAATAAATCAAAGATGAAAAAAGATAAGGACATAATGGAATAAGGATGGAAACGCTTGTAGCTCCCCTAAAACTGGGTCGAATGAATAACGGAGGTAAAGGGCCAGAGAGGGTATTTTATTTGACTCAGGTGATTTTTGAAAATATAAAAAATAAAATTAGTGAATTGGATTATCATGGCATGAATCCCTTTTCAAAATGAGAATCCTACTAGACTCGCCCCACAAACTGCCCTATTTCATAAAATTGTGATGTTTATTCCCAAGGAGAAGTACATTATTGAAAATATTTCATGGGGTTACATGAAAGAGTAACCCTCCCCTTTATAGTTTTATGACTAGTCCATCTTTAATTAGTTTTTTTCAGAAGACCCATTTGGTTATGATTATATTTTTATATATTGACCTTAGAACAACTCCTCATGTGTCATTATTTTGAATTTAGTCAAGTTATTTATTCTTCATATTTTTATATTTATCATCTTTAAGATCTTATTCAATGATTTTATGTTCTATCTATGATATTAAAGATGTTTTTTAGTCAAGAATTAATTTTTCTTGTTTGATCTAGGGTTCTCTAACCACCAAAAATACTGTTTTTAGTGATTTTTATCTAGCTAAATTTATGGTTTGTTACCATTGTATATGCTGCAATTTCCTCGTCATCTAATATTTCATCTATGTTTTTTAGCATCCCCTTGTCATCCCCTAAAATACTCACTTATTGATTATATTCTTCTTAAAAAACATAAGTTCTTTATGAGAAATATTCTCACTGTTTTTTGAATTATACAAGTAATATTTAACAATCTACCCATTTTCAACCACCATCATATCATGGTTTTCAATAATTTTTTAAATTCTTCTATCATGTCACTTAGAATATTTATATTTTTATTAATATACAATGAAAATTTATTTATAACCATGATATTCAAACATTCTATTTTTATCTTTATTCATAATTAAACACTTACTTGTAAATAATAAAATGTATTTATGTGTTGGATTCTTTCCATACAAAATTTAATAGGGATTATTTTCTTAATTTAGACATAGTAATGCCCAAATAGAGATATAAATAATAGTGAGCACAAATTCCATTAAAAATTTAATTGATAGGTTCTTCTAAATAAACATACTCCAATACATATTATTTATAATCAAGTTTATCCTATAAATAATAGTTTTTGATAGATGAGTCTTACCTGATGACATTTTATGTCAAACCAAATGTTTTTCAGGATACACCTCTACTTTATTTTTGGTAAATTATATTCAATTATTAGTGTGGATTTTTTTATTTCTTAAATACCGATATATTTTCATCAATCAACTAATGTAGATTATTACACATGAAATTCCTCAAATTTGTGGGAAATCACTATAACAAAATGTAGTCATTAATAAACACCACAATATACCTCTTCCAATCAATAGATTTGGGTGTTATATTCCCACAAACATTCATGTGATCTAAATCGATAAAACAAGATGTTTTTTTTTGTTTTTTAATCCTTCATATAAACATCCCCTTTTGACATGATTCAAACATGCGAGGGTGATCACATGTTATTTTGAGATATCCAAATAAAATATATTCTACACCAAGTTATCTAAATAATTCTCTCATAAAATGAAAAGCCACTTATTTTGTAACTAGTATTGTTCTTCCTTTTTCCATATGCATCTATTTTATTCACTAATAAGGTAAATATTTTTATTGGTTAATTTATAAAGTAAAACAATACAACTATCTCAACCCTTGATGTTTCATGTAGTCTAGTTTAATTCCCCCACATTTCCTAAATCACATAATATGATTTATCATAATAAACATTTAACAATACCTTTAACCAAAAATAATATAAATCCATCTAAAATAGTCTCCACTAACCTTTTTCATCTAGGATACAATAATTTTGTATTCCCCCGTCTTTTCCGAAACAAATAAAATGACATTGTAATCATATTTGATGTCCTTGATGAGGTTATCATTCCTGGTAATATGATAAATATACCAACCATACAAAATAAACATTATAGACCTTTTTCTTTCCTTGAATGAAATTTTTTAAATGTCTTTCTTACTAATTCTATGATTTTTACTCAAAACCATTGGTCCCCTTTTTTAGATGGTGGATGATAATTCTTGTCTTTTACCTCCATTGGATCCTCTTCATTTAAAGAGATTAAAAGTTTGTATTATGTTTTTATCATGTTTGATGATGTTTCCAACTATTTACTACTATATTTTTAGGTATCATTTGACAACTTCTTTTTAGACATGATTCATAATAAATTATTTTATTCTTTAAGGCTTCCAAATAAAAGAAACATACATTAAAATAATAAGAAAAATAATATTTTATACATACCTTTATTTAGTGTTATTACTCAATAAAATATCATTTTTTAATAGATAAAACATATTGGTTATGCCCTACATACCACAAAAACAATATCATATTTTTGGTATCTTCATAAAATTTTTTGATGAACTGGTAAGATTCATCTATGAATTCTTGAAATCAATCTTCCTTAAATGCGTTGATTCTTGATTTGTTTCCTCAAACATGTCAAATTTATTCTTATTATCATTCTCTAAAATATATTTGAGTTTATCTTTGAAATACTAATCGTATGAAATAGTTATTACTTCTTTAGTGGAATCCCTGTGAACCTTTCTATTTTTTGATGGAATTAAACCTCTTAATTCCTTCCAATTTATAAGATGAATTTCTTAGTATTCAAAATTATTCCACAACATCATGAATTATCCTTTAATATCTTGAATTATTTTAAATATATATTTTATATAATTATATAGGCTATAAAATATCTGGTCATTCTCTTATAAATTTATCTTGTTCTTTCAATATTTATCTTAGATTAATAAATTTCCTAATTTAAAATTTTTAGAAAATCACCTTTATTTATGTCTTCTACTTTTCTAATTGTTTCATATTGAGGTTGGAGTCAGGAATAACACCATTATAAATATTGGTTTTAGCCCTATATATTGCAATTTCTATAACAGTTTCCTCTATATAAACTTTGAGAACAACTATTTACTTCATTTCAATACCTTCATAACCACTTTCTTCAACTTATAGTTTGTCTTCAAAACTTATAATTACTTATTATCTTATATCTCTACAATACATAACATCATCTACTTAATTTTACTCTAACCTATCATATTCTTGTGAAATTATTTTTCTTCTTGTGCTTTTTTTGTTTCCTCTTACCTTTTATATCCTTTAATAAACTATTTTTGTGAATTTATACTTCTTTATCAACATAAAACTTCTTGGGACACCTATACATAATATAAAATATATTTTTATATCTAAAAAAAGTGATCCAAATATATCCTCTGAATATTTATTTACTGGTTTTTAAATTAGTGGAAATAAAAACATTACATTATCAAATTGTTCATAATAAAAAATAGAATTCATCATGAGTTTCTCTATACACATCAATGATACCTATTATGGGTTATTATTTTTCACATATAGATTTTCCTTGTTACTTATATTGTATAAAATGAGAGTACTATATATAGTGTACAATTTCCCCTTCTCTAAGTATTTATCTTCATGTAGTGACACCTTCTCATTGAATTATTCAGGTAAACCACTAAATATTATTTTGAAAATTTTGAAATTACATTGATTTTATCTACGCATATGCATTTCTTGAATGAGAATATTTTATAGAAAATATAATGAGTCATCGATCCCATTAACATTAAAGTTGTATTCATAAAACATATTCCAAATACTTGAAACATCATCTCTCAAAAATTAAAATCCCCTTCATGAATATTTAAATATATTTTCCACATGTATGGAGAGTTTTTATATGACATTTACTTGGTATATGTAGGGTTATCTGAGTATCCCCCTAATGCATTGAATGCCTTCTCGTCAACATCCAACTCCTTTTTATATATTTATTATATTGTTATGTATTTCATACTAGCGTTTATTCCCTGTATAAAAAACCACTAAAAAATCCATTCCCAAAGAATGAAATTAACATGAAATTTTATTTTTTCACTACTAAAAATTATGTTCTTTGAAAATGGGTTTCCCTTATTAATTAAAAACTACCCTGAAATCTGTTCTTCTAGGAAAAAATATTTTTCATCGAAAAAACCAGTCTTTAATACAACATGATGATCTCAAATAAGTTAATATAAACGCACAGGGGAATGAATCAGGGTATCATAGTTTTAAACATGAGTGTTGATCATGATATTATTATCTTTTTTATGGAACACTCATCTATACATCATTATACCTTTTAAGTCAATATAGATGAAAATGAACACTGATGCTTTAAATATGTTCACCCAAATTGTATAATCAAAGGAGAATGCATTGAAATGTGCCTATGAACCTAAATAACTATGTTAACTACTTGATGTGGTATTAAAATATAGTGTGTTCACATAGACCCTTTGAATTCACCATCCAAAAAATACCTTTATAATAGTCATTAATCATCTCTGCAGATAGGTTCTGCCAACACCTTTAGTGGTGTTATTCTTTTTTACAACTGTACAATGAGAAATTACATCATAAATGGTGTATAAAATCTAAAAAAATTTGAACTATATATAATGAGGTTGAACTACATAAATTCCCAATATCTCATATTATATTCATTTTTTCTTGAAAGACAAGATATCACATATTCATTTTGACATCTATGAGACTCATATGTATTACTCAAAACTCTATAAAGGTCCAGTATCTCAGAAATGTTTTCTCTATTTTATATAGAATACAACTAATCTATTTTATCTAAGGTAATAGATCAAATAATTCTTCTCTTTCCTTCTAAGATTTATCCTGGTGTGATCAACCATCTAATGTAGTGATTAAGAGAATTTAAATTCATAAAAAGCCTCTTAAATCCCAAAACATTACTTCCACTTATAATTATAGTAATAACTCTATGTTTTATAAAAACCATTAAACTATAGTGTAGTCATTATTCATATTATATGATCATATTTTTTTATGTATTCACTCTAATATATCTCACTATAATATTTCATTTTCTGAGTATAAACTTCCATAATGTAGTGTATTATAAATAATAATGGAGTGACCTATTGTATTTGACTACGTCTAAAAAATATGGTTCTACTTTAATGCACCCACATTCTCGGCATGATTTATAAGACTCTATCTATTTTTAGAGATGGATTTGTTGGGGTATATCATCTTATATCATGGTACCCTATAGACTTTGGTTGACTTCATTTCTCCACTCTACTATGAAAACACCATCAATGGTGTATACCCGTTTATTTTTGTGAATATATCTAGATATAACACCAATCTTTTGAAACCTAATATCCTTGGTGTAAGTAGAAAAGAAACACTAGTGAAACCAAAATTTGGCTAGTCACCCATGTGAAGTTTCCCCCCCTACTACAACATGTGACACAACCACTCTTCATGAATTCCTTCTTGTGAATTTTTTTGTAGGGTCTATATCCATATGGAATAGTTCATTTTGATGGTATCCCAAATTTCAATTTCACATGGGAGTGTACAAATATATCAACTCCATCAATGCATGACCCACTGTTGGAGGCTCCTTGGACCCAAACTCTATGATCTCATGCTCGAAACATATTATTTAAAAAATTTACTTTATAACTGAGGTAAAATTATCCTTATTTTATAAAATTTATATAATTTTAACATTAAATTATAAAAAAATCACATAATACCAAGAACATGAGGTTTATTGTCTCTAATTTCCAGCCTAATAAGTATCATATTTTATTAAACTTGTGATCATTCTCTATAATCAAAACAGAACAAGACACCCTTTTAGACATCTCATAAGTCAAAATTATCCACTCAACCTGGGTAATTTAATTATAAAAAAGGGTTTATCTCAAACAATCTATAAGGGAGAAAATAAAAAAACATTTTATGATGTTTTATATTATAATAAAATCAAAAATACATGAGCATGGGATAAATATATTTTTCAAAAAAAATTTACAAAAATGAGAGTTTATATTATGTCAGGATTAAAGGACATATAATCTCAAATGAACAATCATATTCCAAGGAAAAGGACTGTGGAATTATAAGATAAAAATATGATCTATAGTCATTAATCATAGTTATATGGTAGGTGCACTTAACATTCCCTTGAAATGTAGAATAGAAAAGTACTTTTTTAAAAAAATGAAGAAAGGGAATAATTATATTGTGAAACAATTATATACTTACCAAAAATTATATTAAGAACAAACAAAGTGTAAACTTAAAATATGGTGAAATTAATTGTCCTTGTTTCTTATTTTAGACAAACAAATTACCATGGTAAATGTTCTGAAAAATAAAAATTCCCACACTAAATTTTTTGATCAAACAAAATTCCCACACTATATGTTGTGGAAAAAACCATTCCTTAACATTATTATCACATGTGATATCAAACATTAACTAATAATTTTGAGAGAGAAAATTACATATCATAGAATTGTAAACCTATATTTTGTGGTTACATTATAATATTGGTACTAGATACAAGACATATTATCAAAAATTATTCAATATTTGATAAGTATTTGAATACTAGATACATTATTTAATCTCATATAGAATATAAAAAAGTAAAATACAACATTGTATATTCTTGATAAATCTATTATTCTCTTTAGTATATCGTCAAATATTAATCATAATACATATTATATAATTTTAGGGAATGGAAACATAACAAATGGTGAGCTTAAATTCTTAGTATGTGTATTCATACAATGGAATCTATCCCAAATAAATATTCAATAATCAATATGGAAATGTGAGTAACTGAAAAATCATTCCATTTTATCAATAACATGATCATGATAAAAAATATTGTATAAATAAAAGATGATAAAATAATTCCTTATAAATATTCATATGAGCTTGAAAATTTTCCATTAATATCATATATAATCAAATAATCACATGTAAATAAATAAATAATCTCATAATTTTGAAATGCATGATTCCAAACATCATAAACTAATCATCAATGCCATATTCTTAGAAATAATACATAAAAAAGGTATGTTCATAGGCAAATTCCTAAACCATTTTTTCTAATGAAACTTACAAAATTCTTGAGGTTCTATAGAGGGTCACTTCATCACTTTCTAATTCTAATTAATTCATCATGTGAAAGGGGTGACTCATAATCAATATAAATATTCATTTTGAGAATATAGCATATATAATTGGAAAATTTCCCCGATTCAGAAAAAACAATCATCAAATATCAAAAGTAATATGGTAAAAGTTTTCAAAGTATTACACCCTCAGTAAAGCATAATAATAACTAATGAATGTTAATATAGATTGAAATTTTTTAAAAAGATCACTAGAGTATTTCCTGAGGATAAATTCATTTTCATTTTGAATTTTTTTGAAAATATTAACTTAAACATATTATTTTCATGGAATATTTGAATAATGTAAAGGAAGAATTATATAATCAGGTATTAATGATAGAGGGAAATTTTATTTTTTTCATAAATAAAATATATTCATTTTAGACCATTGTAAAAATTAAAAAATCACCTCTTTTAGAAAACAACAGGTGGATTTTTTTTTATCCAATTTTCTAAAAAACTAGGTAAAAACGTATTCAATAAATAATTAGTGGACTTTAAAATTAGTTTTAAAAATATTTTTATTCAAATATTGATATGGAAGTAAAAGTTTCTTGCCCGAGTAGGAAAAAAAGTCAATTTTCCTTAAAAACATTTTATGGGTATCTTGAGTACAAAAAGAGTATAAAATAAAAATTAAACAATTAATTTCCATAATTAATAATAGGATAAGAAAATATAATTATTTTGAAATATAATTATCAAATAATTTCCCTTGTGGATACCTTAACATAAACAATCTTGAATAATGATGATAATGTGAAATAAGCCTTTAATCGAGGTTCAACATCCATAATATCATTACGATCCACAAGTATAATAAATATAGATTTATTATACATATAGTTTATAAAAAAATAATATATAGCATACAATATATTATTTAATTATAATCATTTATCAGTTATTTTTTAATAATCCATCGTTAAGATCATTATTCTGGGTAATAACAGCTTTGATTTTTCTTGTAAGATTTGGTTTGACAGTTCTAATCCTTATACTTTGAAAATTATTCAATCATATCTATAATTAAAATAATAATATAAATATGTTATATATTAATTATATTTTTATTTATATTTTTCCATAAATATTATAGATAGAAAAACGAATTACATTATTCATAGAGATGGTAAGTCATATGTATGCACGAACACTTTTATCATTTTTATAAAGATGGACACAATATAGGTAAATAATAACTCATCCTTTAAAGATATTTATAATATAATATATATATAATATATATTCATTAAATATATCCTCATTACCATTCATGTAAATCAAAAAATTTAAAATTAATCACATCGCTTTATTGAGGTGTTAGTCAACAAATACGCATGAGCGACGTTATCATTTTCCAAAGGATTAGAAGTTATAAAGGTAGATGTAATATTATAATTCTGGAAGTAAAATTATTTCATAAATATAGTATATATATATATACTTTAAATTCCTCTTTAAATTAATCTATGAGTGATGATCATGGAAAATTAATTACTTCTATTTGCGAGGCAGTACTTCGAAGTACACATGATCATCAATTTTATTTCCCATTAGATAGAATAGTATATGTATATAGTTTTTACAATTAACATTATAATATTTCATAAAATTCTATATATAGGTGTTATTATACAACAATTATTAATACATAATTTAATGTGGAAAACAAGAAGAAAAAAGAAAGATCTTGGTGAATAAAATTTACTTTACTTAGAAAAACATCCTTTGAATATCATATTATAGACCCTAGGGTTATAATTTAAGATAAAGAAAAGATCAATAATGTGGATAAGGATGTTGGAAAGATATTTAAGTAGCGTTTTATAGAGATAAATGTCTTAATAGGTTTGGATAAGTGATGAGAGGAGGTTTTATTTTATAATTTGAGGTGATTGGATCCAAAATTGACCATTCCCAAACCATAAAGGATATAATGTCTAGATAAATGCATCTAATAGTAATTAGACAATTTTTTATGAAATTCAAAACCTTATATTTTGTAATTAATTCCTGGTAAAATGGTTTTAACCTTAATCTTAATAACCTATTTTTACTATTATCACTATTCATTACGACCATAACTTATGCTGATTTTTTACATAATATTAATTATAATGATTAAAAATATAGAATCCATTTTATAAAATTCCCTTTTTTATAAGATGTAGGATATAATTTAAACATAAACCTGAAATCATGATAAAAAAAGATTACAATTAAAATGTGTCCTTATATATAAAAATTATTTATATCAATATTCAATATTAAAAGTATTCCAATGACCTAAATTGGATTAATCATAATATATTTAAACAAATGTTACCTTTAAACCCATATATAAAAAAATATAGAACTTTTTATATTATTTAAATGAAAATAAATTTTTTTATTTAAAATTAGTATTTTCACCACTCATAAAAAATTTAATATTTTAGAAGATTCAAAAAATATGATTTACTATAATTTAACATGTTTATTTTAGAAATTAATTTCAATATTAAAATTAATATTATAAAATTGGAAACAAAATTAATTTCAAAATAGACCTACAAAACATGATGAAAATGATTTTTAGGAAAAATAAGTTTTAAGCATGTAATGAAATTTATTCTTATCCCATTCCTAGAAAATGTATTCGATGAATGATAAAATAATAAATTGTATATATATTTTATAAATTTAATTAAAATAATTCAAAAATAGGGATTAATATAATTTACTTAAAAAATATTGCACGAGTTATTTTTTCTAGAAACACATTTCTTTCACATCTAAATGATTCTTTTCATTTCTAATCAATTGATAAAATTTCAATTTATTTCATACATGTGTTAACAAAATAATTTTTATAATTTAGTTATTCTTATTCATACATTCCAATTTAATGTCTAGGTCATAATGGTATACAATATCATGGTTCATTTAAGCTCACGGTTTCATGTATTTCAAATTATAAAATAGATTAAATTTATTTAAAAATAAATACATCTTAAAAACATGAGGTCTTACTTTATTCACCCATTCAAAAAAATTCTTCCTCCAGATTTATATAATGTCACCTCGTGAATAATTTTGGGTAGTTATTCATCATAATTTATTTGGTTTCCCACATCATTTGTTCTGTCATATTATTTCTCTAAAGTAGCTTTACTAAATGAGTCCTCAAATTCCTCAATATGTGTTATCTACTATACAGAATATGGATATGCTCTTCAAAGTAAGATAAATAAGGTTCTAATTATATTTCATCAGAGGTGAGAACATGTGTTATATTTGGCCTATAATTCCTTAATGAATATATAAATATCACATCATGTACTATATATAGTCTAAGTGGAATTACCAAACAATAAGAAACATCTTCAATTATTTCTAGATTTTCAAAAGTTTTAATGAACTTGTAGATATATTTTCCTTTCAGAACTAATCTTATAACACTATTACATGGAGATAATTTTTAGAAAATATTATCTCCAATGTGAAATTAAATAATATTTCCTTTGGTAATCTACATATCTTTTTTTCTAATTTATACTACTTTAATATAGGTTGGAATAGTTCTTATCTTTTCCATTATCCCCTACCAAATTTTTAGGATAAAAATCTTCCTTTCATCAACATCAACCTAACAAGTTGGTGTATGAAATCTTAGGAAATAAGATGATTCATGAGTTACCATTTGAATACATGAATGAAATATATTATTATAGGTTAATTATACCAATGGTACATACTAAACCCATATACCATGAAAATTATGAGAGAATGACCTCAACATGCCTTATAAAGTATGGATAATTCTTTTGGACTACCAATAAATCTAAGGATGATAAAAGGTGATCAAATAATTCTCGTTATCATAGCCTTATATAGAAATATTCAAAAAAAAATATGTAAATTATGGATCATGATCTGGTAGAATTAAAAGATTTGTGCAGTGAAGTCTAATAGCTTAACTAAAATAGAGTAATTCGAGGTATTCCAGAGGTAAGTCCTATGTTATAATATAGAAATTTGTGGATTTAGTAAGGTTAAAAACAATATTCATTATTTCATCATTCATTCTATAATTATTTGGTAATATAGTGATAAATTTCATAGTAATTTCCTCCTATTTACATATAGGAATAGGTATAGGTTAAATGACTAATCAAATATGATCACTCTCATCATTTACCTATTGATAAGAAAAACATCTTGTCAAATAATCAACAATTTCCCACTTCATATTATCCCACCAATAATTTTTATTCAAATATATGTACACCTTAGTGATACGAAGGTGTATATAGAAATTCAAGCTATGAAAATAATCTAATAATTCCATTTTCATCTCTGAAATAGATGGAACGCACAACCTATTTCCAAATTTTATAACTCCATCTTCATATATAGAGTCTTCCAACTTCTCATCATCCTAAAAATTAATTTTTATTTGAAAATCCTCATCATTAGGATGATATTTTTTTCCTTTATAAAAATATGTTTTTGAAATCATTTGAAAATTGAGTTATTTTCCCCTTCCATGATAATTTCCAAATCTTTATTTTATAAATTCGTGAACATATTACCCTTGTTAATCACCATTTTTGACATAATTACATGATCTTTCCTACTCAGTTCCTTCATTACCATATTTTACATTTTTTATTGTAGTTTATTAAGTTATCATAATCCTTATGTAGCTTGACCCATCATCAATACCTTATGTCGAGGTCATTTTGTGAAAATATGTATTTCAGACTCTTATATTAATTATATATTTCAAATCATCCACCGTATTGATAATGTTTCCATATATTCAAGGAATGATTATGTATAATAACTCAAGATCATGAGTTATATAGTTTTTTTCTTGAGTCTTTAACTACCTTTATGCATAGGAAATAACTTTATCAGTCTTCATAAATAAAAAAACATATTCCTTTAATAGTTACATCATTATTTATCAGAAATCCATCATTTTATGATGGTACATTCATGATCAAAAAAATTAAATAATCTCTTCTTCAATTCATAAAAACATTGTTTACATTCCTCTATCTATATGAATGTTTCCACTTTCTGTGTAAGATTTGTTAACAGGTTTTCTAATCTGGAAATGTTTTAAATAAATCACCAATAGTGATCACATAACCAATGACTCTACACACCTCTATTATGTTCCTTGATATAAGATATTTTTTGGTTAGCCTTTTCTTTATAGGATAAATTTATATTCCATCCTTGGAAATGAAATTTTATGAGGCTAGATTTCAAACATTCTAAATTTCCCATTTAACACTTTTATTCTCTGAGTCTCAAAAATTTTCCACAGGTGAATTTCAAGGTCCTCATTTCTATTAGGGTACACCTTTATATCATAAATTAATACCAAAGAAATTATCAATATATTATATGAATAATCAGTTCAATAGATTCATAAAAATAGTTGGTGCATTATTCAATCCCAATGGAATTCCTATAAAGTCTTAATTTCCATAACTTATATGAAATTTTTTATTCTAAATATCATACTTAGTTACACTCTATTGATTATAAATTGATTGATATTTATACTTCATAAAATATTTATCACTTTTAATTTGATTAAATAATTCTTCAAATTCAGGTAGAGGGTGTTTTCTCTTTATTGTGATAGCATCTATTTCCTAACAACCAATGTACTACCTCAAAGATCTGTATTTATTATTTATGAATAGAATCGTGTTTCCCCAAGATGAGGTAATAATATAGATAAACCCATAACCACAAAATTACTCTATTTTTTTACTCCATAAATTTTATATTGGATATTATATAGGTACACTATGATATAATTCTTTCATCAGGGATTAAATTAATGGAAAAAATAAACTTCTCCATCTAGTGTATGTCTACATAATTCCTTATGAAATAAATAAATTTGTTCATGTTTAATATGTAGTGACACAAAAGTATTATAAAAAATATTATATATCATCAGATGAGTAATCATTACATAACATAAATACCCATTCTAGAATGGTTTATGTCTGGTGCCTTTAGAAACATGGACATTTAAAAACCTATTCATTAGTGAGATACATCATCTCCCACTAAGTACTTGATAACTATATCCCCACTTATAAATATCATACATAATAAATTAATTTGTATTATGGGGATAAAAAACATAAAATTTGGTGAGATCATATACTCAATAAGGTTAAATAATATAGATATCAATAGTTTATGAGTATATGGTATAACAACACGAGAATAAAATTTGAAACCCATATAGTGAATATCATACATCACAAATGTGATTCATATCAAAAATCATGGTGGTTCATAAGGCATTAATCATAATGGAATCAAAGAACATGAGCCATAAGATCATAACATTGACATAAGACACAAACTTGTGGAATACAAATAAGCATTAAAGTGTTACATCAAGTATATCCATAAAGAAATTTTTAGCTTGTGGGGATTGGGATAAACACTCATGTAACAAATTTTAGAATAAGAAAAACTCTTGTAAACCCTCTTATAGGATTCAGATAACCACCTATGTACCCTCTTTTAGGCTTGGGGTAACATCTTGTATACCCTCTTTCGGTCTTGGGATAACTTGGTTTATTCCAATTGAACTCATATAACATTAATAATTACCACATTAATTCAAGGGAGATATAGTTCCCAACCATAAAATAATCCATACATTTTTTTACAATAATATGATAAAACATTCATCATATTAGAACTCATGAAATGAAATGGGTTTCATAAACATTTAATCATATCATATCACATAGAAATTAAAGGCGTCTCATAATTATCTCATCAATCCATCATATAATAGCCCGTAGAAAATAAATTCGTTCAATAAATATCTCTTCATCATAAAAATAACCCATTCAAATAATGAATAAGGATGATATTATTGGATTATACCCCCAGTAAAGAGTGTGTAACCTCAAAGGATGTTATCTTATATGGAAAATAATTTTTAAAGAATAATAACATGAAAAATATCTTAAAGAAAATAAGAATTATTTGTAAATAACCTTTTTAAACTATAAATTGATAAAATATTTTTGAAGCCCTTTTTTAGAAAAATTTTGAAAAGTTATAAGGTAATATTTAAAAATACTTTAAAACATTTCATGAGGAAAGTAACCGTTCATTGAAAACTAATTTTTAAAACTAAAAATTATTAGATATTTTGGAAATCAATTTCAATGGATATAAACATTAAAACATATAAATTAATCTTTAAAACACATAGTGGTCCTTAGGGTAGTTAATAAAGTAGATGTTAAAACAGTTATTCCTTTCACATTTTCGGTAAAATACAAACATGCCTTGTTTTAAAAACAATATGAATTTTACTTTTAAGAAATCATGTTAAAAAGAGTTAAAATGAACTTAATAAATCCTATAAGAACATTAAAAAATATATCATGTGTTTTTAGAGAACATGGATATGGATTAATAAAATTCATTTTTATTAAATTGATAAATAAAGTAGGTTTTATTTTAAAAATATAATATTGGAATAATAAGTACATAAATAGAGGAAAATGAAGAAAAAAAATGTATTATAAATAAATATCCACAGAAAAATAAAATTGATTGGTTTTATGTTTTATATATCATTAAATTTCATAATCAAAATCCAAATCATAAATAATCTAGATAAACAATGAGATTATATCATCAAACTTTTACTACTTTGGTCTGTTTTGAATCATTGGCCGAATTAAAGAATAAAATTTAATGATACATTTAATTCCATAAAATTATTGAAATTATTTAAGCAACATATAAAATGGGTTTTATATACACCACATAGAATAATATAGGCTCATAACATAACTTTGGTCCCAAAGAAGTCCATTTGAGAAAAAGATCATTTACCACTATGTTAAATATTGAACCATAAACCTCATGTAAAATAGATCATAAAATGGACATGTAAATCACAATAATTTTTATTATAATATTAATTAAATAAATTTGTGGTGATTATATACCCCCCATAAAGTAAATAGGCGGTGAATATGGTATGTTTCTCTCAGAAGTAAAAAAAGTGTAACGATAATCGATTACTATAATTCTCAAATTACTTCATACACATTCAATAATATTGTATAAAATAAATGATATTTTTTATAAATATATTAATAAAACATTATTAAATATATATAACCATATATAATATATTTATGACCTTTTATTATTCCATTTATTAATAATCCTTGTTAAAATCAAATCTCAGGTAATAACTGTTTTGTTTTTCATGTAGGTTTTAGTTTTGTTTTTTTTTTGTTCCTATTACATTGATCATGTTTCCATAATCTATATAATGTAAAAAATTATATAAATATCATATATATTTATTATATATGAATTTATAGTAACCCATACATGTTTGAGGTAGATAATGAAATACATCGTTCAGGGAGATAGTAGGTTGTACATATGCATAGACATTGTTTCTATTTTCTCTATGGATTTAACTAAATAAAGCTAAATAATATTTTGCCTTTAATGAATAATATATTATCTAATTTTTGAATCATTTTTTGATTATATATACACTTTTACCATCTATTCGAAGTGTTACTGAAAAAAGAATCACATCGCTTAGGGAGGCACTAGTTTCTCGTACACATGAGTGATGTTATTATTTTCCAACAGTTTTGGGTTTAGAAGGTAGATTTATCATTATAATTATATTTATATAATAAAATCATAAATAAAATATATAAACATTAAATACATATTTTTTCAATATGTGATATTCGGTAATTGAAAATGAATAACACAGGTTTGCGAGGTAGTAGTTCTCCGTATACATGATTGATGATTTAGTTTCCCATTTGATGGAAAACGATATGGAAATAGATTGTTACATTGAAATAATTAATTCAATATATATTCTATATGTTATTTTTTTATATTCTAATATATGAATAATATTTTAATAAGTTATGAGAATAAATAAAATAATAGCACATAGTTAAAAAATGTTTCCTCTTCTTTAGACAACATCTTTAGGTTTAACCTAAATCTTTCATATATAGAATTTATGATCTGTAAATTGCCCTAAAATATCTTTAGTAATGTATGGAAAAAAATTTATTGGTATAGGAATAACAAATATGTTTTGGATGTTTAAAGAGGGTAGGATAGGTGGTGGCTATTTATAAGTGTGGGAGAGGACAGAAATGGAATTTTTAGAATGAATAATGTGTCCCAATATCTTCAACATCATAGAAGGATCCAAATATCCCATTATATATTAATATAGGTTAAAATGTCTATATTTTTCTATAAAATCGGTGTAGCAAATGTTTATAGTTCATCTTACCCCTTAACTTTTTATTTTAACCTCTTGGTAAATAAGTATTGACCTTAATCCTGGTAATTAATATTTAAATTTTTTCACTATTTTTAAAGAATAGAAAATTTCATGTAATTATATTTAATTATATGGAAATTTCATGAGTCCAAAATAATTGATGGTGTTTGATTTCGAGGCCCGGTGTGCCCGAAATGAATTTCTGATATATTTTTTGGATTCATTCAGTAAACGTGCGAGTGGGTTTTTGTAACTTTTAAACTAGTGCTCAGAATTGAAATCCATGGGCCCCGTTGAACTTGTAGCACTAGTATTCTCTTAAGGAGACATTCACCTCATCTGTAGTGGGTAGAGGTTGAAAGTTAGTTATTTTGTTTCTCATGAAATAATAAAATAAAATAAAAATGTTAACATTTTTATTTTTGAAACCCCTCAACATGGGTTATGGTGGTGGGGACCACCTCAGCCTAAACCCCCCAATTTGAATTCCTAAAGGTGGAAACCACCCAAACCCTCATAATGGGAGAAACCCTTAAGCTCCCTCTATAATGTAGAGAAGTCTCTTAAACTTCCTCCACGTTAATTGTGCCACACCCTTTAATTAATTATGCCAATTAAATGGGCCAACAAAATAAATTGGTAAACATAATTTAATTAGTGTTGGATCCTCACTTGTTTTTGGTTGGGGTAAATCGTTGGTGAAAGGGAATACATTAGAGGAACTCGTCTCCAATGAAGAATTCAACATCTCCAATGAAGAATGAGGATGACGCTTGAGCCCGGATTGGAGGAATCTAGTGGAAGCGAAGAACGCCGATGCCACCATCCCCAACGACTCTCCTTCCTCAAAAACTCCTCCAACGAATGACAGGGTAGGGGTTTTTTTGTTTTTTTTTGTGGTTTCAGTTGAATTAATCTTCTTGATCTGCCTGCTACCGAACTAATGCGGAGGGTACGGGCCAAATGAACACGGCTAGATCCCTTCATTTTTATTCAGGGTTGTTGTATCCTACGAGGTGGAGAAAGGTGGCAGCCCGTGGAGGCCGGCCACATAATGGGGTGGAGGTGTGTGTCTGCACCGCCCGATAGGAAAGGGTTGCAGCTTGTGCCGCGATGACGAAGGGGAAGGCGGTCGGCATTCGGATGGTCGCGGAGAGGTGGTGCACGATGCACCGCCATCAAAGCACGGGGTCGGGGCCCTCCTGGACATGATGGATGGCAAAGTCATGGATGGAGTTCGGCCGGCCATGGAGTGGTGGTTCATGAAGCTCCACTGGGAGAACCCAAAGGGCAGGCCTTTTTCGGCCGACTGAGCTAGACTGAGCGGGACCCGCTCGGGTCCTACGTACAGGATGGCAACTGAACGGCTGAGTTGTTCGGTGTTTGAGAGCGGGGGGCGTGCGGCTCCCCCCCCCCCCATGCAGTCAGGACAGGCCGCCTAGCACGGGTCGGACTACCTAGCATGGTTTGGGCCGACCCGAACTGGACAGGGTCGGCCCAGGCTGGGTCGAGCTGAGTCTGTCCGACCAGGTCAGACTGGACCCGGACCAGTTTCGACCATATACGTACTTTTGGACATAACTTTGGCACCGGGAATCTTTTTTACAAACCATATGCAGTTACAGAAACCTTGGAGTGAAATGGACCTTTTGGTATAACCCACATGAGTTTTGGATAAATTTTCAGTACGGTCGGGTTGGATTGGGAATGAGTCTAACCGGGCCCTCAGAACTAAAAGGCTAATAACATACAGACCGAGCATCTGATTGGTGCACCGTCTGTTCCCTTGAGACCCCTATGACATGGAGGTACTTTGGGATACTTCTTCGTGTGATTTTGTGGTAGTTGTAATATTTACAAGTGGCATGAGAAGTGGACCTTTCTGGAGACAATCGAGCTTAGTGCGGGAACCTTGTAGCTGGCTGTGAAAATGAACTAGGATCTTGTGTGGCTCTGAAGATGTACCGACGATGTATTAGGATCCTGTGATGGTATGAAGATGTACTGATAATGTACTATGATCCTATGTGGGTCTGACTATGTACTGTAGATGTACTAGGATCCTGTGTGGGGCTGATTTCGTACTGACGATGTACTAGGATCCTGTGTGGTTCTGACGATGTAATGAAGATGTACTAGGATTTTGTGTAGGTCTGACAATGTAATGAAGATGTACTAGGATCCTATGTGTGTCTGATGATGTATTGACGATGTACTAGGATCTTGTGTGGGCCTGACAATGTACTAACGATGTACTAGGATCCTGTGTGGGTCTGACGATGTATAGACGATGTAATAGGCTCTTGTGTGGGTATGATGTGGTACTAGGATCCTGTGTGGGTCTGATGATGTACTATTATCCTATGTGGGTTTGATGATGATTTAAGATCCATTGTGGGTCTTCCTCTTAATAGAGTAAGATAAATATGTACTTACATATAATCATCTATACTTCCGTACCTAAGTTATACCTAGTGCTAGTTGAGATTGTACATGTGTGGTACTTTCCTTCATGATAAAACCTTGGTGGTATTCTTCTGTGTGGCGTACCTATGTTGTAATTACCATTGTGGTATTACTTCCTTTGTTGAACAGTTGATCTTTGGGCATTTGAGTTGGACAATGTGTTTCATCATAACCGTGAAGGTTATACTTGATAACTTAGGTATTTGTACGACCTTATACCTAAGTAGGGTTTTCATTTGATTTCATGATTTGTGGTTTATCCTTTATAGATTTTGTGATACCTTGAGGGTCTCGGAGTCCCTACTAAGTATTATTATACTCACCCATACACGGCCTATGCCCTCACCCTGTTGTGTTTGGTGAAGATGATGGAAAATGCTGACTGGGGATGAGGGTACCAGGACTGGAGGTAGCTTGGAGTTGGGCCTATAAGAGGCGTACCGCAGAGAAAAACGTTTGAGAGATGTACCTACCCTTCAGGTAGGATCCTTGGTGGGTGTTCACAGGAGCTGTTCAGTTTACTTGTTCTTTTCAGTTTTCTTATACTTTCTAGTTGGGCTTGTATTCTGGCCTCTTTTTTCTTACTGTACACACTCTATTTGCTATACAGTTTACTTGTGATCATATCTTGTTGTGTGCTTGGTTACATGAGTTTACAAGTTGTACAGGAAATGCTTTCCCATTATTAGAGAATATACCTTCAGTTCTAGTGTCCATCCCCTGGCCTATGGAAGGCGAGCTTGGGGTAGTCACGGCACCAGCCCCAGGGGACAGGTCTTGAAAAATTGGTATCATAGGAGTCGTTTATACCGTTGAACATAGGACTCTGATATTTATTTTAATGGAAATAGTATTATGTGTAGTGACTATGGTTATCAGTTTAGGGAATCTAGTGTTGTTGCAGTGGCCGACATATCTATACACCAGGACCTTGACTTCTGATTTTTGACTCAGTGTATGAAAACAGTGATTGTGTGTGTTTTTTCAAGAGTTTTCTTTGTGATCTATTTGTTTCGTCTCACCAGGTATGACTGTTTGACCGTGGTGCACCTGTTTCTTTTCAGGATGCCTCCATGAAGACAGCCAGCTAGGGTTTCATGTATAGTACGCACTAATAGCCCACAGACTGACGTGGCCTCAGAACAGGGCCCTCTTCTAGTAGAGGCACTAGCGGACGCACCTGTGGTACCATTACCCGTTGGGCCACTGATGCCACCATCCCCAGCAGTAGCGGGTACAGACCGCTTGAGCATGTTGCACGAGTTCTAGCACTGGAGGCCACCCAGGTTCAGGGGAGAGATGGACCCACAGGCAGTTGAGGAATAGATGGAGGCCATGGTGATAGTATTATAACTGGTAGGGAAACAAGCTGATATCATAGTGATTATTGTCGCTAGTCTTCTACCAGAGGCAGTAAGAAGATGGTGGAGCTTGACGCTCCAGGTTCACGACAAGGTGATTCTTCTCTGGGTAGACTTTGAGAGCCTGTTTCGGACAGAGTTTATCCCAGTGACTCTTTGCGCAGTGCACATACAAGAGCTACTTCATCTGTTGTAGGGAAGTATGACTGTGTCTCAGTACTTAGTGATGTTCACTGGCCTCTCACGCTACTCCACTAATATGGTATAGGACCCATTCTTCCGGGCTTGGACCTTCGAGCAGGGACTCGGGTGGGAGATCAGGGAATCGATGATTTCTCTCAGCATCCCGATGTAGGAAGGGGTGATAGAGTGAGCCCTTTTAGTGGAGAGTTTTCTTGTTGAGCATTCACCAGTAGCGATAACCACCACTAGACATCACGTAGTAGAGTCTTCTATAGCTAACAACATACAGATGTCATAGAGGTCCAAGAGGATCAGGCCTATAGGTGGGAGACTGCATGACGTACCGGAGACAGAGCTAGTCATGCGGGGGGAAGGTAGTGTTTCACATGAGTCGGGCAGGGTCACATGGCTTGTGACTGACCGACCCGTCATACAAATGATCAGTAGATGGTCGAGAGACCTCCTAGAAAGAGACAAAGATTCGAATGAGGAGTTCCACAGAGAGTAGGCAGATGTGGAAGAGGAGGTGGTCGTGCAGCTGGCGGTGGGAGAAGTTTCGAGATATTACCACCACCACCATGTGGTCCACCCTGACCATAGGGAGCAAGTGGACATGGGTGATCTCAGCTCTAGGTAGCTGAGGCCTATGACCATGGAGCTTCGGAGATTATATGAGGTACAGATTGTGTCTACTCAACCTTAACTACAGTACTTATAGACATAGGTTCCAGGCATTATTTTATTTTCACTTCCCTCATTCAGAGCTTGAAAATTTCAACAGAGTCATTGGCTCGATCCTTACAACTAGATACTCCTACGAGAGCGTATTCGATGATTACGCACTTGTTCGGGTAGTGTGAGCTTACTCTATGAGGCTAGAGCTTCGGTTGGGATCTCCTAGTAGCGGCGTCGAGGCCTTACGACGTCATCTTGTGTGTGGACTGGTTATCTACATTCCATGCTTAGATTGACTATATTATGAAAAAAGTGTGGTGTGTCCTCATAGATGGGACCATGTTTACCTTCACCAGTGATCAGGGAGCCTTTGTAGCACAAGACATACTTACCCAAAGGAGAGTACAACCAATCACTCATCAGTTGGGTATCCGTACCCTCAGAGTAGTTAATGTGGGGATTCTGAGCTATCCTATAGTGGTGGATCAGTACGTGGATGTCTTCCTTGATGATGCTCTGGTTATACCTCCTCGCATAGAGGTGGACTTTTACATTGACTTGTACCCTGGGATGGAACCAATATCTACACCAGCGTATCAGATGGCTCTGGCGGAGCTTCGTGAGCTATGAGTACAGCTAGAAGACTTTCAAGGGAAGGGGTTTATTTGGCCCAGTGTTTCTCCTTTGGAAGCCCCGATTTTGTTCGCCAATAAGGCGGATGGGAGCTTGAGGCTTTGTGTTGACTATTGGAGCCTGGACCAGGTGACCGAGAAGAACAATTACCCACTCCCGAGGATTGACAACCTCTTTGACCAGCTGAAGGGAGCACAATGGTTCTCAAAGATAGACCTTTGATCAGGCTATCACCAGCTCAATGTGCGAGATGAGGATGTGTAGAAGACGGCTTTCAAATATCGGTATGCCCATTGTGAGTTATTGGTTGTGCCATTCGGCTTGAACAAAACCCTAGCAGTGTTCATGGGACTCATGAACCTAATCTTTCAGCCATACCTTGATCACTTTGTATTAGTCTTCATAGAAGACATTTTGATCTACTCGACTACTGAGGATGAGCATGGTTATCATTTGTAGATAGTTCTATACACACACTGGGAGAACTAGATTTATGGTAAGCTCTCAAAGTTCCTTTTCTAGATCTGAGAGGTTCACTTTCTGGGACATGTCATCTCAAAGGTTGGAGATGCAGTGGTACATTCATGGGATCCACCCAGGAGTGTGACAGAGGTACAGAGTTTCTTCGGATTGGATGGATACTACCGGAGGTTTGTGCTAGATTTATCCAGAGTTCCAGTACCCTTATTAGCATTGAAAAAGAAGGGGAAACCCTTCGTGTGGTTGGGGAGATATCAGCGGAGTTTTCATAAGCTCAGGCAGAGGCTGACTAGTGCCCCCATCTTGAGGCTTCCAGAGTAGGGCGTTGGGAACGTAGTATACTGCTACGCATTAGGGACCAAACTCAGCTGTGTCCTGAGGTAGGAGAAAGCAGTGAACGCATATGGTTCTTGAAAGCTGAGACATCATGAGTAGAACTACGCTACACATTACCTAGAGTTATAATATGTGGTCTTATTTTTGGAGATGTGGTGACATTACTTGATTGGAGAATGTTTTACAGTCTACTCGGATCACAAGAGTCTCTCGTATATCTTCTTGCAGAAGGACTGGAACCTAAGATAGTGATGTTGGCTTGATTTCCTCTAGGACTATGACTTTGATATAGTCTATACTCCAATGAAGGGGAATGTTGTTGCAGATACACTCAGTAGAAGATCTGGTATACAACGGCTAGGTGAGGCAACAGAGCAGCTGGCCACCTTGCAGATATCCTTTGTGGATTGAGATGGAGATGTTTTTCTTCAGTCTCTTATAGTCACTCCCCCACTTCTTCAGTGAGTTAGGGAGGCACAATATAAGGATACTTACTGTGAGGCTCGACGTGCTCAGATATCCATAGGACTTGCACTTAATGGATTTTATGATGGTGGGGAGTACGTCATCCTTTTTAGAGGACGTACCGTGGTACCAGTGTCGCTTTGGGAGGAAGTTTTGATGGAGTTCCACACATCCCCTCTATTAGTACATCCAGGAGTGGTGAAGATGTACCATTATCTCCGAAGACAGCATTGGTGGCTGGGAATGAAGAAAGCAGTAGCATATTTTGCCTCTCGGTGCCTCACTTGTCAGTAAGTGAAGGCGGAGCATCAGGTACCAATAGGATTAGTTCAGCCTTTAAAGGTCCCAGAGATGAAGTGGGATGTGATATCCATATACTTAATAACGGGACTTCCACATTCATCTAGGGGTCATGATTTTATCTGGGTGATCGTTGACCGTCTCACCAAGTCAGCCCACTTCCTACCGATCAGAGAGCAGGGTGTACTAGAGAGCTTGAGAAGCCTTTATGTGCAGTAGATTGGGTAGCTACATGGAGTAACCTCGTTGATTTTCTCTGATCATGATACACATTTTACTTCTTGGCTATGGAAGGGGTTGCATGAGGCTTTTGGGACGTATCTTCGTTTGAGCACTGCCTTCCATTCATCAGACAGATGTCACCTTTTTAGGCGTTGTACGAGCAACCTTGCAGATCACCATTGTGATGGATTGACTCGGAGGAGTCAGCACTCGTGGGACAAGAGACGGTACAGGCTACCATAGAGAATGTGCAAATCATCCAGGAGTGGATGAAGACTACACAGCGTAGGCAGAAGTCTTATGCCAACATGAGACAGAGACCTCTGGAGTTCGAGGATGGCGACCTCATCTTTCTATGGGTCTCATCTTGACATGGTTTGCAGAGATTTTGTTGTGGGGACAAGTTATCTCCGTGATTAATTGGATCCTTTCAGGTCCTTATTAGATTTGGTGAGGTGGCATACAACCTATCTCTTCCACCTCAGTTGCATCGGGTGTACAACATCTTCCATGTATCCCAGCTGAGGAGATATGTGCACGACCCTTCTCACATCATCGACCATGGAGAGCTAGACATTGACGATGGGGAGAAATATACGGAGGTTCTAGTAGAGATTGAGGATTGACAAGTGTGGGTCCTTCTTGGGTGGTCGATACCTCTGTTGGGAATTCGCCGGCAGCACGGGAACCTCCAGGAGAGCACATGGGAGTGGGAGGCTCAGATTCGTGCTCAGTACCCCCACTTCTTTTCCAAGTTTTGTGATGTGGTTTTTGAGGATGCAAAGCCCTGAGGTGGGGAGAATTTAAAGACTCAAAAATTACATGTATTTTTTAAATTATATGGGAATTTCATGAGTCCATGAAAATTAAATGTGCATGATTCCAAGGCTCAGTGTGCTCGGAATAAATTTTTGAACTTTTCTTCAGGTCCGTTCAGTAAAAATGAGAGCGGTTTTTTTACTTTTAAACAGGTGCTTGGGATTGAAATTTGAGGGCACCATTGAACTTACAACGCTGGTATTCATGTAAAGAGACTTTCGCCTCATCCACAATGGGTTGAGGGTGAAAGTTATTTATTGTGTTTTTGGTGAAAGAATAAAATAAAATAAAACTGTTTAACATTTTTATTTTTGAAACCCCTCAACATGGGTTATGGTGGTGGGGACCACCAGAGCCTAAACCCCCTAATTGGAATTCCTAAAGGTGGGGACCACCCGAACCCTCAAAATGGGAGAAACCCTTAAACTACCTCTTTAATGTGGAGAAGTGTCTTAAACTTCCTCCACATTAATTGTGCCACACCCTTTAATTAATTATGCTAATTAAATGTGCCAACAAATTAAATTGGTAAACTTAATTTAATTGGTGTTGGCCCCTCACTTGTACTTGGTTGGGAGAAATCATTGGCGAAAGGGAAGACATTGGAAGAAATCATCTCCAATGAAGAACACACCATCTCCTACAAAGAATGAGGATGATGCTTGAGCCTGGATCAGAGGTATCTTGTAGAAGCGACGAATGCTGACGCCGCCATCCCCAACAACTTCATCTCCTTCC
The DNA here is from genome assembly GCA_963277665.1 of Viscum album. NCBI lineage: Eukaryota > Viridiplantae > Streptophyta > Magnoliopsida > Santalales > Viscaceae > Viscum > Viscum album. The sequence goes on from OY728164.1 coordinate 1,382,706,617, forward strand.
TCGCAACCTCCTCCAACGAACGACAAGGTAGGGGTTTTGTTGTTTCTTTTTCATGGTTTGAGTTGAATTAATCCACTTGATCTGCCTACTATTGTACTAATGCGGAGGGTTCAAGACAAATGAACACGGCCTGATCCATCTGATGTTATTCATGGTTGTTGTATCCCACAGGGTGGAGAAAGGGGGTTGCCCACAATGGTTGGCCGCACGACGGGGTGGCAGCGTGCGTCGTCACCACCCAATGATCAAGTGTCATGGCTTATGGCATGGCAATAAAGGGGATAATGGTCGGCGTTCGTCTGACCACAGAGAGGCGGCGCACGACGCGCTACCTTCAGATCAAGGGGTCGTGGCCCTCCTGGCCATGACTTATGGCAGAGGCTCAGTCGGCATTCGGTCGGCCGAGCTGTACCGGATGGGACCCACTCAGGTCCCACGTACTGGCTAGCAATGGAACATCTGAGTATTTCGGTGTTTGAGAGTGGGGGCTCGTGCCCCCCCCCACATGTGGCTAGGCCGGGCTACCCAGCGCGGGCCGGCCCAAACCAAGCGGGTCAGGACAACCTGAACCGAACCAGGTCACACCGACTAGGTCAGACTGGGCCCAGACCAGTTTCGACCATATACATACTATTGGCCATAACTTTGGCATCAGGCTTCCGTTTGACGAACTGTCTATGGTGCTGGAAACCTTAGAGAAAAATGAAACATTTTGTATACCGAAATTGATTTTTTGGATAATGTTGAGGGTATGGTTGGGTTGGATCGAGCACAAATCCAACTAGGCCCTTGGGACTAAAAGGCTAATAACTCATAGACCGAACGTTCGATTGACGCACCGTCTATTGCATTGAGACCCCTATGATGTGGAAGTTCTTTGGGATACTTATTCATGGGACTTCTTGGAATATGGGGTATAGACCAGTGGCTTGAGGAGATGACCCTTCTAGAGACAATAGAGCTTAGTGTGGGAACCCTGTAGATGGTTGTGAGAGTGTACTAGGATCCTGTGTCGGTCTGCCGATGTACTGAAGATGTACTAGGATCATGTGTGGGTCTGACGATTTACTGATGATGTACTAGGATCTTGTGTGTGTCTAATGATATGCTAACGATGTACTAGGATCCTGTGTGGGTCTGATGATGTACTAATGATGTACTAGGATCCTATATGGGTATTATGATATATTGAAAATGTACTAGGATACTATGTGGGTCTGACAGTGTACTGATGATGTACTAGGATCCTGTGTGGGGCTGATGACGTACTGATGATGTACTAGGATCATGTTTGGGTCTAACGATGTATGAGGATCCTATGTGTGTCTGATGATGTACTGACGGTGAACTAGGATCCTGTGTGGGTCTGGTGAGGTACTAGGATCATGTGTGGGTCTGATAATTTACTACGATCCTCAATGGGTATGATGATGATTAAGGATCCTTTATGGGTCTACCTCTTAACAGAGTAAGATGAATTAGTAAAAACATCTAATCATCTCTTGTTTCGTACCTATGTTATACCTGGTGTGAGCTGAGTTCATACATTTGTGGTACATTCCTTCGTGGTAATACCTCGGTGGTATTATTCTATGGGGCATACTTGTGTGGTACTTACCTTTGTGGTATTCCTTCTTGTGTGGAACAATTGATCTTTGGGATTTTGAGTTGGACCTTGTGTTTCTTTATAACTGAGATGGGTATACTTGATTACTTAGGTATATGTATGGGTATATACCTAAGTAGGTTCTTCGATTTATTTCATTATTTGTGGTTTAGACTTTGTGGATTTTTTGAGACCTTGAGGTTCTTTGGGTCCCTATTGATTATCATTATACTCACCCATACACAGGTTATGCCCGCACCCTATTGTGTTTGGTGTAGATGACGAACAATGATGACTAAGGAAGAGGGTACCAGGACTAGAGGTATCTCGAAGGTGGAACTAGACGAGGTGTACCGTAGAGACGACCGTTTGAGATATGTACCTACCCTTTAGGTGGGATCCTTGGTGGGTGTTCATAGGATCTGTTCAGTTTACTTGTTCTTTTCAGTTTTCTTGTACTTTTCAATTTGTCTTGAATTCTGGCCCTTTTTTACTTACTGTACACACTCTATTTTCTATACAGTTTACTTGTGATCGTATCTTGTCGTGTGCTTGGTTACATGAGTTTACAGGTTATAAAGGCAATTCCTTCCCAATATCAGGTAATATGCCTTCAGTGCTAGTCAACATCTACTGGGCTACGGAAGGAGGTCTTGGGGTAGTCATGGTACGAGCCCTAGGGGACGGGTCATGACCTATTCATTTTGAAAAAATAAATGTTGAACTTTTTATGTAATATAATTTATTATTATTCCAAATATGGAATAAATTTCATCAAAATCAATTCAATAAGTGGAAAAATATAATTTAAAATTAAACACATAGACGCGATGAAATAAATGTTTTTCAAAGAGAAAATCCTTAAAATTTTAAAATGTTTTTTATCTCAAAATTCATAATGAAAATGATTAAAATGGCTTAAATTAGATTAATGGATATATAATTTAGGTAATTTTTCTTATAAAACCACATTATAATTAAATTTATCATTTAAATTCTTCGAATGATACAGTTTTTTTAATAAAAACCATTATTTTCTTTGTTCACTAACAAATTTTAATTTTTTAGAAAATTTCAAGAAATTAAAATTAAGATAATTTTTACATAAAGAATAAAAAAATAATTTTATTTTTTTCAAAAAAATAGTATAAAATTTTTAAAAATTAAATTTAAAAAAAAATTGGCAAAAGGAGAGCAAACATCTTTTAGGAAAAGTACATTTCTAATTCCTAATAATGGATTCATTGTTATGTCATGCCTATAAATACATAAGAGGAATTTTAAAAATTAGATTCAATATATAATATATAAATTTACATAAAATGATTCAAAAAAAGTTTTTCATTTTATTTATTTAGATAAAACACATTTTAGTGCATAAAATATATTTTTTTATAAAATGATTTCCTTTATTTACAAATGGTTATTATTTATTTTTAATTAATTAGCCATAAAAAATAATTTTATACACATGTGAAAAACATATATTTTAATAATTTTATTAATCATATTAATATGCACCATTCCAGTGGTTGGGAATTTACTATTATATTAGATAAAAATATTTTAATATTATATAACATTTCGTTAAAACTCAATGTTGTGTATAATGATAGATTTCAAAGAAAATTAAATTTATTAGAAAAATAATAATTGGTAAAATACTAGTGTGTTACATTCTTCCTCCTTGAAAAAAATCAACCATCAAATTTTGTCACTCTAATAAATTAAAATGATGGTACATCTACCTCAGGTTCACATATAACCTTTTCAAGCTAGTGGTTTCACTATAAAACATTAACAAGTTGAGTTATCCATTTTCATACCACTTTCTCTGTACAATCCAAAACCTTAATTGACTATTCTTTATGAGATATATAATGGTAAAATGGTTTATATATGAGTTCAATTTATTTTATGGATCATGTATATACTTCCTCAAGGGATATACATGGAACATATCATGAACTTGAGAGAGGTTTAATGGAATCACCAATCAACATTCCACCACCCTTATGTGATCAATAATTTCTAAGGGGTTGATATACATGGGGCACAAAATCCCTATATATCATAATTACAATTTGTTTCTTTGGTTGTGCTTCGATAAATTAATGCTTTATCTCTTACTCCTAGAAATTAATATAAAGTTTTTATTCTTAATAAACCAACAGATCAAAATATCCATAATAGAATGATAAGTCATTCCTTCTATCTCAATTTATTATCATAAAACAATTGTTACCACCAGCTATCAAATATGAAAAAAAGAATAAAATGGTGAATTATTAAATAAATCCTTATAATCTTATCAAAAATTTAACATAAACCATTACATAAATGGTTAAGCACGTGACCATTTCAAATTTCAAAATTTATAAAGAAGATCATTAAATTTCCATAAATCATCTTAACAGTAATCCCTAAAATATCAATAAGTAACTCTTAATGGATACATAAAAAATATGTGAATACATTGGTAATATGTTCTCTTCAAGAATTTTATTAAACAGAATTACCATAAATCCTCAATGAAATCTCACATTATTCTTTATTACATAAAAAATCATAGATTATTGAATATATTCCATAAATCCAAAAAATATGTAAACTCTTTCAATGATAACATATAAAACTTTTATAATAGTTAACTAATTAGTTATGGGGTCATAAGTACTCTCCAACTTACATTGTCGATGTCAATCATCTATTTATCAAAACTAAACACCATTTTACTCAACTTTAGAACATACTTAGAGCTTTCTTCCCTTAATCATGTGTTTTCCATAAAAGGTCACCTTACAATAAAATTGAATTTCTATATCATTAGCACCATTAAAAAAATCTTGAATATCCTTAATTAAAGTCTTCTAAAAAATACATATATATATCATGATTAACATAACAAAATTCTTGAATTACCATACTCAAACACATCAATCATTCCATTTATTTCCCAAACCATTAACTAGGCTTTATCATCATATCCCTTATTCCCTTTTATAACAATATGAAATATGAATCATGCATTAACATTCATCAACATCAATTAAATAATTCTTCTCATTTTTATTGTAAACAAAACTGTTAGAAAACCTCATACCTTATATAGTTCATTTGTGGTGTCTTCATCATCAGTGGTATAACAATTAATCATACCACCTTGTTGATTCTCTTAGTGATCTATCCTCATCAGAAATTGATTTTTATAGTACCATATTTTATATATTTATAACATCCATCCATTGATGATTCCATATGGAATATTTTATTCTCATCAATTACATTGAAAAAAATCATATTCATTGAAAATTACTTTATTTATGTCCTTATTTTACAAACCCAAAACTATCATTTTGTTAATAAATTTACTTAGTTTCTTCTTCCCACATTCTCAACATATAGGAAACTGAATATTCATTCCTCCATGGTCTCCACCACTTGATCTCTCAGTGAATTATATCACTCTCTTATTTAGTGAGTCCTATAGTTTGTTGAGGTTAATGTTGTTAGTCGTATATCATGGAAAACTATTAGGAATAATAAAAATATCATTCACTCTAGACATCATCTAACTTGGTTTCTCATCAACACATTATCTATCATTTTCAATGATGATCTAGTTCCCTCTAGTTCTCGGCATTGACTAAAACCAAAAAACATTGAGTGTGCAATAATATTCATAGTGGGAAATCACATAATCATGAAAAAACACTTATAGGATGTCTAAATCATGGAACCTTATATTAATTATATCACTACGGGAAAAATGAGCAATTGCGACGGGTTATTTGCGACGGGAATAAATCCCGTCGCAAATAGTCATGTTAAAAAATTATTTGCGACGGGGGTATTTTCCCGTCGCAAATAAGGAGGCTTTTGCGACGGGATTGCTTTCCCCGTCGCAAATAGTTTTCCCGCGATGCGCGCCAAATCGCGGGAAACGTATTTGCGACGGGAATATTTCCCCGTCGCAAATAACCGGCGGCGGTAAATGGTATTTGCGACGGGAATATTCCCCCGTCGCAAATACTATGTCGGCAGAGGGTTATTTGCGACGGGACCCGTCGCAAATAACTATTTACCGGTTGACCGTAATAAATGTTGGCTAAGGTATTTGCGACGGGTCCCGTCGCAAATAATACTATTTGCGACGGGAATCCCGTCGCAAATGGGCCCGTCGCAACTAATCTAACCTATAAATACCCCCATCCGTTTTTTTCATTTCATTCTCATTCCTTATCTTCTCTCTCTCTCAGAATCATATTTCTAGAGTTGAGTTTTTCTCCAGTTTATGTTTTTTCTCCGGAGCTGATATTAAAGTTTTGAAGAACGATCAGAACAGATCAATTTTCAAGGTATTTATCTTCATTTTAATTTTTTATTTATTTTTAATTTTTTATTAGTTTTTATTATTATTAATTAGTTGTAATTTAATTATGTTTACATTGTTTTATTACTTAATAAATTTAAATTATTAGTATTGTTTATGTGGTAATTAGGAATAATTAGTAATAATTTTTAATAATTAAGAATAAATATTAATAACTAGTAATAAATACCAATAATTAGGAATAAGAACATTATTACATTATTAGTTTATTTTATTATTAATATTAAAATAATATAATTTTTTATATATATACAGTTCTTTTTTCATCTGTGTGTTTGCTGTCTTCACATGTATTATTTGTATGTGGAGATAGAAAACGCACAGATGAAAAAAGAACTGTATATAAATTAGAAAATTATATTATTTTAATATTAATAATAAAATATATTAATAATGTTATTATTTGTAATTATTGGTAATTATTTCTAATTATTGATAATTATTCATTTAATTACTAATAATTATCAATAATTAAGAATAATTAGTAATAATTAGTAATAATTACCAATAATTAATAATAATTACCAATAATTAGTATTAATTACCTATAATTAGTATTAATTACCTATAATTAGTATTAATTACCTATAATTAGTATTAATTACCTATAATTCGTAATAATTACCAATAATTAACAATAATTAGTAATAATTACCAATAATTAGTAATAATTACCAATAATTAGTATTAATTACCAATAATTAGTATTAATTACCAATAATTAGTATTAATTAATTACCAATAATTCGTAATAATTACCAATAATTAACAATAATTATAATTACCAATAATTAGGAATAATTAACAATAATTAGTAATAATTAGGAATAATTAATATTAATTAGGAATAATTAGTATTAATTACCAATAATTAGTATTAATTACCAATAATTAGTATTAATTACCAATAATTAGTATTAATTACCAATAATTAGTATTAATTTCCAATAATTAGTATTAATTACCAATAAATAGTATTAATTACCAATAATTCGTAATAATTACCAATAATTAACAATAATTAGTAATAATTACCTATAATTAGTAATAATTAGGAATAATTAGTATTAATTACCAATAATTAGTATTAATTACCAATAATTAGTAATAATTAGGAATAATTAACAATAATTAGTAATAATTAGGAATAATTAGTATTAATTAGGAATAATTAGTATTAATTAGGAATAATTAGTATTAATTACCAATAATTAGTATTAATTACCAATAATTAGTATTAATTACCAATAATTAGTATTAATTACCAATAATTAGTATTAATTACCAATAATTAGTATTAATTACCAATAATTAGTATTAATTACCAATAATTAGTATTAATTACCAATAATTAGTATTAATTACCAATAATTAGTATTAATTACCAATAATTAGTATTAATTACCAATAATTAGTATTAATTACCAATAATTAGTATTAATTACCAATAATTAGTATTAATTACCAATAATTAGGAATAATTAGTAATAATTAGGAATAATTAGTATTAATTACCAATAATTAGTATTAATTACCAATAATTAGTATTAATTACCAATAATTAGTATTAATTACCAATAATTAGTATTAATTACCAATAATTAGTATTAATTACCAATAATTAGTATTAATTACCAATAATTAGTATTAATTACCAATAATTAGTATTAATTACCAATAATTAGTTTTAATTACCAATAATTAGTTTTAATTACCAATAATTAGTATTAATTAGGAATAATTGCCAATAATTACCAATAATTGCCAATAATTACCAATAATTGCCAATAATTACCAATAATTGCCAATAATTACCAATAATTAGGAATAATTACCAATAATTAAAAATAATTACCAATAATTAGGAATAATTAGGAATAATTACCAATAATTAGCAATAATTACCAATAATTAGCAATAATTACCAATAATTAGCAATAATTACGAATAATTAGCAATAATTAGTAATAATTAGCAATAATTAGTAATAATTAGCAATAATTAGTAATAATTAGCAATAATTAGTAATAATTAGAAATAATTAACAATAATTAGAAATAATTAACAATAATTAGAAATAATTAACAATAATTAGTAATAATTAGTAATAATTAGTAATAATTAGTAATAATTAGTAATAATTAGTAATAATTAGTAATAATTAGTAATAATTAGTAATAATTAACAATAATTAGTAATAAGTAGGATTAATTAGGAATAAGTAGGATTAATTAGGAATAAGTAGGATTAATTAGGAATAAGTAGGATTAATTAGGAATAAGTAGGATTAATTAGGAATAATTAGCATTAATTAGGAATAATTAGCATTAATTAGGAATAATTATTATTAATTACCAATAATTAGTATTAATTACCAATAATTAGTATTAATTGCCAATAATTAGTATTAATTGCCAATAATTAGTATTAATTGCCAATAATTAGTATTAATTGCCAATAATTAGTAATAATTACCAATAATTAGTAATAATTACCAATAATTAGTAATAATTACCAATAATTAGTAATAATTACCAATAATTAGTAATAATTACCAATAATTAGTAATAATTAGGAATAATAATCAATAATTAACAATAATTAGGAATAATTAACAATAATTAGTAATAATTAGGAATAATTAGTAATAATTAGTATTAATTAGGAATAATTAGTAATAATTACCAATAATTAGTAATAATTAGCAATAATTAGTAATAATTAGAAATAATTAGCAATAATTAGCAATAATTAGTAATAATTAGCAATAATTAGTATTAATTACCAGTAATTAGTAATAATTAGGAATAATTAGTAATAATTAGGAATAATTAGGAATAATTAGTATTAATTAGGAATAATTAGTATTAATTAGGAATAATTAGTAATATTTACCAATAATTAGTAATAATGATTATTAATTACCAATAATTAGTATTAATTACCAATAATCACCAATAATTACCAATAATCACCAATAATTACCAAAAATCACCAATAATTACCAATAATCACCAATAATTACCAATAATCACCAATAATTACAAATAATCACCAATAATTACCAATAATCACCAATAATTACCAATAATCACCAATAATTACCAATAATCACCAATAATTACCAATAATCACCAATAATTACCAATAATCACCAATAATTACCAATAATCACCAATAATTAGGAATAACTACCAATAATTTGGAATAACTACCAATAATTTGGAATAACTACCAATAATTTGGAATAATTACCAATAATTTGGAATAATTACCAATAATTTGAAATACTTACCTATAATTTGGAATAATTACCTTATTACATTATTTGTATATTTTATTATTAATATTAAAATAATATAATTTTCTATATTATATGCAATTCTCTTTTCTTCTGTGTTTCTTCTGTCTCCACATGTAATATTGGCATTCTTTTTCGAAATTATCAACCTACTCGCCAATGGAGAGGTGAAAGTGAATGCCAATATTACATGTGGAGACAGAATGTGAAACACACAGATGAAAGGAGAATTGTATATAATATATAAAATTATATTATTTTAATATTAATAATAAAATATACTAATAATGTAATGATGTTATTATTATATAAATAATATTTATGAAAAAAATTATATTAGTATTATTAAAAAAATAAAAAATCAATATAATATTAAAATTATCAATATTTGTAACAGGTTTTGCTTTATTCTTAATATATTCAATCCTTGCTTGTGTTTTTTCTAACAAATTATTCAAAACCAGTAATGCTTTTATATTTTATAGAAAAATATGGAACAACGGGGTCGTCAACAGTCATTATTAGATGACCGCATATGGATAAATCAACGTAGAAATCCAAATGGTTCTGGTTTAAATCCAGTATATATAGAGGGTGTGGAGAGTTTTTTATCATTTGCGGCATCAAATCCAGAATTTGTTTCAGAAGGAAAGATAAAATGCCCTTGTAGAAAATGTGCATTGAGAACGTTTGACACATTTGACAAAGTGGGGGAACATCTCTTGCGTTTTGGTTTTCAAGCAGATTATATTTTTTGGTATCAACACGGTGAACGCAGTTCCAGAGCAGGTGATACCAACTTGATTCCGGATCCATCCCAGTTTCAAGATTTAGTACATGATGTTGCAGGTTCATCTATTCAACATACAGAAACTCCGGCTGATATAGCTTCAAATCCTGAGTTGGGACCGTCTGAATTTTATGAGTTGTTGAAGTCTGCTGAGGATGCATTATATCCTGGCTGCAAGATGAGCAAATTAGAAGCAGTTGCAAAATTTATGGCTATCAAATCAGATAACGGAATGTCAAACACCTGTTTTGACCAGATATTTTCTTTGCTGAAAACACTGTTACCCGAAGGAAATGTTTTACCTGCAAATTACTATGAAAGTAAGAGGTTGGTTCGAAATTTGGGACTTACTTGTCAGAAGATTCATGCATGTTCAAATGACTGCATTTTATATTCAGGGGAAAATGAGTCGTTGGATAGTTGTCCCACATGTGGGCAACTGAGATATAAAGAAGGACAACACGGGAAGTCTGGTTTGATTCCTGTAAAACAGTTGAGATATTTTCCGCTTACATCCAGACTTCAGCGTTTATTCATGTCTAAGAATACAGCGACAATGATGTCATGGCATAAAGAGAATAGTTCAACCGATAAAAGCTTGAATCATCCAGCCGATGGTGATTCATGGAAACATTTTGATAGAGTGCATCCATCCTTTGCTTTAGAAGCTAGAAATGTTCGACTGGGCCTTTCCACTGATGGTTTCTGTCCGTTTGGATCTTATGGTAGTCAATATTCATGTTGGCCTATTTTTTTAACTCCGTACAATTTACCTCTATGGATGTTGATGAAGGAGCCATATATCTTTTTGACTTTACTAATTCCAGGACATCCGAAGAAAAATATTGATATTTATTTGAAGCCATTGATTGATGAATTAAATTTACTGTGGAGTACTGGTGTCAGTACATATGATGTTGCAACGAAACAGAATTTCATACTGAGAGCAGCATTGATGTGGACAATAAGTGACTTCCCGGCTTATGGGATGTTATCTGGCTGGAGTACACATGGTCAGAAATCATGTCCTTACTGTATGGGAGAGAACAAAGCATTTATGCTCATTCATGGAAAGAAACCTTGTTATTTTGACTGTCATCGCAGATTTCTTCCAGCTAATCATCCTTTTCGCAGAAACAGATCTCATTTCAGAAAAGGAACAGCTGAAAGGGATGTACCTCCAAAAATGCTATCAGGTTCAGAGTTAAAATCGGTTGTATTTTCATTACCTCCCATCACTTTTGGTCCCACAATAAACCAACAGAAAATTTCTGGTTTTGGGAAAGAACACAATTGGATTAAACGTAGCATATTTTGGGATTTGCCATATTGGTCTGATTTGTTGGTCCGACACATGTTAGATGTCATGCATATTGAGAAGAACTGTTTTGATAATTTGTTTCATACAGTTTTGGATACGCCAGGAAAGAGCAAAGACAATGTAAATGCACGTTTAGATCTTGCCCAAATTTGCAGGCGTCCAGAATTGGAACTATTTGAGAATGTCAGAACAGAAAGGTTACTAAAACCAAAAGCAGCTTATACACTGTCTAAAGAAAACCGTTTATTATTTTGTCAGTGGATTGCAGATTTGAGACTTCCAGATGGTTGTGCTTCCAATTTGGGTAGATGTGTAAAGAATGGTCATATTACTGGATTAAAAAGTCATGATTGTCATGTTATAATGGAGAGACTTCTACCCATTGGATTAAGAGGTCTGTTGAATTCTGTGATTTGGGATTCCATAACAGACATGTCTCATTTTTTTCGGGAAATTTGTGCGGCTACGGCAGATTATGATGCTCTAGGCAAACTTGAAAAAGATGTTGTTGTAATTATATGTAAACTGGAAAAAATATTTCCGCCATCTTTCTTCGACTCAATGGAACATTTGATGTTACATTTTCCATATGAAGCCAAATGTGGAGGTCCGGTACAGTTTCGATGGATGTACCCATTTGAGAGATGCATGAAAAATTGAAAAGAAAAGTACGCAACAAAGCATCTGTTGAAGGATCTATTGCAGAAGCTTATTTGCAAGAGGAAATATCTTTTTTCTGCTCCCATTATTTTGAATCTGAGTATCCTTCAAAACACAACCGAATGGGACGGAATGAGAGAAATATTTATGAAATCGACAATCAATTATCTGTTTTCAACCAGTCAGAGCTTGGTTTTGGTGGAGTTTCTGAACGCTGGCTTTCAGATGATGAACATCATACAGCTCATACGTATGTTCTGCTCAACTGTGAAGAGATGACATCAGTTGTACTGTAAGTGTTTATATCACTTATTCTATCATTTATGTTACAGTAAATAACTTTGGTTTTTATAGGTTGTATGATAATCATATCAAGAAACAAATTCCACAAATTACAGCAGCTGCTCTCGAAGAACGTCGACTGAAAAATTTCTCTCAGTGGTTTCAAAAACTGGTAACATAAATTCATTATCTTTTAGCAACTCATTCAATGTATAGTTTACTATATTGATAATTATTTCACAAATTTTCAGGTGTCTTGACATGCTGATAAAATTGACAAACGGCTGTGTGTATTGAGTAACCCACCTTCCAAACTTGTTAAAACTTATAATGCATATGTGGTGAATGGATTTCGATTCCACACACATGCATATGGGGAATCAAAAAAAACAATGAACAGTGGAGTTAGCTTGAGAGGATCTCATCATCGAGAAAATGAAGTTGACTTTTATGGCATACTTGATGAAATCATTGAACTCTGTTATCTTGGACAACATTACATAACCATGTTCAAATGTCGTTGGTTGGATACAGAGAGAGCCGTGCGTGTTCATCCGACTCATGGAATCATCGATATTAAATGTAAAAGTGTTCTCGCAGTAAATGAACCATTCTTATTGGCTCAACAGGCATATCAAGTTTATTATGCAAAGTACTGTGCAACATCAAGAGACTTGACTGATTGGTGGAGTGTAATAAAAATCAAAATTCGAGACAATCAGTTTAGTCAAAGTGAATGTGCTTTCACTAATGTGCAAAGAATTGAAGTTTTTCAAGAGAGTACTCAAAATCAATCTTTTTTACAAAGAGACATGAGTATCGATGACGACACCCCACATTTAAGAGTCGGTGATGACGATGATGTTAATGATGTCACACATGAATTTGAAATGGTAAGAGATGAAGCAACTGCAACTCGAATGGATATCGATGATGTTGAGGAGGAATATGAAGATGACATTGACATATATGAAGATGATGATGAAGATGAACACTAATAGAATTCCATGGTATTTATATACAATCATAATATGTATATATGTATATATAATAGTAATTATCAATTATTTGCTAACATTAACATTTTCTGTTTCAGATGGACGAGGCCACATTTCGTGAGTTGGCGGATGCTGACCTGCCTTTCGATGCGGATGAGTTGCTGGCAGATGACCCTCAGCCTGCAGGCGCTCCAGGGAGTACGCGGAGGGGGCGCGGTCTTGCACGATTGATGATTCCTGACCCCATCCCCGAGCGACGTCCACGTCTTGGGTTTGATCCGCGCACCCGGAGGTGTGATAACCTGTGTGATAACCCGTGGATTTGACTAAGATTTCATTAATCTATTCACATAATAAATGTTTATTATTTTTTTCAGTTTTCCGCATGTAGCAGTCGGACAGGGCAGCGCTATTTTGCGCAACTATTTCTCTCAGCCGTGGACCACATGGGAGCAGATTCCCATTGATGTGCAGCAGGCCATGTTCGACCATTGGCTGGTACGTACGTAAATAAATAATTTTTATTTTGAAAATTATTTCATTTCTAACTTGATATTTTGATTTTTTTGTAGGGTTTATGGTATCCGATCGAGGATACCATGTGTGACGCCATCCACGAGGCATGGGAGGTGGCCATGCGTGATTGCCTTCGTCAGTTTTTGCACAATTTAAGAAAAGCTGCGATGAAGAAAGCAGGAGTGTCAGATTTTGAGGAGTCATGTAGAGCACACCGACCAGAGTATATTTCATCCCATGTATGGGATGGATTATGTGCGCACTGGTTGAGTGGTGCCTTTCAGAGGAGATCATCGCTGGGGAGGCAGAATCGGGGGAGACAGGAGGTGACTCATCGAGCTGGGAGTCGTTCTTTCAGTACTCATAGACAGCATCTGGTACGTACATTATTTATAAATATTTTATATAACTATAAATATTAACAGTTTATTTTTTATTCTTATAAGCTGTCGAGCACCCCGATATTACAGAGTACGACGTATATCGGAGGATGTATAGTGATCCTGCTACTGGGGAGCTCAGAGGTGATCGTCAGCATCACATCGTGGTCAGTATAATTTGTTTTCAAGTTTAAAAATTAACTGCATATAATATATTCACAATTTTAATTTTAAATTGCAACTATAGGAGTCATATGAGGCCGCAGCATCACAGACCCGGCCTGAGAGTCAGGCCGAGTCATCAGATCAGACCACTGCCCGTCAGTTTGATGAGGCGGCATGGATGCAGGCCACCCAGTATGCCTTCGAGAAGGGCCGGGTAGTTGGTATCGGCTCTCGACTGACTCCCGGAGATTATTATGGCAGTGCTGCGATGTCGGCGTCCAGCTCGAGAGGAGCTCGTGCATCTTTTTCTACACAGTATGAGGATCAGTTGTGATCTCAGACTGCACAGATAGAGAGTCTCCGACAGGAGCAGGAGCAGATGCGTCAGCAGCATGAGGAGGAGCGTCGACGCCAGCAGCAGCTGTACGAGGAGCAGACGAGTCGGTGGCAGCAGCAGCATCAGGAGCAGATGGAGTACATGCGCCGACTCACTCATGCTTTAGGGGTGGAGTTTCCTCCACCACCATCTGCAGATCCCCCACCTCCCCCCCCTCCTTCAGATTAGATTTTGTATTTCAGTTATAAAATTTGAGAAATCAAATTTTTTTTTTTCTATTCGTAGTTTCTGTCTCATTATAAAATATTAATAATATTATATTTTTAAATAACAATATTAATATGAATAATAATATTATTTATATTTTATAATATTAAATTTTATATATATATTAAAATTTTATAATATTATAATTTAATTATTTTTTTTGTAATACTTGAATTATTTTAATATTTGAATGTAAAATAATTCTATTATTTTTATATTAATTAAAATAACTTATTAATATTTTTGTATTTATGAATTATAATTGTAATATTATTAATTAATAATATTATATTTTTAAATAACAATATTAATATGAATAATAATATTATTTATATTTTATAATATTAAATTTTATATATATATTAAAATTTTATAAAATTATAATTTAATTATTTTTTTTGTAATACTTGAATTATTTTAATATTTGAATGTAAAATAATTCTATTATTTTTATATTAATTAAAATAACTTATTAATATTTTTTTATTTATGAAGTATAATTGTAATATTATTATATTAATGAAATCATTTATTAATATTCTATTATTTTTTATTTTTGAATTATAATTCTACTATTATTATAGTAATTAAAATAATTTATTATTTTCATTTGTAAATTATAATTCTATTATTATATTCATTAAAATAATTTATTAAAAATTTATTTTTTTTATTTTTTTTATAGTATTTGCGACGGGATACTATACCCGTCGCAAATACTAGTATTATTAATAGTTTTTTATTTTTTTAAAAAATATTATTTGCGACGGGTCCCGTCGCAAATACTATCAATATTATTTGCGATGGGATGCGATGCCCGTCGCAAATACTAGTATTATTAATATTTTTTTATTTTTTTAAAAACGTTTTTGCGACGGGTCCCGTCGCAAATAGTATTTGCGACGGTACCGTCGCAAAAGGTATTTGCGACGGGACCCGTCGCAAAAACTATTTTAAAAGTTTTTTACAAAAATACGGAATACTATTTGCGACGGGGAGAATGCCCGTCGCAAAAAAACGCTATAGCGACGGGCCCGTCGCAAATAAGTGTAGTTGCGACGGCGTTTTCAGCAACGGGCTATTTGCGACGGGGTCCCGTCGCAAAAAGCCATTTGCGACGGGATCCCGTCGCAAATAGCCCGTCGCAAATACCTGTTTTTCTAGTAGTGTATGAAACCTCAGGCCTAACATAGGTTATACATGGTTATTAATAATATAATTAGTTGTGGTTTATAATAACTTGGTGAATTTACTAAGCTTATCCACCAAGAATGTAAAACTAGGTGTGTAGTAAAGCCCATTTTCATGCTTCAGGTAATGACCAAGTCAATACCGACAAAAATATTTTAGATTTGTTACCCCTAGGTAAATATTTTATAGAACCATGTCCAATTTTAGTATCCAGACATGGATTTAATGAGTTTAAAACCACTCGCTCTACTATTTACCAAGATTCTAGTTTATTTTCCTATATATAGACTTATACTTGTGGTTCTTAGTAAATTTTTCTAATCCTAGTTTCTAAAGGTTTATCTAACATTGAGTCTGATACCAACTATAGAATCCCAAATTTCTCATATATAAATATAAAATATTAGTAGATAGATAGTCATTTCATGACATAATGATCCATAATATAATTACATAGTGCCTTTGGAAACATCTATATATAAAAAACTATTCCATATGTGTGATGCATCATCACCCACTAAGCTCTTCATATCTATCACCATTCTTAGACATATCGTATGTAATACCTTTCTTCATATCCTAGTAAAATTAAACATAATAAAGGTTTTTCTTATATGCTTTTTAATGGTAAACAGGGAATACATAAGTATAATATGATCATATGGGTATGAGAACTTGAGAATAACATTTGAAAACCAGACTATGCATATCATAAATTATAAACATGAGTCATGGAATAAATATTTGTAGTTCATAGGACATGAATTATAATCAAATCAAATTATAATTTCCATAAGAGCATAACATTTGAAAAACACATAGATTCGAGGTGTACACATAAGCGTATTAAAAAATATTTCAAGGATATCCACAAAAACATTCATAAAATATGAGTCTTGGTATAAAATATTTTGTGCTTACTTTTATATTGGAATAATCTTTTGTTTACCCTCCTTTAGGCTTTGGATAACCTCATGTGTACCCTCTTTCATGCTTTGGATTACTTCCTTTATACCAAATTTTGGGCTTGGGATAAACTCTCATATACCATTTGAGCTCATATAACATTAATCATTACCCAATGAATGGGAGGGAGATATAGGTCAAACCCATCACATAATACATGCATTTTTGTTCCATAATATCAAAAAAACATTCATAATTTCAATACAAATGAAATGAATTGGGTTTCATAAATAGTTAATCACATCATAACCCATAAAAAGTAAATGTGGCTCATAATTGTATCATAAATTCATAATAGCATATCCTCTTTAAAAGTAACTGGTGTCGTAATCGTATATTCATCTTAAATATAAACTATTTAGGTAAAGAAAATATATTGTATTATTAGATCATATCACTAGTAAATATTAACTAACATCAATGTATATCATCTTAGGTAAAAAATTATTTTGAATGAAAAATCACTTGGATCAATTTTTGAGGAAAATAACATTAATCTTAAAATTACATTTCAAAAGCTATAAATTTATAAAATATTGGGGAAGTATTTTTATTTTAAAATAACCTTAAACATGTATAATGTAATATTTAAAAATAAATTAAAACATTTCATTTAGAAAATAACCTATCATTAAAAATAAATTTTTAAAACTAAAATAGAAAAAAAAATACTTTTAAAATCATTTTCATTGAAAATAAACTACGAAACTTATATAAGAATCTTTAATAAATTGAGTGTTCATGGTAGTGGGAAATTAATTGTAAATTATTACAAATATTCCTTTTATATTTTTGGTAAAATCCAAACAAGCATTATTTTGAAAATGGAAAGAAGGTTATTTTTAAGAAATATTTCAAAAAAGTATAATAAGGGAAAACATGACTTTAAAAAATCCCAGAGTAAGATTAAAGAATTTTTAAAACTTTTTTAGAAAATATGTATTTATAAGAAAAAAGGGGTTTGGGCTGAAGAAAGAAATAAAGTCAATTTTATTTAAAAACATTCCTTTGAAATCATGCCTACATAATGAGAATAAAATAAATGTAAAACATGTACTCTTAAAAATAATTATAGGATAATAAAATTAATGAGTTTCTAAAAATATGTATCATAATATTTCATCATTTAATGCATAATCATAAAAAATCTCAGCAAAAATAGAGATTGTAACATCAGACCATTACCACTTTTTTATCTTTGGAATCATTGGCCTCATTAATAAATAACACATAATGAAAATTTGAATATAATTAATAGATATATATTCATGAAAAAAAATTTAAATTTGGGAGTTTATACCCATATTATAAGAAGATAGGTGCATAACATAACTTATGCCCCAAAAAGGAAATTTGAGGAAAAATCACTTAATTCTTGAGTAACTTTTGAATCGTAAACCTCGTGAAAGAGAGACCATAATATGGATATGTAAATCCCAATAATATTAAATTTAAGAATAATAAAATTAATTGAAGGGTTTTATATGTTGAGTCAATAATTTTTCCTTATGTCTTTTCTATTTCATCATGTTTTTAAAATCACAAACACTCTATCTTAAGGAAATTTTCTTTTCCCCTATGTTTTATCCTAATTAGAAAAATTTTCCTTCCCAAAGGGAAATTTATCTTTAACATGCATTCATTATTCATATCATAATTTCTCTAAACCTAACTCATTTTATTTATAAGTATAAAATATGGTTTCATATCTAAAACCTCAGAATTTTATAAATACTTAGATATAGAGTATTCTATTTTCAGGATCTGAATTCAGGTTCCAAATTCTCTAAATTTAGACTCCGAACATTTTGAGTTCAGACTCTGAATTCTATGAATTCAGACTCCGAGCTATCTGAGTTTAGACTCCAAATTCTCTAAATTTAGACTCTAAACTTTCTGAGTTTAGACTCTAAATTCTCTGAATTCATACTCTAAAATTTCTGAGTTCAAACTCCAAATTCTATGAATTCAGACTCCGAACATTCTGAGATCAGACTCTGAATTCAATGAATTCAAACTCCAAATTCTTATGAATTTATACTCCTAATTTCCTTGAAATTCATACTCTATAATTCTATAGAATTCAGGTTCTGAATTATTTTGAAGATAGAATCTAAATATTCATGTACTATAGACACCAAATGGTTTTTTATTAGACTCTGAAATTTTTTCCCTTAGACTCCAAAAGATGAATTTAGTTAAGCAACCATATTTTACTTACTCTTGTTTGAATTATAAAATGATTTCATGCATTCTGTTTTTAACCAACCATTTTTTGAGTGACACGTATACAGGTCCCTCCAAAATTCAAGGAAAAATATGACTGTTGGAGGAGGGAGTCGACCGTTGAAGATATGCCTATAAATAAGATCTCATTTGAACAAGCACAAATATTTTTATCAATCTACATATTACATACTGATGAAGTTATTTATAGAGAGAGAGAGACATTATTACTTTGTGTGTACTGAAAAACATGTTCAGAATTGCTTTGTGTGACTCTGAGTGTTTCTGAGTACATTCAAGGGCTTCTGGTGATAAGAAGAAAAAGGTGCTGACTACCTTGAAGTTCGAGGGCTTGTGGGGATAACAAGACAAACTCTGATAATCGTATCGTGGGCTTACCCCGGTGTAGGTAAGACATAATTTCTTAAATGTATAAATTAAGGGACCTTTATCCAAGGTTGTTGGATACCCTACTCTTTGGGTTAATAGATTTACTAATTGTTACTTGTATTGTTTCAGGTTTTCCACTGCATTTTGATTGTTAAGAAAATTATAACTAACTTATGATTTATATACGTGTACTCTAATTAGTATGATTATATACGCTTTAAGTTAGAATCTTATCTCTGTAAACTTTTCTCAAGTTTCATTTCCGGAACTACATTTCAAGAATCAAGCAAGTTTCTAGAACTAAGAGGTCTTGTGAATTTACATTGTTTAACTTTGTTAAACATTACCATCTTTAAAAGTTCCAAAATAATTTTTTTAAAGTATAAAATTCACCCCCTATTGTATATTGAGCATCTAAATTCAACATTTTGATCCTATAATTCATATCATAGGAGGTATCTAAAATACTTATATTCACATATAAGTTTTCTTGCCCAAGGTTTTCATTATTCTATATTTCCATTTCTTAGGATATTTTTTTCCTTGTTTAAAATATTTTATTACTAACAAGTTTTTGTGGAAAAATATTTTTATTGAGATGGTAGGAATTAATGTTGGTTCAATTGACAATATTAATCCTACTAGACCACCAATTTTATATGGGAATGATTATGAAAATTGGAGAGCTCGTATGAATAATTTTTTTATTAACGTTGAAGTGGACAACTTTTTTATGCAGACTAGAGATTACAAGATTCCTAATAAAGAATTTAAAACTTTTACTAATCAAGAGAATTCATAATATCAACTAAAATACAAGGTATTCAATACATTGTTGTGTTCTATGACCAGGAATATATATAGCCAGATTTATTCTAGTGAAGCTGCAAATTGTATTTGGAAGAAGATTGAAGTAACTCATTTTCGAACTTCCAAAGCTATTGAAACTTGAAGAGCTATTCTTAGAGTTGAGTACCATGGTATTTTCTTTCCTTATGGAGAACCTATATATAAGGTACAATAGAGATTTATGACTATTTTCAATAGCTTACAATCCATGGGTGAAAAAGGTTTGGATTATAAGGCACTTGTAGACAAGATTATAGACATTATGCTTAATGAGTGGGAATCCAAGAGAACAACTATTGATGAGAATAGGAAGATCTCACAGATTACACTTGATTAGATTTTTGGAAATCTTCTTCAACATGAAACTATAATGAAGAGAGATTCTGAAAATGTTAAGAAAAATAATGGAAATGGAAGTGTTGCTTTTACAACTACTTCAAATCATATGAAAGCCAAGACTCCTGAGAGAGTTACAAGATCTAAATCTACGAAGGTCATTGTTTTATCTGAATTAAGTGAAAGTGAATATTATAAGAATGAAATAGCTAATCTTCCTCAAAGGATGAACAAGATAGTTGGGAAGAAATACTTTTGGTATAGATACAAGAAGAAAGAAAAAAAGGATAATAAAGACTTTGAAGTCACTTGTTATGGATGCAAAAGAGATGGGAAAATAAGGTCATATTGTCCTATGCTTAAGAGAAAAGATAGAATGGAAAATCATTATAATAGGTATATAAATAATTAGTATAAAGCTAAAGATAAGAATGTTTTTAAAGCTAATGACACCTGGAGTTCCAGTGGTGGAGACTCTTCTGATGAATCCTCAGATTACGAATCTTCTGGACAGAAGAATTTTGGTTTACTTGCCATGTTACCTATTGAAAATCAGTGTGTAATGGATAAGGTATACAATGTTGAATCCATAACCAATGTATCAATGAATTCTAATTATAGTGATAGTAAATATTATGAATCCTCAAATGAAGAATCTTTTTCTAATGAAGATAATACTTTACCTACTTATGAATAAGTGTCTAGGTTTTCTGTGCTCCTTGAGAATGAAAAATCTAAAGTCAAGAAAAATCTTGAAAAGGAAAATTCTAGGATTTCTATTATTATTAAGGAAATATCATATATTTCTAAATATCTTGATAATAAAACCCTTGATATCGAATGAATTTCAAAAACGCTTGATGAAGTTAATTTTGAGAAGGATAAACTTTATAAGAATCTAGAAAAAGTAATTTCTAAGAAAATTGTTTTTGAGCCAAACTCTAGTGATAAAAATGATGTTTTTCAGGATAAGAACTTAGTTATTAGACTAAAGTTAGAAATATTTTCCTTGAGGAAGTGTTTTTCAAACATTACCATAGGGAAAGAAAACATTGATAAGATGTATTCCCAAATTCTACCTCTAGGGAATATTTCTGGTTTTGGTTATACTAGCTCAAAACTGATTTTTAAAAACAATTATTTTTTCCTCAAAGTGCCCCTTTCTGCACTAAATGTCATTGTGGTGGGAATTGGGAAAAATCCATTAAACAAAACTCAGTCTTTAGGTTTTCCTAAAACTTATTTTTTAAAGAAAATGTGGATTCTTAAAAATTTTCTTTCTGAAGTTTTCGGATCCAAGAAATTTTGGGTTCCAAAATTCTAACACTCTTATTTTAAATAAAATAAAAATAGTACTAATATAAATACATTCTATATAGATAGTGGATGTTCCTGGAATATGATTGGTAACAAAAAATTCTTTGAAAATATTATCAAGATGAAAGAAGGAAAAGTAACTTTCGAGATGATGATAAGGGAGAAATTATTAGCATAGGTAACATTGTTCTTCTTGGAAAATCATTGATTTCAAATATTTTGTTTGTTAAGGGTCTTAATCACTACCTCATTATCATAAGTCAATTATTTGGTGAAGGTTACCCTGTGAATTTTAGTAATAACAATTTCTTAGTACACAATTCCAAGGAAGAGTTTATTCTTTCTACCCATAGGTAAGAAAATGTTTACACATTAAACTTAGAAGACCTTAGAAGCCAATATATACCATGACTTAGTGTAATGGAAGATCATTATTGCTTGTGTCATACAAGGTTAGGACACTGTAATCTTAGGAACCTGTGCAAACTCTCTAAGAAAAGACTAGTTAAAGATCTACTAGAGCATAGATTTGATTCTTCAAAAGTTTCTTATCCTTGTAAATATGTTAAGAAACATAAATAAATTTTTAAATTAGTTTGTGAAGTCTCAACTACTGATGCATTATAGTTAGTGCATATGGATCTTTTTGGCCCAACACAAACTGGAAGCATTGGAGGAAAATATTATGTATTTGTCTTAGTTTATGGTTACACTAGATTTACGTGGGTCTATTTTCTAATAAAGAAATCTAATTCTTTTTCTTATTTAAAAAGTTGTAGAGCCCATGTTAAAAATGAGAAAAACCATACTTTGATAACTATTCATAGTGATCATGGAGGTAAATTTTAAAATTCTGATTTTGAAACCTTTTGTAGTAGAAAAAACATTAATCATAACTTCTTAGCACCCAAAACACCTATACAAAATGGTGATGTTGAAAGAAGAAATATAATTATTCAAGAGATAACAAGAACCATGTTGAGTGAATATTCGGTAGCCAAACATTTTTGGACTGAATCTGTATGTACTGTCTCTTATACTATAAATCGTGTTTTGATTAGACCTTTTCTGAATAAAACTCCTTCTGAATTATGGAAAGGTAGAAAACTTAGACTTTCCTACATTAATTCTTTTGGTTGTTAGGTATTAATTAAGAATAGTAAAGATAATCTAAAAAAATTCACACAAATATCTAATGAAGTAATTTTCTTAGGCTACTCCACAACTTCTGAGGCTTATAGAGTTTTCAATAAAAATACCACTACTATTGAAGAAACAGTACATGTCAAATTTGATGAAACAAATCCTTTTGTATTTAAACAACCTCAACCTACATCCTAGGATATGTTTTCTAAAGCCGATTATCAACCCTTGTTAGAAGATACTTTTGATAATGAAAATGTTCAAGAAGGTATTTTTGAAGCATTTACCCTAAAATATTTCCTACCCTATATTGATGAACAGTTTTTACAAAACCCAAATCAGATGTTTCATAAGAATCATCCATGTGATAGTATCATTGGTGATGTAATCAACCTATAAGGTCTAGAAGTTCTTTTAGAAATGAAGTAGAAAATCTAGCATTCCTTTCCCAATTATAACTAAAAATAACTGATGAAGATTTAGGTGATGATGATTGGATAAAAGCTATGCAGGATGAGCTAAATGATTTAGAAAAGAATAAAGTCTGGACATTAGTTTAAAGACCTGAGGAAACTTCTGTTATTAGAGTAAAATGGGTCTTCATAAATAAATGTCATTAAAATAGAATCATAGTATGAAATAAAGATATATTATTTACTAAATTCTATAATCAACAAGAAGGAATAGACTATGAAGAAACCTATGCTCCAGTAGCTAGACTTGAATCTATTTGTATTCTAATTGCCTTTGCAGCATTCTTCAATTTCAAACTTTTCCAAATGGATGTTAAATGTTCTATCCTTAATTGGTTTTTTCAAGATGAATTTTTTTGTCGAAAAATTTCTTTTTTGTAGATATAAAACATCCAAAACATGTTTACAAACATACCAAAGCTTTGTATGGACTTAAGAAATCCCCTAGTTCTTGGTATGATATACTTACGAGATTTTTTATTCAAAATAATTATGTTAAGGGAAATATTGATCCAACCCTTTTTATAAAAAAAGATAAGAAAAATGTTTTTATTGTTCAAATTTATGTTGATGACATTATATTTTGTTAATCTCAACAATCTTTAACTAATTCCTTTGTGGATCTAATGAAATCTGATTTTAAAATGAGTATGATGGGTGAGTTAAAATTTTTCCTAGCTTTTCAAATTTCTCAAAAACCAAAAAATATCTATATATCCCAACATAAGTATATTAAATATCTTCTTAAAAAGTATGGATATGACAATACTAAGAGTATAAGTACTCCCATTGGTACCTCAAATTCACTTGATCTAGATGAAGCTGGGAAACCAGTAGATCAAACATCTTTTAGAGGTATAATAGGAAGTCTAATTTACATGAAATCTAGTCGTTGAGACTTAATGATTTTATTATGATTATGTGAAATATATCAATCCGATCTTAAGTAATCTCATTTATAGGTAGTGAAAATGATTTTTCGCTACTTAAAGGGAACCACAGATCTTGGACTCTTTTATACTTCTGGAAATGATTTCGTTTGAAAATGTTTTTCGGAGGATGACTTTAGTGGATGTAGAATGGATAGTAAAAGTACATCTGGAACTTGTCATTTATTTGGAGATTTATTAGTTTCTTGTTCATGAAAAAAGAAACACTCAGTAGCAATTTCCACTATTGAATCTGAATATGTAGTAGCAGGAAGTTTTTGTTCTCAACTATTGTAGATGCAACACACACTCACAGACTATGGTATGAGTTTTACCAAAACACATCTTTTGTGTGATAATACAAGTGTCATTTCCTTAAGTAAAAATCCTACGCATCACTCTAGTGAAAAAAAACATAGATATTAGGAATCACTTTCTTAGTGATCACACACAAAAATGAGATATCATTCTTCAATTTACCGAAACACAAGATCAACTAACTGATATTTTCAAAAAATCTTAACAATATGATATATTTAAATACATTAAATAGAAGTTAGGAATGATAACTGTAAGGTAATATTTCGTGTTAACTTCCTGTTGAAACGAATATCTTTACAGTAAGGGACTTTTTTTCATAGGTGGAGTACATTTTTTTGTTAGATTATAAAATATTTTCATAGTCTAAATTTTTTTCTTAGTCTAAATTTTTCGTACATAAAATTTTCGTAATAAATATTTTCATACATAAATTTTCGTAATGAAGATTTTCATACTTAAATTTTTTGTAAGGAAAACTTTCGTACTAAAAATTTTCGTAATAGAGTTTTTCCTATTTAAAATTTTTTGGAATCTAAAGTTCTTCAAGAAGAATTTTCCTTATTATGAATAATCTTCCTAGAAATCCAAAAGGTATGTTTCCTTTTTTTAATTTTTGTAATCATATTTTACTTGTTGATATTTTCTGTTGGGTTAAAAATTTTTGGATTCACTTTTCCTTCAATCTGAATTTTTTTCCTAAAAAACTCAAAAGATCGAAATCTATCAAATTTCCTTCTCTATATATTATCTCAACTGTCAGATCTTCTCAAGTTGGTTTCAACTGTTGGATCAATCAGGGAAGCTGAACTATCTTGATTTCATATATAAAGGACCCCCCGATGTTTTTCCCACATCGATCTCAAAGCTCTTGCATGCTGAAGCTCTGCCCTTCCTAAAACAGCTCGTTTCGAACTTCTCAGATTTTCCTTACTTTCGAATTTCTGCCAAAGTCTCTTTTCAGAATGAAATTTCAACTGTCAAGCAAATCATTGAATGGAGGATATATAGAGAAAGATTTTTTGATCCAAAGTTTTATGCCAAATATGACTCTATCGTTTTCAAGAATATCAAACTCAATGGCTGGGGGAGTGTATGTATTTCAAAACCAAATGCTAAAGATTTGATATATCCAGAGTTGTTAGTATAGTTTTATGAGTTAGTAACTTTCTTTAAGGAAGAAGACCAGAGTAAGTTTTCTTTCAAGTGTTATGGAAAGACATATTCACTTTCTTTCACCAAGGATACAATCTTGGTTGGTATTCCTTATAAAAGGGAAGATGAGCTCTGTACTCACAAGCTACCTGAAGTTCAAGGAAGTTTTGATAAGGTGAAGTCCATGGCTTTCCTTGGTATTTCATAAGTAGAGACTCCAAATATTCTTCACATGTCCACAAACTTTCGAATTAAAGAACTGTGGGTTCAAGGATTCGTTATTCTGAGAAAATGTGATAAGAATACTATAAAGAAGAGTGACATCTATATTTTGGATTTCTTGGTGAATCTAAGGAAGATAAATATGGTTAAGTACAATCTGATTACAATTGAAAATATTAATAATGGGAATTTGAAATCTCATATTATTATGTATCCAACCATTTTGTCAAAGATGATTATTCTGTGTTTAGAATCCTTCAAAATTACATGTAGTTCAAAGTTGAGTAATTGAAAAGTCATGTTGTTGAGAGATGATACTTTGAGAAGGATGAAACTTGGTTTTTCCAAATAATCCGAAGAATTCTATTATTTTTAGAAAGATGGATTTGAAACATTTTCAATGAAATAAGAGGGGGATAAAACCTATAAAATGGTTGGAAGGAAGAGGAAGGTGAAGGAAGTGGAAGAGAAGGAAAAAACTCCAGTGGCAAAGGAAATTCAGTTAGCACCCCCAAATCCAAAGATACACAAATCTTATCTTGATGAGGTAGTAGAAAAGTAAAGAGAAGATAAGAAAAATCGAAAAGAAGGGGAGACTAAGTTTTTCCTAGACCCTGATGAGGCAAATATTTGAAGGAAAAGGCAGCTGAAGAGCTTGAGAAGCAAGATAAATAGAAGAATCAGAAGAAAAAGTTGTCTGAGGTAGAGATATTCCGATCACTTCTGAAGGCTGCTGACAAAGCATCTGAGAATATTACGAAACTAGAATGCTTTCTAATAAAATCATTACGAGAGACTCCGGGAAAAAAACTTGTGAATCTGGAAAAAGTTCATCAAAAGGAACTTAAGGAAGAAGAAAAACAAGGGAGTGGTGATACAAAAGAGTTGAAAAAGAAAGTTGAGGATTTTCATGAGAAGGAAAGCCCTTATGAAAAAATATCATTATGAACCTTTGAAGTCGAGTCTTCAAAACATTCTACCCTAGGGAATGATTATAAAAGTGGAGAATAAGTGAAAAAAGTGTCTGAAGAAGAAAGCTCCAACCATGATTTCATTCATCCAAAGTATGTTGAGGCAGAAGTTGAGAAGGAAGAGGTAGATGAAGATAAAATTGTGCAACTATTTTATAGTGAACACGAATCACCCAATCAAGAAGAAGTCATTCCATAAGTTGATAAGGAAAAACATGTGGTAATTGAGAGACCTAGAAAATCTTTAGTAAAGAAGAAATAATTTGGTAATTCATCGAAGAAGAATCTTGTTGAGTTAGAAAAAGAATCTTCCACAAGAAAAATCTTTGATTTGGAATCGTCCTCTCTTGGACATGATTTTGTAGTCCAGTCTTTGAAAAATCATGTTGGAACTATCCCTCTATTTCCAAGCATAAAATCCAAATTCCAGATGCTTCAGCATTCATTAAATCAAAAATTGGATTCAGTATCCATGGTGATGGATAAGTGTGTCAAAATTGAGGCTAATTTTAAAACCTTTTTCATAAACTACGAATCCCACAAAATATATTGCTAGAAGATGACTAGATGGTCAAAGAAAACTGTAGAAGACATGAGAAATCTTGATGAGTTTTAAGATAATGTCAAGGATGAATTTGAAACTGAAGAACATAAGTTCAATATTCTCACCAAATCTTTTGACGAAAATATATCGCTTGAAGAAAATACTCAGAAGCAAGAAGTGAAAGATCTGAATGGGAAATTATATATCAAAGTTGGAAGAGAGAAAGGGATATCATGATTTAGATAGAAGAGAATATAGTTAAGCAAGAAGAAGTTTTAAAGGGTTAAGAAAAATCTCATAAGGCTCAAAAATAAAATATCAAATCCTTAGAAAAGAAAACATAAGATTAGGATCAGCTTCTCAAATGTGCAGAGGAGGATCACAAGGAACTCAAGAAGCTCAAAACCATGGTGAAGAAGTTTATGACTAAAGAAAAGGAAGGATAATCTTGTTCAATTCTAATCTTTTTTTGTATTTCTTCCTTGTATAAATTTTTCCAATCATAATAACATTTTGGGTTGCTCTTTATAAATTTCATTTTCTAGTATTAATATTTCAGGTACCATATTTTGTTTTCCATTCCTTGTATTCCTTTTTGGAAATCACTAATTGGGAGAAAGGAATGTTAAAAAGAATACTAAGTGAAGAAGAAATTTTCCCAAGTAAAGGGGAGTTAATATAAGGGGGATTTCTTATCTAAGAAGATTTTCATATGCAATAAAATGCTAAGTCTCAATTATAAATTAAAGAATAATATCCTTAGTGTTTCCAAAGCCTATGGGGGGGTTAGTCGTATTCATCATTTCCCATGTGTTAAGGGAGATAAGTTTTATTTTCAAATTCTAGAAAAATATTTTATATGTCCTTATATTATTTTTCATAAGGATGTTTATGCTTTCCAAAAAGGGGAAGATTATTGAGTCTATAAGGTTTTATTATGGCTTTTCTATTCCTTCATGTTTTAAAAATAACAAACACTCTATCTTAAGGAAAATTTATTTTCTCCTATGTTTTATCTTAATAAGAAAATTTTCCCTTCCCCAAGGAAAATTTATCCTTAACATTCGTTCATTATTCATATAATAATTTCACTAAACCTAACACATTTTATTTCTAAGTATAAAATTAGGTTTTGTATCTAAAACCTTAGAGTATTATAAATACTTAGATATAGAGCATTCTATTTTTAGGATCCGAATTTAGGTTCTGAATTCTCTAAATTCAGACTCAAAACATTATGAGTACAGACTCTGAATTCTCTGAATTTAGACCCAAACATTCTATGTTCAGACTTCGAATTCTCTGAATTTAGACTCCTAACTTTCTAAGTTCAGACTCTTAATTCTCTGAATTCAGACTCTCAATTTTATGAATTCATACACTAAAATATTTGAGTTTAGACTCCGAATTCTATGAATTCATACTCTAAATTATTATGAATTCAGACTCCGAATTTCCTTGAAATTAAAACTTAGTAATTCTATAAAATTCAGTTCCCAAATTCTTTTGAAGATAGAATCTGAATATTCATGTATTATAGACAACGAATGGTTTTTTATTAGACTCCAAACATTTTTTCCCTAGACTCCGAAAGATGAATTCGGTTAATAAATCATGTTTTATTTACTCTCATTTGAATTATAAAAAAAATTTGTGCATTCTGTTTTTAACCAACGGTTGTTTGAGTGACACGTATATCGGTCCCTTAGAAATTCAAGGAAAAATATGACTGTTGGAGGAGGGAGTCGACCGTTGAAGATGTGACTATAAATAGAATCTCATTTGAACGAGCACAAATATGTTGATCAATCTAAAGATTACATGATGATGGATTAATTTCTAGAGAGAGATACATTATTGCTTTGTGCATACAAAACATCTTGTTCATAATTTCTTAGTGTGACTCCGAGTGTTATTGTGTACATTCGAGGGCTTCCGGGGATAGGAAGACAGAGGTGCCGACTACCATGAAGTTCGAGGGCATGTAAATATAGCAAGAAAGACTCCGATAATCATATCTAGGGCTTACCCTGGTATGGGTAAGATATACTTTATTGAAAGTATAAATCACGAGACCTTTATCCAAGGTTGTTGGATACCCTACTCTTTGGGTTAAAATATTTACTACTTGTTACTTGTATAATTTCAATTTTTTCACTGCATTTAGATTGATAAGGAAAGTATAACTATCTTATACTTTATTATACTTTTACTCTGATTAGTAAGATTCAATAAGCTTTAAGGTAGAATCATGTCTTTGTAAGCTTTTCTTAAGTTTCATTTCTGGAACAACATTTCTGAAATCAAGAATGTTTGTAGAACTAATAGGTCTTGTGAATTTACATTGTTTAACTTTGTTAAACATTACCATATTTAAAAGTTTCAAAAGAATTTTTTAAATTATACAATTCACCCCCCCCCCCTCTTTTATATTGAGCATCTACATTTTTCATTTCGATCCTACAGTATATGCGCCAAAAAAAGAAATATGTGGTGAATATGGAATGTGTCTCACGAAAGTAAATAGTGAGACAAAAAACCCTTACCATAAGACTTTGCATCCTTTATACACATCTGATCAACCTATATAATAAATATAAGTTTATTATAAATCTAATACATAATTATAAATATACATATATGTATATATATATCATAACATAAATAATTTAGTTATGACATTTTGTTACCTATTTATTAATAAATCTTTTTTAAAATCATGTTTTAGGTAATAACATCATTGTTTTTTGTGTAAGTTATGATTTTTTTTTTCATTTATATTACATTGATCATGTTTAAATAATATCAACTATTTTAATAACATTATAAATATATATATTTATTCCATATATATTTACTTTTATTAACACATAAAAGTTAGATATTAAAAATGAAATACATCGTTCATAGAGACGGTACATCATACATATGCATGAATGTTGTTTTTATTTTCTCAATGAATGAAATGAACAAAAGATAAATTATATATTAACTTTATATAACCATTTTCATTTATTTTATAAAATATATATTTTCTAAATTTACCCTTAATAACATCCATGATAATCTTTAGTGAAAAATGAATCACATTGCATCATGAGGTAGTAATCCTCTGTACACATGAGTGAAATTATTATATTCCAAATAGTTGGGAGGTAATAAGGTATATTAGGAATTATAATTTAGAAAGTATAATAATATCTTAAATATTATATACTGGCGTTAAATATTTCATAATTTATAGCCATTAGAGGTGATTATGGGAAATGAATAACATCTCTTTGTAAGGTGGTAGTCTTCCGTACACATGATAAATAGATTAGATTCCTATTATGTGGAAGAGAACATGGATATAGGTTATTAAATTTACATATTGAAGTGTCATTATAAGTTATATAATGATTTTATAATATTATCATAGTTTTGAAATACTTAAATGAGTTGTAAAAAGAGCTAAAACAAAAACGCATTGTTCAAAACTATAGATTTTATTTAGATAACCACTTTAGGTTTAATAGAAATAATTCCTATATTTTCTTTCTAATCTCAAAATAGACTCTAGTATGTGTAGAGGTAAATAAAGAATAAATATTTTTTGAGAGATGATGAATCAATTGTTTTTTAAATTGTAAAGAGGGAGGAGAGGTAGTGGCCTTTTGTAAGTGGGGGAGAGGACACATATGAGATTTTCAAAAATAATAATGTCAAAAAAAATTAAAATTCCACAAAACTCTAAAATATTTAATAATAAATTATTATAGGTTATAAGGTATAAATTATTCTATCAAATGGGTGTTTTACATGTTTAATGTTCATTTTATGCCTTACATTTTTACTTTAACCACTGTAATTCTATTTTAACCACAACCATGATAATTAATTTTTATTATTTTCGCTCTTCCTGTAGACCAAAAGTTAATTTGACATTATTATATAATATAAATTATTATTATTCAAAGTATTGAATCAATTTTAAAATTATCCCTTAATAGGAGTGTAAATTTTTAATTTCAAATTAAACCAGTAGACATAATGAAAAAGCAGTTTTCCAAAGAGAAAATCTTCAAAATATTGTAATGTTTTTATATCATAATTTCAGAAAAAAATGATTAAAAAATAAAATTGGATTAATAGATATATAATTGAACTAATTTCACTTTTCAATCTATATTAAAATAAAATTTATCTTGTACATGATTTGAATGAAAAGGAAGTTTTTTAATAAAATCCTCTATTTTTCACTATTCATTGAATCTCTTATCTTTTCTGAAAATATAAAAAAAATGCACTAGGATAATTTTCAATAATTATTAAAAATATGAAATTAATTTTTTCAAATACATATTTTAATATTGGAAAAACTAAATATTAAAAATAAGTGTGTAAAAGGTGATAAAACTAATTTATAGAAAAAATACCGGTTTTAAGCATAAAATTGGATTTACTATTATCCCATTCATAGAAAACACATAAGATTAATGTAAAAAAATTTATAGAATACATAATATATTAATTTCACTAAAATAATTCACTAAAAGTGATTTAATTTATTTTTTAGATAAAACACATTTTTTTGCAAAAAAAATAATTTATCGAAAAAATATTTCTTTTATTTTGAAATTGTTTTTATATTCATTTTTAATTAATTGGACAGTAATGAAAAAATATATATAAATGTGTGAAATGTATATTTTCATAATTATTTTAATCATATTCATACCTAGTATTCCAAATTCTATAAGATAATTATTATATTAAATAGTAATATTTCAATAGTATGTGGTGTTTCGCTAAAACTTGATGTTGTGTATAATGAAAGTTATCAAAGAAAATTTAATTAATTAAAAAAATCATTAATATCATGGTATTTTAAATAATTGGTTAACCATAAATTATAATATTTCCTTTACCATGATTATATTTTCTATGCTCTTCTCCCCCAATAATCTCATTCAAAAGAGCTACTAGGGGATGATCTAGACATGAATCGAAGGATGAAGACTCCCCTCAAATGAAAAGTAATTACACATAATTATCACAAATAATAATTTCCTTCTATTTTTAAAAAATTTCCTTAGAATATTTTTAATTCCATTCCATACCACGGATTTTATAAAAATAAACCATATGTATTCTGATAAAGTTAATAAATAGGGAATGTTTTTGTGTCAAAATGGGAATTAACCTACACATCCATATTATAGTGAGGCTTCACTAAAAGCCTTAACAAATAAGTCCATTATAAAGGTTCTAAGTCAATATATATTTTCCTTGGAAAACATGGATGATATAAATGATATGAAATATCTATAATAAAATAAATTATTATATTAACTTGAGGTAGTGATTAAAGTTACTTCCACCACATCGTTAGTAACTTCAACCAAAATTGTTGTGTTTGTAAAAGCTTAACCTTACTCTATTGGCCTTTTTTGGAAAAAACCATTGATTCATGGTAAAATAATATTTAAATATTCACAATACTTAAAATTAAATCATTTAACAATTATAGATTATTTAATTCCCATTAAATCTTAATTCTGGTTTACTTTCTCTCCAAACTTGATGAAAAATCTCCTTCCTAAAAAGAATGTTCCATAGTGGTTCTCTCCACAATTATTAAAAGTTTTAAATTCCACCCTTACCTCCTTAAATTTTCCATATTTCTATTTCTAGAGTGTCCAAGAACCACTTTATTATCTTAATTTCCATAAATGTCATAAGGCTGGGAGAATTAATTCTCAGTCTTGATGACACAGGATATTATATCCTCATATGATGAGAATGTTCAGGATAATAGTTCCCTTTAAAAGATTGGATTTAGCATTTCACAGAAATGATCAATATTTTTATTTATTTTACATATATTTTTTGAAAAATGAATTGTTAACAATTTGTAGTTGGCTTCATAATTAGAAACATTTTCCTATTCTTTTTATCTCAGACTAAAGAATTTTCTCTCTGTATCCGCATGTTGTTCTCAAAGAAAATATTTTTCTAAGAAATTTTCCTTAAAATTATTACATTGTATACTCTCTATTTCCTCCTAATCCTTAATGTTTTCAATAAATTATCACCATTAATCCATATCCCATGGCATATTATAAAATATCATAATAAACGTATCCCTTTCATTACATCCCAATGAAATAAATATCTTCTCTATAAATATTTTCCATTGCATAAGAACGCATAGATTTTTAGTCTAATTGAATAATAGAAATTTCATATTCTTAAAGCTGTATAACATTGTTACACATAATTTTGGATAATTAGGCATATCTATAGGGTAAATTTTATTGGTCACAACAGAGGTCAGCTACCCAAATAAGGTTATAATTTTTTATCTCCAACTATAGCTCCAACACGATCTTCATTATCAAGCATAGGATGGAAATTATTACATGGGTTATGTATTGATAATATATACATTCCATCTCCTAGATAAAATTTATAAACAATTGGATACACTATATTAGATCATAACATTATGATTTATATTGTATAATTTCATATATAATGAAATAAAAAACATAAATTAAAAAATTTATACATAGTTAATATCATAATATAAAATGATTTGTTTGGAAAACCTTGAAATCATTTAAATATTTTCAATTACACTATAATTTATTATAAATAAAATGTTAATTAAAAAAATAAAATCCCCTAGTAGTGTGAAACCAGGTTTTACATAAGGTAATAGTCCCCCATGCACTAGAATAAAGGTCAAGATATAATAAATCCAACTAATTTTGTGGTTATTACACCTAGATGCATCTATTACAAAACTATATACACTTATTATATCTATATAGGTATGAATTTCTAGTAAAATTATATAATATCTACCTTAAAAACATAAAAATGTTATCTTATTTATAGACGTATCCTAAACTTCATTCATTGGATTCTATTCCCTAATTGAGGTTTTCCTAACTCAATTTCCCAAGGTTTCTACTGATTTGTTGATAAAAAAATTTAATACCCTAACCCTAGTATCCGAGATTCAATGGTTACTTTATTATATTGGTACAAGATACAAGCGATATCATGCCAAATGATATAATAATTTAATATCATTGGAAAAAAAAGATTCATACTTGAATCTCACATTACATTTAAAAATGTAATATAAAAAATACTAATTTCTTTTAGAACACCATTATTACCTTTAGGATATCCCCATATATTAATCATAATGCATTTCCTAAAATCTTGGATAATTGAAACAAAAAGAAATGGGTGACCTCATATTATCAAGAATGGTATGTGTACATCAGAATCTATTATAAATAAATAATTAATATTTAATATGGTAAGGTAAATAAATCAAAAAACTTTTCATTTAATCAATAACTTAATCTTGAATAATAATATGGAAGGAATAAATGATTATAAAATAATTTAATATAAATAATCACATGATGTCTAATATTATATATGTATATTATAACTTGTAAAATAATCACATTGATGTCAACAACTAATCTCATAATGAGTGAATTCATAATGTTAGACATCATAAACTAACAATAAAGGTCTTATTCCAAGGAATAAAATATAAAATAGGAAATACTTCATCAAAATACCCAAACTAGTTTGTATCTTGAGACCCGGGTATTAAGGAGAACTAGTAGGCTCCTCCTATCACTTACTAATTTTAATGCATTCATCAGATTAAGGGAAGAAACATAATCGACGTAAACATTCTTATTAAAAAACTAAAAAATTTTATTTTTTTAATTTCCCCAATCAGTAAAAAATTAAAACCATATAGAGTAATATAGATAATGGTATAAAAATTCAAATCCCCAATAAATAATTATATTCTCCAAATAATATTAAAACAGAAGAATATACATTAAAAAGTTCACATGGAGATTTACTTAGGAAAATAACATATCAATTTTTGAAATAAAAAATTTTCCAAATATAAATGAAAAATTTATTATTGGGAGGATTAATTGAATATTTTATAAGAATATTCAAAGAAAGGGGAAGTCATAATGGTAGTAAATCTTATTCATTTTGTATAATCATAACAATTTTCTTTCACACTTATGAGGAGGATTCCATTTAACCTATTTTTAAAATCTCAATCATTTATAAAAAATTTCTTATAAATAATTTTATAATATGAATGATATTCCTTTAAATATTTTTAGGAAAATATGGATAAAGAAGTAAATTATACCCGACCTAGTAGAATACCAATGTTTGATTTCTTTAAAACATGGTTTTGGTATCTGGATTAATTAAAGAGTTGAAGATGAAAATAAATAAATTAACCTCTATAAATATATACATTAGAATAAAATATATATGTTATAATATAGAAATATCAAATAAATCTCCTATAATATAATTTAACATTTGGAATCAGGAATTATGATGAGATTGTGAAATAAACCTTTACGTCGGGTTTGAGTTTATTAATATGCATCCAAAAATCATGTATAATAAATTAATATTTATTATATATATATTATAGAATAATAATCTTATATATCATAATATATTTGACTCAATTATAATCTTTTGTCAGCTGTTTATCTATAATTGTTAATTAAAATCATTATTTTCGGTAATAATTGCTTCATCTTTCATGTATTTTTTTTGATAGTTTTGGATCTTGTAATTTGATCATGATTCCATAATATCCATAATGATAATAATTTTACAAATACAATATCTATCCATTATATATTCATTTTCAGTAATCAACAAAAGTAAAAGATAGAAAAATTAATTACACAATTCTTGGAGATGATTGGTCATACATATGCACTAACATTGATTTCATTTTTTGATGGATAGAAAAAAAATTAATGTAAAAAATAATTCACTTTTAAAATCATTATAATATCATATATGTCATATAATATCCTTAAATCTATCCTTATTACCATACCTATGAAGTAGAAATGAAAACAAATCACATCTCTTCACTTATGTGGTTGTCCATGCATACGAATGAGCACCATTATAATTTTCAAACAGACTGAAATATAAGAATATAGATTTAATATTATAATTAAATAAGTATAATTATTTCAAAAATATAATATGTTTACTTTGAATACACAATTAAATACATACATTAATGAAAGATATGGAAAACTAATTGCATCAGTTCACGAGGTAGTAGTCCATCGAAAATATGATCAACGCTTTTTTTCATTTAATAGAAGAGGAGAAAAATATATGTTCTACCATAAACATAATATAATATTTTTATATGGTAATTATATTTATTTTTATTTTTTAACTACTAATATATATTAAATGGTGTTAAAATAATACTTAAAAAATAAGGAGTTAGGCGATTAAAATTATCTTCATCTAGAAATCCTTCTTTGGATCTATTATTAAGGACCATTGGGTTGGTATTTTATGAAAAAAAATCTCCCAACTATGGATGAGGATTTTTTGATGTTATTTTTTATTGTACTAGTTGTCATAAATATATGAAGTTTTGTGAATTAGTGAGTGAAAGAGGTGAACTTTTATAATTGAGGTGAGTGGCACACATGTAATTTTTCAATGATTCAAAATACTAACAATCACTTCCAGGAACAAATGGACCCAAAATTGATCATTCCTAATAATAAGATGATATAGTGTCATAATATAGCTTCAAAATTGAAATTAGACAGGTTTTTATGTCAATTAAACCATTATCTTTTTAGTTTAACTTCAGGTAAAATTATTTTAATCTTAACTATAGCAACATATTTATACTATTTTTACCATTAATTGTGAAAAAAATTAAATTTACCTTTTTAAATAACATTAATTATTTTTATTCCTAATATTTAATCCATTTAATAAAATTCAATTCATACAATTGGTAGAATTTAAATTAATTTTAATCCTGAAATATTTATGAAAAAATGATTTTCAATTGAAGAAGTTTCCTCAAGTATAAGAATACATTATATAAAAATTAGACATAAAGTTGATTCCAATGACATAATTTGGATTAAAAATATTTTAATTTTACTAATTATACCTTTAAAAAACATTAAAATAAAATATAACATTGTAAATGGTTTAAATAGAAAGATAATTTTTAATAAACTATATTTTTCACCATTAAATAAAACATTATTCTTTTTAGAGGATTCAATAAAATTAAATATAATATAATTTGTAATATTTATTTTAAAAATGAGTTTAAATTTTATAATTAATTTTATATATGTCGATAAAAAATCAATTTTAAAATAACTTTACAAAACATGACAAATGTTTTTTAGAAAAATACAGCTTTCTAGCATAAACTCGATTTATTCTTCTCTTATGCCCAAAAAATATTACATTAATTTTAAAATTTTATATTTAATATTTAATATATTTTTTTAATTAATTTTATTTACATGTAGTGATGAATTTTATTTCTTAATATAAAAACACATTTTTCCAAAAATTATTTTTCAGAAAAACATTTATTTTACTTTCAAATGGTTTTTATTTTCATGTATTATCAATGCATAAAACAATAATTTAATTTATTCATGTGAAAACCATAAAAATTCTATAATTTAGTTATTAATATTACTACCCATCAATTTATCATCTAGGGTATAATGGTATATTGTATCAACTTTTATTTAGACTTCGACTAACATGCATCGAAATCTATCGAAGAGATTAAATTAATTTAAAAATCAATATATCAATAAAAGTTAATGTTTTACAGGATATAGGACCTTAACCTTTATATGAGTAATAATCCATATATATGTGTTCCATTATAAAATTGAAAAATTTATATTTTCAAAATAACATATTTAACTCTTGTAAAAGAGATGACATTCATTAAAACAATTTCTAGAAAAATACATAATCCATATAGATAAATAATTTGTATAGTGACTTAATAATATTCCTACTGTATCATGAAGATCATTAAGGATATTTATACAGATAAAAATTACAATTTCTAGATCATTTTATTTGTCACATGGAAAAAATAAAATTAATCGTCCTTTAGAACTAAAAATTGACTTCTAAAGACATATTTTATAAAAGAAAAATGATTTTGAAAAAACTGAAGGGTTATTTGTTAAAAACAAAAACCATTAAAATCCAGTTTAAAAATACTTAAATATATAATAAATTAAATATTTTAATTTTTAAAAATATATGAATATTTTGTGTTATTTTCAAAATCTCTAAGAGTGAAAATCATTTTAATTTTTTTTTCAAAACTTTTAATTGAATATTCATTAAGAATAATGCTTAAATGGAAAATGGAAACTATAAAAAGGTTTCTGGAAAATGTTTTTAACATAATCATCAAATATTAATTTGTGGGTCATAATAAATATATATTTTTAAAAAGTTATGTAAAAACTTTTTAATGATTTAATTCCTAAAATGGACATTCAGTCATGGAACCTTTTAAAGTGCATATTTGTTTTTAGAGGAAATGTGGTGTAGAAGATAAAACATATGATTGGGAATGGAAACCCTTTAGAATATTTAAAAATACCATTTTCAAAAAAACACATCATAAAAATTTCTAAAAAATAAAATCTATAAAAGTGGATAAGGGTACAATTAAGGATAGAAGAAATAAGACATATTTAGGTTTCCAAATATAATAGATAATTTTGGTGGGAATGAAAATTATATATATGGGAAATTGTTCCTAGTGAGGATGAGAATTATTATCAACAATGATATAATATTGTGTGGTTTAATTAATCAAGGATAAATCATATAATTTATAGACATTATATACTGATAGTAAGAGAAAAGTTTGTTAAAGAAAATCATATGGTAAAAGTAAAAAAACATGGAAGAAATATTTTCAAGATGAATTATTATAGCACAACAAAAAGACCTGAGTTAACCAAGAACTTTATGGTATTAATATATTTTGAATAAAAATAATTGTAAATAA
This sequence comes from Viscum album, assembly GCA_963277665.1. Classification (NCBI taxonomy): domain Eukaryota; kingdom Viridiplantae; phylum Streptophyta; class Magnoliopsida; order Santalales; family Viscaceae; genus Viscum; species Viscum album. The sequence continues at coordinate 1,382,746,577 of OY728164.1, forward strand.
AAAATATAAGATGGATTTTTAAATAAGTGAGTTTTAATGAAACTTATGTTAAAAAGAAAACCCTGGAAAATATTATCACTAGAAAAGGTAACAAGTGGTGGATATTAATCATATAACAATGGTTAAAAACTAATATGTAGAAACCCTTCAATTGGATATTATTTTTTCTTAATGTGAACCTAACCATATAAATAATAAAATAATTTTTATTAAAAACTTTATTATGAATATTTTACATTTATATGTCAGTTTATAATGTCTATTTATTACTAAACATTGTTTATTTATCAAATAGTTTATTAATATTGTTACTTGAGGTAATTTGATGGAGCTATCAAAATATTCCTAAATATATTAACTATAACCAAATGAATTGTAAAATAGATTAATATTACATAAAATTTTATATGATAAGGTATTATATTTTCCCATTAGTATAAAATTTATATAGTCCCATTGTTTTTATGAAACTTGACTCAAATTAAGAAAGGTTTCTCGATATGTTTATTAAAGGAGTCTAATATTACTATGATAGTTTATTTTTTATATCACTTAGAGATGCTAAAATATTATATTTAAATAATATTAATAATTTAATTAATATAATTATTACATATTCAATATATTTTTTAATGTCTTTCATCTTATGACAATGAGAAAAATAAAACACTTCGTTCAAGGAGGCGGTTGTCTATACATATGTTTAACAATGTCTTCAATATTTGAATGATTTTGTATGAAGGTATAATTTTTATATTCCACTACTAAAATAACAGGTCATCATATTAATAATACATATTTTTTCTTTATTTCATGGATAAAAATTATTTTATGGGGTCTTAGAAGAAAATAATTAAGATATCTAGGTTGATAACATTACCTCTCCCTTGTGTGTCGCCTTAAGTGGCCTTAGCATGGAATTTTAGTAAGACTAATTATTCTAAGACAAGGGTATGTGGTTGAAGAGATACAAGGGAAGATTTTTATTGGCAAAATATTTTTAATGGATAGATAAATATTGTGTAAGTGACTTCCTTTTATATGTGAGGAAAATAGAACCTTTGTAATTACACATAAAATTTTCATTGGTGAAATTAAAATTTTCAAAGTTAAATGGATCTAAAGGTTAGAAATAATTAATTTTTTTGAGATTTTAATTCGATAATTCTTCTAAGATTCATTTTCCCATATTTTTTAAATATGATTCTAGTCCTTTACGACTATACACTTACACTTTACCCATTTTATTTGTCATATAGTAATCTATGTTTAACTAAGGAATCTATTTTTTATTAAAAATATAAGGTTATACTTCTTAAAAAATATTGATTTAATAAACCAAAATGTACGATCTATATAATGTAATTAAATATCTAAATATTATAAAATTTAGTTTAAATTTTAAAAATTTAATATATATAAAAAATATTTTCTAGAAAAAAAAATTACATTAGTAGTTCTTAATTATATAAATCATTCATTACAAATTAAATGGTTTATAATATATTTTTATATAGTTGTAAAAAAATAAAATAAAATTAACTATTTTAAATTAATAAATTTAATATATATAAAAAACTACACAACATTAATAAAAAATTCTTGAAAAATAACTCTTTATCCATTATTATGGTCATTAACACTAATCTTAGTAATCATACTTTTATACTGAAAAATGATATAGACTTTATTATATATTGTATACATTTTTATATTTAATATTAAATCTATAATGTTATATTTTAATTCTAAAAGTTAATAAAACATATTTTTAATATAATAAAATAAAAATAGTTTTTAGAGAAAAATATTATATAATTTTCCAAAAAGATAAACATGGGTTGTATAAATTAAAAATTGAATTTCTAAATAAATATATTTAAAAATTAGATTTTTTTAATAAAATAGTTTCAAATATATTTTAATTAATACTAAAATCATAATAATGTTATAAATATTTTATTATTATTGAAATGTTATTTTTTTACAATTCATCTAAAAATGAGTTTTTTAGAAAATTTCCCGAAATTTTATCGAATCTAATTTGTTACATGTTAAACCTTTTTTTGATTTTATTATATTCAAATTATAAAATAAATATTTTTATCTTTTAAATGAAAATAAAATACATAAATAAAAACAATTTTTATAGAAAAATTCTCTTTTGAAATGTTACGTGTTCCTAATCACATTTCTTGTGAATTTCATATTTCTTACAATGTTTTTATTTGATAATTATTTTATTATCCTTAAATTTTATTAACAATATTAATCTCGTATGTTGTGGATTATTTTAGTTCAAGGATTTATATGAAAGAAGATATCAAACATAGTATTAATTTATAGAAAAATATATTCCAAATTCATGGGGTTTTATAATTTCCCATCAAAAAAATTTATTTAAATTTTAATTAATACTCTAGATGAAAATATATGAGTTTATATAAAATGTAGAAAAAACCCAAGATATAATTTATAGTGAGATATCAACACTTCAAACATAAAAAAACATTTTCCCTCAGAATAGGTTAATCATAGTATATGGAATCTATTTAATCATTTGATATAATAATAATTCTTGATTAGGTTTCATATCATTTATAATAGATATAGTTTTTTAAGAGAGGTCATGGTTATCATTCAATTGATAAATGATCATAGGTTATATTATAATGTGATTTTCTTATTTTGGTAATCAAAATAGTGTCTATGTAAAGATATATTATACATTCCAAAAAGCACCCAAAATTCATCTTAATAAATACTTAATAAGACTTTAGTGAAGCATAGTACCATAAACCTTGATAGATATTCATAAACCATGGATATAATGATTATACCATTCAGATTTTTTTATTTTTAATTAAATGTCTAAAAAGTCAGTGAAAAATTACATTATATAATACATCTACCAAATCAAGATTTAATAACACATGATATCACATAATTATCACTATCAAATTCAATAATAGTCTTCAAATTGGATTTCTCTTTTTTCCATATGTTATATTTAGTTTTTTGGTGTAAATTTCCCAATTATTCTATTGGTTTTGTTCAATGGTTTCTATATTTCCCAAATTCATCACTTTTAAAACATTGAATTATTTATAGATCCTTAGGAAAAACATTATTTTTTTACATTGAGTTAAATTAACACTAAATTTTTATTTGGAACCTTATTCCTCAATTCCCATATTTTCCATAAATAAAACATCTTTATGTTCCTTTGAGATAATCCCATAAGTGCCTCTTCCCAGATTTTTGTAACAAATTAAGTTGAATATTTTTTCCTTCATAACCATCATCACCTAAACCTATAGGATACATTATCATTATCTTTTTTAGTGTGTTTTTAATTAAAACTGTGTTCATATTATTAATCAAAATTTTGGATAGTTTGTTTGACATAATAGAAAGGTGTCTCAGTCTTGATATTTTCTTGGAAGGTTTATCATTTAGGAAATATCCCAATTGTCCATAAATTCCATTGATTATTTAGTTTCTTCAGGCTTCAACCATTAATAAAAAAACTGGTTAACTTGAGTGATGTATAATTATCACCATAAGATAATTATCATAAATGATCATATATAAGATTCCATTATGAAATGTATTTCTATATAAAACAATTACATTATCATTTAATTTATCATAATACCCTCTATTAAATCTAGGATTATTTATGATGGTTTATATAATACTACATAACATAATTATTTAAAATTATTAAACCATTATAATGGTTCATAAATATATTGTGATTAATCAAATCATATACCCCAAGAATTTCTAGCCATTGGTGTTGTCATAGGACCACTCACCATGGACTGAGTGAATATTAAGTTGATACTAAACATAATGTTTTCAGTCTTATTACCCCATGGTGTATCTATTCTATAATTGCATCAAATTTCATATATCCATATAGATATGTAATTTTCAGTAAATCATAATCAAAAAATATCCAAAATTTTAGAATGTTATACTACTCTTTGAATTATTATTTAGATTTATCCCTAGAGTTTACAGTAATTTTATCTTATCCTACCGTGGAAAAATATCTAAACTATTTCTATAAAATAACTAAACCCTTCTCTAATACTATGTGAGTTACTCTAGACCTACAATCCTTGATCTGGTAATAAAAATTCCTTTTTAAAATATAGTATTCAATAAAAAGTGAGTTGAAACAATATTTATTTTATAACACTTCTATTACTTAATCTATACATCTCACTAATAATTATATAATCCAAAGAATGGAATTTTAGTTCTTTTGGGGACCAAGTAAAAAATGAAATTATTTTACGATACTTGTGAACATTTCTCCAAAATCAAAACCAAAATAGACCCACTTCTAGATTCTTATATTTTATAATCATCCTTTAAAATTGGGGAATGGAAATAAATTAAAACTATGAGATTAAATCATTTGTGAGGGATAAATGAAAAAAATAATCAACTGTTAGATCATAATTATATGAGAAGAATTACTATGGTGGAAATATCTTAACATAAACAAATATATAACAATGATTTTTCTTCATAAGTCATGATAGTGAGACATGTAATCATAAATGAAAAAGCATGTAACATAGAAAAAGTGTGTTGAATCCTGAGTTAATGTAACATCCCAGGTAAATAAAGAATAATACATTTTCATATTTATTAATATTTTCGAATTAAATATTAATTTTACTTTAAATGGGTTTCTATGTTCGATAGCGTACTCGATATGCAACAAAGAGTTTCTTTGAAATCATAGGTTGCACACTAGTAATAAAATAATACTATTTTAAATGTTAGTTATCACGTAGTCGTTGTACTGGCGGGAATGGATAGAAATAACTAAAATATGATTATATATGTTTGTTAAATGTTCTTACATTTATCTAATAAAGGATAAAGGCTTAAAATACGAAAAGAATTCAATTTTAGGCTTTTATACCCTAATTTTCACTAAAGGTTCACTTATCGCCTTTTGATGGCGAATCGTCATTAAATGTAGTTTGGGTCACTTTTATACATTCTGTTGGACCAAATAAAACTCTTCTTTAGAATCGGGACATCAAAATTTACTTTGTGTAAATTTTTTGTATCTTTCCGATAATGTTCATTTTTTAATGAATAGTGTAAAATGTTGTATTTTAATTCAAAACCTCCTTTTAATATAATTTATTTATATGATTAGATTATATTTTGAATTGGTTTTAAAGTGAAATTATAAAATATTTTTACCATTAAATTCAATATTGGTCATTGGAATTAATTTCACTTTGAAATCGGACTTAAACTACTGTCAATCTTTTGATACTTATTGTTTCATAAAAACACGCTATTTGCTCTGACAGTGGGAATTAATTATTAAATTAATTAATGTGACTTATATGATTTGAATTTTGTAAAAGAGACATCATTTTTGAATTCAGAATATCAAATATATCTTAGGGTGAAGTTTTGGTATTTTTCTGAAAAACTTCAATTTTTGATGAATAGTGAAACTACTAAGTGGTAGTTAAAGAAACTGATTTTTCGTTTAAATGAAACTTTGTCACTTCTGTGGTTTGATTTTCAAAAATCCGACATAAATGGTTGTCATTAAGAGGTAAAATTTGGTTCAATGGTATTAAAATAATTTTTTGGTGAATAGTAACTTATTAAGTTTTTAATCGCGATTAGAGGTAATTAGTGTAGTTTAAGGTAAAAATAATGTTTTAATAATATGAGATGAGCTTGACACATGTCCTACCCTCATTGGATGTGTCATGTCCGACCACGAAAATCCATGGGTCAACTTGGGGACCCCATGGAGCCACTTTGGTTGGAAAATGACATAAATACCTTTTATTTAATGTTAAAGTAAAAAAATGACACAAACATAAAATGTTTTACTAAAACAATATTTACATGGGGTTATACAAGTCATATTTTTTTCTATAAATATTCATTGGAAAGATAAAAATATTTCCTACATCATAGTAATTTTTTTATAATTTTTAGACATTAAATAAATTAAATTATTTATGACATCATGATGATACAGCGATGACCTCATTATTTAACGATTTAAATAAAATGGAAAGATAATGTAAAATATAAGACCTACACATGTCCAAAACCTATTGGATGATTTGATTTCGAACCCTAATCACCTTATCCCCGAAATAAAACAATGTGGGACCTTTAATATCCGAAAATATTTTGAAAATAAAGTAACATTTTGTAACATTACAAGAGTGACCCTCCTCTCCTCTTATAAAAGGCCCCCACCTCTACCACCTTACCCACACTCATAAAGCCTTTGGATCGGCCAACCACTACCCATTTTGTCTCTCCACTTCCCTATATTACTCCTTGAAGCCTCACTTTGGGCATAAGTCTTCCCAAGGAATCCTTTGAGCTCAAACCAAAGGGAGTTACCCGATTTTAAGGTAATGTCTTCTTTTGAGTCCTTTTGTTTTATTTTGCTTATCCAACCCCCTAAACTCTTTTTATTCTTTCCTTTTGTAACCACTACAGTATCCTCAATATACTAGGATGTTGTTATAATAAGTATTCGAGCTACACTTACACACAACTACATGTAATGGTTAAAGAACATACTATTTCCGTGGATGGCAAATTTCTGCCTCCCGAAACGATGATTGTTTAACATTCTTTTAACAACTTCAAAGGTGGCCATTAAGATGAAACTATATTTATATATGATATATAATATGTTTATGTTTTCCTTAAGCTTCTTTATTTTTCATTTTGGGCATACCTTTATGGTTTCCATTATGGGTAAACGTGATATCTTCATTTAAGGAAGTGCGGACTACCGCCCCCTCAAAGTGATGTTATTCGTTAATGCCATATGTGGGACATATAAAGGATGTATTTAAAGTTATTATATATGATTTTATACTGTAATTATAATATACCTCTATATCATTATTATTTATTTCCATTAAAGTATGAGATAGAAATGAAAGTAGCGTTCATGCGTACGTACGGCTTACCGTCTCCATGAACGGTGCATTTCATTTCTTATCCCCAAATGTAATGTACTATTAAAAGTACATGTATATAATGGATATATATGATGAATGATACATCTAAATGATGAATATAATTCTGGAATTAAAATATACATACCTCTAATTTAGTTTTAATTCCATTAATATGACAAAGAAATGAAAGTAGCGTTCATGCGTACGTACGGCTTACCGTCTCCATGAACGGTGCATTTCATTTCTCTAAATGATTATGTAATATTATAAATACATTTATATGCTGGATATATAAAATATATATGATATCCAAATCATGAATGTTATTCTGGATATAAAGAACCTTTGACCACACGAACAACATGTAATTGTAAGAAGTCCACTTTCGACTTAAGAACTAAATATCGACAAAACAAACATTATTAACTTAAATGGTTACATAATGTTTATAACATGGAAATAAGTGATATAAAAGGAATAATGAACTTGAAAAAGGTTCTTATGAAAATAGGAATTAACTCAAGTTTATTATTCAGGACGTTAAAGAACGATCGAGTCAAGTCAGACCCGAGGTAAGGGACTTCGTCTCAATCTCCTTTTATTGAGGAATATTTCATTTTATACACAACATTCTTTTATACGGTGTATAAACCCCTTTTAATTTCACTTATATACAAAAGGAATATTTTTCTACGAAGCGTTTTACTAAACGACAAAAAGGAATGTTTCTTTTAACGTACGCGGTGACAACGACCTTTTTTGCCGCTGCGAGTATTATTTGGTCTTTGGCTTCCTGAACAAGACATAATGTTTTTTTAAAGGAAATAAATAACATATACTCTTTCATGTATTTTGTTATTGAAAATTGTTTTTATAATGGATTTTTTATGTCAATATATTTAAGTGATATATTCTGATCAATGTGTGGAAATGTTTTCTTTCCATTATATTTTTTTTATGTCTTATGATTTTTATAATGGTACTTGGACATTTGATGGGTGGTTACGTGATAAACCATATGAAGAGTGGTACCGTGAATACCAGGATGGGTGGTTACATTATAACCTCCAATGCATTGGGTATGGAATTCGGTCGTATGGCTATTCCATTAAGTATTTATGGAAGTTGTCCGTATGGCTATTCCATTAAGTGATATGTGTGGAAGTCGACCGTATGGTTATTCCACTTAAGTATGTTTATGTCCCAAGTTACCTTTATATATTATGTTTTCCTTATTTGGGTTTTATGGTAATCCTTTGGTTACAAAAAGGTAAGTAATGATATTTTATTCAGTGAATAGTTTTTACTACTTCATGAAGGTGAAGGTATTACTTTGATAAAGTTATACATGGTTTACTTGATATTTGAAAAACTAACAGTTTTCATACTTTGTGTATCCCTTACTGAGCTTTTTATTCTCACCCCAAGTTTTTTTGAAATGTTTTTCATAGGACTTAATGTGGAATAGGGTCAAGGATGGGATCAAGGGAAAGTCATGCTATATAAAACATGGAACTAGACATGTTTCTTGTTAAGAGTTTTTTTTATGGAAACTTAGTAGAAGTGTCTACTTTGTAAATCTTTTTAGATGTAATAGTTATGTTCTAATTCTCTAAAACTCTAAACCTGAAAAGATCCTCAATGTGAATTATTCATTTAATTCAATGTTAAGTAAGGTTTAAGGTCAGGGCCTTATAGTTGTTATCAGAGGTCGGTTTAGACAACTTTAGGAGTTAGAAAAGTGTTAAATTATAAATTAATTTATGGTATGATTGAAATGATATAGAATTTATGGATTACCATGTTTCTTCTCTTAAGATATTTATGTGTTCAGAATGGTTTTTCATAGTGTAAATAGAACATATTTTCTGGGAAGGCATACAGAGGGAAATGACCTTTCAAATCAGTATCTTGAGATGGTCAGAATCAGAACTAAAAAATTTGTTGCAGTGATGGCTCAGTTGACTCAGGTGAAAAATGTTGGCTGTTTTTATTGATGATATTTTGGTGTTTTCTAAAAGTAAAGAGGATCATGAAAGACATTTAACGGTTATTTTGCAAACCTTAAAAGAAAATAAATTGTATGGGAAATTCAGCAAGTGTGATTTTTTGTTGCAACAAATTTCTTTCCTTGGTCACTTTGTTTCAAAAGATTGGATAACTGTTGATCCTGCAAAAACAAAAGTTGTTGAAGAATGGAAAAGACCCACAAATGTAACTGAGATTCGTAGCTTCCTTGGTTTAACAGGTTATTACCGAAGGTTTGTTAGAAATTTTTCCCAGTTATCTAGTCCAATGACTAAGCTAACTCGGAAGGGTGTCAAGTTTATCTGGAAAAAAGAATGTGATGATTGTTTTTAGGAACTGAAAAGAAGATTGGTGAATGCTCCAGTTTTGGCACTACCTTCCAGGAATGGGGAGTTTGTTATCTACAGTGTTGCTTCGTTGAAGGGACTTGGTTGCGTCCTAATGCAGAATGATCAGGTATCAGTGAAATCTTCTCTATCAGACAGAATCAAGCAAGAACAGAAGCAAGACAGTGAGTTGCATGAAAAAGGTAGAGTTGGTTTAGAAAGGTAAGTTGCCTGAATTAAATATTGATAATGATTGTGTTTTGAGATTTGGGAAGAGATTGTGTGTTCCGTGTGATTCATAGTTGAAGAGATATTTTTTATGTGAAGCTCGTAGTTCTCCGTTTTCAGTTCATCCAAGAAGTACTAAGATGTATAGAGATCTTCAAAAGTATTACTGGTGGGACGGAATGAAAAGAGATATTGCTGATTTTATTATTAAGTGTTTGACATGTCAATAGGTAAAAGCAGAGCGGTAGTTACCGAAAGGGATGCTTCAGCCTTTACCAGTACCATAGTGGAAATGGTAAAATATATCCATGTACTTTTTTGTGGGATTACCGAGGACATCTCTAGGTAATAATTCAATTTGAGTTATTATTGATCGCTTGACTAAATCTTCCCATTTCCTTGCCACACGAGATACTTTTTCCCTAGATCAAATTTCCTGTTTGTATCTTAAAGAGATAGTGAGGTTACATGGAGTTCCTCTCTCCATTGTGTCCGATCGTGATCCCAGGTTTACTTCTAACTTTTGGAAAGGCCTTCAGAAGTCGTTGGGTACTGAATTAAATTTTAGTACATCTTTTCATCCGCAGTCAGATGGGAAATTAGAATGAACAATTCAGACCTTGGAGGATATGCTATGAGCTTTTTCGATGAATTATCAGCGAAGTTGGGACCAACATCTTTCTTTGGTTGAGTTTTCATATAATAAAAGTTTTCATTCCAGTATACAGATGGCACCATTTGAGGCATTATATGGGAAGTGGTGTCGAACTCCAACATTTTGGGATGAAGTGGATGAAAGGAAGCTGATGGGACCTGAATTGGTAGAAGAGATGGCAGAAAAAGGTCAATTGATTCATAAACACATGAGAATAGCTCAAAGCAGGCAGAAGAGTTATGTGGATAACTGGAGGAAGGATCTATCTTTCGAGGTAGGTGATCATGTTTTTTCTCAAGGTTTCTCCATGGAAAAGTGTGATGAGATTTGGTAAGAAAGGAAAGCTGAGTCCAAGGTTCATTAGACCATATGAAATTCTAGAGAGAGTTGGATCAGTTGCATACAGAGTGGTATTACCTCCGAGTTTATCTCAGGTACACAATTTTTTTCATGTTTCGATGTTGAGGAAGTATATGCTAGATCCATCTCATGCTTTGAGTCGAGAGGTAGTTCAGCTGGAAGAGAACCTATCTTATGAAGAACAACCAGTCCGGATTCTTGACCGAAGAGAGGAAGTGTTGAGAAATAAGTTAATTCACCAGGTAAAGGTTTTGTGGAAAAAACATATGGTTGAAGAGGCAACGTGGGAATCTGAAAATTCTATGAGGGATAAATACCCCCACTTATTTTGATAAGTGAATAAAATTGCGAGGACGCAATTCCCAAAAGGGGGGAAGGATGTAACATCCCAGGTAAATAAAGAATAATACATTTTCATATTTATTAATATTTGCGAATTAAATATTAATTTTACTTTAAAGGGGTTGCTATGTTCGATAGCGTACCCGATACGCAACAAAGAGTTTCTTTGAAATCATACGTTGCACACTAGTAATAAAATAATATTATTTTAAATGTTAGTTATCATGTAGGCGTTGTACTGGCGGGAATGGATAGAAATAACTAAAATATGATTATATATGGTTGTTAAATGTTTTTACATTTATCTAATAAAGGATAAAGTCTTAAAATACGAAAAGAATTCAATTTTAGGCTTTTATACCCTAATTTTCACTAAAGCTTCACTTATCGCCTTTTGATGGTGAACCATCATTAAATATAGTTTTGGTCACTTTTATACATTCTATTGGACCAAATAAAACTCTTCTTTAGAATCGGGACATCAAAATTTACTTTGTGTAAATTTTTGGTATCTTTCCGATAATGTTCATTTTTTAATGAATAGTGTAAAATGTTGTATTTTAATTCAAAACCTATTTTTAATATAATTTATTTATATGATTATATTATATTTTGAATTGGTTTTAAAGTGAAATTATAAAATATTTTTACCATTAAATCCAATAGTGGTCGTTGGAATTAATTTCACTTTGAAATCGGACTTAAACTAGTGTCAATCTTTTGATACTTATTCTTTCATAAAAACACGTTATTTGCTCTGACAGCGGGAATTAATTATTAAATTAATTAATGTGACTTATATGATTTGAATTTTGTAAAAGAGACATCATTTTTGAAATCAGAATATCAAATATATCTTAGGGTGAAGTTTTGGTATTTTTCTGAAAATCATCAATTTTTGATGAATAGTGAAACCACTAAGTGGTAGTTAAAGAAACTGATTTTTCGTTTAAATGAAACTTTTTCACTTCTTTGATTTAATTTTCAAAAATCCGACATACATGGTTTTCATTAAGAAGTAAAATGTGGTTCAATGGGATTAAAATAAATTTTTGGTGAATAGTAAGTTATTAAGTTTTTAATCGTGATTAGAGGTAATTAGTGTAGTTTAAGGTAAAAATAATGTTTTAATAATATGAGATGAGCTTGAAATATTTCATACCCTAATTGGATGTGTCATGGACGACCAAGAAAATCCATGTGTCAACTTGGGGACCCCATGGAGCCACTTTGGTTGGAAAATGACATAAATACCTTTTATTTAATGTTAAAGTAAAAAAATGACACAAACATTAAATGTTTTACTAAAACAATTTTTACATGGGGTTATACAAGTCATATTTTTGACTATAAATATTCATTGGAAAGATAAAAACATTTCCTACATCATATTAATTTTTTTACAATTTTTAGACATTAAATAAAGTAAATTATTTATGACATCATGACGATGCAGCGATGACCTCATTATTTAACGATTTAAATAAAATGGAAAGATAATGTAAAATCTAAGACCTACACATGTCCAAAACCTATTGGATGAACGTATTTCGAACCCTCATCACCTTATCCTCAAAATAAATCAATGTGGGACCTTTAAAATCCTAAATAATTTTGAAAATAAAGTAACATTTTGTAACTTTACAAGAGTGCCCCTCCTCTCCTCTTATAAAAGGCCCCCACCTCTACCACCTTACCCACACTCCAAAAGCCTTTGGCTCGGCCAACCTCTGCCCATTTTGTCTCTACACTTCCCTCTAGTTCTCCTTGAAGGCTCACATTGGGCAGAAGTCTTCCCAAGGAAGCCTTTGAGCTCAAACCAAAGGGAGTTACGTGATTTTAAGGTAATGTCTTCTTTTGAGTCCTTTTGTTTTATTTTGCTTCTCCAACCCCCTAAACTCTTTTTATTATTTTCTTTTGTAACAACTAAAGTATATTAAATATACTAGGATGTTTTTATAAGAAGGATTTGAGCTACACTTACACACACCAACATCTAATGGTTAAATAACATACTGTTTCCGTGGATGGCGAATTTCTGGCTCCCGAAACGATGATTGTTCAACATTCTTTTAACACCCTCAAAGGTGGCCATTAAGATGACACTATATTTATATATGATATATAATATGTTTATTTTTTCATTAAGCTTCTGTATTTTTTATTTTGGGCATACCTTTAGGGTTTCCATTATGGGTAAACGTGATATCTTCATTTAAGGAAGTGTGGACTACCACCCCCTCAAAATGATGTGATTCATTAATGCCATATGTGGGACATATAAAGGATGGATTTAAAGTTATTATATATGATGTTATACTGGAATTATAATATACCTCTATATCATTATTATTTCTTTCCATTAAAGTATGAGATAGAAATGAAAGTAGCGTTCATGCGTACGTACGGCTTACCGTCTCCATGAACGGTGCATTTCATTTCTTATCCCCAAATGTAATGTACTATTAAAAGTACATTTATATAATGGATATATATGATGAATGATACATCTAAAAGATGAATATAATTCTGTAATTAAAATATACATACCTCTCATTTAGTTTTAATTCTATTAATATGACAAAGAAATGAAAGTAGCATTCATGTGTACGTACGGCTTACCGTCTCCATGAACGGTGCATTTCATTTCTCTAAATGATTATGTAATATTATAAATACATGTATATACTGGATATATATGATATATATGATATACAAATCAGGAATGTTATTCTGGATATAAAGAACCTTTGACCACACGAACAACATGTAATTGTAAGAAGTCCACTTTCGACTTAAGAACCAAATATCGACAAAACAAACATTATTAACTTAAATGGTTACATAATGTTTATAAGATTTAAATAAGTGATATAAAAGGAATAATGAACTTGAAAAATGTTCTTAAGAAAATAGGAATTATCTCAAGTTTATTATTCAGGACGTTAAAGAACGATCAAGTCAAGTCGGACTCGAGGTAAGGGACTTCGTCTCAATCTCCTTTCATTGAGGCATATTTCGTTTTATACACAACATTATTTTATATGGTGTATAAACCCCTTTTAATTTTACTTTTATACAAAAGGAATCTTTTTATACGAATCGTTTTACTAAATGAAAAAAAGGAATGTTTCTTTTAACGTATGCGGTGACAACGACCTTTTTCACCGCCGCGAGTATTATTTGGTCTTTGGCTTCCTGAACAAGTCGTAATGTTTTTTTAAAAATGAAATAAATAACATATACTCTTTCATGTATTTTGGTATTAAAAATGGTTTTTATAATGGATTTGTTATGTCAATATATTTAAGTGATATATTGTGATCAAAGTGTGGAAATGTATTCTTTCCATTATATTTGTTTTATGTCTTATGATTTTTATAATGGTACTTGGACATTTGACAGTTGGTTATGTGATAAACCATATGACGGGTGGTTCCGTGAATACCAAGATGGGTGGTTATGTTATAACCTCCAATGCATTGGGTATGAAAGTCGTCTATATGGCTATTCCATTAAGTATGTATGGAATTTGGCCGTATGGCTATTCCATTAAGTGATATGCGTGGAAGTCGACCGTATGGTTATTCCACTTAAGTATGTTTATGTCCCAAGTTACCTTTATATGTTATGTGTTCTTTATATGGGTTTTATAGTAATCCTTTGGTTACAAAAAGGTAAGTAATGATATTTTATTCAGTGAAGAGTTTTTACTACTTCATGAAGGTGATGGTATTACTTTGATAAAGTTATACATGGTTTACTTGATGTTTGAAAAACTAACAGTTTTCATTTTTTGTGTATCCCTTACTGAGCTTTTTATCCTCACCCAAAGTTTTTTTGAAATGCTTTTCACAGGACATCATGTGGAATAGGGTCAAGGATGGGATCAAAGGAAAGTCATGCCATATAAAACATGGAACTAGACATGTTTCTTGTTAAGAGTTTTTTTTTATTTTATGGAAACTTAGTGGAAGTGTTTACTTTGTAAATCTTTTTAGATATAATAGTTATGTTCTAATTCTCTAAAACTCTAAACCTGAAAAGATCCTCAATGTGAATTATTCATTTAATTCAATGTTAAGTAAGGTCTAAGTCCGGGGCCTTATGGTTAATAAAAATGATCCTCAGGAATAATCATAGGGATATATCATGGAAATGTATCATATACTTGAAACATAGAAAACAATGAATAGTTGGCACAAACATAATCACAAGTAATAGTCATATTGTGAGATAATTTGATGTTTTCCTAACATTATATGTTGAAGAAGAAAAAATTTCCCTACATCATGATTTGAAAAAAAAATATGTTTCATATTTTGAACAAAGAAAATCCTATTATATATTTTGTGAATAATGAAAATTTCCATGCTGCAAGTTGTGAACAAAAACATTTCCCTTTTAGTATATTGTGAACAAAAAATTCCCACACTAAAAGTCATTTTTAGATATCATATAAAACATTAACCATTTAATTTGAGGGATATAGAAGACCCAAACCATTATAAAATTAATTATCTCTACAAATGAGTTCCATTAGAACATGGAAACATTCATACATCAAACATTAGTTATTTAACTTATGGAAAGGATATGAGTTTCAGGAAAATTACACCTAGAACATTCAATAATTCATACAAATAAATAAATTATAAAATTTATTAAAAATAACCATAGTTTAACGTATATATAAATAATGATATTTACATAGATGAAAATATGTTTTTTTAAGTAAATGGATTAATCAATTGTAAAATGAGAAAAATATTCCTTTTTTAAAGGCTTGAAAGCTCCATTAAAATGAATTCTATAAAATAAAATAATTTATTATTGATAAAAAATTTAATAATTATACTTAAAAACTAAAAATTGTTTTCATATAAAATATTTCAAAATATAATTTGTCTTCATAAACACTATTAAATTATTTTTTAAAAACACATGAATTTAAAATCCATTTAAAAATGAATAACTAATTTTTATTAATAAACTATTTTTAAAAAAATATAATAATATTCCATTTTCATTTAAAAATAACCAATGAAAAAATAATTTGTAATATTAGTTTAAAATACGTAAAAGAGTGATTTTATATAATAATTCTCATACATAAATATAAACCATAAAATGCTCTTCAAGAAAAAAATCACCCTACTTATAAATGAAATTTCCAGTAACATTAAAAAATATTTTTTTAGAAGTTCAAGTGAGTTATTTTAAATATTTTACCATTAAATATTTTTTTCAATATTGAATCCTTGAATAGTGTATAATTTTTTTTAAAGGATATATGTTGTGGACGAAAAAAATATATTATCCTGAATTTAAAACATTTGTAATATTTTACAATAACATTATTGAAAATTGACATCATAAAATTGGGTAAAAACATACTTTTGAAAATATGATAAGATAAATTTCAATATAACATGAGATAACACATAATTAGGTTTAAAAATATAAGGGATAATAATTAAAAAATGTAAAATATGGACAAGGGGTAGAATTTACCTTTAAAGAGGATGACAATTATTCTCAACAATGATGTAATATTGAAGGTAAGAACACATCATGGTTAAATATTTGAATTAAATTTTATTGTAATTAGATATAAATAGAATGTACGATGAAATAAAAAAATTGTGGAAAAAATAAATCATGGAAGAAAGTTGTTTTAGAAGAGGCATTTTAACTCATCGATGTGAGGTGAGTTAGAAATGACACTTACAACATTGATATATTTTTAAATTGAAATACTAGGAAGGGTGTAATGTTAGATATATGTAGAAATACCTTTAATTGAAAGAAAATTATGAAAAAACGAAATTCATTTCCAATATATACAACAGAAAAATTATACTGGTTGTTAATACAAATCGTATCTTAATGATGTAAAATTGTGAAACAAAAAATCTTACTTCAGATCATAATTCATTATAAAAATGTGTTTAACATCCTTAATAATAAAATTAAATTTATTAAAAAAATATTAAGATTAGATACATCTATATTTAATTTTTAATTAATCACTTTTTAGTTTTCTTTAGTTATTAAATTGTTTTCACTTATGTTAGTTACTTGAGATGGTTCGTTTGATTTATTTTAAATATCCTTGGTATTTTTCCCATGTTTAAATATATTTTAAAATATTATCCCAATATATATTATTTTATATTTTTATTACTTTTATTATTACTTTATGACAAAATTTATACATTTCTATAGGTTTTCTCACAATGGAATCAAATTAAGAAATTTTTCTTAATATTTTCATTATATGAAATTAAGTTTACAATGACCTTTTATTATCATTGTCACTTATATAAGTTCAAATATTTTCATTAAATAATATTAATAGTGTTATAAACATCATTTTATATATTAAATTAATTTTTCTAAAATTAATCTATCTTATGAGGATAATAAAAATACAACATGTTTTTTATGGAGGAGGTGGTCCTTATATACACAAGATGAAATCTTCTATTTTTAAATGGTTTTACTGGAAGGTAGAAAATCTATATTCCAATATTATTTTATTATATTCATTATAATGATGCAATCATAATTTCATGGATAGAAAATATTTTATAGGTTATAAGTTCAAATCAATTAAGGGAGCTAATTGGAGATAATTACCACTCCCTTTGGATGATATCCCCTGGGTATCACCTTAACGTTCCTTAGATTAGTCCTTTGGTATGAATAATAATTATAGAAAATTTGGAGAGTTTTTATAAGAAACTATGTTAGGGGTTTTGAATATATAAATCATTTTAACAGGGAGATAAATTTGACAAAGGTGATCACCATTTATAAGTGAAGAAAATGGAACTTTTTTAAATATGCATTAGCTTTTCAATGATGGAACGACAATATTCAATGTTTGATGGCTCCAAAAGTAATAATTATTTGTCAGGTGAAATTAGGTTATGAAAGGAGATACCATTCATTTTTAAACAATTTTTAACTTTAATAACAATTTTACCACTAGATATTTTCACTTTTCGAGTTGGGTTTTTACTTTGGTAACTAGTTTTTACCCATGTAAATTATATTTTATTTAAAATATAAGGTAACAATTTTTACCAAAATTTAATGTCATATAAATAATTATGCTAAAAATAATCTACTTAGATATATATATATATATATATATAATATTAAAGTCATGACCCATCCCCCAGGGCCCATGTTGTGACTACCCCAAGCATGCCTTCCATAGACCATGGGTTTGTGAGAAGAACTAGAAAAGCATATCCCAAAAAGGGAATTCATTACCTTTAAACTTGTACAAACACACACACACCCAACAACATCTCAACACACTAAAAGGGGGAAACAATTATACCACTAAAACAAAACTGAGTGTAAGTACAAGTGAAAGTAAGTAGGCTAGAATACAATCGCAATAAAAAACTAAAAACGGTAAAGTAAAAAAATGAAACTTTGATGGCCATCCATGGGAAACCCCACCTGATCATGAGAGTAGTGAAGCTACTAGAAGCCGAAGTAGTATGTCCTGCCTACCTTATCCTACTAGGCCCCACCTGGTACTAGGCCAAAAATTCCACCATCGTAGTTTCCTTCAGTCTCATACCCCTAATCACCTCTGTTTAAATGTCGATCGTCTACACCAGAAACAAGACATGCAGGTGAAGCCCATATAGGGGTGAGTATAACAATACTAAGTAGGGACACCGAGACCCCTGAAGGTGTCTGGGTAATCTACAAAGGAAATCACCACAAAGAAAATACCCTTGAGGTAAAACCACCAAGAAAGACCTCAACCACATATAATAAAGTAGAATACGCATCTCACACCATGTATAACATAAGTACATAAGAAAAGTTGATTAGTTGTAAAGCTAGATCATCTTATTCTATCGAGGCTCTAATACTATCCCGCACCGGGCTTCTAGGTGATGACCCACATAGGATCGCTAGGTGCTGACCCACAAAGGATCTCTAGGTGATGACCCATAGAGGATCATTAGGTCATGACCCATTAAGGATTTATCAGTGGTGAACCACTCAGAGGATTTCTAGGTGTTAACCCACTTAGAGGATCGCTATGTGCTGACCCATAGAGGATCATTAGGTAATGACCCACTCAAAAGATAAATAGTTGCTAACCCACTCAGATGATTTCAAGGTGCTGATCCTGATAGGATCTATAGGTTCTCACCCATAGAGGATCACTAGGTACTAACCCACTCAGAGGATCTCTATTCATTCTTCACATCAAAGTCACCCACTGGATTCCCTCACCTAGCATGCCTGATTTCTAGAGAATATGTACCACTAGCCATCGGTCATATCTCAACCACCATGAAGTCCCATCTAGATGTAACCAAAAGAACCATCCTATCGTAAGGGTTCCAATTCAACAGACGGTGTGTTGATCGGACACCCAGTCTGTAAGTTATTGGATTTCTAGTAAAAAGGGCCTAGTTGGATTCAATTCTGATCTAACCAGGCTACACTCTAACTTCTACCAAAACAAAAGTGAAGTATCTTAAAATGACCGCCTAATCATGAGGGTCTCAACTCCATAGAAGATGTGTCAATCAGACATCTGATTTGAGAGATACGCACGTTTTACTAAAACAAGGTCGGTTGGGTCTGGATCTGGGTCGACCTAGTCGGACCAACCTGACCGACCCGGTCTGGGGGTCCGGCATGGGTCCGACCCAGCTAGCCCATTAAACCCACGGGTCTGGCCCGGTAGGACGGGTCCAGCCCGGTGGCAGGTCCGGCCTGATGGCGTGGGTCTGGCCCATGGACCGCGGGTCCGGCCCGCCAGGTGGGGCACGTCCCACCTTCAGAAACCTAGCCCACTGAGCAGGATGGTTCTCTATCCTGAATGTGGCTCGACCACATCTTCTTTCCCAGCCAGTGGTTCCAGATGGCGCTTCCTGTTTATCCAGAATGTATGGTCGTTTCCTCCCCATGCGTTTAATGGACTGCATGTCGCCAGTGCAACAAAGTGGCCTGAGCGGGCCACTCCTACACACGGTGCAGACAAGCACCGCATTTCCCCACCACCATGGCAGGACAATGGGCACGCCGTCACCCTCCATCTGCAGCTGTGGTGTTCAGCCGCTACTGGTGGGACCTTTGACGGGCCACCGGAGTTGCATCGGGGGTCCATTTCTTGAATCTCTTGCACATACAGGTTCTATAGAGCGCTTCCATCATTCTGATGGCCTCAAAATTACCCTTCCGTCACATAAAAAATAATCCAAAAAAATGCACACTATGGAGAGATTTTATCCTTGTTCGTTCGTCCCCGCCCTCCGCTTTATAATTTTTAAACTAGGGGAGTTCGGGGATTTCAGTTCAAACATGTTATTGATAAATCCCATGAAAACCCCCATATGAAACACCTCCGTTAAGAAATATTGACATGCGGATCAACCTGCTTGTCGGTTGATCCGTGTTCGATATTTTTGGATGAAGAACAGGGAAAGAGAATAAATCACACAAAATGAATAAACCCCCTACCTAAATTTATTGGATTCGTTGATGATGAACGATGCATTTCACGTCATCGTCGAGCCACGATCGTTGGTGTTCATTGTAATTTTCCAACCTTTGGATCTGATCTTCCAAAGTTATTTGCTTCGTTCTTTGTTCTTTGTAAGACTGTAAAAACTATCGGTGGTTCATCAGAGATTTCTCAGTGATTCCTCCTCCACTCTCTAATGGATTAGATTTTTAGTAAAATAAACACATTACAGCGCTTTAATTACGCTAATACATTTCTTCATTTATGACTCTCATTTAAGGACATCATTAAGTGAACCATTTAAAGATCTTCATCGGAGCACCTCATTGCACCGCAATGTCGTCTCTCAATAGATTGAAAAATAAAATTACATTGGAAAATATATTTTATTATTTTTTTAGGAGTTAGAAAATTAAAAAAAAATTCCAACACTTTCCAGCCAAACTTAAGCTTCACCTAAGAGAATTCTGATGCTGTGAGTTCAACGGTGCCCTCAGATTTTAAATCGGACTAGTGGTTCAAAAGATAAAAAAAATCATGCTTGCAAATTTACTGAACGTACCTTAAAAAAGGTTCAAAAATTAACTTTCACCCTAGACCCACACCAGTTGGTCTTAGGCTCCTCCTATGGGGAACACTCCTCCATGAACTCAATAGTACTCTCATATATTCAATCCGAGTTACCATTGAGAAATTATAATAATTTAACAACAAAATAATTGTTACATAATTATTTTATTTACGACCAAAAACAAGCTTCCATTGTTGGCCCACGCCGGCCAGTGTTAGGATCTGCCTAGGGAAAGAACACCCTAACTAGCTCAGCAGTGGTCTCACATTTTCAATCTAAGTCATTGTTCATGAGTTATAAGCATTTGAAAAATAAGATAATTTTATTTAATTATTTTATTTATGGTTATGTGATTTTCTGATTTCCTCATTAGGGGTCTGTGTCAACTAAACTTATGTCACACCTAGGGTAAACCTGCCAGCCTGAACGCAACTATGCCCTCCTATTTTTGATTCAGACCCTCATTTAAGAGTTATTCTACTTTTTTAATAAATCTACTCACACACGCTATTTAAAGCTAAACATTTTTTTAATGAATCATTACTGGAACTCCGAACATCAAAATCGCATGTCATCTCTGTGCCTAGTCTCAAAATAATTGGATATAATTAAAAAATATTATATATAAATTCTAAGACATTAAAATAAAATAAAATTTTAATTTAAAACATTTCATATACAAAACAGTGTTTTAGTAGGAATTTTTTTTTACCATTAAGTGTTCTAAATTTTATATGACACTACATACCAATTAAATAAGTGGTTTTATTTTTTATAAGTGTAAAAATAATATAAAAGTAATTATATATAATATATTATTTTTATATCTTATATAAATATTATACAATGTTAATTAAATAATTATCTGAAAATAACACTTTCACCATTATCATGGTTATTAACATTATTCATTATAATCATAATTTTATGCCTAAAAATGAAATTTAACATTTATATAATATGTAAATGTTGATAGAAAATGATAAATCTGTAATTTTGTATTTAATTTCCAAAGGAAGTGAAAAAAAAGATTAATATAAGTGAATAAAAAAAGTTTTTAGAGTAAAATATTACATATGATTCTAAGACAATAAACAAGGGTTTCCAAAATTAAACATAGTATTTTTGAATGAATCATATTATTCATTAAATATATAATTGGAATAAAAAAATCTATAATTTCTTTAGTAATACTTATTTATAATTATATAAACATTATTATACTAGTAACACTGGTATTTTTTACAATTCATCTAAAAAATAATTATTTTATAAAATTCAAATAAATTCAATCTACTATAATTTTGATATGTTGAAATCAAAAAAAATCAATTTATTAAATTAAAATGCTAAAATTAATAAATTTATCTTTTAAATAAAAATATAATATAAAAATAAAAACTTCCTTAATTGAAATATAACCATTTAAAATCTTAATTGTTATTAATCCTATTTTATATACATTTTTATTTGATTAAAATACTTTTTATATACAAGAGGTTTTATTAATCATAAAATTTATTATAAATATTCATCTAATATATTGTGTCTCATTTTGGTTTAGTGTTTCAAGTACAATAATCTTTCAAAAATTATATTAATTCAGAGTGAAGTATGTTTCAAAATATTAGGGTGTTAGGTCATTCAAATCCCTTAGGACATACCCCAAATAGTATACCACTATACTGGAATGCTTGGTTATTTATTCCATAGTGTTTTCCCATATCAAGATCTTTCTTATACCTATATAGGACCCATCAGGTTCCTGTTTCATACTTCTCTGAAATTCTTCCTTATTTGGAGCACTATTTGAGCTTATCTATCTACATACATAGTGGCTAGATATTCGGATTACCCTAGAATTTGTCCAGCCATTTTTTTATATCATCTTATTTTATAGTTATATCAACGTGACCACAAAATTAATGGTAAAGGAATAAATATTAGGAGCTATCCATTATCCTTACAATGCATTCCTCATGATGTAGGCTAGAGTGATTCATCCTGGATAACTAGAAAATTGAAGAATCAGAACTCATCCCAATACATTACATGGTGTAGCCTAAGATTCTAGGGCATGATGTATGTTAGGTGAACATATTACTATCCTATAGGTTCTAGCCTTTTTCAAGCCTTTTCAAGTAGCCTTCATAATCAATTTTCAAAAAAAACAAAAATCTTAACCAAAATTCCAAAGAGATTTTTCAAACATCATTATAATTACATTTTGATAGTATATAATTAAATATAAAAGGTTGTCTATATTCATATGACATAACACTAAATAACCCACTTGTATGATACTTATACTACTAAATCTATTTCCAAAAAATTCATATAGATAAATTTTATTCTCTATTGTTTATATATTTTTAATAATATATGGGAATATAAATATTTGATTCATTTCAGAAAATAATTCTATAAAAATTTAAAATTATTTATTTTTAATCAATATATAAAAAATTACACCATTGAATTTATCACACAAAGGTGTAAACGTTTATTTTTCACTAACATTATCCACTCTAATCTTCAAGTAATTTATCATGGTATATAAGGATCTCATGGATCTTTAGACCTATCAATGTTATAATGAATACATATTTCATTTCCCCATAAATTTATGAAAGACTCATATAGGTGAGACAATGTAAAAAAATTATCTAAAAAAATTATTGATATTATTGATCACCTGTTGATGCCTAAATTTACCCTACAGGTATAGGCGGTCTTGTAGTACATGTAAGGATCGAATCCAATGAGATCGAAGAATTAACCTACAGACACTTATATTATATGGATTATAGGCTATGAAGTGGCTCACTATAGTGTTTATTGTAAATATAAAACTAAAAACCTAATATAATTGATTGGGTTTAAGAATGAAGCACTAAATATATGAATGAAAACAATTAAAGAGGATGAGTTGATCCTAGGTTTTCAATAGGTCTAGATTGGATGTAATTATTTTTAGAATATTTTAAATCAATAATTCAAGGTGTATCCAAACAATGATATAATTACACAACAATATTTACCAAATTATTACTTACAAAATTACAGGGATAATTATCAATTAATTTATATGATCAATTTAATAGGCACCCTAATGAATTGGATCGTACTAGAACTCAAAATGTGTTATTGTTAAATTTTAGGAAGATGAAGAAAAAAATAACTTATCGAATGGAATTCTTAAAATAAAGAAGTAATTTAAAATATTAACTAAAATTAAATAACATCCAATCCATACCATTTCTACTCCCTTGGATCAATCTATAATAGGTTTGTACCTCTATTTATGATATTCTATCAATAGAAGGGGGGAGTACACTCATGGGATGGAATTCAAGGTGAAAAACATTAAAATAATGGTAACTCTACTATTGTGTGAAGAATTTCACAAAATATATTGTGAATAGATTCACTCTCTGAGGAAGTGGTAACAAATTGATATTAAGAATAATATAAAAGGTAAATTTTAAGAACATTTATAACTTCTAACTCAATATAAAATTTTAATTAAATGGGAAGGAGAAGAAGATATTATAGGGTCATGGTGGACTAATGAAATGAATTCCGAGTGCATCCACAATAACATGGTCCATCCCAGTAGGGGAAAATAACTTGAAGAGTATAAATACATAAGATTTTGATTCTAGGTATCCATAGATTCAATTAAATATGACACTTGATTGCCTTTATTATAAGTGTGTATGTTTATCATGTCTCCAGATATAAAATCTATGCACTAACAAATCAGATAAGTGATGT
Source organism: Viscum album (assembly GCA_963277665.1). Classification (NCBI taxonomy): domain Eukaryota; kingdom Viridiplantae; phylum Streptophyta; class Magnoliopsida; order Santalales; family Viscaceae; genus Viscum; species Viscum album. Next base: position 1,382,771,370 of record OY728164.1, read on the forward strand.
TCCATTGAGAGGTAGAAACATTGGTGAGGGAGCTCCAAAAAATCATGGAATCCATTTTCACAAGAGTTAAGGTGATGTTATTTGAACTTCCAAGAGAAGGGCCATTGAGCATTTCCATCACCTATTCCCTTAAGTAGTTATTATACAAAAAAAAAGGAACTTAAATCAAGGAGCACTAATCCATTATATTTACATAAAACAACCCCATTGTGCATGAATCCATGATAACATGTTCCATCAATTATGAGCTTTAGGATATTGGTAGGAGGGGACGATCGAACCTAGTGGACCATTGTTTGGGTCTATACAGGCCTAAGGGTAGCCTTATGAAGAGATTGTGTCTGAGGGAAGTAAAATCCCCCCTACTTCATGAGACTATCTAGATATACCAAAATTCATTTATATTTACCACCATATTCAGGTTAGAGAGCTAACAACCATGACGATCTTGGTTCTAAGCCTTCTATAGACACCAACACTCTGCTTCTATTAGAATTGATCGGGCCTTTTCCTCCTTTTTTCCAAAATATCCACAAAACCAATTATTAAGAAATGATTTAAGGGATTATATGCCTAAAAATATATCCATGGACTCACTTAAGTCCCCCCATATTCGGAACACCCATCTACTTTGAAAAAAAAGTTCTATGAAGACTCCTTTATTGGAGACAAACATCACATGCACTTAGAGGCCAAAGGTACACCCTTACCTTTTACCTCCAGAACCATAGGTACCACATGATAGAAAATCCTCCATAGAATTAAGTTAATTTTGGAGGGAATATCTTTGCACCAAAGGAAGATACCCCACGGTTCACTATCAGGCTGAGAAGACATCACATTTCAGTAGGTTTTGGATGAGAAACTACCATCTCATGATCCAGAGAAGAAACATTGGTATGGGGACTCCCCAAGACTGATTTAGTCAAACATCAGTTGATAAGTATGATTAGGTACCTCCAAGGTAAATTTGGGATGATATATGTCCTTTCTAAAGGACTGATAGGGAGTAGGGAATCCTAGTAAATCCAGAAGACCACACCTAATTGCATTTTCAAAAATTGACCTCACTCCAACCTAAAATCTATTTGAAATGTTCAATAAAGATATGTATATGAACCCTTTTATCCTTCCACATGTTATTAGGGGTTCTTATATTTATTAATGGAGTAAAATTTTGGAGATATATCAAAGGAGATTTGACTTTTCAATGTTTCCCATAAAAATATAACCAGATTCATCCCCATTTTTAAAGTGGTAATTCTATATTTAATATGGTATAATATTAAGAGGAAATATATTATAAATATATTCTTCCTTATCTCCTATAATATCCTTCAAAATTTCATTCCAATTAGATCATCCCTTTAGAATTTATGTTCAAAATAGTGGGATTATTTGTGGGCATTTAAATCTAACCCACAAATTAAATGTCAAATTGGGATCTTTGGATCTCCTTAAAAAATTAAGAATTAGTAATGTAGATAGTTTAATGAAATGTTCCCATAATTTTATCTTCTTATAGTTAAAATTTGATCTTAATTGGGGTTGAATTGTGGGCTCCATATTTATTTGATGGGTCGAAGGCCCAATATGATTTTCTGAGAAATTTTCTCATTAATTTCAAAAAATATCCATCCAAGCTTGTGATCCATCCATTAAACCTAAAAGAAAATTGTTCCACATAAAGTTATAAATAATATCCAAAAATATCAAATTAAAATAATTAAAATATTGATTTCCAAAATTTGATAATCAATTGTTCCCAATTTAATATTTTAAACAGAAATTTCATAATTATGTGAAATGATATCCAATTTCTAAAATTCACTAAAAATAGTTTTTATGGACATTTAAATGTATGAATATTCAAATATAAATAATTAATATCATCCTATTTTAGTTTCTAATCACCCCCCCCCCTAAGTAGATTATTTCTATTTCCAAGAAAAAAGTATCTCCAGAATATGAAGTGTAATTCCATTTTCCAAAAAATATATTTACACAAAATGATCATTAGATAACATCATTCCAAAGAAATCATGAAACCATTCAAAATATTTTAACATGAGATGGGTTCACCATAATATCCCAAACCAATCCCATTCCTTTATTCAAATTTATCTCCAAATTGCATCCAATTTAAATTAATCATGATGATGTGTAGTGTGTCTCAAATTACACATGGACCATTTTCATGATCAAACAAAAAATGGAAGTGAAAGGTGGTAATCATAATAAACATTAAGATGAGTATAATTTTTCTTCTTATTTTTTGTTTTCTTAATCATAATAGAGAATAAAAGACTAACTCTGGGTAATACAACTATTGATTAATGAACCCTATGTGTTGAGCACCACACATATTTTTAATTTCATGCTCTTATATAGAGATTTAAATCTTAACTTTGGGAAAGAAAATTACAGAGTCATGATCCCCGTGTTTCAAACACCGTGAATTTGGAAAAAATCTCTATGCGGTCATTATTTTTAATTTTTTATTGGTTACACAGTCTAAACTGAAAGTGAAACCAAAACCTATGATATAATTAAAGTTACCCATGAACACAAACTTACACCAAAAATCCAATAGACGTGCATAATGAAATTTCGATTAAGTGGATGAAAATGTAAATGCTAAAAAATCCCATTGAACAACTGTACTTTCCAAAAACTATAATCATGAACATAAACATGCATGAAAATCATAATCAAGGCATTAAAAAGAATTTGACATTAATTTCTCATGTTTCACAACGTAAATTAATGAATTAAAGGATAACAAAATTAATTTTATTAAATGAAAATAATTTTTATCTTAAAATCCCATTTTCTTTTTCAAAATCACATATTTTGACTCCCCCGTCATAGAATGACACTGCCCTCAGTGTTGAAAGAAAATAGAAGAGAGAGATTGTGATTGGGGATAAAAGGGGGATAATTTCATTTGAAATGATTTCATGGAACTAGATCACTGGTTTGAAGTTTATGTAATATCAATAAGAAATTGAACACTTTGGATTCAAGTCCTATGTAGAATCTATGGGGGTGATTAAAGGCTGGGTTTGAGCTTTAAAAAAATGGGTTTTATTTTGAAATACAATAATTCTCTAGCTACTAAATCCCATAAAAAGAGATATTAGATCACATTAGAAACCCCATGGGGATCCCTAACAAAAAAAACACAAAAACACACAAAATAATCAATGTAGAAGTCAGGTTTCCTAAGAGGAATCACTTAGTTTAAATATATTATCTAGACTTGGAGACCCAAAATTATTCAAAACCAACATTCGACATTTTTAGGACCCTATTTTTCCACACCTCTACTATATTTTGATTAATTAATTATTTAAAAAAATCATGTAAAATTTTATATACTACAATGAGTTGAAATGTCCAAGGAATATCAAAAATTATGATCCAATTACTTCAGTAGTCTTTTCTAAGACCTCAATGACCAGTATTTCATTGTGAGTTTCAAGATAAAAATTAACATAAACTGGAAGGTATTGGTTTTCCAATAAATATATTCCTGATTGGGGATGTAAGGAACATAATTTTGAGTTTAGTTTCATTGAAATTTCCCAATGATGATTGGAAATTGGAATCAAGATCATTTTCTTCTCCAACAAAATTGAATTAATTGGTTCCTTTTGAAAATATTATTCATCGCAAAAATAGAACATTTTAATTTTTAGAGAGGGTATAGTCTCAATGATTTTGATTTAACCCAATGGTTCAGTGATCAATGGTCCTAAGAAACCAATAATGGGGAAATGTTTGGGAAAATAAATCCATGATTTCAAATTACCCTCTTGTGAATATGTAAAATCAATTTACTCCAGATTTAAAGACTCGTCCACCATTAATTAATCTTTTTAATCTATCCTAAATCCAATGTATGGTTATTCAGTAAATCCATTAGAGGCTTCTGGGAGAAAATATTCTTCTAATAGTGATGATTAAGGGGAAATATGAGTGGGAATGGGTTCCAAAACTGTTTCAATGATTTATACTTCTAATCTCAATGATCAAACATCAAAATTCATTTTTTCCATTTGATCACAAAATTTTTTCCATAATATTTTTGGGATTGGGTGGTTAGGATCCTTTAAATAATGGTCATAATGAATTTTGATCACATAAATCATCTTTGATAGGGTTGTAAATTTATCCATTAAGAATTCACCATCTGATGGATTTTCCATTTCACCATGTGGGGGGTAATCATTCATGGATTGATTAGAGAAATTATCTATGTTAGGTTCATCTAAATATTGGTTACCCATTTGATTCCATCATTTGTTTTTGATGGGGTAATTTTTATGAAACTCCATTGTAGTAGGTTAAAATAAGGATTTGATATTCTTTGGACATGTAGAAACAAATAGGGAAAAGATAAGAGAAATAGTGGTGAGAAAAGGGAATTTGGGGTGATAAAAGTATTCTAGTGTATAATATAACTTAGTTAGGTCCCAAGATATGGAGTAATAATTTGGTGATTTCCTAATTTAACTTATTTATAGAAGAATTTGTTAATGTACAATTAGGTATCGAATCCACTGAGACCTAAGAAGAAACCTATGCACGCATAGATTTTATGGAGGAATGAATATGAAGTGGACAACTCGGGTGTTTATTGTAAAAATAATACTAAAAAACTAAGATAATATATTTTTTCAGAGTGAAAAAATAAATATATGAATGGAAACAATTAAATAATATTAGTTGATTCCAGGATGTCTTTAGGGATAGATTGAATGTATTTGTTTTCATAGAAAATTTTAGATCACAAAATTATGATGTATCTAAAAAATATTGTAATTCCACAAAATAACTCACCAATATAAACCATAAACGATTCCATGTATAATAAATGATTCACTTATAGGATCATTTTAATGTCACTCCATGTAATTGGATCATACTATCACTCAAAATATGTTGTTGTTAAAGTTGGGGAAGATGAAGAAGAAAATAACTCGTCGAATGGAAATCATAAAATAATGAAATGATTTAAAATATTAAATAACAAGAAATAAAATACAATCTATACCATTTATATTTCATTGGATAAACCCATAATAGGTTTATTTCTCCATTGATGTTATTATATCAATATAAGCTGGTAGTATACTCATGGGGACGGAATTGAAAAGTAAATAAATTTAAAGAACGATCACTCCACCATTGTGTGAATAATTTCAAAAAAAGAAAATGTGAATAGATTAACTAAATAAGGAAATGGTATCAAATTTTTAAGAAAAATAATATAAAATGTGAATAATAAGAAAATTTATTACGAAATAAAATTGATTCAAATAACTTACATGAATGAAATTGATGAAGCGATTAAAAACTAAAAACATAATATTATAAGTGAAAGAAAATCATGAATCTCCAAATACCATAACCACCCCTACCTTAAAAAAGGAATATTAGGATCCTATGGTTTATACCCCATCAATAAATTCCTTCCTCATTGATTAAAAGGTTAATAGTGGGTGATAAATAAAAGGATATTTGAGTTTTCAATGTTTCCCGTAAAAATTATACCAGATTCATCCCCCTTTTGACTGTGTGAACTCATAATTGAATATGGATGAATCTGAAGGGGTCATAGAAGATAGATATATTCTTATAGGTGTCTTATAATATCTTTTATATGTTCAGAAAAATTTTATTATCAATTGGGATATTATGCTCGCAATGGTGGGTCAATTTTATGGGCCTTCAAATCTGGCCCACAAATTAAATGTCAACTTGGGCACCCAATATCACATTGAAAACATCAAAAATAACTCTATCCAAAGTTAAATGAAATAATACACATAATTTTATATTTATAAAATTAAAATTTTTGCTTCATTGGAATTTAATGGTTTGGTCCACTTTTATTTGATGATTTTAATGACCATTATTCATCGTCTAGAAATTTATGCATTCATTTCCAAATATATCCATCTTCCCTTGTGATTCATCCAATGTTCATAAAAGAAAAAATGTTCCAAACAAAATTTTAAAACATATCCAAAAATTTAAAATTAAAATAATTAAATTAATTAATTCCACAATCTAATGATCAATTGGGTCAACATTAATATTTTACACATGAAATTCACAATGATGTGAAATAAATTTGAATTTATGAAATGAAATAAAAACACTTTTTAAGGACATTGAAATGAATAAATATTAAAATATAAACCATAAATATTATCCTCTTTTAGTGTCTAATAATCTCCACTAAACAATCTATTTTGAAGCATATAGAAAAAATTAACATATCCAAAACACATAAATCCCTTAAAACCTATAAGATCCTCACCATAATAAGAGATGATGTATATATTTTGTGAAAAAATTTCATTACCAGAAAATATTGTTTATTATTATAAATGATGTGATAAATTATACTTAAAATCTCCAATGGTATATTAATTTAGAATAATACAATATTTATATTTTTTGTTATAAAATTCTTTAAATACAGTATATTCTACTAGAATGGTTCCACTAAAAGTTGACATTATCATAAAAACATTTATCTAGGTATTCTATATAGAGATATTTTTTCATTTTCCCTTCTAATATCTCACTTATTATTGTATATATGAATCTAATACAAAAATAGTATGAGGATCACAACATCATAACATCTTAGGCGCACCTCCTAATCACTAAAGACTCTCACTAATGTAATGGCTTTAATATGAACATAATGGGATATGGTTTTCTACATTGAAATATTATAACAACGTAAATAACATCAACACATATAAAAAGAAACTCATAAATAATTATTTATTAGATATGGTGTATAGACATCCAATAAATGAAATGTTCTGAATAATATGACAATGCTACATGAATTAAATGATATTAAATTTTATTATATAAATATAAGGCCCCAAATATCATAGATGTACATAAAATATTTCATTCTATAAAAAATAGGATATATTTATTTTCCAAATAAACATGTCATAAGGAACAAATTTTAGAATGCTCCTTATTAGGAACTCTCATATGAACACCCATTCTTAACCCCAATTATTCTGCTTCATTCTCCTGTGAATAAGATAAAATTACACCACCAAGAATCCATAATATTTTTACTAAAAAACAACCTGATTAGGTTCTTTACATGAAAAAGTAGGATATATAAAATCATCTTTGTGTGTCCCATAAGTACATGTACTCGGTAGAAGTATAACAATTACAAGTAGGTGGTCGCTATAATAACCCTTAACTATCTATCATAAACTCTTGTGTTTGTGGAAACATTGAAAGGATATAAGAATTAATAAAAACAATCTATATGGAATATTAAAATTATTTTACATAGCATAAGTGATATCATGTAACTACCAACATGGGGGGGTCCTTACCAATACTACCTACTTTAAGAATACGCCTGAAATTGATAATGATCAGACATAATAGAGTAAAGGAGAAATAAATATCCCATTGGAGCAAAAGAATTTTGTATACTAAATAATGGAAAATTTTCAACCCATGTAATTACATACACATTTCTATATGAATTTTTTCTTCCTAAATATAAATTCCTTCCATATTTACATTATTGTATATAATTCTTTCAACATGTTATAAAAACAAACAAAATATTATTTATTTAATTTAGATTATAAAATAATAAATAAAATACATTTTTTAAAATAGAAAATATTAAAATGGGATAATAAAAAAAGATAACATAACTAGTATTTGGAAAGCCTTCAGGTCACTGTATCCATGAAATATCATATAAATGAATAATTATCACACCTATATTTTTAATTCCATGCTTTGTTTCAAATCCATTTTTGGATATTAGCTCTCTCTTGGTTCGTAGGTGTTCCAGGTTCGAATTTTTTTTGTACCTTGTGTTCTTCATCTATGACCTTGGTCTTTGGGGTATTGTATGGTAATTGGCCTCCACTTTTTTCAAATGGATGTTGTGAGGTTGTGGTGTTTTGGAGTTAGATTAGTGACACTTCTAGTGGAACACTTGTGGGTTAAGTTGTTTATGTGGTTTTTACCCATGAGTTAGATGAGTTTTAAGGTGAGAATGTGGTCTTATTTTGTGTATTATTTCCCCTTATCCTTGGCCTATATTTCCCCCTTGGTTTCCCCCTTGGGCCTACCCCCCCCTGAAATTGGAGGAGAATGGAATGGTTTTAGGTGTCCAGAACAGGCCACACGGTTTTGCCTCTTGGTTTCCCCCTTGGACCCCCCTGAAATTGGAGGATAATGGAACAGTTTTAGGTGGCCAAACCGTGTTAGGATTCCAACTCATCAAAAATCTTCTTGAAATTATATGTTTTTCCTTCCAGAAATAAACCTAATCTACCCCATTCTTCTCCAGTTTATTTCCTACCTCCACAGACAGACTCCATTTCGTTCCAAGTCTTCTTACCCTCCCTTGGAACTCCTTTTTGAAGGGATATCTAATGGGGAAAACTTTAAAATCATGCAAGTAATTCTTTCTCTCTTTGATTTCTTCTAGTTCCTTAGGGTTTCATTCACCTTTTAATGAAGTTCTAAAGTGTCCAGCAGCTAGGGATCATACCTAGGGTTTAAACATGTGTCCTTTTTGTGAAATCTTGGGGTTTTAGGTTGGTCTTCTCTTCCTCATGGTGCGGCGGTGGTGCAGGTGAGGTTTCGTACTAAGATTTATGGGTTTTGACACAATTATTAGGTGATTCCATGTGTATTCATTTTATAATGCATTACCATGCTTGATTTATTTATTTTTCTTGTTCTTAATATGTTTTTTGTGGTGTGAAAACTATTTTTGATGGATTTCGTTAATCGTTTAATTTAATAGTTTCTTTTTTTCTTTAAACTGGGTGATTTCTATTTGTAAATCTTGTGGTAAGATTTGGGTTGTTTTATAACATATGAGAGTTGTTTACTAAATGTTTCTTGGGATTAAAATTCTACTTTGTTAGGGTCTTGGTGTGATTTTGGGTTCAAAAGAGGGTCTTGAAATGGGATTCCTATGTAAAACATGGTTATACCACTTGAGATTGTTTTATGAAAATGGTAAATGATTTGTTAAGTTAAACATAGTGGTAAAGGATGTAATTGTACTGTTTTGTTGGGTGTATATTCTTATAATGGGTTTTTGAAAGAGAAATTGGTTATTTTTCTTGTCAAACATTTTGAGAATGATTTATAATTTTTCAAGATGATTTATTAAATTTTTATATGGGTGTGAAACGTGTTATGGGCTACTTCTTGTCAGTGTGCTGATAAAATTAATTTAAAGGTGAAAAGGGTATTATGTGAAATGTGTGTAGATTTTTGTGTGATGTGTACTATCTTATTATGTTTTTATAAAACCGTTTAATGGATTTGTTGAAATGTGAATGAGGTGTAAAATGTGTTGTGGGCTGTTTTGGTGTGTGTATGGTTTTAAAATAAATTTGAATGAAAAGGTGGAGTGTGTGACTTCTATGATATACAAATTGAATTTTTAGTTTATGTGTGATTTGGAAATGACCATTTTATGTAGAAATGATACTTTATATGATGTGGAACATTTTTTAGCACAATAGGGAAAAATCGGGTATCTAGATGGGTGGACGTGTACTAGTATGCTAGTGATCTCGTGGGGTTTGGCCTCATTTTCACATGGAAAGTTTGACAATTACAAAACTAACGAAACTATGATTTTAATGTTGGGGGACCACTAGGTTATGGGTATGATCCCTACTAGTGGCTCATGTGGATGAGAACAAACATTTGTTTGGTAACTTTCACCGAGATGCAAAGTACCTGGGACCCACAATGAGCTAGTGCCTAGAGGTTATTTCCCATTGCATGTGCTCATTGGATATTTTATGATTACCATCAGCGTGTAGTATGTTTTTCTAGAAAATTAAGTAGATTTGGAATTTTAATTAAAAGTTTATATTCCTTAAAGTATCCCACATGAAAACTATTTTTATTTAATGTTGCATCTTTTAGAAATTTTTATTAGCATTTTAAGTTTAGGAAAACTTCCAAGATTTTCATAATTGAATGTTTATCACATGTAATCCTTTACTGGTGGAATCCTATTGGTCTTTTTATCACACCCTTCTTACACCTTTGAGTGTAAGTAGACTTGGTTATTTTCTTTCCACAGGTTGGGTACAGCCTTTGTGCCACTGGTTTGGGTTTTTAGCGGTCCTTCGTGATGAAGGGTTGCAAAGATTTCTTGAGGGCAGTGCCTCTTGCCATGGGGTGGTTCTTGGGATTTTCATTTGGGGTTTCTTAAAATTTTATAGTCTTTTAGAGTGATTTTAAATTGTGTAATTATATTCTAAAATTTTGTAAAATATGGTTTTGTTTGAAAAATATAGATTTGTTTTATTGGATTTTTTAGATGTTTTATGTTTATAAACTCAAGTAAATAAATCCCAAATTCCATTATATGATACTTGGGCACTATTTCCAACTTGTGGGGATCGTGAATTCCCTTCGGGACTTACCATAGGCTGGGTTGGGTGCCGGTTTTGATGGCATCCAGATTCAGTTCATGACAAAATGGTATCAAAGAATGTTCAGGTTCACACATTGGGTCATGTTGTTTAGGGAAGAGTTGGGATTGTCTGGAGCTATGATTGCCCGGACATGACATTCCATTTATGTGTAGTTTTCTTGACCAGCACACCTCATGATGGGATTCAAGTCTCCAGGGGAATTCTGGATCCATCTGAGTCCTTTGGTTTTCTTGGTTTGATGATGATCTCGGGAAATGAAAAGAGAGTTGGGGTAATTGTCTCATTGAGCTCGCAGGTCCTGGAAATCCATGTGGAGCTGGAAATATTTCCCTAGAACACTGTCTATGATGGTGAAGTGATTGTAATATGTTCAGAAACTATATATCCAAGTCACCCACTGAAACTAGTTTCCCATCGCATTGTCTCATGTCCTTTAGTTTTTAAATCTTGGAAGTTTGGATTTAAAGAAAAAAATGACATGGTTTTAAGAATCGTAATGTTTTTTTTGGAATGATTTTATAATAAATATGGGAGAGTTTGATTTGTTAAATGGTGGAACTAAATTTTCAAAAAAAATTAGAAATGGAAAATGGTGTTTTTACACCTCTTTTGAAAGAATGAAATTATGTTAATGTTGGTTTTGAGAAAAGGTTTTCAATAGAGTTCTCTAAACTATTGAAAGGTGTTTTAATGGGATGAGATGTTTTGAAATTTATTAGAATATTTTGAAAGTGAGATTTCATTTGAATGATTGTGCCTTTTAGAAAAGTTTTATAAGGTGTAAATTGGGTTTGATTTCGTGGATAGTTGTCTTGGGAAATATAATGTATTGGTTGACTATTTTGGTTTTGAAATGTGGAAAGAATTTTTGATTGAACCTTTGGTATTTCCATCGGCAGCCACATACAGGGGGATATATAGGATGATGGATGGTTAATGGAACAAATGGATGATTTCTGGGATGGATGTGAGATGGGTTCCCAGTATGGCACTGAAACATGCATGTATTAGGCCCATGGGGTACCATTGGTGTATACGCTAACTGTTGATCCATTTATTTTCAAAGAGATTATTTTAATGGAAAACATGATGATTTGATGACTTTTTTACAATGGTGTGTCTTATTTTTTTTCTATAAATTTTGTTGTTATGGGATGTTTTGAGTCCAACAAACCCTCTTGGTTGAATGGTGTTTTTTGTTTATGTTTGGTCAGTAAGCTGGGATGAAGGGTTGGTTGATGGTCTCTTCTGAGAAAAGTTCGGGAAGCCTTTATGTTGGTTCTTCTGCATGTGTTTAGATATGGATTGTGGCATGTTTTGACCAATGGACTAGCTTGGGTGGGTCCTTGGGTTCTCTCATTGTGTAAGGTATGCCCCCATTAAGGGTTAGTCCATAACTGAAGTGAAACCCATATTGTTTTGTTGTTGGGAGATCCTCTAGTTTTTCAATATAAAGAATATTTTTCTTGAGCTTTGTAGATTGAGTTTACACCATTACCTTTCTTGGTTTTTTGGATCCTCTTGTATAGGTAGAGTGCACGTGGGAGTTTAAAAGAGACCTTAGTTTCTTAAGTTACCTTATTCATCGAAGGTGGAAGTGGTTTGGGGTTTTTAGTGTTGATGAATGCCTGGATGGTGTCTAAGAGGCCCTATGGGTCCTTCATAATCTCTTTGAAGAAAGAGTTCACGTTAAAATTCAAGTGTGTAAAATATGGTCATGAGATGCTATTGTGGCCACTTTCTAGAATTGAGTGTTGTTTGGGGGCTTTACATAAGGTCCCATTCCATGTATTGTTTCTATCAGTCGCAATGGTCATGTTTGGTGATGCCTTGTGATGTCATGTGCTCGTTTGACTGTAATAGTGAAGTTCGTAAAATCCTCTAAGAGTCTCTGTTATGTTGGGGAGTATATATCCCTTGTAAAAACTTCAAAATACTTTGTTTTAGAGGAAGGTGTTTATATGCTTCCTTTCCTTCTGTTGTTTCTCACCCAAAGAAACAAGGTGTTATGTCTATGCATCTTCTAAGCCCTTGTTTCAGTTAAATTCCATGTTACGGTAATTTGAGTTTGGAATATGTTATATCTTGGTGACCCATCTAGAATTAGATTATATTTTTCGTGGCACTGAAAGGAAAAGTTCCGTTTAGGGGGTTTCCAAATCCTAATTGCGATGTCGAAGATACTTCAATTAATTGAGCTCTAGCCATAGGTCGTGGTGTAAAATTAACACGTAGTCAGGGGAAATCCAAGAGTTTTTCAAACCCTTCTACAAATTCTTATCCTACATATGAAATATTATAATAGTTTAAACCTCTAGTGTCATTATCTTTCATCTGTTGTTCCTCTTTGGTGGAAATAGGTAGAGGGCCTCGTTCATTTTTTATCAGACAATGTTATTGTTTTCCTCTTTGGATTCCATTATGTTTTTGGGGAAAGGTTCGACGTTTGGTTAAAATGTTGATAACACAATTTTCACTTGGTTAGTAGTAATTGTACCCTAGAAAACCATGCATATAGAAGGATCCACATATTTATCACACGGTTTCCCAAACAGTGCATCCATGCCAACTCTTTAGGTTTTGGGGTATTTCAGTGTTGGTTGTGCTGGTTGGTTAAGATGGTTAGTTCTTTTTGTGGGGAGACCCACTATTAGTTTTCTTTAAGTTATTTGGGAAAGTTCTAATGTAATTTTATCCCTTGTACCAGGTAATCTATTCGGGCCTCCCCTATTAGTGTCTCGATTCTATCTCAGAAAAATTTAAGTTGTATCTTATGGTGGGGAGCCCATTTTTGCCTCCCCATACTAGTAACTCAGATTTTTCTTAGTATTGGCTTGGTGTTTGGTTGTCTCATTCGTAGCTATCTAACTACGAACATCCTCCTTGGGTAAACGTTGGGATTGGAGAGTGCCCCACGGCTTAGTTTACGTAAGTTAAGAGTAACCTTGTTAGATGTTGTTGTTCATTTGGGAGAGTTTCTTGAGTCTTGTTTGGATACTATTTGAATAGTTTTGTTTTGGGATAATTTCTGAATGTGATTGTTAATTTCAAGAAAGTGGTGTAAGTTTTTGTTGTGATAGTATTCCTTCCTTAATTGATCATTGGAGGTGTTTTGGCCTTTGGGGGTGAATCTTGGCAAAGGATTACATCTTGGTTTATCAGTTGGGTTTGGTTTTTATTTGGAATTTTTGTGGCCTTATGGGAGTGTAAAGATTTATGGTGGGTATAATTATCACACCTAGATGTTCAATACCATGCTTTTTTCATATCCTCTTTTGAATCTTAGCTCTATCATGGTTTCTGGGAGTTCCTGATTTGAATTTTTCATGTTTCTGGGGTACTTGATCTATGAACTTGGTCTTGGGGGTCTTGTATGTTAATTGCCCTAATATTTTTTCAAATGAATGGTGTAAGGTTTTCATGTTTTTTAGTTTTATTAGTGGCACTCCTAGTGGCACCACTTGTGGGGTAAGATGTTAAGGTTGTTTGTACCCATGAGTTTGATGAGTTTTAAGGTGAGAAGGTGGTCTTCTTTTTGTTATTATTTACCCCTATCCTTGGCCTATCGTTCCCCATTGGTTTCCCCATTGGACCCCCCCCCCCCTGAAATTGGAGGATAATGGCATGGTTTTGGGGGCAAGAATAGGCTGCACGGTTTGGCCACACGGTTTACCAAACCATACATCCAAACCATGCAGGGTGTCCACCTCATTAAAAATATTCATGAAATTCCAATTTTTCCCATCCATAAATAAATAAAATAGACTCCATTATTCCTCATTTCGTGACCTACATCCATTAACAGCCTCCATGGACTCTCAACCTTCCTTGGAACTTAGTTTTTAAGGGATATTTGATCGAGGAAACTTTAAAACCATGAAAGTAAGTCTTTCTATCTTTGATTTATTCCCTTTACTTAGGATTTCTTTCATAATTTCATAATGTTATAAAGTGTCCAGTATCTAGGGTTAATACCTATGGTTTAACCATATATCTTTTTGTGAAATCTTGTGGTTTTAGGTTGGTCTTATCTTCCTTGTGGTTTGGCGGTGGTGCAGGTTATGTTTCACACCAAAATTTAAAGGTTTTGACACAATTGGTAGGTGATTCTATGTGTAATAATTTATTGATGAGTTAGAATGCATGATTTATTTATTTTTCATGTTCCTCATATGTTGTGTGTGGTGAGAAAACTATTTTTGGTGGATTTGGTTAAGTGTTTAATTTTATAGTTGGATTTTTTTTAAATTGGGTGATTTCCATGAGTAACTCTTGTGGTAAGATTTTGGTTGTTTTATAACATATGAAAGTGGTTTATTAAATGTTGTTTAGGCTGCCAATTCTGCATTGGTAGGGTCTTGGAGTGATTTTGGTTTTAAAATAGGGTTTTGAAATGGTATTTTTGTGAAAAATATGGATATACACCATGGGATTGTTTTATGAAAATTATAAATTATTTATTGAGTTGAACAAAGTGGGAAAAGGATGTACATGTACTGTTTTGGTGGGTGTATAATCGTAGAATGGGTTTTTGAAATATAAAGTGGTGATTTTTTATGTCAAAAATTCTGAGAATGTTTTATAATTTCTCAAGATGATTTATTAAATTTTGATATGGGTGTGAAACATGTTATGTGTTGCTTCGTGTGAGTATGATGATAAAGTGAATTTGTAGGTGAAAAGGGTATTATGTGACATTTTTGTGTGGTATTTTGTGTGATGTGTACTATCTTTTAATGTTTTTATAAAATTGTTTAAAGGATTTCTTGAAGTGTGAAAAATGTGTGAAACGTGTTGTGGGTTGATTTGTTGTGAGTATGGTTTAAAAATACATTTGAATGAAAAATGGGATTATGTGACTTGTGTGATATTCATATTCTCTGTTTGGTGTATGTGTGATTTGGAAATGACGATTTTTTTTGTAAATAGTACTTTATATGATGTGGAACTTGTTTGAGCATAAGAGGGAAAACCCAGGAGTCTAGGTGAGTGGACCTACACTAATATACTAGTGATCCAGTGGGGTTTGGACTCAGTTTCATGTACCAAGTTTGACAATGACAACACTAACTAAACTATGATTATGATGATGTTGGGGGGCACTAGTTTATGGGTATGATCCCTACTAGTGGATTATGTTCACAAGAATGAATATATATTTGGATACTTTCACTGAGATACGAGATACCTCTAAACCACAACGAGCTGGTGCCTGGGGGTTATTTCCCCTTGCTTGTGATATTTGGATATAGTCTTCTTACCATCAGCATACATTGTGTTTTTCTGAAAAATTCAATATCTTTTTCATTTTATTTAAAAGTGTTTACTCTTTAAAGTATCCCACATGAAAACTATTTTTATTTAAAGTTGCATCTTTAAGAAATTTTTTTTAGCATTTCATGTTTATTAAAACTTGCAAAATTTTCAACTTTGAATGTTCATAACAAGGAATCCTTTAGTGGTTTCATCTTATTTGGATTTGGGTCACACTCAACTTAAAGATTTGGGTGTATGTAGACTTTGTTATTTTTTTGTCACAAGTTGGGTACGGCTTTTGTGCCACCGTTTCCAGTTTTTAGCGGTCCTTCATGATGTAGGGTTTTGGAGATGACTTGAGGGCAGTGTCTCTTGCCATGAGATGGTTCATGGGAAATCCATTTTGGGATTCTTCATTTTTTTAGTATTGTAGAGTTGTTTTAAATTATTTAATTCAATTCTGAAATTTTGTAAAAGATGGTTTTGTTTGAAAAATCTAGATTTGTTTTATTGGATTCAGGAGATGTTTTATGTTTATAAACTTGGGTAAATCATTCCAAAATTCCATTATATGATACTCGGACACTTGTTCCATCCCATGGGGATTGGTAATTCCCTTCAGGCCTTGCCACAGGCTAGGTCAGGTGCTGGTTTTGATGGTGACCAGGTTCGATTCATGACAATAATGATATAAATATAATACAAAATGTTAGTAATATGATTGGAATATTTTAGAAGAATTTAAGTATCTTGAAAAATACTAATTGAATGATTAATTTTAGAAATAAGTGGACTTTTGGGAATTATAAACCTCGAATGACCATCGGAATATTAATATAATTGTTTGTATATTAATATGATGGTTTGAACTGTAAGATGGCCTTTAAAATGGAAATAAAACTATTGGAATAATAACATAACCAATAGAATAGTAAAATGAATTATAAATAATATTTAACTACATTAAAATATATGAATATAAAAATTTTATCTTTTTAATACAAATATATAAATTTGGAAACTCAGTAAAGTATGAAGTGTATATTTGTAATGAAGTCTACGTTTACTTATTTCATAAAACCCTTATTTTTTATGTTAATGATGAAATATTATAATTACATATGTCATACAATTATTTAGATAAAATAAATGTAAATTTTTTTATTATAAATTCAATATTTATTCAAAGTGATTTTTTTTTTATTTTTTTAAAACATGAATTATCTTTTGAATTGTAAAAAATATACTTTTTGAAATAATACAATTTTTTAAACATAGTAATGAAGAAATAATGACGTAATAAATTCCAAAATAGTTTTATTATCCTAATATTTACTTAATAAGTTAATTAATTCATTTTAAATCAATAAAAATATTATAAAAACATAAAAATATATTTCCAATGACTAAAAAGATAATTTATTCCATCAAAAAATTATTTTGACTTACTTTTCCCATTAAAAAAATAAATTCACTATTTAAAATGTTTAACGGTCTTAAAATGTATAATGTATATGAAATATCAATTAATATTTCTATTACAAGTATTTGTGATAAAATGATATTTTATTCAATATTTTAACCCCAAAAATACCACTCTCTTCAAGTGTGAATACCCCCTCTTATGCCTACAAAAGATCCTTCAAAACAAACACTCATGGGAAAAGATATAAAAATTTCCATTTACTTAAGACTCTTATAATTTCAAGGGACATTATGGTTTAATTCAACACCATTATTTCAAGTCTTAAGTTTTATATAAAAGGAATAAGCACCAACAAAGAGGTAACACAGTCATCCTATTTCTTTCATTTTTATTTCAACTCACCTATTCACTTTTAATTTTTATATATTTATAATCTCGTTAATTAAAATGTATATAGAAAATTTATGTTTTCATTATTTAATAAAACTATTATAATGTATTCATAATATATATATTATCCCCACACTTTTGACACATCTCGTTAATGGTTGATTTTGTTTGCCTCTAAGGATGTTGTGAATTTTATAGTTACCTCAACACTAATAGTATGTTTTAAAGAAAAATTTATAATATTTAAATGTTTTATATTTTTTTATAAAATTATATAGGTTATTTTACCAATGAATAAATAATAATGAATTAAACCAAATATAACAAGACAAATCATGATAATTCAATTAAAATATTCATAAATAATAATATATTTGAAAATATAATCATTAGAAAATTCTAATTATTATAATTCATAAATAATAAAAATATTCATTATTTAAACTTATATATTTTGGTTTTAATAAATAGTAATTGAATATATATGAGGTTTAAACATGATGAAACAAAATGGTACATAAGTCAAGTAGAATCTCATCTCAAATATTTCTTTTGGGTTTATCTTCTTTTCCCATGTATTTTTAAATTATTAATCTAAAATATATTCAATATGTATTTTATTATCCATCCCATTTTTTATTCAAGGGATATATATTCTTATATTTTAGTGAGATGAAATCTTATTTAGGATTCAATGATTATTGATAATGACATTATTCCTCATGCCTCAAATTAATTATTTCTTTGTTTATTATTATCCACTTTATAAAATATGATCATTTACTTTTTACAAACACCTTTTGTATCATAAATTATGATTTCCATTTTCTTTTTGTAATCTGAAATGTTCATTCTTGAACTTATTCTTTATGAAATCACTATAAAATATATTCATTTCTCATGGGTTCATTTCATGTTTATGATTGAGATATAATTATTTTATCTATGTCATGAAAGCTTATGATAGTATTATTATGTTATTTGTGGGACTATAATTTTATTTCCCCTTAATTAATTTTACATTTTTTTATACCTCATAAAATTGTTTTTTGTGACCATGATGCTAGATTTCTTATATTTTATCTAGTGAGTTTTTGACACATATGTTATAGGTGAACAAGATGAAAGTTCTGTACATATTTTATGGATGAGAATGATGTAATAAAATTTATCCACAATGTTATTATGTTTAATTATTATGCATTTTCTATATTCTAAGATATATATATATATATATCTTAGGATGTTGATAATATTATTATGATATGATGATGACAAATATGCTCATCCGTATACTAAAATTGATTCATGTACCATGATCCTCTATATTATTCATCCTATTACTATGATTTTCGCTCACCATTTCTATAATGTATATCCTTATCTTATTACATATACTAAGTATATTATTAAAGCTTTTAATTGGGATATTTATATAGATTTAATAGATGTATAATGTTATATATGCATTTCTATTATGTGATCCTAACTTCCCTAAAACACTAAACCTCTTGATTTAGGAGTTTTATTATTATGTATGTATATATTGAAAATGATATAATAATCATGTTTATAAGATATTAGATAATTATAGTTTCTCTTAGTGAAGGTTTTATTTAATTATAGAATTGGGTTAGTAAATCTTAACATATGTTAATCTTAAAAGTATCATAAATTAAGTTGTTTCATTGATTTAATCAAAGAATTATTTTATTATCCATCATTTATATATATTTTATTGTAACATTACTATTTAAAAAATGGTGGGAAATGAGATAACATTCCCATAACCAATGTAATGTGTAATGTAATTATTGTCTAAATTATTATCCTAATCCAATTGGATATGGTTTTCAAAAACTAATGGTGATATTTAACCACTTATCCTTGGTTATGAATAATAATATGAACTATATGGAATGTACACATTAATCCCTAATAGAATAATTTAATATTTAATTCTTCATGTGATACAAACACTAACATTTGTTTGATGTTATTATCTTCTTATTAGGGAAACATTTATCAACTCTATGGAGAAAATATATTATGAGATTTATTGTTTTGAGAATTAGAAGGATATTATGGTCATCTACTAATTACATGGAGAAGTTAACCAATAGTTAGAATCAATCAAGAATAGAAATTCAACGGAATAATTGAAGTGATGGATTGGGAACACATTAAGAAAGTATTTTGTAACATGTTTTTTCCACAAACTCTTTATATAATTATATATAAATAACATCTAGATATCATGAAAAAGATAATGAATCTATTGCAATATATTAGTAAATTTTCAAAAGGATTTTATAGTACACCATTTTTTTATCAACCATGATATAAATATAGATAGATTTATAAGTGCTCTAGAACCATATCTATACTAATATCTATTAGTATAATGCATTAAGAATTGAAAAAAAATCAGTGTGATATCAATGTTATGATAGTGTTCGAAGTATGGTCCCACTGATATTGATATATAAAATGAATGATGGTGAGTCAATCTAGTGGATAATATGATAGAGGAAATAATGTCCAATAGCCAAAATGTTATAGATATGAAAAAAATAACACAATTATTTTCATCAAAGGTATGATGAAATTAATCAAGTGTGAAAAATAAGGGAATAAATTTCATAAATTTCAAGTATACATAAATATTCCATCCAATACGATGGAGGAAAGGAAGGAACCACATATACACAACTATAGGTCTAGTGTTTCAATTACAAGGAAGTAGGGTATAATTAATCCCAATACATAAAACTCGGGGTCCATGAGAGAAATATGTGTTAATTACCACCTAATCCAAGGGGAAAATATAAAACATATATTATCCCCATAGTTTTAAGGGAGTCAAAAAATTATTAGTCAAATGTACACTTATTTTTCATTCAATATTTCTTAATGTTTTATTTAATTAAGGCTCTAAACATTCATTTATATATTTCATGTTTTTGAGAACTATTGAATCACTTCCTGGATACCAATATGTGTATACATATATATATACATTTAAAAACACTTTTCATTGTAATTGTTTCAACCAATGTTTTGGACTCTTTCCCAATTAGATTATGTGGAAATATTCTTCTAGTGAATGTCATAATTCATCCTTTGTTTGAATATGAAATTATATTTGGAATGGATTGATTATAATTATGTAGACCTTAAATAAACTATGAATAAAATAAAATATTTTCCAATATTTCAAACCATCCCCTGCTCGTATAAAAATAAAAGGATGATTTGGAATATTATTTAGAAAATCCATTAATGATATGTTTGTTTAAAAACATTGAAGAAGTGTATCATAATTAAATAGTTGAGGGAAAAGAAATCTTCAATATTGAGTAAAATCCTATTTTTAGGAAATATTCTAATTTATTTCCCAGTGAATTTATTTGAATTAACATGGATCACGAAGTAGAGTTCAAAAAAAATTTATACCTATATAGAAACCTATATCCAAGAAAACTTATATAATGGCCTCTATAGATATTGAGAAGTAAGAGAACAAACTATAAGAGTGTTTTGAAAAAATGGGTCATATGATCAAATGTATTACCTAGGGTTGCACCAATTATCATTTATAAGAATAATGGTATATTATATTTAAAATAAATACTTTCTTATAAGATTTAGATATAATGAGTTCATAGTGATTTTATTTGGACTTACAAATAACCCTAAAATATTCATTAAATTAATGAATATATTTTATAGTGACTACCTCACTAAATTTTTTTGGTTATATTAAATGATTTTTAAATATAATATAATATAAATGAATAACATTAGGAACATATAAAAGATTATTTTGAAGACTGTGAGGAAGGATTATTTATACAATATTTATAGATAGTGTAACTTTTGAATATATAAATTCACATTCTTAGAGAATGTGATCATAAGAAACAAAACATATATGGACCCATTAATGATAATAGAAATTGAGGAATTCTACAAACTTATATGTGTAATGTATATCCATGGTTTTTTTAGATTATCTATGTACCATAGATTCTTTGTGAGAAACTTCTACTGATTTTATTTCCCATTAACTATAATAACATATTAGATAGTAAGGAATATCTTGATAGAAGAATGTGAAGATAAAATATGGATGTAAATATGTGGCCAGTCAAGGATAAAATAGTAACACTACCATAAATTATAGAGGAGTTTAGGATATATAATGACACTTAAATATAATTATTAGGTTCAATACTCATGAGAAATGATAAATTTATATTTTTTTCCTTATGAGAATTTAAAATACATTAGTATAACTATTTGAAAAAAGATCTGGAGTTAGTGGATATGATATTTGTATTGAGAATATAGATAAATTACACATGTAGTGATTTTGGCCTACCAAATCACTACCTATGAAACTTTAACATTCCCATGGAAGGGAATCCATATTAGCGTATACTTCTTTATGTCTTGGTGGGGTCTCCCTTCCTGAAAAAATTTTGTACCACTACATTTCTTTCATGATAAGTGAGTTGGATCCCTACTCCCTAGACCATTTTCCTTTTATAATCTCCTGTGATTTAAAAACACACTCCAATGACATATATCATGAAATGATAAAAAATATAATGGTGATATGAAGTCTATTTCAACTATAGATAGGGGTTTTCATGTATTTTTATATATATAAGACACTTAAAATATCCTTATCATATTCCATGGTTAAGTTAAAAGTAATATAGAATATTTTGAATACCATTCATAAAAAATCCCCAATTATCATAAACTAAGATCATGCCTTTGATTTATCTATGAATTAATTATATATTAGCACTTAATATTAAACCATTGAAAAGTTGTTTATATGTAACCCACCAACCTCAGCTTTCATCTCCCTATCTCTATTGGAAGTTTATGAGGGTGAGCTATTAATAAGAATAAGTTCTCTCATATAAATTAATATTTTGAAATAGGTAGTTGATAAAATTAAGAACCTGTAATTTCATACAACCATTATAAAAAAAAATTTGTTGTTATCTCTGAAATTATTTCAAGAAACCTAGATCCAACAACAATCCATTATGAAAGTACTATTAATTGAGATATAAATAGAGAGATAGGGTTGGTGTGTTTGAACCAATCATCAAGATACTGATTAAAAACTTGAATCCTTGGATAAATTTTAGGGTAGCTATAAAGTAGAATCTAGAAAACACATTCCTAATCCCCTCTGAGTAAAAAAATGAGTTTTATTTTCTATCAATGGAAACCAACAACAATGGAATTTATATATCATGGATATACCCTTATGTTTGGATTAATTTTCAAAATTTTATGATCAATGTTTGGTAAAACACGCCAAGAAGATGTAATTTTAGGGTAACACACCATCCCATTGGGAATTAGTCTAGTAATCCAGTGCATTTTGAGACTAACTAATCTAATAGAATACCTTCATATTAAACTAGTAGAACACTACATTGGTGAAGAAACTCTTATTTTCCTCATCATGGAGAGAAATATTCTTGAACACCTCTTATGGATATTGTGACATATATACTAATCATAGGTGTTTAATGTATATTTTCACATAAAAGGAGTTGAACATGTGTCTACAAATATGGTTGGAGTTAATAAAGGATAATTATTTATCAATAATGAACTAGTCAAGAAAGGAAATTAAGATAGATGACACTATTAGAACAAAGGAACAAATAAATCTATCTGTGGTTAATATTGAGAATGAAATTGCCTTGATAGTTAATACAATGATAGTTCTAGAAATCATAAAGATATTAAATACATTTTACATTTCCTAAATTATTTCTTAACTATTTTTCCAATAAAAAACTAGGGAGGAACAATGTGATGATATAGAGTTTTAAAATAATGTGAGATAAATAAAGGAATGGTGGTATCATGAATACAATATCAAAACCAATATTTCTTATTTTTTTAAGAATAATACACTTTGTTTCATCAACATTAGATATAATGAATGATATATCGGATGAGGCATATAAATCATCTCTCACTATCCACATTAGATGGATTAAGATGTACTGATATCTTAAATAACCTTTATTTTTATACAGCATGAAGTAAAATATTGTTGAGTACACCATAAATAGCATGGCATTTAAGTGTGTTAAGATAGATAATTTAATTTATAAATAGATTATGTAACCATTACACATACTAATATTGAAATGGGATAATAACACCATGGAAATTATCTTATGTCTTATAAGTAAATATAAAGGAAAAATATTCTATTTAGTAAATTGTGGTGTGACTCAGCAAAACTGCTTTTTCAATCACTATTTGATAAAACTTATTACTAAATCAACACACCAAGATTTATTTCCATGAAGTAGTGAGGTTTCATAGTGAATCACTTTATATCATGTCTTACTGAGATCCATGGTTTATCACTATGTTCCAGAGAAGAATTAAATATCTCTAAATACATAGGTAAACCTTTGTATGGATTATAACTTCTATACTAAATTCAAATATATATGGACCAATCAGACACTATAAGACGGACTAAGAGATTTCTCGATGAACATGAATAAGGGATTTTGTAAACATATTCCCTTGGTTAAATGCTAATACAATATTAGTTTCCATTTATCTATTTAGATGGCCCATATGATTCTATGAATATGAAGAGATATAGAACTCCAATATATTGGAATGATGTTAGTGAATGGAAGCTGCTAAGACATAAAATGTTTCATCAAATGAAAAATAAGGTAATATATTTAGAAATAGTGAAAAATAATCACAATAAAAAATATTTATTCTAACAATCATGGAAGAGCCTTTGAGTTTGATGTTGGAGATGAAATTTTCCTTCAAATATCACCCTTGTAGATAGTCATGTGATTTGTTTTGAATGTAATTATTTTCCCCAAGTACATTGGACACCTTGAGATACGTGATCATTTAAGAGAAATGTCCTGCCAACTAGAATATCCACAATACAAAGCTCTTGCACATTAATTATTTTGTATATCTCTCCTGAGGAAGTATATACTTGATCCCTCTAATTTACTGACTTTAAAGGTGTTATAACTGTAGAACAACCTCTTTATGAGGATAAATTGGGGATGATCATGGACCATAGAGACAATGTTCTATATAACATGATGTCTCACCTTATCAAAGTGATTTGGAACAACCATATATTTGATGAGGTAAAATGAGATCCTAAGGATATAATCAAACAAAATTACATTTATCAATAATCAACCAAGGACATGGATTTATACCCAAGAAGATCAGGAGACAGGCTGTCCTGCTCCCATTAAAATCAATTAAAAAGTAAATAGTACAATTAGCGTTCAAGAGGACGATCTACAGAGGCGAGTGTAGCACTCACCATGATAATCAGCATGAACAAGGCTATTACAAACCATAGGGGATCTGAAAGACCAACACAAACTCACCTTTTGAATTGCTCTTTTGGAGAGAGCATCCGCAACATGATTAGCCTCATGGTATACATGAAAGACTTCAATGGAAATCATCTCCACAAGTCGTAGACAATCAACCCAAGCGGGTAACATCTTCCAGGGCATGTTCCATGATTGTTCCCTAAGGATCTGAACTGCAATAGACGAATCCGACCCAAGCCATAAGTCATGCGATCCAAATTGGACAGCATATCTAATAGCCTTTATCATATCCCAGAGCTCCACCTCAATTGAAAATCTATTGCCAATGAAGTGAAAAAAGGATACTTTGACAAAACCCCTGTAGTTATGAAAGACTCCACCACATCCAGAGAGACCAGATGCCCCAGCATCCGCCCCATCAACATTAACCTTCAGCCAGCGAGAGATGGGTGGAATCCATCTAATATATTTCATCATCAACGGCTTATTTCCCCTGCCAATAACACCAAGAGATCTCAACAGCACAATATCAGCAACATCATTATTCATAGTTCCAGTTTGAATCCTAGAAGCAGTGTGAACCGCACGATGAATGGCCATTACACCATCATGAAACGAGGGCATGATATTGTTGAACATCAAGGAATTTATTGCCTTCCATAAAAAAGAAATCAAGCATGTCGAGGCTGCCAATAATAATCCCTGAACCTGCTCGCTGCATTTGGTCTGGCAGGTGGATTGTAACATCTCCCCAACCGAGACAGAACTAAGGCCATAGTTGAAGATTCCCTGGATGTAATTCCATAACCTGCAAGAAAATTTACAAGAGACAAAAATATGGGAGGTTGTTTCATCCGCCTCCACATAGAAGGCACAAACCGCTGCCATCTGGAAACCAGTGCGCTGCAGCATATCCTGTAGCGGTAGTTTACCTTTCCAAATTCTCCAGATCAGCACCGAGTGTGCTGGAGGGATGAAGGTTCTTCTAAAAGCTGTTACCTAGACCGGCGGCTCTATAGAATCCCCAGAAATGGACCGATAATAATCCCTCGTGTTGAAGATACCATTCCGGTTTTTAGTCCATACCAGCGTGTCACAGTCACTATAGAAGTACCTTGATATTTCAGTTGCAATTTGAGTGGGAACTACCTCGCAGTGCAAAGACCTGTTGAAATCAGCAATGGTCATCCACTGTAGGAGAGGGGGAGTGACCAGAACGTCACAAATAGGCCGAGACAACCATGGGATATTCCAGAAATTGAGCAGGGAATTCTTACAGACAATCCATTTCGAACTGACCATCAACTCATTGTAAGCCTGCTTTAAAGAAGACCAAACAGATGAGCGCATATAATAGGAGTATCCAGCATAGATTTTATGAACAAAGTGAGCCTGAAGAAATTCCAGGGATTCATATGACTTTGAAATTAAATTCCAGGTGAACTTGTTAATCAATGTGTTATTGAATATCCTTATGTCTTTGACTCCCATTCCACCCATTTGGATTGGTTTCACACACTCTTTCTAGGAAACTGTGATCAGTTTCCTCTCATGAATCGATCCAGTCCAAATAAAGTTTCTGATTTTACCGGTAAGATCCTTGATGAGAGCACGAGGCTATCGATACAAAGAAAATGAGTAGAAAAACATAGAAGTAATCACAGAGTTGACCAAAGAGATCCTTCCTGCCTTTGACATGTTTTTTCCTTTCCAGCTTGCTAATTGATTTGTGATTTTCAAAGCAATGTTTTCTAGATAACCTCTTTTAACCCTTCCCCAAAAGAGAGGCACTCCAAGATAGATGAAAGGAATAGCACCCCTTTTGACACCATGTTTCAAGGCAATTCTATTTTTCCTCGAGGCAGAGAGTCCTTCTCCAAATATGATCGAGGACTTCCCCCAATTAATAGCTTGTCCAGCAACCTTCTCATAGTGTTAAAAAATTCCTCTTATGGAGGTGATGGTTCCTTTATTAGCTTTACCAAAAAGCAAAATTTCATCAGCATAGAAAAGGTGTGAGGGAGAATAAATCTGTCCTACTTTCATCCTTTGATACCATCCAAAGTTTGCATGATCTGTAAGGCACCAACTTAAGTAGTCCTCTACAAAGGAAAAAATTATCCCAGATAGGGGATCCCCTTGCCTGACTCCCCATGAACATTTGAAGAAGCCCCTTGGAGATCCATTAATAAGAATTGATATTCTAGCACTAGAAAGAATTGTCCCAATCAGATCAACCACTCTTTGTGAAAACCCATGCCTTTTTAAAATGGTAAACAGGAAGTTCCATCGGATAGTATCAAAGGCTTTAAATATATCAATCTTTAATGCCATGGTCCCATCCTTTACTCGTGTTTTCAAAGCATTGACACACTCAGATGCAGTGAAAAGAAAACTCTGAATGTTCCGACCTGGGATAAAACCGTATTGGTTTTATGAAATGAGTTCCTTTGCAAGACATCCCAATCTGTGTGTCATGATCTTACTAATCATCTTTGGTACAGTATTACCAATAGAAACTGGTCTGAAGTCTTTGACATTATTGGCATTCTCTTTCTTATGAATCAAAGCAATGAAGTTCGAGTTCATACCAAAAGGGATGTAAGATGATCTGAAGAATTCACCTATGGAGTTGGCAACATCAATGTGTAAAATTTCCCAGTAAAACATGAAAAATTTATTCGTGAATCCATCCGGACCTGCCACACTGTCAATGTTTAATGAGAATAATGCATCATGTATCTCTTTTTCCATGGGAGTGTCAACAATCATTTTGTTTTGATCATCCTAAATTGATGGTTCAAAACAGTGAATGATCCTATCAGAGTAGTCCTCATCATGATCTGAGTAAAGTTTCTCAAAGTAACTTATAGCAGCATTGGCTATATCATTTTCAGATGGGAAGATATTGTTCTCAATACTCAAGGCTTGAATACTTCTCTTAATACTTTTCTCCCTATTCAAACAATGAAACAATCGTGAGTTACTATCCCCATCTTTCATCCATCTAATATTAAATTGATTTCGTGCCAGATTTTCTTTCAAATCTAGCAGTTTATCTAGATTTTATGCAGCCTGAATTTCATCTTGTACTGGGAAATCCTGATGTATGTTCTGTTCTTGAGAGTTTGATAAAGAAATTTCAGCCTCTGTGATGTCCTTATCAAGGGATGCAAAGGATTATTTACTCCACCTCTTCAGCCTTTCTTTGACCAGCATTAATTTGCAGCAGAGGATATGAGAAGGGCTGCCCATGTAGTCAGTTTTCCAAGACTCCAGAATCACTTCTCTACAACCCGGAATGACAAGCCAAGCATTATTGAACTTAAAGGGGAGGGGCACTGCCCTTGCAGATCGGAAGCAAAGATCAATCAAAAGAGTATTGTGATCAGAATGTAGTCTCGGAAGTGTTCTCCCAGATACATCAATTGTACTGTTCCTGTCATCAACTTGAACAAAGCACCTGTCCAATTTGCTTGCCTATCTGCCATTAATAGTGAGACGTCTCCATGTGAACTCAGAACCAGAAATAGGTACCTCAGAGAGGCTACACTTATCAATACAGTAAGAAAAGTCATCAGTAGCAACATGATTGAAGGAATTTCTTGTTTTTTCATCAGGCTTTAGAACAGTGTTAAAATCACCAAGTAGGACCCATCTATGTGACATACGCTCTGAAATCTCAATTAAGCTTCTCCATAAGGCACGTCTTCTAGTGTACATATTGAACGCATACAAAAAAGTCACAGAAACTAGGATACCAGCAGAACAGCATGTAAGAGTAATTGATTGTAGAACAGCTCTTATCATATTAATGGTGACACTTTCATGTTTGAACACCCACAAGGTTTCCGAACTACCATCGATTTGATTGTTTGCAACGAAGGAATAGCCCAAATTCACCCATTTGAAGGCTTTCCACTTTTTAAACTTCATTCTTGGTTTAGCAACACCAATTAGCAAAGGTCTGTTGGTCATAATAAAGTGTCTAAGGGATCTGACCGTGAGAGAATTCCCAATCCCTTGACAATTCCAAAACAAAATCTTCATTTTTTTGATCTGAGCCTAGTGCTAGGCCCATCATTTCACTTCATCATATCAATATTAGGTGGGATGGCAGCATTGTCAGCAGAATTTCTAGACATGTTTCCATCCACTTCAGGGTCCTTTTCCTCACTATTGGACTCATCAATGGTGAGCAGGGAGAACCTATTACCACAAAGAATTGGGGCAGTAAGTAAGCTGGTAGGAAGAACCCTATTTGCCATCTTTCCCTCCTTTGAGAACTCAGAGTTCTCATTTGGTTTCTCATCACCAGTATTGACATTTGAAAGACCTGCATCAAGTATCATAGTAGTTTCCTTCCCAGATTCCAACAAAGTGTCAACAGGAACTGAATCCATATTATTCCCATCAAAATTGCTGACCAGAGCTTGAGAAGATTCTGGGATCAGCTCAGTCACCATGGCAGCATAATCTGTACTCAATTCCACAAGAACTAAGCCCACATCCTGTAATCTAATAACATCATTTTTAATGACTGGAACCTGAAAGGATTCTGAATTCAATTCATTCACCAAAGTAGCAGGATCATTACCCAATTTCTGCACTGTATTCGGGGTAGTAGGCTCATCCTGCCCCTCTGCATTAATCTCCCGATCCACATACAGATTCCCTTCAGGTAATGAATTCCCTTCATTCCCCCCAACCACAGTGTCAGGGGTGTTGTGACGTTCTTTATCTCTGGAAGGTTTTTCGTTATTGGATGGGGCATTCTTCTTGCCTTTACCTCTCCTACAGTTCTCTTCATCATGACCACGGATCTTACAGAGGATACATAATTTATTCCTGTTGCAATCCGAGACAACATGTCCAAAAAAATAACAATTTAAGCAGAATTTGGGCTTTCTTTCATATAAAATTCCACGGGTGAGTCTATCATCCTTTGTAGTTATCACCACTTCCTCCACTAATGTAGAAGACATATCCACTTCCACAAGAATTCTTGCATAATGCCCAAAAGTGGGGTTTTCAGTCTGTCTATCCAACCTAATTGGGTTTCCAACCGATGAGGCAATGTCCCAAAGGATTTGAGGATGCCAAAACATCTAATTCAGGTTGCAAATCCGTATCCATATTTGTGAAAATGTATTTTTAAAATAATTGGGATTGAAATTCCTATCCCATTCATGAATCGGTAGGAATACAGGTTTTATGGCTACCGAACCAAAGCTCCAGGCACGACGTTTATATTCATCTGAGGGAAGAAACCAACACTATGTTATTTTATTTTATTTTAAAATATATATAGTGAATAAATATATCAAATACATTTAAAAATATTGCAATTGAAAAATTAAAACATATAAAAAATATAATAATTATTTGATAAAACATCAGGTTAAAGTCACCTAGAAAAAGAACACTTGAGAATAACACTATAAAAATAGACAAAACATTTGAAATGTGATTGGATTTTTAAAAAATATATTGAGAAACATGAGAGAAAAATAAGTAAATAATGAATAAATGTTATATGGGGAATTTATTGGAATTATAAACCCAATATGACTATTCTAACTAAAATATGAAAGTTTGAATAGTAATATGGTTCATGGAAAAGTAACATGTCCATCAGAAAAGTAATCTGATTGTTGGAAAAATCTCTTAACTAATATTATGGTAAAATAAATTTTCATATAATATTTATTATGAAATAATTAAGATAATAGAAATATTCTTGGTCTATAATTCAAATAAATAAATTTAAAAACTCAAAAATAAATAATTGTATATTTTTAATAAATTATATTTTAGCTTATTCCATAAAAACCTTAATTTAATTGTTAATAATTAAATATTAAAAATAATTTTTTTAACATTATTTTTATGAAATAAAAATAATTTTATGAATAGGAACTTTAAAATTCTATAAGAGTTATTTTTCTTTAATTTAGTGAAAAATGTGAATTTTCAATCTAGTACTAAACATATATTTTTTAAAATTATACTTGTTTAACAACATAAATATAATATTATAATGAAAAAATAAATTCAAAAATTTCTATGTCAACAAAAACTATATAAAGAATGATAAATAATTCATTTAAGAATAATAAAATTATTTTTAAAAACAAAAAATAAATATCTAATATCTAAAATTATAAAGTTTTCCATTAGTTTTTTTCATTATTTCATCCTTTCATTTGGAAAAAATAAAAATGTTTGTTTGTAATGGTTTCAAATTTTTAACAACATGTATTTTTCACAAAATAAAATTTGTATTCTTAAATACAACCTATATTACTTCTCTTGGTATTAAAATAATATTTTATCAAATTTTTAAACAAAAAATACCCCTCTCTTTAAGTATAAATACCCCTGTCGTTCCCATGTCAAATCTCACCAAATAAAATTTTAATTTATTAAGATATATGAAATTCCATTCTCCTAAGACACAATTAATTTCATGAGACATTTTGGTCACTTCCAACTCCAATCCCTCTGGGATTTAGTTCCATACCAAGGCCATATTCATCAAGTAATAGTTAACAATGTCATCCACTTTCTTTAATTTTTATTTCTACCAAACTAATCTATTTTCAATTTCAAACATTCGAAAGAAATTTCATTGATAAATATAGAACAATATTAATGTTATTATGATATAGTAATACGATTTTTATTTATTCATAATATGTATATTCTCTTTCCTGGTCTTTTCGACTCATCCTATTAATAGTGATTTTTATCCACCTCTAAGGATATTGTAAATTATTTAATTATCTCAACAGTCATAGCAAGTTAGTTTAACTATTTTATATTTTATAATTATTTATTTTTATTTATTTTTTATCTTTTGTAGGTAATTTTACCAATGAATAATTAATGATGAATCACATCTATGAAATCAAAACAAAAGAGTATAATTCAAATAAATAATTAATTAACCATTTCAAATTTAAAATAATAATTAATAAAATAATTATATTGACTATAAATGATCAATAATAACATAAATAAATGTGTTACACTATTTGATTCTTATATTAATAAAAATAAGTTGAATATACTATAGGTATAAATATAAAGAATAAAAAATGAGACCTAATATAAGGGGGATCTCAGGAAAAACTCTTTCTCTTATTTTTATTTTCTATTCCTATATCATTTTTCCATGATTATACTAAAAAATATTTAATATTTTTAAATTTCACATCCTTGTCGTTCTTTTAGGAATATAAATTCTTTTAATTTATTGGGTTGTACTCTTAGGGAAAATTCAATGGTTATTGTTAGAAACATTATTCGCAAAGCCCCTCCTTAATTATTCTTATACTTATTCCACTTCTTATTCTTAAATGTAACATTTTACTTATTAATAAAATAATTAAGTTCCCAAAATTATGTTCTCCCCTATCTAATTAGGAACCATTCAATTTGTCCTATGACTTATTCTAGACAACATCACTATGAAACTCATTCATTTCTCATGGGTTCATTTCAGGTTGGCAATTGAGATATTTTTATTTTATCAGTGGCATGAATGATTATGAGCATATTATAACATAATTTATAAACTTAAAATTATATATCCCTCTAATTAATTTTCCTAATATTTTATATCTCATTATAAAACAAATAATCAGCCTAATTTTATCTTTTTTCACATTTAATATAGTTATTTGTACACATATGTTATGTGTGAACATGTTTTTAACATTTTTCATATTCTATGAGTGGTCATGATATAGTTAGATTCACCCAAAAAATATATTATGTTTCATAATTATAAATTTTCTATATTTCAACCCTTCCACATATGATTCTCAAAATTATAATATTATTCTTATGATATAGTGATTATGATTATACTCACTTATATACTCATATTTATTAATATCTTACTCTCCTGCCAATTATTCCTCCCCTTACTTGGATTTTAGGTTACCATTTATTTGATGTATTTACCATCTAATATCATTGACATATATCATATAGAGAATAGTTTAAAATTTTAATTCTTATCAAAATATCACTAATGACATAGGCATACTATATTGTATGCATGAGGATGATTCAATATAGAACAAGGAAGACCAATTATGACTCTATGAACCAATTGTTTGATATTTAAAGTTCTATCATGATTAAAAAATTTATATCTAAAAATAATATAATATAAACTAGGGGAATAAACTTCAAAAAGAATTCTTAATTGAAAAAAAAATCAACTCTACTCCTGAATTAAATCATATTAATTGTTGTATGATTATAAATTTATTTAAAACCAGTATAATCATTTTTTCAATAATGGTTCAACATGTTAACTATTAATGTTCCTCAAAATCCGAATTGTTTTTTGAATTAGGATCCAATAATAATATTAAAAAAATAATAAATAAATATTTCACAATCTCATCATTCACTACTACTCAAGGGATCCCCCCTAGATTTACAAGTCTCTCAATTAACAACTAAAGAATGAGATAATTCTTTATGTTTAATGTCATAAAAATTAATAAGATAAAATTTGGACTATAAAATAATGTATAACGTGATGTAAATTCCTTTTTTCCATTGATCCCACACTCTTCAATAAAGTTAAATTCTCATGGTTTATTATTCCCCAATCATGAGTATTTTAGTTTACATATAAGATGAAATATAAAAAAATATTCAAAAAAGTATTGAGAGACAAAAAAACATACTATTATTTCAATAAAACATCCAATTTATGATTTAAATGATCACCTAATAAAAACAAAAATAATCAAAATAAATCTTAACTAATAAAAATTTTGTGTTTGATCCCCTTCCTTGTATACTTATCCTCATTTTATTAAGGTATATATTATATTATATTTATTCCATGGATAACCAAATATTATATCTTAAAATATCAAGTAAAATATTACATCTTGAATATGTCTTCATGTATTCCACACCAATTACTCTTCTTTATTTTGAGTTATATAAGGAATAAATTTTGGTAAAATATAGATCCATATAAAATTGGATTTATAAATTTTCTTCTTTTCTTCCACGGAGTAAAACATTGATCATTGTTATAGTTAAACTATACTTAGATACCATGAAATATTTCCCATTATTAATTCAATAATCTTTCTAAAATATAAACATTATCATTCACTAATATTTTCTCTAAAACAATTCGTGATTATTTTTTCTATAAATATTCCACGATATTCATGAATTCAAATTTCCATGAATCACTCAAAAATGGGTCTCCAAAAATACTTTAAAGAATTAAAGTAAAAATCCTAAACAATCTAATTTTTTTATAAATTTAGAATTTACCAATTTATAAAAACTCTAAAAAACAATCCAACTACTTGTTTTTCACAACTGCATCATGATCAGATTTTCAACTCTATTGACTATTGTATGGAAGAATATATGATGGTGTGATTTGATAGTAAATCATAGATTGAAAAAAAAAACATGATAAATTATTTTTTACGTATTAGTTGAAATAATGATATGGCCTTCCAAATATCTTGAAATTTTCCCTTGATTGTGGTATGATGAATACCTTCAAGGAGTAATAATCTATGTACTATCCAAAATCTTATCATCTCCCAATTACAATGGTACATACTATAAATTCCCCTACTTTCCTTATATTTACAAGACTTTTTATCCACTTAGAATCATAAATTAAACATAAAAATGTTTTTTTAATTATCTATAATTTATTATTTTCTTCTCGTCATGACATAGAAATTTTCCAATGGTTTAATCACTTATCAACTTTGAAAACATTATTCTCACAAAACCTTCTTATGATGCAATGGATCCCATTATAAGGTAATCAAATATCTGTCTTTAAAATTTTATCATTACTATTCATCCTTTTGGTAAGTGAAACAATTAGATGATGGATTCATATTGATTACTCATCTATTTAATCTACTTCTAAAAATAGCCTTGTTTTAATTGTAAGCATTACAACATTATTTGTTCTATTTTCCTGTAAAATCCTCTAAAAATCCTGAATTCATCCTCATGATTTATCCTTTCATAAATCATCACAAAAAAATTGAATTAGATATTATTATTTTGAATAATCAATGGAAAATATCTATGAAAATTAAATTTATCAAATAACCCAAAACATAAACATTTTATTATCCCCAAGAAAAAAATGAACATAAAATCAAATAGAATCCATACTCTTAAAAGGGAAAATTAAATTTATCATACTCATAAACATAAATTCGAATTTTAAAAGAAAAAAACTTATTAGTTAAAATATGTTTCAGTCATGCCTCGTGTATATTTCTAATTCAACACTCATCTCCTCATATATTCACATACTTCCAATTTTCATAAATATCTTTTCCACTTATGATCCATGTTAACTGAAAATAAATTATTTTACAACTCAATATAATTTAATTGGATTTATTATTAATCCCAATAATTTTGAATGAATAGAAATATTTTTTAGTTATCAAAATGTCTACATAAAAATTAAATAAAAAACTCAATTCTATTTTCAATTAGGTTAAAATGTATTTGAGGTTAAATATTGGAAGGTATTGATTGAAAAACTAGATTTTAGGAAAAAATGGAGGTAATTTATAATAGTACAGCGTATTGTAGTAAATTAATACAATTTAAAGTGGAATATATTTATTCTCTATTAAATTATATCTACTCCACTTCCTTTCTCATATTCCTCAGTTGTCTACAATTTGAAAATTCAATATAGTGAATAAATTTCATCTCCCTTTTTTAAACTTTTCATTAAGGTTTTAAATTTTATTTTTTTAAGAACAAGTTTCACATCACTAGATGTTAAAGAAAACAGGAATCTTGATCCAAATCACAAATCTCATACCTAGAATAATTATACTAGTTAGCATAAGAAGGAGTAAGGTGACTAGATAATACTCAATCCCAGGTATCTCAGCTCTTACTTTTTCTCATATTTCTTATTTTTTAACATGAAGAGTAATTAATTAAGAACAATCACAATTATTTTATAAATTATATCCCAAAATAATTAATAAATAACTCCCAAATATATCTATTTTATAACAAAAAATTCCAAAAAAAACAATGAAATCACACAAACGACCTTTTTAGGATCAATTAAAATAATGAAATTATACCAGTGACATGGGTTACGAAGGTTAAATAGTAATTTAATGTGGATTCCTATAAAGAAACATGTAGTATATTTAGATTTTAAAGTTATCAAGTGTAAGATATTTCTTAAAATAAAAGGGGTTAAATATTATTAAATTGATGTCCTAGACATATTGATGTGGTTGAAAAACCTCATTACTTGATAAGATCAACAATAATGTTATTGTAGTCTTGGATATCCCAAGAATCTATTAAAAATTGGTACAAGATAGAATAAGTTAAAATTTTATTTGAATACCACTTGGTAATGGGAATAAAAAACAGATAGGTAAATGAAGTATTCATATAGATAAAAATTATTAGAATACTATATTCATACTTTTCGGAATTGGAATCCAAAACTAGAATCATATAAAAAAATTTTAAAATTTCTCTAAATTTGATGGAGTGTGTAATATTAAATATTTTTTAGAATTTTAAATATCATTAATAATCATACACTATCAAATTTTTTGACATGTAAAAATATTTCTCATAGATAATAGTGTTTCCAAGATCACTTATGTGAAAAAATCTAAAATTTATGTCAATGGATATCTCCCCAAGATATAAATTAAAAATTTAACCATATATTTAATTAAAGAGAGATATATTTATGAAATTTATGAATTTGAATAAAATAAAGTAATGAATAAAAAATATTATAATTAAACAAAACTATTCTATGTATTATATTACTTCAATTTCTTGAATACCTGAAATGAAATAATGAAATTAAAGTCCAAGTATTTGTTTGATGTTTTCATTCGTTTTTATTTTATAATTTCATTAAGGATAATAATTATTTTTATGCTATGAAATAATAATAAACTTTGGAAGTAAATTATATAATCTATTATAACTAAAAGATATAGGAGTTTTCTTTGATCACTATAACAAATTTTAAAATAATTCCGAAAAATAATACCAAAAAAATAAAAATTCTATTTTCCACTTATAATAACATTATTTAAATTATTTTTTACATATAATATCTAATTTTGTGTCATGTAATATGATAATGTAAATAATCTACCTAGTGGTGAAATGGTAAATGGAATTTCCCAGTTTGAAAATAAAGAAAGTTAAGGGAAAGGATTTTGAGTTATGGTCCACAGAGGTCTGTTTAAGAGTATAGTGGATAGATGATTCCACTAGGTATGATATAGGATTTTTTTTATCCATATATTATTCCTTCATATAGAGATAAATATTTCCAGTTTTAAGTTCACTTTCATTTAGGAATAAATTATGGATAGAATAGTGGACTTGAAAAGGCGGTATTTGGTAAATAGTAGGAGACAACTTTGAATCAATATGGTTATTCCGGTATACCTAAATCAATGTAAATTAGACAAATAGGTATGTTAATTATCTCAAATGTTAAGGGTAATTCATCCAAGATTTTTTAAATATATATAAGGGACAAAAAATAATCCAACCTGTAAGCTCCATTGAAAATGAAATTGAACTAAATGTTCTGAAAAAAACTATATATATTGAGGTATATATTAACTATAGGGGATAACTTATTAAGGAGAGTTATATTGTTTAATATAATGATATAATAGTTCAATTTATATTTAATTTATGAGGGTGTTCAAGAATTAAGGATTACAAAAAATAGAACAAACACCTATAATGGGTGTGTTTTGTCACTCTGGTGAGGGTAAAATTCTCAATGAATGGCCCAAGTAATTATGTGATGTTTTTCATGACAATACTTAGCTAGATAATGGAGGTTTTAATGTAAATATAAAGTATGAATAAGGAAACACAACACTCACTACAAAGAATCTTTTTCACACTAAATAGAAAAATGTGGGAGAGCCCTTTAATGATTTTTTTGCATGAGTGGAACTCAAAAGGATGAATTCCTGGAAGATTCTGCTTCACACCATTAAGGTAAAAAATTAATGGATATATAGTTAAGAAAAAAATTCCATATTTACTTAATAAAGTGAAAATAAATTTAGAGGACTTCCTAAAAATATGGGACAATATGTCCTTTAATTTCCAGGATCTCATTTAAAAGAATCTAGATTCAAAAAAATCCATATTGATTAGAGTCATCAAATGGTTCATGGATTAAAAAATTTAATTTTTTTTGAAATTTATAAATGGTTTTCATTTTTATCTAGTACTTTTTATTATTTTCACTTGATTTTATGGGTTACCAGTGAACTCTTTTGTAATAGCCCAAGATTTTATGAAAAATATTCTTTTTAATTTCACTAATCTCTTGTGATTTACGCTACACCAAAAGGAGCTTGCATCCTTGACTTGTCTTGAATTACACGCAATCGCGACCTTCCTCGATAGCGTGTGTAGTACGCAATAACGAGTTTCACTAAACAACAATATGCTATTAAAATATTATTAAAACTAGCCGTTATGAATAGTAATAACCACTTTTGAAATTTTGTAAATTTTATTTTTCAAAATGGAATTCATTTTTGTATTCGTAGTATCGAATTTAGCTTAAGGTGAAATTTTGGTACTTTTCGGATAACTTTCATATTTTGATGAATAGTGAAAATTACTAAATTATAATTAAAAAAAAAATTTAATCAAAATAATTAATAGTGATAAATTATTAATTTTATTGGTTTTAAAGTATATTTAGAATATATTTTTACAATTTAATACAATGTTGGTCATTGGATGTAATTTCACATTTACACCAGACATAAACAAGTGTTAATCTTTTGATAGTTATTATCTCTTAAAAACATGCTATTTGTTGTGACAGTGGAAATTAATTATAAAATTAATTAATGAAACTTATATGTTGGGAATTTTGTAAAATAGAAATCATTTTTGGATTCGGAATATCAATTATAGCTTAGGGTGAAATTTTGGCATTTTTCTGAAAAACTTCAATTTTTGATGAATAGTGAAACTACTAAGTGGTAGTTAAAAAATTAATTTTTCTTCATAAATATTAATTTTACCGCTTCTGTGAATGGAATTTCAAAAATCCGAGAGACACGGTTGATTTCAGTAAGTAAAATGTGGTTCAATGAGATGAAAATAATTTTTGGTGAATAGTAACTTTTTACTTTTAATTACCACGGTTAAAAGTAAATAGGGTAATTAAGGGTAAAAATGATATTAATATTACCCTAACACATGTCCTAATCCTATTGGACAAGTGTATCTCGACCAAAAACAATCTTAAGTGTAAACTATTATCATTTAGGCCAACTTGGATTAGATTAGGACATTTATTATTATTTAATTCAAAGAAGAGTTAAAAGAGTTAAAATCAAAGTTTATTTACTAAAACATTTTTAATATAAGGTTATACATAATATAATTTCGACTATAAATATTTATTAGAAAGATAAAAAGATTTCGTACATAATCGTATTTTATTTGTAATTTTTATACTTTAAATAATTTAATATATTTATGACAGAACGATGATGCAGTAATTACCTCTTTAAGAAAATATTGACATAATTGATGTTATAAATAACAAAATAAATGTAATTTGAGACTTTTTATGAATCCCACTAATTTTCTAGGTTAATATGACATGTTAGTATTGATTTAAGTAACTTGGTTAGAACTTATCATTCTGTTATAAATTTCATAAAAAACATGTACCAAATAGTGTCAAAATTGACATAAATTAGTTTTTAAAACAAATATTATATTATTAATTGTTATTTAATTCCTAAAAATCTAAGGTTCGGCCAAATGACTTAGATAAGGATAGATATATTAATAAAAAACAACTTGGGGTTCGTTTGGCTTCATATAGTAAGTTTATTAACCATATAGTGTAAGAAAACAAAAAGACACGGTAAAAGTTAAATTATTTAACTTAGAGTTAAATCTAATTGATAAGTTTAAAATAATAACCTAAACTTGTCTAAATCTTATTGGATGAGATTATTGCGACCCATAACCACTTTATCTTCGAAATAAGACCATTTGGAACCATTATAAACTGAATTTGACCTTAATATAAAATAATATTTTGAGATTTTCCTAAGATGCCCCTCTCCTCCCTTATAAAAGGGCACCTCCTCCCTCTCCTCCTCGCACCAATTTGAGCATTCAAGCTAGGACAGCCCCTGACAAAATATCTTCTCCACTTCCCTAGTATCATCCTAGAGGTCCTGGTCTTCTTAAAAGACCAATTTTAGTGCCCTAAAAGGAGGTCTCAAAGAAGCACTTCAAAGAAGAGGTAATATCCATTACCGATCCTTTCCAATTTCTTTCTTCTTCAACTTCTTCTTCTTTAGTTTTTTCATTATAAAGTAATAACATCAGTATCACTCATATACTGATATGTTATTATAAGTATGAAACAACCCTATTTAACCATCTATACATCCTACGGAAAATGAAATCACCGCGTGTGCGTACGTACGGAATACCGTCTCCACGTCGTGGTGTAATCTATTTTCCGCCACTACCTTAATAGGATGGGTATAATGGTGTAATGAGTAACTATATATGATTATTATAAATTTATATTGATACTTAAATAGTATACATACACTTCAACACAATTCCACAACCATGGGAATGATATCATCGCTCGTGCGTACGTACGGACTACCGTCTCCACGACGCGATGAGATTCATTATCCATGTTAACCATTCCAGAATGATTATAAAGTATATATAATGAATAATAATGGAATATATGACATGGTAAATCTACTGGATTTATGTATATATATATATGTCATCTACTTTCTTCCATTCAAGACAATAAGGAAAGGAAAGCAGCGTTCATGCGTACGTATGGACTACCGTCTCCATGAACGGTGTGTTTCCTTTCATTTATCTATCTATTATATATATATATATATATACTGAATATATATGATATATAAATCATACTATATATTCTGGAAGTAAGTAAATCATGATATAAGTAATAATAATGTCAAGAACAACAAGTCCAAACACCTACAATAAATGAGACGATTTTACCCAAAACGCTACTTTAACATGAATTTACAAAAGAAGGGGTAATATAAAGTCATTAGTGGACCATATATGATATAATAACAAGGAATATGATTCTGGAATAAGTCAATAACATGATTTAAATCATTATACAGGAGGTTCGGACACGTACAAAGCAAGTCGGACCTAAGGTAAGGGAAATATCACAATCTCATTTTTATCCGAGATTGTTTATTCGTAAGTATTTACTGGGGTGTATTTTATCATCCACATCCATGTTCCCTCAATATGTAATATTGTTTCCATCCACTTAAAATAGTTTAAATCCAATTTTACCCTTCGGTGAGTTTTTAGTAAAGAATATGAAAGGAATCTTTTGTCGTTTTTTCATACGAGGTACTTTTTGACTTTTCTGACAAAAGTACGAAGAATGTTTTTTTTAACTTATACGGCATGAATGGATTTTTAAAACATTATTTCCATGAAGCTTCCTTTATAAGTTTTCAAGTTTATTTTTAATCAACTTCTTTTAGTTTATAATTGTATGACATGTTAAGAAAAGAAAAGTGTTTTTGAAGTATAAGGGATATTTTCCTCAAGAATTGAGTTCAAATATTTTATCAAAATTATTTTCCATCTAAGATAATATAGGGTTCTTTTTTTATCCCTATTATTACATTGATTTGATTATGTTGTGAGGGAATTATTTTTATGAAGTCATTTACCTTATATGATTTGTTTTATGATGTCATGATGTTTCAAGAATCCCATTTTTGTTACATGTGTTATGCGATAATGTATGATTTATGATTTATGTGGCACACATAAGAAAGGATTTTTTATAAGATGGGTGGGACCTATATCTCCCTCCAATGCATTGGGTAAAGATTTATATCTCATGAGATATACATGGCTGGAACGGAAGGTTATTTTGGTTCAGTGATACAGGACTGAAACGAGGAGTGAACTCTATTCAGAAATGGTCTTTGTCCGCTAAGATAGTCTTGGCAATGAGTCATGACTAATAAGAAATGATTTTCCATGATTATGTGTGCATGCCACAAAGTTTCAAGTTTTGTGTTATGATTATGGAGATCTCATTTTCACTTCTATGATTTATTCCATGTTAAGATATTATGATCTCTTTTGCAGGTTATGATTTTCAAAAAGATATGATATGATTTTTATTTCCTTTATTTTCCCTTGCTGAGCATTTGAGCTCTCCCTTTTATGTTTTCTTTTCCTCAGGATATAAAGAAAGGTTTTAGGTAAAAAAAGTGAAGATCTTTATGGGAGATATTGAAGACCTTTCACCACGATTAGAAGATTACGTTTCGAGTTTCCAAAGACACTAAACTATTACGATCCTTGTGTGTGTGTTTTTGTTATGTACTAAGTATTCCACAAATGTAATGTAATGTCAATGTACGTCAAGATTCAGGTCTCTACAGTTGGTATCAGAGGAAAGGTTTAGTCAACCTTTGGAAACTAGGATGCGAAAACGTTAGTGAGATCCCTAGAGATATTTATAAGGTATGTCTAGGGATGTCCCTAAGAATAAGTATACTTATAATATACAGTCCTAGAACTACGGTAACGATCATAGAATTTAACCTAAGAAGTTAGATATTGAGGATACTTCCCCTTTACTATGTTGTTTTCTCTAGCATGATTTTTGCCTCTCACAAAATTATTTTTGTGTTTTAGTTAATGGAGGGAACCAAAAGGAATTCGGTTAACATTAAATCCAATGGACAAATTGGTGACTATGAGAAACAAAATTGTGTAATGCCTAGAGAGAAAGATGTTGTGATTATGCCGAATCAGTCATCGCGATACATGATTAACAAGGTGAAATTTAGTGGTATGCCTAATTCATCAAAGAAGAGGAAGATGGACTATTATGCATGTTCGCATGTTGAGGAGCATAAAGAAAGGAAGATTGAGATTTCTAAAGAGGGGAAGAAGAACCTTCAGGAATACCTCAAATGGAGGGACCGATGTTTTCTGTGTGGAGAAAAGGGTCATAGAGTGACAGACTGTTATGGAGTTCAATGTCTTATTTGTGGAGAACATGGGAATTACCCAACTCAATGCCCTGACCTAAAAAGTTACATCTAAATCAAGGAAGGACTTCTTCCAGGACAATCATTGAAGTGGATGGACTGAAGTTTTTATGTATTGGTATTCAAGAATAATGTTGTTGGGGTACTTTTATGGTGTATTGAAATAATTATGTATTGGTCTATTGTGGTTTTCAATAATTTTAAGGTACCAGTAACCATGAAAAGTGATTCAAATATTTTGGAAAGTAGATAATATGCCCATAATGAAGGGATAAAGAGAAAATGAAATGTTTGACAGTATTCATGAGCTCATGATTGATATAAGGACTAAGTGATATCATGGTTTGAGTATATAGAATTTTGAGGATTTTGGTATGTGGAAGGTGTCAACTTTTAACTGCATTCATGTTTTCACTAAGGTATTCAAGAGAATACATGATTAAGGACTTTGAATGTTTGGAATGTGACCAAAAAAACATATCTTATGATATATGGGGATCAACGATGGTATTAAATCTCTAGTAATTGTTTTCACTATATTATGAGAGTGGACTGCAGTATTTTGGTTAAGCATAAAGATGGACTATGTTGGACATAAGTTAGTATTGTTTGAGGATAGAAGTTTTTTCGATATTATTGATGGGAATTTATAGTAATATAGTTTTAGAAAAAGTACAACCTGCAGGACGGGCGACAGCCCATCGCGTCGGACAAGGATGTGGAAATCGAACCCACAACCAAAGTGCGACTGGTGTTTATCGCCTACCACTGGCCTACAGGAATTCCATGTTTAGTAGAAACTAGTTTTATTATATTAAGCAATATGATATATGAAGTATATGTCCATTCTAGGAACCATATATGATTAATCTCACTATAGATCGACTTATGTATATAATTTTTGCTAACCTTTTGTTTGAGACAGATGGAATGACCCGTCAT
The DNA here is from genome assembly GCA_963277665.1 of Viscum album. Taxonomy (NCBI): domain Eukaryota; kingdom Viridiplantae; phylum Streptophyta; class Magnoliopsida; order Santalales; family Viscaceae; genus Viscum; species Viscum album. Next base: position 1,382,815,426 of record OY728164.1, read on the forward strand.
TCTATCACATGATCTGTTAACACTTCACGAATAACAAATTCAACTTCATTTATTTAAGAGATGAAGTGGAAATTGTTCAAGGCACGAACAACAGTGAGATTGTACCAAAATAAAGTAAGTATTTATTCTAATTCAAATTCTTTAACTTTAGGGAAACAATCTTGAAAACCAAAAATGTTGTCCTCGTGCTCTTATATCTGATTAATCAGATGGTACCTTAGATCGTCACAAATTTATGGCTTTGTCATTGCTAGAGTTTCCATAGCCATGTTCTCTACCACTCTCAATCAGAACATAATGGTTAGATTTTTCTTCCATATCCATATTTTCACCTATGTGGAAACCCAGTGATTAGTTTATTTGGGTAACCGTTACATTTCATACTTTCATTTTTAAAGATTGGTTTTGGTATTCCTTTTTACGATGTGTGTTTCGATTAAAGAAACTTTCGAATAGTAAACCATTTATAACCCTGATGAATTTCGAGGGCGAAATTCATTTAAAGGGGGGTAGAATGTAACAGCCCAAGATTTTATGAAAAATATTCTTTTTAATTTCACTAATGTCTTGTGTTGTACGCTACACCAAAAGGAGCTTGCATCCTTTACTTGCCTTGCATTACACGCAATCGTGACCTTCCTCGATAGCATGTGTAGTACGCAATAACGAGTTTCACTAAAAAACAATATGCTATTAAAATATTATTAAAACTAGCCTTTATGAATAGTAATAACCACTTTTTGAAATTTTGTAAATTTTATTTTTCAAAATGGAATTCATTTTTGGATTCGGAGTATCGAATTTAGCCTAAGGTGAAATTTTGGTACTTTTCGGATAACTTTCATATTTTGATGAATAGTGAAAATTACTAAATTATAATTAAAAACAACTTTTTTAATCAAAATAATTGATAGTGATAAATTATTAATTTGAGTGGTTTTAAAGTATATTTAGAATATATTTTTACAATTTAATACAATGTTGGTCATTGGATGTAATTTCACATTTACACTAGACATAAACAAGTGTTAATCTTTTGATAGTTATTATCTCTTAAAAACACGCTATTTGTTGTGACAGTGGAAATTAATTATAAAATTAATTAATGCAGCTTATATGTTGGGAATTTTGTAAAATAGAAATCATTTTTGAATTCGTAATATCAATTATAGCTTAGGGTGAAATTTTGGCATTTTCCTGAAAAACTTCAATTTTTGATGAATAGTGAAACTTCTAAGTGGTAGTTAAAAAATTAATTTTTCTTCATAAATCTTAATTTTACCACTTCTGTGAATGGAATTTCAAAAATCCTAGAGACACGGTTGATTTCAGTAAGTAAAATGTGGTTCAATGAGATGAAAATAATTTTTGGTGAATAGTAACTTTTTACTTTTAATTACCACGGTTAAAAGTAAATAGGGTAATTAAGGGTAAAAATGATATTAATATTACCCTAACACATGTCTTAATAATATTGGACAAGTGTATCTCGACCAAAAACAACCTTAAGTGTAAAATATTATCATTTAGGCCCACTTGGATTAGATTAGGACATTTATTATTATTTAATTCAAAGAAGAGTTAAAAGAGTTAAAATCAAAGTTTATTTACTAAAACATTTTTAATATAGGGTTATACATAATATAATTTAGACTATAAATATTCATTAGAAATTTAAAAAGATTTCCTACATAATGGTATTTTATTTGTAATTTTTATACTTTAAATAATTTAATTTATTTATGACACAATGATGATGCAGTAATTACCTTTTTAAGAAAATATTGACATAATTGATGTTATAAACACCAAAATAAATGTACTTTGAGACTTTTTATGAATCCCACTAATTTTCTAGGTTAATATGACATGTTATTCTTGATTTAAGTAACTTGGTTCGAACTTATCATTCTGTTAGAGATTTCATAAAAATCATGTACCAAATAGTGTCAAAATTGACATAAATTAGTTTTTAAAACAAATATTATATTATTAATTGTTATTTAATTCCTAAAAATCTAAGGTTCGGTCAAATGACTTAGATAAGGATATATATATGAATAAAAAACAACTTGGGGTTCTTTTGGCTTCATATAGTAAGTTTTTTAACCATATAGTGTAAGAAAACAAAAAGACACGGTAAAAGTTAAATTATTTAACTTAGAGTTAAATCTAATTGATAAGGTTAAAATAAAAACCTAAACTTGTCTAAATCCTATTTGATGAGAGTATTTGGACCCATCCCCACTTTATCTTCAGAATAAGACCATTTGGAACCATTATAAACCGAATTTGACCTTAATATAAAATAATATTTTGAGATTTTCCTAAGATGCCCCTCTCCTCCTTTATAAAAGGGCACCTCCTCCCTATCCTCCTCACACCAATTTGAGCATTCAAGCTTGGCCAACCCCTGGAAAAATCTCTTCTCCACTTCCCTAGTATCATCCTAGAGGTCCTGGTATTCTTAAAAGACCAATTTTAGTGCCCTAAAAGGAGGTCTCAAAGAAGCACTTCAAAGAAGAGGTAATATCCATTACCGATCCTTTCCAATTTCTTTCTTCTTCAACTTCTTCTTCTTTAGTTGTTTCATTATGAAGTAATAACATCAGTATCACTCATATACTGAGATGTTATTATAAGTATGAAACAACCCTATTTAACCATCTATCCATCCTACGGAAAATGAAATCACCCCGCGTGCGTACGTACAGAATACCGTCTCCTCGCTGTGGTGTAATCTATTTTCCGCCACTACCTTAATAGGATGGGTATAATGGTGTAATGAGTAGCTATATATGATTATTATAAAGTGATATTGATACTGAAATAGTATACATACACTTCAACACAATTCCATGACCATGGGAACGATATCATCGCTCGTGCGTACGTACGGACTACCATCTCCACGACGCGATGAGATTCATTATCCATGTTAACCATTCCAGAATAATTATAAAGTATATATAATGAATAATAATGGAATATATGACATGGTAAATCTACTGGATTTATTTATATATATATATATGTCATCTACTTACTTCCATTCAAGACAATAAGGAAAGGAAAGAAGCATTCATGCGTACGTACGGACTACCGTCTCCATGAACGGTGTGTTTCCTTTCATTTATCTATATATTATATATATATATACTGAATATATATGATATATAAATCATACTTTATATTCTGTAAGTAAGTAAATCATGATATATGTAATAATAATGTCAAGAACAACATGTCCAAACACCTACGATAAATGAGACGATTTTACCCAAAACGCTACTTTAACATGAATTTACAAAAGAACGGGTAATATAAAGTCATAAGTGGACCATATATGATATAATAACAATGAATATGATTCTGAAATAAGTCAATAACATGATTTAAATCATTATACAGGAGGTTTGGACATGTACAAAGAAAGTCGGACCTTAGGTAAGGGAAATATCACAATCTCATTTTTATCTGAGATTGTTTATTCGTAAGTATTTACTGGGGTGTATTTTACCATCCACATCCATGTTACCTCAATATGTAATATTGTTTCCATCCACTTACAATAGTTTAAATCCAATGTTACCCTTTGGTGAGTTTTTAGTAAAGAATATGAAAGGAATCTTTTGTCGTTTTTTCGTACGAGGTACTTTTTGACTTTTCCGACAAAAGTACGAAGAATGTTTTTTTTTTGACTTATACGGCATGAATGGATTTTTAAAAAATTATTTCCAAGAAGCTTCCTTTATAAGTTTTCAAGTTTATTTTTAATCAACTTCTTTTAGTTTATAATTGTATGACATGTTAAGAAAATAAAAGTGTTTTTGAAGTAGAAAGGATATTTTCCTCAAGAATTGAGTTCAAATGTTTTATCAAAATTATTTTCCATCTAAGATAAAATAGGGTTTTGTTTTTATCCCTATTATTACATTGATTTGATTATGTTGTGAGGGAATTATTTTTATGAAGTCATTTACCTTATATGATTTGTTTTATGATGTCATGATGTTTCAAGAATCCCATTTTTGTTACATGTGTTATGCGATGATGTATGATTTATGATTTATGTGGCACACATAAGAAAGGATTCGTTATAAGATGGGTGGGACCTATATCTCCCTCCAATGCATTGGGTAAAGATTTATATCTCATGAGATAGACATGGCTGGAACGGAAGGTTATTTCGGTTCAGTGATACAGGACTGAAACGAGGAGTGAACTAGGTTCAGAAATGGACTTTTTCCGCTAAGATAGTCTTGGCAATGAGTCATGACTAACAAGAAATGATTTTCCATGATTATGTGTGCATTCCACAAAGTTTAAAGTTTTATGTTATGATTATGGGGATCTCATTTTCACTTATATGATTTATTCCATGTTAAGATATTATGATCTCTTTTGCAAGTTATGATTTTCAAAAAGATATGATATGATTTTTATTTCCTTTATTTGCCCTTGCTAAGCATTTGAGCTCACCCTTTTATGTTTTCTTTTCCTCAGGATATAAAGAAAAGTTTTAGGTAAAAAAAAAGGGAAGATCTTTATGGGAGATATTGAAGATCTTTCACCATGATTAGAAGATTATGTTCCGAGTTTCCAAAGACACTAAACTATTACGATCCTTGTGTGTGTGTTTTTGTTATGTACTAAGTATTACGCAAATGTAATGTAATGTCAATGTACGTCAAGCTTCAGGTCTCTACATCTTTAATGTCGCTTTCTTAAAAATGGAAATCATATAATTTTATAGAATAATTTTTCTTAGATCAAATTTGACCAAGAAATGAATTTATTCTCATCCATAGTGATTAATAAAAATTTTTCTATTGATAATATCTTAAACCTTATTTAGTGGGTAACCCATGAATTAGAAAATAAAAAATAATGAAAAAGTTGCTCATTGTCTAAAATTAATTGGTAGTACTCCTATTTTACCCCTTTCTCTAGCTTTATTTTTAAAAATTCGTCAATGTGCCCCTTTAATATAGTGGAATTCTCTTCTCCACCCCTCTTCTCCAGTTTTCTACCTCTTCGAATGTTTCTAATTCATTAATTTTTTCAATTACATTTGTGTAATTCATCCCAACCTCTATCTTAATTTCATATCCATCAATAGAATGCTCCTTAGATTCCTTAATTGACATAGTATCACCATATGATCTCTCTTTTGGTTCAATATTGAATTTTTCATCATCTTTGGGTAATTACTTTAATTTAACTACCTTTTCGTGATTTTCTTGTAGATTTGGCCCCATTATTACAATTATTTCTCCAAGAATTTAACAGATTCTTCTTTAATACTTGGGAAGTGTTTATAAATTCTTTCCTTGTATAATTTTTCCCCACCTTAATCTTGAATTCTCTCTTTGGGTATATATTTCCTCATGAATGATATCATGTTGTAGTTACAAACATATGTGGACCTTCATCTTTTAAATCTTCAACCACAAATATAAATAACCAATCCCAAAAAAGGAAAAAAAGTACTTATTGTAAAATCAAAAAATAGAAATGGGGTAAGTAAAAACTTTGACCTAATAATCTAGTTCTTTGATCGCTTACTAGTTCCCTTATCCCATCAGCAATGTCTCCCATAACATAAACATTTGATAGAATCTATTATTCTTGATTTGGAAATTTTTTAAAAAATTTATTCATCAAACTAAAACTAACTAAAAAGTAGTAGTATATTTTAATTAATAGGTATAAGACATATAGTACTACGATTCCCAACGAAAAAATTATGAACCAATTATTTGATCTTTAAATTATTATCATTATTATGAAATTTAAATATAAATGAATCTATTTAAAAATATATTAGTGAGCTAAAAAGTTGATAAATAATGAGGATAAAAAAAAGTGGAATAAATATAAAAGTGTGGGTTTTCTAAACTAAAAAAATAAACTCCACTTGAAAAATAAATTAAACTAATATTTTAATGATTATAAATGTAATTAAATTTTCTATGGTAAATTTTCTTCAATACTAATTCATTATATCATCTCTAAATGAATTAAAATTAAAAAAATACTAATTTGTCATCAAAAAAACAAAAATAAGTATATTGATGGATCTCACAATCCCATTCATTCCTATCACACTAGGTACCCACACTTAATTTTCACCTACCTCTATTAGAAAAAATGTATTAATATAATGGTTCTTTCTATATGAAATATTAATTCATAAGATTGACTAATTTATATAGAAAAATGTAAAACATGATTTTTTCATCCTTTTAATTTTATTTTAACAAATTTTATAATTATAGAAACTCTTAATTTATTACTCATAAACCCTAATTGATTCAAATATCATTAAAGATAAAATTAATCTAAAATAAAAAATTATTTACGAGAAACAATATAAAACATACTCTAATTTAATGAACATGTCAAATTTACAGATCCCATGATTACATAATGAAAATCAAATGAAATAATGAGTTCTTAACTCAGAAAACCCATGTGGTTAATCTTATGTGGTTGATCCCCTTTCATATTTCTTGGACCATATTTTATTTAGGTAAATTAAGAGTAGATATACCATACAATATATACATATTTATGATATATGGAATTTATGTCACATAGAATTAAATTACCTTTAATGAACTGGATTGTTATAAATAAAATTCCATTTGTGGTTAAATAAAATTCCTTTTTATGTAACGATGTTATATAAAACACATGGACTTATTTGTTTTTTAAATTAATATATCCTTTTGGATTAAAAATTATATGAATCATTACATCCATTGATAATATATCCATTAAATATTGATCTTATGATTAGTATATAACAAGGTTTATGAAAATTATAATTGACTTTGATAAATGAATTGATGTCCTTGACTAGTAGGATCGTACCAAAAAAATCCCATTTATTAAAGAGTCAAAGGGAGATAGTCTCTCTAAGATTGCTCCTAGAATAAGTTTAATCCAAGATTCAACAAATTAAGTATGATTGAAACTATTTATGGGATAATTTTATGCTCATCAGGATCACAACCCAACCCATGTTCACTAAACCATCCTAAGAAAAAATTATTGCCCCACACCTTACCCTTATGGTGTTTTATGGTTTAATAAATGTATATGTATCTAAACCATAAAAACATTAATATGTATATATTTTTTATGAAATAATGATTATTTTTATTCCTTACTGATTTTACATTACAAATGATTAAATAATGAGTTTGAAAAAAATAGATTTCAATTCAAAAAAATCGAATTGTATTTTTGAGTAATAAGAAATTTAAATTAAGAAAAAACTTTTTAAGAATTAATGAATTTTTAAAAATAAATTATATTAAAATAAAAAATTATTATTAAATTATATTTATTTATAATTCTTCATAATATATTTTGATGAAGTTAAAAATAATATTTATAAGGGTCTGAAAAATATTATTAATAAAAAAACTAATATTTTTTCATAAACATGTTTCTAAATTTAAAAATATAAATTTTCATATATAGATATTTATAATGATAAAATAACTATTTTTTGGATTTATAACATGAAAATTATCCAATGGATTATTTTTCAAAATTTTCTATGATAGTCGATTTTCAAGTAAAAATTAAATATGATATAAATATATGATATCTATCAAGAAAAAATAAATGATCTAAATTGATTTAATAAATAAATTAAAGAGTATACTCATCCAAATAATACTTTCCCTTTAAAATAATTTATTTTGAAGGTTATTTTATTAATTTTACAAATCCATTTTGAGCCTTTCGAAAACTGTATTATATTTTAAGGTTTCAAAAAAATTATTTCAGTGCATGAATCACTTCTACATCACCAAGGACAATATTTTATTTCATTAGGTTCTTTGAATCCTAAAATAATGCAAACAACTTCTATTTTTCATAAAATATGGTAAAATCTACTATAAGGTTTTTGGTTTTGGTAACTTTATTATATAGACCAAACCCTATGTTTCAAAAATAATAAATAGATCCCCTCTATTTACCTATATAAACACACTTAATCTCACATTACTCTTCACAAATGAACCTAAGAAAATGTAAATAATCATTCATTTACTCTCTATAGCCCCCAAAGGTTCTCTAAACTTATCATTAAGCTAATCCCAATCATTTTGGAAACACCTTCTCAAAGTAAGGGGTCTTCTCATTCTCCTCTTTATTCAATTGTACTATTTATTTAAAACATTTTGATTTACAATTACTAATGTTGGGATATTTTTTTAGACATAGATAATACAAAAAAAATTATTAATAAATGATTATATACTTATTTCTCTCTCATTAAACCATATTATGAATCCTTAAGTACTGTCATTGTGGTGCCAAATTTTCATGGTGATTTTTCACACCAAATGATTATAACGTGAATTCACTTACCCATTTCCACTCAAGGGTATTTAACTATATGTATATATACTTATTTTATTGTGTACATCGATTTATATAACCCACACTACACAATAATGGGGTCAATACAGACTAAATACCTTATTATTTTACATGATCTATGTGGAACACTAGCATGTAAAAGATATTATTATATTGGGAAGACCTAGATAGCATATTAATTCATTGGGTAAATTTTTATCTAATAAAATTACATGTATAGTGCATAGGTGGTGATCCTAAGAACACTATGTTATGAGTTCTACGTGTTTAACCTTAACCTATTGATAGGATTCTAGGTTTTAATTTTTTCCACATTCCCATTTTTCCTTTATGATATTCAATTATATCATCCTTCATTATTAATGATTATGATTTTCAAATATTATGTTACATTATTGGGCCTCTTTTATCACAAGTATTACATTAACCTATTCTATTAATTTTTTTATTCCCTTACTTGTGTTTATTGCTCACCCATTTCTTATGTATTCCATAGGTTATCATGTATAGTTTTAAAAGAGCAATGAAAATTTAGAGCATTCTAAGGAAGTTTTTAATAGTGACATTATATCCATGTATAAATTTGTTGTGTTATGTACCAAATTCCCAAACAAACTTGACATCATGATCTTAGGGTATTTTTTATAATCATATTTATATATTAAATAATGAAATAAAGTGTATTAAATATAAATATTTCATTTTTTGGTATTATAGTCAGGTTTAGTTATTTTTTCTATTATGATTTGAAAAATATAGTAAAATATTTAGGTATAAGATTGACCATATGAAAACATCCCTTAAATTTGGGTAGAGTATAGATTAAGTGGTTTCTAAGAAAATAAATCTTTGTCTAGATACTAAAAATGGAAATGGGTATAGAATAGATTTACACAGGGGTAATAACCCCAAGAACACAGTATTGAGATAGAATCGATTGGGAACTGGTGCATGATAATGATCCTTACTACATGAATGGTTTGAAACTCTTAGGGAAAATGATTAGGTAAAATCACAAGCTCATTTTGAACTATTATTATGGGAAAAATTCACATAAGTGTTTATGATAGGAAATAGATCATTAATAACATATGTTGAATTATAGAAACTAATATGTTAAGGAATATATGTCATTTATGAATTATCCCATTAATGTTTATAGTTTTACTTTATTGTTTTTAATGGTTTTAAAAAAATTTATATTCCATAATTGTTCACTTTATTATAGTCAATGACTAGAAATAGGAGGAACCAAATCAGCATCCAATGTGAGGGTAAATTTTATGACTTTTAAAAAGAGATTCCCAACCTAATGAGAGTATTTATCATGATATTCATTACTATAATTTCTCAATTAACTCTATTTTTGAATATAAACTTAAATTAGGATGAATCCCCAAATACCGCTAAGAAATAAATAATATATATTTGATACTTTTATGATACCACATCTTCTTACTTTTAGTGGATCATTTAATCCCTTAATCATGGAAAAAAATTTCAAATACATTAATAATATCTTCCTCATCTTTCAATTATATAATTAAGTAATGGTTATTGTATATGTTTGTGATATGGAGGGAAAAGCTAATAAGTGGTGGAAATTGATCAAGAATACAATTCTTTAAGAAGATATAGAACTGATGGTGTGTATGTAATTCCAAGAAGAATTTTTAACCAATATTTTCCTCTCACTCTTCAACATAAAATAGAGAGGTATTTCCTTATCCTTAATAAAAATGGTGATGAATCCATCATGTAATTCAAGGAAAATTTGAAAATAATTTCATGATATACCTCTTACATTATTGTTACCACCTAATTTAGATATGAATAATTATTTGGTTGTTTGAAGTTTATTCAATGAAAATACTTTCCCATTTTGGGAATTAATAGTTATATATAAATTTTGTGATGTGCCTTTATTTTAAATTTTATATTAGTAAATTTTAAGGGTTTCATGGGGAGAAAAATCTGAAATTGGTGTTTAGTTCTGGATGTCTGTTGGAGAAATCTAATGGTGTAAAGAAATTATAACATCCCCCTTGTCAAATGTGTGAGAAGAATAATCTAGTAAATTACTTAAGGGTGATGAGGAAATCATTTGAGTAAAAAAGGGAAGGGTATGTAGCTAGTGATTTTTTATGGGATAATCCAACCAATTTGATGGAAGAGATGAATTATCCAATCATCCCTTATCATATTTTTAAATATTTAATCTTCAAGGATCATGGAAATAATTCAAACCTCTTCCCTAGGCAAAGGGTTATCAATTATCATCAACACCAACAACCATAAAGTGGAAGGGGTGGGAATATTTCATCAAAACTACTAAGGTGGATCACAATAATGAAGTGGTGAAAGGTACACTAGTTATGAATTCAATAATATTGATGTTACTCTTTGATTCTCATTCTATATGTTATTTCATATTATTAAACATTATTAGAACAATTCAAACACAACCAAAAATCCTGAAAATGAAGTTGTTAATTAAAATGGATAATGTGGAAATTATTACATCTGATGTACATGACTCCTATATAAAATGCTTTTTGTGGAACTTCCCATAAAACCTTCTGACACTCTATTTAGTAGAACTAAATTATATTCAAGGCATTTATTTCCTTTCCTTATATTTTCTAAATATAAATTTTTGAAAAATTGAAATCACCATCAGTATAAAAAATCATCCTCTGATTCTATACATGTTCATGGAGGAGGATGAATCTTATTTGTAATAATAATCTCAATAATGGATATTATTTCCCTATGAGAAAGATTAACTCTTTCAAATTATTGAGATAAAAGAAATGATCATCCTCAAAGATATTCTTATTGAGAGGGAATACAGGGATGTGTTTCACAAAGAATATTTTGGTCTTCCTCCTATCAGATTGGTTGAATTTTCAATCAATATTACACAAAGATATTTTCCAATATCCAAGACTCTATATATAATGGTTGTTGTTGAACTTGAGGAAATAAATAAAATACTACATGGGAATATGGGTAATGGGTTTATACACCTAGGTGCTTCACTATGTGGTGCACCGGTACTATTTATCATAAATAATGATCGATCAATACACTTTCACATTGATTATCATTAGCTTAAAAATATCATGATAAAGAATGAGTATCCCCTTTCATGGATTTATGACTTGTTTTATCATCTACATGGAGACTGATACTTCTCAAAGGTGGGTCTTTGTTTAAGATATTATCAGGTGAATTTGAATAAGGAGGATATCCTGAAGATCAATTTTTATATAAGGTGTAGGAACTATGAGAAAATATTTATGCCATTTGGACATACTGATTCCCCAAAAATATTCATGAATGTGATGAGTATATTATTTTTAGATTACCTTTAAAATATTATGGTAGTGTTTAAAGATGATTTTTTGATCTACTCTAAATGTAAGGCAGAGTATGAAGAATATTTCAGTAATTTTTAATTAGTTTATGAAAGGAGAATATTATGAAAATTATATGAAATTTCTGTGTGGGATGAAGAAAGTATCATTATTAGGGAATGATATAAAAAGATATGGGGTATTTTTTGGACCCTTTTAAGATTAATGGAAAAAATGGAGGATGAGGATAACATCTTTGATATATATGTATCATTTTCTTGGTTTATCTGAGTATTATTGATGATTTGTGAGGTATTTATCATTATTTTCAAACACACTAACCTATAAAACATGGAAGTGAGTCATGTTTGTTTGGAATGATGATTGTGAAGATAGATTCATGGGATTGAAAATGATTCATATCAATACCCTTGAACTTACACTACCCAAATGTGAGAAACATATTATGGTATAAAATGGTTGTTAAAAGAAATAATTCAGATGTGTATTGATCCAAAATTAAAAAACTATAGCGTACACCTCTAGGAAGTTGAATGTTCATGAAAACACTATCAAACACATGATCTGGAATTGGATGCAGTGATATTTTATTGAAAATCTAGTAGCATTATCTTTATGGGGATAAGTGTGAAATATATAAAGATCATAAGATCCTCAAGTATAAATTAAAAAAATAGATAAATATTCACCAGTGAAGAGTGTTAGATAATATTAAGGATTATCGCTTCTTAATCCACTACAATCTTAGGAATTCAGATAGATGAACCTTCTTCATCCATATAAGTAACATGAATATATATCAATATCTCGATGATCAATATGTTTGGTAATATGTGAAGAACTAGATCATGGAGTATATATCAAGGTGTCTTGTATCTCAACCCGTGATGGATGAAATGTAAAATTCAAAGGGGGTGATGAAACCATTACCTATACATACATAGTAATGGGAAATCCTAAACATGGAATTTTTTACCAGTCTTATGATGAAATAAAGAGGAAATAATGCGATCTGGGTTCTCATGGATCATCTTAAAAAATCTTTTTACTTCACTAAATTTGATATCACATATCCCTTGATCAAATTCTAAGGATATACATTATACAATTGGTGAGGTAATATGAAATACGACTATCATTTGTATCTAATCAAGATCCAATATTTACCTCCATGTTCTGGAAGAGTCACCAATATTCTCTAAATAATATGTTGAACTTAATTGTGTCTTATCAACCACAAAATGATGGTAAATATCAGAACACTATTGAGACACTATAATAAATATTGAGATAATACTCAATGTACGTCAAAGATTAATGTGATCATATTCTTCTTCTAGTGAAGTTCTCATTCAATAATATCTTCCACTAAAGCATACAAATAGCTCCCTAGGAATCCCTGTATGGGAAGACATACAGAACTCCTGTGTGATGGGTTGAGTTTGGCGAATAAAAATAGGTGGGACCTAAAAAAATTTAGGAGATGGTGGAAATGATCAATAATATTCAGAACTACATCAAGGATGATTGGATTTAACAAAAGTTCTATATGGACAATCATAAATGAGACATGATGTTTGCGGGATGAGATAGGGTATTCCTACACATATCTTTATGGAATAAAGTCATGGTATTTGGGATGAATGTTGAGATAATTCATAGGTATAGTATCTTCATATAGGTTCTCTATCACATCATAGTTGTGTATTATTAACTTGAAATCTAACCAACTAAGTCCCAAGTACATGATTTTAATTTCACATATCCCCTTTAAAAAAGGACATACTAGATACCTGACATAAAATAAACTAAGAGGTTATACCCATGGAAAATGATCATTCATAAAAGGATCAGTTGGTGAAGATCATGGATCTTCAAGACTAAATTATTTGAAATTATACAATGCACCTGATCAAAGTCTTATCAAGGAATTAAATGTTTGAGGAGGTTACATAAGAACCTTAGGAGGTGATGAAATGGAAATACCCTAATTTTACAGTGTATTAAATGAAAATTTTTAGGGTGAAATTTCTAAAGGGGGTATGGTAAAGACCAAAACTTTTATGAAGGAAATTCCTTCTATGGTAAAATTAAATTCCTTGTTATGAAATGAAGTTATAGAAGATATAACACCTAGAAATTTTAAATGAACAAAATTTTATTCAATAGAATATGAGACATGCAACGTTGATTTTGTCATTCATTACTCGAAACACTATGTTTAGCTTGTGTTAAATGAAACATTGTGTTTTTCTTACATTACATGAAATAATGAGTTTCTTCAATATCCTATATTACATGTAAGTCAAGATTTACCAAACAAAAATATATTGTCAATATCATTATTTAATATAAAAATTATGACCTAACCATTGGAGTGGAATGAATAAAAAGGATTTAATAACCCATGAAAATATATATTTTACATATTTTTATTAGTTATCTATTGATTAGAAATAATATAAGAATCATTTGAAAGAAAAAGAAATGTTTTCTAAAAAACTCATTTTTTTCTAAAAGATAGTTTAATCATATTTGAACTAAAAGATTTTAAAATAATGTTTTCCACTTTTAAAAAATTTATATGAATAAATAAATTTTATTTTTGAAATAATAAAACAAAATTATTTTAGGGATAATTTTTTTTATTTATTTGATAAGTTTTAATGTTTTATGAATAGTAAAAAATATTATATTTTAATTGAAAATTGCATTTTTATAAATAAATTATAAGGTAAAATTAAATTTAAAATTTGTTTTAATGTAAAATTAGATCCATTTTATATGAATTAAATAAAATTATTTCAATGGAATAATTTTCATATTGAATTTTGATATAAAACATTGTAAACATTTAAACACTATGTCTTTAAAAACGGACTTTCTCATTGCATTTGTGGGATTAATTTTAAATTAAATTCTTACACATATACAATTTGAATTTCATGACCCTACATGTACGGGGGCTCGATCTGAAACTACCCCAAGCCTGCCTCTATAGGACAAGGGCTAGCGACTAGCGTCGAAGGCATAACAAACTAAAGGAGGCCTTTGCCTAAGAAACTATACATGTATATGCAGCTAACTCAATGAAAAGGGTGCAGAGGAAAAGAAAAGAAAGATTTAGCCCTGCTATATAACGAAAACCAAACATATATGCATCAACCTATAAACAGTAAAGGTATAATAAAAGTAAATCTGAAAAGGAATGGGGAAAATACACACCAAACAAGAAAAGTGCCACAACCCGACAACAGGTGAAAAAGAAAAATAACTAGAAGAGTCCCACTCCTGAATCCCAATCTACAGCCACCAAGAACCCAGTATCCCTAAGATCCACTGATATCACGATAAACCTGTCTATATTCTTCAAGGGCACACCAAATGAAAGTAAAGACCATGTAGGGGTGAGTATAAGAATACTCAATAGGATGCCCTGAAGGATCAAGGGAGCAGAAAGAGAGGTACTGAAGAGGGGAGCTGTAAAAGAGAACAAGGTACAATAATAGTGAATGAAAAGAGTACAACTCCACCCAATAATAAACATGCTCTCTCTCATAAATCCAAATAAGAGAGTAAGGGGATCTCCATCTCACATCTCACACTAGGTAAATTCTAGGGTATTAATAATAGCATTGTCAGTCACAAATGTTGAACTCCTTGGTCGTTGGAGAACTCATCCTCTATCAAGTACATTGGGCCCTCCAAGGCACATAGAGTCTCTTCCCACTAACCTTTAACTATTTAGGTACCCCTCCCTATCGTGTACCGTGGGTCTACCAGGTCACACGAAGTCTCTCCCCATCGTAGCCTACTGAGGTACTCATCCTATCAAGTACTATGGGTCTGTCGGGTCACAAAGAGCCTCTCCCCACCATAGTCCTACATGGTCACACAGAGTCACTTCCCACTAGGCAATTAAGTCACACAGTGTCGAGAGTCAGCAGTCTTCAGGTCTCAGCTAGTTTTAGGATTCCGCATGTCGAACGCTTGGGAGAAGCACTCCTCAATCCATTCATCACATCTTTGTGTCAATGAAATTCACCAAAAATCATTCCAAAAGATCGGCCTCCTTGAGAGGGTCCTAATTCAGCAAACGCCCCATCAATCGGACACACAGTTTGCAAGATATGGGCATTTTAGTAACCATGGGGATAGTTGTGACGGGGCCCAGTCCATCTCGGTTTGACTAACCCGAACGACCTGGTTCAGGGGTCCCACATACCCTTGTTCATTTAGATTGACTCGACCAGACCTGGTGCGGGTCGAGGTCAGTCTAGTATGGCCTGGCTAGTGGTCCAAACCCAGTAGGACTTACTGTGGGTTACCTCTCAGAAAACAATCAATGAACTCTAATCATATTTGTAGGATGGAACCTCTCAGAGAAGCATGCTATTACAGTCATTGGGTGCTACCCCGTATATGCTTCACATCTGGAATATCTCACATCATATCCCAGAATTCACTATAGAAGGAACCATCACATTCTAGGTAAAAAACACTCAGGATTGGCTACTCATATGCCAGTGTCCGAATCCAAAATATAGAGATACGAGAGATGGAAGATTTGTAAAGTGGTATACGGTGCGTGTGGAGCCCACATGTTGTGTGGCCCTACCTCTTCACCTGGTCGGTTACCTTTCCATACTCGGGTACTATATTGAAAATGAAGTACCCCTAGGCGTGCTTGTTTACTCCTAGAGTACATGATATCTCTATCCAAAAACCTAACAAGTGTGCATTTCTCGTTGTTAAACTAAAGGGGAAAAACATAATTTTATTGGCAAACCACCTCAAATGGCACCGGATTACCAAACAGATCACACTATTGCGATCTTTGGAGAAAAATGCACAAGATTTAAAATTCATTCGCCCTAAATGAACATTCGATGGAAAATTCTTATATCGCCACATTGTGCTTGAATGATGTTGCGTGGGGCCCATGCCTTAGTCCTAGATCAAACTATATGGATTATGCCACTACGATCCTTATAGAAAAACACACGATATGGACTACCCATTTGTCCAAAACAGATACCCGATGAAAAAGTTTCATTTCACTGCAACATGCGTGAACCGGCCACATTGGGCCAGTGCCTCAACCTCAACTTAAATATCCAAAATTGTTCTTGAAACATATGTCTTAATTATAAGGTCACAGTGTCATAGACGGTTCGTCATTTCGACACCGTAGGAGGGAGATATGTTGAATACAATATCTCGTATTATTATTATTATTATTATTATTATTATTATTATTATTATTATTATTATTATTATTATTATTGGGTGTTTCATGTACTCGATCCATGGACCAGAATTTAATATCCAACATTGGACATCAATCGACTGTCTTAATTCCAGGATCACTCTGCCACCGATAACTCTTCAAACCAAGGTCGTATGTAGGAGTTACAGACAAAATAGTGTTTTATCAACAAAAGTAATAATAATAATATGTTATTATTATTATTAATTTTTTTGTGTATTTTTCTTTTTTTAACTCCAAATCCATTCCACATACCAAATTCCACTTTGTGTGAAAGTCTCTGTCACCGCGTCTCCCTCTTTATTATTATCTTTTTATTTTTCTCCTAATTTATTTCCTTTTAATTATTCCCCTCTCTCAAATTAACTTATTTATTCTTCCACAATCTGTACCACCTGTAAATGTAACTCCTATTCATCGGTCATGCTCCAATGCTGAATAACACACCCTGCTCGCACCACCTTATTGCTGAATTGGGATGTCATCGTACCTTCACCTCAAACACCGCCAAACCGCCTACTCGCCCTCATCACCGGATGGAGCCTCTAGGACCTGGTTTGCTGCGTGCGTACCGCCTCACCATTGGGAGTTGCACCCTGAAGACATGCCAAAATCACATAGTCACGTCACCCCTTCTGTGGGCTGCTACATCTTCTTTCTAAGCCTGAAAATTGTTACGATCGCATATTCAAAATCTTCAGGCCTAGATCTAAGCATTCGTATGCCGCACTCAATGAAACATTGATTTTTTGACGTGGTTAATTATTTGGTGCCAAAGCACATGAAGAGATCACATGATAAATGAAATAGAAAAGGTTATGGACTATTTTCGGATCGATGGTCGTGTTTGTTTGGCCATTATCATTGAGAATCAAAAACATGGGGAATTGGGAAATAAATATTCTTTAAACTTTAAGAATTTTAATTTTAAGATAAACAAGAAGAAATTGATTCAACCAATCATTTTTTGATCCGTGAATTAATTTAATTTATTTTTTATTTTTCATGAAAATTCAACCAGGGTAATGAATCCACACTAGTGCAAAAACACTTATTAACGTCGGTTTTTATTGATTTTTGACGTCGGTTACAAACCGACATCTTTAGAGGTGACGTTAAAAATAAATTTTTCGCGTCGGTTTTTCAAAACTGACGCCAAAAATAATTTTCTTATGAGTTTCGGTGTCGTTTTTCTATAACCCCAATGCCGAAACTTCATTTAGACATGCCTTTCGGCGTCGGTTTTTTATAAAATCGACGCCGAAACTGGAGTTGACTGGCTTTTTGGCATCGGTTTTATAGAAAACCGACACCGAAAACCGAGTCGAATGGATTTTCGGCGTCGGTTTTATAAAAAACCAATGCCCAAAATCGGTTCTTCGGCGTCGGTTTTAGATAAAATCGACGCCATAAGTCATTTTTTTTCCAAAAAACATTCGGCGATGGTTTTGAAAATAACCGACGCCATAAATAAAAAAAAATTATAAAATAATTACTATTTCACTTCCAAAAAAATCGAAACCCCTGAAAAAAAACACAGTATACAAAAAAAATCAAACAGTATTTTTGTAGAGGCACTTGAGAGAACTCAAAGTAAAGTAGAATTAAAATACACGTACCTGAAATATTAGAATATACATACCTCAAATCCTAATCAATATACATACATCAAATCTTAATCAGAATTAACAAAAAGTTTGAAAAAGTTGATTGAATATAGATCATATCAGATTGGGAATAAGACTGTGAATCATTGAATTCCTACAATAATATTGAATGATATGAAATAAATAAATAGAAAAAAGTGGCAGAAAATATATAAAAAAATTAATACAACTAACCTTATGAAAATCAGTAGTTTCCCCAGTTGTGATTATCTCGTACATGAATCGTAGAATATAATAACCACATTCAACATGTCTATTTTGACAATGACACTGCAATTATAAAACATTTAACTAATAATAAACACCAATATATAACAAAAATATAAAAACTAATTACCTGTACGTCCACATATTTTATTTTCGTTGGTTTCTTTTCTAACATGTTTTCCCTTGTAAAATGTTTCTATGAACTGCATTTTTTTATATAAGAACTAATAAAACTTGTGTAAATAATGAAAATTAAACAAAACAAACTTATAAAAATAAAAAACAACTTACCTGTTTAATAATTTGGAAAATGGTTTATGCACTTTTCCTAATAAAGATAAAAACCAATATAAGGTGCATTCATTTGGGAAAAATACGTCTAACATCCAATGCCTCCTACAATACAAAAAGTTCATAATTAATGACATTATAATGATCATTAGTTCAAAATTATGTTGATGTTCTTACTTATCAAAAAATGGAAAAAACCATCATTGAATCTCTGTTTGTGAGAATCTCTCGCATATATATTGAACTCTTTCTTTATTCTTCACATGTTTGACTTCCAAGGAAATATACTCTGGATCTATAAAGCTATAAATTCTTGTATTTTCATTTTGTAAAATAATCCTATGTAGATACCTAATTTAAAAGAAAATATAGTTAGTCAATGACATAACAATCTTTTATTAAAGAAATAGAAATTCAAACGTCAATTTACTTACATGGAAAACAACTACACCACATTCAGCATGATCTCTTCAAAATTTACTAGATTCATGATATCTTCTATCAGTATTCTCAATTGATAATTTCTTCCACATATATCGGGCGTCATTCGAAACTCATAGATAAAATTCAAATAAGAATAGGACTCAGATAATATTTTCAACCCATAAGAAATATCAAAAGTATCTACAACCAACTGTTCCTGAACATTTTGTTGCATTTGTACATTTTCTTTTGCTTTCAGATATTCCTATATAAGTTAAATGTCAGAAAACATTATAAGTAATTTTTAATAATTTTTAATTAATATTTAAAAAAATGCATACCTCATGTGAAATATAACGAAGTAGGGCAGTTGGCCAAAGTAGAAAATGGCCCATACAAACCACAACACTATTGATCTCCACAGTAGGGAATGGTAGTAGAACAGTAGGATCTATAATAACAAGTACTTATACTCTAACCTGACCCATCTGCATAGGTTCATGATGTACCAAGTCCCCCAAAAAATACACTTGTCCTAACGCAACCAAATGTACATGAGGATCTCCCGCAAACAACTCACAATATAAGGATCGATCTGAGGGAGGAGGTGGAGGATCAAAGTTAGCAGGTGGGGAAGGGTAGTCCAGTTTAGCAGACTAAGAAGGAATAAAAATTAAAAGGGTATATTAGTGTTTAAAATTTATAACATAGAAAAATTGATTAAAAATTAAATAAAATAATATACCTCAAAAGGTTGCGCAGACGGGGCAGGGTAAGCAGATGGGGTAGGGTAGTCCGGGTGAGTAGGCTGAGAATGTTGAAAAATGAAAAAGTTATATTAGTATTTATAATTTATAAAATTGAAAAATTGATGAAAAGTAAATAATATACCTCGGAAGGCTGCCAAGACGGGGCTGGGTAAGAAGATGAGGCAGGGTAGTTCGGGTGAGTAGGCTGAGAATGTTGAAAAATGAAAAAGTTATATCAGTGTTTATAATTTATAAAAAAGAAAAATTGATGACAAGTAAATAATATACCTCGGAAGGCTGTGCAGACTGTGATTGTCTTTCCAAGTGTTCTAATAAAGCCTTCTGTACTGCTGCTTGAATTTGATCACCCATAGACCATTTCATATCATGCATCTCTTCTTTTAAGGATTCGATTTCTGGGTCTCTTGATTGCTTACTCTTAACAAAAACCTTCTGAATACTAACACCCTTCTGATATCCTCTAACATGGATGGGGTGTTCTACCTTTCCCAAAGAAGTGGCTAGGATGTCCATCCTACCCTTAGGGATAAAAGATCCATGTGTCTCTTTCTCCTGAATTTCATCCTGAAATGAAAAATAGAAAAGTTATATTAGTGTTTATAAATTATAAAATTGAAAAATTTTTAACAAATAAATAATATTTACTTACAATTCTATCAGCCACTTGATGAGCTTCCTCTTTAAGATATTGTTCATTTTTTCTTCTTCTTGATCGTTTCCATTTTTTGATGGCGAGTGGGAGGAGATGGAGGACCATACTGGACCTCTTCTGAACCACTACTTGATCGAGCTCTTAATGCTTCAAATTTTTCTTCAATCATTTTCTACTCCAAATATGAGTACCCTCAATGTGATTAAGTATGAGGCTATACGTTCTGCAACTAGATCTCTTGATGAGATCTCGTGGAGGCCTGTTACATAAAAATAATTTACTAAGTAATAAGGAAAATATAGCATAAATTTTAAAATATAAAACAATTACAATACCTGAAATTTCTCTTCCTGACGACAGTCAAAAAATATCTTCCATGTTTCTTCATCTATATATGGATACTTAAAACATGGTCTTTCAAACCTTCTCTTTCCAAAAATATATTCTTTTGTTAGTTTGGTTTTAAAATCTCTCTATCGAACTGCCGCTAAAGAGAGATGTCTTTTCCTAATTTCTTCGGTTTCCTCAAAATTGAATTTCATCTGTAATTGAATATATTAAATATGTCATTTAAACTATATAATATTAAAAAATGAGAAAAAATAAATAAATAAAGATATTTTACCGTCACGGCCTCCCAAAGATGTTGCTTTGATGTCCTGTCCACTGACTTCCAATCAGGATATAAAATACTAATCCTGCAACGGCTCTACATCGCTATATAACTGACAAACTGAACTGCATTTGGGCCAACTGCATTATTATTATCATTAAAACGGATGTGTACTTTTTTATCATCACGAGAAAGTGATAGTTTTGGTAAACGTGTAATACCGCGTTTACCAACTTGAGAACTTGATTTTTGAGTAGTAACTGGAGAAGTCTCCTCCGCCGAGGACGCATCAGTAGTCCTGCAAATTTTTTTTTTGTAAATTAACAGTTTTATTTCATTAAATAAGTATATTACTAAATATTTAATAATATTTCAAAATAGATATACCTCAGTAACTACTCCTCTCTATCTGTATCTGACATTGCTACTAGAAAGTGTAAAGAAATTTTGTGTACCTGCATATCATTAGAAAACTGAATAATTAGAAACAAGGAAGACAAAAATAAATATGTAAAAATAGAGGCATGCATTTTTAAGTTTTAAAAATTGACACAAAATATAAATATTTACCATAAAAATTAGGAGACTAATTTAGTGTTTTTCCACATGCCTTCATCATGATCGGTACGTACTGCATGCACTATGTCTGTCTTATATTCATTGTAATCATCTGGAAATTTCGTAATAGATGAATAAGGCTCATGTAAATCACTAGCATCATCAGAATCATCCTCATCACCCAAATGACATCTTTTCCCTTGCAAAATAACTGACCACTGATCATTCGATGGATCAATGACATAAAATACTTGTTTTGCATGTGTCTCCATGATAAATGGTTCCTCATTGTGATTAAATCTTTTCAAATCAACTAGTTTAAAACCATATTCATCATGTTTCACGCCACTATTACTATCAACCCAATTACACTTAAACATAGTGACTCGAAATTTAATATAATCAATTTCCCATATGTCTTCAAAAGCTCTAAAATATGAAGTTGATGCAGAAATTGGGTTTTTATCTTTGGCACTCGAAAAATGCACTGCTTCAGCAAATACCATCACACCACTATTCTAAACGGTACTCTTGTCATCTAGGTTTTTTGTGTAAAATGTGTATCCATTGATATAAAAACCAGACCAAGTGGTCACATTAAGAGATGGTCCCCTGCTAACTACTTCAATGTTTCTGATATAGATATATCTGGGTGACTTTCTCTTTAAACCATGAAACAAATGTCTTTTTATGCTCAATCATCAACCACTTTTCATTTCTTTTCTGATATAGTAACATAAATTCAGCAATATGTGAGGATATATATGGTTGAACCTCATCTGTGTTGTTCAAAATGTATAAATGTTCTTGCATCACTTCATCACGTGGAATGAACTTTACCTTTAAGCCTCGAACCCCTCTACCTTCTCTATCAACTGTCATATGTCAATATACAGGGAGACCAATATGCTCCACCTCATTCAAATAATCAGTACAGAACTCAATCACCTCTTCTGATACATATTTTTGAACAATAGAGGCCTCTGGTCGATAAGGATTTTTAACATATCCTTTCAAAATTTTCATATATCTTTCAAAAGGATACATCCATCTTAAATAAACTGGCCCACATATTCTTATCTCACACACCAAATGAATCAATAGATGAACCATTATATCAAAAAATGTGGGTGGGAAATACATTTCTAGTTGACAAAGAATAATAGTGGCTTAATTCTCCAACACATCTAACAAATTTGGATCAACAAATTTGCTACAAATGGATTTAAAGAAATTACATAACCTGATGATTGTCTTTCTGACAGCTTTCGGTAATATACCATGCACTGCTACTGGTAGAATTTGTTGCATCAAACCATGGAAATCATGTGATTTCATACCTATTAATTTACAATCCTTCAATGACACAAAATTATTCACATTTGAAGAAAACCCGTTGGGTACTTTAATACCATGAATACACTGACAAAAATTAATCTTTTCAATCTTGCTTAATGTGTGACAAGCTGGAGGTAAATATGTTCAGTTTCCTTTCACAGCGGGAGCTAACTCCAAACGTATTCTCATTAATATCAAGTACAATATAGCATGTAATCTATATTTTGACTTTCCTTTTATTTCTAACAAAGTTCCAATCAAACT
Organism: Viscum album; assembly: GCA_963277665.1. NCBI lineage: Eukaryota > Viridiplantae > Streptophyta > Magnoliopsida > Santalales > Viscaceae > Viscum > Viscum album. The sequence goes on from OY728164.1 coordinate 1,382,839,264, forward strand.
ATCACATATGTTTTTCTCAACATGCATAACATCAATGTTATGTTTTATCTCCAAAAATCTCCAGTAAGGTAGTTTGAAAAAAATAGACTGCTTCTTCCAGATATGTTTTTGTAAACCAGAACTTTTTCTCTTTCTAAATGTCAAATCAATATCTTTCACTCTTTCATAATATTCTTCAGCTGACAATGGTCTAGGGGGGAGGTTGTATTCTTGTAAACTGTTAAATGCTTTTTTCAATCTATGATATGGATGATCAATTCGCAAAAATCTTCGATGTCCCATGTACATTGTCTTTCTTCCATTCTGTAATTGATAATATGAAGTTTGTTCTTCACAAATTGGACATGCTTTATGTCCTTTAACACTATATCCAGATAAGTTTCCATATGCAGGAAAGTCATTTATAGTGAACATTATCATATCACGCAAAATAAAATACTCTTTCTTGTATGCATCGAAAACTTTAACACCTTCCTCCCATAGCGGTTTCAAATTGTCAATCAATGGTATAAGATACATATCAATATCATTTCCCGGTTGTTTTGGTCTAGAAATCATCAAGATAATCATAACATATTTTTTCTTCATACATAGATTTGGGGACAAGTTGTAAAGTAGCAGCAAAATAGGCCATGAACTATATTGGCTATTGAGGCTCTGATATGGATTCATTCCATCAGTACACAATCCCATTCTGAGATTTCTAACTTCACTTCCAAAATCATGAAATTTTTTATCAATGTTCTTCCACTGTGGTGAATCGGCAGGGTGACGTAAGTTACCATCATAGATGCGCTCATCTGAATGTCATCTTAACCTTTTTGCATCAATTTAATTTTCAAATAGATGCTTCAAACGAGGAATTATTGGAAGGTACCAAATTGATTTAGTTGGAGTTTTGATTTTGGTACCTAAAAATAAATCAGAATTGAATTATCAGAATTGTATGAAAAAAAATATTGGATGATGTCATTGGAAAGTAAAAAAATGATTGTTCATAAAGTTACATGACATCACCTGAGAATGAATCTGAGTTGACTTTCTCATCCATCTTATAGCGCGATGTCCCACATGTAAGAAAACTTGATAAATGTTCATTTTCTTTCCTATACAGTACACAATCATTGGGGCAAGCATGTATCTTTTTATACCCCAATCCCATTGGGTATAATATTTTCTTCGCCTCATAATTGGAATCTGGAAGCCCATTGCCTTCTGGAAGTAGCTCTTTTAAAAGCTCAAGTAAACTGGAGAAACATTTATCACTCCACCCATTTTTTTATTTTAAGTTAACTAATCTCAAAACTACTGATAACACTGTATATTTACTACAACCTGAGAATAATGGTTTCTTAGAATCTCTATACAATTGTTCAATAGTTGGTGTTTTTTCGATGTTTTCAACACCTAAATCATGAATTAATTCTTCAATATGATCCTATGCCTCATTATGAATATCATCATCAACATTGGATGTTGAATTTTTAATTCTTTCACCATTCAAGATCCAACGTGTATAATTAAAGCTAAAACCATAACAAATGTGATGATCCTTGATTTATCTGGAGTATAACTTTCTCATATTTACACACTTCACACATGGATAGAAAATCAAATCGATATTTTGAAGATGTTGTTTAGAAAATTCCAAAAAATTATCAACTCCTTTTTCATATTCACTAGTGGTTCTCCGTAAATAAATCCAATTACGATCCATTAATACCTGATATCACAATATAATTGATGAATATATTAAAACATATAAACATTTAAATATCTATCAGATAAATTGTAAACGAAAACATATTTAATAAAAACTATTGATAATCAGATACAAAACTTCATATATGAAACACGTTTACAAATAGAGTAAACAGTTTATTTTCATATTATATACATGTGTGTTATATTGATATTATAATTTAATTACAATATCATTCTTTTAAAATTTATTAATTCATTTTACATAGTTTCAATATTTCGATGTTGCATGTGTCAAAAATATTGAAGAGTACATTAATTTAAAGGATGCAATAAGTGAAATGTGGCAGTACATGGAAATATGTATAAATTATTGACGATTTTGTGGTATGATCTATACCTATGTACAAACAAATACATGTATTGAGATTAATATGACGGTGAATATAGTAGCAGTTTCAGATAGAATGATAATACAAACAAAAAATAATGATAATACAAACCAAAATTAAACTAATAAAATCTATACCAACAATGATAATACAAACAAACACTATAAAATGATAAACTAAAACTATAAAATCTATACCAACAATGATAATAAAAACAAACACTAATAATGAAAATTTCTCAAAAATAGGGAGATGAAATCTATGCCAGCAATGATAATACAAACCAACAATGATAATACAAACAAACACTATAGTGTTTGAAGAAACAATATAAAATCTATACCAACAATGATAATACAAAAATGCTGAAAATCGCACAAAAATGATAATACAAACCAATGATAATAAAAAAAATGATAATACAAACAAACAATGATAATACAAACAAACAGTGATAATACAAACAAATATATACCAACAATGATAATACAAACAAAAAATAATGATAAACTACAACAAAAATCGAACCAATAATAAAAATCGCGCAAAATAGGGTTCTTGAAGAAGAAATAAACAATGGGAGATTAAAAAAGAGATAAAGATGAAGAACGCATACCTGAAATCATGCAAACGGCACAAAACCTTCAAAAAGGGCCGTCCAAGATCGCAAATCATGTTCGAAGGTCATCGAGAGTCCAAAGTGCTGCAACGGAACTCGATTTCGACGATCGAACAAAATTACGGTTTCGGTTTGCGAATAATTTTAAAAGACTTTTCACGTAGGTTTTAGAGAAAACCGATGCCGAAACTTTTAAAAAAACATTTCAGCGTCAGTTTTTAAAATAAGCGACGCCAAAAATAACAGTTATGGCGTCGGTTTTCCAAAAAACCGACGCAAATTTTTTATTTTTTTATTTTCGGTGTCAGTTTTATAGAAAACCGACACTGAAAACCGAGTCGACCAACTTTCGGCGATGGATTTTCAGCATCGGTTTTCCTGAAAACCGATGCAGAAATGTTTTTTATAATTATTTTCCACATCGTTTTTACTCAAAACCGACGCCAAAACATTTTTTAAAAAAATAATCGGTGTTGGTTTCGTGAAAACCGACGCGAAATATCGTCGGATAATTGTTTTGGGCGTCGGTTTTTTGTAAACCCGATGACAAAAATTTCCCGCATATACTATTCGCGTCGGTTTTTAAAAAATTGACGTTATTACGACGACGTTAAAAACCATATTTCCACTAGTTCCACAAAGGTAAATCCTACCTAAATTGGATCTATTGGCATTGATGAAAATCACACTTTCCCAATGATCAGAAGATGTTTTTGCATTCCTCATTCCTTGTTCTGCCTCGAACCAAGATTTCCTCATCATTATTCGTCATTCATCGACAAGAAGAGGAGGATAGGAGAGGAAGGGCGGGTATTCTGTCATTGGCCAAACTGAATTATGAAGCCAACCCCCTTTAAACAATAAATTTATAACCTCTCACTAGGTTAAAATAAATTAATCAAATAATTAAATAAATAATTATTTAATTATTTAATTAATCATCCACAATGGCACAAAGTCCAACCTCCCTACTCCGAAAAACATTATACACATCCTAGGGTAAAACCTATGTTTTGAGCTCATCGGTGGTCAGAGATTTTTCATCTGAGTCCCCATTAGAATTATATTTTGCTTTGAGCTATTAAATGAATAAATGAATAATTTAATTTATCCATTTAACACACTTCCAATGAGCGAGAGGTCTGAACATCCCACGTCGACTTATTTTATGTCACGCCTAGGGAAAACACCATGTTCCGAACCCAACCATGGTCCCTACAATATTACCTCCTTCGTGATTTTTATCCTCGAAAAGAAAAACCAGGGAAACAACTCAGGATACTGAGCCTGTACTTAGCACTCCCGCTCCCAAGGAAACTTGTACATTTCCATGCTGCCAAATATTTTGGACCAAAGGGGAGGTCCACCCTCATAATACTTTCTTGAGTTGATGACATGTGTAGGAACACACATGTATATCCTCAATTGCAACATGGGTAAGACATCATGTACACACTCCAACTATTTTGGGTAAGGCAAGGCAGTATGCAATCTCATCATCTCCTTTCACAGTCTCGAATGACCTGATAGAACTCGAGGGATAGTTTTCCTCCCTGGTTGAACATCTACATCTCATGTCACAACTGGAATCACTATTTTTCACTAGAACAGGGTCTCATGATTCCCTCTTTCAGGATATTTAAATGGTGAAACACATAAGGATATCTGGTCACATTGGATTTCACAGTCTATGAATCACAAATGAGACTCTCTAATAAGATCAAGAAGCAAATGAGTCAACACCATTGACTAAAGAAAAGTTGTACCCTACTGCTCCACAAGGGTCAGCGCAGGGAAGTTAACAGCTCTAAAATATCCCGCAATAGGTGAGCCAAGTACTTCCCGCACTTCCCGCTAAGGGAATCTTCTACAGAATCATTCATTGAGTACAAAATTAATAGGGACTATTTACCCATGCTTCCACTGCACTATATGGGCCTCATATGACCACATTCCTAAGACTGATCATGAGAAGATCTCCTATGTTGAGATCTCATCATCTGGCGTCTCCTAGCTGTAGCAGACATCTCAGATCTATTGTGCTCACAATCATAACTAGATATATGGCATGACAGGAATCTCTCTACCACCAATGCCTAATCCAGTTCCTCAGTATATGTGGGGACGAAAAAGTGAAATATTATAACATATATCTCTCTACAGAGTCCCTGCTCAAACTTGTGTTCTCAGAAATATCCATCATGGATCATGTTCTGAGAGTAGCATGCAAGGTCTGTAAACCTAGTCTCATACTCACTCACTGTCATCCCATCCTACCGTAACTGGAGGAACTCCTAAAGTCAGATGGAGAAAAATCATGATGGGTAGAACTACTCTTAAAACATATATAGGAATTCATCCCATGATAGTGCCAACTCATCATGTATCTGAGTAACTAAGCTCCTCCAACGTCCAGCTACTCTGGGGAAAAGGTCGGCTACAAAAGCCACCATCTGATCTTCTAGTATTTTTACATGCCTGAATAGGTGGACTACCGACTCTAGACAAACCTCTTCTATCTGAGGGTCTGGGCCAATGTGGAAACTCAGCGGTCTCTAGTTCTGGAACTCGCAAAGTCCGTCAACTTGTGCACGTCCTCATCCCGCTCTATTGGGGATGTCTGCTGCTCAACTGGTAGGTGTGTTGCTACCTACCCACCTTGATAAAGGGGCTCACGTGATGGGTCCTGAATTGAGGTCTCATTGCTCATAGAATCATTGTAATTAAGTGGAGCTAGTATCCTGGATGTTTGGCATCGTGGAGACATACTGAATGTTATCAATGAGTATCGCGGTCAGATGAGCATATCTATATATCAACAATGATGGGGAGCTAATTTGAGAATAACAGTCAAAGACTCAATCCTATATAATTTATGTACCATTGTTCCCTGCAACATGTGTCTCAGGGTGCCAAGTAGACAAGTGGGTAATCAAGATCATGGTGAATGCATACGTCAGCCGCCAGTACAATCACTGGAATCTCGATCCTGAGAGTCGTTCCCAAGATACTTCAACAATGTTGCCCTAAAACTAACCAAGACCTTTTTAGGGAAACATCTGAACAATGTCCCAAGGGTTGAACCTCCCTCTGATACCACTTTTTCATGACTCGACTTGTATTGGGGCTCGATCTACAACTACCCCAAGTCTGCCTTTATAGGCCAGGGGCTGGCGACTAGCGTCGAAGGCACAACAAACTATAGGAGCCCTTTCCCTAAGAAACTATACACATACACACTGCTAACTCAATGAAAAGGTGTCGAGGAATAGAAAAGAAAGATACAACACTACTATATAAATGAAATAAAACATATATGCATCGACCTCTAAACAGTACAAGTACAAGAAAAGTAAATCTGAAAGAGAAAGGGGTAAAAATACATAAAATAAATATAGAATATTAAAGTGGGAGATGTGGTGATGGAGTCTCATGCACAGAGAGAGATTTGGTACATAGAATGGGTTTGGATTTAATGAATGATAAATAAATTAAAAATTATTAATAATAATAAAATATTGTTATTGTTACTTTTTTTTATAAAACATTATTTTGTATATAACTCCTCAATGCAACCTCAGATTGATGAGCTGTTAGTGGCAGAGTGATCCTAACATAAAGATGGTTGATTCAAGTCCAATGTTGGATATTAAATTCTGGTCCATGGATCAGGTCCACAAAATAACCAATATTATTATTATTATTATTATTGCATGATCTTGTATCTGACATATCTCTCTCATACGGTGTCGATATGATGAACCGTCTAGGACGTTGCATCCCTGAGTTTAAGACGGATGTTTCAAGAACAATTTTGGATACTTAAGTAGAGGTCGAGGTGTAGGCCCAATGAGGTCGGTTTGCGCATGTTGCGGTGAAATGCAACATTTTCACTGGGTATCTATTTTGGACAAATGGGTAGTCCATATAGTGTGTTTTTTCTTGAGGATCGCAAAGGTGTAATCCATATAATTTTTTTAGGACTAAGGCATAGGCCCCACGTGATGTCATTCAAGTGAAATGCGGTGATATATGACATTATCATCAGATGTCTGTTTAGGGGGAATGAATTGTCAATCTTGTGCATTTTTTTCAAAGATCATGACAGTGTGATCTGTTTTGTTATCTGGTTCCATTTGAGGAGGTCTACCAATAAAATTACATATTTTTTCCTTTGGTTTAACAACAAGCAATGTGTGCTCATCATATTTTTGGCTATAGATATTGTGTACTCTGGGAGTACACTAGCACGCCTAGGGGTACGTGATTTTCATTTTAGTACCCGAGTATGGGAAGGTACACATCCTGGTGAAGAGGCAGTGCCACACAATGTGTGGGCCCCACATCACTATGTACCACTTTCAGAATCTTCTATCTCTCATGTCTCCTTCTTTTGGATTCAGACTTTGGCATTTGAGTAGCCTATCCTGTGTGTTTTTCTATGTAGAATGTGATGGTACCTTCTGTAGTGGATTCTGGGATAATATGTGAGATCTTTTAGATGTGATGCATATCCAGGGAAGCACTGTTGAGTCAAAAGTTCTATTTTGACTTTTATGTATTGTTTTGGAAATCACAAATGTATTCATATATTTCAATCGTACTGACCCTGTAACGACCCATACTTTACATACATTATTAATACTTCAAAATTGAAGCACCCTTATTACAACATATGACAAAACCACATAGGACCGTATAGGTATAGTGTCTTTAGAAACTGGGAAACATAAACAAATGGTTCATAAATCTTCTATAGTGTCTCCCATTTATTTCATCATATCTAGGGTCCCTTTTAGCATATTCTACTTAATATACATCTTCCTGACCTGGGGAAAAGAAAACATAAAAGGGTGAGCTCAAATGCTCAGCAATGGCAAATAAAGGAAATAAAAATCATATCATATCTTTTTGAAAATCATAACCTGCAAAAGAGATCATAATATCTTAACATGGAATAAATCATAGAAGTGAAAATGAGATCCCCATAATCATAACATGAAACTTGAAACTTTGTGGCATTCAAACATAATCATAGAGAATCATTTCTTGTTAGTCAAGACTCATTTCCAAGGCTATCTTAGTGGACAAAGTCCCTTTCTGAACCGAGTCACCCTCGTTTCAGTCCTGTTTCACGGAACCGGTATAACCTACCGTTCCAGCCATGTCTATCTCATGAGATATAAAATCTTTACCCAATGCATTGGAGGGAGATATAGGTCCCACCCATCTCATAATGAATCCTTTCTTATGTGTGCCACATAATCATAAATCATACATCATTGCATAACACATGTAACAAAAATGGGATTCTTGAAACATCATGACATCATAAAAAATATCATATAAGGTAAATGAATTCATAAAAATAATTCCATCACAACATAATCAAATCAATGTAATAATAGGGATAAAAAAAGAATCCTATATTATCTTAGATGGAAAATAATTTTGATAAAAACATTTGAACTCCATTCTTGAGGAAAATATCCTTTCTACTTCAAAAACACTTTTCTTTTCTTAACATGTCATACAATTATAAACTAAAAGAAGTTGATTAAAAATAAACTTGAAAAATTATAAAGGAAGATTCTTGGAAATAATGTTTTAAAAATTCATTCTTGCTGTATAAAAAAAACATTCTTCGTACTTTTGTCAGAAAAGTCAAAAAGTACCTCATATGAAAAACGACAAAAGATTCCTTTCTTATCCTTTACTAAAAACTCACCGAAGGGTAAAAATGGATTTAAAAAATTTTAGGTGTATTGAAATAATATCACATATTTATGAAACATGGATGTGGATGATAAAATACACCCCAATAAATACCAAAGTATAAACAATCTCGGATAAAAATGAGATTGTGATATTTTCCCTTACCTTAGGTCCGATTTGCTTCGTAAGTGTCCGAACCTCCTGTATAATGATTTAAATAATGTCATTGACTTATTACAGAATCATATTCATTGTTATGATATCATATATGGTTCACTTATGACATTATATTACCCGTTCTTTTGTAAATTCCATGTTAAAGAGCGTTTTGGGTAAAATTGTTTCATTTGTCGTCCGTGTTTTGACTTGTAATTATTCATATGATTACTTAGATCATGATTACTTAATTCCAGAATATAAAACATGATTTATATATATATATATATATTCATAATATACATATATATAATAAATCAGTAAATGGAAAGAAATACACCGTTCATGGAGACGGTAGTCCGTACGTACGCATGAACGCTGTTTTCGTTTCCTTATTGAATTGAATGGAATTAAGTAGATGACATACATATAAATATAAATAAATCCAGTATCATTATTATGTCATATATTTCATTAGTACTTATTATATATACTTTATAATCATTCATGAATGGTTAATCATTGAGAATGAATCTCATCGCGTCGTGGAGACGGTAGTCCGTACGTACGCACGAGCGATGATATCGTTCCCATGGTCGTGGAATTGTGTTTAAGTGTATGTATAATATTTAAGTATCAATATCACTTTATAATAATCATATATAGTTACTCATTAAACCATTATACCCATCCAATTAAGGTGGTGGCGGAAAATAGATTACACCACGGCGTGGAGACGGTATTCCGTACGTACGCATGCGCGGTGATTTCCTTTTTCCATAGGATGGATAGAAGGTTAATTAGAGTTGTTTAATATTTATAATAACATATCAGTATGTAATTAATACTGATGTAATTACTTTATCATGAAACAAATAAAGAAGAAGTTGAAGAAGAAAGAAATTGAAAAGATCGGTAATGGATATTTCATCTTCTTTGAAACGCCTCTTTAAATCCTCCACTTAGGGAACTAATATTTGTCTTTGAAGAATACCAGGACCTCTATGATTATTCTAGGGAAGTGGAGAAGGTATTTTGGTAGGGGTTTTCCGAGATTGAGTGCTCAAATTGGTGTGAGGAGGAGGGGGAGGAGGTGCCCTTTTATAAGGGAGGAGAGGGGCACCTTAGGAATATCTCAAAATATTATTTTATATTAAAGTCAAAATCGGTTTATAATGGTTCCAAAGGGTCTTATTTCGAAGCTAAAGTGGGGATGGGTCAAAATCCTATCAACCAATAGGATTTAGACAAGTTTAGGGTATTATTTTAACCTTATCAATTAGATTTAACTCTAAGTTAAATAATTTAACTTTTACCGTGTCTTTTTGTTTTCTTTCACTATATGGTTAATAAACTTACTATAACATACCAAACGAACCCCAAATTGTTCATTATTAATATATAGATCCTTATATAAGTCATTTGGCAGAGTCTTAGATTTTTAGGAATAAAATAACAATTAATAATATAATATTTGATTTAAAAACTATTTAGTGTCAATTTTGACACTATTTAATATATGAGTTTTGTAAAAGTCATAACAGAATTATATGTTCGAACCAAGTTGATTAAATCAACAATAATATATCATAATAACCTAGAAAATTAGTGGAATTCATAAAAAGTCTCAAATTACATTTATTTTGGTGTTTATAACATCAATTATGTCAATATTTCATTAATAATATAATTACTGTATCATCATTGTGTCATATATAAATTAAATTATTTAATGTCTAAAAATTATAGATAAACTACCATTATGTAGTAAATCTTTTTAGCTTTCTAATGAATATTTAAAATCGAATTTATCTTATTTATAACCCTATATTAAAAATGTTTTAGTAAATAAACTTTGATTTTAACTCTTTTAACTCTTCTTTGAAATAAATAATAATAAATGTCCTAATCTAATCCAAGTGGGCCTAAATGATAATATTTTACACTTAAGGTTGTTTTTGGTTGATATACACTTGTCCAATAGGATTAGGACATGTGTTAGGGTAATATTAATATCATTGTTACCCTTAATTACACTATTTACTTTTAACCGTGGTAAATAAAAGTAAAAAGTTACTATTCACCAAAAATTATTTTCATCTCATTGAACCACATTTTACTTACTGACATCAACCGTGTCTCTCGGATTTTTGAAATTCCATTCACAGAAGCGGTAAAATTAAGTTTTATGAAAAATTCAGTTTTTTAACTACCACTTAGTAGTTTCACTATTAATCAAAAATTGATGTTTTTCAGAACAATGCCAAAATTTTATCCTAAGTTATATTTCATATTCCGAATTCAAAAATGAAGTCTATTTTACCAAATTCATAACATAGAATTTGAATTAATTATTTTTATAATTAAATCCTGCTGTTAAAACAAATAGCGTGTTTTTAAGAAATAATATCTATCAAAAGATTGACACTTGTTTATGTCTGGTTTAAATGTAAAATTACATCCAATGACCAACATTGTATTAAATTGTAAAAATATATTCTAAATATACTTTAAAACCACTCAAATTAATAATTTATCACTATTAATTATTTTGATTAAAAAAGTTGTTTTTAATTATAATTTAGTAATTTTAACTATTCATCATAATATTAAAGTTATCCGAAAAGTACCAAAATTTCACCTTAGGCTTAATTTGATACTCCGAATCCAAAAATGAAGTCCATTTTGAGAGCTAAAATTTCTAAAATTTTAAAAGGTGGTTATTACTATTCATAACGGCTAGTTATAATAATATTTTAATAGCATATTGTTGTTTAGTGAAACTCTGTATTGCGTAATACACACGCTATCGAGGAAGGTCGCGATTCCGTGTAATGCAAGGCAAGTCAAGGATGTGTGTTGTGCAAGCTCCTTTTGGTGTAGCGTACAACACAAGACATTAATAAAATTAAAAAGAATATTTTTCATAAAATCTCGGGCTGTTACATTCTACCCCCCTTAAAATGAATTTCGCCCTCGAAATTCGTCGGGGTTATAAATGGTTTAATATTCGAAATTTTCTTTAATAGAACCCCACATCGTAAAAAAAATACCAAAACTTGGCTTTAAAAACTAAAGTATGAAATGTAACGATTACCCAAATAAACTAATCACTGGGTTTCCACATAGGTGAAAATATGGATATAGAAGAGAAATCTAACCATTATGTTCTGATGGAGAGTGGTAGAGAACATGGCTATGGAAAAGCCAGCAATCACAAATCCATAGATTTGTGATGATATAAGGTACCATCTGATTCATCAGGTATAAGATCACTAGGACAACATTTTTGGTTTTCAAGATCATTTTCCTAAAGTTGAAAATTTGAATTAGAATAAATACTTACTTTATTTTGGTACAATCTCACTATTGTTCGTGCCTTGAACAATTTCCACTTCATCTCTTAAATAAATGAAGTTGAATTTGTTATTCGTGAAGTGTTAGCAGATCATGTGATAGAATGACGGGTCATTCCATCTGTCTCAAACAAAATGTTACCAAAAATTATATACATAAGTCGATCTATAGTGAGATTAATCATATATGGTTCCTGAAATGGACTTATACTTCATATATCATACTGCTTAATATAATAAAACTAGTTTCTACTAAACAGGGAATTCCTGTAGGCCAGTGGTAGGTGATAAAGGCCAGTCGCACTTCGGTTGTGGGTTCGATTTCCACAGCCTTGTCCGACGCGATGGGTTGTCGCCCGTCCTGCAGGTTGTCCTTTTTCTAAAACTATATTACTATAACATCCCATCAATAATATCGAAAAAAAACTTCTATCCTTAAACAATACTAACTTATATCCAACATAATCCATTCCAATCTTCAGGCTTATCCATAATACTGCAGTCCACTCTCATAACATAGTGAAAACGATTACCAGAGATTTAACACCATCGTCGATCCCCATATATCATAAGATATGTTTTGTTGGTTACATTCAAAGTCCTTAATCATGTATTCTCTTGAATACCTTAGTGAAAACATGAATGCAGTTAAAAGTTAACACTTTCCACATACCAAAATCCCCAAAATTCTATATACTCAAACCATGATATCACTTAGTCCTTATATCAATCATGAGCTCATGAATACTGTTAAACATTTCATTTTCTCATTTTCCCTTCATTATACGCATATCATTCTTTTTCCAAAAATATCTCAATCACTTTCCATGGTTACTGGTACCATAAAATTATTGAAAACCACAATAGACCAATACATTAATATTCCAATATTCCACGATACTATATACAACACTATTTTGGAATCCCATTACATAAACACTTAATCATTCCACCACATTGTTTTCATATTCAACATCGCCAATAGTGATCGCATGTGACTTCCCTTTTTCCTTTGCCTTAAGTGGTTGCTCATGTTGATCATCACTAACCCTTGGATTAGGGCATTTATTAGCATAATGCCCCATTTCCTTGCACTTGAAGCATTGAAGTGTTGGCGGTGCGTTCTCTGCAGTGTTTTCTTTATTCACATCATTAGAAACCCTTTTTCCATTACTTCGACACTCAGCTGCTCGATGACCTTCTTTTCCACACTTAAAACATTTTCTAGTCCCTTTAATACAATCTCCACCATGCTTCTTTCTACACTTTGTGCATAAGGAAACATTCATCTTCTTTTCACCATTATTCTGAGATTTCTCCTTGAACTCCATCTTTCGTTTCTTGTCAAAACCATGAGATGGATATGGAACACCAACTTCCATTTCTACCTTGATAGCACAACGCACAATTTCTTCATAGCTACTGAAGTCTCTTATAGCTAATGCCCTTCGAAGACTTGGTTTTAAGCCACTGAAAAATCGATCAACTTTACTTTCAGGTTGGATGATAATGCCAGATGCATACCTTGCAAGTCTTGTAAAATTTTCTTCGTATATACCAACAGATTCATCATCCTTCTGCTTCAGCTCAAGAAACTCTTTTTCCATCTTCGTTCGAAGAATACGAGGGACGTACTTACTGAAAAACAAGTTCTTGAACTCGTCCCATTCCATGGACTCAATTTCATCTCTTGGCCTCGTATTCTTGATAATATTCCACCATTGATCAGCTTCACCTTCCAAACGATATACTGCTAAGATGACTTTATCATGTTCAGAACATTGAAGAACTGAAAATATCTTTTCAGTGGTACTGATCCATTGTTCAGCAACACGTGGATCGGAAGACCCACTGAAAGAAGGTGGGCGTTGCCTCATGAAGGACTCAATAAAATATTGTTCCTTTCTCTGCTCATTTGGAAGTCCAGAATGATTCATAGCTTGTGTAAGTGTAGCAATAAGATTTTGCACTCCATCTCCCATAACATTTGTTTGTTCAGGAGGAAAATCATTGCATTGTCCATTGCATTGATCAACACTGTTCCTTCGGGTTCCAGCCATCGTCTAAAACCCAAAAAAAATAGTGTGAGAGGCAAAAATAATGCTAGGGAAAACAACATAATAAAGGGGAGTACCTTCAATATCTAACATCTTAGGTGTAATTCTATGATCGTTAGCGTAATTCTAGTACTATAACCTATACGTATACTTAACCTTAGGGACATCCCTAGACATACCTTAGAAATATCTCTAAGGATCTCACTAACGTTTTCGCATCCTAGTTTCCAAAGGTTGACTAAACCTTTCCTCTGATACCAACTGTAAAGACCCATACTTTACATACATTGTTAATACTTCAAAATTGAAGCACCCTTATTACAACATATGAAAAAACCACAAAGGACCGTATAGGTATAGTGTCTTTAGAAACTGGGAAACATTAACAACTGGTTCATAAATCTTCTACAGTGTCTCCCATTTATTTCATCATATCTAGGGTCCCTTTTAGCATATTCTACTTAATATCCATCTTCTTGACCTGGGGAAAAGAAAACATAAAAGGGTGAGCTCAAATGCTCAGCAAGGGCAAATAAAGGAAATAAAAATCATATCATATCTTTTTGAAAATCATAACCTGCAAAAGAGATCATAATATCTTAACATGGAATAAATCATAGAAGTGAAAATGAGATCCCCATAATCATAACATGAAACCTGAAGCTTTGTGGCATTCACACATAATCATAGAGAATCATTTCTTGTTAGTCAAGACTCATTGCCAAGGCTATCTTAGTGGACAAAGTCCTTTTCTGAACCGAGTCACCCTCGTTTCAGTCCTGTTTCACTGAACCGGTATAACCTACCGTTCCATCCATGTCTATCTCATGAGATATAAAATCTTTACCCAATGCATTGGAGGGACATATAGGTCCCACCCATCTCATAATGAATCCTTTCTTATGTGTGCCACATAATCATAAATCATACATCATTGCATAACACATGTAACAAAAATGGGATTCTTGAAACATCATGACATCATAAAAAATATCATATAAGGTAAATGACTTCATAAAAATAATTCCCTCACAACATAATCAAATCAATGTAATAATAGGGATAAAAACAGAATCCTATATTATCTTAGATGGAAAATATTTTTGATAAAAACATTTGAACTCCATTCTTGAGGAAAATATCCTTTCTACTTCAAAAACACTTTTCTTTTCTTAACATGTCATACAATTATAAACTAAAAGAAGTTGATTAAAAATAAACTTGAAAACTTATAAAGGAAGATTCTTGGAAATAATGTTTTAAAAATTCATTCTTGCCGTATAAAAAAAACATTCTTCGTACTTTTGTAGGAAAAGTCAAAAAGTACCTCATATGAAAAACGACAAAAGATTCCTTTCTTATCCTTTACTAAAAACTCACCGAAGGGTAAAAATGGATTTAAACAATTTTAGGTCTATTTAAATAATATCACATATTTATGAAACATGGATGTGGATGATAAAATACACCCCAGTAAATACCAAAGTATAAACAATCTCGGATAAAAATGAGATTGTGATATTTTCCCTTACCTTAGGTCCGATTTGCTTCGTAAGTGTCCGAACCTCCTGTATAATGATTTAAATAATGTCATTGACTTATTAAAGAATCATATTCATTGTTATGATATCATATATGGTTCACTTATGACATTATATTACCCGTTCTTTTTTAAATTCCATGTTAAAGAGCGTTTTGGGTAAAATTGTTTCATTTGTCGTCCGTGTTTTGACTTGTAATTATTCATATGATTACTTAGATCATGATTACTTAATTCCAGAATATAAAACATGATTTATATATATATATATATTCATAATATACATATATATAATAAATCAGTAAATGGAAAGAAATACACCGTTCATGGAGACGGTAGTCCGTACATACGCATGAATGCTGTTTTCGTTTCCTTATTGAATTGAATGGAATTAAGTAGATGACATACATATAAATATAAATAAATCCAGTATCATTATTATGTCATATATTTCATTAGTACTTATTATATATACTTTATAATCATTCATGAATGGTTAATCATTGAGAATGAATCTCATCGCGTCGTGGAGACGGTAGTCCGTACGTACGCACGAGCGATGATATCGTTCCCATGGTCGTGGAATTGTGTTGAAGTGTATGTATACTATTTCAGTATCAATATCACTTTATAATAATCATATATAGTTACTCATTAAACCATTATACCGATCCAATTAAGGTGGTGGCGGAAAATAGATTACACCACGGCGTGGAGACGGTATTCTGTACGTACGCACGCGCGGTGATTTCCTTTTTCGGTAGGATGGATAGAAGGTTAATTAGAGTTGTTTCATATTTATAATAACATATCATTATGTAAGTAATACTGATGTTACTACTTTATCATGAAACAACTAAAGAAGAAGTTGAAGAAGAAAGAAATTGAAAAGATCGGTAATGGATATTACCTCTTCTTTGAAACGCCTCTTTGAATCCTCCACTTAGGGAACTAAGATTGGTCTTTGAAGAATACCAAGACCTCTAGGATTATTCTAGGGAAGTGGAGAAGGGATTTTGGCAGGGGTTGGCCAAGATTGAGTGCTCAAATTGGTGTGAGGAGGAGGGGGAGGAGGTGCCCTTTTATAAGGGAGGAGAGGAGCACCTTAGGAATATCTCAAAATATTATTTTATATTAAAGTCAAAATCGGTTTATAATGGTTCCAAAGGGTCTTATTTCAAATCTAAAGTGGGTATGGGTCGAAATCCTATCAACCAATAGGATTTAGACAAGGTTAGGGTATTATTTTAACCTTATCAATTAGATTTAACTCTAAGTTAAATAATTTAACTTTTACCGTGTCTTTTTGTTTTCTTTCACTATATGGTTAATACACTTACTATAACATGCCAAAAGAACCCCAAATTGTTCATTATTAATATATATATCCTTATCTAAGTCATTTGGCCGAACCTTAGATTTTTAGGAATAAAATAACAATTAATAATATAATATTTGATTTAAAAACTATTTAGTGTCAATTTTGACACTATTTGATATATGATTTTTGTAAAAGTTATAACAGAATTATATGTTCGAAACAAGTTGATTAAATCAACACTAATATATCATAATAACCTAGAAAATTAGTGGAATTCATAAAAAGTTTCAAATTACATTTATTTTGGTGTTTATAACATCAATTATGTCAATATTTCATTAATAAGATAATTACTGCATTATCATTGTGTCATATATAAATTAAATTATTTAATGTATAAAAATTATAAATAAAATACCATTATGTAGTAAATCATTTTAGATTTCTAATTAATATTTACAATCGAATTTATCTTATGTATAACCCTATATTAAAAATGTTTTAGTAAATAAACTTTGATTTTAACTCTTTTAATTCTTCTTTGAATTAAATAATAATAAATGTCCTAATCTAATCCAAGTGGGCCTAAATGATAATATTTTACACTTAAGGTTGTTTTTGGTCGAGATACACTTGTCCAATAGTATTAGGACATGTGTTAGGGTAATATTAATATCATTGTTACCCTTAATTACCCTATTTACTTTTAACCGTGGTAAATAAAAGTAAAAAGTTACTATTCACCAAAAATTATTTTCATCTCATTGAACCACATTTTACTTAATGACATCAACCATGTCTCTCGGATTTTTGAAATTCCATTCACAGAAGCGGTAAAATTAAGTTTTATGAAAAATTCAGTTTTTTTACTACCACTTAGTAGTTTCACTATTCATCAAAAATTGATGTTTTTCAGAACAATGCCAAAATTTCATCCTAATCTATATTTCATATTCCGAATTCAAAAATGAAGTCTATTTTACCAAATTCATAACATAGAAGTTTCATTAATTAATTTTATAATTAAATCCCACTGTTAAAACAAATAGCGTGTTTTTAAGAAACAATATCTATCAAAAGATTGACACTTGTTTATGTCTTGTTTAAATGTGAAATTACATCCAATGACCAACATTGTATTAAATTGTAAAAATATATTCTAAATATACTTTAAAACCACTCAAATTAATAATTTTTCACTATTAATTATTTTGATTAAAAAAGTTGTTTTTAATTATAATTTAGTAATTTTCACTATTCATCTGAATATGAAAGTTATCCGAAAAGTACCAAAATTTCACCTTAGGCTAAATTCGATACTCCGAATCCAAAAATGAAGTCCATTTTGAGAGATAAAATTTCTAAAATTTTAAAAGGTGGTTATTACTATTCATAACGGCTAGTTATAATAATATTTTAATAGCATATCGTTGTTTAGTGAAACTCGGTATTGCGTACTACACACGCTATCGAGGAAGGTCGCGATTGCGTGTAATGCAAGGCAAGTCCAGGATGTGTGTTGTGCAAGCTCCTTTTGGTGTAGCGTACAACACAAGACATTAATAAAATTAAAAAGAATATTTTTCATAAAATCTCGGGCTGTTATAGACCCTGTCAATCATACTGACTCTATCAATTGTACTGACCATATCAATCGTACTGACCCTGTCAGTCAAACTGACCCTGTCAATCGTACTGACCCTATCAATCATACTAACCCTGTCAATCATACTGACCCTGTCAATCATACTGACCCTGTCAATCGTACTGACTCAGTCAATCATACTAACTCTATCAATCGAACTGACTCTGTCAATTGTACTGACTCTGTCAATCGCATCGACTCTATCAATCGTACCGACTTTTGTGAATCATACTCACTTTTTATCATATCAATACATTACACTATGTAATACTAATAGTACTCATATTTTACTCTTATCACATGCTTTTTTTATACTTTAACAACACATATCAATCATACTCATGTTTATCATCTTCATGTATCTTTTGTTTTAACCAAAACTATGTAGTGGAGTAAGTTATATACTAATCAAAACAATGTCGTGTTTTCTGTTTCAATTTGAACGTTATAATTCCAGGTGTCTAAGTCCCTTCAGAGTTTTCCAGAGAAATATGACCATTGGAGAAAATGTGACCATTGGAACCTGAGGCCTATAAATAGAAGTTCATTTGAATCTGTGAAGTATGACTAAGAGACTTTGATCATTCTTTGCTACTATAAAATTCTAGAGAGAGACATTGTGACTTATCTCTTACTTCGTGCAAAAGACTTGAGATTACAAAAAGTGAATGGCTTGTTCTTAGTTTTTGTATTTCATTAAGTGCTTTGTTCTGATTTGTGTGACCGATCAGGTGATAAGGATCGAGGGCTGCTAGGATAGGTAGACGGTGCTACCGATCATCGTATCGAGGGCTTTCAAGTGTTTGAAATACAGAGGTGCCGATTTCCTGTAAAATCAAGGGCTTGCGAGGATAGCAAGACAGACGTTCCAATCATCGTATCGAGGGCTTACAGGGATAGTAAGATAGAAATTTCAATCATCAAATCGAGGGCTTACCAAGGTGGTGGTAAGACAGACCTCCTATCCTAGGTGAAATGATATACTTCTCTTTGGGTTAAAAGAATTGTAATACCTTTACATTTCCGTTTCTCTTTATTTTAGAAAAGGAAATTTTGTTGTTTCCTTTCTTCATTTAATATTCATTTGTAATTGTTTCAATTATAATCATACTGTTACATATTGTATCGATTGATTCTACACGCTTTATGATAGAATCCTTCACTATTGTATTACTCTAATTATTGTATTCATTTTGAATACAATTGCTTTACATTTCTTATAGTATTACATCATATCGTACCTTTAAATTCAATAAATTTGTGGTTAATTGTATTGGTTGTGAATTGCATTAGTTTAAGATCATTTAAACTAACTTTCTTAAGTGTTTAAACACCAAGTTTGTTAACCTACAATTCACCCCCCCCCCCTTTGTATTGTTCCATCTAATATACATATACATCTATATATCGATCCAACAATTTGTATCAGAGGAGGTTTCCACTTATTTGTTTTACTTACTATATTTTTCCTTTTAATTTGTCTTTCAACTACTTATTTCACTAATGTGTGGAGTGGAAAATATTTTGTTTCATTAGATGGAAGGAATGAATATTGGATCAATTGAAAATCTAAATACAACTAGACCACCAATCTTTGATAAGAATGATTATGAGTACTAGAGAGATCGAATGAAGACATTTGTTATCAATACAGGTGTAAAAAAATTTATTATGCTTACTGGAAGTTACAAAATTCCTGACAAAGAAGTCAGTACTTTCACCAATCAAGAAAAGTAGGAATATCAACTGAATTACAAGGTATGCAATAATTTTATATGTTCTATGACAAGGATTATATATAGATAATATCATCTTGTGAAGCATCCAATTGTATTTGGAAGAAGTTTGAAGTCACACATTTTGGTACATCCAAGGTTATAGAAACAAGAAGAGCAATGTTTCGAGAAGAATATCATGGATTTCTTTTTCATTATGGAGAGACGGTATGTAAAGTGCATCAGAGATTCATCACAATTGTCAACAGTTTACAATCTATGGGAGAAAAAGGTCTTGATGATAAAGCTCTTGTAGACAAAATTATTGATATAATGCCAAACGAATGGGAGTCAAAAAGGAGAGCTATTAATGAAAACAGAAAAGTTTCCCATATTACTCTTGATGAACTCTTTGGAACTCTTCTACAGCATGAGACAAGAATGAAGAGAGATGATGATTTCAATAAGAAAAATTGAAATGGAATTGTAGCTTTTACTACCACATCTAAAGATAAAACACCTGAAAGGATAACAAGATCCAAAACTAAGAAAGTTGTTATGTCAGAATCAATTGATAGTGATCACTCGGATAATGAGTTAGCCAATATTGCTAGAAGGATGAACAAGATTTTGGGAAAGAAATACTTCTAATACAGATTCAAAAAGAAATATAGAAAGGAAAAGAAAGATTCAGAGGTACCATATCATGAATGCAAGAAAGTAGGTCATATAAGACCTGATTGTACTTTTCTGAAGAGAAAATATAGAAAGGAGAAACATTCTAAGAGAAATAAGAAAAATTATTACAAGAGAAAGACAAATAAAGTCTTGAAGTCAAATGACACTTGGAGTGCAAGTGGTAGTGATTCATCAGATGATTCTTCAGAATATGAATCCTCAACAGAGATGAATATGGGACTTATAGCCAGAATACCAATTTAAGATCATTGTTTCATGGCTAAGGTACACAATGCTAAATCTATTACAAGTGTTTCCTTAAATGAAAATTGTACTTATAATAAATATTATGATTCTTCAAATGATGAGTCCTTTTCATCAGAAGATAATACATTACCTTCTTTTGAAGAAGTGTCTAGGTTTTCTAAACTACTTGAGAATGAAAATTCTAAACTCAAGAAGAAACTTGATAAAGAAAATTCTAGAATTTCAATTTTAACTAAAGAAATATCATATCTTTCTAATGATATTGACATGAAAACTTCTGATTTTGAAAGTATTTTAAAAACCCTTGAGAAAGTCAAATCTGATAAGGATAAACTTTTTTAGGATCTTGAAAATCTAATTTCTTAGAAAAATGTTTTTGTGCCTAACTCTAGTTCAAAATAAAACTTTTTGGAGGATAAAAACCTAGTCTTAAAACAAAATTCAGAAATTTTTTCCTTAAAAAATTGATTTTCAAACTTTACATATGGCAAGGAAAAATTTGATGAAATGTATTCTCAAATTTGACCTTTGAGAAATCATTCTGGTTTTGGTTATACTCATTCTAAACCAATTTTTGGTAATAACTATTTTGTTCCTCAAAGTACCCCTTTTTTTACTAAGTGTTAATATGGTGGACACTGGAAAAGATATTGTTCACTTAATAAAACTTTCTCTTTAGGATTTCATAAATCTTATTTTTCAAAACAAATGTGGATTCCTAAAATTATTTTATCTAACTCTTCTGGATCCAAACATGTTTGGATTCTGAAAAAATAATTGTTTCTTTTTCAAGAAAATAAGAAGTGTACCAACAAGAATATTTGGTACATGGATAGTGGTTGTTCTCGACACATGACCAGAAACAAAGATTTCTTTTAAAATATTATCGAAACAAAAGGTTGAAAGGTTACCTTCAGAGATAATTCTCAAGGAAAGATTATTGGAATAGGTAATATTGTTTTTCTTGGAAAAGTTCTTATTTCAAATGTTTTGTTTATTAAAGGTCTTAAGAACAATCTCATCAACATAAGTCAATTATGTGATGAAGGATACCTTGTGAATTTTATAAATGATAGATTCTTAATTCACAATTCCAAGGATAAATTCATTCTATCTGCCCATCGGAAAGAGAATGTATACACTATTAACATAGCAGACCTTAGGAGCCAAAATTTACCATGCTTAACTACAATAGAAGACCAATCATGGCTATGGCATAGAAGACTAAGACATTGCAACCTAATAAACCTTTGTAAAATTTCAAAGAAAATACTTGTAAAGGGTCTACCGGATCTTAAATATGATTCTGCAAAGGTCTGCGATCCTTGTCAATTTTGAAAGCAACATAAAACTATATTTAATTCAATTAATGAAGTTTCAGCTTCTAATGTATTACAGCTAGTGCACATGGATCTTTTTGACCCTTCACAAACTAGAAGCATTTGAGAAAAATACTATGTATTTGTTTTAGTTGATGACTTTACAAGATTTATATGGGTCTATTTTCTAACAAAGAAATCTAAAGCCTTTTACTATTTCAAACTTTTTAGAGCCCAATTTAAAAATTAGAAAAACCTACCATTGATAACTATCCATAGTGATAATGGTGGTGAATTTCAAAATTCATATTTTGAAACTTTATTTAGTAAGAAAGGTATTACTAACAATTTTTCATCACCAAGAACTCCTCAGCAAAATGGTGTTTTTTAGAGAATAAATTTTATTCTTCAGAAAATGACAAGAACCATATTGAGTGAATACTCAATTGCTAAGAACTTTTGGGATGAAGGTGTTAGTACTGATTGTTATATAATAAATCATGTTTTAACTAGACCTTTTCTTAATAAAACACCTTATGAATTGTGGAGTGGCTGAAAACCTAAAGTTTCTTACTTCAAATTTTTTGGGTGCAAAGTATTCATTCTAAATAATAAAGATAATATTCACAAATTCACACCAAAATCTGATGAAGGAATCTTTCTAGGCTATTCTACAACTTCTAAGGCTTATAGAGTTTTAAATATAAATACTTGTACTATTGAAGAAACAGTGCATGTTAAATTTGATGAAACTGATCCTTTTGTTTTCAAACAATCCCAACCTACATCTTCGGATGTGTTTTCAAAAACTGTTTATCAACCTCTATTAGAAGATTTCTATGAAAAGGAAAATGTTCAAGAAAGTATTTCTAAAACATTTACCCCATAAAATTTTCTACCATACATTGATGAACATGTTTTAGAAAACCCAAATCATTTGCTTCTTAGGAATCATCCCAATGATAACATCATTGGTAATGTAAATCAACCTGAAAGGACCATAAATTCCTTGAGAAATGAAATAGAACATCTTGTCTTTCTTTCCAAATTCAAACCTAAAAGTCCAAGTGAGGCCTTAGGTGATGAATATTGGATTAAATCAATGCAAGATGAAATAAATAAATTTGAAATGAATCAAGTATGGACTTTAGTTGAAAGACCCAAACAAACAACTGTAATTAGTGTAAAATGTGATTTAAG
The DNA here is from genome assembly GCA_963277665.1 of Viscum album. Lineage (NCBI taxonomy): Eukaryota > Viridiplantae > Streptophyta > Magnoliopsida > Santalales > Viscaceae > Viscum > Viscum album. The sequence goes on from OY728164.1 coordinate 1,382,862,945, forward strand.
AATAAATGTGATGAAAATGGAATCATTGTAAGAAACAAAGAAAGACTGGTTACTAAGGTCTATAATCAACAAGAATTAATAGATTATGAAAAAACATATTTTCCGGTAGCTAGACTTGAATCTATTCGAATTCTATTAGCCTTTTCATCATACTTTAATTTCAAATTATTTCAAATGGATTTTAAATGTTCTTTTCTAAATGGTTTTGTTCAAGAAGAAGTTTTTGTCAAACAAACCCCTGGTTTTAAAGATTCAAAATTTCCTAATCATGTTTTTAAACTTACCAAAGATTTATATGGCCTTAAACAAGCCCATAGATCATGGTATGATAGACTTACGGGATTTCTTTTACAAACCAATAATGCAAAAGGTATAGCGGATCCAACCCTTTTTATAAAAATAGAAAGTAAAAATGTTTTGATTGTTCAAATTTATATTGATGCCATCATATTTGGATCAACTCAGCAGTCTTTAACTGATTCTTTTTCAAATTTAATGAAATTTGAGTTTGCAATGAGTTTTATGGGTGAGTTAACATTATTTTTAGGTTTTTAAATTTCACAAAAACAAGAAGGAACATATATATCTCAACATAATTATATTAATGATTTACTCAAAAAGTATGGAAGCGACAATACTAAAAGTATTAGCACTCCAATTGTTACCTCAAATACACTTGATCTTGATGAAACTGGAAAACCAGTAGATCAAAACAAAATTGAGCTATGATAGGAAGTTTGTTATATTTGACAGCTATTCGACCAGAATTAATGTTTTCTATATTCTTATATGCAAGATACCAATCGAATCCAAAAGAGTCTCATTTAAAATTCATGAAAAGAATATTTAGGTATTTAAAAGGAACTCTGGATCTTGGTCTTTTCTATTCTTCTAGAAATGATTTTGTTTTAAAAAAAATTTCAGATGATAACTTTGGTGTTTGTAAAATGGATAGAAAGAGTATATCTGGAAAATGCCATTTCTTAGGAGATTCCTTGGTTTCTTGGTCCTGCAAGATACAACACTCAGTAGCACTTTCCACTGCTGAAGCTGAATATGTAGCAGCTGGAAGTTGTTGTGCTCAAGTGTTATGGATGCAACACAAACTCACTGAATATAGATTCAGTTTTTCCAAAACTCAAATTCTATTTGATAATACTAGTGTCATAGCTCTTAGTAAAAACTCATCAAATCACTCTTGTGCTAAATACATAGATATTAGGCATCACTTTCTTAGGGATCACACACAAAAATGAGGTATTATTTTACAATTCATCAGAATGCAAGAACAACTTTCTGATATTTTTACAAAACCATTACCTTATGATAGATTTGAGTTTATAAAACAAAATCTATGAATTATTACATAAAAATAATAATTAATATCTACTTCATGTTTTACACTTATCCTTATATTAAAAAACCCCTCTTAAAAAGGGGGAGAACATTTTACTTAATGCTTTTTTATGATATTTATTTGTTTATTTTATTGGTTTGTTATTCTGTCTTTCTGATTATCATATTGACTGATTAGTTATAGTTTTTTACCCTTTTTTGTCATCTTGTTTTCCTTGTTACCATATTGATTTTCTATCCATCAGCACGTCAACCTATGGTAACAACTTTTTTTCCATTGGCACGTCAACCTATGGTAACAATTTTTTTTCCATCGGCATGTTAACCTATAGTAACAACTCTGTTTTCCATCGACTTGACAACCTATGGTAATGACTTTGTTTTCCATCGGCTTGACAACCTATGGTAATGATATTGTTTTCCACCGGCTTTACAACCTATGGTAATGACTTTGTTTTCCATCATCTTAACAACCTATGGTAATGACTTTGTTTCCCATCAGCTTGACAACCTATGGTAATGACTTTGTTTTCCATCAGCTTGACAACCTATGGTAATGAATTTGTTTTCTATCGGCTTGAAATTCTATGGTAATGACTTTGTTTTCCATTGGCTTGATAACCTATGGTAATGACTTTGTTTTCCATCGTCTTGACAATCTATGGTAATGAATTTGTTTTCCATCGTCCTGACAACTGATCGTATTATTTTTCCTCGAACTTATGTATTTTATTTTTTCTATTGTATTATATTATGTTAATACTATTAAACCAACAATTTCCTTACAATATCTAACAGGTACATTCTTTCCTTACTTTGTGTTGTTTTACTTAATTATTGATGTTTCTCATTTTTTTTAAACCCTTTTTAATCCTATACATTGATTTTTTTCCGTTTTAATTTCAACTGTAGAAGATCAATAGTCATCATTTTTTCACAAATAAATAGACCCCCCTCCCCAAACCCACATCGTTTTTTCAGATATCGTGGCTAAGCTCTGCTCCGTTGGTTTTAAAACTCCATACGATCTTCCATCGGCCGCATCTATATGTCTCAGTCCACTACCAATACTCCTGCTGGAATGTATTCAAAAACGTTTTCAGAGAAAGACTTCCTCAGAAAATGGTTAGTTTCTCGGGACTTCTTTGACACATATGATTCAACAATAAGGAGAATTATTTTATTTCAAGGCTATGAACATCGTTGTGTGGAAAAACTTGTATCTCAAGATCCGATTCTTATTGAAGAAGTTATTCAATTCTACAAAACTGTATCTTTTGACAAAAATATGAGAATCAACTTTTTTGTGTACGATAGAAAAATATCAATGTCTGTGAAACAAGCAGCCCACTTTCTAAATGTCTCAACAGAAGGTGATTCTTTTTTTCCATCTCATAAACTACCAGAGGAAGTTGGTACGTTTAATAAAGAAAGTGCTGAAAAGTAGTTGTTTCTTATAAATGAATAAAAGAGGAAAGTGGCTCATCTATCTCCAGATAACATATTGTGGCACTTTGGATGCAAGGTTTTCTTATGCTAAGGAAAGGGGATAGAGAAACTCTAAAAGTCTCTGATATCTTCATGATATACTATCTTCTCAACATGAGAAAGGTAAATCTCATGGGTTACATTTTTTAAACAATCAAAAATGTCAAGTCAGAAGCGATAAAGTCCCATTTGATCATGTATCCATCTATCCTTACGAAGTCCATCCTAGAGAGCATGAAGTTTTGTAATATTCATTTGAAAGGGAAATTGAAAGAGATGATTACTTTCGGGATAAGTAATAATACTTTAAAGAAGTTGTGTATTTGTTTTGATCAGAATTCAAAGATTTTTTTTCAAATATGGAGAAGATGAATCGGCACAAAAAAATTAGAACCAAATCAATTGGCAACTATGCCATTCATAGAAAGTCCAACTGTTGTTGATCCTCAAAAGTCAAATCCGCAAACCAGTTCTAAGACAATGAATAAACCTAAATACAAGAATGAGGTTGTGGCCCAGTGGAGTAAAGATATAGAACAAAGGAAAGAAGGTGATCATATGTTCGGTCTTGATCCAGCTAAGGATTTTACTGAGAGGATAAGGGTAGAAGATACCCTTCAGGCTGAAAATAAGAAGAACACTTTTTTGAAAAAAAAAATCTCAAGACTTTGATGTTTCTAAGATTATGAAAATAGTTGAGGATGCTAGTGGTCAACTAATGGAAGAAGTGCATCAAGAACCTATCGTATAGAGTCTTCCAGATAAAGAGAAAGGGAAACAAATTTTGGAATAAATACAGGAAGTTGAATAAGAGGAAGGATATTTTATTTTGGAATTTCTTCAAAGTTCTAAAAGGAGTAGAGAGTAATCGTTTCAAAACCAAAGTGAAGGCATTCAACAAACTCCTCATGTCGATCAAGTACCAGCTGAATCTTTTGAAACTCCGGATAGAATTCCTTCCCAAGAAAAGAAAGGTGCTCAATCTTCTCACACTGAAAAATTAATTGTTATCAGTGAAAAAGTAGAATAAGAATGAAAGGAGAAAGAAAAATCAAAAGGAAAATAGCCAGTTGAAGACTCAAGCTGATCAAATGAACAGGATTCGTACGATGAGGATACTGATTCATAACACACAATTTATCTCAAGAAGAGTGGTTACATTGTTCATGTTTTATGAAGGATTGAGAATACTATTCCTTATTTTCCTAGACTTGAAAGGAAAATTGATTTCATCACTGATAATCAAAGGAAGAAGTTTGGTTCTGTAAGAGAACTGAGAAAGGGAGTATTGTCAATTGAAGCCGATTTAAAAGTACTATCTGAAAGTTCGGCTACTCATAAGAAAGATTGAAATAGAATGACTAATTGGTAATACAAAATAGAGATCTTAGTGAATGATCATGAAATATCAATTGAAGACTTAAGGAGGCTTTCAAATGATCTTGCTATTGCTTTCAATAAGCTTGACAAAGAAATCCTTGAAATGCTGAATCAGATAACAACTCATGGAGTCGATATTCCTTCAATAAAAGATCTGCAAGAGAGAATGAAATCTTTTCAGTCTGAGTTTCCAAATGTTTCATCTTTCAAATATGAAATAGTTTTTTTGAGGAAGCAAAATTATGTGCTATCTAAAGACAATAAGAATTTTTAAGACAGAATTGACACTCTTAAAGAAGTAATCAGAGTCCAAGAAGAGACTATCACGAATCAGGATTATCTTTTTGTCAATCAACAAGAGCTTCTCAAATCTCATGGTGATTCTATATCTTAAGACAAGAATGAAATAAAAAAGATAAAAGTCCTTCATCATGAGCTGATCAAGAAAGAAAAGGAAAGGGAAAACAAATGAGTGTTGTTGTATCTTTCTATTTTCATTTCCATATTTCTATTGACTTTTCTTATCTTAATGAGTTTTATGATACTTTTCCCATTGACGTTTATTTATTTTCTAACTCATTCAGGAAACTCAAGATTATCCTATTCTTTTTGTAAATCACAAAGGGGGAGAATGTTTTATAAAGGGGGATAATGTTTTATAAAGGGATAATGTTTTAATAAAATACTTCTAAAACAATAAAAAACTGTGAATACAATCCTTAGGAAAGTACACACCTAAGAGGAAGTTAGTTGTATTAAATTTCATATTCAGAAGTGTTTTCAATAAATCAGGGGGAGATAATTATTTCTTTTTTATTTTACATTATGTTTTGAGCTTTCCAAAAAGGGGGAGATTGTTGAGTCAAAAGTTATCTTTTGACTTTTATGTAATGTTTTGGAAATCACAAATGTATTCATATATTTCAATCGTACTGACCCTGTCAATCGTATTGACTCTGTCAATCGTACTGACCCTGTCAATCGTACTGACCCTATCAATCATACTGACCCTGTCAATTTTACTGACCCTGCCAATCATAATGATTATGTCAATTGTACTGACCATGTCAATCATATTAACTCTGTCAATCGTACTGAATCTGTCAATCGTACTGACTCTGTCAATCGTACTGACTCTATCAATCATATTGACTCTGTCAATCATATTGACTCTGTCAATCGTACTGACTTTTGTGAATCATACTCACTTTGTATCATATCAATACATTACACTAATTAGTACTAATAGTACTCATATTTTACTATTATCACATGCTTGTTTTTATCCTTTAACAACACAAATCAATTGTACTCATGTTTATCATCTTAATATATCTTTTGTTTTAACCAAAATGATGTTGTGGAGTTAATTATAAACTAATCAAAATGATGTCTTGTTTTCTGTTTCAATATGACCATTATAATACCAGGTGTCTAAGTCCCTCTGAGTTTTCCGAAGAAATATGACCATTGTAGAAAATGTGACCATTGGAACCTGAGGCCTATAAATAAGAGGTAATTTGTAGCTTTGAAGTACGAATGAGATAATTTGATCATTATTTTCTACAATCAAATTCAAGAGAGAGACGATGTGACTTCTCTCTTGCTTCATGTGAAAGCCTTGAGATTACAAAACGTGAATGGCTCGTTCTTAGTTATTATATTTCATTAAGTGCTTTGTTCTTTTTTGTGTGACTGATTAGGTGATAATGATCGAGGGCTGCTGAGGATAGGTAGACGGTGCTACTAATCATCATATCTAGGGCTTTCAAGTGTTTGAAATACAGAGGTTTCAATTACCTGCAAAATCGAGGGCTAGTGGGGATAGCAAGACAGACGTTCCGATCATCGTATCTAGGGCTTGTGTGGATAGCAAGACAGACGTTCCGATCATCGTATCGAGGGCTTACGAAGGTGGTGGTAAGACATACCTCCTATCCTAGGTGAAAGGATAACCTTCTCTTTGGGTTAATATAATTATAATACCTTTAAATTTCTGTTGCTTTTTTTTAGAAAGAGAATTGTATTGTTTCTTTTATTCATTTAATATTCATTTGTAATTGTTTCAATTACAATCATACTATTACATATTGCATCAATTGATTCTACATGATCTATAGTAGAATCCTTCACTATTGTATTACTCTAATTTATTGTATTCATTTTGAATATAATTTCTTTACATTTCTTATAGTATCACATCATATCATAACTTTATATTCAATACATTTGTGGTTAATTGTATTGGTTGTGAATTGAATTTGTTTAAGATCATTTAAACTAATTTTATTAAGTGTTTAAACACCATGTTTTTTAACCTAAAATTCACCCCCCCCCCTTCTATTGTTCCATATAATATACATATACATCTATATATCGATCCAAAAAGCACCTAATGACTACAAAAACATGCTTTTCTAAGAGGTTTCACCCAACATAGATGATTATAGATCCTTGATGCTTTTCTAAGAGGTACCACCTAGCAAGGCCCAATGGTTCTGGCCTACTGGCCAGGCTGGACTAGACCGACCTCAACCCGCACCAGGTTGGGTCGAGTCCATCTAAATGAACTGGGGTATGTGGGACCCCTAGACCGGGTTAGTCAGGTCGTAATGACCGAGTCAGACCGGGCCCCATCACAACTGGCCCCCTGGTAACTAAAACGCTCGTATCTTGCAAACAATACATCTGATTGACGATCTGTTTGTGGCGTTGGGACCCTCTCGAGGAGGCGGATCATTAAGAATGACTTTTGGTGACTTTAATGGATATAAAGATGCGATGAATGGATTGAGGAGTGGTTCTCCCAAGCACGCTGCATACGAAACCCTGCGGCTGGATGAGACCTGAAGACTGCTGACTTTCGACTCTGTGTGACTTGACATCCTAGTGGGAAGCATCTTTTTGTGACCCGGTAGTCCCACAGTGGGGAGAGGCACTGTGTGACTCAGAAGACCCATGGTACTCGATAGGAGGAGTACCTCAGTAGACCATAGGGGGGAGAGCAGCTCTGTGTGACCTGGCTGACCCATGGTATGCATTGTGGAGGGGTACATAAGAAGTTCAAGGTTAGTTGGAAGCGTCTTTCTGTGACTCTATAGGCCCACTATACTCAATAGAGGAAGATTTATCTAGTGTCCATGGAGTTCAATGTTTGTCACTGACAATGCTACAGTTACTACCCTATAATGTACCTGGTGTGAGCTATGATATGGAGATCCCATTACTCTCTCAATGGGGTTTCTTTGAGCGAGAATGTCTATTATTGGGTGGATTTGTAAACTTTTTGTTCACTATTTTTGTAACTTTTTCTCTCTTACTACTCACCTCTTCATTACCTCTCTTGTTTCTCCCATGAGCCTTTAGGGAATCCTACTGAGTATTCTTATACACACCCCTGCTTGGGCTTTTCTCTCATTTTGTATGCCCCTGCAAACTACGGACAAGTTGATTATGTTATCAGTGGAGCTTAGGGTTACGGGATGCTTGGGCTATGTGTAGTGGTCATATATTGGTATTCTGAAGTGTGAATCTCCCAAATATTTTACTTTTTCACCTATTACAGGGTTGTGGAACTTTTCTAGTTGGGTGTGTTTTTCTTCCCTTTCTCTTTCAGCTTTACTTTTCTTGTGCTTGTACTATTTATGGATCGATTCATATATGTTTATACCTGAGCCATAGACCTAAATTTAATATCCAACATTGGACTTGAATCGACCATCTTAATTCCAGGATCGAACTTCCACTGATAGTTCATCAAACCGAGGTCGCACGAAGGAGTTACAGACAAAATAGTGTTTTATCAACAAAATTAATAATAACAATATTTTATTATTATTATTAATTTGTTTATTTATGTATCTCTCCTTAACTCCAAATAAAATTCATGTACCAAATCCATCTTTGTGCATGAGACTCCATCACCACATCTCCCTCTTTATTATTCTCTATTTATTTTTCTTTTAATTTATTTCCATTTAATTCTTTCTCTCTCTCCGATTAACTCCTTTCTTCTTCCATGATATTCACCCCTGTAAACGTAACTCCTAGCCGTCGTTCACACTCCAACGCCAAATAACATGACCCTATTGCACCATGTTGTAGTCAAATTGGGAAGTCGCCACACCTCCACCTCACACACCGCTAGACTGCCTGCTCACCCTCATCACCAGTAGAATCCGCCTGGCCCTGGCTTGCTGCACGCACACTGCCTCACCACTGGGAGTTGTGACCTAAAGACACTCTATAATCACACCACTATTACGCCCCTTCCTCGGACCACTGCATCTTTATTCTAAACCTGAAAATTGTGACGATCACAGATTCATGATCCTCAGGCCAAGATCTATGCGTCCATATTCCGCGCTCAACAAAACATTGAGTTTTTTACATGGATAATTATTTGGTTCCAAAGAACATGTGGAGAATGCATGAATAATGAAATAAAAAAGTCATGGACTATGTGCGGATCAATTGCCGGGTTTTTTTGGACTTCGTCGTTAAGAATCAAGAACAAGAGGAATTAGAAAATAAATATTCATCATACTTTAAGAATTTCAATTTCAATAAAAACAAGAATAAATTGATTCAACCAATTGTTTTTCTATACATGAGTTAATTCATTTAATTCACATTTATCAGGAAAATTTAACTGGGGTAAGGAATACATAAAGATAAATCCTACCTAGATTGGATCTGTTGGCATTGATGAAGATCACACTTGCGCAAAGATCAAAAGAATTTATTTCATTCATCGCTCCTTATTTTGCTTTGATCTAAGATTTCCTTGTCGTTCTTTTTCATTCATCGATGGGAATAGGAGGAGAGGAGAGGAAGGGAGGGTTTGTCATCGTTGGCCAAACTGAATTATAATGCAAACCCCTCTAAACAATGAATTTATTACCTCTCACAAGGTTAAAATAAATTAATCAAATAATTAAATAAACAATTATTTAATTATTTAATTAATTTTCCACACTGTCACACAGACCAACCTCCCAATACCAACAAAGATTATACTCTTACTAGGTTAAAACCTATGTTTTGAGCTCATCAATGGTATCATATTTTTTATCTGAGTCCCCATTAAAAAGATATTCTGGTTTGAGCTATTAAATTAATAAATTAATAATTTAATGTATCCATTTAACACACCTCCGATGAGCGAGGGGTTCAAACATCCCGCGCTGACTTATTTTATGTCGAGCATAGGGAAACACCATGTTTTGGACCCAATTGTGGCATCTACATTGAATTTGACAAAATGGATTCCATATTTGGAATTAGAATAATTAATATTGTCTAATAAGTTCAAATTAATTTTTTACCACTATTATTAGTGAAAATAGTTAAAATTAATTATAGTGAGTAAGGAAAAAATATGTTTACTTAGTGGTAAAACATAGAATACATGGTATAAAATGACATAAAAACTTTTTAAACACCCATTTTATGGTAATAATTTAACCATTATCACCGTAATATCTATTTATATGAGGTATTGGAATAATATTCCATGAAAGTCACCTATATAATAAGTTAAGTAAAGTATAATACAAAAAAGGAATATTCCTTTCCTTTAATATATATAATGATTTGTTTTAGGGAAAAAACAAAATTGGTTTGGTTATACATAATATTATGAAATATAAATCTATTTTTGATATCATAATAATTTAAATTTAATTTTTGGAGATGAAATAATTAAATAAAATTTCATAATAAATTCTGACACAGTAATAGTTAAGTTAATGATTAACTAAAATAAATGATACTTAAAATATTAAAACTGGATAAAATTGAATGAATTATTGTATTAAATTATTTTCTAGATTAATAGAACATATTAAATAGTTTTGAAGTTAATATATTCAAATTAGATAATTTTATTGACATTTTTTAATTTAAATTGAATAAATAATGTCGAATTTGACATTAATGTTATTTTATAATAAATGATATTTTATTAAATGATTTAAATTTAAAAACAAACTTATCTTATTCCAAGTGATTTTTAAATTTTAATAAATATAAAATATGGTCCATTAATGGAGAAATTGTTCTTTTATAATGGACCTATTAGTCACTAAATAGTAAAACATTTGTTAGACAGTTAGGGCCAAAGCAATGTTTTTGCTCTATACAAGCAGTTATGTTAAAATTAATTTCAGACACACATGAAATTTTTAATTTATAAATTATATATTATATTAATAATCATTTGGTATAAATTTATTATTATTTTTCACCTTAATTTAGTATTAATGGACAAATTACCTAAGTTAGAGAAGTAGTTACCAACATAAGAACAAAATGGGTAAAAATGAGTAAACTTTAATACCAAGGAAGAATATGATAAAAATAAAATTACTTTTTTATTTTAGAGGTGCTTAATTATTAATAAATCATCCCCTCTATTATTATTAAAAAAAATTCTAGATGATATAAGGGAGACCTTCTAATAGTGGATAGTTTGGAGTATTTATAGGAATACAACTCCTCTTCAACAATAAAATGACACTCACTCCCCTCAATTACTCAAACCTCTCATTCCATTTAGATCATCCAAAACCCTACCAAATCACTTAAAATCTTCCCTAACATAATTATACTATCCATATTTTCAGTATAAATCGATTCTATAGAGGATTTAGTGAAAACCAATAGAGGAAACTCACAGAAGAGGTAATGTTTTTGAACGAGCTTATTAATTTTACTTCTTTCTCCACCACCTTAAATTTTTACTAATCTATAATTATATAATAAAATATTTATCTTAAATATAATTATTTTTTGTTTTGTTATGTTTTATACCTATAACCACAAAAACATCTATCAAATTCATTATGAAATAATCGTTCATGTGTGTGGAGGACCATAGCCTCGCAAAACGATGTCCTTTGTTTATTCATTACCATATCTAAAGGTTTGGTTTGGTGATGTATATAAATTAAATATTAGATATTTAAAAAATTATTTTTATCTCCAGAGTCATTATTTCATATACAACTTATTACATTCCATTTCATAGGATACACGATATCATCTCTCATGTGTATGGCAGACTTCCTCATTGCGAAGAGATGTGATTTTTCTTTCACTAACACTTTACATGTATGGTGATAAGTAATAATGTTAATGATTATATGTGATATAAATAAACTATTTATTATATTAATGACATATTCATAAGTATGTAAATATAATATATCATTTTCTTTCTTAAACATAAATATGATAACATTGTTCTCCTACGTGTGGACTACCGCCTTCACAAAGTGATGTGACACTCTTTTTAGAAACCAATCCCCATGAATGATATATATATATATAAGTATAATTAACTAAATAATATGGTATATGTGATATTATTATCATCACGTTAAGATAAAATATTTATTACACCCTTTAAATAATTATCATTGAAAATTGAAAAATGTTACTCATGCATACGTACGGCCCACCGTCTTTAGGAATGTAATATACTTAATTTTTCATAAACATAATTCACGATTTTTTTTAAAAGTACAATTAAGATAAAAATATTATAATTATTTCATGATTATTATTTAGAAGATGATATATCTATATAATATATAAAATAACATGATCTTTAATGATAAAACACACTTGAGAAAACATGACAATTAACAATTAAAACAATGAAACTATTGAAAGATTATTATTGTAAGGGCCATGATATGTTAAAAAAATAATATATGAGATTATAAATAATAATATGATTCTAAAATAAGATTTTTTTTTCAGAACCACCATAAATGAGTTTAATTCATGTTAAATTAAAAAGGGAGCCTAAAGTAAAGGATTTCATCTCTATTTACATTCCATTGATATTTATTTTTTATTATGAAAACATTTACTTTTATGGGATGTATATACTTGAAATTTGACATGTAATATTATAATTAAGTCCTAATCCATGTTATTTTATGTTTAAAATTCAATTTAATCATTCAATAGGATTTAAAATAAAAAATACAAAGTGGTAAAAGTTATTGTGCTATCTCACTTTCTTTTTTGATTATTAAAATTATATGGAAACATTCACTTTCTTGTGATCATTTTCCATTGTAAATTACATTTCTTCTTAATAAATAAATTCATTCATGTTTTATGTGAATATTTCCAAACCAATATACAATTTTGATATATAGTGTTTAATTTGAATGTTATTTTATTAAATATGGAAATATTGATAAATTAATATCCTTTACTCAATATGGATATTTGATAAAAAATGTTGTTAATGAGTTAAATAGATTATTCACTATATAATGACTGATTCGAACATGAAATACATAGGTTGTGTACTAGTTATTTAGTTCCCCTCAATACATTAGTAGTCTAATGATACAAAATCATTTGGAAATCCCATGTGCATTGGTAAGAAATATGTTTTAAATTGTCTTGTGAAAGGTCTTGATAGTAGTATGTGAAACTATCTTATAAAAGGTCTAGACAGTAAAGGGACTGTGTTTTTGAGAAACATAACATCTAATAATAAATAATTTCCTTCATTAAGATTTATTATTATCTAGGATATTTTCAATATGAAATTATCTTTGGATGCATATAATTTTCTATTTGTTGATTAAATGGATTGTGTTTTCAGATATTTATCTTTCTATATATATTATTACATATCCAATTTTTTAAATGGAATATGTAATTAGTTATTAACATTTCCATATTTTTTATGATTATTGATTCATGATTTATTCTTTAATACTTAACTCTTACTGATCATTTTACCTCACCCTTATTTTATTTCATTTCCCTAGGATTCCATGAAGTTTACTATGACTGAAATGTAGGGATATTCTAGATAGAATAAATTTATTCTCAATAAAAATTATGTTCTTATTTTTGTATTCAAATTTAATATGTGAATTATGTATGTATCTAGTTTACCAATACTACTAAACTATATTGTCCTTCACTATTTGATTCCATGCATCTTATACCAATTTAATGTAGTATAACTCTAGCTTCGGGATGTTGGGGTTAGGGTCACTATAGTTCATATTAGAGAAATTTAACTAGTAACCATGGAAACTAGATTTAGGAAAACATATATTATGGAACAAAACCCTATGATATAATTTAAGTATTGGTGTATAAGAACATCCTAATGTATTGGTAAGAGAGATATTATGTGGTTTTCCTAGAAATAAATCTATGTATGGATATTATAAGTGGACAAAGCTATGAAACCAAGGTAACAAGAGGTAATAACCTAGAAAAGGGAATATTTGTCTTGACATGAGAATTACCTGGTACATGAAAACATAACATACTATGAACCTAGATTTTCAATCTCTAGGGATATTATTGGCATAATTCATATTTTTCTTACAAAAATTTATAAATTATTTGTAGATAAAGATACCCCCAAAGAAACCATATTTTTAATTTTGATAATATCTATGCATAAATTCACCAAATTATGTTATGGGTTATGAAATATTCACAATTATACTAGATTCATAATTTTATGATATAATCTAGTATATGTCATTTTTTGGAATTGTAACATATTAGGAATAATTGTATCAATACTAGTGGACAATGTAGAGATTTCTCAAGTAAGGAATCTAATATTACTAGTACTGGAACTAAGGAAGTTATGGATATATTAGGGCAGCTTAATTAGGATATGAAAAATAACCTTTCCCAGATGGAGTAACCTATTAAAAAAAGGTATTATCCTACATTGGATAACTTTATGTGATAGAGTCCCCAATCATTTAGTGGGACTAAAAATCTAGTGGTGGCCTGGGTAATGGATTATGTCTTTAAAGAATATATTTATGGAGTTGGGATGAAATGAAAAGGAGAAGGTTACACATATTCTATATTATCTCAAAGTTTATGTCGATAAATGGTGGTCATTTATATAGAATACTAGGGAGGAAGAGATAATATACCTCATGGAATAGAATTATATTAATAATGCATTATTTGATAAATATTTCACTCATGAGAAACAAACTAAAATAAATAGATAGTTCTTTAGATTAAATAAAAGGTAATAATAAAGTGTTGAAAATTATAAATATAACTTTATAAGGTTATCTAGTTATTCTACATATTATATTTGAAATAAATAGTACAAGATTGGCCATTTCTCTATAGGACTTAAGCCAATACTTTTATGGGAACATGTCTCTCAAAACTTTTCATCATATGATTAAATAGTCTTCCATATTATTAAGATTGAAAAATAATTCTATAAGTACTATGTCATTGAAGATATTCCATAGAAGAGAATTATGGGATATTATAAAATTTATAAGGGTAATAAGATAAATAATAACATTAACAAATGTGATATTTTTGGGAAGAAACACCCTAATACTTTCTTGAAAGGGTATTGGATATTTTTATAAGTGTGTATAAAAAGACCGCCAAGATAGTGGTTTCAAGGGAAAGATAGAGAATTATAATGAGAAATTATTAAACTATATTTTTATGGGGAACTATAAAAATTAATTCCCCAAGCTTCAATGGAATATAACTTAGAAGAAGTTAAGGGATAAAGATCAAGCTTATGCTATTGATACAAAAGAAGTTTAAGGATTGCTATTTTTCTGTATTTAGATATATGAAATATTTTTTAAAGTATGATATTGATGATGTTATGATCATCATAATTTTTAAATATAAAAGGATTACACTAAATTACTATTTCATTAAGGATTTAAGGGAATATGTTGAATAGTATCGATGACCAAGAAAAATGATTCAATGGAATGTTGAATTTCTTTGAAAACACATGAATGATAGAAATATAAACCATATTATATTTTAAATTTTGTGATAATTATTTTTTAAAAAAATAGGTTATTTATATGGATAAAGTAAATTTTAAAGTACTAACTACATTAGAACTAATTTATGATAAGTTAATTTTTTGAATTTAGTGACTTCTTTCTAATATTATGGATCTTAACCTTTTGAAATGGTCATAAGATTAACAATTTATGAAATATTTTAAGTTGAACATTGGATGAGGTTTTGGATATTAATGTATTACTTAACCATATAAGGATTTATTTATATTGAATAACCTATGATAACCATTCTGTTATAATTAAAACTAGAGATCAAAGGAATAACATAAAACTAGTGATTTGTTAGTGCATTAGGTATAAAAAATTCCTCTTAATTTGATAGAGTAAGAAATGAAGTGGGAATTGACCAATTAAAACCCCAAGGATGAGATTTTTCTTATAAAATGTAATGAAATAAACTAATTATAACTTCTCTTGAAAGTTCATCATCTTTAGGAAAAAGGATCTTAAAATAAATGTTATCCTATTACCATCATATAAAATGATTTCAGTGACCTTTTTCACACCTATTTAGATTATGTTTTTATATTCATTATCTTTATATGGTTCACCCACTTTATAGTGATCCATTTTCTCCACCACTATCCTTCAGTATTTGGGTGTTAGTTTTCTCTTCCATGCCCAAGTTTTCATTTCCTACCTATGTTATCCTATTGAGAAACCTAGTTATGTGATTATTATAGATTACCTTGGTACCTTCCATTCTATCTTATCAATAAGTTATTTTGTTAAACCTTTCATGATCTGGGTTTTTTAAAAAATAATTTTTATATATTAACCCTGTGATTACCTAGATCAAGATTAAATTTCTTGGAAACAACTGATTTAAGGTGGGAAGAATGTAACACCCTTAATTTCTAAAAGAACAATATTTAATTCAATATTGTATGTGACGTGCAACATTGGGCTTATATTGAATTACATGAAACACTATGTTTATCTTGTATTATATGAAAAACCTGGTTTATCTTTTGTTACACGCAATAGTGAGTTTCTTCAAAAGCTTGTGTTAAACTCAAGTCCATGTATTACTAAAAAATATTAATAATTAATATCATTATTTACTATGAAAATTATTTCCTCTCTATTAAAATAGAAGGAACTAATATGATTAAATAAATTATAAATCTATATATTGTACAATTGTTCAGTATTTATCTATATATTATTAATAAAATAATCATTATTTGAAAGAAAAAAATGTTTTATATAAAACTGTATTTTTTCTAAAAGTTGGTTTAATAATGCTTGGTGCACATAATTTGAAATTAATTTTTTCAAATTTAAGAAAATATTTAGGATAAAAATCTTCATTTTTTAAATAATAATTCTAAATGTATCTTTGGGTGAATTTTGGATTTTTTTCTGAGGAGTTTTTTTTATGAAGAGTGTAAAATACTAAATTTTATTTGAATATTGCCATTTTTTATATATTTTAAACTATTAAATTGTATTTTGAATTGGTTTTAAAGTAAAATTAAATTAAAATTTTATCATTTACTCCAATTTAGTTCATTGAAATAATTTTTTTATTTAATTTTGATATAAAATAATTATAAAATTTTGGACATTTTCTCTTTAAAAAAATGCTTTCTTGTCACATCAACAGGATTAATTTAA
This sequence comes from Viscum album, assembly GCA_963277665.1. NCBI lineage: Eukaryota > Viridiplantae > Streptophyta > Magnoliopsida > Santalales > Viscaceae > Viscum > Viscum album. Next base: position 1,382,879,663 of record OY728164.1, read on the forward strand.
AATTATATTCTACCAATTATATAACTTTAATTGGAAAAATAGATTCCAAATTTGAAATCAAAATAATTTATATTATTTAATATGGTATAATATATTTTTTACTATAATAATTACTGAAAATAGTTAATGTTAATTTTTGTGATTATGGTAAAAAAAAGTTTACATAATGGTTAAACAAAGAATATAAGGTGTAAAATGACCGAAAAACTTGACCAGATACGATTTTATGGCCATATATAGACCCTTATCACCATAGAATATATTTTTATGAGTAATTGGGATAAAATTACATGAATTTGACTTATATAATAAGTTAAATAATGGAAAACACATAAAAGGAACCTTAATTGCATCTAGTATCTATAATTCACAGGGATTGGGAAAAAATAACATTAGTTTGGTTATACATATTATTTTGAAATATAAATGAGTTTATGTTATCATGATAATTTATCTATAATTTTTATAGGTGATATAATTAAATAAAATTATTATGAAATGAAAATCCCTTAATTATTAATTTAACAATTTAGAAAAATAAATGATACTAAAAATATTAATTGTGATAAAAATTGAATGAATTATGGTTTTAAATTAATATTTTAGCCTAATATATCATATTACATAGTTTTTAACATAATATATTAAATTTACAACATTTTATTAAAATTTTTAATTTAAATCAAATAAATATTGTGAATATTGACATCAATGTTATTTTATAATAAATGATATTTTATTAAATGATTTAAAATTACAAAAAACCCCATTATTCATCCTACTAATTTTTAATTCTTAATAAACCTAAAATATGGTCCATTAATTTAAAAATTTATCTTTTATAATAAATATATTTACCCTTAAATAGTATAGACACTGTTTGGGAGGTTATGATTAAAGGAGTGTTTTTGCACGATACAATTGATTTTGTTAAAATTAATTTCCAACACATATGGGTTTTTTATTTTAAAATTTATTTATATTAATAATAATAAGTGGTTATAATTTTTTAAATAATAATCTATTTAATTTAGTCTTAACTGACTAATTACCAAGGTTATAAAACTAGTAATCGTGGTAAAAATAAAAAAGGGTAAAATTTCGTAAACATAAATACTTAAGAACCAAATGGTAAAATGATTTTGTTTTTGTGTTTTTGTTGTTTTTATTGACCAAATAAAACCTAATATATAGTATTATTTAATTATGGAGCCACATATGGTAAGCGATACCTCCCAATAGTGAATACTTTAGAGTATTTACGTGAATCCCACTCCCCCTCAACTATAAAAGCAGACTCAATCCACTCACTTATTCACACCCCTAAAGCAATTTTCATCCTTAAAAACCTACCAAAATAGCATAACAAGTTCCATCCCCTCATACTATAATCCTTATTTTGGGAATAAATATAACCTGGTAAGGGTTTAGTCAAAACCCAAAGAGGATCCCCGAAGAAGAGGCAATGTTTTTAAACGAGCGCCATTATTTTACTTATTTCTCAAACTTCATAAATTGTTATTAAAACATAATGATATAATATACTTATTATATTACATATAATAATATTTTGTTATTTTATGGTGATGACACAAAACCATACACACTTCCATTAAATGGGTTATAAAATCATCATTCATGTGTTTGGCAGACTACCATCTCACAACCTAATGTCATTCATTTTTTCCACTGTCGCCTCTCAAGGTTGGGTATGATGATAGATCTAAATTATTTATATGTTATTAAAAAACGTAGTAAAACTTTTTATTAATTATTTAATATATTAATTATTGATTTCTATTTCATATAATACATGATAATGTCGCTCGTTCATACGACAAACTACAGTCTCATGAAACGATGTGATTCTACATTCACTAATTATTTAAATGGAAGGTGATATGGAATAATTATAATTATTATATGTGATATAAATGGAATAATTATGATATTTATGAAATATTTATCATTTTGGAAATATAATATATCATTTTTTCATACACTTAATGTTGATAACATCGTTTGTGTACATGTGGATTATTGCCTTCATGAAGTGATGTGGCTCTCTTTTAATCACCACACTACATGAATGATATATTAAAGTAAACATAAATAAATAATATGTTATATATTATATAATTATCTTTATAAAAATATATATCATTACTTAAATCTTTTCTAAAACTATCATTGAAAAATGTAAAATTATGCTCATTCATACATAAGGCTAACCATCTCCATGATTGTAATTTACTTAATTTTTCATAACCATAAATAGATATTTGTTTTAAAAGTGAAATTGACGAAACAATATGATATTTTTTTCATGATTATTGTTAATTATATTCTATAACTATATAATATATTCATGAACCTAATCTTTCTTGACCAATCATGCATGAGAAAACAAGGCAATTAACACACACAAAAATAAAAAAAATTATTATTAACATAAGGTTGTTGTGATGATATAAAAGAATCATATATGATATTTTAAATTTTGATATTTTTATGGAATAAGTTTATAATATATTTGAAACCAATATACATTTGGTTAGAAAACATTCAATAAAAAAAGAGTGAGGTAATGGCTTTAATCTCAAATTAAAGATCATTAAGACTTAATTGTTATTATGACCTAATTTTATTTTATGTGGTGTATATATTTCCCATTTGATATGTAATATCATAATTCATACATAAGACATGGAATTTTATGTTACACTTTGAGTTATCTCATCCAAGTTGATTTGACTTGAAATCTTCCATGTAGTAGTCATTATTTTGTAATCTCTATTCTTTTGTGATTGTCAACATTCTCTTGAAATAAAACCTTTGTTGTGATAAATTTTATTCAAAAATAACATTTATCTTAATTATCCATATTCATGTTTGGTTTATATTATTATTAAGACAACTTTATTCTGTTTTCACATACGATTTTTACTTTTGATGTTATTTTATTAAATTGGGGAATATTGATAAATCTGTATCCATTACTCGATACGAATATTTGATAAGGAACATTGTTTATAATAAAATTACATAATTATAAATATAAGGAGTAATTTTGAAATTAAATACATGGGTTGGGGACTGGTTAATGAAATACCATTGATGTATCAATTGTCTCATGACACAAAATTAGTTGGAGAATCCCCTTGTGTTTATAACTAGTATGTTTTAAATAGTATTTTGAAAAGTTGTGATAGTAATATACTAAACTGTCTTGTGAATATCCTTGAAAATATTGGTATAATGTTCTTGGGAAATATGAAATCTGATAATTAATAATTTTCTCAACAAAGTGTTATTATTATCTATGAGTTTTTCACTAGAACATTATCCCTAGATGCATTTCATTTCCATTTATTTGATTAAATGGCATGTGTTTTATGATATTTACCTTTCCATGTTAATTATTCATTATCCATTTATTTAAATGGAATTTGTACGTAGTTATTTAACTTTATATATTTATTATTATTCTTGATTCCTAGTTACTTTTTTTATACGTATCCCTTACTGAGCATTTATGTTCACCCTTGTTTTTATTCTCATTCCTCTAGGATTCCATGAAGAAAACTATGATTGATATACTAAGACATTCAATAATGATTAAAGATATTCTAAAAAAGAAAAATTATATTGTAATTTTTGTATTCAAATTTAATTTTTCAATCTTTTATGAATTTATTTTACCAAGAATACTAAATTATTCAACCTTTCAGGATGAGATTCCTTGTATATTATGCCAATTTAATGTTGTTTGGCACCAGCTATGAGCTTCTGAGGTCAAGGTCGCTATAGAAAAAACATTATTTTTTATTTTTTTAGAATATTATATACTCTAATATTCTAATGTTCATTAATAATCACAACTATTGATAGTATAGTCATTGAACAATGATATTATGATTAGTATATATTTTTGGTTTTCATAAATCCAATTGATAGAGACAAAGGAAGAATCGGCCTCGTCCCGTAAGATCGTACCCTATGAAGCTCATTATTTTGAGATTCGAAGGGATATATAATCTTCGGTATTTTCCCTTAAAAAAAGAAAATATGATATTATACAACTAATGTATGAGTAAAACCTTTTACAAGGATAATTTTATACTCATCATGATCACAACCCAAAACATTTTCTCCAAAAAAACCTATGAAAGTCTCACGGTCACACACCTTACCCTTGGAAGGTTCATTTATGTAATAATGGTATATGTATATCAATAATAAGATCATGAATATGTATATTTTATTTTCTTTGAAATAATGATTACATTTATTCTTTATTGATTTTACTTTATGAATAATTAAATATTGTGTTTGATAAAAATTATATTTCAATACGAAAAAATACGAATTGAATTTCTAGGTAATAAGGAATTTGAACTAAGACTTTCCTTTTGAATAATTAATTAATGCTCAAAATAAAATATATTTTAATAAAATATATTTTAATAAAATATTATTATTAAATAATATTGTTAACGTATAGGTTATAATATAATTTTAGGAATTCAAAAATAATTTTTATAATGGTCATTAAGATGTTATAGAAAAAAAAATTCAATAAATGGGGGTATTTATTTAAAAATTTAAATTCTCATATTTATATAATTATTTGGATAAAATAGATCATATTTTTTTTATTCAACATCTCAATTATCTAATGGTGGTTTTCATAATTTTTTTAAATATTTTAATTTTCTAGAACTAATTAAGTACATTAAAAATGTATGGTATTTATTATGACATAAAAGCCCAAAATGATGTAATAAATACTCAAAAGTGTATAATCAGAAATAATATTTTTTACTATTTAATATATTTTATTTATTAGGTATTTGGTTAATTTTATAATGCCCTTATGAATCATCCAAAACCTATTTTTTTTTTTAATATCATTTCTATAAGAGAATAAATCACTTCTATATCATCATGTTTAATATTTTAATTATTTTGGTTATTTAAATTACAAAGTAAATAAAACCACTCCCCTTTAGATGAAAAAATTACAAAATACCATGGGAAGGTCTATGGTTTTGATTACATTTTTTAATATAGTCCAAAGCCAATATTTCAAAAATAATAAATAACTTTACATCTCTTTTATTATATAAACCCACCAAATCTCCCATTACCCTTCAATAAAACCCCATGGAGATTGTCCCCACTATGAACTTTCCTCTCTGAAGACATCCCAAGGTTCCCCCAGAATATCAAAAATCTCCCCCAAGATTTTGAAAACACTATACCAAAGTAAAGGATTCTCCCATTATTCTCATTATTCAAGAACCATATTTATTTTACTCCTTTTGAATTCCATTTATTAATTCTAGGATATGTTTTTTCACATCCCTCGTATTGCTCTTATTTTTTAGAAATTTTGATAAACCCATTTATATCTCTTTAAACTATTTTATGAATCTTTAAGTACCACAGTCATGCAACCAGAGTTTCATAGCAATTTTCCATGATAAATGATTATAAAGTGAATTACTATTCCCATTTACACTCAAAGGTATTCAGATATATATACCTATACTTATTTGATCATGAAAATACATTTATGTAAACCAAACTCTTTAATCATGTGGATAATATAGATGAAATACATTCTAATTTTACATGATCTATGTGGTATACTTATGCATGTGCATGATATGTTTTTGATTGGTGCACCCATATAGTGCTCCAATACATTGGTTAATGTTTTAATATCATGAGATTCCATGTAAGGTTCATGAGAGGAGATCCTATGAAACCTATGTTATGATTTCTTTGTTTTTATTATTGACTTATGCCTATGATTCCATTTTTTTTGTTGTTTCCATATTATCATGTTTCCATTATGTTGTTGTGTTATATCATTCCTCATTGTTGATGATTGTGATTCTCACCTCTTATGTTACATTTATATGTCTATTGACCACATGTATTTATTTACCCCATATTTCATGCTTTGTGTATTCCCTTTCTCATATTTATAACTCACCCATTTCTTATGTATGACCCCATATTACCTTGTATAGTTTTAAAAGAGAAATGAAAATTTAAGGAATGCAAATAATGTTTTTAATAATGTATTTATATCTATGTATCAAGTTGTTATGTAATGTACTTAATTCCCGAAGACACTATACTTGACGATCTTCTAGATTTTTTTATGTGAACCATTATGTATTAAATCAAGAAATAAATTGTATTAAATATATGGTTTTTCTTATGAATAATCATCAAATGTGAATTTTATATTACAAAATAGTTTTTTCATATATTTATAGTATATCGTATTATACAATTTAGGGGAAATATTTATTCATGGAATAAGATTCTATCACATTGCATATTTTAATTGTAAGGTATGATTGTATTATATTATTTTATAGGTGCTTGAGATATCATAGGGTATGAGAAGGCTTATTTTATGGAATTTATGTTCCATCATATTTGATTATATGGGAAGATGAAAATTATTCTTCCAAATAAATTTTCATTAAGGTACCATTACATGAGTAGTAATGAAAAGGGATATTGATGAATTCATGGGTGTGACACATGAGTGGGATGAAGAATTTACTCTTTTATTATAGTACATGAGTAAATCTATGTACACTTGATGTTCATCATTGATGGAGGAGTTGCTACCATGTACATCCACGAAAGTGAGACAACCTAAGACTAAAATGAGACTTCCCTACCCTATAGACCGCATCTCCTACCTCTTTTGTTCCATGAGGTGCTAGCATGTTATAGGGTGTAGAGTTTCTCCCTTATATGATGATGGATTTAATTTCACCCCATAAATAATATATGGATAGTGGACCATTTTGACAGCCCTTTGGTGGTCTTCATCAAGCATAAAGAAAGATGATATAGTGGCTTTGATGATGAAAGGTACACTAACATCCAATATGGATATTATGACAACGCGGCCCACCAGTAGGAAATAAAAATTTATATGTGTCATTGGATATTCCTATATGTGGACGTGTGTATTGGTCCATATATTTTAAGATTATTATTAATGATTATTATGAGTTGTTCACTTAGATGTATTGATGAAAACTATGACGATACATGTTCTTGGAGAGGTATGATTTGTTGGGTGTGTCATGGGTAATATTGCATTAATGAATAATGCTAGAAAAGATTTATCCCTTCTATTATTTAACATAAGATCACATTGCATTCCCTTTGTGAAAATGATATAGCCTAAATAAATCCATGGACACATTGTCCTCTATGCAAGTTCTATTTCTTGAAAGTAAACAAAAGAGACATCGAGAACATAGGTTGATGGCACCAACATGAAACCTTATTGATTTGAGATGTCATGGTAAAGAAATTATATTACATAGTAAGATTTTGTATGAGGTGACATGTCTTTGCAACATTAACATCTTTCTCTATGGGTTACTTGGCATGTTACTAGAATCTAACCTTAGACATTAAGTAGTTTCACCTAATTTCACTAAGAAAGAGGCCTAGCGGGTCACACACCAAGTGTATCCAAAATCTATGTTAAATAATATATTATTATTTATTATTTAACAAGTTGAACAAATATTATTCCACTATATGGTTTAATAATTATTCATGTATGATTGATCAGATATAAATATTTATTTTCTATTTAGTTAATATAATATTTATTTTTTTATTAGCGAATAATGATGTGATATTTATTTAATAAAGAAATAGATATTATTGTAGGTTTGATAAATATTGTGGAGGAATGGTGGAATGTGTTTAATGGTCACATGTAATGTCCCAAAATTTCTATTTAAATTTAATTTAAATTTTATGGAATTATTCTAAGACAACAAGCATTAATAGCACGTGATTATGAGGCTCGGTGATCTCGAAACAGAATTTTGAACTTTCTTTAAGTTCGTATAAGTAAATGTGAGAGAGGGTTTTTCTAAATTTAGAACCATTACTTGGATTGAAAATCCAAGGCCACTATTAAACCCAAAAACACCAAGATTTTCCAAGAAAGGACATAACTTCTACCGGAAAGGGTCAGACAGATTGTTAATTTTCGGACATTTTGGAAAATAATAAAATAACTTAGAAAAAGTTATTTTATTTTCTTTCACACCATTGAGCAGTGGACGGTAGTGTTTTGGTGTAGTGATGAGGCAAAAAAAAGGCACATTAAATGAGGATCATTAATGGCTTGTTATGCAAGCGTACCTGCTACATTTTTTCATAAATGAAACAGAATAATAGAAACGATGTGATGTGTTTCCTTTTTGTTAAACTAATTCATTGGAGAGTAATAATTAAACCCTGGGGATTCACTAAAGAACCTACAGTGTAATTATTCTTCAATGAAGATTAATGAACATGACGACGAATGAAAATTATTTGCAGATTGACAATGACGATGATGTGGATCTCATCCATTGTTAGCAGTGGATCCAACAATTTAGGTATGGGTATTCTCCCTTTGTGATTGATGTTATTTCCTTGTTCTTCATTCTAAAACAACAAATGCAGATCAACCCAGGAACATGTTGATCCACGGATCGTGTGTTTTTTATGGTGGGTTGTAAAATTTGGGGACATGAATAGCGTGGTAGACTCATGTGTTGAAATCCCAAACCACCCTTTAATTATACACCTCTAATGCAGAGGGTGCAGGCTGACACGAACGAGGCTCATCCCCTTATTCCTTGTGCGCTCTTCATGGAAAAATTCTTAAAATGGTGGAAAGTCGAGTTTAAGGTCGTCGCAGTGAAGGTGACATCCCTATGGTCCCATAGGCACAAATTGTTCAAGAAATGGACCACTGAAGAAACTCAAATGCCCTGTAGACGAAACCATTGGTGTGCTGTCACCAGCGGTGGCCACAGGAAGAAGAAGGTGGCACACCGTGATGGTGTAGAAATGTGTGGGCAACCAGTGTCGTGTTGAGAGGGTGGCCCACGTTTGGGCCACTCGGACATGCTGGAGGCATTCCATCCATCGACCGCATGAGGTAGGATCAACCGGTTGCTCGTCCAGTTGTGCTGGATGAAATGGATGTGGTATATCTGTGTTCTATTGGACAGAGCTAGTCCTCTACATAGACTATTCACAGGGGGAGGTGGCGCTATTTGGCACTGCTGGGTGCAGAACCGGACACAGCTAAGCCACATCCGGGCTAAAGATGTCAGCCCGCCTCGATGGGCCGGACCCACGCTGGGGGACTAGAATCACCCTATTGGTTCGGTCTAGGCCGGGCCCAGGCCGGACTCCAGTCGGTCTGATTGGGTCAAACCGGACCCAGACCCAACCGACCCCTCCTTTACAAAAACTCCCTTATCTAACAGACTAGGCATCAGATTGACACACCATCTATGGAACAAGGAACCTTGAAATGTGACAGTCCTTCTGAGATATTTTACATGAGTTTTGGCAGAGTTTTATGTATGTCATGGTTGGATTAGACTTGAATACAACTGGGGCCCTTTTTAAAAAAACTTATATCTTATAGATCAGGCATCTATTCAACGCGTCATCAATTGTGTTGGTACCCTTATGAAAAGACGGTCCTTTGAGTTACTCTATGTGGGACATAGTGGTGGTTGAGGTGAAACTTATGGCTTGAGGAGACGATCCTCCCGAAATCAAGAATGCTAATTGTAGGAATCTAGTGGATGGCTATGATGTGGAGAATGAAGAGAAACCCTTTGTGGATCAGCATAAGAGAAACCCTTAATGGATCATCATAAGAGTTCCCCTTCAGGGATCAATATAAGAGTGACCCTTCATGGATTAAAATAAGAGTGACCCATTTTTTATCATCATGAGAGCGACCCTTCGTGGATCAGCATTAGCGTGAACTGTCATGGATCAGCCATAGATCGACTCATAGTGGATCATCGATAGAGTGACCCTTCATGGATCAGCAGTAGAGTTAACATTCGTTGATCAGTAGTAGATCCTCTCAAAAGATTAAGATGATATAACTTTATGACTAATCATCTATACTTCTATACTTAAGTTATACCTTGTGTGAGCTGTGTCTTTTGCTTTTTGATTTAATTTGAGATCTTTCTTCGTAGTATTCTTCCTTTGTGGATTTATGTGAGACCTGAGTTGGTATCAGGGTACCTACTGAATATTTTTATACTCACCCCTACACGATCTTTGTCTGCACCTGTTGGGTCTTGTGTATAGAATGAACAACTTTGACTGGGACATTGGGGAGCCGAGGCTAGATGGTGCTTGGAGGTGGATCGATAGACATGGTGTGTTGTAGTGACATCTGAAAGTGAGTTGTACCTATCCTTCAGATAAGATCCTTTGTAGATGACCTCCAGAGCTTGTACTTCTATTGTTGTACTTTCCTTTCAGTTGAGCTTGTATTCTGGACACTTTACTTCCAGTTTACACATTTTACTCTTAGTGATGGTATTTTGTGGTGGTTGTACTACTTTATTTCCTTTGTGGTTTTCTTTATGTAGTATACTCTATCTATGTGTGTACAGGTTTAAAGGCAATGCCTTCCCTTTTTGTTATATTCCTTTACAGTACTATTCACCATCCCCTGGCCTATAGAAGTTAGTCTTGGGATAGTCACAGTACAGGCCCCGAGGGACAGGTCATGAAAAAGTGGTATCAGAGGGTGGTCGGTTCTACTAGAAGAACTAAGTGGCTGTATTTTTTTTTGAAGAAATAGTGTTATGTGATTTGAGTTCAGATTTTAGGATAGGGAGTACAGTGTTGGTGTTACGGTCGAAGTATCTATACAACAAGACCCTAAATTCTATTTTCAGACTTCATACACAAAAACACAATTTGCATGTGTTTTGGAAATGTTTTTCTCTTGATCTTTTTTGAGTCATCTCACCAAGTATAACTTATTGATCGTGGCACATCTTTTCCCCTTCAAGATTCCTCCATAAAGATAGCCATCCAGGATTCCAGTGATGGATAATGATAATGGCCCACCGAGCGATGAGGCATCGGTGTAGGGACCACTTACAGCAATAGAACCTTCGGGTGGCACTAGTGCAGAAAACGTTTTTTACGTCACCATTTTTTACGTCGGTTATATAAAACCGACGTCATAATATGTAAAACGAGGTTTTTTACGTTGGTTATTTAATAACTGACATAAAAACCTGTGTTTAGTACACCTTTAACGTCGGTTATTTTTATAACCGACGTTATTAATCGCGCGGCTTCGTTTTTTACGTCGGTTATACATTAATCGCCATAAAAAACAGAAGCAGGGGGTGTTTGTTACGTCGGTTATTCAATAACCGACGTAACAAATCGACATATGTATTAGTTATTACGTCGGTTATTCAATAACCGACGTAAAAAACGCGGTTTTTGAAGGCCTTTTTACGTCGGTTATAAAATAACCGACGTAAAAAAAGAATCCGCAGATGTTTTTGATGTCAGTTATGGAATAACCGACGTAAAAAAACGCGGATTTTGAGCCCTTTATAACGTCGGTTATAAAATAACCGACGTAAAAAAAGAATCGGAGGAAGGTTTTTACGTCGGTTATTGAATAACCGACGTTATAAATGTTTTTAAAAAAATTATAACATCGGTTATTGAATAACCGACGTGATAACTCATTTAAAAATTTACCCAGACCCGTGGATTGTCATTCGCGAGTTTACCTTCGACAGTCGCGACTCGTCTCTCTCGCGCGTAAACCCGAATCGGCTCGTCCATTTCGTTGGTTTAGATTCATTTTGTGATCATCGTTTCTCATATTTAATCTCCTCGGATCAATCATCTAAACTCGCAGCACTCAGGTAATCCTCCCACTCGTTCGTTTTTTTTTCACGGATAGTATATATATATTTGTTGTGATTTTTTTGTTGAAACTAGCTAAGATTCTTTGATTGCGAACCCTCTTAACTCGTTTTGGAACCATAATCTTATTTATCATCCCTAGATCTATTAGTTCGACTTGCAATATTGACTAATTTTATGATTTCACTAATTTTTCATCGTTTTCTATAAATCCCCGAGAGGGTTGGGGCGTGTCCATTTGGATGGGTTGCCCTTTTACAGTTGTTACTACTTTATTCACACACAACCATGGCATAGGTGCATGGATTTGGGATCACATCACCATTTTCACCCCCTGCAAACAAAGTTTCACGAGGAGGACTCGCCAGATTTCCCCTCAGCATGTTAAAAATTTTAGATACCCTCTTTTCAGCAAGTAAAAAATTAACTAGTTTTTTCTTCACTACTTATCCTAAACAAATAAAACCACCATTCTTTCTAGAACCTCTACTAGATCCATTGCATCCATCAACATACATATTTGGATCTGAAAGCATCCCTTAAGCCTTATGTTCGATGCTAACATCCTTTACTGGTCTATAGAAAATATGATGGTCTGCTAAGCTCTCCATTTAAAAGTCAAACCCCACCAATTATTCATCCTCATCATGAGAAAATGGCACAACATCTGAATTTCTGATTCAATCTCTTGGGTCACTGAACAAACATTAACTCCTTCAAATCTACACCTGGAATAGACAACCTAATGTCGAGTTTCTTCTCTATCTATTGAAACTCAGTTCTTCCTCCACACCTAAAAACATTCTTTGAATGGCCCAACTTCTTGTTATGGTAAATTTTCAGTGATTCCAGGGGGGTGGGAGGGCTATAAAGAGGGTTGGGGGGGGTGTCCAGGGGGGTGTCCAAGGGGGTAGGGTGTGGGGGGTGGTGTCAAGGAGGGGTGGGGGCTGTCCAGAGGGGTCGGGGGGTGTCCAGGGGGGTTTACAAGGGGGTGGGTGGGTGGGTGTGGGGGGCTATCCAAGGGTGTGGGTGGGTGTTGGGGGGTGTCCATGGGGGTGTCCAAGGGGGTAGGGGTGGGGGTGGTGTTTAGGAGGGGTGGGGGGCTGTCCAGAGGGTTGGGGGGTGTCCAGGGGGGTGTCCAAGCAGGTCGGGGGTGAGGGTTGTGTCCAGGAGGGGTAGGGGTGCTTTCTAGAGGGGTCAGGGGCTGTCCAGAGGGGTCGGGGGGTGTCCAGGGTGCTGTCCAAGGGGATGGGTGGGTGTGGGGGGCTGTCCAAGGGGGTGGCGGCCTGTCCAGAGGGGTCGGTGGGGTGTCCAGGGGGTGTCCAAGGGGTTGGATGGGTGTGGGGGCTGTCCAAGTGGGTGGCGGCCTCTCCAGAGGGTATTTGGGGTGGTCCGGGTGGGTGGGGGGCTGTCCAGAGGTTTGGGGGATGTCCAGGGGGGTGTCCAAGGGGGTAGGGGGTGGGGGTGGTGTCCAGGAGGGGCGGGGGGCTGTCCAGAGGGGTCGGGGGGTGTCCAGGGGGGTTCACAAGGGGGTGGGTGGGTGTGGGGGGCTGTCCAAGGGTGTGGGTGGGTGTTGGGGGTGTCCAGGGGGTGTCCAAGGGGGTAGGGGGTGGGGGTGGTGTTTAGGAGGGGTGGGGGCTGTCCAGAGGGTTGGGGGTGTCCATGGGGGTGTCCAGGCAGGTCGGGGGTGGGGGATTGTGTCCAGGAGGGGTGGGGGTGCTTTCTAGATGGGTCGGGGGCTGTCCAGAGGGGTCGGGGGGTGTCCAGGGTGGTGTCCAAGGGGATGGGTGGGTGTGGGGGGCTGTCCAAGGGGGTGGGGGCATGTCCAGAGGGGTCGGTGGGGTGTCCAGGGGGTGTCCAAGGGGGTGGATGGGTGTGGGGGGCTATCCAGGTGGGTGGCGGCCTCTCCAGAGGGTATTTGGGGTTGTCCGGGTTGGTGGGGGGGCAGTCCAGAGGGTTGGGGGATGTCCAGGGGGTGTCCAAGGGGGTAGGGGGTGGGGTGGTGTTCAGGAGGGGTGGGGGCTATCTAGAGGGGTCAGGGGGTGTCCAGGGGGGGTTTACAAGGGGGTGGGTGGGTGTGGGGGGTTGTCCAAGGGTGTGGGTGGGTGTTGGGGGGTGTCCAGGGGGGGTGTCCAAGGGGGTAGGGGGTGGGGGTGGTGTTTAGGAGGGGTGGGGGCTGTCCAGAGGGTTGGGGGTGTCCAGGGGGGTGTCCAAGCAGGTCGGGGGTGGGGGGTTGTGTCCAGGAGGGGTGGGGGTGCTTTCTAGAGGGGTTGGGGGCTGTCCCGAGGGGTCGGGGGGTGTCCAGGGTGGTGTCCAAGGGGATGGGTGGGTGTGGGGGGCTGTCCAAGGGGGTGGCGGCCTATCCAGAGGGGTCGGTGGGGTGTCCAGGGGGGTGTCCAAGGGGGTGGATGGGTGTGGGGGGCTGTCCAAGTGGGTGGCGGCCGCTCCAGAGGGTATTTGGGGTTGTCCGGGTGGGTGGGGGGGCTGTCCAGAGGGTTGGGGGATGTCCAGGGGGGTGTCCTAGGGGGTAGGGGGTGGGAGGTGGTGTCCAGGAGGGGCGGGGGGTTGTCCAGAGGGGTCGGGGGGTGTCCAGGGGGGTGTTATATCTTACTATATTTTGTTTAAAAAATAATATTCAAGCATATTTATTTAAATACACATTGATTTGTTTTATATTTCAAAATTGTTTACATTCAAATTATGATTTTTTTCATATAAACATATATTTGTCTTATCTAAATAATATATATATTTTTGCTATTTGTTATAGGTAATAATGAGTCGAAGTTGGATTACGGCACATCGAATGAGCAATGAATATGAGGAAGGTGTTGATGCCTTTTTGGAATTTGTTAAACGAAATGTTCCAAGTAGTGACATTTTTTCTGTCCATGCCTGAAATGTCTGAATATGAAGAAGTTGAAAAGTAGAGAGATAAAAGATCATCTGATTTTTCATGGTTTCAATCCGAGTTACAACCCTTGGATTTGGCATGGCGAAACTGGACAGAATGTCACTGATGATAATGAATCGCAAGATGGTAACTCCGATGGAATTGAAGAAATGATTCGCGATATTGTAGCAGAACAAATTGAGATAGAACCGACAGTTGCACGTCTATATGGTGATGCCGAAAAACCATTATATCCTGGTTGTACAGATTTTACAGTTTTGTCGGCGGTGTTAAGATTGATTAACATGAAGGTGAAACATGGATGGAGTGACATAAGTTTTACAGAGCTGCTACAATTGATGAAAGACATTCTTCCAAAAGATAACGATCTTCCAGATTCACATTATAAGGCCAAAAAAATATTATGCCTGATGGGATTTGGATACAGGAAAATACATGCCTGTCCGAATGACTGCATTATATATAGGAAGGAATATGAATTTCTGAAAGAGTGTCCTAAATGTGGGACATCACGGTATAAGGTGAAAGAAAAATCACAAGCTGATGTAGAGATTACAAAGCTACCTTCAAAGGTATTTTGGTATCTTTCTATAATTCCTCGTTTCAAACGTTTATTTGCTAATTCACATGATGCAAAATGGTTAAGATGGCATGCTAATGAGCGGGTATGTGATGGAAAAATACGTCATCCAGCTGATTGTCCACAATGGAAGAAAATTGATGCCCAGTACCCTACATTTGGAAATGAAATTAGAAATCTGAGACTAGGCTTGTGCACAGATGGAATGAATCCATACCGAACCCTCAGTAGCACACATAGTTCATGGCCTATTTTATTGGTAATTTACAACCTCTCTCCTGAAGTTTGTATGAAGCGCAAATATGTCATGTTGAGTATCATGATCTCTGGTCCAAAGCAACCCGGCAATGATATTGATGTATACTTGTCACCGCTGATTGATGATTTGAAACTGTTATGGGCTGATGGTATTAGGGTGTATGATTCTTATAAAATGGAATATTTTCAACTGCATGCAGTGCTTCTATTCACTATAAATGACTTCCCAGCATATGGAAATTTGTCTGGATACAGTGTTAAAGGGCATAAAGCATGTCCAATTTGCGAACAACAGACGTCATATTGTCAATTGCAGCATGGGAGGAAAACAGTGTACATGGGTCATCGAAAGTTTTTGCCTATGGATCACCCTTATAGAATACTAAAAAAGGCATTCAATGGCTCACAAGAATTTGATTCTTCTCCAAAACCTTTATCCCCAGATATGTATTTTGAGAGGGTGAAAAACCTTGATGTGACATTGGGAAAGACACAGAAATCTGGTAATGATAGACATATTTGGAAGAAAAGGTCAATATTTTTTGAGCTACCATATTGGAGGTATCATGAAGTGAAACATAATATTGATGTCATGCACGTGGAGAAGAATATATTTGATTCTTTGATCGGAACATTGCTAGATATTAAAGGAAAGACAAAAGATGGGTTGAATGCAAGGTTAGACCTACTATCAATGGGAATACGTTTGGAGTTAGCTCCCACTCCTAAAGGAAGAAGAACATTTCTTCCCCCGGCTTGTCATACATTATCGAAGAGGGAGAAAAGTAGCTTCTGTCAGTGTCTTCATGATATCAAAGTGCCTCAAGGTTATTCTTCAAATGTAAAAAAATTTGTCTCATTGAAAGACTTGAAGTTGATAGGTATGAAATCACATGATTGTCACGTCATGATGCAACAAATTCTACCAGTTGCACTGCGTGGAATATTGCCCATCCGTGTCAGAAAGACTATAATGAGGTTGTGTTATTTTTTCAATTCAATTTGTAACAAAGCGATTGATGTGAATGCTTTGAACATTTTGGAAAAGGATGCAATTTTTATACTTTGTCATTTGGAAATGTATTTTCCTCCAACTTTTTTTGATATGATGGTGCATTTAATGATTGATCTTGTCTGAGAAATAAAGCTTTGTGGACCTGTATATCTTCGTTGGATGTATCCTTTTGAAAGGTATATGAAAATATTAAAGGGATATGTTAAAAATCCATATCGACCTGAAGCCTCAATTATTGAAAAGTATATTTCTGAGGAGGTAGCAGAGTTTTGTACGAGCTACTTGGCTATGGCGCAACACATAGGTTTGCCTCCATCTCGCCATGAACGGGTTAATAATGAGGGAAAGGGGATTTGTGGCTTGAAAGTAAAATCACTGTCAGCTGAAGAGATGAAGAAGTTAGAATCATACATCTTGAATAACATAGCTGATGTTCAACCGTATATCACATTGCATATTAATGAGTTGAAACAATGTCATCCAAAGAAGAAAGAAATGTGGATTTTGAATGAGCACAACAAAACTTTTTTGCCATGGTTTAAAAAGACCTTGCTTGGTAGATCAGATGTATCAGAGACATTAAAATGGATAGTGGGTGGTCCATCTTTAAATGTGATAACATGGTCCGCTTATGACATTAATGGCTATACATTTCATACGAAAGCTCAGGACAACAGAAGTGCAGTTCAGAATAGTGGTGTATTGGTGTTTGCAGAAGAAATGCATTTTTCGAGTGCTAAGGACAGAAACCCAATTTCGGCATCAAGTGCATATTATGGAGTGATTGAAGACATATGGGAGGCTGATTACTTTAAAATTAAAGTTCCTGTTTTTAACTGTAAATGGTTTATCGGTAACGACAGTGTCAGACACGATGAATTTGGAATGACACTTGTTAATCTGAATAGATTGGAAGACACAGCTGATTCTTTTATAATGGCAACACATGCCAAACAAATTTTCTATGTAGTAGATCAATCAGATATGCAGTGTGCTGTTGTTTTACAAGGGAAAAAACAATATGTTGGTGAGGATGAATTTGATGAAGATGCTGATTTATGTGAGATCCCTACTTCCATGGAAAGATTAACAGAACATAATGATGAGTATGTTGAAGACATGGTTTGTGCCATAAGGAACGATCATGACGAAGGAATTTGGGAAAACAATCCAACTGTACATTCCTAAAATTACAGGTAACACATGTTTATTTCTTGTTTACATTTAGTTTTTTCATATAATGTTAGATATTGTAAATTTTTTACTTATTAAAACATGTATCAAACCAAAATGATAAAACAATAAAAACCGTAAAGAGGAGAAGTCCTGGGCGCACCGGCTGGCTGGTGGTGGATCACCGGATGGCCGGTGGTCCAGACAGCAAAGCTCTGTCTGGTCCACCGGCCGGCCGGTGATGAGCCAACGGCCGGCCGGTGGTCCAGACAGAGAGGAAGGCTCTCTGTCTGGTCCACCGGCCGGCCGGTGGTGATCCAGCGGCCGGCCGGTGGTGATCCAGCGGCCGGCCAGTGGTGATCCAGTGGCCGGCCGGTGGTCCAGACAGAGCAAGGCTGTCTGGTCCACCGGCCGGTCGGTGGTGAGCCAGCGGCCGGCCGGTGGTGAGCCAGCGGCCGACCGGTGGCCCAGATAGAGCAAGGCTGTCTGGTCCACCGGTCGGCCGATGGTGAGCCACCGGCTGGCCGGTGACACCAGGCAGTGGGCAAGTCTACTGCCTGGGTCCTCCGGCTGGCCGGTGAGCTCACACCGGCTGACCGGTGGACTCAGTGAGTCCAATTTTCAGCTTTCTTGGGCCAACTCCTTGGCAACCTTTTTCCTATCAACAAAAACACTTGAAAACAAGTTAGAACATAATAAGAGTGATTGTGATCATTAAAATCCAAGAGAGAGGGGTACAACAGACTGTGTTTACCATGTTTATCATTGTTTAACATGCTTACCATATTACCAATGTTTAATATTATGTAATTTAGTACACTTTTCTATTTTCTGATTAAGTAGTATTACAATATTTGAATTTGTATATTTGTGAACTAATTTTTGTTTTTTTGATTTGAAGGAAAATGACAGATCAATCAGTTGATCAGACACAAGATTCTGGAGATGCTCATATTGGTCATACATCTGGGGAGGAACATTCACATGCTCCTATTACGAAAAAGAGTTCAAAGGTTGGTAAGCGTGGGTGCACACGTTTACCAAAATTATCACTTGCCCGTACGAAGGAGGAGAGGATAGTCGTGGAGTTTGATGATGATGATCTTCCTAGAGGTCGAAATGCTAAAGATTTTAAGGGTTTTGTAGCAACTCAGGCTAAGAGAAAAGTAAGCATTCTCTATGATGATTGGAGAAGTGTGGATAAGGCGATAATTTCTCAGCTGTGGGGGACCATTTTGGTAAGATATTTTTCTATTGTTTGACTGTTCTTTAAATGTTTCTAGTATATATAATATTTTTAAACTCTTTTTTATCAGATGACATTTGATATTCCTGACACTGGAGGAGTCAGGAAGAAATGCTTATCGTTGGCTGCTAGGAGATGGTGGGATTTCAAATCAACCCTCTCATCTGATTTCATTTATGGTCATAGGAGTCGTGAGAATCCATGTCGTATATATCCTTTTATAGATGAAGACACATGGAGACAATTTTTTGAAAGTAGAAGAAATGAATCATTTTTGGTAAGGGCAATGTAAACTTTTATAAGCTTTCTTATATAAATGATCTTATTATTGTTTTGTTAATGATTACTTATTCTTAATTTACAGAAAACAAGGAAATCTCATCAAGAGATCCAATCTAAAAATTTATACCCTCATAGTTTATCTCGGGGAGGGTATGCATTATTGGAAGAACAAATGATGGCAGAAAAATTTCAACAACTAAG
Organism: Viscum album; assembly: GCA_963277665.1. Lineage (NCBI taxonomy): Eukaryota > Viridiplantae > Streptophyta > Magnoliopsida > Santalales > Viscaceae > Viscum > Viscum album. The sequence continues at coordinate 1,382,899,110 of OY728164.1, forward strand.
AGCTGAGTCTTCAAGATCTGGAGAGGTGGCCCCTCCATCCCCTCCATCTAGACATGAGAAATGGAAAAGATCTCGGAAGGGCAAAAAAGGACAATATCTTTCGGAAGAATCGAGACTCGTAGTTGAGAGGATTGTAAGATATCTATTTTATTTATTTAAGTTTACTATTTTCGTCATATATTTCCAATCATTATAGAAATGTTAAATTAATTATTACAGGACTCTCTTGAGGAGCAGAGTTCACAGGGGACATTTACACCATCTGGGGGGGAAGATATTTTATCTGTGGCATTGGGAAAGCCCGAACATCCTGGCCGTGTAAGAGGATATCCGGCAGGTGTATCGGTAAGAAAAGTGTTGCCACGTTCCTCAACTTCTAACGTTGGGGGAGTTTATAAAAAAAATATAATCCTTGGAGGCTGAAGTCCATAATATTAATGCGACAATGGAGGACAAGATTAGAGCATTGGTGCAGTTTATGTTTGCAGACTTGCAAAGACAATTTCAGGGTGCAGCTCCCACTCCACCTCTCCCAGTAGCTCCCACTCCCCCACCTCAGCCTGCGGACCCCATTTTTGATCCTCCTCCTCCTCCGCAGCTACCTACTTATTGTGAGTTGTATGTTGATGATCCTCAACATCATATAGTTGCATATGGGATGGTATATTGTATAGGAGATACAGTTCATCATCAACAGTTAGAGGTAGAGAATCAGAGGGTCACTGTACAGGATATTATAGATAGATCAGCTCGGATACCATTACCTATAGATGAGGTGACGACAGTTGGACATAGTATCGGCCATTTTTTACTTTGGCCATCCAGACTTCTTCGACTCATTACCATAGATGTATGGATGTTATATCTTTTATTCTATATTTTTATTAATGTTTTATCATTTGAAAACTAATATATTTTTCAATTTATTTTTACAGGAATACTTCAAAGGTAAAGAAATATTGTATAGACAACAACAAAGACAGATAGCTATGACATCAGATGCAGATAATAGAAGTCTTGACAAATTGTCAAGATATTCAAATTTGTTGGCGGATCATTATGACTTTACAATGGAAGCTCATGTCTGTGGACGTGAACTAAGTGTGGGGATTATGAAAACTGATATCATGGAGTTTGTCACTGGAGATAATTTGGGCATCAACGTGGTGCAAATTTTTATCATGTAAGTCTTAACACCTTTTCCTTGCGTTATATTTATTAAAAATGTATACTTATGTCTGCTTTGTATTAGGTATCTGTATAAAATTTGTGAGAGGAATGAGCTGACAGATGTATATGGATACGTGGACCCACAATTGATTTCCCCTGAAGCATGTGCATTGGATGAGGAACAAAGAATGATTTATATTGCTGATAGATTTGAAAAGAATGTAATCACATAGTGTTGGATGATGCCTTTTTGTGAGAGGTATGAAACACATCCCTCTCAAAGAGTTAATTATCTTTTAACATAAAAAACCACTAATGTTAAATTTCCTTTTATCAGGGATCATTGGATGTTAGGGGTTTTTTTCCCTAGGGAGAAAGCACTTTATTGGATATTCTCTCTCCATGATGATGTGTGAGAAAGTTTTAAGAATATATTGGAAACGTAAGTTTCAATTTCACAATAGTTTTATATATTATAATGAATTTTAAATTTACCCCATTCGTATTATTTTCTAACAGGGCATGGGTCCACTTTCGAAAAAGCACAAAGAAAAGGAATTTCAAGATCAAATATGTACATGCGAAGGTAAATATCCATTTATAATTTGTACATTTTGATTTATTACATAAAAATAATATATTGAATTTACACTCATTCAAACAGAAATTTCATGAGCAACAAGGCATCATCGAATGCGGATATTACATGTTAAGATTTATGTATGAAATAATAACAACTGGGACAGTTCTGAGTTTTGACCAGGTAAGATTTCCTCTTTCTCATAATATTTCAATTTGATTTATTCATTATACACATTGACTACTATCCTTTTCCTTTGTAGCTTTTTGATGACCCTCAACCCTTTCCTGCTGAAGATATCAAACACTTACAAGTGGAGTGGTCAAATTATTTTACAAGTTTGATTGACTTTTAGTTGTTTGTAATGTAAAATGTAATTTTGAATATTGTCAATGTAATTGTGTATTTCGTAGTTGTTTAGGTTGGATTTATTTTTTTTTTGAAGTTGATAGTGTAAGTTTTGAATGTTATATAAGTGAATGTTTAATTTTTCTCTACTTCTTGTTTTGGTCTACTGTTGATGGTTTTTCTGGTCTGGATTTTGGTATGGGGGGAGAGGTTCCAAGGGGGTGGGTGGGTGTTTGGGGGGTGTCCAAGGGATATGGGAGGGGTGTCCAAGGTGTGTTTGGGGTTGTCCTAGGGGTCGGGGGGGTGTAAATGAGGGTGGGGGTGTCCAAGGGGTGGGGGTGTCCAAGGGATATGGGAGGGGTGTCCACGGTGTGTTTGGGGCTGTCCAAGGGGTCGGTTGGGTGTAAATGAGGGTGGGGGGGGGCTGTCCAAGGGGTGGGGGTGTCAAAGTGGTGGGGGGTGTCCAAGGGATATAGGAGGGGTGTCCAACGGGTGTTTGGGGCTGTCCAAGGGGATGGGGGGGGGTTCCAAGGGGTCGGGGGGGTTTCCAAGGGGTCGGGGGGGTGTCCAGGGGGTGGGGGGCTGTCCAAGGGGTGGGGGGTGTCCAAGGGGTGGGGGGTGTCCAAGGGATATGGGAGGGGTGTCCAAGGGGTGTTTGGGGCTGTCCTAGTGTTCGGGGGGTGTAAATGAGGGTGGGGGGCTGTCCAAGGGGTGGGGGGGTGTCCAAGGGGTGGGGGTGTCCAAGGGATATGGGAGTGGTGTCTAAGGTGTCTGGGAGTTCTGTCCAAGGGGCCGGTTGGGTGTAAATGAGGGTGGGGGGCTGTCCAAGGGGTGGGGGTGTCCAAGGGGTGGGGGTGTCCAAGGGATATGGGAGGGGTGTCCAAGGGGTGTTTGGGGCTGTCCAAGGGCTCGGGGGGGTGTCCAGGGGTCGGGGGGGTGTCCAAGGGGTCTGGGAGGGCTGTCAAGGTGTGGGGGTGTCCAATGGGTGTTTGAGGCTGTACTAAGGGTCTTGGGGGTGTAAATGAGGGTGGGGGGCTGTCCAAGGGGTGGGGGTGTCCAAGGGGTGGGGGTGTCCAAGGGATATGGGAGGGGTGTCCAATGGGTGTTTGAGGCTGTACTAGGGGTCGTGGGGGTGTAAATGAGGGTGGGGGGTTGTCCAAGGGGTGGGGGTGTCCAAGGGTTATGGTGGGGCTCCAATGTGGTGGGGGAGGGCTGGCCAGGTTGTTAGGTGGGTATAGATGAGGGTGGGGTTCAGTTGGGGCTTGGGGGAGGGCTGGCATGGTTATTTTTGTTGTTTGGTTTCTGGTTTCTTTTTGGTGAGAGCAGTGCAATTATTTTAAAAAAAATATCACTTTCACGTCGGTTATTTTATAACCGACGTGGTAAATAAATCGGTAGGGGTTTATCACGTCGGTTTTTTCAAGAACCGACGTGATAAACCGTTCCCGGGCCTTTTATCACGTCGGTTCTTAATATAACTGACGTGCTAAAAGGCCTGGGAATCGATTTACCATGTCAGTTATTGGATAACCGACGTGCTAAAACGTTTCCCAGGCCTTTTTATCACGTCGGTTATTTAAGAAACCGACGTGATAATAGGCCCGGGGAAGGGTTAATCACGTCGGTTATGTCATAACCGACGTGATAAACGATATCCCAGGCGTTTTATCACGTCGGTTTAGAAATAACCGATGTGATAAACCCCCTCCCCCCCCCCCCCCCCCCCCCGCATATTTAGCACGTCGGTTATTATATAACCGACGTGCTAAACCCCCCCACCCGCGGTTTATCACGGCGGTTATATAATAATCGCCGTTATAAATCCCCATCCCCCATCATTTTTCACGTCGGTTATTAATGAACCGACGTGATAAACACCGTGATGTTAGGGATGTTACGTCGGGTTTTAAATAACCGACGTAAAAAACATTATTTATAACGTCGTCCGTATTAACGTCCCCTAAAAACCGACGTAAATAATGAAAAATAACCGACGTAAAAAATGTTTTCTGCACTAGTGTGGTGTACTAGCTGGACCACCACCCATAGAGAATAAGTTCCTACCAGCCCCACCAGCAGACAGTGCACACCGACTAAGCATGCTACACAAGTTCCAAAGATAGAGGCCTCTAAGGTTTCGAGGTGAGATGAATCTTTAGGAAACTGAGGATTGGATGGAAGCAGTTATGTGGGTTTTTCTCCTAATAGAGATACCTACATACCAGATGGTGGTTCTAGCCACTATCCTTTTTTAGGGAATGGTAGGGAGATGGTGGACTTGAAAATCTAAACACATAATAAGGTGACCCTTTCCTATTTGGACATTGAGAGCATATTCAGTGTGGAGTTCATACTAGCGACACTACGCTCAGTGTGTATTCAAGAGCTACTACACCTATAGCAGGGCAGCTTGACTATGGCCTAGTACATGGTGAGGTTTACCGACCTCTCCCACAACTCCACCAACATGGTATGGGGCCCTTTATTCAGGTCTCAGACCATTGATCATGGACTCCGATGGGAAATCAGGTCATTGATGATTTCGCTCAACATCCTGATGTAGGCTAGAGTATTAGAGTAAGCTCTACTGGTAGAGAGCTTCCTAGCCAAGAAGGCCCTGACGGTGAGAGCCACCACCAGACGACAGGTGGCCAAGTCATCTACAGTAGGTAGTAGGGAGATGACGTAGAGGCCCAAGCGGGCCATACCTTTCAGAGGATGACCCTAGGACACAGGTTCAGAGGTGTGGAGCTCATGAGGTAGAGGAGGTTAGATAAGGTCTATATTTTTTACTCATGTGGATAGCAGGTACACATGGCTCATGACTACCCAAACCACCACAAAAACGACTAGGAGATGGTCGAGGGACCACTAAGGCAGAGACAGAGTTTCAAACTAGGAAGTCTGTAGGGAAGTGGACATGGAATGGGATCAGGCCGAGTGGCAGGCGGTGGACAACGGTTCTAGGTATCACCTCCACTACCATTAGGTGGACCAGCATGGCCTTAGGGAGCCGGTGGAAAGGGGAAAGCTTAGCTTCAGGTAGTGGAGGGATACAAACACGGCACTCTAGAGATGATTAGAGGTATGTTATATGTCTTCTATACATTATATTAGTTCTTATAGACATAGATTTAAGTCACTCTTTCCTTTCCACAGACCTCGTTCAAGGCTTATTGATTTTTGTGGAGTCGTTGGATTGATATTTACGATTAGAGGATCCTATGGGAGGGGATTAAATGATTACACACTGGTGTTGGTAGTGTGAGCTTACTCTATGAGGTGAGATATTCATATGGGATCTCATAGTAGCAGCATCAAGGCCTTACGACATCATCTTGGGTATGGACTAGTTATCTATAGTCCATGATCAGATCAATTGTTTTAGGTTCAAAGTGTAGTGTTTCCGTGATGACGGGATTGGGTTTTCCTTCACCGGTGAGAAGGGGACCTTTTCAGCACAAGATGGACTTTCTTAGAGGAGGGTGCAGTCGATCACTCACTAGTTGGCTAGCCTCACCCTCGGTGTGGTGGATGAGAGGATTCTGAGCTTTCCTGAAGTATTGGACAAGTATGAGGACATATTTCTAGAATATATCCCTGGACTACCTCCTCATAGATAGGTAGACTTATGCATTGACTTGTACCCATGCAGGGCACCGATATCTACACCTACATATGGAATGGCTCCTGCGGAGCTCTAATAGTTGAGAGTATAGTTGGAGGACTTTCAGAGGAATGGGTTTGTAAAACCCAATGTTTCTCCATGGGTAGCCCCAGTGTTGTTTTACAAGAATGCAGATGGTAGATTGAGACTATGTGTGGACTTTCGGTGCTTGAACTAGGTGACCATGAAGAAAAAGTATCCACTGTTGAGGATTTATGACCTCTTAGATCAGCTAAAGGGATCAGGATGGTTCTCAAAGATCGACCTCAGATCAGGCTATCGTCAGCTTCGGGTATGGGATGAGGACGTGCCAAAGACCCATTAGTGTTCATGGAATTCATGAATAGGATCTTCCGACCTTACCTCAATCGTTTCATAGTAGTCTTTATTGATGAAATCTTGGTGTACTCAGCATTGGATGAAGAGAAGGATACACACGTACGGATAGTCCTTAATACACTCCAAGAGCACCATCTTTATAGTAATCTCTCTAAGTTCCAGTTATAGATCTGAGAGTTCCACTTTATGGGACATGTCATCTCAAAGGCTGGAGTTGTGGTGGATCTGGCGCAGATAGAGGAAATGCTTTCTTGGGATCCACCCAAGAGCGTGACTGAGGTGAAGAGTTTCTTGGGGTTGTTTGGGAACTACTGAAGGTTTGTACCCAACTTTTCCAGAGTAGCAACACCCTTTTTAGTTCAAAAAAGAAGGTAAATATCTTCTTATGGATAGAGTGGTGTTAGCAGATTTTCTAAGAACTGAGGTAGAGAGTGATGAGTGACCCTATCCTAAGACTACCAGAAGAGGGTGTTGGGTATGTAGTCTTTTGTGACACATCAGGGACTGGACTGGGTTGTGTCCTGATGCAGGAGTGAGTAGTGATTGCCTATGACTCACAGAAGTTGAGGAAACATGAGTAGAACTATGTGACCCATGACCTAGAGTTATTAGTAGTGGTGTTTTCCTTGAAGATGTGACGGAACTGCTTGATGGGTGAAAAGTTTACTATATACTCCGACCACAAGAGTCTCAGGTATATCTTCTCATAGAAGGACCAGAACTTGAGACCGCGACGATGTTTGGAGTTCCTCGAGGACTATGACTTTGAGATATTCTATACTCTTGGGAAGGGGAAAATGGTGGCTGACGTGCTCAGCAGGTGGTCTGGTTTGCGGCTGCTAAGTTAGGGGACATAGCAGCTAGCTATGATGTAGATATAATTTGTGGATGATGATGGAGTATCTTACCTCCAATCTATGAATTTCACTCCCCCACTCCTTCAGCGAGTTAGGGAGGCACAACTTGTAGATGTTGACTATGAGTCCTGACGTGATCATTAATCTTCAAGACAGGCTCTTGATGGATTTTCGATAGGTGGGGAGCACGTTATCATTTTTAGGGAATGCACTATAGTACCAGTGACATTATGGGAGGAGGTGTTGAGGTAGTTCCATACATCCCCTTTGGAGGTACACCCTGGTGTGGAAAAGATTTATTAGGACCTCCGACGTTAGTAATGGTGGTCAGGGATAAATAAAGTGGTGTCAGAGTTTGTTTCACGATGCCTCATTTTTCAGCAAGTGAAGGCCGAGTATCTGGTCCCATTAGGATTGAATTAGCCACTTGAGGTACCAGAGTCAAATTGGGATGGTATCTCCATTGACTTCGTGGTGGGGTTACCACAGATGTCCATTGGCCACGACTCTATCTAGGTGGTCGTTGACCGACTCACCAAGTCGGCTCACATCAAACCAATTTGAGGGCAGGGATAAGTAGAAGGATTGGGGCGCCTCTACGACCAAGAGATAGTACGGCTTCACGGGTTGCCTTCAATGATCGTCTCAGAATGTGATGTAATATTTAAATCCTAGTTGTGGAAGGGGTTATAGGAGGCATTCGGGGCTCAGCTTCACTTTATCACAGCTTGTCACCACCAGACAAATGGTCAGACGAAGTGGACCATACAGACCTTGGAGTACATGTTGCATACTGGTGTCCTTGATTTTGGTCGTAGTTGGGAGGATCACTTGTCACTGGTGAAGTTTTCATACAATAAAACATATAACTCCACCACTAGCATGGCACCGTATGAGGCCTTATGTGGGTGGTCAGGCATATCATCTCTATCCTGGACATACCCAAGGGAGTCAGTACTCATGGGTCCAGAGTTGGTATAGGATACCAATGATAAGGTGAATATCACCAAGGAGTGGGTGAGGACTACGCAGATCAGACATAAGCCTTATACTGATAGGAGGCGGAGACCCTTGGAGTTTGAGGAGGGAGACCATTTTTTACTTCATTTCTCACCCCAATGAGTTTTGTGGAGATTTGGTCAGGGCAGAAAATTATCTCTAAGGTTCATCAGACCCTTCCAGATCCTTAGTAGAGTTAGAGAGGTGGAATACTTCCAAGATCTTCCCCAACATATGCACCGGTTTCATGATGTTTTTCATGTGTCACAACTAAGGAGTTTCATGAATGATCCATCGCACGTCATCGACTGGGGAGAGTTGGACATTGGAAATGGGGAGACGTTTGCAAAGTTCCCAGTGGAGATAGAGGATCGATAGGAGCAGGTCCATCATACATGGTCGATTCTTCTAGAGCGCATTTGGTGGCAGCATCGGAACCTCTAGAAGATCACATGGGAGCGAGAGGCGAAGATTCAGATTTAGTACCCCCATTTGTTTTATTAGACTATGTTTTGGAGTTTGGGGATGTAAATCCCTAATTTGGGGAGAATTTAATGTCCTAGAATTTTTGTGTAATTTTCTTTTAATTATATGGAATTATTTTGAGACCACACGCTGTGACGACATGTGATTTTGAGGCCTGGTGAGCCCAGAACGGAATTTTGAACATTCTTTGAGTTCACTTAAGTTAATGTGTGGGTGGGTCTTTCTAACATTTGAACCAGTGCTCGGATTGAAAATATGAGAGCTCTGTTAAACTTGAAATGCCAATATTCACCTAGAAAGGACTTAACTTCGACTAGAAAGGGTTGGACAGAAAAGTTATTTTTTGGACTTTTCAGAAAATAGAAAAATAACTTAGAAAATGTTATTTTGTTTTCTTTTACACCATTGAGAGGAATAAAATGGTGTTGAGTTGTTTTGATGAGGCAATGACGATGATCATTAATATCTTGTTGTACAAGAGTAACTGCAATTCTGTTTCAAAAATGAAACAACGTAACAGAAACTCTACGATGTGTTTTATTTTTGTTAAACTAATGAGTTAGAGGGTGGTAATTAAAACCTATAGATTATCTAAATAACCTATGGATTAATTCCTCTCCAATGAAGAAAAAATAACTCGGTGAAGAATTCCAACAATTCATGGATTGACAACGAGGATGCGGATCTCATCCATTGTCAATAGCAGATCCAACAATGTAGGTAGGGGTTATGATTTCTTTGTGATTGATGTTGTTCCCTATTCTTTATTCTAAAACAATGAATTAGGATCAACCCACGAACATATTGGTCAGTGGATCATGTGTTCTAGTAGGAGGTTTTTAAAATTTAGGGACTTGAAAGGTAGGGTGGATCCATGTGTTGAAATCCCAAACCTCCCTTTGATTATACACCTCTATCACGGAGGGTGCAGGCTGACACGAACAGGGCACAAGACCCTCCACCTTATACATTATTCGTGGAAGAATTCTCAAAATGGTGGAAAGGATAGTTTGAGGTCGTTGCAGTGAAGGTGGAATCCCTATGGTCTTGTAGGCATAGGCGGTTTGAGAAACGGACCACCGAAGCAACTCTGGTGGCACATAGAAGAAATCGTCGGCGCGCTGGCGCTATCAATGGAAGCCATAGGCAGAAGGAGAAGGCACACCCGTCACCATGCCATAGTGAAAAAATTCATGGCTGACTAGCCGTGACGATGTGGAGAGGTGGGGCCAACCTGTGTCACATGGAGGGGGCGGCCCTAGTCCGGGCTGCTCGGAAATGCTGGAGGCACGCGGACCATCATCCACAAGCGGGAGGATAATCCAGTCATACTGGATGAAATGGACATGGAATATCCGCATCCTACTGAACCAAGTCAGTCCACTAATTGGACCGGTCACAGTGGTAGGTGGCACCAGTTGGCGTCGTCGGGTGACAAACCGGACGCGGCTAAGCGACGTCCAGGTTGGAGATTTCGGCCCGCCTCAGTGAGCCAAGAAAATCCAGTAGGCCAGACCTGCGTTCCAACATGTCGGTCCACGCCCAGGTAAGACTTGGGTTGGGTCGGGTCGATCTGAACAGGTTGGACCGGTCCTAGACCCAACCGGCCCCCTCTTCACTAAAACGCTTGTATCTAAGATATTGGGCATCCAATTGATGTGATGTCTACAGAACGACAACCCTTACGATGTCGTTGTCCTTCGGAGATAATCTATGTATGTTTTCTAAGAGTTTTCCATATGGTCGGGTTAGATCAGACTCAAATCTAACGGATCCCTATTTACAAAAATGTTCATATCTTATAAACCGAGCGTCTGTTCGATGCGACATATTTTGCATTGGGACCCTTAGGACAAGATGGTCCTTTGGGTTACTCTATGTGGGAGTTCATGGAGGTTGAGGTGAAACTGATGGATTGAGCAGAAGATCCTCCCAGAATCAAGTGTGCGAAGTGCGGGAATCTAGTGGCTGCCTGTGACGTGAAGAGTGAATAGTGACCCTTCATGGATCATCATAAGAGAGACCCTTAATGGATCAGCATAAGATCAGACCTTCATGGATCAACATAAGAGTGACCCTTATTGGATTAGCATAATTGGAACCCTTCATGTATTAGAAAGAGAGCGACACTTCGTGGATCAGCAGTAGCATGACCTGTCGTGGATCAGCCGTAGAGCGACCTGTCATGGAGCAGTAGTAGAGCAACTCTTTGTGGATTAGTAGTAGAGTGACCCTTTTTGGATCAGCAGCAGAGCCTCCCAATATAAAAAGATGATCTAGATTTATGACTAATCATATTTACTTTTGTACTTAACTTATACCTGGTGTGAGCTGTGTCTTTTTATTTGTGCTTTACTTTGAAGTCTTTCTTCATGGAATTCTTCCTTTGTGGATTTATAGGAGACCCAAGTTAGTCTCGGGGTCCCTAATGAGTTTTGTTATACTCACTCATCCATGGGATTCACCCAGACCCGTTTTTTCTTGTGTAGACGACGTACATCTTTGACTGGGACTTTGGGGAGCCATGGCTAGATGGTGCTCAGAGGTGGATCGATAGACGTGGTGTGCTGCAGCGGCATCCGACAGTGAGTTATACCTACCCATCAGGTAGGATCCTTGGTGGACGACGTCCAGAGCCTGTACTTCTTTTATTGTACTTTCCTTTCAGTTGGTCTTGTATTTTGGCCCCTTTACTTTTAGTTTACACATTTTACTCTTAGTGGTGGTACTTTGTGGTGGTTGTACTAATTTCTTTCCTTTTTGGTTTTCTTTGTGCACTATGCCCTATCTGTGTGTCTATAGGTTTAAGGGCAATGCCTTCCCTTTTTGGGATATGCCTTTCTAGTGCTAGTCACCAGCCCCTGGACTATAGAAGGTGCACTTTGGGTAGTCATGGCACGTGCCTTGGGGGACGGGTCGTGACATCTTGTGAGAAATAATAATATTTAATATTATTTGATTTAATAATATGTAACTATAATTCAAAAGTTAAGTGAATGTCGAGAAATATTAATATTAGAATTATTATTTGACATGTGGATATTTTAGGAATAACTAATTAATTAAGATCACTTGTGGAATTATATTATTTAACCCTATAAATATAAATACCCAGTTATGTTATTTTCTCAATAGCCAATTCATTTTGTTGGTTGTGCCCAAAAACCTTCAAGAATCCTCTCAATCATAGAGACCTCCCTTCTTGAGGAGTTATCCCAATAATGGTGATAAATCCTTCTCCAATAGATCAAAGAGAATTCTTTGGAAGCGATTCTCGAGGTGATCATGGTGGATGACACAAGTGAAAGGATCTCCCATGATAGCACCCATAGACTCCTTCAGTGACATGTGGAGATTATCGGAACATGTGTGGATCACCTCTAGAGGAAGTAAACACTTCCTTTCTACAACGTAATGATGGTTCACCACATATTTGTCACCAGATTCATCAATGAACAAATAATTTTTTAAAGGTAATTATTTATATATTTAAATTAATTATAGACAATATGTGTTGATCTCCTCTCTCTCGGTTCTAGCATTATTATACATTGTATTTTTCTGTGATTCATATATATGGATCATGGTGTTCATCATCATATAGATATCAAATTGATCATAGATTTTAGAAAAAAGAAAAATTGGGCACCACCCATCACATGCTTCCGCTGTGCCCAGAACATTCAAGTGGTATTAGAACGAGAATATAATTTTTTATATTTATTTAAATATATTTGGTGATTTACGCATTTTAATTTAGTTTTTAAATTCATGTTTAATCTTTCTTTTAATCTGAATTGAGATATTTTTTTCTTAATCCTCCATTTCTCATAAATCTAATCACGATATTTATTTTTATGACTAAAATAAAATCAAGGAACTCATCTGGAGGTGCAAATGTTTTTGGTCAGATGACACCAGACTACATGTTGTGTAACCATCATTACATGTCATGTAATATCATTCAATGCATCAATATTTTATTTGGAAATCAATTCAATATTATGAATTGAACATTGCATTAATTTCACCATTTAATTCCCCACATTTTGACCATAATTAAATAGTACACAATCAGTTGGACTACAAGTCATGTATCCCATGTTCACAGTGTGTGGTCCCTTTGGCTCAGAGGCAAGCCGTGTATTCCAAACATGTCCTACTTGACTGGTGATTGTGTAACATGGAATCAACATGGAATTTGGCCCATTGGAAAAGTCGTGTACTACAAATTTTCTATGTTATGTTTTACATGTTGTGTCTCTAGGCATGTACCTCGAATTGATGATGAAGGGTGTACATGTTGTATACTTTTACCAAATTATGCCGATTTAAAATTTTATTTATTTTACTATGTAAACCTTGAGATGTGTACCTTTGTTTTTTCATAAAGATATGACACACCATGTGATAGGTGTTAATATATATAAATATTTAAATTTTTAGTTAGTATCTATGTAATGTTCAGATCCACATATCATGTATGATTTGTATTACATGTTGTTACTATGTGATTTTAAGCATAACATGTGACTGAAAAAATCATGTAATATGTGTAATCATCCATGATACACACATTGTGAAAGTACGTGATAAGTCGTGTATGCCATATGTCACAGGAGTAAATGAGTATTGGAGTATAATACATGTTGGTAAGAATCAGATGGGTATTCTCCATGTTACCACCATAGTAAATTTATGTACAAAGTTAATTTTAAATGAAATTATTTAATTTGTTTTAAATTATAATGGATGATAATGTCAAGGAAATTCAGATAAAAATTAATATAAAAGTATTGATTAATTAAATATAATAATAAATTGATCTGGGCATGATTTATCTTAAATAATAATGATTAAATAATTAAATTCTAGTTTTATTAAATGTGTAATTATTTGAATTCATCTGTATGATAATGAGATATACTATACCTTTTTTATGTTATTGGATTATTTTATTTTATTATTAAATTAAATTTTTGGCCTTTTTTTCTATCCATTCATTATGTAGGGCCTATGTACCCATGGTTTATTTTATGTAAACCCATTTTTCCCTTCATTTGTGTGTGAGTAAAAGTCACATGTAATAGATGGAGCTCCCAAACTATTAGAGGATGTTCAAGTTTTGGATTGGAGGTGAAACCAATCCAAGGAGATTCAAAGGTGGATAGGTGGACAGCTCTAAACACAAACCTCAATTGGTTCAAGGTGTTTCTCCCCTGGGTAAATGGTTAGTTTATAAACCACTACATAAACTAATCATTTGTATAATCTCATGAGAATACCCTTTATTTTATTTCTTTCAGTTTCATGATTATTTCATTATAGATAACTTTTCATGATCACATAATTAATGAATTAACGATCATGTAAGGTAGAACTAAAATAAACTAGCTTATCTATAAATATTATCTAAGATTTGGTTAATCACTTAAGTAATCCCACTTAATATTAACAAGAATTTGATAAATATAATTTTCAATTTATGCATAATATCATAAAATTCTTCAATAAAATATTAAGTTAGTATAGCCTTCCATTACTTTGGTTCGTATCTAACTATAGTTTAAAGTGCTTGATGATCCAAAGTTGGATTTCTTTCCATTATCGAGGAATTATAACATGAGGTTTTGGGGTGACTTAACTTGGTTCAAATCATGAGTTGACATCCAAAGTTGGACTTGATGTAACATAGAGGCAATGTTTAAGGAAATCTAAATTAATGATTTCAGGATTTGTGAGTCCACTTAGTAGATCAAGGAACTGTGAGTTAATACATATCTCATTTGGAATTCCCACATAAAATCATTCAAGTTTCTTAACCAACCAAAGTTGGGGTAATGATAAGAGGAATATGTATCCTTTCTACTATTATGTCCAAAAAACATAATATTTCTATGTCAATGGTGAGGGATATTGGGTTTCGATAAAATAGTGAGAGACTAATTAATATAATATTTATTTATTTGTGTAAATTTTATCAAATAAATAACAAAAAAAAATATATCTTATTTTGTAGAAACAACAATAAAATGAAATCAAACATATCATTCAGATCCATAATTAATAAGGAAAACCTTCTCACAGGAAAAAATTTTACAAGAGTGGAAAAGGAACTAATGTTTCATCCTTTTCAATGAAAGGAAATTGTATGTGCTGGAAAAAGCCTTACTAGTTGCTCCTGTAAATGAGGCAAGTGGTCAAGAACTATATCTCTTTGAGAAACATTTTAATGGTGGTATATATATTCATTAATTCATGATATCATCCATTTATAATGAGAATTTTAAGGAACATGAGGATATGGATTCCAATATCAAGATGTATCACCATTGGGATATCTATTAATAAAAGGTGAGATAAGAGAGGTGAAAGATCTTAAATGCTTTGTTCACAACTAAAAATAGAGATTTTGTTCCATATAGGACCCTTGTATCAAGCATGTTTTCATCATTAACTACATAGACATGTTAGGGATTGAATTCCTAGATGAGTTGCATACAGATCTTATACATTAACCACTTCCCAAGACCTTATGCAGCTTTATTATGAATTATAATATCAGATATAATGAGAAGAGACTTTTGGAATTTATAAACTTGATTTTCCAGGTGGATACGGACTTGGGGTGTGATAAACACATGGTCCTTATGGTGGAAAAGAAAATAAAGAATAAGGAAATGGTGACCATGACCTATAAATAGTCAAAATCTCCCAAGCATAGTCTTTCCAAGAAGGGAAATATCAAGAGGTAGAGGAATGAATAGAAAGAAGTGTGTTTTTCATGTGGCCAGCCAAGCCACTAGAATAAGAACTGAACCCAAAATAAAGGGGAAGATAAAGTTTTGTTAGTTATTGAGCACAATATTTCTATTTACACACGTTGTGTATTAGATATATCTTGTGGTGCTCACATCTACATCCAAATGGTGGAACCAAGTAGATTCTTGAAGATTTCCAAAGGAGAGGTGGATCTGAGAGTTTCCAATTATGTGAGGCTGGATACTCTAGCCATTGGTCACTACCACCTATCATTACCTATGAGAATTATTTTGGTTTTAATAGATGGTTATTTTGTACCTACAGTTCTCAATAAAAAAAATTTTGGGTCATGTTTAGATATGAATGGGTATATTTTAAATTTTCAAAATAAAAGTTGTTTCTTTTATAAAGAAAAATATGTTATGGAATGGAAGATTTAAATAATAGTAATTATGTAATTAAATTACAAAAACAAAGTGTTGTCAATCCGAAATTATTCATGTTCATATGAATTATATAACACATATCTATAGAATCACCATCTTGGTCATGTAAACAAGAAGTGTTTGACAAGGATCTCTCAATATGGTTATCTAGAATCTTCTAAGTTAAAACCACTTAATATATTTCATTCTTGATTATAAAGAAAAATGGCCAAACCTCTATTCGGTGGATAGGGTGAAGGGCCCCATAATTTCTTAGATTAGTATACACTGATGTCCGTGGACCATTTCCAGTAGAATCTAGCATTGGATATTATTACTTCATAACTTTTAAGGATTACTTGAGTATATATGTCTATATCTACTTATTATAGTATAATTCTGGGTTCCTTGAGAAATTCAGGGAATTCAAGAATGAAGTAGAGAATAAACTTGGTAAGAAGACAGTGAAACTTAAATCAGATTATGGTGGTGAATATCTTAACCAAGATTTCATTAACATTCTACATGAGTTTTAGATTCTATTGCAACTCACTCCACTTTATACACCATATTGGAATGGTTTTTTAAGGATTAACTATACCTTATTAGACATGGTAAGTTCAATGATGATTTATGGAGGTCTTCCCTTATCCTTTTAGGGATATGATTTACAAACTAAAACATTCATATTAAACCAAGTACCAAAAAAGTAGAAAATGAAATTACATTCAAGTTATGAAGTGGATAGAGACCCATTTTGTCGCATACACATGTATGGATTTTTTAGGCATTTGTTAAGGTTTTCTCGAGAAACAAACAAGAACCCTGGGGCACAGAGTGTATCTTTATAGGATATCTTAAGGAAATAAAGGGATACTACTTGTACTACCCCTTAGATAAGAAAGTGAATGTCACTAGAAAATTCATTTTCTTGAGAGGGATCACACCCTCAAAAGGGATAGTGGTATCAAGATTGACTTCAATGAAGTTGATCCTCATAATACACATGAGTTGGTACATGAACAAATTCCACAGATCTCTTTGGAATATATTGTTCCTAAAACACAAGTATTGTGTAGGAGTGTAATAAAGGTAAGAAAACTAGAGAGGTATTTTTTTCTAGTCAGTAAAGATGGTGATTCATTTTTGGTTGAAAATGATGAACCTATCTTCTACAAGGAGGAAATTGAGCACTCAGAAGCTACAACATGGAAAGAATCCACGAATCATGAAATGGATTCCGTGTATCATAACCAATTTAGTGTTCTTTTCGATGTTTCATTTGATGTAAATAATGTTGGATGTGTATTCAAGAGGAAACTATACATGGAAGTTAAAATAAGTACCTATAAATAAATTTTAGTGACTAAAAGGTTGAAACAAATTTAAAAAATTGACAATGATGAAACCTTTTTTCTAGTTACCATATTTAAATCCATTATAATTATACTTGCTAAATAAGATTACCATGACTATGATAATTGGAAGATGGATGTCAAAACTACATTCATTAATAGGAACCATTAGGAAGATGTCTCTATGACATAACCAGAAGGTTTTGTGACTACAGGTGATTCTAAAAGGATATAAATGTTGCAGAGATCCATTTATTGATTGAAGAAAGAATACAGGTCATAGAAAATTTTATTTTATGAAGCCATAAAATAATTCTGTTTAATTAAGAATGAGTGTTAGCCATGTGTTTACAAGAATTTTAGTGGTAATGAAGTATTCATCCTGGTAGTATGTGTTAATGACATATTACTTATTGGAAATGAAATACCAATCTTCTAATCAGTTAAGAAATGGTTTAACAAGTGTTTCTCCATAAAGGACATAGGTGAAGCAGCCTATATTCTACAAATCGAGATCATTCGTGATAGATTCATGAGGCTTATTGGATAAAGTCAAAATACATATGTGACCATATACTAATGATATTATGTATAGAGAAATATAATAGGGTATTGGTTATAGTGTCACATGGTTTACATATATCAATGAAAATGTGTCCCCATACAAAACAAGAGAAAGAGAGAATGATTAAGATCCCATAATATTTGGGGATAGGATCAATCATGTATTCCATGTTATATACTAGACTTGACTCTTCCTATTCATTAATTATGGTATAAATATATTAAAAAGATCTAGGAGAACAATATTGTATTACTGTTAATGTTATCCTTATTTATCTAAGAAAATCTAAGGATAAGTTCCTAGTGTATGGAGGAGATGAGGAGCTAGTCCTCAGGGGTTATATTGATGTCGGTTTTTATATAGATCAAAATGATCTAATGTCTCACTGAGGATATTCTTTCTAACTCAAAAGAGGAGTTGTGAGCTAGAGGACTTCAACACAGCTAGTTTTTTATGATTGTATTATGGATTCTAAGTATATAGAAGATTCTATGTATCCCAGGAAGTATTTTGGATTTTCAAATTTTTCAAAAATATTAATGTGATTCCTAGAAGTAATAAACCTATCATATTTTATTATGATAATACTTCAGCGGTGGATCTTATAAAGGAGCCAAGGTCACACCAAAAAACAAAGTATATACTCCAGAAGTATCACCTCTTAAAGGATTTCTATGAGAGGAATGAATTTGTTGTGATTAGAGTACCCATGTAAGAGAAAATAGAGTATCCCTTGATGAAAGGACTATCTTAGTAGAAGCATGAGTATCATATGAGATCTAGAGAACTAATTGTTATTAGTAGTTAGCTCTACTGAAAGTGGGAGTCTGTTGGATTTTGTTCCCTATAACTAATTTCTTTGTACTTTATGATAAACTTTTATTCATTGTTTTGAATATTAAAAAAATACTTATAACATCATTATTATTCTTTTACATGACATAGTATGTGATAATTTCCTAAGAGCAGTTATCACTCTAAAATTTGATGGAAATTCTCCACTATGATGAGTACCTAAAAGTGATACGATGCTATTCTTGAATATATTTTCTATAGTTCAACAATTTAATTTGAGGGACATAAATGATACAAGCTATTAGGGTTGGATACTCATAAGACATTGAATCACCTTCTCATGTTGTAGGCCCTTGGTAACATCCAGTATGGATAATAGGATAATGACATCCGCCAGTAGGAAATCCACATTTCTATGTGTCATTGTATTTTCCAATCTACTAGTGTGTGTATTGGTCCTTATACTTTAATATTATTAATAATAATTATTATTAATTTCTCATCTAGATTTATTGAAGAAAACAGTGTTGATAGATGTTCATGGTGAGGTAGGATACATTGGGTGTGTCATGAGTAATATTGCATTAATGAATGATGTGAGTAAAGATTTATCCCTTATTTTCTTTAACATAAGTTAATATCTCTTTCCCTTTGTTGGAAATGATATATCCTACATAAATCAATAGAAATGGTGTTCTATAGGTATGTTCAACATTCAAAAAGTGAAATATAGAGATATTAAGAACATAGGTTTATGGAACCAACATGCAACCTTCTTGATTTGAGATATCTTGATAAAAATATTATATTGTGTAGTAATCATTTGTATTATGTAACATGTCATTGAGAAATTAACTTATTTCTCCATTGGTTCCTTAGTATATTTCTTGATGATGACCTCAAATTTTTTGTTGTTTCATTTAATTCCACTAAGAAAGAGGCCTAGAGGGTCACACACTAAGTGTATCCATAATCTTAGTTAAATAATATATTATTTTTTATTATTTAACAGGTCAAATAAATATTAATCTCATATATGGATTAATAATTATTCATGTATGCTTTATCGCATATAAATATTTATTTTCTGTTTCGTAAATATAATATTTATTTATTTATTTCTGAATAATGCATTGATATTTATTTAATAAATAAATAGACAATATTCATGGTTTGATAAATATTATAGAGAATTGGTGGACCAATTTTAATGGTCTAGTGAGAAATAATAATAATGAATATTATTTGATTAAATAATAAATAATTATAATTATCAAGTTAAGAACATGTTTATAAATAATAATATTAGTATTATTATTTGACATGGGGATTTTCTAGGATTAAATAAATAATTAAGGGAACTAGTGAAATTATTTTATTTAACCCTGGAAATATAAATACCAAGTTATGTTATTTTCTAAAGAGAAAATTCATTTTATTGATTGTTCACAACAATCATGAAGAAAACTCTCAAGTATATAGAGCTCCCTTCTCTAAGAAGGATCTTAAGAATGGTGAGCAATCCTCCTCCACCAGATCAAGGAGAATGCTTTGGAAGTGATTCTTGAGGCGATCAAGGAGGATGACACAAGAACAAGGATCCTCTATGTTAGCACTTGAAGACTCCTTTGGTGATATTTGTAGATTCATGAAACATGTGTGGATCACTGCTAGATTAAATCTACACTTGTTTTCTACAAATCATCGACAGTACATGGAAGATCTATCACCAGATTCCTAAATAAATAATGAATTACTTAGAGTCAATTCTTTATCTAATTACATTAATTATAAAAAAATATGTGTTGATCTCATATCTCTTGGTTATAGAATTATTATCCATGGTCTATTTCTTTGATTCAATTTTGTGGATCATAGAATTCATCAACATATAGATCGCGGATTGGTCATTGATTATATAAAAATGAAAAGTTTCACAATACCCATCACATGCTTCCACTACACCTAGAACCTTTACTTTTTAAAACCCTTTGGTGTCCTTCATCAAGAATGGAGGAAGAGGATATAGTGGGTTTGATGATGAAAGGTACACTAATTCATTATTTTTCTCATTTCCAGTTTTGGAGGTTTCTTTTTCTAAGTATAGTGATCTGGGGTTTTGGATTCAATACTTCTTTTGTTACCTATAGTAAGTTGTATTATATCCTTATAAATCCAATAAATACAATCTCTTATATTCATTTAATTTATCTGCTAACAATATATCCAAAAATATCATGTCAAATATTCCATATTGATTAGATCTATAATAATTCCTTGGAAATTAATTTCATTGAATTTATATAATTGAAAAACTAATTTTTTTCAATGATTGATATAATAGTGTGCATCAATATTTTCTATACACTTTAATACTAAGTTAAATCTCCATCATGGTTAATGTTCCACAATAATCAAATGAAATGAAATATTTTCCCATTATTAATGTAAAAAAAACATCCTAAAATAATTCCTTTTCACTTCACCGTGACTTTATATAAAAACACATCAATATTTTCACCAAAAATATTTCATGGTTTTCTTCAGTTCAAGCAACTATGAGTCACTCATAAATGGGTCATAAAAAATATACCAAAAATTTTATTCCAATATTTATAAAAACATTCATAAGTTTTTAGAAATTCAAATTTTACCAAATATATCAAATCCTAAAGAAATATGATATCATTGCATGTTTATCATGGATGTGGAGTGATAAATACTCAAACACCATTGAAAAATGAATGGAATAATTTATTATAACATGATATTACAATCTATTAATGATTCAAAAAATTGGATAAAATTTTATTTTAGGATCTAGGAAAATAATGTTGTGATCTTAGAAATCTCTATAAATGTTATCCTAAATTCAGTGTGTTGCATACCTTCCTAGAATATGAAATTATGACCTCTAAAAAACACATAATCACTCAAAGATCATGGTGAAGAATCTTGATTTTTTTGACCAAGTGTTATATTACTTATATTTACATTACTCTATTTTAGTGTTCCACGAAAAATGTAGTATAAGAATATCTTTGGTTGAATTTTTTTCATTACCATTTTGTGCATCTTTATAGTGTGGAAATATACCCACCATGAAATCCCTTCTCTTATATAATTTTTTTTCATATGTATACTTAAAATGATGTAATGTATCTCATCATGGTGTAATCATATCTTCATCATCCTTGATTTTTTCTTCTATATCATCCTTTTAGTGAGGAGAGTTTGTTTCTCAATGGAATAATATTGATTACTCAACTTTTAATTCTTCTTTCTGAAACAATGTGGCTTTTATGAAAATAATTGTTGTATAATTTCATCAATTTTCATAGAAAATCCCCCAAGCACCTCAAAATTCGTCATCATGAATCACCATACAATAAATTCTCAAAACACATTGAATTAGGAAAATTTATATCCAATAATGAATAATAAAATATATAAATTTATGTACAAATTTGGGTTATTATGTGTTCTCTTTCGTGATTACATGTGCTGAATAGATTATAAAATCATTTAGGAGGACTATATTAAATGATTTAAATAATTTTTTATGCTCTATATGTATTCTTTTTTTGTTAACCTAATTTTCCTCAGAAAGTTAACCAATAAAAACTTTGATTTCTATTATGATATATGTTTATCTATAAAATTATGGAATAATCATGTTTGTAATATGTGAATTTGTTATAACCCATTACTATGTGAATATTTTTGGGGTATAAATGTGAGGGAAAATTTCTCCCATACCATGCCACCAACATGTTTTTCTCCCTATGGGTGTCATATTATGTTCTTATAAAATAACATATAAAATTTAAAATTATTAATATGAAAATAAAATTAAATAAATGGCTATGTGAAATGTTTAGAAAATAGATCTTATAGCATAAGATGGAAATATACATTAAACCACAGTGTAAAAAATCATATAAGGAGGTCATACACATTTATATCTTACTAGGCATGAACAAAAAATAATCATCCAAATATAGTGTATACAAAAATGACATATATATTATATATAGGTCATGAAAATATAAACATGTTAATATAATTATCAAAAAAATCTTTTTATTCCATATAAACATTTCAGAAAACATTTAATAGAAAAAATTCTTATTATTAGGTTCACTCATCCCCAAAACATTTTCTTGAAAAACTCGATGAGTATGAGAGGAAAAAGTGGTTCACCAACTAGATTAATTATACAAAACTCATTTTGGTTCCATTTAAAAAAAATGCACCTCCACTAGAATTATTATAACAATTAATAATGAGGATGAAAATTTTGTATTAACTTCTTTTATAAATATGAGATATTTGCACAAGAAATCACTAAAAATATAGTCATTTTTTAAAATATAAACTCCCATACCACTTGATTAGAATAAAACCAAAGGATTCAAATGATTTTATAATACATAGATTAGTAAAATAGTTTATTGAGACAACATCCACGAAGAAATGATAAAATAATGAAACTTATATAGACCCCTTACAAATGATTTTCCAAAGATGATATTATATGAATAAAAATAATAAAATCAAACAATGAATGGATGTTATATTTTAAAGGGTTTGAAGTAATGTGTGGTATAACAACAATATGAAGTAAAAATGGTTGAAATATGGTAAAATTATTAATCCTCACTTAATTAATATGTTCTCCTTATGTTATAAATTAAATTTTTTCTTAATTTAAAAAAAAAAATATTTTACTTTTCTTCTAAGAACCTTAAATAAAACCATCAGGAAATCGATGAAACTAAAAAAAATATCCATCTACACTAGCAGAACTAAGTACCCTATTGAAGAAAACTAGGTACCAAATACTACCATGAATAAACCAAGGCTACCCCAGATAGGGTTCTCAATCCAGCCTATGGAAAGGGTTTGTGGGAATTTTTTATCTCAACCAAATCGCATCTAGTCTCAAGGAATAAAGAAACATTATTATATAATGTTTCTCCCAATAAATCAAAATAAAAATGATATAAAATTCTATTGATAATGTTGCATGGTATCCCCTTATGTTGGGCTTCCTTGTAGAATGAAATATGATGTTTTTAAAAAAACAAATACCATATGAGGTGTAACATAATAATAAATAACCATCAAACTCTTTTTACAGTGTAACATGAATACTAAATCACATAATAAACTAAAATATGGTTAAAAAATATAACAATTTCTAAGATAGATGATACCCACAAGCTACAAAATATTCATGAAAATACTCAAACTACCAAATTAATGATATTGTCATAACATATGGTTAGATTTTGATAGCATCACTATAACCTGCTATATGAGTGAATAGATATATGTTATTTATCAAAAGTAATTTCTCAATAATCTCAACCTCAACCTTCAAAAGAACCCCAGTTCATATAAACTAAGTGGTATATGAAGGGTGTGTGAAAATACCTAGCAGGATCCCACTAGTAAGATATTTCATGTATTTTATTTTAATGATAAATTCATTAAATAAATTTGGAAATAATTTACTTTAATGAATGGATTTAAAAGTTTAGTAAAAAATAATAAATACATATAAAATACTTATAACCACTCAAAAACACTTTAATTAATACATTATACCTTTCACTAGAAATCACATTTCAAAACATTCTTCCAAAACCACTTCCAAATGTATTCATTAAACAACCATAATAGACTCTATTATATAACCAAATTAGGAATAAAATAGAGTAGTGAACATAATTATAAAGAATATAAATAAGAAATTAAGTATATGAAGTAAAAAAATTAATAATAAAATAATTTAAAGTAAAAAAAATAAAACTAAAACATATAATATATTGAATCAAACAAAATACAAATACAAATAAGAAATATCATGAGAGTAAAAAATGAAAATAAAGAAGAAACGTAATCAATGTTTAGTATTGTGAAATTCAATGTAATATATACATAATCCAAGGAAAATCCTATGGTTAGGGTAAGATAATTCTATGAATACTCAAGGGAAACAACTATTATACTACTAATGAAGTTCCTAATATATAACAACCTCATCTTTCTTTAACCAATCCTCACTAGGTGATACTCCCCATAGTTTTAAATTACCATTTATTTAAGGATACTAGTCATTAATTGAACTTGGATAGAATAGAAATCATTTCTCATTATATAATATATATACCTAGGGTTTCTATAAAGTTAACCACTATTAGTGGGGTAACATTTAATCATATATCCATCACATGTCTCTTATAAAATCATCACAATATCATAACTCATCCCATCACCATAAACTCTTATTATGAAATCCCCATTTTGTTCCATTAAACATAAAATATAATCCCATTCATTTCATAAGATTCAAATTCTTATTAAAAACATGGTTAAATGGTGCTCAACCCAAGGATGTGGGTAATTTTATGAAAACCTTTCATATACGCTGATGAAACATGCCTTTAGTTTTCCTATTATCCAATATTTTTTAATTAATGTTTTGGTATTTTTTATTAAATCATGTGTTATTCGAAAGTTACATTTGATGTAAATTTAAGAATTATTTTAAATACACCATTTCAAATATATCATGACACATATATACACATTACCAAATCATCACTTAATTTCTAAAAAAACAAAAATATATGTTATTTATAAGAAACATGATAACATATCAATAAACATTCCAATTTCCAACAATAATGAAGCGACACCTAAACCATATGTTAAAACTCATAAAAAATCCCATATTAAATCATTATAAATATTTAATGAAATCATTTAACCGCCATCCCTTTGGAAGAAGCATCATGATTGTTTTAACAATAACATAATATGATTTTATTTTAGTAATATAAATCTGAGAGAATTAATTTAAAAAACCCCACTTTTATTTAAAACAATGTTATTATAAATCTTTCATAAACAATTTATAACATTCAGCATAGATTACCAAATAATAATTATTATATGAAAATGGATTTATAAAAGTTAATCCCTTCATGTTTTTTTTCAAGAAAAATAAAATATCATAGAAACACTAACATCAATCAAGAAAAAATTGCACAAAACATTAAAAGAATCAAATAGAGATACTAGAGAAATAGTCTACACACCCTATAAATAAATAATCACAATGATAAGACAAATAATAAACCTAGGACTTATCCTCCATTTTCTTAATATAAGAGGAAGATGAGGAAACTATATAAAAATAAGAAAAATAGAAATAGAAATAATTTATGGTTTAACTAAGAAAAACTAAGAAGAATTCAAGGTTGGAGGATCTTGGAGACTTTATGGATGGGGGTGGAAAATTATTTGAGTTCCACTTGAATTGGGTTAAATGTGCGAGGGAGGAAAAAACTAAACAAAAATGTTAAATATAGGGGTTGAATTGAAGTTTCAAAAAATTATAAACCATGGTAGGAAGTATGGTTTACAAAAATGTTCACCCCTCAATGAATTACTATATAGAAACATCACCATTGATAGCATGATTTCCCTTAACCACACACCAACTATGTTCAAGGTATCCATACATAAGGGAATAAGGGATCCATACACAGTAGTCACCTCAGATGGTTTTTTGAGAGTAAATGAATAAGTCTCAGGGTTTTCCCAAATCATCCACTGACATTACAGAGTCACTTTTGCAAAGTCTTGGGTTTTTAGATCAGTTTCAAATCCTCTCTAATTTTGAATTTTTTTAGTTTGTTGGGTGTACCAACTATTTTATTCATTGTCAAAACATAATTATGAGAGTTTTTTTGAACCAATTCATTATTTTCAAATGAATTTTAACTCTTAGAAAGTGACTCGGTGTTTCAAATGGGTTTTAGGTGCATTGGAGGCATAAACCCAGTTGTCCCTTATGTGTAGACTAGACACATAGTTTTTACTAACCAAGAGTCCTCTAAGGTGAAATTTTGTTTCCCTATAGGTCTACAAGTAATGGTTTATCAAACCATGCTATTAGAGGAACATGCTTATACAACGCCTCTATAGTTTTTAGCAGAGGTTATTTGCATGTTTTGAAAAATCATGTGGGGAAATCGTTTATGGTAGAACCTTGCACCTGGGCTACCACACGGGTTGTGCATGGTTATCCAAACCATGATAGATAATCATGTATCCAACTAAAAAGTGTGAAATTACCCATTTTCAATCTACTCATATTTCTTCCTTTAACTTTATTTACTCCCTCATGTAACTTCCTCCTCCATATACTATGGAGCTCCTCTCCTACTTATCTTAGGTGTTGATTCCATTTCTTTATCCAAGATCTGATTCTAAATCACTCTATGGAATTGGATAAGTATTGATAAGGATCCAACTAATATTTTAACTTTTCACTTTTTCTCTCACAATTTGGTGTACTAAATGTATGAGAACCGATTTTCCCTAATTTCAGGGTGTTCATTTAAAATAATGACTTCCACTAAATCAGCTCGATTTAGATTCTAAAATCAAACATGTGAGTATCTATCAACATGAGTTAGGTGGTTCTGGTATTTCTCTATGATTTCAGGGGTATTTTTGAGTGTGTTATTGAACATGTTGTTGGTTAGTCTAAGAAAGACCCTATTTAATTAACACCTTTTTAAATTGTTAAAGAGATTATGTGGGATGCCTCTAGGTATTCCCTAGAAATGTTGTAACATGTGTGGCCTAGATAGAAGATTCAGACCTTAGAAAGTTTATAGAGGGGTGTTAAATTAATTATATATATATATATCATTCTCACAATGGTTCCATGAGAACATAAGGGGAGAGGCCCGAGGTGAATTGTGGTTGTGATAACCACTTGGATCGTGGTGACATTGTTCTCCAGGATTGGCATGTCCTGAGGGATAATTTTGGGTGATGTTGATCATCGGTTAGATAACATGGTCATCCAAATACGGTGATGTGATAAATAGGTTATAGGAATGGATCTTGTGATATTGGATGGTGATTTCCATCAAATTAGGTGAAATGGTAATGGGGTATGAGGTTCCAGATTTGTGTGGATTAGGAATTTTTCGATGATCGATGCTCACCTAGATTAGATTATGTACATTTTGGAGTCATGATCACACAAATAGGACTTAGATGATGATTTTTTGTTCACTACTCATGAGGGTAGAGTCCACCATTGGATGCGGATTAGGATGGTGTTGACCATCAGTGAGGTTTATAGGTTCTTGTCAGAGAAATCCACATGGATGGAGAGGATACATCAGTTGATGGTGTTGAAACCATCAGCTGGGTTCTGAGGCTCACCATATACCAATTCCAATAGGCCATGTTTATTTGGTAGGATGGATTTTTCCATTCCCCAAAAATTGTGCTTTGATCCAATAAGGAATATGAGATGAAGTCCAAGGGGCCAAGTATTTTCTTGGGTATTCCTTCATGACATTAAATATTTGATAATGTAACAAGGCTACAAGTGATGTTTTGAAAGAATAACATGACATCCACTTAGAATAATTTAAGATAGATAATTCTTTGGCATATATGTTTGGGATCTTTCCTCTATCATTATATTGGTGATGTCCAACGTAGTTTAATTCTTCCTTTTAGATCTTGAGCGCAATGGAAGATGATTATATTAAATTTTTTCCATGTACTGTTTCATTTATATTTGTACATGACTACTTGGTTGCATATGTAATATAGGAACACGTTAGTGGGGGCCTACAAAGATTCTTTCAGACACCCTACATGGGCCCTACAGGATGCATGTAGGATTAATGTACTTATGATTGGGTAATGGTTTGGGCCTAGGATCTTGAATTTAGTGTTCGACCTTTTTAATGGGATGGATAGAAACTAATCATGTAGGATCCTACATCTAGTGGAGTTACTTTTGAGTCCTTATTTTCTATATCATCATGCTTATACATATGCATGTATGGAGTTTGGTAATGGTAAATCCCTTTTATTATTACTTTCTATTATAAATTTTAAATTCATGTTCTAAAAATGTTATCAGGAAATGTTTTAATTCTCAAAATGGTTATTTTGAATTATTTTTATTCATTGATACTTATTTGTTATTCACTAAGGTGGGTTACTAGTTTGTGTTTATGGTATTATTATGCTATGTTTTATACATATGTAACCTTACTATTGTTATCACCTTAGGTTATAGTCTCCACACTATCACCTATTTACACCCTCATTTCTAGTCATTAGCCTTTGGAATATGAAGAGGCATGCCTAAGGGCCAACGGTCAATCGGCCTGAAGCACAACTTAGTGGTAAATTGTGATAGATCACTACAAGTGGTATCATGGTATTACATGGATGGTAATTAGTAGTTGATTTTGTCTTACTACTAATGATATCAATGCTCTTTTTCCTTTTCTTATTTGGTCTCACTATTTGGGTTGTGGTAGACTATAGAATATGGTTCTCTTAGAACTGGGTTAGGAGCTTATGTTGGGGTGCCTGCAGCCCCATGCACAAGGGACAGACTATGTTACAAGGGATAGGAATTTTTGTTCCACATTTCTATTTTATAGTTGATATGATTTCCAATTCAAGTGGTTCAATTGGATCTGATTATTACCTATTATGGTATGTAACAACATTTGACATATTGGCCCCTTACCCACCCATAGAGTCAGCTATCACATAGGTATAGACTAAGGTACATGATCCAGTGTAGGTGGGGAGTCTACCTGATTTGATAGCCTTCATGCCATGGTTTGACGATCATATCCAGGAAATCCTCAAACATGTTATCCAGGGTAACAATAGGGGAGCTTAGAGAGAAGGTCCTTATATGGAATACTTGACTTAAGAGTCCCAATCACATCAACTATAACTATTTCATGGTTTGGGTGGTCTAAAAGTGTCTTAAAACTGGATATAGTTGATCTAGATGATCTTTGAGTAGCATGAGACACCCTATGGAAGAGGGTTAAACTAGTGAAATACATCCCTAGAGGAATGTATAAATGCTAGTTGGATGTGTTGGTTCAGTTGGGCATATACAAGGGTCTAGTATGGAAATGTTATGAGGCTAGGTTCTTCAAGAACTTATTCCTGGAGACACTGAGGGAAGAAATAGATTTAAAGTTCTTGAGTCTTCATTTATGAGATATTTCTGTCATGGACTATGCAACTACATTAACCAATTTGTATCATTTCTGACTAGATATGGTGGGAAATAGGACCTAAAGGGTGAGGCATTTTGAGGATGGTTTGTTTCGTTCCATTCTGGTGTAGGTAATCATTTTCATATCGGTATATTTCTCAGAGGCATTGAATTAGGTGCTCATGGTTGAGGGAAATCTAATGGTCCAGTATTACTCAATTCAGGTGATGGCTTTAGGTGACATTAGATGTGATGATTCAGGATAAAAAGAAGAGTTTTATAGAATATATAATAAGGAAGTTAGGTCAATGACTCTGGAATTCCACTAAGGAGTGGGTTATCATTGGTGTGCTTCTAGTGCAGGCATCTGAGAAATGTTCGAACTAAGTGCGAGCAACCAACAAAGGAGTGATCGCCATAAAGATTGACCATCCATATTGAGAGATTTCATAGGAATCCTTCTTGGTCAACTAGGAGCTAAGTAGTAGGTAAAACTATGGATTCTGAGGTCATATAGAGAGTGGTTCTAGAACCTAGTAGATGGGACTTAGATAGATGCAGAGGTTGTGGAAAATATAGTAGGCCTATCATTGGGGTTAGTGGTAAGTGGATGGTACAAAACCACATGCTAGGTTCATACCATGGAGCTTCTTGGTGTAGATCATGCTAGTGAGTTGAAGATGGTCAAATTTATTCCTTAGGCATGACTGGGTTTTCTTATTTTTTTTTTGGCATAGAAGTAGTTGTATGGAATATATGGCTATGGGTGCACTAGGTGTATGAGATATATTTTGGACAAACTGGGTGTTAGTTAGTAGGTTTAAATATTATTAAATGACTGACTATATATATTTTCGGTGTGTTGAAAATAGAACTTTTGTAATGTGGGATGCACCAAGACTAATTTTGAGCATCTGTTGAGATGCAAGACCCCTCATGTGTCATGTGTGGAATGGAAGGGAAATAGAATTGATGTAGTGTGTCATTTTGATGGGTGTATAAGGTGAAATAGGCACAACGTGATCATTTTATGAGGTTAAAGAGTGAAGATAAATCAATGGAGGATTTTTTATTTTGGGTATAGTAGATGGACCATTGGTTTTATTTGAGTTTTTGGTTGGGAATTGATCAGGGTAGGTAACTCCTATAGTGGGGAGCACCTTTAGTGGGATGACTTATTCCCTTATGACTGAGGTATACTAAGTTGGTTTTAATGATATGGGTATGTTCATTACCATATCTAGAAAAATCTTAATATATTGGGGATGAGATATTTTTTGTGGGGAATATTGTAACCTCTTGGGTTTTGGAGTGGGTCGAAATCCTCACCAGTTTTAAATTTTCTAAGTTTGGTGGGTGTATGAACTATTTTCTTGATTATCAAAACTTATTTACAGAAGTTTCCATGACCCAAGGAATTTATTTTTCAGTGATTCATAAGGATTGGAACGTACCTTGGTGTTTTTATTTTGTTTTAGGTGCATTGTCTGATGAAAACCAAAGTTTTCCAAGTTTGTAGAGTATGGTGAATGGTTTAATCAAGTCGTGTGACCTCCTAGGTGAAACATTTTGTGACTACATGTCTATTAGAAATAGTTTTTCAAATTATGATAGTGGTAAAACATATTCATGAGGCACATTTATATTTTTTTAGTAGTGGTGATTCTCATGGTTTCCACACGATTTGGAAAACTGTGCGGGAAAACTTTATTAGGTGGAGCCTTGGATAAGGTCTACAACACGAGTTGTGCATGATTATCCAAACCATGTGAGATAATTTTGTATCCCACTTAAAAGTAAGAAATTAAAAAAATTACAACTCTATAATTTCTTCCTTCCCCTTTGCTTCCTCCCTCGCATGAATTTCTCATCTATGATCTATGGAGCTTCTCTCCTCCTCCTCATAGGTGTTGGTCTTGTTTCTTCATCAGAACTCAGATTTTCAATCTATCTACGACGTTGGATGTGTATCAGTAAGTCTCTGACTTCTCTTTCCACATTTATTATTTTCTATCTCAATATGTTTCACTAAATACATTTGAGTCAATTTACCCTATTTTTAGGTTTTTTGTCTAATATACCAATTTCCTCAAAATCTTCTTGAGTTAGAGGTCGAGATCGGACATGCGAGTGTCTACAAATATGAGGTAGGTGGTGATTATCTCTCTCAATGATTTTTCTAGTTTTTTTGTATTATTTAGTGTTCTATTTGTTAGTCTGAATAAGACCCTAAATAATTAATGTCTTTAGTTAAAATTGTTAAAAGGATTTTGTGGGATTTATCTAGGTATGCCTTGTCTTTGTTGTTACGTGCGAGACCTTGGGAAGTTTAGGGAGGTGTGTTAAATTGTTTAATTAAATTATCTATATATATATATATATATCTCACTCACAATGGTTCTATGCAAACATAAGGGGGTAGGTTTGAGGTAAATTTTGGTTGTGATAACCACTTTTTGCGATGAAACATTATTCTCCAGGATAGGCTTAGCCTGAGAGATACATTAGGGTGATGTTGATCACCAGTTGGGAGACCTGTTAATTAGAATGAGGTGATGAGATCATCAAGTTATGGGAATAGATCTTATGATATTGTATAGTGATGGACATCATATTATGTGTGACATTCATTGGGACATGAGGTGCCAGATTGGTGTGGCTTAGGAATTTGATAGTGATGTCCACTCACTATGATTGGTCATATCACCATTTGGAATTGTGTGAAAAAAATATAGGACTAAAATTTTGTGCTGGTTTTGACCACTCATGTTGGTAGAGGCCTCCATTATATGCAGATTTGTATGGTGTTGACCTTCAATGAGGTTTTGAGGTTCTTGTTAAATAAATAAGTGTGGATAGTTATGGCTGAAGTATGTGAATTATTCCTTGTGAATTTTGAGCACAAGGGAATCAGTTTATTTTATAAGTTATGCATGTACTATTTTAGTGATATTTGTACACACTTTCTTTCTCACAGATTTAAGATAGGAATATGATAGTGGTGGACTATTTATATTTTTTATAAAACCCTATATAGGCCCTTCGGGACATGTGTAGACTTTATGGACTTGGGATCAGGTAATGGTTTGGGCTAATGAGTAGGACCTTAGTGTCATAACTATTTCATGGGATGAATTTAAAGGGATCCTATAGGTTCTGTTATTATTTGGAGTTAATTTTGAGTCCCCTTTTTCTATATCATCATGTTTATACATATGTAATACTCAGATCATCCATGGGTGACCCCTTTCCTTATCGTTTCATATGACCTATTTTTTATGAATTTTCTATAAATAATATCTTACAATGTATTTGTTTTTTAAACTATTATTTTTCGATTTTTATTTATTTATTGTTTCTTATCTATGCTTCTACTATGGCGGGTTACTATTATTTGTTTATGGTCTTCTTCCTCTATGTTATGTACACATAGACCCTAACTATTGTCATAAACATAGGGTATATTCTCCCTAATATCACCTATTTACACCCTCACTACTAGTCAGAAGCATTTGACATAAGGTGAAGTGTGCCTAAGGCCTAGCGGTTAACTGACTGAGAGCACTGTTGAGTGGAAAACAGGGTTAGGGCACTACAACTTTATGTACAAAATTCATGATTCCTGATTACTCATGGAATCGCAATGTTTTACCCAATTGTACACAAATCTTATGATGGATACTTGATTATAAGGTAATAATCACATATTTTGGCCAAAAAATTTACCAAACCATGATTGAGGAATATAGTTATAAAGAACATTAAAATAATGAAAAATAATTCCATAAATTTGATAACTCTTATGAATTAAATTTATAAACATATATAAATAAAAAATGTGATATGAGGGTTTAAAAATCACCCAAACCATATTAATATCAACCACCAGTAATTAAAACAAATTATATTGAATAACATAATCATCAATATATAGAAGGAAATAAAATATTGAATAAAGGAAAGGAGAACCTGATAGACCAACTTTCATATAAAACTAGAACCAAGAAATGATCAACAAATAAAAACAACTCTCTATATTTTTAATAATTCCCAATAATCCCAAATAATTAATCAATACTTGAGACTAATAGTAGGCCACCCCATCATATAGGGATTATGATAATATGGTGGTACAAACAAAACTAGACAACTCTAGCAGAATCAACACATGAAACCACCTACTCCCTACAATAGATGAGGCCAAAAAATAGTCACTCTAATTATTCATCCATAATTACATTAGAAAAAATATAAATTTCTCTAAAAAATATTATATATCAAATATATCCATGATAAAGGCATAGATAAATGTAATAGTGGAAACAAGGGAATAAGAAGGGAGGAGAAGGAGGTAACTCAAACAAGATTTCTTTGATTATCATTATGATCTATAATGAGGTAAAAATTTCTTCCATTATTGATACAACAATTTAATGAATTTATGAAGATGTACTAACCAACAACAATGATGAAAAATTTTCCAAAATTATAAAAAAAATGGGTCTTAATATGACTAGGTAGACTATAGTAAAAGATAAATATATATCAATTAATCACTATATAAATAACATCAAATTGAATAGAACACCTCAATCATCCTGGATCATTAACTGTTAGAACCAAGTTGATGATGAAGGTGATGAAGGTTTCAAGAGTTATCTTTTGTTTTCAAGGATCGTTTTGAAGAAAAGAAATCACTTAACATTGTTTTCGCAACAATTTTTTTGAGATTTTGTTTTATAAAAGAATTGATCAGTATAATGAAGAATTTGTATCATAGGAGAATGTATCATGTTTGAAGTGAATTTTCATCAGTTTTATAATGGAACTGATGTGGAACTTGTGTTTTAATTGTGATGATTATTTTCTGATATTTTTTCATATAAATAATAATTTAGATTGAGAACTTGTGATGCAATTTTGGTGGAAGAAAGGGGGAGTGAAAGAGATGCTTCCAATCGGAAAATAATCGTATTCATATTTATCGTATCCGGATTCCAGAGAGAAATAATTGGTACTGATTGTTTTTCAAAATAATTTTATCCAATTTGAGTAGGTGGTGCCAATTGAATAAGTCATACTGATAAGAAGATAAGGAGACAATATTGATTTCCTTCCAAAACAATTTAATTCTGGATGAAAGTAAAATAGGTGATGTCGATTGTGTTTCAAAACAATTGAAGTGGTGTCGATGGAAAGGTGGTATAGATGAAGGTGGTGAGGATGGAAAAGGAGGTGCTAATGAAAAGGGTGATATCGATGGGAAAGGTGATGCTAATGGAAAGTGGTGCTGATCAATGTGGTGTCTATGGAAGAGGTGATGGTGATGGAAGATGATACACCGATTTTTTTTCAAAACAATCGTATTCAGGTAGAATAAAAGGAAAGAGATGGTGTCGATTTAGAATGAATCATATTCATAATGTAATTGATCATATTTGGGTAGAATAAAAGAAAAGAGATAGTACAGATCAAGAAGTATTCCTTTTTAGATTTTATTTTATCATATTTAGGTAGATCATTATTTTCAAATTGTAATGATTGTACCTAGCAATCATAACCATATATTGTAACCAAAATGATCATAACCAGAAATGACTATATCAAAAATGATCAAATCCAGAATGATCATATTCAAGAAGATCATATCAAGATTATTTGTATTCAGAAAAGATCATGCTTGGGTTGAGATGAAAAGAAATAAGCAGTAATGAATAGAAAGTTAAAATACTTTCCAATTTAAGTTAGATAATTCTAAATCTAATCCTCAATGATTTCAAAGTCATAAAAATAGTCATTGTTCAATTAATTGTTTTTGAATGAAGTATTGTTTCTCAATAGTTTCAAGACAAAACAAAAGTGAAGAATATTGATGAATTATTTATCAAGGGAGATCTAAACATTCAAATACAAGATGTTGATTCAAATCGGTTTTGAGAATCGTATTCACCATTAAGAATGAGGAATTGAACTCAGTTCATTGGACCCATGTTTTCCTAACAATTGAAATTGGTCTCAGTAATTTAAATGGGAGACTAAAGATGAAAATGTGAAGATTGTGGAAGTTTCGAGAAGAATCGAGAAGTGTTGAAGAAGTCAAAATTCATTCTGAGATTTTAGAGGAAATGTCATTTTGGGTGAATTTAGGTGAGTGGGAAAATGTTTTGGGATTCTCGCCTAAACCTATTTAGGGTCACCTATAAAAGGTGAAAGTACTTTTTACTTTCTGATGCGTTCCCTATTCACAGCATAAGAGAGATAAGCTCTGAGTTTTCAGTGAGGGAAAGTGATACCATTTTGTTTTGTATTTTAATACATTTCAACAGATATTGTATGCTGTTCGGTTTGGTATTAAGATGAATTCATCGAAATGGGATTTTCTATACTAGGTATCATTGTATTGAGGATTTATAAACTTAGTAATTATCGTAATGAGTTTCATCATATTTAGGGATTTAAGTGGTGCTGATTCTAATCTATTGCATTCTATTGAAAGAAAATCGGACTTGGAGTATTGTTTTGTAAGAATTGGACCTGGGGGAATCGAACTTAGTGTTTCATAAAAAATTCCACTTGGTTCTTACCTTTCTTATGGATAAGGAATTGATGAATTTTATTTCAATTGAATACATTTGTTGAATTGAAAATCAGCACAAGTAACATGATTTATTACAAAACAATTATATTACCCTATTGTGCTTAAAGGGTGCACACGCACTAGTGGGATTGTTACATAGTAATAAATGAGTGAAAGGGTACATCCTACTCATTGTAATCCAAGGATTTATTTCTAGTGGATTATATGGTATTGGATCATTTCAAAACCATACCAAGGACATATATATTCTTATTTAATAGTGAACCTTGTAAATATTTGTGTTCCTTTGTATGTTTGTTGATTTGTTTCTCAACAGGGAATTTAAATCCTTAAAAGGAGGAAAAGTTTGTTTCAATTTAAAAGAAAAATATTATCACTAATTCACCCCTCCCCCTCTCAGTGATACAATACTCTGACTTGGCACTTTCAATTGGTATCAAGGCAGGTTCTCTTCGTTATTCTTTGCTGACGGAGAATGTGAACTGTGTGA
Source organism: Viscum album (assembly GCA_963277665.1). Classification (NCBI taxonomy): domain Eukaryota; kingdom Viridiplantae; phylum Streptophyta; class Magnoliopsida; order Santalales; family Viscaceae; genus Viscum; species Viscum album. Next base: position 1,382,935,629 of record OY728164.1, read on the forward strand.
ATGGTAAAGGTATTCTGATATTTGATGGAAATAACTATCCTATATAGAAAGATAGATTGTTTCTATATCTTATGTCTATCAGTTATGATGTTCTTGAAGCTGTAACAGTTGGGTTTCCTCCCATTGATAATAGTGATCCACTTACAGCTGTTGATAATAAGTATCTTGAGAATGATGGAAGGTCCAGGAATGTTATATTATCATCACTTTCTTAAATTTAATTCTTGAGACTGAAATTTGTTTTCCTAAATAAAGGTATATAGGATAAATTGAAAAACATATATGAAGGAAATACAAAATTGAATAAGAAAAAGTTACAAATATAGAGATTGAAGTATGAAGATTTAAAGATGGGTGAGCGTGAATTTGTTGGATATTTCTTTACTAGAATGAATGGAATTATGAGTACTATCAGAAGTCTTGGTGAAAAGTTGAAAGACTCTATAGTTGTTTAAAATATCTTTAGAATCCTACCAGAAAAATTTGATGCAAAATTTTCTTCATTGGAAGACAGAGATCCTGAATCATTATCTCTTGATGATTTACATATCACTCTTATCACTTATGAAATGGGAAGATAGAATGATATGAAGAGAAAAACAAAGTTGTATAGAGAAATTTCTTTAAGGGTTTAAATAAAGAAATGACAAAGAAGATTTTAACGGAAGATGAAGCTGGTGATTCTGATTCTGAAAATGAGGCATGTAAAAATCTCAACGAAATCCTATCCTTGTTTTCTAACAATGTGAAAATAGGTACAACAAAATATAAAGGTATAATTCCCTTGAAATGTTTTTAATGTGGGGGTGTTGGTCACTTTGTGGCTAATTTTACTCAAATAAATAAATAAGAGGATAGTGATATTGAAGAAATAAATATATGAAGAATGTGTAAGAAAAAGGGCGAAAAAGGAAAAGAAAATAAATTCTTCAAATCAAAAAGAAGATGTTTCTTGTCCAAAGATGATGAAGAAGATGAGAGTGATGTTGGGTCTGAAAAATCTATTGAGTATGGTATTGAAAATACTTTTATTTCAATAATGAATGATGAAGAATTCAGAAGTAGTAGTTCTGAAGAAGATCAAACTCTTCTTGAAATGCATTTGAAAGAAGAGTTGAAAGAATGTCTAAGAAAGATTAGAAAACTTAAAAAAACAAAAAGATGGAATATTAATGCTAAATAAACCAAGAATGTTTTGCTAATGAGAAAGAAAAGCTGGTTAAGGAGATTGATTATTTGAGTAATTCTTTTGAAGATGAAAATAATTTTAATGTGCATTTGGAAGTGAAGTAGAAGGAAAAAAGAATAAGTGTAGGAACTTGTATAAAAAAATCTCTGAAGTTGAAAAGAAAATTCTAAGTTTCCAAAACTCTATCACTGAAGTTGGTGAATGTTCTCTTAATGAGAATCTTGATAAGGTTCAACAAAAGCTACCTTCAAAGTGTGAGAGGAATAATGAATTTTTTTATACAAAGATGAATGTTGGAAGTTCTAAAGTCTTATGGAAACCAACATCTAAAAATGTTTTGAAATAATATAAATAAGAGAAATTTTAAATTACTTCTGAATCCAATAAATTAGAAAAGAAGCAAAATAACCTTGTTGATAACAGAAAGTTTGGTGGATCAGGAAAGAAAGTGTATGAGAAACATATTCATGATCCTGATCAGTATATAAGCTTAAAGGGAAAATAATCATTCTATGGGTATTTCTATTATTGTGGTGGATTCGAGATCACAAAAAATATGTGTTAGTTTAATCAAGAACATTTCTGTTTTCCCACAAGTTATGGGTGCTAGATATTGAGGGGAGTCAATCTCCTCAAAGAAAGAAAAATGAGAAGGTTGTTTTGAAGAAATATAAAAATAATTAATTAAAGATTGAAAATAGGTTCCCACCCTTGGAAACTATGTGTGAAAGATGTGAAAAACCTGGACACCTTGAAAAAAGATGTCTTTCTTTGTTACCGTCTCATTAAAAGATTCCCAATTCTCGAAAACTGAAGGTGAAGAATGAAAATAATGAAAAAAAGCACTTTTTTTTGAAACATCATTAAAATCCAGGAAAGGAGAATGACCATGGATACTTGATAGTGGGTGTTATTCTCTTATGACAGGAGACATGAAATTTTTTAATAATGTGAATAATTATAAAGAAGTAACAGTGACATTTAGAAATTATTAATCATTGAGAATAAAAGGTGTTGGGTTAGCCATCATTGGAAAATAAAAGATGAATTTTAAGAAAGCATTGAATGTTGATGGGCTGAAACACAACCTGCTCAGTGTCTTGCAATTTTGTAATGATAGTAACAAGGTCATCATCAAAAAAGATGGATTTATTGTAAATAGTGAACAATATGGCAATATTGTTACAAGAGGCCAACGTACAAAAGGAAATTTGTTTTAGGTTGGTGATTCACAAAACTCTTGTTACATGAGTATAGTGGAAGAGAATCAGTTATGGAATAAAAGTCTTAGAAATATTTGTTAGACAAACATGATAATTTTATTAAAAAGAGACAGTGTTCGAGACATTTTTGTTTTTCCAAGAAGAAGATATTAGTGTTGCACTATTTTCTAGAAAGGAAAGATTACAAATGTTGTGCATAAGAAAGTTGAAATTTGTTCAAAAAACCCAAGATCTGATCCATTTTGATATATGTGGGACAATGAGAAAACAATCAACACATGAATATAAGTAATTCATTATGTTCATTGATTATTTTACTATCATTACTTGTGTTATTTACATGAAACACAAATCAGATGCTTTGAAAATGTTTTAAAGTCTCAGAAGAAAAGTTGAGAAAGAGAGTCAGTGTTCTGTGAAGAAGTTGAGAACTGATAATGGTGGTGAATATAGAAGTGAATATTTTTGAAGACTATCTTGTGAATCATAGAATTTGGCATGAGTATAGATCTCTATACACTCCCCACCAAAATGGGTTTGTTGAAAGAGAGAATAGAAGCCTGTTGGAAATGGGAAGAACAATGTTACTTGAGCATGACCTTTATCATTACTTTTGGTGGAAAGCCATGAGTACTGATGTTTATATTCAAAACCTTTGTTTCTATAGGCCTCAATTAAGTATGACTTTATCTGAATTTTTTTTATGGAAAGAATCCAAGTTTGAAGCACTTTAGAGTTTTTCGGAATCCATGTATTATAAAGAAGAAAGGTGGAAACTATGGTAAGTTTGAGCAGAAAGGTGAGGATGGAATCTTTCTTAGCTACACTCTAGAAGGAAGAGGTTATAGATTCTTTAAAAAATAAATATAAAGAATTTTTTATACAATTTATGTAAAAGTTATTGAAATCTATAAAAATGATAAACATGTCCAGACAGATAAACAAGTTGAGAAAGTTGAAGTAGACAATTCTGATAAGGATACAAATAATTGTAATCCTAGTCAAGATAAAGAATCAGACTCATCCGTTTCTAGAAATGAGGAAGAAAATCGAAATACTTATCCAAGGCTAAGTAAACATGTGGAATCTCATAATATAATTGGTGATCAACGTTAGAATGTTCAAACAAGAAGAAAAATAAATTCCATTTCACATACCTATTTTTATTCAAAAGTTGAATTGAATGATGTGAAAGAAGATTTTGAACATATAGAATGTGTTCAAACCATGAATGAAGAATTGGATCATATTGAATGTAATAGTACATTGGAACACATACCCAATCCTGAAAACAAATACATCATTGGCAAAAAATGGGTTTTCCGGAATAAGCTAAATGAAAAAGGTGAAATTATAAGAAACAAGCAATATTTGTTTTCAAAGGGTATTAATAGATTTAAGGAATTGATTTTGATAAAACCTATTCTCCATTATCCATATTGTAAACAATTAAAATCTTTCTTACTATTGTAGCACAATGAGGCTATGAGATTTTTCACATGGCTATTAAATCTCCATTCATAAATGGTGATCTTGAAGAAGAGGTTTATATTGAACAAACCTGTGGCTTTGTTAATGGAAAAGATGAAGGTTATGTGTAAATATTGAAAAAGGAATTTTATGGCCTAAAACAATATCTGAGGTTGTCGGGAAAAAATCCATCAAGGTATCATTGAATCATTTTTGAGGTGATTGTGTTTGTGGACAAAGTGGACATCTGTGTGGTGATTATTGACAAAGCACAACAATGACATAAAATTTTTTTGACAAAGGGGATTACATGGTGGAATGTTGAGTTCAAGAGATGTGGTTAATGATCCATATTTGATTCAAGAACATCGACAAAGGAATGGATGATCTGGAGGCGGTACGAAAAGAGCAGATACAAGGTGGCGCCGTTTTCCAGTGTTTACCAAATTTTTGGGCCTGAAAATTGACAAATGAAGAAAAGTGGTTTTTGTCAAGGAGACTTTCGTGCCATGTACATTAAGGAGAGGAAACTTGCATGCCTAATGTTTTTCAAGATCATAAGGTCAAAATACGGCAAAGGAAAGAGGGTCACACAGGTATTGGTGTGGTCATGCAGGTGACTTGCGCGCCGTGAAAGGACCTGTGCGTTGGTGCCTACGAGGGTTGTAAAGTTGTGCGCCATATGTTTCTCAAGATCAGATATTCAAAATATGGAAAAGGAAATAGGGTCACGCAGGTGTCTTGCAGGGGAAGAAACCTGCATGCAGGGACTTGCGCACCGAGGGGAGACATGCGTGCTGCCGCGTAGGTTAACCAAATGCCTATAAATACAGGACCACCCCTCCTCATTTTCAATAAAGTAAAACACTTTGAAAAATCAAGGATCCCGTCGCGCTGGTGTGGTGTTTGTGCAAGTGTTGTGTGGTCACGCAGGTGGACTTGCACGCCAGTTTTTTAAGTTGAGCGCCATTTGGTTGTTGTACGCCAATATTGGTTTGGGCGTAAAAGAGGTTGAGTCGTGCAGGTTTGGAGTTGTAGAAGATTGTGTCGCGCAAGTGTTTGAAGTGACTTGCGCACCAGTTGTGACATGTGCACTGATACTTGGGTGCCGGGTTAGACCTGCGCGCCAGGTAAGGTTGATTCATAGCGGTTATTCTGGGCTGCGTGAAGGCTGGAAGATTGTCTAATACCTTCGGTGCAAATAGAAATTCATCTAAGGGTGAAAGTTGGACTTCAATAGAGAATCTATATACAACAGAGGATGCATTCATTAGAGATAATGAAGATACCTGCAAGTCTATAAACTATGAGTGGATCCTTTCTAGAGCAGTGATAAAAGAAAGAGGAATAAGGTGATCCTTTCCACCGGTAGTGAGCGAGAGAGAGAGAAATAGGGAGTGACCCTTGGGAAAGCAGTGAGCAGGCCCTAAACCTTGTAAAGGTAGTGATCCTGGGACAGAGTGACTTTTCCCGAACCCTTGTATCCAAATCTAGTGAAGAATAGTAGAATTTGGTACGACTGGAAACTTGTCAGCGTATGCTCCTTGGGTGTATCCTAGTGAGGTTAAACCAAGTAAAAATCTTTGTGTCTGCCTGCTTACGTCCCTACATTGCATTTAAAGAATCATCATCAGATAAAGAAAGGAAATAAGTGATCACAATAAACACACAAGTGAAAAAAAGTGACCCTTGTAATAAAGAGGTCAAGATACAGTGGGGTAGGAAGAATTTTGAAAAATAATATCCATACCCTGATTCACCCCCCGCCACCCTCTTAGTGTATATAGGCCCCTATTGGTCTTAACAATCGGTATCAGAGGGAAGGTTGCTTTTATCAGAGTTGTTTGCTTAAACTTGGTGTAGTCAATCTGTGTGGTTAAAGAATAAGTTTTCCCTTATCTCGGTGTGCCATGGCAAAGGGAAGACATCAAAGAAGAATTAGAAGTCAGGTGATATCTCTCAGTGTCAAAGTGTTTATGGAAAAAGTGTGATTCAACTAAAAGAATCAAACAGCTTATTGAAGGAAGGCCTGGATGATTCTGATAGGGAAAATATTTATTCACTCAATCATAATGTTGGCATGAGTGAAGTACATGAACATAAAAGTGATAATGAAATAAATGATGACGATGAAGTTTTAAGAATAAGGCCACCAGTTGATGTTGTCAACATGACAAAGAAATTGGATCAGAAATTAGATGAAGAAGTTAAATATAAAGATATCTCGATCCAAGTATTATAAATTAAGGTCAACAAGATAAGAGGATTAAGTCAAAAGGATTATTGATGTGGCTACTGACCTAAAAGAGAAGAATGATTCTCAAAGTGAAGAACTACAAAAGATGGATAAAATGAAAGGAAAACAAAAGGCTGATGATTATGAAGAGAATAAAAAGTCTGATGAAGTTCGGAATCTGAAATCTAGAAATGATGATCTAGTCACATAGTTTTTTGAAGAAGTTCAGAAGAATCAAAGCCTCTAACAAGAGAATTAATCTATCTATGAATCTATTTCTCAAGATAAATTGAATGTAAAGGAGCAAAGTGGTATGGTAGAAAAGCTCACATGAGAACTGGCAGATGAGATGAGTTGTGGAAAGAATCTCAGAAGATAATTCAATGCCCATCTTGAATCAAGTGATATGAAGATTCGTAAGTTGTAAAAATATCTAGAATTAGTAAGGAACAAAGTGGAGAAATTCAATGATAGAGGAAATCCTAAAATGAAGTATTCCTTGTACTTACTATTTGATTATCCTTCAGCAGGTGATGATGAAATGAAAAGAAAATTTTATATTTATAAAAAGAGGAAAGAACAAATTTTCTCAGCTCAAAGACCATACAGTTTGGGAAAAACTATATTGGGTTTGATGAATCACCTCCCATGCATGATAGAAAAAGAGTTGTGAATAGTTCCAGATGTGGATAAAAACTTGTAGGTGCTGGAGATAAGCCTAAGGGGAAAATTACAAGAAGTAGTGACGTCATGTGATATTTTTTTGGGATTAATGGTCATACATGATGCTTCTGTTCAGAGGCTCTGGAATACATTTCAGGCTGTGAAAATAGAAACTTTGATAAATCTGAGAAGAAGAAGATGTGTCCTGAGAATTCAGAAAGAAGAGTCTCTTAGAGGATAGCATTTGTCAGATGCTATTACTTTGGAAGAATGGGACACACCATGAGTATGTGTTAAGAAGCTCAGGAGTTCAATGTCATAGGAAGAACTCAAAATGGATCAACATCTTGACAGAGAAATGATGAAATGAGGTATTCCTTCAATAGAAAATGTTTTATATGTTTTGATTATGGGCATTTGGAAAGACATTGCTGCAAGAAGAAAGCAGGAAAGGGAAAGGAACTTGAAAAGAGATTCATGACTCCAGTGGTGTATAATGAGAAATCATACACTGGATGAAAAATTGGTAAATTAGAAAATAGGCATAGAGCCTCAGGAGAATTACATGAAGCTGAACGAAAGTTGTATCAGTCACACTCACAATTACCCTCTAAGAAAGAACATGAACAAATCTGGAGTAAAAAGGGAGGAAATGCTCCAGTTGTGAGTAAGAAGAATGCAGGTTCAGTGGGGGACTCACCACCGGTGCAAAAAAGTGTGGTAACTCAGATATCTGATAAAAGAAATACAAACAAAGAATGTATTGAAAAAATTTCATGTCATGTTCCACAACAAGAAGTGGAGAAAAGAGGAATATCCCTACGATGGAGGAAGGATCCAAGGATGATTACAAGAAGAGATATTCTTACTCATTGAAGAAATCAAGGGAAATATAATTTTGGTAGAACATCAAAGAAGAAAATGTGTACAAGTGGGTTTAAACCCCAAATGGTGAGAAAGGCTAGCCCTGCTGAATAATTATATCAGAAAAAAGACTCAGCATGAAGGTGATGAATGTTTAGTCACATGTCCAAAGAAGTTGAAGTTGGATAGGCAGATAGAAGAAGCCAAGAAGGAGTGTGATGCTCTGCAATAAAGAATCAAAGGTTTGACCTATCAGGATAAACCACAATCCTCATCTTGAGGAGTCCAGAAGATGCCCCTCTCCCTATGTATAAAAATCATATTAACTGATGATTCATGTGTTTCAGGTTTTAGGGAGATATGATCCAAGGGGAAAGTGGCATCTAAAGATTCAAAGTGGAGAAGTGATATTCTTCAGAGTTCTAATTAACTCAAATCAGGTACTAAATTTGAAGGATAAAGGGAGAAACAAATCACAATAGGTAGTGATTGTTTTATTAAATTTATCTTTTGTTTCCTTCACTGATTTCCTACTCAGTAGGCTTAGAGATTTCGTTAATGGCTCAATTCCAAGTGGAAGAGGAGAATAGATGATGCAGTAGAAGAAGAACATTTTTGGGTCTAAATTGTGGGACTAACCTTAGGAAGTGTTGCATAACATTAGGAGAGAATTCAATATAATAACTAGATGCAAGATCCATCAAAGAAATAATTGGATGACTGAGCTCATGTTTTTTCTATCGAGAGAAGACATAATTCCGGAGAAGCAGTAATAATCATGTGTCTCATGATTATCTATTTTGTTCTAATAATGTGGTATCAGCTAGACCATTTGTATTCAAAAAATGATCATATCTAGAATAATTATATCTAGGATTATCATATTTTATATGATTGTATCTAGACCATTTGTATTCAAAAAAATCATTCTTGGGTTGATATGAAAAGAAAGAAGCGGGAATTAATGGAAAGTTACAATACTTTCAAATTGAAGTTAGATGATACTAAAGCTAATCATTAATGATTTCAAAGTCATGAAGGTAGTCATGATTCAAGCACTAGTTTTTGAATGAAGTATTTTTTATCAAGAGGTACAAGAGATTAGAAAATAGAATAATATTTTTGAATGATTTATTAAGGGGCAGCTGAACTTTCAAATACAAGATGTTGATTCAAATCGGTTCTAAGAATCGCATTCAGCATTAGGCTTGAGAAATTGAACTCAGTAGATTAGAGACATGTTTTTATAATAATTGAAATGGGTATAACTAATTAAAATGAGAGACTAAATAAGAAAAGTTGATGATTGTGGAATTTTTTAGAAAAATTGAGAAGTGTTGAAGAAGTAAAAATGTATTCTGATATTTTAAGGGAAATGACATTTTGGGTGAAATTAGGTGAGTATGAAAATGTTGTGGGATTCCCATATAAACCTATTTTGGGTCACCTATAAAAGTAAAAAGTATTTTTTACTTTCTAATGCTTTTACTATTCACTTCAGAAGAGATAGAAGATCTGATTTTTTAGTGAGGGAAAGTGATACTGTTTTGTTTTGTATTTTAATACATTTTGACAAAGATTTTTCTCGGCTAGGTTTGGTATCAGGATGAATTAATCATAACTGGATTTTCCGTACTGGGTATCACCATATTGAAGATTTATGGACTGAGGAAGTATCATATTTAGTTTCATCATACTCAGGGATTGAAGTAGTGTCGATTCTACTCTATTTCATTCTATTGAAAGAAATTCGAACTGGGAGTATTGTTTTGTAAGAATCAGATCTGAAGGATTCGGACATAGAAAATATCAGACTCAGTTTTTCATAAAAAAGTCCAGGTGGTTCTTACCTTTCTTCTAAGAGAGTAATTGATGAATTGTATTTCAATTGAATACATTTTCTTAATTTAAAATAATCATAGGTAACATGAGTTATTACAAAACAATTGTATTACCCTATTGTGCTAAGAGGGTGAACATGCACTAGTGGGATTGTTTCATAGTGATATATGAGTGAAATGGTACATCCTACTCATTGTAATCCAAGGATTAATATCTAGTGGATTTTATGGTATTGGATCATTTCCAATCCATACATGTAGTTATTCTTATTGAATATTTAACCTTGTAAATCTTTGTGTTCCTTTGGATATGTGTTGATTAGTTTCTCAGTAGGGAATTGAAATCCTTAATAGGAGGTGAAGTTTGTTTTCAATTGAAAAGAAACATAAAAGAAAAATAGTATCACTGATTCACCCCTCCCCCTCTCAGTGATATAATACTCCAACTATTCACTTTCATTAACTATGGTTTATCCTAGTTCCACTTCATTCAAGATAGTTAATTTTCAATGATGATAAAAGAGATAGGGACACAACCCATATTAGGATAAGATCTAAACAAAAACTACCCCATTATTATTTTATTGACTATATTCTCAAATGATAACTGATAATAGGGAGAATCTAAATAAATGAGGTATGTATGGAGTCCAATTTCAATAAAATTATATTTTAATGGGTCCTCAAATAACTACTCAGGGGGGGGGGGGTAAATACTAGCTTAGTGAAATAGTCAATATAATCCTTCACTATTCAGTTACCCTGCTCAAGTCTTAAAATATCCATCACCTTGATCACCTTCACTTCTTATAAATAATTCCAATGACCTAACATAGTATTAATAAATTCCTGTGAAATGATATTCTAAATTTGATGAAAAATTAATGTATCCCACTATTCTTAACATAATCCTTCAAACAACATTGACATTGATTTCACACTCAAGGAATAAAAAGTTTCTAGGGAACTCAGTACTCAGTTAATATTTTCTAGGCATTTTATGGCCTTTTTATGACCTTGATCTCCATGAAATATGAGTGTATAATAATAATATTTCATCTCTATCACTATACGTAAAATTTTAGTAGAGTCAATAACTAGAAAGATGGAATCCATCTCTAAGAGTCATTAATCTTAAGAACATTCCATAATAAAAACTATATATTTTCCATCAATACCATTTTGAGAGGCATACTCTAAATAAAAAATGAAACACATTTCTTGATTAGAACTTAAATAAGACCAAAGAAATATGGGACAAAGTAATTATCCATAATATAAAATAACGAAATAAAAAATAAAATCATATCACAAAATGGAATTAGAATGTTCATTTTGAATCCTTCCATAATTTAATTAAAAATCCATTACACTAGTCATAAAATCATAAATATCCCATTGAAAACTGGATTAAAACCTTATAAATTTACCATTAAAAACATTTACATGACATAATATATCATGTTGATTTCAATTAATTTTATAATAATACATTATGAATTTAAAATATATATTATTACAAAATAAAACGAATAATTTCACAACAAAAAAATTGAAAATATCCAACCACATAACATTGAATCCCCATAAAACTCTTGATAATTTATCTTGAATAGTAAATATACATAAAAATTTACAATCTTGAAACAAAATTTATCCCAATGAACAAAATCATAGATTTTAGTTAGTATGAATAGTTTAGACAAGTGGTTTGGACGACTTTATGCCAAACCTAAAACTATTACTCGGTGGTTTTCAAAACAATGTACAAGGTATCTAAATGGTTTTACAAACCATGTGAGCTAGTTTTCTAACTCTAGTTTATTCAACATTTTCACCCCTCTCCCAAATGAAAGATCTCTAAATAACCAATATAATCATGATATAATTGAAAACATCATTGATCAAGATAAAAATGACCTAAAAATTAAAAATTAATCCAAAATCCATGACGTAAAACCCAAAAACCCATGGTAACTTGAATATTCATATGGGAAATAGATAGTTATACTCTCTCAAAACCTACATATTGAGTTCCAAAATTTATATCTTTAATAAAACATTTATCCCAAAATAAAAACCTAACTCTGATTCCATTTTTCAATGAACTAACCTGAGTTACCCCAGATCTCAATACCTAATTTGACATGTGGTATGTCCTGAAGGGAATTCTCAATACCCATAGGCTGATAACTAGTTTTTTATCATTAAGAAACATTCTTGGAAACATTTTCTAAAAATTAATCGAAATATACGCGTTGCATATTTCTATCAAGAATCTTCATTGCTTCCTTATTAATTCAAACTTCTATAAACAACCAAATAAATATTTTTATATACAGTGGAGAATAAATTAGGCATAACATAAAATAAATTCATATACATGTCGCATTGAAATATAGAATGTATACTAAAAAATACAGTAAACTAAACCAAGGCATAAAAATATAGGGAAGTAAAAAATTGTAGATACATATATTATTCAAAAGAAATATTAATAACCTCAAACCACCAAACGGATGTTCTTCTCAAGATTCATAGACACTATATGAATATAACACCATAACCCACAACATGAGTGACCTGAGACAAAGATTCAATAAGAATAAAATTATCTAGAATCATAACTTGAACTTATAAAATATACATGGCCTAAAGACATCATGATCTATAAGAAGGGTGTGAGAAAATATCATGATTTGGTTTAAAAAAATAAAATTTTCTGTATGTTTTATTTAAATAAATATAATATAAATTTTTATTTGAAAAATGATGATTGAAATTATGACTTTATCATTTTAGAAACTCATAAACATTTCTAAATTCCTTTTTCAAACCCAAAAATCACATTAAATATTATAATTATTTTAATTATAAAATTCACTGAAAAACATGATCTCCAAAACCCTTTCTAAATGAATTTAATAAATACCAAAATGGAAGCCTAAAAGTAACTAAATTGGGAATAAAATAACAAAGTTAATCTAAAAACATGGAATGAAAATATTTATCGAAGTATATAAAGAATTAAAATAAATTATTAGAAAATGGTTGACCTCAAAATTAAAACTAAAATGAAAAATATAATGAATAAAACCCTATAAAAGATTGATAAAAATATCACATATATTAATATAATAAAAATTGAATATTAAGTAGATACTTAATCAAAGTTTACCAGTAAAAAAGTCAAATTAAATATACATAATCGTGGGAAAATACTATGTTTATAGTGAGAAGATACTTATAATTATCTAGAGTAACCATATATATACATATTGAAAATTTTATTAACATATAACCACCTGATATTTATCTAACTTATCCTCACTAGGAAGAACTCCACATATTTAAAAAAAATTAAATACTAGAGAGTCATAGTAAGTATATGAACATCACTAGTATAACAATTGTCTCTGATCCTAATAATTAAATACTTATGGTTCTTGTAAAGTTGGATATTATAGGTTTGGGGAAATATAATAAAAAATAAATCCCAAATCAATCATATATCTCATAAAAAAGAATCACAATGATGTACCTCATCCCACCTCCATAAACCCTTCATATAAAATCCCATGTTTTTTTACCTAAACAATAAAAATAATCACATTAATTACAAGAGATCTATAACATCATATAAAAAATGGTTTCATGGGACTTAGAATAATTAAGTATCTAATTTAAGAAAAAAAATTATATAAGTTTTTCAAGGGACATTTGGTTATTCTATTACCCACAAACACTTAAATCTACTTTCAGAAACCATTATAAAAAATATGTGATTTTCAAATCTGATTTTATGTAAAGATAAACCTTAATATTTATCAAAAAATACCTATATATTTTCTATTGTATATAAAATTAATTAATATCTCACCAAATAATATAATAAAACACACAAATATATGTTACTTGTAAAAATTTTGGGAACATATCAAGAAACATGTAGAAGTTGAATAAAAATAATGTGTTAACCAAAAAATACTTTAATCCTAAAATATATATATGATGTAATTTTAAGGCATTTAAAACTATAAATTAATAGAAATATATTTTGAATAATCTTTACAAGAATTTTTTCAAACAAATAATATGAATAGGTTTTACTTATATAAATACAAGAGTAAGAATTAGTTAAATGACATTTTTTATTTTAAACTAATGAATCATAAATATTTGATAATCACTTTATATATTCAACAATGATCACTAAAAAAGAAATAATTTATAAAAACATATTGTATAAAGCTCAAAAATAACGTTTTTTTCAAGAAAAATGAAATTACATGGAAATACCTACCCCAATTAAGCATGGATAACATGAAACCACAATAGAAGAAAAGTGGGATGATAGAGAAAAAATACACAAACCCTAGAAATAAATAATAAAAAAATATATGATAAAAACTTATCATAATGATTGGATACCATTTCCCAAGATAGGATGATGTTAAATAAACTATAATAAAAGAAGAATAAATGTAATAGAAATAAGAACAAAAAAAGGGCCTAACTCGAAAAAATAATAATTCAAGGCTAGAAGATATTTGAAACTTGAAGGTGGTAGGAGGGATATATTTGTATTTACCTTTACTTTAGTTGAATAAGTGAGGTTGAAAGTACTGAAATGGTTTAAACATTATATGGGTAAAGTAAAAAAAATTTAAATTAAAAACATGGGGGAACTGGATGGTTTGACTACACAGTTTAACAAACATTGCACCAATCATTAATCACTTGTAGGAAAAAACATGACAAATGATTCATAGTTTCTAAATATGGTTTCCAAAAACCACATTCCATCCATGAACAAGTGATTAATACATAAGGGTAACCTAGCATGGTTTCTTCTTAGTATTTAAAAGTATGTCACATTTATTTCCAAAACCATGTATTAATAGTATAAGGTTACTTTATATATATATATATATATATATATATATATATATATGTCATAATACATGGTTACTCATACAACTAGATTGGTTTTACAAACATTTCACAAATCATGAATTTAGAATTATATTACCTAGGTGAAACGGCATGAGTGGGGAATGTGGTTTACTAAACCATACCCAAATATTGTAACCTTGAACGAAATTCAAAAATTGAAAATTTCAACCTAAAATTCAAAAAATTCAATAAAACCTATAAGGACCCGGCCTTAAACCATACTTAATCTTGAGTTATTTCAAGAATACACGTTGAGGATCTTTTCAGGTTTAGAGTTTTAGAGAATTAGACCATAAATAATGCATTACATTCCACATTCAAACAAAGTGGATACATAAAATATAGTATTCACTTTTCCCCATCAATGGAAACATATTTAAAATAAAACATGGATTCTTTCTTGACACATCCTTGACACTATCTTAATATCATGTACCATTCCCTTGACCTATGAAAAACATTTCAAAAACATGGGATGAGCATAAAAAGCTCAGTAAGGGATATAAAAATTTGGAAAGGAAACATTAATACATGTATACATAAGAATCAAAGAAATCATACTTTACTCCTAAAACATAAGCATGTAATATACCTCATGAAATCATAAGATTTATGAATAACTCATA
Organism: Viscum album; assembly: GCA_963277665.1. Lineage (NCBI taxonomy): Eukaryota > Viridiplantae > Streptophyta > Magnoliopsida > Santalales > Viscaceae > Viscum > Viscum album. Next base: position 1,382,950,697 of record OY728164.1, read on the forward strand.
AAAATCATAATACACAATGGTAACTTGAGGCATTTATAACATTATTACATAGGTAGTAACCCTCATGGTTACGTTTGGAATACCCATCATAGTATATTCCCTAAATCTCTTCAGAGAAACCTTAACGTTTAACCCCTTCGCGTTACCCAATGCATTGGAGAGCTATCACGGGCTCACCCGCCCTTAGTTTATCACGGAACCACCCGTCTTCATAATCCATTCCCAAGAACCGTAACATAATAATAGAATATAACTTAAGCATAAAGGAAAGATTACATTCCCACATTGCAATAACAATATAACATTTTAAGATATTGAAATAATGAATACCTTCTAAAAACCATTTTCAAAACCATTTATAACATTTAATAAAGAGATTTTTTAATCAAAGTGTCCCATACCACTTTGAAGCTTTTAAAATTTTAAACCATTAATATCCATATAAATAAATCCTTAAAACCATTTTGAAAACATGGATATTAATGAGAAATATTTATAAGAATAAATCATTAAAACATTTAAAACGATATTTTAGTTAAAGTGTTTTTAACAAAATTAGAGACACTTGAATACAATAATTGAGGAATAACATTTAATCATAACTTTATAATATCATGAGAATAAAGAGATTCATGATATAATATTCCAAATTACAGTATATACACCATATAAGAGTTAATTGGTGCATTACAATAATGAAGTCTCAACAGAAATGTAAAATGAGATGAAATCCCCAATAAAGAAGGTATCCTTAAATTAAGGATAAATCAATCTCATAACTGTGTGTGAAAAGTATAAATACACCCAATATAAGTGGATATTAAGTGTAAAACAATCAAAATTCATTCAAAAATATTCAAAAGATGACATATTCAATAACTACATGTTGAACCCAAAGAAATCGAAATTGGGATAAGAAGTTCCCTTAGTAAAATTCGACAGCCTAACGGCGTCACTTTAAAATTCATAAAATTAGTTGATGAGAGATAAAATGGTATCTAATCACTTGAACATAAAATTTACATCAATATGCATATATAATAACATATCCCAACATAAAAAGATGTAAATTAAAAGACATAACAAAATAAGTCTTTTAAAAAGAGGAGGGTGAAAGGTTCCCTTACCGAATTTTGTAACTTTCGAAACGTACACCCCATGAAATAAGGACTATACAACATTGATGTAAATAATCATAAACGAAATTATATTTCAAAAAGAATAGAATAATGGGCAGTACATATACCACTCAAAGGAAATGGTGGAAAATGTAGCATAAATCTCATAGGAATAAAAGTGAGATGAAAAATCCCTTAAGAAAACTCGGCAGCCTAACGGTGCCACTTAAAAAATCCAAAAAAATGGATTTATGAATAAAATATGGTCTCTAATCATATGAAAATAGAAATTACAGTAATAGGAATATAAAATAACATCCCCCAACATAATAAATAGGAGCTTAAATTAAGTTATATAAAAAGAGTGCTTGAAAAGAAAGAGGGAGGTAGGATCCCTTACCTCAAGCCCAACTTGTCTTGTTCGTTTCTTTATATTTCGGAATAATAAACATTGGAAAATTTATAATTGATTAAATTCCTACTTTAAAGATTATTATTCAGTTCATATCACATATTATAATGTTATAATAATTTGTTAATAATGTGAGTTCATATCAGACGTTTTTGTCGATGTTTGGTACATGAGTCAAAAATGAACTTGTTTGAAAATGATTGTCCATGTAGTTATAAGTAAATAATATCCAGAATAGTTTTAATGATTTAAATATCATATATATCCAGTACATATTCAATTTATACTATTCCATAACATTTGGAGATAAAAATAAATGAAATGCACCGTTCATGGAGACGGTAGGCCGTACGTACGCATGAACACTACTTTCATTTCTTTGTCATATTAATGGAATTAAAAATAATTGAGAGATATATATATTATAATTCCAGTATAATATATATGTTTTATAGGTTACATAATTTCATTAATTTCATTCTTTATACCTTCCATGTATTCCATGAACTATTCACATCACTTGAGGGGGCGGTAGTCCACACTTCCTCGTATGAAATTATCGCAATTGCACAAAATGAAAAGCATAAAGGTATGTTTTAAATATAAAATATAGAAGTATATGGGAAACATAAATACCATATATATCATATATAAAATACATTTACATCATAATGGCCATCATGAAAGGTGTTAAGAGAAGATTGAACAATCATCGCTTCGTGAGGCAGTAATTCGCCATCCACAGAAACAGTATGTACTTTAACCATTAGACGGAGTTGTGTGTAATTGTAGCTCGAATCCTTAACATAACAACATACTAGTATATTTTAGATACTGGTTTTGTTACAAAATAAAGGAATAAAAAGAGTTTAGGGGTTTGGAGAATCAAAATAAAACAAAAGAACACAAGTGAAGACATTACCTTTAAATCGGGTAACTCTTCTTGGTTTGAACCAAAAGGGTTTCTTGAAGATCATTATGTCAAAGTTGAGGCTTCAATTATGAATAGATGGATTTGGAGAGATGAAATGGGCAGGGTTTTGCTGAGACAAAGGCTTGAGAGGTGTGGCTAAGGTAGTAGAGGTGGGGGCCTTTTATAAGAGAATAGGATGGGCACTCTTGGAAAGTTATAAACTATTACTTTATTATAAAAATATTTTCGGATTTTAAAGGTCCCAAAAGGATATATTTCAAGGAAAAGGTGATAGGGTTTCGGAATCCACCCATCCAATAGTTTTGTGACAAGTTTAGGACCTATATTTCACCCTATATTTTTATTTTATTTAAATCGTTCATTTATGAGGTAATCACTGCATCATCACAATGTCATAAATGAAATAATTTATTTAATGTCTAAATATTATAAAAAAATATCATGATGTAGGAAATATTTTTAGATTTCTAATGAATATTTATAGTCAAAAATATGGCTTGTATAACCCCATGTAAAAATTGTTTTATTAAAATAATACATGTTTGTGACATTTTAATTTTAACTTTAAATAAAAAGTAATTAATGTCATTTTCCAATCAAAGTGGCTCCATAGGGTCCCCAAGTTGACCCATGGATTTTATTGGTCGATAATGACACATAAAATAAGGGTAGGACATATTTCAAGGTCATTTCATATTATTATAACATTATATTTACCTTAAATTACACTAATTACCTCTAATCAAGATTAATAAAACTTAAAAATTACTATTCACCAAAAAATTATTTCAATCTCATTGAACCACATTTTACTTCTTAATTACAACCATTTATGTCGGATTTTTAAAAATCAAATCACAGAAGTGGTAAAGATTCATTTAAACGAAAAATCAGTTTCTTTAAATACCACTTAGTGGTTTCACTATTCATCAAAAATTGAAGTTTTTCAGAAAAACACCAAAAATTCACCCTAAGCTATATTTGATATTCTGAATTCAAAAATTATGTCTATTTTAAAAAATTAAAAATATATAAGTTGCATTAATTAATTTAATAATTCATTCCTGCTGTCAAAACAAATAGCATGTTTTAAGAAACAATATCTATTAAAAGATTGACACTAGTTTAAATCCAATTTCAAAGTGAAATTAATTCCAATGACCACCATTGGATTAAATAGTAAAAATATATTCTAAATACACTTTAATCTCAATTAAAAAGATAATCTAACCATATAAATAAATCATATTAAAAGGAGTTTTTGAATTAAAATGCAACATTTTCACTAAAAATTATCTTTATCGGAAAAATAACAAAAAATTACAAAAAGTAAATTTTGATGTCTGGATTCTAAAGAAGGATTTTATTTTGTCAAATAAAACATATAAAATTTTCAAAAGTATATTTGAAAAGGGTTCTCCATCAAAAGGTGGTTAATCAACCTTTTAAAGAATATTATAAGATTTCTGCTTAAAATTGGATTCATTTTCATTTCAAGCCTCTAACATTTATTGGCTAAATGTAAAAATATTTATCAAACATATGAAATCATTTTGTAGTTATTTCTGTTCATTCCCACGATTACAATGGTTAGGAGTTAACTATTATAATATTATCATATTATTAGTGTGCAACGTAAGATTTCAAAGAAACTCGTTGTTGCGTATTGGGTACGCCATCGAGCATAGCATTCCATTTAAAGTAATATTAACATTTTATTCACAAATATTGATAAACATTAGAATTTAATATTATTTATTTACCTGGGATGTTACATCCTTCCCCCTTTTGGGAATTGTGTCCTCAAAAATTTCAAAATTGGGCTTGGAAACTTCATTGAAAGTCCCATATCGGAACAAGAGTCAGTAATACTATCACTTTAAAAGAAAGGGAGAGAAGTACAAAGGTCACCTGAGTTAAAACATACTATGATTCCAAGTATGAAAATATGGATATGGAGGAGAAAACAAAGGTTCATGTTCAGATGGAGAGTGATAGTAAACATGTCTAGGAGAAATTTAATCACAAGAAAATCACAAACTTTTGATGGGTTAAACGGTATTTGATTCCCCATTAGGAAATGTTAACAGACAACTTACTCTTCATTGAGGAATTTATTTTTGAGCTTAACTAAATCATAATGAAATATACTTACTTGTCACGTAGACTTTCAACTTTTACTATATTCCTTAATCAAACTCATATTTTCTCCAAAAGACGAGTATTTAGGAAGACTTGATCACATTAAGAGTACTATAATAAACTTCTTGAGAATCACCTAATCCACAAAAGAGAACTATATATTTCCCATTTCTTTAGATCTCAACCAAAACTAAAACAAAATGTTTAGTATGAGATCAGATAATACCCAAAAAGGATAATTTTTTTACAAAAAGAAAAACTACTCCTAATCTACAAAATTTGTCAACCAAAACCCAAAGTTCAACGAAGACCATTCAATAAACAATTTTTCCATAAAATTATTCAAGGTAAACCCAACTAAGATTGAAACCCAAATATTTGAAGGATTTAATCACATAGTCTCCCAAGGTACAAATTAACATTTATCTCCAAATTACATCAGTTTCTCTTAAAGTCTCATATTGAAATGTAATTTACCTAATCACATATCCTCCATGATAGGTTTATAATTTCCATAGATAATCCAAAAATCAACTTACTCTTGATTCATAAAATCATCTAACTAAAAAAAATAATTAGTCAAACTAAGCAGGTACTTCACGTAGTCCAGTGGTATGCGATAAATACCAGTCACACATTGGTTGCAGGTTCGATTCCCACAGCATTGTCTGACGTAATGGGTTGTCACACAGTGTGCATGTTGTCCTTTTTCCAAAACTATATAATTCTTAAAACATTCCCAAATAAGAGATATAATCTTCAAAAATAACCATAACATAATTTAACCTCGATTTTACCCCATGCCTTTCATCTTCCTTCATAACATATAGTAACCCATAATTACCTCAAAAGTAAGGATCATATAAACCTTAATGGTTACCTTTATAATTATCACATGAACTTCCATATCGAGTTGGTTCTATCATACAAGAGGCATTAGAGAACTCACCAAGGTTCAAGTGGTTGATCATGACTCATGATAGTTGGTTTAGAATAACCACGAGATTTCTAATTGAATCCCCCATTTTATCCAGTCTCTTAATCAGATAACCACCACAATTTCCTTCAAACACATTGTCTCTTTGGTTCCTGCTAGATCCATCCATTTACTAAAACCAAAAAGGTTAGTGTGAGTATATCAACAAAATCATCATGTACTAAAGAGGAAGATAAACACTAAGATATACTTATCCAAGTTATCTCAAACTCATTCCAACCATAAAAAATAACAATGACTCTATCTAATATAATAACCAATGTGGTTATACACAACTTGTCACTTATGCTTAAACAAAACTCTAACCTCTAAAGTTATCTAAACCTACCATTGATACCAACTATAAGGACCCGGCCTTAAACCGTACTTAATCTTGAGTTATTTCAATAATACACATTGAGAATCTTTTCAGGTTTAGAGTTTTAGAGAATTAGATCAAAAATCATGCATTACATTCCATATTTAAACAAAGTGGTTACATAAAATATAGAATTAATTTTTTCCCATCAATGGAAACATATTTAAAATAAAACATTGATTCTTTCTTGACAAATCCTTGACACTATCTTCATATCATGTACCATTCCCTTAACCTGTGAAAAACATTTCAAAAACTTGGGATGAGCATAAAAAGCTCAGTAAGGGATATAAAAATTTGGAAAGGAAACATTAGTACATGTATATATAAGAATCAAAGAAATCATACATTACTCATAAAACATAAGCACGTTAACATACCTCATGAAATCATAAGATTTATGAATAACTCATAGAAATCATAAGACATAAAGGTAACTTGAGGAATTCATAACATTCTTACGTAGGGAGTAACCCTCATGGTTACATTTGGAATACCCATCACAGTATATTCCCTAAATATCTTCGGAGAAACCTTAACGTTTAACCACTTCGCGTTACCCAATGCATTGGAGAGCTATCACGGGCTCACCCACCCTTAGTTTATCACAGAACCACCCGTCTTCATAAACAATGCCCAAGAACCATAACATAATCATAGAATATAACTTAAGCATAAAGGAAAGATTACATTACCACATTGCAATAACAATATAACATTTTAAGATATTGAAATAATGAATCCCTTCTAAAAACCATTTTCAAAACCATTTAAAACATTTAATAAATATATTTTTGAATCAAAGTGTCCCATACCACTTTGAAGATTTTAACATTTTAAACCATTAATATCCATATAAATAAATCCTTAAACCCATTTTGAAAACATGGATGTTAATGAGAAATATTTATAAGAATAAATCATAAAAACATTTAAAACGATATTTTAATTAATGGGTTTTTAACAAAATGAGAGACACTTGAATATAATAATTGAGGAATAACATTTAATCAGAAATTTATAATATCGTGAGAATAAATGGATTCATGATATAATATTCCAAAGGACAGTATATACACCATATAAGAGTTAATTGGTTAATAACCACAATGAAGTCTCAATAGAAATGTAAAATGAGATGAAATCCCCAATAAAAGAAGGTATCCTTAAATTGAGGATAAATCAATCTCATAATAATGTGTGACATGTATAAATACTCCAAATATAAGTGTATATTAAGTGTAAAACAATCAAAGGTCATTAAAACATATTCAAAGGATGACATATTCAATAAATACATGTTGAACCCAAAGAAATCGAAATTGGGTTAAGAAGTTCCCTTGGTAAAATTTGTCAGCCTAACAGCGTCACTTTAAAATTCATAAAATTAGTTGATGAGAGAGTAAATGGTATCTCATCACTTGGACATAAAATTTACATCAATAAGGATATATAAGAACATATACCAACATAAAAATATGTAAATTAAAATATATAACAAAATAAGTCTTTTAAAAAGAGGAGGGTGAAAGGTTCCCTTACCGAAATGGGTAAATTTCGAAACGTACACCCCATGAAATAAGGGCTATACAAAATTGATGTAAATACTAATAAATGAAATTATATTACACAAAGAGTAGAATAATGGGCAGTACATATACCACTCAAAGGAAATGGTGGAAAATGTATCATAAATCTCACAGGAATAAAAGTGAGATGAAAAATCCCTTACGAAAATTCAGCAGCCTAACGGCACCACTTAAAACATCCAAAAAATGGATTGATGAAATAAAATATGGTATCTCATAATATTAACATAGAAAGTAAATTAAGAGTAATATAAAATAACATCCTCCAACATAAGAAATAGGTGCTTAAATTAAGTTATATAAAAAGAGTAGTTGAAAAGAAAGAGGGAGGTAGGATCCCTTACCTCAAGTCCGACTTGTCTTGTTCGTTTCTTTATATTCCTGAATAATAAACATTGGTAAATTTATAATTGCTTGAGGTACTCCATTAAATATTATTATTCAGTTCATATCACATATTATAATGTTATAATAATTGGTTAATAATGTGAGTTCATATCAGACGTTTTTGTTAATGTTTGGTACATGAGTCAAAAATGAACTTGTTTGAAAATGATTGTCCATGTAGTTATAAGTAAATCATCTCCAGAATAGTTTTAATTATTTAAATATCATATATATCCAGTACATAGTCAATTTATACTATTCCATAACATTTGGAGATAAAAATAAATGAAATGCACCATTCATGGAGACGGTAGGCCATACGTACGCATGAACGCTACTTTCATTTCTTTGTCATATTAATGGAATTAAAAATAATTGAGATATATATATATATTATAATTCTAGTATAATAAATATGTTTTATAGGTCACATAATTTCATTAATTTTATTCTTTATATCTTCCATGTATTGCATGAATGATTCACATCACTTGAAGGTCTAGTAGTCCACACTTCCTCGTATGAAATTATCGCAATTGCACAACATGCAAAGCATAAAGGTATGTTTTAAATATAAAATACAGAAGAATATGGGAAACATAAATACCATATATATCATATATAAAATACAGTTACATAATAATGGCCACCATGAAAGGTGTTAAGAGAAGATTGAACAATCATCGTTTCATGAGGCAGTAATTCGCCATCCACAAAAACAGTATGTACTTTAACCATTAGATGGAGGTGTGTATAAGTTTATCTCGAATACTTAACATAACAACAGACTAGTATATTGAAGATACTTTTGTTGTTACAAAATAAAGGAATAAAAAGAGTTTAGGGGTTTGGAGAAGCAAAATAAAACAAAAGAACACAAGTGAAGACATTACCTTTAAATCGGGTAACTCCTCTTGGTTTGAACCAAAAAGGGTTTCTTTAAGAGCATTCTGCAAAAGGTGAGGCTTCAATGATGAAGATAGGGATGTGGAGCGATGAAATGGGTAGGTTTTGGCTGATACAAAGGCTTGATAGGTGTGGATAATGTGGTATAGGTGTGGGCCTTTTATAAGAGAATAGGAGGGGCACTCTTGGAAAGTTATAAACTATTAATTTATTATAAAATTATTTTCGGATTTTAAAGGTCCCAAAAGGATATATTTATAGGATAAGGTGATAAGGTTTCGAAAACCACCCATACAATAGTTTTGTGACAAGTGTAGGACTTATATTTCACCCTATCTTCTTATTTTATTTAAATCATTCATTTATGAGGTAATCACTGCATCATCACGGTGTCATAAATAAAATAATTTATTTAATGTCTAAAAATTATAAAACAAATATCATGATGTAGGAAATATTCTTATCTTTCTAATTAATATTTATAGTAAAAAATAAGACTTGTATAACCCCATGTAAAAATTGCTTTAGTAAAACAATACATGTTTGTGACATTTTAATTTTAACTTTAAATAAAAAGTTATTAATGTCATTTTCCAACCAAAGTGGCTCCATGGGTTCCCCAAGTTGACCCATGGATTTTCTTGGTCGGTCGTGACTCATAAAATAAGGGTAGTACATGTTTCAAGGTCATTTAATATTATTATAACATTATCTTTACCTTAAATTACACTAATTACCTCTAATCGCGATTAATAAAACTTAAAAGTTACTATTCACCAAGAAATTATTTCAATCTCATTGAACAAAATTTTACTTCCTAATGACAACCATGTATGTCATATTTTTGAAAATCAAATCACAGAAGAGGTAAAGTTTCATATAAACGAAAAATCAGTTTCTTTAACTACCACTTAGTGGTTTCACTATTCATCAAAAATTGAAGTTTTTCAGAAAAACACCAAAAATTCACCCTAAGCTATATTTGATATTCTGAATTCAAAAATGATGTCTATTTTAAAATATTCAAAATATATAAGTTGCATTAATTAATTTAATAATTCATTCCCGCTGTCAAAACAAATAGCGTGTTTTTAAGAAACAATGTCTATTAAATGATTGACACTAGTTTAAGTCCAATTTCAAAGTGAAATTAATTCCAATGACCACCATTGGATTAAATAGTAAAAATATTTTCTAAATACACTTTAATCTCAATTAAAAAGATAATCTACCCATATAAATAAATCAGATTAAAAGGAGGTTTTGAATTAAAATGCAACATTTTCACTAAAAATGATCTTTATCTAAAAAATAACAAAAATTTACACAAAGTAAATTTTGATGTCCAGATTCTAAAGAAGGATTTTATTTTTTTCAAATAAAACATATAAAATTGTCAAAATTATATTTAAAAACGGTTTTCCATCAAAAGGCGGTTAATCAACCTTTTAAAGAATATTAGAAGATTTATGCTTAAAATTGGATTCATTTGCATTTTAAGCCTATAACATTTATTGGATAAATGTAAAAATATTTAACAAATATATGAAATCATTTTGTAGTTATTTATATTCATTCCCGCCATTACAACGGTTAGGTGTTAACTATTATAATATTATTATATTATTAGTGTGCAACGTAAGATTTCAAAGAAACTCGTTGTTACATATTGGGTACGCCATCGAGAATAGAATTACCTTTAAAGTAATATTAACATTTTATTCACAAATTTTGATAAACATTAGAATGTAATTGTGATGACCCAGACCCCTCTTGGTCCCTTCCTTTGCCAAAATCTGGATCCTTAAGGGGTACGGATCGGTGAGACCGATCGGTGAGACGGATCGGTGCGACCGATCGATGCGACCGATCGGTGCGACCGATCGGTGAGACCGATCGCTGCGACCGATCGGTGAGACCGATCGGCAAGACCGATCGGTGAGACCGAACGGCGAGACCGATCGGTGCGACCGATCGGTGAGACCGATCGGTGTGACCGATCGGTGCGACTGATCGGCGGAACCGGCCGACGTCACCCGGCCTTGCCAAGTTGTTCCAGTAACGCGCACAAAAGTTTAATTAAATACTGAATCGGCTCATGAGTCGGTTTAAACCACTCAGCACCTTTAATGATGAGTCGGTTTAAACCACTCAGCACCTTTAATGATGAGTCAAGCCGCATGGTCAACCCACGACTTCCACGTCTTATGCGGTTCAGCGTTTTTATCTCAACCATCCCTGGCTCTTATAAATTAAGGGTTAGGCCGTGGTTTCCCCCCTTCTTCGATTGTGGCTCTTCTGGTGCATCGGGACAGCCGCGTCGTTATCCGTAAAGTTCCGCGCCCTCGGCCTAAACGTCGATCATCTATCAACAAGTAGGGAATTTCTTTCGTCTCTCACTATTGTGTATCATGCGGGGTGGGCGTTATTTTTGTTCTTATGGAATTGGTTGAACCAAACCTTAATGAAGATAATAAACGAAGTTCTAAAGAAAGAAGGGGAAGGGGTTGTGATCGTTGTTTATGCTTTATCTTGTGATCATCCCTTTTTGTTGTACTAGTTTATGTTTCTGAAAATTGAGGCCGTTGGTGGTCGTTGTATGTGCACTGATGAATCCCCTCGTGATGTTTTAAATGGGTTTATGAATTTGGGAACTCCTGCTGTGAAATTGGTTAATCATGTATATCTGGCTGAATAAGTTGAAAGCACCAGGATCAAACCTTCTGTGATAACTCCCGGTTAGAACACACGGAATTTGAAATCATGGAGTGTGTTAAATCTTTTAAATCTGAAAATCCCTGACTTGTGTTGGTAGTGGTAGTTGGTTGTTTTCCCTTCGGGCCGATTGCTGGAAATGTGGGAGGGGATGGGATCCCCTGTTCTTTTTATACTCTCGGTGGCTGTGTGAATTTGGGGGATGGGATCTCCTGTTGGTATGGAATCGGTGGTTGTGAGTTTTAAATCCGAGTGGTTACTTGAAATATCACAAATTGGGGAGAGATCCTCTGTTAACAGAACCGGGTGTGAGTGTTTTGGTTGATCCTTGCTTTTGGCGCTTTCCTTGGTTATGCTTATGGTAGTTGCCCAATAGTGCTTAAAATTAATTGAACATTTTGACTGAACGTGAAACAAGAATGGGACAAATGGTTTTGTGGGCAAGGGTCGTGCACTGTGACTTGGATGCAGTGGTGTTGTGTTCTGTAGGTTGGCTAGGAAAACCTAAGCTTTGGGTGAGTTCTTGTTACCTATATCTATACTTGTAGTTTTGTATTCTGATTCACACCCCACCCAAGTTGAGCACTCAGTGCCGAACACCCCCATTTATGGGGGAAGGGTGTTTTTCCCAACACTATCCTTAGTGGATGGTTGTTAGCTCCTTTTCTGCTCCCTTTCCCGGATAGCCCAAGTATCTTCGGGCAGGCTGTGATGGCCTGAAGTCCATTATTAGCCCAAGAACCTCTGGGCGGGGTGTTGTGGTGGTTGGCCAGGTGTGTGCGGCAGGTGGTTTCCCAAGTGTCTTCGGGATGAGGCCCAGTTGTCTTCGGGCGTGGCGGTGGTTGCTCTGGCCTAGGTGTTTGCAGGCATGGTTACATATGACAGTTGAGGCCCAGGTGTGTGCGGGCGGGATTCGGCAGTGGGACTGCGTGTGGTTGTGGCCCAGGTGTGTGCGGGCGGGTGTGGCAGTGGGACTGCGGTGAGAATGGCAGGATTGGTCCGATGCGTAGGATGTCTCAATAACCAGTGGGAAAGTGGCGCGGGGTACCCAAACATCGATGTGCTCTTATATATATATTACTTGACTTGCGTTATTTGGGGAGCGAGCCTTGTTGAGGCTGGGGATGGATAGTTTTCCTTGTTAGGTGTTTGGTTTACTCTTTTCTCACGGGACTTTAGTACGTTCCCCCACTTGTGCACGAGAGTCTTGGTTTTCCCTACTGAGTGTACTTGTATGCTCACCCTACGTATATAAAACTGCTTTCAGGTTTCCAGGAGGACTTCGTGGATCACGCAGGACCTTACTAGCTCGGACTTTTGGAGCAGTTGCAGTTGTTTCTCTTTTTCTTTTGGTACTTACCTTGTAGTCACCTTTTTTTTCACTTTGTGGCTTTCACTTTTGAAACATGCATGTGGGAATGGTTTACTTTTGGCTTTACTTTTCTTTCTACCTTGGTGTTGTTGGGTTTTCTCCTCCTCATCTTTCGATCCTATAAAATAAAAAGGGCAATTCCTTCCATTTGAGAGGATTTCATATACCATTGGTGCTAGTCGCCACTCCGGGACCTATTGAAGGCGGGTTTTGGGGGTCATTATCTCTCCTTCAACTTAAAGAAGGAAGGGCCTGGCAATCTGCTGACCCTTCCCTCCTTTTGGTGAAGGCGGGTCGTGACAGAATGGTATTAGAGGTGATGGTTGAGAGATAGGACGGAGTCTGGAGTTAGGCACAGTAATGATTGCATGGGATGGTAAGGCAACAGCATCTGATGACCTTGGTGCGTGAATTAGGCCAGGGAAGACCGGCTAGGACACAGGATTTTAGGGCCCCCCGTGATCCGATGCAAGGACTCTGGACCTACCGAACGACCAAGTGAGGCCACACTGATTGCAGGGTAGAGACCCTAGGAAAGGTACATGCATCGTAAATGACTTGTGTTCTTGTGTTTCTGGGATGTCTTGGGAATTAAGAATAAATTAAATCTTAATAAGTTTTAAGAACGATTTTCTTTGCACTACTTGGGCTTAGGCTTTCCTTGTTACCTTGCAGCTATGGCACCTGGAAGGCGACCACGTGTGGTACAGACGATCGAGGCCCCCGAGACTGCCTTGGCCAATCGGCAGAGAGCTGGTCGAGAGGAAGAGGACGACCAGTGGCAGAAGACTCTTCGAGCCTTCCAGCGACAGGCCCTCGAGAAGTATGAGGGAAGCACCTCCGATATGAAGACGGAAGGCTGGCTAGAGGAGTTAGTCATAGCCTTCGGCCTGATTCGGGCCTCGACCGAGTACTGGGTTCTTTTGGCTGTTAGCCAGATGCGAGGAGCGGCACGTCAGTGGTGGATGCTTCACCTGGGGAGTAGGAAGGAGTCTGAGGTTGCTTGGGCGGACTTCGAGAAGGAGTTCCGGGCGGAGTTCCTCTCCTCGACAATGAAGGCGGAGAAGAGGCAGGAGCTACTCTCCCTCCAGCAGGGGAGCATGTCCGTGAGGAAACTTGGAATCAAGTTCAAGGACCTCCTGTGTTTTGCTCCGGACCTCTTTCCCGATGAGGAGTCTTGGGCAAGACGTTTGGAGGAGGCGCTCTGACCCTCCCTCCAGTATGTTGTTACCCCCTTTACCCTTCCGACATACTTAGAGGTCCAGAAGAAGGCCGAAGTGGTGGAAAGGATGCATGCTCTGGGCGGAGTGTCACGTGAAGGGATCCAGCTGGGACCATCGAAGGGGAAGGCCGTCAGCGCCAGGCCTCCAGCATCGGGACCCTCCAGGTTCCGACCCACAGGGAGCAGGCCGCAGCAGTTTCAGTTTCGATCCCCTGGCCCATGTTCTTTTCCTTCAGGCTCGAGACCACGGTGCTTCATCTGCGGGAGCCCTGGACATCTCCGGAGTCAGTGCCCCGATCGGGTGCAGTACAGCATTGGAAGTCATCCCCAGCATCCGCCGCAGCAGTAGTTTCCAGCAAGACCCTTCCGGCAGTAGCAGCAGGGACAGCGAGCTCCCGCTCCTCCGCAGGCAGACATAGGAGGAGGAGGCCGACCTCAGGGCACTCCCCAGGGACCTCGACCAGGGCGTGGTCGGGGAGGTGGCCGACGGCCGAGGGGCAGGTGAGCTGGGCGTGGACAGCTACACGCCGCAGAGGCAACAGTTCCAACAGGGCCAGAGGTTGTTCGAGGTACGATCAATGTGTTTAGCACTCTTTCTCATGCTTTGTTCGATACCGGAGCTTCGCACTCCTTTATTGCACCCAGTCTAGCCCGTGCCTTGGGTCTACATGTCGAGAGACTTCCAGTGCCCCTGGTGTTGAGCACACCAGTTGGAGGTCAGACCGACTTGCTGTTCGTTTGTCGGGGATGTAGACTGATGTTAGGGCCACATCAGTCGGTTAGGGATCTCCTTCTGCTACAGATTCAGCCGTACGATGTCACCCTAGGCATCGACTGGCTATTTTCTGTGTGCGCCGTCATCGACTGTTTCCAAAGAAGGGTGGTGTTCTTCGGTTTGGATGGCCAGCGTGTTACTTTCACCGGCGAGCAGAGCTGTCCGAAGGGAAACAGGAGGGAGGAACCTCTCCTCTCCTTGTTGACCGAACTGACGATAGAATCAGTAGATGCGGAAATGGTGGAAGTATCAGAGATCATTCGTGAATTTTTGGACGTATTTCCTGAGGAGGTGACGACTCTACCCCCTCGACGTGATATCGAGTTCGGGATAGACCTGCAGCCCGACTCTTGACCAATCTCGATGGCTCCTTACCGGATGGCACCTTCGGAGCTACGGGAGTTGCGGATACAGATTGACGATCTGATGAAGAGGGGTTATGTTCGTCCAAGTGCGTCACCGTGGGGTCCTCCAGTCTTGTTTGCAAAGAAGGCGGATGGTGGCCTCAGGTTGTGCATCGACTAAAAGAGGATGAATCGGGTAACGATCAAGAATCGCTACCCTCTTCCGAGGATAGATGATCTTTTTGACCAGCTGAAAGGGGCAGGATGGTTCTCGAAGATCGACCTGCGGTCTGGATACCACCAGCTGAGGGTAACGGATAGCGACGTCCCGAAGACGGCGTTCAGGTGCAGGTATGGGCACTTCGAGTTCGTAGTCATGCCCTTTGGTGTTACGAACGCCCCGGCCGTGTTCATGGGGCTTATGAACTCCATCTTTCGGGAGTACCTGGATCGGTTTGTGGTGGTATTCATCGACGATATCCTGATCTATTCAAGGTCAGAAGAGGACCATGCAGAGCACCTGAGGACAGTTTTGGAAGTCCTCCGACAGCACCAGCTCTACGGGAAGTTGTCAAAGTGCAAGTTCTGGACACGAGAAGTGCACTTCCTCGGGCATGTAGTGTCTGAGCAGGGAGTAGCAGTCGACCCATCAAAGGTTGAGGCAGTTGTTTCTTGGGCAGCACCCAAGAATGTGGCGGAAGTCCAGAGTTTCCTCGGACTGGCAGGTTACTACCGGAGATTCGTACCCAACTTCTCCCGAGTAGCAGCCCCTTTGACGGCTTTGACCAAGAAGGACCAGGTTTTCGTGTGGAGCGAGCAATGCGAGTCGTTCTTCAGCTACCTAAAAGAAAAGCTGGTTAGTGCCCCAGTGTTGAGATTACCAGAAGAAGGGATGGCCTATGAGGTATTTTGTGATGCTTTAGGACAGGGACTGGGATGCGTGTTGATGCAGCAACAAGGGGTGATCTCTTACGGGTCCAGGCAGCTACGCCCCCATGAGCGTAACTACGCCACCCATGACATGGAGCTTGCAGCGGTCGTTTTTTCGCTAAAGTTATGGCGGCACTACCTCATCGGGGAATGCTTTGTGGTCTTCACAGATCACAAAAGCTTAAAGTACATCTTCTCCCAGCGGGACTTGAACTTGCGACAACAGAGATGGGTGGAGTTCCTCCAGGACTATGACTTTGAAATCTCTTATACTGAGGGCAAGGGCAATGTGGTGGCCGATGCCTTGAGCAGGAGGACGCAGAAGGATGCGGTCCGAGAGTCGGCAAGTGCCTGGAAGGCAATGGAGGAGTTGGCTGCCTTACACCTGGATGCGAAGACGGATAGTGACAGAGGCTTCCTATATCAGATGATAGTGCAGTCATCTCTGTTTCGACAAGTGGAGGAGTCTCAGTGGGGAGACCCCGAGTGCGAAGTGATGCGTGATCGGGTTGACCATGGCGATGCTCCGAGAGAATGGACAGTGGATGGTCAGCATTGGATGCTTTTCCAGAAAAGTTTGTTTGTTCCAATAGTGATGCGTGGCAAGGTTCTCAGTGAGTTCCACAACTCACCCCTGGCGGTGCACCCAGGAGTTACCAAGATGTACTAGGGGCTGAAAAGGCAGTTCTGGTGGCCTAGAGTTAAGCGAGCGGTGGCAGAATTCGTGGCCAAATGCTTAGTGTGTCAGCAAGTGAAGGCTGAACACCGGGTTCCAGGCGGCCTACTGCAGCCTTTAGCTGTTTCCGAGTGGAAGTGGGATGACATCTCAATGGATTTCGTCACGGGACTACCCAAGGTCCAAGGAGGGTGCGACGCCATTTGGGTGGTGGTGGACAGGTTGACGAAATCAGCTCACTTTCTGGCAATCAGGGAGTCAAGTACTGTGGATGCTTTGGCATGAAAGTACGTGAATGAGGTGGTGCGGTTGCATGGAGTTCTGAGGTCTATAGTCTCAGATAGGGATGCACGGTTTACCTCGCGAATCTGGAGAGGATTGCAGCATGCGTTTGGCACCCAGTTACGCCTTAGCACTGCTTTCCATCCCCAGACAGATGGACAAACGGAGCGAACCATCCAGACCTTGGAGGATATGCTACAGGCATGTGTTCTGGACTCAGGAGAGTCGTGGGTGCGATACTTGCCTCTAGTAGAGTTTTCCTACAATAATAGCTACCACTCTACCATCGGTATGGCCCCGTTTGAGGCTTTGTACGGGAGGCCATGCCGTTCACCTGTGTGTTGGACCGAAGTAGGAGAGGCAGGCATCCTTGGCCCGGAGGTAGTTCAGAACACGACAGAGAAGATTCAGCTCATACGGGAAAGGATGAAGGCGGCCCAGGACCGACAGAAGTCATATGCCGATACCAGGAGAAGGCCCTTGGAGTTTGAGGTTGGAGACCACGTGTTCTTGAAGGTCTCCCCACGGAGTGGGCAACGGAGGTTCGGCAAGGGGGGTAAGCTTTCCCCCAGATTCGTCGGACCCTTTGAAGTGTTACGGCGGGTCGGCGAAGTGGCTTATCAGCTAGCGTTACCTCCTCCGTTGCTAAGGATACATGATGTCTTTCATGTATCCCAGCTCCGTCGTTATCTGCACGATGATTCACACGTCCTTGATTGGGGTGAACTGGACATCGAGGACGACGTAACCTTTGTGGAAAAACCAGTGATGATCGAGGATCGCAAGGAGAAGGTGCTTCGTGGGCGACCTATTCTCTTGGTTTGTGTGCTGTGGAGACATGGCGGGCTCGAGGAGAGTACATGGGAAAGGGAAGCACAGATGCGTGCCCAATACCCCGAGTTGTTTTGAGCTTTGTTCCTTTTGTACCTGTTGTGGTAGAACATTTGACTTTTGGCTATGAAATGTACTGGTTTATTTCCTCTTTTGTGTGTGAAAAGCCTCGGCTAAAGGGAAGAGGGAACCTGACCCCTAATCAAGACGCATTAAGGTAGATGCGATTGAACCCGTGCGGGTGAGTCAGTGCCGCCCAAAGTGGATAATATCCTGACATGGGGGAGGCAAACTCCCCAAACCCACATGACCGGGCTGTTTGGCGTGGTATGTTGCTTAGTTCTTGACAGGAGAGTGTTTTTAGTTAGCAGAGGTTCACTCCTAAGAGGTATCTTTCGAAGATGGTTGTTCAGACCCTCTCTTTCCTTCTGGTTTGTTGTGATTCTCGAGGACGAGAATCGTTTAAGAGGTATCTGATGTGATGACCCATAACCCCCTTGGTCCCTTCCTTTGCCAAAATCCGGATCCTTAAGGGGTACGGATCGGTGAGACAGATCGGTGAGACCGATCGGTGAGACGGATCGGAGAGACCGATCGCCGCGACCGATCGGTGAGACCGATCGGTGAGACCGATCGCTGCGACCGATCGGTGAGACCGATCGGTGAGACCGATCGGCGAGACCGATCGGCGAGACCGATCGGCGAGACCGATCGGTGAGACCGATCGGTGAGACCGATCGGTGAGACCGATCGGTGCGACCGATTGGTGAGACCGATCGGTGCGACCGATCGGTGAGACCGATCGGTGAGACTGATCGGTGCGACCGATCGGTGCGACCGATCGGTGAGACCGATAGGTGCGACCGATCGGTGAGACAGATCGGTGCGACTGATCGGCGGAACCGGCCGACGTCACCCGGCCTTGCCAAGTTGTTCCAGTAACGCACACAAAAGTTTAATTAAATACTGAATCGGCTCATGAGTCGGTTTAAACCACTCAGCACCTTTAATGATGAGTCGGTTTAAACCACTCAGCACCTTTAATGATGAGTCAAGCCGCGTGGTCAACCCACGACTTCCACGTCTTATGCGGTTCAGCATTTTTATCTCAACCTTCCCCGGCTCTTATAAATTAAGGGTTAGGTCGTGGTTTCCCCCCTTCTTCGATCGTGGCTCTTCTGGTGCATCGGGACCGCCGCGTCGTTATCCGTAAAGTTCTGCGCCCCCGGCCTAAACGTCGATCATCTATCAACAAGTAAGGAATTTCTTTCGTCTCTCACTTTTGTGTATCATGCAGGGTGGGAGTTATTTTTGTTCTTATGGAATTGGTTGAACCAAACCTTAATGAAGATAATAAACGAAGTTCTAAATAAATAAGGGGAAGGGGTTGTGATCGTTGTTTATGCTTTATCTTGTGATCATCCCTTTTTGTTGTACTGGTTTATGTTTCTGAAAATTGAGGCCGTTGGTGGTCGTTTTATGTGCACTGATGAATCCCCTCGTGATGTTTTAAATGGGTTGCTGAATTTGGGAACTCCTGCTGTGAAATTGGTTAATCACGTATATCCGGCTGAATAAGTTGAAATCACCAGGATCAACCCTTCTATGATAACTCCCGGTTAGAACACACGGAATTTGAAATCATGGAGTGTGTTAAATCTTTTAAATCTGAAAATCCCTGACTTGTGTTGGTAGTGGTAGTTGGTTGTTTTCCCTTCGGGCCGATTGCTGGAAATGTGGGAGGGGATAGGATCCCCTATTCTTTTTATACTCTCGGTGGCTGTGTGAATTTGGGGGATGGGATCTCCTGTTGGTATGGAATCGGTGGTTGTGAGTTTTAAATCCGAGTGGTTATTTGAAATATCACAAATTGGGGAGAGATCCTCTGTTAACAGAACCGAGTGTGAGTGTTTTGGTTGATCCTAGCTTTTGGCGCTTTCCTTGGTTATGCTTATGGTAGTTGCCCAGTAGTGCTTAAAATTAATTGAACATTTTGACTGAACGTGAAACAAGAATGGGACAAATGGTTTTGTGGGCAAGGGCCGTGAACTGTGACTTGGATGCAGTGGTGTTGTGTTCTGTAGGTTGGCTAGGAAAACCTAAGCTTTGGGTGAGTGCTTTTTACCTATATCTATACTTGTAGTTTTGTGTTTCTGATTCGCGCCCCACCCAAGTTGAGCACTCAGTGCCGAACACCACCATTTATGGGGGAAGGGTGTTTTTTCCAACACTATCCTTATTGGCTGGTTGTTAGCTCCTTTTCTGCTCCCTTTCCCGGATAGCCCAAGTATCTTCGGGCAGGCTGTGATGGCCTGAAGTCCATTATTAGCCCAAGAACCTTCGGGCGGGGTGTTGTGGTGGTTGGCCAGGTGTGTGCGGCAGGTGGTTTCCCAAGTGTCTTCGGGATGAGGCCCAGGTGTCTTCGGGCGTGGCGGTGGTTGCTCTGGCCTAGGTGTTTGCAGGCATGGTTACATATGACAGTTGAGGCCCAGGTGTGTGCGGGCGGGATTCGGCAGTGGGACTGCGTTTGGTTGTGGCCCAGGTGTGTGCGGGCGGGATTCGGCAGTGGGACTGTGTGTGGTTGTGGCCCAGGTGTGCGCGGGCGGGTGTGGCAGTGGGACTGCGGTGAGAATGGCAGGATTGGTCCGATGCGTAGGATGTCTCAATAACCAGTGGGAAAGTGGTGCGGGGTACCCAAACATCGATGTGCTCTTATATATATATTACTTGACTTGCGTTATTTGGGGAGCGAGCCTTGGTGAGGCCGGGGATGGATAGTTTGCCTTGTTAGGTGTTTGGTTTACTCTTTTCTCACGGGACTTTAGTACGTTCCCCCACTTGTGCACAAGAGTCTTGGTTTTCCCTACTGAGTGTACTTGTATGCTCACCCTACGTATATAAAACTGCTTTCAGGTTTCCAGGAGTACTTCGGGGATCACGCAGGACCTTACTAGCTCGGACTTTTGGAGTAGTTGCAGTTTTTTCTCTTTTTCTTTTGGTACTTACCTTGTAGTCACCTTTTTTTGCACTTTGTGGCTTTCACTTTTGAAACATGCATGTGGGAATGGTTTACTTTTGGCTTTACTTTTCTTTCTACCTTGGTGTTGTTGGGTTTTCTCCTCCTTATCTTTCGATCCTATAAAATAAAAAGGGTAATGCCTTCCATTTGCGAGGATTTCCTATACCCTTGGTGCTAGTCGCCACTCCGGGACCTATTGAAGGCGGGTTTCGGGGGTCATTATCTCTCCTTCAACTTAAAGAATGAAGGGCCTGGCAATCTGCTGACCCTTCCCTCCTTTTGGTGAAGGCGGGTCGTGACAGTAATATTATTTATTTACCTGGGATGTTACAAAACTAATCATTCTGCATATATAAAAAAACAAAACTTTTATCAAGGTGTGATAATTTTCCCCACCATATCACTTTATTCACTTATATGATGACAACATTTTTAAGGAATAACATGACCATGAATAAATAGAATGTAAGAAATAAATAAATAAAATAGAGGAGACCTAGATGACACAACATCTAAACCAATATAGAACTAAGAAAAGATGAACACATCATAACACGTCTCTAAATCCATAAAAAATCCCAATAATCCCCATGAAATCATAAAAGGTTGGGATATATGGTGGATCCCTCTACCATATAAGGAATATGCTATTGTGGTTGACCAAATAAAAGTATACGACACCAGAAGAGTCACCATAAGGAATTGCTTACAAGTCAAAACCAAGGAGTGATGAAAGAAACTCTTCATCCAATGATTTATCCATAATTTAAGAACCTATATGACTATATAATAAATAATTTTCATGTTTATTAACATTAATTAGATGGTTGTATTTATTATAAAAAGATTATTTAATTTTTAAATAAAAAAGGCAATATTTTTAATTAAAAAGTTTTATTGTAGGATTTTATTTCAATATTTGGATTCTAATTTTTGAAATATTAATTTTATGAAATAAATTTCATTTTTTATGTCATCATATAAAAATTAACCTAGGATTAAATTTAGGGATTTTTGGAAAATATTTATTTCTTGATAAATAGTGAAAAATATCGATTTTTGTAAAAATGACATTTCTTTTCAATAAATTATGTAATTTAAAAATCACTTTATTTTTAACATCTGATTTCAGGTAACATAAGTTTTTTTTAGTTATATTTAATCTATTTAATTACGTTTGAATTATAATGACCTTATATTAAATGTAACATAATCTTTAGTTTTATATGAGAATTCAATTTATTAGACTTTTAAAATATTTTAAGTTTATAGTTTAAAAGAATTATGTCATAATTCATATATAAAAAAACCAAATAATATAATTTGGATTCATCTTATTAGTGTCCATTTTTACTAAAATATTAAACATTCGAGATAAAATCTGATTTCATTTCATGAAAAGTATTCTTAACTTTCATCTTGATCACTTCCTTTCCCATACCCATCCTTCAACCTTGTTTTTATTTTGAAATGTTGGATGATCAAAACGTCATATTAAGGAAAAAAATACTTTTTAGTCCATTTAAATACATGAAAACCGATGAAATGTTTACCATTATCTGAGTGTCCTTGAGAAAAATTAAATAAATAATTTTCACCTGAAATCACACACTTTTTTCTGAAAGAAATCATTTAAAACTCATAGAAAGAACTTAGAAATTACGATTTTAAAATGGGACATCGTAATTCACAACAATCTTACAAATGGAATAATACATATGGTCAACTTCTATCTCTAGAGTACCTAATAAATTGGAGGGCTATCAGAGACCCACCCATATATGGTTTATCATGGACCACCTGTCCTTGGTTAATAATATAACCACTCGTCCATAGGTCTATAAAATAACTACCCATCATCATAAAAATTTACCAAGAACCATAATGTAATCATAAATCATTAAATATTTCATTTTTATTATAAAACCCTTTAAAAAACTCTTTTAATCCCTTATGAAAAACTCATTCTGATTTCAAAATACCCATTTCAATGCAAAAATTCTCATAAAAATTTAATGATGGGTTTTATTAGAAAAAAAATTAAATCTTGTAAAATAATCCAAAATTCAAGCAACAGTTTCAGAATTGGGATAATTTGTTCTGTTTGTACACATTAAAATAGTACTTTCCTTTTGTCATTTGTGATTAAAGAAAAACATTCCATTCAAGGATTCGTTTTTAAAAAAAATATGAATAAAATAAAAAAATAATTTATGAAAATATTATTTACATATAATTACATTCATAAAATCATTTCAAAAACATGTAAATGGATCAAAAATATAGATTGAAGGAAAAATTTTAAGGAGTATTTTTTTAGGAAAAATATGTTACTATTAAAGAAAGATTTCAATCATGATCCCCGTGAAAGAATAACATTAGAAAAAAAAATTAAATATAATTATAATATATAAATCAATGATATAACATTTAAATGGTAATATATATATCTCATAAAATAATATAGATGCATAATATCAAATTTTTCCTCAATAAAAGGAAATTGAGATAAAGTCCCTTACCTCGAGTTTGATTCATCATGCTCATTATTTATCTTCCTGAATAATAAATGTATTTTAATTATTTAATCTCTTAAGAAACTTTTCCATATTTATTATTCCTTTTATATCACTTATCACCATGCCATATACAATAACATAATTAATTAATTTTATGCCCAATGTTTCAATGATATTTTTCTTATGTGTAAAAAAAGAATTTGGTAGATTGACTATTGGTCAAAGAGGTTGTTATTTAAACATCACAAAAATAATAATAATTAAATAATTATAATAATTATACATCAATTATAATTTTTAAAACAAAACATGATATATGGTTATTGAAAATGAACTATTTAATGAACATATATATGGTAGGTCATATGTATATAATAGTGACGTCTCAATTTTTTACTAATCATTATGGAGAGAAGTAATGTGTTATTTTATCATTAAATAATTATAATAATATCATCAATACAATAATTTTTAAATATATATATATATATCTGTGTGTGTGTGTGTTTCAACCAAGTGATTTTGGGATGAAAAAACAGTCACATCACTTTGTGATGGTGGTATACCACATATACACACAAACGATGTTATCTTTTTTCAATGTTACAAATAAAATTATATATTATAAATTTGAAATGAATATTATGTTATTAATATAATAATTATTTCATTTGTATCATACAAATTCATTAAATTTATCCTTATTACCTTCCATGTAAATAATTACTCAAAAACGAATCACATGGATTCATGGGGTGTTAGTCCACCGTACACACGAGCGACATTATCATATCCCCAAAAAAATATAATGTAAGATGTTATATGTGATATCATAACTCCATAATTATAAATATATAAAAAATATCATATATATATATATATATATTAATCTATCATTATAAAAATCCTTGATTGTTTTTTATGGAGATAGAATGATATCGGTTCGTGAGGCGGTAGTCTACCATACACATGAATGATTATTTCATATCCCATTTATTGAAAGATGAGATAGATTTATTTTATTAAATTAAAATAATAAAATATTAGAATATGGGAGATAATTTTGTTATTATATAATCAGTATTTAATAATATTTTAAGTAGGTGGAGGATGAAATAAAATAAAAATGAACGGTTAAACACGACACCTATTTTTTAGACAACCTCCTTAGGTAAGCACCAAAATCATTATTATGATGGATTTATGTTAAAGATAATGGCTCTATGTAATGTTTAAATAATTTAGGAAGGTTTTTGGGTATGTTTTGGCTATGAAAAATGGATTTGAAGGTGTCGAGAGGAAAGGATAGTTGGATTCCTTTTATAATTGAGGTGAGCGGCACTCTTTTAATTTTTGAAAATAAAAATGCTTACAAAACTTTTTCACAAAACAAATGATCCAAAATGAAAATTTATAGATCCGTAAACATTATAAGATCAAAATATATCTAAATAATAAATTTTATACAATTTTTTATGCAATTTTCTCCATTATATATTTATTTTAACCTCTCGGTGAACCTATTTTCCTCATAACCATGGTAAACAATTTTTATTATTTTCATAAGTCATTATGGTCCAACAATTAAATTGACCATATTAGATAATATAAATTATTCAGAAAAAAAAACATAGAATCCATTTTAACTAATTCAATTCATATAAGTGGTAAAATATAATTTTAAAATAAATCAACAAATGTGATGAAAATGTGGGCTTTCAAGAAGTGTATTTTTCAAGAAAAAATGATTTTATATTAACTATATGACTCATACTAATCATTGTTTGAATAAAAATTGTTATTTATTGATATAAAATATATAAATGTGATTTTAAAAATAACTCATTATTTATTATTATAAATAACTAAAACTGATAAACATTATTCACTTAAAAAGAGTTTTTAGTAAAATCCATTTTATAAACCCAAAATAAACTTACAATGAAATAAAGTATAAAAATGATTAAAAATTAATTAATTGGATTAAAAATAACTAAAAAATACATATATTACATTAAATCTCATTGAAAACATATTGTTACATTCATAGTATTGAAATTATTGAAAATTGGTTTTTTTCAAAAATCTGTATTTTTCACTATTCATAAAAAATCTATATTTTCTAAAAATCCCAAAAATTTCACCCTAAGTTAATTTTGATATTATGATTTAAAAAATGAAATTAATTTTTTTAATTAAAATTATAAAATTTATAAATTATCATTTAACATAAATATCTTATTTGAAAATAGTTTTGTTACAAAAATTTCCTTTTTTAAGTAAAAATTACATTAAATTGTTTTGATGAATATAACTATATTAATAAACATAAAAGTGATTAATTATATCAATACCTAGGTCATAAAATTATTCCACATATTTGAAATTTTTTCATCATAATTTTATTCACTTATTAAACAAGTGGGGATACCATTCTTTTTTATCATTTTTATATTTCCATGTTTCTTTTTCAACCATATTGTTTTTTCATGAAACCTTAACCTACTGAATAGACTATTTATAAAACCATTTATCTCAATATTTGAAAATTTGGACATTTTTTCCCACATAATAAAGGTTATCTTAAGTATTATCTTCTTTAATGATAAAAACATGAGATAAAATTGGAACATATTTTCTTAACATCAAGACATAAAAAACATTGTGTACTTGGGAAAAACTCAAGGGAAAAGAAACTTAGTAAGAAACTGATCAAAAAATTTCATGGATTTTGATACAGTATAATGAAACATGTACATATATTTCCATTTTTACTAAAAAATAGAAATTTTCCATAGAAATACTTTAAGTTAAATATAATCACTTACATTGAAAGAAATATCTTTCCTCCATCTATCTCAATTACTTTTAAGCCTTCTCTAAGACGTCCTTATATGTTGTTAAATCAATTGCACCTTCTCAGACGTTTCCTATACTAAATATGGTCTCATAAACATTATTTATCCTATTTCATCATTTAAAGATGGAATTCAATACTTCTTTTAATATAATTCCACAAAAGGTTCCATCTGTATACTAGAATGAAAACTATTGTTAAAAGAAAACTCATCCAAATAAAGATATTGATCCCAATATACATTGTAATAGATTATAAAATAAACAAGCTTATATTAAATTTTATGAATCATTGTATTTGACTATCCTTCATATTCTAGATTATAAGTTATACAAAAATTTAATTCAGTACCCAACAACTTTTAAAGTCCTTTCCAAAAATTAGATATAAACCTGGGGTTGCAGTTTGATATAATAGAGAGTGTAACTCTATATAACCTAACTATCTCATTGATATATAGTTACTAAATATGATCCCAATACATAATATCTCAAATGGGAAGGAATTTTTTATATTTTTTAAATTGATCAACAATAACATAAATCACATTATTACCTTGAGAAGTATTTTTCAATCCCACCATGAAATCTATTTATACAATTTCCCATTTACACTCCAACAAAAGAAAAGGTTGAAGGATTCCATTTAGAAATTCACATTCTTCTTTAACATTTTGAAAATTTAAAAACTTCATTCTAATGAAATATATATTTTCATTCATCATACTAATTAAAATAGAAGGATTCCTATAAATCATAATTGCTTTAATATTTCCAGAGGGATTTTTCACCAAAAAAATATCATCTTTTTATGTGGTGATATTCCAATTTTACATGTAAATTTCTCTCAAATAAAAAATGTGAAGATCTAGAGTAAAATAGGTAATTGAGATAATTTGAATAATCAATTAATATTCCAGTCACTACTTCACTTTACAACATAACATAAATATTAGTAATAGGAAAATATTTTCCCACACATCCTTGAATTTGTTCATTATGATTTACCCTGGAGTGATTAATTTTTTACACACATTATCATAATTTGCCAACTCATTGTAACTAAATAATCTTAAAATTTTCTTTTCATTATTTATCTGATCATTTTCCTTATATTACTGAGTCATATGTCTAAATATACTACATATAAAGAACTTCAAAGACATCATATGAAATTCCCCAGAATGCTTCTTATCACACTTCTCACAAGATGGGATCTTCATTTTTTTATACCCATATATCTATTATTATTGATTTTTTATTGAAACAATTTATAATATATTTTAAATACCTAAATAGACAAAGATCTTTATAAGTTTGGTTTTAACTAGGATAAAAATCTATTAATTTAGTATGAATTTTCTAAAGAAAATATAGTATGGAATTTGCTAGTATTGAAAATTTTGATTTATACACAGACACATAATATTTATATTTTTTCCTCAATTCTAGGAATGTTTTCCCATACTGAGTAAAACAAACATATGGAAATATTTATCAAAGAAATGATTCTAAAATTTTTAAAAATTCATAGAATCATGATTATCTTTCTATTTGGTATTCTTAAGAAAAGTCTACCATCAATAATATTTTCCTTTAAAATGATAAATAGTAGGGGATGACTTTAGACATTCTGAACACCCCATAACTTTAAATATCTTCTCTATATAATATATCCATCATTCAATTACAACTGGGCCCAAAAATAAAATAAATTCTGGAGGATATTTTAAAATAAAATGGTCTAATATAAAAATTTTCCTTCATGGTAGATCAAGTTCCTCTTGATCAAGGATAGCACCTGCATTTATAGCTTGTGTCAAATAATCTATCACATCAAAAAACTACTCAAATCCAATTCTAACCATATCAAGATTATAATTTGGAAGGGTATTATCATCTTAATGCATGCCAATTGTAGTTTTTTTATTTCTTCTATAGAAAACCATTCTGAAAAGAAAACATATTTTAGATAAAATATGGAAATATTCGAATTATATATCATTTCAACTAAAACATAAGGTAAAATATTTTAAGGGTGTTCTATTAACATTATCCTAACATTTAAATTTTTCTAAAAATTTCACCTAATACTAACTATAAGGACTCAACATTAAACATAATATAATCTTAATTTATAGATAATAATTCACTTTATTTCGCTTTTAGGATCTTTATAAGTTTATATTTTTAAAGAATAAGGTTGTAAATAATACATAAAAAACTATATAATATAGAGTGGACACCTCTGATCAGCATCTATTTCTTCATAATATAAACATTTTATGTTAAAACATGATTTCTTTTCATGAAAAATCTTTATTACTTTCATATTGAACTCTTACATTACCTTACACATTCATAATCCCATTGAAAGAAACTTAAAACATGGGATGAGCACAAAATTCATAGATAGTGATATAAAATGAAGACGTTTATTATTAGAATGAAAATAGTAAATAAAATGAAATGATTACGCTTCTCAACGTTATTTATGTGAAATGAAGTAAATAATTTTCATAGAAAATAACACACACATTTTTCTCAAAGAAACCATTTAAAATATATATAGAGAATATTTAAATAATGTTGGTATATTAGGACATCATAATTCTGATCACACATATAATTGGAATAACCGATATGGTCAACTTCTATCTCTATATTGCCCAATTCAATGGATGTCTATTATAGACCCACCCATCCTTGGTTTATCATGGAACCACCCAATCTTGGTCTATCACAAAACCACCCATCCTTGGTTAATAACATAACCACCCATATTTTATTTATAACAGAACCACCCATCATTATAAACTATGCCAATAAACTATAACATATTCATAAATTTTAAAATATCACATTATCCACATAAAACTATATAAGAAGTATTTTAATCACACATGAAAAACTCTTTTGGATAACAAAATAACAATTAATTATAAAAAAAATCAAAAAAAAATCCCTTTTAAAAAAAACTCATTTTCAATACCAAAATACTTAAAAAATTTAAAATAGGTTATTTCATTGAAGAAATCATGAAAAATAGTAAAGTACTGAAAACATCAATTAATGGTATTGGTGGAGGGAAAATTTGTTTCTATTTAACATGTTAAAATAGAACATTCCTTTCTTCATTTGTGAATAAATTCAAACATTCCATAAAAAGATTCATTTTTTGGGAAACATTGAATAAAACCCAAAAATGTCCTATATAAACCACTCAATTATATATAATTAAATTAATAAAATCATTTTTCAAACATGTACATGGAATATAAATAGAGTTTTATGAAATATATTAAAATATGTTTTTAAAATAAAAATCTATTATCACTTTGGAAACATTTTAATCGTAAGCCCCCTCAGAAAATAAAAGAAATATTATTATAAAAGAAAAATTCATTATATAAACTTTCAAAGGGGATAAACATATGCCTATAAAAAATTATTATTACAAAAAATAAAAATATTCCTGAATTAAAGGAATTTGAGATAAAGTCTCATTCGTCAAGATGGATTCATCCTGCTCATTATTCATATTCCTAAATAATTATCTTATATTAATCATTTAATTTTATAAGATACTTCTTAATTTTTATCAATCCTATTATTTCATTCATCACCATGTCATATATAATTACTTAATTAATAGATTTCACATTGAATGTTTTGATGATATTTGGATTATATATCAAACATGACTTCGGTAGGCTGACTATTGGCTAA
Organism: Viscum album; assembly: GCA_963277665.1. Lineage (NCBI taxonomy): Eukaryota > Viridiplantae > Streptophyta > Magnoliopsida > Santalales > Viscaceae > Viscum > Viscum album. The sequence goes on from OY728164.1 coordinate 1,382,980,810, forward strand.
AGGGGAAATTATTTCAACATATCCAAAATAATAATCATGAAATAATTATCATATTAATAAATTAAAAATAATTTTTAAAACTAAACATGATATATCATTATGAAAAGTGAACTACATTACGATCATTGAGATAGTAGGTCGTACGTATGCATGAGAAAACGTTTCCATTTTCAGTGATCATTATGGAAAAAATGTATATATTATTATATCATTAAATAATTATCGTAATATTATAAATTCCATATTAATTCTTTAAATATACTTATATAGATAATCCATGTGATTTAGTGATGAAAAAATAGTCATATCACTTTGTAGAGGCGGTCATCCACACGTATGCATGGAAGACGTTATCATTTTTTAGTGTCAGAAATAAAATAAAATATTATATTATTTTAAGGATAAATATTTCATGAATATTATTTTTATATAATTTATGTGAAATATATTCATTAAAATCATCCTTAATACCTTCCATGTAAATCATTAGTGAAAACAATTGCATCCCTTCAGGAGGTGGTAGTCCATCGTAAACACGTGCACTGTTATCATATCCCTCATAGAAAGGAAAGTAAGAAGGTATATGTGATGTAATATATATAAAAGTATAAATATTTTAAAAATATCATATAAATAACCTTAATACTTCATTACAATAAGTTGTGAAATTATATGATGGAAGACGAATGATATCAGTTTGTGAGGCAGAAGTCTGTCGTACACATGAATGATGATTTATTATACCATTTGATGTAAGAGGATATGAATTGGGGTTATTACATTAACATAATAACATATCAATATATTTTATATAATGGTGTCATTATATATGAATATTATAAATTTATTTTAAGGATATGGAAGAAAAAATAAAATAAAAATGCATGGTTAAACATGATACCTCTTCTTCGAACAACCAATATGGATAATCACCAAAACTCTTATTAGGATGAATTTATAATCCAAATATGGGAACTAGTTCATGGGTATTGAATATAGGAAATAATTGGGGTATTTTTTAGTTGATTCAACTATATTTTAAGGTCATAAAAGGATAGTAGTGGGTGGCATTTTATAAGTGAGGTGAGTGCCACGCTAATAATTTTTTAATTGAAATAGGGATTCCAATGTTTTTAACATGAAAAATAACCAAAAATGGATAATTATCTATATTCATAAATTATAAGGTATAAATATTTCTATAAATTATATTTTATAAAAAAATATTCATTTTAACCTTTATCTTTGTAGTCTAACTCCCCAGGAAATTCGTTTTTACCTTAAATTTGATAATAAATTTTTATTGTTTTTAATAATATTTTCTATGAAAAATTTAAGTTGACATAAATATATAATATGAATTATTCTGATTAAAAATATATTGATTATTTTACCAATTTCAATTCCCATAATTATCAAAATTTAAATAAAAATTAAACTCACATACGCGATGAACAAGCGGGTTTTCAAGAAGTATATTTTTTTAAGAAAAAGATGATTTTATAATGATACTATGACCAATAATAATCATAGTTTGAATAAAAATTAATATGTATTGGTATATAATATATACATTTTACTTAAAATATTACTTTTTTTTACTATTTCAGTTAATTAAAATGAAGAACCATTATGCTCTTTAAAATTATTTTCATAAAAAACCAGTTTTTAAACAAAAATTTAATATATACTAAAACCCAATTTAAAATTTATTGAATAGTAAATAAATTAATTAAATATAGATATATAATTCTTACATTACTCTAAATAATATTAAAAACAAAAGGAAACTTTTAATCAATTAAAAATAAATGATTTTTTTATAAAACTCATTTTTTTCACTATTCGTGGAAAAATCAATATTTTTTTAAAAATATAAATACTTAAAACTAATAAAATTTTGATATTATTATTTAAAAATTTAAATTAAATTTTTTATAATTCAAATAAAAATAAAAATAATTATTCTTTTAATAAAACCCTTATAAGAAAAAATATTTTAGTTAAACCTGTTTCCTTTTTGATAAAAAAAATTGATAATAATTTTTATTATGAAAATAATATATTAAAAAACATGAAATTGATTTATTATATCATCACCTGGGTTTTCAAAATAATCATATTTATATTTTAATTTCATATAAGTTATTGTTTTTTTTTTAAATGGGTTTTCTGAAATCTACTTAAAGTTCATAATGTTTCGTTTTTTGAATTAATTAAGAAAGACCCAAATGAGGACTTTTTTAAAATAAAATTTCTATTATATAAAAAAATAAATATTAATTTTTCTTCATATAATTATTTATACTATTCATATATTTAATATAAGATTATATAATTCTAGAAAAAACCCCATTCTTGTAAAACAGCTCTTTCATCACGTCGGTGGGTTTAATTTGAAATTAAATTATGCAACTTTTTTGAATTGAATTTGGTAAAAATGATTCCATATTCCAAATAAATATAATTTATATTATTTAATTATTCCAACTGAATTTTTGTTCATAAATAATAGTGAAAACAATAAAAATCTGTTATCGTGGAAAAGGTAAAAACATATTTACTAGATGGGTTGAACTAAATATAGAATAGTTAAAATGGTCTAAGAATTTTTCTAAAACTTATTTTAGATACATATTATGAAATTATGTTTTATAATGGTTCATTTTGGATCATTTTTTCATGTGAAAAATGTGTTTTCATGTTTTTAAAAAAATCAATTACAAGTATGCCACTCATCTCACTTTTTAATGGCCATTCACTTTTCTCTCCTATTAACACCTTTATAATCATTTGGATTGACTAATAAGTGACCAAATATCATCCTTAATTCCATATTCATAACCAATATGTATTATTTTGATCATAAATCCACCCTAAGATGTCTTTTAGTGATTAACTACGGATGTTTCCAGAATAAGAGGTAGTGTGCTTAACCAAGCATTTTTATTTTCTTTTATTTTCTGCCTCCTTAAATATTTATTAAATTAGGAGGATATAATTAATAATTTTCTCCCATATACTGATATTTTATTTTTTTTAATTTCATAACCAAAATCCATCTTCTATTTTATAAAATGGGAAATAAAATCAATATTCATGTGTACAATGGACTACAGCCTTGCGAAATGATGTCATTCATTTTTTTCATCATCGCCTCTCACAGATAGTTATAATGATGTATTTAAAGTAAATATATATATATATATATATGATATTTTAACATTATTTTAATTATTTAATTATGAAATAATAGATAACTTCTTACTTTCTATTTCATTGGGGATACAATAACATTGATCGTGTGTACAACGGATTACTGCCTCATGAAGCGATGTGATTCATTTTTCACTAACGCTTTACAAGGAAGGTAATAAGGGTAAAGTTAATGAATATATGTTATGTATATTAAATAATTTTGATATTCATGACATATTTACCATTCTTAAAATATAATGTATCTATTTGTTTATTTCTTTTCTAATGACTTAAAAATGATAGCATCATTCATGTGTACATGTGGACTACCACCTCCATGAAGCGATATGATTCTTTTTCATCACCAAATAACATGGATGATATTTATATATAAGTATATTTAAAAAATATTTTATTTATGATATTATGATCATTCTAGAATATTAAAATCTTACTTACCTTCTTTCTATAATGATCTTTGAAAAATTGAAACGTTACTCATGCGTACGTACGACCTACCATCTCTATGATTGTAACATAAAAACTTTTCATAAAAAATAATTCATTATTAGTTACAAAAAAATAATTTGTTGATAAAAATGTTAAATTTTCCATGAATATTAGTCTATATAGATTTAAATAATTTCCCATTTGACCATAATTGACCAACTGAAGTCATTTTTGACACATAAACTGAATATCATCAGAAAATGATACATAAACTTAATTTATTAAGTAATAATATATAAAATTGCATTAATTAAAATAAATGGAATAATAAACTAAAAAAATCTTAATAAATTATATAATTTTAAAAAAAATATTATTCAATAATATAAAGAACACACGTGATGATTCAGACTCTATGTAAGGGACTTCATCTCAGTTTATTTTAATTGGGGAATATTTTGATGTTATGAACATATATTATTTTATAGGGCGTTTATACATACCATTTAACATGTTATATTATGAATTTATCTATTATCAAGATTTTTTATGTTTTTTAATGTTATTTATCCATGAGGATAATTACTCAAATATTTCCAAAGTATTAAAGGGATTTATTTTTATAAATAATCCCATTTTAAAGTTCCCTTAAAATATTATTTATTCCATGTCCATTTTTTAGAAATTATTTTATGAATATAACAATTTGTATGTGAATTTTACATAAATCAACTTCTGATTTTTCATTCAAATTTTTTAAAAAGGAATATTTTTAGCTATTTTAAATACAACATTTTAAAAAAAGACAAAAGGAATGTTCTATTTTAAATAATACTATTACAAATACATTTTCCACCATTGTAACTATTATTTTATTTATTAATTAATTTTCCATGATTCATGTCTTCATCAATGAAAACCCATATTTACCTTTTTATAGGTATTTTGGTATTGAAAATGGGTTTCTAAATGGAGTGGATATTTCAATATATGAAAATGTTTTCTTATGCATGCCAAGAGTATTTTATGATTTTAATGTTTAATGTTATAAGATTTAATGGGATATAATTATTTTATGGTTGATGGAAACTATTAATGATGATCGGTGAATCTATTATAAACTAAGGAAGGTTTTCATTGTGATAAACCAAGGATAAGTGGTTATGTTATGAACCAAGGGTGTGTGGTTATTTTATAAAACAAGGATGGGTGTATCTGTGATAGCCCTCCAATGCATTGGGTGTGGAAGTCAACTATATGGTTATTCCATTTGTTAGTGAAATATGGAAAGTGACTTCCCTAGATACCTCTATGTTTATAAATGATTTCTATGAGTATTTATGTTAATATTATGATTTTCAAAATGTTAAGAAATTATCAAATTTTTCAAAAGAAATTATAACCAAATTCTTAAAGGTGAAAATTATGAGTTTTTGAAAAAGCATTCTAGATTTTTTAAATGTTTTAAAAGAAACCATTATGGGTTTTATTATTCCTTTATATTTTCTTATGAAAATCTATAATAAAATATATTTGAAAATATGGGTATTTATTGGGTATGAAAATTATTTTTTTGACATAATGCTTACTCCGGAAAGGAAAACATTTATAAGTAATAATGGAATAACATGTTTCCTTATTTTCTTTTACGTCCCTTAATATGAATTTTGTACTCATCTAATGTTTTTAAAATAATTTTCCATTGTGTTTAAGATTGGTTAAGGTAATGGAAGAATTCATGTTTAAATTCATTAATAATTTTCATGAAAAGAAAACATATAATATTTTAAATGTTTTATATTTTAGTAAAAATTGTTACTTATTATAAGTGTCTTATTTGATTACATATGGGTTTGTTATGAAAGTGTTATGACCTCACTCTCTAAAACTATAAATATAAAAGTTATTTGTGAATATAAGGATTTTAACTATAGTTTATAGTCACTAGAATATGTAATGTTTAAGTAATGTCCCTTATAGTTGGTATCAGAGAAAGGTTTAGATTATTTAGAGGTTGGGATAATATTAATGGAATGACCTAGAAATATTTGACCATATATTTATGATGAAATGTTAAATTATTTAAAGATATATATGTTTATTATTCTAAAATATGTCCATTCAGAATTATTTTCCATTGAGGAAATAAGGATGATGCATTAGAAAGGTACCAATAGGAAAATATCCCTCTAAATCAGCAACCAATGATGGTTGGAATTGAAACCGAACATTTTATTTATTGTGATGGATCAGTTGATACAAGTTATAAATTGTTGCGGAATATATAACAGAGAGCACCCATATCCACCATAGAGGAACATGGTGACAGTATAGAAATTAATGAGACAATATCCTATGACATTATGTGTATGTCATAACCATGTAGTAGCTGAAGGGTGGATCAATTACCTATAGAATATATTTAAATTCATGGTTTTTTTATCATAAAAAGATAACCATTTCCATTTATCATTCTAAAGGTAATTTTTATTGATCTTATTCTTAGTCTAAGAATATAAAATATAGAGATAATCTCGACACCATGAAATAGAATAAATATATGAATCTATTCCATTATAAATGTTTCTCTAAGTTTGATCAAATCAAGATAGATAAATAATTAATATAATTGAGGATAAATGATAATAATTTTATATCCATGTGTGAAGAAAATTTTACATGATTGGATAGGTATGTGCTATATTTTATCTGGGATATTTATTTTTAAGATTAATTGGTCTTACTCGGAAATGAATCTATGATATTGATGGGCATTGGATTCTCATGAATTAAAAATCTATAAGAAACATGTTCAATGTGTTAAGAAGGTATAAATTGACTTTTTATTGATCACATATTCAATCAAAACAACCAAAAATGGATCTATGTGGTAAGAAAATGGGAGGAATGGATAAAATAAGTGTGGAGGTAAGATAATCAAGTTCTTATATTATGATATGTGTGGTTAAAAAATCTTGGGGAATGTATTATGATGTTTGGAAAGTTCTTTCGATTATTTTTTTTATATGGCTCGTGAATGCAATGAAAATGATTAGACATGAAATGAGAAACCAATGGTAAGATTTTTTAATTGAAATGATTTGGGAACTTATTCAAATTTGTGTATACAATCTATTACATAGATTCAAAAATAGAAAGATCGAATGAAAAGGGTTTGGAAAATTATTTTTCTACTACTACGATTGATGTTGGTCTATAATGTGAAGTGGTCATATGTATGGTACTATTTTATTCAAATTATTCCAATACCCTAAATGAAACTCTATCATCACATTCATTTAATTATTTGAAATATTAATGTAAAATGGGAATATAATCATGTAAAAAGAGGATATAACTTTTGTTAAAAACTCTAAGTGGAAGTATTAAATAAACTAAGATATATAAGAATATTCATGTTACTATTAGTGGAATGGTCTATCTTAAAACTCTTTTTGAACTGACTATAGTATAGATTCGTATCATTTTGGGTATGAATTTAATTTCAATTTATTTTAATATGATAGATTTTAGATCTATGAAACTTATATTCAATGATTTCAAACATTTGCTAATATATCATGATATTGCGAAATTGATTATGGATGGAAGTGAATGTTACCTATTTCATATTTTTTTAAAGAAAGAAAATATTTTGATTAGTGATTTCTTGGAACTAAATGAAATTATATATGTTGTTCTTAATGATTCTCTTGGTGTTATCCCAGATTACGAGCTTGGATTTATCATTGAATTAGTTCCTGATTCGAAGCCTATTCCAAAACACCCTTATTAAATGTCTCAAGTCAAATTTTTAGAATTAAAAAATAAATTTCAAGAGTTAATATTTATAGGATTCATTTTCCCTGACACGTCATCACATGGTTCTCTTATTTTCTATATTAAAAAGAAATATGATTTGATGAGAATTTTTATTTATTATTGAGAATTAAATAAAATCAATATTAAGAAAATATATCATTTTCCTTATATCGATTATTTTTTTATCACCTCAATTAAGTGTAGTATTTTTAAAAGATGAACCTCAGGTCGGGGTACCATTACTTGAAAGTGGAGGTAGATATTCCAAATACTATGTTTTAGACTAGATATGTGAAATAAGAGTTTTCAATGATTCCCTTTTAGTTGTCTAATTCACCAACTATATTTATGGATCATATTATAATATTCTTCCATGAATACTTAGACAATTTAATGGTTATTTTTATTTATGAAATTTTGGTATATTTTAAAAGTAATTATGAACATTAAAGACACCCATGTATTGTTTTTCAAACCTTAAAATAAATAAACCATATAGTAAATTTAGTAAGTTTAAAATTTAGTTGTAACAAATTTTATTCCTTGGGAATATTGTTTATAAATACGAAATTACTATAAACCCTTATACAAATAAATTTTTTATATATTTTCCAAGACCAAAAAATGTTATATAGATTCATAGTTTTTTCGGTTAACTAGGTTAATAACGATGGTATATTAAAAAAAATTCTCATTTTTCCTACTCATTGACTAATTTAACTAAAAAATTATTTAAATTCATCTAGACAAAATAATGTGTTGGTTTTTTTCAAGAACTAAAAATAATATTGGTGAATAATACATTTTGGACCTACCTTCTAAAAATAGAGAATTTGAAATCTGGAGTGATTCTTCATTCAATGGACATGGTTGTTTCTGTCAGGACTCGCCTTCACCAAAAGGAGGGAAGGGTCAACAGATTGCTAGACCCTTCTTTCTTTAAGTTGAAGGAGAGATAATGACACCTGAGACCCGCCTCCAATAGATCCCGGAATGGCGACTAGCACCAAGGGTATAGAAATTTCTCACAAATGGAAGGCATTACCCCTTTTTGTTTTATAAGATCGGGAGATAAGATGATGAAACTCATCAATACCAAGGTAAAAGAAAAGTAAAGCCAAAAGTAAACCATTCCCACATGCATGTTCCAAAAGTAAATCCACAAAGTACAAAAGGTGACTACAAAGGTAAGTACCAAAGAAGAAAAGAAACAACTGCAACTGCCCCAAAGGTCCGAGCTAGTATGGTCCTGCGTGATCCCTGAAGTCCTCCTGGAAACCTGAAAGCATTTTTATATGTGTAGGGTGATCATACAAGTTCACTCATTAGGGAAAACCAAAGACTCTCGTGCACAAGTGGGGGAACGTACTAAAGTCCTGTGAGAAAAAGGAGTAAACCAAACACCTATCAAGGTAAACTATCCACCCCAGGCCTCACCAAGGCACACTCCCCAAATAATGCAAGTCAAGTAATATATATAATCAGAGCACATCGATGTTTGGGTACCCCACGCCACTTTCTCACTGGTTATTAATACATCCTACACATCGAACCAATCCCTCCATTCTCACCACAGTCCCACTGCCACACCCGCCCGCACACACCTGTTCCACAACCACCACACGAAGTCCCACTGCCGAATCCTGCCCGCAAACACCTGGGCCACAACTATCACATGTAACCATGCCTGCAAACACCTAGGCCAGAACAACCACCACCACGCCCGAAGACACCTGGGCCTCATCCCGAGGACACTTGGGAAACTGCCTGCAGCACGCACCTAGCCAACCACCACACTACCCCGCTCGAAGGTTCTTGGGCTAATAATAGACCTCAGGCCATCACAGCCTGCCTGAGGATACTTGGGTTATCCGGGAAAAGGAGCAGAAAAGGAGCTAATAACCAGCCACTAAGAACAGTGTTGGGAAAAACACCCTCCCCCATGAAATGGGGGTGTTTGGCACTAAGTGCTCAACTTGGGTGGGGTGCGAATAAGAAACACAAAACTACAAGTATAGATATAGGTAACAAGCACTCACCGAATGTTTAGGTTTTTCTAACCAGCCTACAGAACGCAACACCACTGCGTCCAAGTCACAAGTCACAACTCCCACCAACAAAACCCATTTGTCCTGTTCTTGTTTCATGTTCAGTAATAATGTTTAAAAGTTTATGCACTACTGGGCAACTAACACCATAAGCATAACCAAGGAAAGGAAACCATCCAATCCTCAAATTAAGTATCCACACCCGGTTCTCTTGTAAAGTCACAACAAAGGAATAAGTGAGATCCCTTGAAGTACTAGAACCAAAGACAACCCCGAGACACTGCCCCATGTCCCCTCCCCCAAAAAAGTTTTTTCATCAACAGAGGATCCCACCCCAATTTGTGATATAAACAAGTACCCACCCAGTCTTAAAACTCACAACCACTGAATCCATACCAATAGGGGATCTCATCCCCAATTTCACACATTTCCACCAATCGGCCGCGAATGAAAACAACCAAACCACTGTCACCAATACTAAGCAGTTCATGCCTGTATTTTCAGATTTAAATTATTTAACACACTCCATGATTTCAATTCCGTGTTTGACCGGGGTTAGCATAGAAGGGATTGATCCTGGTGCTTTCAATTTATTTAGCCGTGTATACATGATTAACCAATTTACTTTTCACAGCAGGAGTTTACAGCCACAAATAATCCATTTAAAACATCACCAGGGGTTCATTAGTGCACAAACAAAGACCACCAACGGCCTCAATTTTCAGAAGGCATAAGCCAGCACAACTCAACAAGATGATCATAACATAAACAACATCAATGATCACAGCCCCCCCCCTTCTTTATTTATTCATTATCTTTATTAGGTCTGGTGTATCCAATTCTATAGGAACAAAAGCACACCCACCCCGCATGATACACAAAAGAGAGAGACGAAAGAGAATTTCCCTACTTGCTAATCAACGATCGACGCTTAGGTCGGGCGCGGAACTTTACGTATAACGATGTGGCGCGCCCGATGCACCAGAAGTTGTTCGTGAAAATCTGTGATCGAGGAAAGGAGGAACCACGGCTAACCTTAGTTTATAATATTCGTGGATGGTTGAGGTGAGAACGCGAAACCGCATAAGGCGTGGGGGTCGTGGGCTGACCACGCGGCTGGGCAGTTACACACGGAGGTCTCTCGGGATTTTTAGGAATTAATTATGGGATTTAAATGGTTTTAAAAGGAGTAAAAGAATTAATTTACGTCAAAACTTACGTTGAGGGAGCGGAAAAGTCAGGTACTGGAAAAAGAACGAAAAGCTCGGAGGGGAGATGGTGCCACCGTCACGGTCTCACAGTCACGGTGTCACCCTCACGGTGACACGGCTTTGGTGGAGCCTCACTTTTGGGAAAGTAATGGGGTAGGAGGGTCCGGGCCATTACATTAGATACCTCTTAAATGTTTCTCATCCTCGAGAATCAAAACAAACCAAGAAGCAAAGAGAGGGTATGAACAACCACCTCGAAAGATACCTCTTAGAAGTGAAGCCATGCTAACCAAAAACACTTCTCTATTAAGTACCAAGCAACATACCATGCCAAACTGCCCGGGCATGTGTGTTCGGGAGTCTCCTCCCCCATGTCAAGATATTATCCGCTTTGGGCGGCACTGACTCGTCCGCACGAGTTTAATCGCATCCACCTTAATGTGTCTTGATTAGGGGTCGGGTTCTCTCCTCCCCCATAGCCAGGGCTTTTTACACACAATCAGAGGAAAGAAAACCAATATATTTCATATCCAAAAGACAAAATGTTCTACCACAACAAGTACAACAAGGAAAAAAACTCAAAACAACTCTGGGTACTGGGTACGCATTTGTGCTTCCCTCTCCCACGTACTCTCCTCAAGCCCACCATGTCTCCACAACACATGAACCAAGGGAATGGTTCACACACGAAGCACCTTCTCCTTGCGATCCTCGATCATCACTGGTCTCTCCACAAAGGTCACGTCGTCCTCGATGTCCAACTCACCCCAATCAAGGACATGTGAATCGTCATGCAGATACCGACGGAGCTGGGACACATGAAAGACATCATGTATCCTCAGTAGCGGCGGTGGTAACGCTAGCTAATAATCCACCTCGCTGACCCGCCGCAACACTTCGAAGGGTCCAATGAACCTGGGAGAAATCTTACTCCCCTTTTCGAACCTCTGCTGCCCACGCCGAGGGGAGACCTTCAAGAACACATGGTCCCCAACCTCAAACTCCAAGGGCCTCCTCTTGGTATCAGCATACGACTTCTGTCGGTCCTGGGCCGCGTTCATCCTTTCCCGTATGAGCTAAACCTTCTCTGTCGTGTTCTACACCACCTCCGGGCCAAGGATGCCTGCCTCTCCTACTTTGGACCAACACACAGGTGAATGGCATGGCCTCCCGTACAAAGCTTCAAATGGGGCCATGCCAATGGTAGAGTGATAGATATTATTGTAGGAGAACTCTACCAGGGGTAAGTGTAACACCCATGATCCTCCTAAGTCCAGAACACATGCCCGCAGCATATCCTCCAAGGTCTGGATGGTGCGCTCTGTTTGTCCATCTGTCTGGGGATGGAAAGCAGTGCTAAGGTGTAACTGGGTGCCAAAAGCATGCTGCAACCCTCTCCAGATTCGCGAGGTAAACCATGCATCCCTATCCGAGACTATAGACCTCAGAACTCCATGCAACCGCACCACCTCATCCACATACCTTCGTGCCAAAGTATTCACTACACTCGACTCCCTAATTGCTAGAAAGTGAGCCGATTTCGTCAACCTGTCCACTACCACCCAGATGGTGTCGTATCCCCCTTGGACCTTGGGTAGTCCCGTGACGAAATCCATCGAGTTGTCGTCCCACTTCCACTCGGGGAAATCTACAGACTGCAGTAGGCCGCCTGGAACTCAGTTTTCAGCCTTCACTTGCTGACACACTAAGCACTTGACCGCAAACTCTGCCACTGCTCACTTCACTCTGAGCCCCCAAAACCATCCTTTCAGTCCCTAGTACATCTTGGAAACTCTTGGGTGTACCGCCAGGGGTGAGTTGTGGAACTCACTGAGAACCTTGTTGTGCATCACTACTGGAACAAACAACCTATACTAGAAAATCATCTGGTTCTGACCATCCTCTATCCATCCATCCGGAGCATTGACCTGGTCAACCCGGTCACGCATCACTTCACACTCCGGGTCTCCCCAATGAGACTCCTCCACTTGCTGAAACAGAGATGACTGCACTTTCATCTGATATAGGCAGCCTCTGCCACTATCCATCTTCGCATCCAGGTGTAAAGCAGCCAACTCCTCCATCACCTTCCAGGTGTCCACCGAATCTCGGACCGCATCCTTCTGCGTCTTCCTACTCAAGGCATCGGCCACTACATTTTCCTTGCCCTCAGTATAAGAGATCTCGAAGTCGTAATCCTGGAGGAACTCCACCCATCTCCATTGTCACAAGTTTAAGTCTCGTTGGGAGAGGATATAACTCAAGCTTTTGTGGTCTGTGAAGACCACAAAGCGCTCTCCGATGAGGTAGTGCCGCCATAACATTAGCGCAAAAATGACCGCTGCTAGCTCTAGGTCGTGGGTGGCGTAATTACGCTCATGAGGGCGTAGCTGCCTGGACCCATAAGAGATCACCCCTTGTCGCTGCATCAACACACATCCCAGGCCCTGTCCTGAAGCATCGCAGAACACCTCATAAGCCACCCCTTCTTCTGGTAATCTCAGCACTGGGGCACTAACCCACTTCTCTTTCAGATAGCTGAAGGCTGACTCGCACTGCTCACTCAACACGAAAACCTGGTCTTTCTTGGTCAGGGTTGTCAAAGGGGCTGTAACTCGAGAGAAGTTGGGTACGAACCTCCGATAGTAACCTACCAGCCCAAGGAAACTACGGACCTCTTCCAAATTCTTGGGTGCTTCCCAAGAAACAACTGCCTCAACTTTTGATGAGTCCACTGCTACCCCCTACTCGGACACCACGTGCCCGAGGAATTGCACTTCTCGTGTCCATAACTTGAATTTCGACAACTTCCCATAGAGTTGATGATGTCAGAGGACCTCCAAAACCGTCCTCAGGTGATCCGCATGGTCCTCCTCTGATCTTGAGTAGACCAGGATGTCATCGATGAATACAACCACGAACCGATCCAGGTACTCCCGGAAGATGGAGTTCATAAGCCCCATGAACATAGCTGGGGTGTTCGTAACGCCTAAGGGCATGACTACGAACTCGAAGTGTCCATATCTGCATCTGAACACTATCTTTGAGATGTCGCCCTCCTTCACTCTCATCTGGTGGTACACAGACCGCAGGTCGATCTTTGAGAACCATCCTGCCCCTTTCAACTGGTCGAAAAGATCATCTATCCTCGGAAGAGGGTAGCGATTCTTGATCGTCACCTGATTCAGCCTCCTGTAGTCTATGCACAACCTGAGACCACCATCTTCCTTCTTTGTGAACAATACTGGAGCACCCCATGGTTACGCACTCGGGCGAACATAACCCCTCTTCATCAGATTTTCAATCTGGATCCGCAACTCCCGTAGCTCTTAAGGTGCCATCCGGTAAGGATCCATCGAGATCGGACGAGCGTCGGGCTGCAGGTCTATCCCAAAATCGATATCACGCCGAGGGGATAGATTCGTCACCTCCTCAGGGAAGACTTCTATAAACTCATGGACGATCTCTGGAACTTCCACCATTTCAGAATCTACTGATTCCACTATCAGCTCGGCCAATAAGGAGAGGAGGGGTTCCTCTCGCATGTTGCCCTTCTGACTGCTCCGCTCGCCGGTGAAGGTAACACGCCGGCTGTCCGAGTCCGAGAACACCACCCTTCTTCGGAAACATTCGATGACGGCACACACAGAGAATAGACAGTCGATGCCTAGGATGACATCGTATGGCTGAATCTATAGTAGAAGAAGATACCTAACCGACTGATGTGGCCCTATCATCAGTCTACATCCCCGACAAAAAAAAAACAAGTTGTTCTTACCTCTGACTGGTGTGCTCAAAACCAGGGGAATTGGAAGTCTCTCCGCATCTAAACCCAAGTCACGGGCTAGAATGGGTGCAACAAAGGAGTGCGAAGCTCCGGTATCGAACAAAGCATAAGCAAGAGTACTAAACAAACTGATCGTACCTCGAACAACCTCCGGCCCTACTGTAACTGCTGCCTCTGCGGCGTGTAACTTTCCATGCCCAGCTCCCCTGCCCCTCAGCTGTCGGCCACCTCCCTGACCATGCCCCGGTTGAGGTCCCTGAGGAGCGCCCTGAGGTCGGCCTCCTCCTCCTACGTCTTTCCTCGGAGGAGTGGGAGCTCGCTGTCCCTGGTGCTGCTGGAAAGGTCTGGCTGGAAGCTGCTTCTGGGGCAGGTGCGGGAGATGTTCTCCACTGCTGTACTGCACCCGGTCCGGGCACTGACTCTGGAGATTTCCAGGGCTCCCACAGACGAAGCATCGCGGTCCCGGGCTCGAAGGAAAAGGGCGAGGGCCGGGGGACCGAAACTGAAACTGATGCGGTCTGCTCCCTGCTGGTCAGCACCTGGAGGGTCCTAACACTGGAGGCCTGGTGCTGACGGCCTTCCCCTTCGATGGTCCCAGCTGGATCCCCTCTCGTGACACTCCTCCTAGAGAATGCATCCACTCCACCACTTCGGCCTTCTTCTGGACATCCAAGTACGTCGGCAGGGTAAAGGGGGTAACAGCATACTGGAGGGAGGGTCAGAGCGCCTCCTCCAAACGTCTTGCCCGAGACTCCTCATCGGGAAAGTAGTCTGGAGAAAAACGTAGGAGGTCCTTGAACTTGATCCCTAGCTCCCTCACGGACATACTCCCCTACTGGAGGGAGAGTAGCTCCTGTATCTTTTCTGCCTTCATCGTCGAGGAGAGGAATTCCACCCGGAACTCCCTCTCGAAATCCACCCAAGCCACCTCAGACTCTCTCCTCTCCCCCAGGTAAAGTGTCCACCACTGACACGCTGCTCCCCGTATCTAGCTGATGGCCAAAGGAACCCAGTACTCGGTCGGCGCCCAAATCAGGCCAAAAGCTATGACTAGCTCCTCTAGCCAGCCTTCCGTCTTCATGTCGGAGGTGCTACCCTCATACTTCTCAAGGGCCTGTCGCTGGAAGGCCTGAAGAGTCTTCTGCCACTGGTCATCCTCTTCCTCTCGATCAACTCTCTGCCGATCAGCCAAAGTAGTCTCTAGGGCCTCGATCGCATGTACCACACGCGGTCGCCTTCCAGGTTCCATAGCTGCAAGGTAAACAAGGAATGCCTAAGCCCAAGTAGTGCAGAACATCGTTCTTAAAACTTCTTAAATTTTTAATTTATTCTTAATTCCCAAGACATCCCAGAAACAGAAGAACACATGTCATTATGACGCATGTACCTCTCCTAGGGTCTCTACCTTGCAATCAGTGTGGCCTCACTTGGTCGTTTGGTAGGTTTAGAGTCCTTGCATCGGATCACGGGGGGCCCTAAAAATCTTGTGTCCTAGCCGGTCTTCCCTGGCCTAATTCACGCTCCAAGGTCACCCAACACTGTTTCCTTACCATCCCATGCAATCCTCACTGTGCCTAACTTCAGACTCTATCCTATCTCTCAACCATCACCTCTGATACCATTCTTTCACGACCCGCCTTCACCAAAAGGAGAGAAGGGTCAGCAGATTGCCAGACCCTTCCTTCTTTAAGTTCAAGGAGAGATAATGACCCCTGAGACCCACCTCCAACAGATCCCGGAGTGGAGACTAGCACCAAGGGTATAGAAATTTCTCACAAATGGAAGGCATTACCCCTTTTTATTTTATAAGATCCAGATATAAGATGATGAAACTCATCAACACCAAGGTAATAGAAAAGTAAAGCCAAAAGTGAACCATTCCCACATGCATGTTCCAAAAGTAAAGCCACAAAGTACAAAAGGTGACTAAAAAGGTAAGTACCAAAGATGAAAAGAAACAACTGAAACTGCCCCAAAGGTCCGAGCTAGTATGGTCCTACGTGATCCCTGAAGTCCTCCTGGAAACATGAAAGCATTTTTATATACGTAGGGTGAGCATACAAGTACACTCAGTAGGGAAAACCAAAGACTCTCGTGCACAAGTGGGGGAACGTACTAAAGTCCCATGAGAAAAAAGAGTAAACCAAACACCTATCATGGTAAACTATCCACCCCAGGCCTCAACAGGGCACACTCCCCAAATAACACAAGTCAAGTAATATATATAATCAGAGCACATCGATATTTGGGTACCTCATGCCACTTTCCCACTGGTTATTGAGACATCCTATGCATCGAACCAATCCCACCATTCTCACCACAGTCCCACTGCCACACCCGCCCGCACACACCTGGGCCACAACTATCACATGTAATCAAGCCTGCAAACACCTAGGCCAGAACAACCACCACCACGCCCGAAGACACCTAGGCCTCATCCCAAGGAAACTTGGGAAACTGCCTACCGAACACACCTGGCCAACCACCACACTACCCCGCCTGAAGGTTCTTGGGCTAATAATGGACCTCAGGCCATCACAGCCTGCCTAAGGATACTTGGGCTATCCGGGAAAGGGAGCAGAAAAAGAGATAATAACCAGACACTAAGAAAAGTGTTGAGAAAAAACACCCTCCCCCATGAAATGGGGGTGTTCGGCACTAAGTGCTCAACTAGGGTGAGGCACGAATAAGAAACACAAAACTACAAGTATAGATATAGGTAACAAGCACTCACCCAAAGTTTGGGTTTTTCTAACCAGCCTACAGAACGCAACACCACTGCGTCCAAGTCACAAGTCACGACTCCCGCCAACAAAACCCATTTGTCTCGTTCTTGTTTCATGTTCAGTAATAATTTTTAAAAGTTTATGCACTACTGGACAACTAACACCATAAGCATAACCAAGGAAAGGAAACCAGCCAATCGTAAAATTAAGTATCCACACCCGGTTCTCTTGTAAAGTCACAACAAAGGAATAAGTGAGATCCCTCGAAGTACTAGAACCAAAGACAACCCCGAGACACTGCCTCGTGTCCCCTCCCCCAAAACAAAAAGGTTTTTCATCAAAAGAGGATCCCACCCCAATTCGTGATATAAAAAAGTACCCACCCGATCTTAAAACTCACAACCACCGAATCCATACCAATAGGGGATCCCATCCCCAATTTCACACATTTCCACCAATCGGCCGTTAAATAAAACAACCAAACCACTATCACCAATACTAAGTAGGACATCCCAGTATTTTCAGATTTAAACGATTTAACACACTTCATGATTTCAATTCCGTGTTTGACCGGGGTTAGCACAGAAGAGATTGATCCTGGTGCTTTCAATTTATTCAGCCGGGTATACGTGATTAACCAATTTACTTTTCACAGCAGAAGTTTACAACCACTAACAAGCCATTTAAAACATCAGCAAGGGTTCATTAGTGCACAAACAACGACCACCAACGGCCTCGATTTTCAGAAGGCATAAGCCAGCACAACTCAACAAGATGATCATAACATAAACAACATCAACAATCACAGCCCCCCCCTTCTTTATTTATTCATTATCTTTATTAGGTCTGGTTTATCCAATTATACAGGAACAAAAGCACACCCACCCCACCTGATACACAAAAGAGAGAGACAAAGGAGCATTTCCCTACTTGCTGATCGGCGATCGACGCTTAGGCCGGGCGCGGAACTTTACGGATAACGATGTGGTGCGCCCGATGCACCATAAGCTGTTCGTGAAAAGCTGCGATTGAGGAAAGGAGGAACCACGGCTAACCCTTAGTTTATAAGAGCCGCGGACGGTTGAGCTGAGAACGCAAAACCACATAAGGTGCGGGGGTCGTGGGTTGACCACGCGGCTGGGCAGTTACACACGGGGGTCTCTCGGGATTTTTAGGAATTAATTATGGGATTTAAATCGTTTTAAAAGGAGTCAAAGAATTAATTTACGTCGAAACTTACGTTGCGGGAGCAGAAAAGTTAGGTACTGGAAAAAGAACGAAAAGCTCGGAGGGGGCATGGTGCCACCGTCATGGTGCCACCGTCACGGTGCCACCGTCACGGTGCCACCCTCACGGTGCCACCGTTTTGGTGGAGCCTCACTTTTGGAAAAGTAATGGGATAGGAGGGTCCGGGCCATTACAGTTTCATAATACATAAAAATAAAGTAATTTATTAGGTTCCATTTCAGTTGAAACCTCAAGAGTTAAATTACCCTACACATGATTTGGAATTAGATTATGTGGTTTTTTCTTAAAATATTTTGAGGCATCATTTTAATGAAGTAATGTGTGAAATATATATTTTTCAAAAATTTTTGAAGTTTATATTCACTAAAAATAATTAAAATGAGATAGAGGATGAAACTGATAATAGAACATGATTACATGATTTATTACCATCCTAAAAAAGAAACTAAGTGGTTGATGCTTTGAGTCCGAAAAATAATGCTACATTAACTGTGTTAAATATGGAACATGAATCTTTGGTTAAATATTTGATGAATTTTTGGACTAGAGGTTGTGGGTGTGGGGATTTCCATTATTTTGATTGAGGTTTTATAGAAATAAACTATATCAGTAACAATTAATAAAGATCTAAGGAGAATAATTATTTATAAGAAATGGTATAATCCATTATGATGGGTAAGTTTCTTGAGTTTAATGTTGATGAAGATGGTGTTATCAAATTTTGGAAAATATTATGTGTGCCTTGGGATTTAAATTTGAAGAGAGAGTTTTTGAGTGATGATTATATTACTTTATTTTATATTCATTCTAGCAGAACTATGATGTACATATAGCTTTGGAAGTATTACTAGTGGGATGGAATGAATATGGTTATTTATA
Source organism: Viscum album (assembly GCA_963277665.1). NCBI lineage: Eukaryota > Viridiplantae > Streptophyta > Magnoliopsida > Santalales > Viscaceae > Viscum > Viscum album. The sequence continues at coordinate 1,383,000,179 of OY728164.1, forward strand.
ATGTTACCATGAAATTTTTTACTTGTCAAAAGGTTAAAGAATACCAAAAATTACCAAAGGTAATGCATTAAAGTTTTCTAGTACTTGAGTGGAAAAGGAAAAATATATTAATGTATTTCACGGTGGGATTTCCAAAGACATGTCAAGGAAAAAATTAAATTTTGGTTATTGTTGATCTATTAACTAAGTATAAAAATTTACTTCTCGTTCATGATAATATGTATTTTTATAAGATTTGTTGAATATATATAAATGATATTGCTTAGCTACTCTAAGTTCTTCTCTCCATTATCTTGGACCGTGATCCAATATTTTCTTTTAATTCTTTGGAAGGACTTCAGAAGTCATTGGGTACTGAATAAAATTACATTATATCTTTTCATCATCAAACCAATAGTTAGTCTGAGAAAATGATTCATACCATGGAATATACTCATTATTATTTTTTAATTTATTACAATGGAAGTTGTAATTAACATCTTTATTTGGTTTATTTTTATTATAATAACAATTTTCATTCTGGTATACAAATGGAAAATTTTGATGCATTATAAGGAAAGTGAGGTTAGATGTAAAGACCCGGAATTTCCGTGGAAATATTTTTTTTCTTCAATGCATGAGAATTTTATCAGTCTGCGAAAACTGATGGTGCTTGATTCCGAGACCTGGTGTGCCCGGAATCAATTTCTAAAGTTTTGTTCAGGTATTTTCAGTAAACGTATGAGCGGGATTTTATAACTTTTTAACTAGTGCTCGAAATTGAAATATGAGGGCACCGTTTAACTCGCAGCGTCGGTGATTGCTTAGTGAGACCATCATCATAGTTGCGTTCTAACAAGAATGGAAGTTAGATTTTGGGTTTTTAATAAGTTAAATAAAAATAAGGGTAGCTTAATTTATTTTTAGGGTGGTTAAAACCTCCAAGAGGTGGTTAGTGGTGGGACCACCCGCACATAACCTCCCTTGGGAGGATATTTTTGTGGGGACCACCCGGGGGTTGTAACCCCTTGGAACCCCCAATTAAGTGGAGAAACCCTTGAACTTATCCCCATTAATTATTTAAACACCTCTATTCATTTAATTAAAACTCTCCACCTACCCTAATTTGAATTTGAATCAATTCCACATCGTTAATTAAATGAGTTGTCTCATTTAACTAAACACAAATATTTGTTTTGTTGTGCCAATAAATAATAGTCAATTCCTCTACTATTTTTTGTTAGCATTTTGCTGGAGCTTTGGGAGGAGAAGAACTCTACAACGAAGAATTGTATCCCGTGAATAACACCTTATCATCGTCCACCAAAGAATGACAGACTCTTTCTTCAATCTTGAACCAAGCCAAAAGAGAAGGAGTCAACCACGTAGAATGGCGATGACGCTTCTTATGCGGTCTCCTACCCTGGACGCTTCTTGACGTCAATGAATCGACGTCCGCCATTCCTCTCCTTCCACCGTCAATGATCGACAAGCGAGGTAGGGGTTTGAGTTGAATTTATTCTCTTTCTTTGTCATCCAATTTATGGTCTGAGAATTGCCGATTGATATCACTGTAATGGTGAGGGATAGGACTGCACGAACACAGCCCGACCCTCCCCATTTGATTGATCACAATTGTCTACGACGACGACGGCGCAACGGCGCCACCGGAAGGATGAACCACCCCGGAGCAACGCGACCGGTGTCCGGCCAGCCGTGAAGAAAACTGGCGGTGCAAGGGCCGCCGGGTCACCGGAGGGCCGTGGCGTCGTCGCACCGCGTGGGATGAAGGGCAGCAGCCAAGAGGGTTACGGTGGTCGGACGTTGGTCGCGGTGTCACCGTGCTGCGCGGAGGAGATGGAGGTCGCGGCCAAGCCGGGCCGCAGTAGAGGTGGCGCAGTTCCGTGGCGCTGCACCGGAGAAGAACCGCAGCTATAGGTCGTGGTGGAAAGAGGAGGGTGGCCGGCTGAGCCGGCCGCCGATATGCGCTACATGCGGAACCCGAACAGTCCCGTGGTTACCAGGTTGGTGCCACGCGCTGGCCGTTGTGGAAGATAGGGGGTGTAACACCCCCACCCCCCCTGCATGGCCAGTCGGGTCTCGCGGGCCTACCAACCGACCACACCGGGCCGCTGGCCAGCCGGCTACGTGGGCCGCCCGCCAGCCGGGCCACGCGGGCCGCTAACCAGTCGGGCCAAGCGGGTCGTCGGGCCGGGCCGCCCCCTCAGGCCGGACCACTCGGGTCGGGATGCCCACTTAGACCGGGCCTCCCTCAAACCGGGTCAGACTCTAGACTGGACCTGGTTCGGGCCGGGTCAGTCCGACAGGGTCGAATAAGACCCGGACCCGCTTTGGCCTATTTTTTCAACTTTACCCTTATATCTTGGGCTACGGGTGCCCGATCGACGAACCGTCTGCGGTGATGGAAAACATAGAGAGACACTGTTCTTTTTGCATATCCCACATAAGATTTGGACACAATTGGAGAATGGTGGGGTTGTTTTGAACCAAAAAACCAACCGGGCCCCTGGTACAGAAATGCCAATAACTCACAGACCGGGCGTCCGATTGACGCGCCATCTATTGCGTTGAGACCCCTATAATGAGGCAGAACTTTTAGATCCTTATACATGGAACTCTATGACAGTTGAAGTATTGACCAGTAGCTCGTGGATCGGATCCTCCCGGAGACGACCAAGTGGAGTATGGAGACCTAGTAGTTGGCTAAGACCTGATGACTGCTGACCTTTCGACTCTGGGTGTTTTGACTAGCCCACTGGGATGCACCTCTGTGTGAAGCGGCATGCCCACAGTGGGGAACGCATCTGTGTGACGCGACAGACCCATGGTACTCAACAGGAGGAGTGCCACAGCAGGCTTCGAGGGAGAGCGCCTCTGTGTGACGCAGTAGACCCACAGTGGGGAGTGCCTCTGTGTGACGCAGTAGACCCACGATACTCGATAGGAGGAGTACCACAGCAGTCCAAGACAGTGGGAAGTGCCTCTGTGTGATGCGGCTGGCCCACAGTACTCTATAGAGGAGGATTACACCAGCATATGAGGTTTCGATAGTTCGACTGGGTGTGTTACATGTTACCACCCCTAGAATAAAATCCTAGTTTTGAGCTGAGTCAATGAATTTTGTGTTTACCTCATGAATGATATGGGTTACTTGATAACTTAGGTATATGTATGGGCATATACCTAAGTGATGGTTATCTGTCGATTTCATACTTTTTCGGTTATCCTTGTTGGATTTTGTGAGACCTTGAGGGTCTCGGGGTCCCTACTGAGTATCCTTATACTCACCCCTACACGATCTATGCCTGCACCTCATTGTGTTGGTTGTAGACGACAGACAGTGCTGATTAGGGTAGAGAGTAGCGGAACTGGACGGTACCCGGAGGTAGACCACTTAGTGAGATGTACACAGAGCGGACGGACAGATGTGGAGTGCTGAGGAGTCAATCTGTACCTACCCTTCAGGTAGGAACCCCGGAGGGTGACCTAGTAGCTGCTTTACTTATTTTCATCAGTTGTACTAGAATTTCAGTTGTATTTTACTTTACTGTTGGGCTTGTATTTTTCTCCCCCTTTACTTTTAGAACTCTATTTTGTATATAGTTTTACTTAGTGATTTAATTCCAATTGCATACTCTAATTTGTGTGTTCAGTTTATAAAGGCCATGCCTTACAAGTTTAGGGATTTACGCCTTTGGTGCTAGTCACCACCACCTGGCCTATGGAAGGCGGGCTTGGGGTAGTCACGATACGGGCCCCGGAAGACGGGTCGTGAAAAATTGGTATCAGAGGAGTTGGTTCTACCGCAGAACTTAGGACTCTAATCTTTATTTTATATGAAGAAATTGTGTTAAAGGTACTGATTGTGGTTCTCAGTTCCAGGAGTCCAGTGTTTGTGTGGAGGCCAATGTATCCATACACTAGTACCCTAACTACTGATTTTCGACTTAGTGAATGAAAACACTGATTGTGTGCGTGTCTTAAAAATTTATTCTTTAAATCAGCTCAAAGAGGTCATCTCACCAGGTATAAATCTTTTGGTCATGTCGCATCTATTTCTTTCAAGATGCCTCCCTGTAGATGACTAGTTAGAGCCTCGAGAGTCATACACTCTGACATCCCACTGAGCAACGAGGCCTCAGTGTAGGGCCCTTTACCAATGGAGGCACCAGCGGTACCACTTCCCATTGGGCCACCGATGCCACCAGCCCCAGCAGCAGATGATGCACACCGCTTGAGCACATTGCATGAGTTCCAGTGCTAGATTCCACCCAGGTTCCGGGGAGAGCCGGACCCATAAGAGGTTGAGGATTGGCTGGAGGCTGTGGTGATAGTCTTCAGGCTGGTAGGGACACCAGCAGACCACATGGTGATCCTTTCTATGAGTCTCTATCAGGAAGCAGCAGGCAGATGGTGGAGCTTGATGCTTCAGGTCCACGATGAGGCGACACTTTTATGGGCAGCCTTTGAGAGCCTGTTCTAGGCGGAGTTTGTTCCAGCCACCCTTCAAATGGTGCGGATACAGGAGATACTTTATCTACAGTAGGGCAGCATGATAGTAGCCTAGTACTTAGTGAGGTTCACCGACCTCTTGTGCTACTCCATAAATATGTTGCGGAACCCATTCTTCAGGGCCCAAACCTTCGAGAAAGGGCTCAAGTGAGAGATCAGAGCCTCGATGATCTCCCTCAGCATCCCGACGTAGGAGGGGGTGTTAGAGAGAGCCCTCCTAGTGGATAGTTTCCTTTCTGAAAAGTCACCAGCTCTGAGACCCACTACTAGTCAACAAGCAGCAGAGTCTTCTGTAACTGGTAGTAGATAGATGACAAAGAGGTCTAAGAGGACCAAACCCACGGGTGGACAACTACATGGCTCGGGATCAGTTTTTCAGGGAACCCGAGGCAGTGACTTACCTTCCAGGAGCAGGTAGTGTTACTCATGCGGCGGGCAGGGTCATAGGGCTCGTGACTGTCTGACCCTCCGTTCAGATGATCAGAAGATAGGTGAGGGACCTCCTAGGTAGAGGCAGAGGTTTGATCGAGGTGGTCCGCAGGGCGTAGGCAGACATGGCAGAGGATATGGTCGAGCAGCTGGCAGTGGACGACATTATGATGTGCTACCACCACCACCAGGTCCACCCCAACCATAGGAAGCAGGTGGACATGGGAGATCTCAGCTTTAGGTAGCTGAGGCATACAACGACGACACTCTAGAGATGATTTGAGGTACTATCTATGTCTACTCCACCTTAACTGCAGTTCTTATAGACACAGGTTCCAGTCATTCTTTCATTGCCACTGCCCTCATTTGGAGCTCAGAGATTCTGACGGAGCCGTTGGCTAAATCCTTACGGCTAGAGACTCCTATGGGAGCAGACTCAACAATTACGCACCGGTGCCGGTAGTTTGATATTACTCTAGGAGGTGAGAGCTTCGGCTGGGCTCTCCTCGTAGCGGCGTCGAGGCCTTACGATGTCATCTAGGGTAAGGACTGGTTATCTACAGTCCATGCTCAGATTGACTGGATTAGGCACAAAGTGCGGTGTGTCTGAATGGATGGGACTAGGTTCACCTTCATCGGTGAGAAGGGAACCTTTGCAGCATAGGACAGACTGACTCGAAGGAGGGTGTAGCTGATCACTCATCAGTTGTCCTGACTTACCCTTGGAGCAGTAGATGTGGAGAATCCGACTTATCCTGTAGTGGTAGACCAGTACGTGGATGTTTTCCCTAACGTTGTTCCATGACTACCTCCTCATAGAGAGGTGGATTTTTACATTGACATGTACCCCAGGATGACACAAATATCTACTCCATCATATCAGATGGATCCCACTAAGCTTCATGAGCTGCGGGTACAGCTAGAGGACTTGTAGGGGAAGGGATTCATCTGGACGAGTGTTTCTCCCTGGGTAGCCCCAATTTTGTTCGCCAAGAAGGCGGATAGGAGCTTGTGGATTTGTGTTGACTACCATCGTCTAAACCAGGTGACCGTGAAAAACAAGTACCCACTTCTGAGGATTGACAACCTCTTTGATCAGCTCAAGGGAGCATGGTGGTTCTTGAAGATAGACCTCAGATCAGGCTATCACCAACTCAAAGTTTGAGACGAGGATATGAAGAAGACAACCTTCAGATTTCGGTACGGCCACTATGAGTTCTTGGTTATGCCCTTCGGCGTAACCAATGCTCCAGCAGAGTTCATGTGTCCCATTAACAGGATCATCCAGTCATACCTCGATCACTTTGTTATAGTCTTCATTGACGACATTCAAATCTACTAGACTACTGAGGAGAAGCATGCCTACCATTTGCAGGTGGTACTTTACACACTCTGAGAGAACCAGATTTATAGTAAGATCACAAAGTGCTAGTTTTGGATTCAAGAGGTTCACTTATTGGGACTCGTCATCTCGGAGGCTGGATTTGTACTAGATCCAGTGAAGATTGAGGCGGTACTTGGTTGGGAGCCACCCAGGAGTGTGATGGAGGTACAAAGTTTCTTGGTCTTGGCTAGATACTACCGTAGGTTCGTTCCAGACTTCTCCAGAGTTGCAGCACCACTATCAGCCTTGTAGAAGAAGGGGCGACCCTTCGTGTGGTCAGAGAGGTGCCAGTAGGGCTTTCAAGAGCTGAGGTAGAGGCTTAATAGTGCCCCCATATTGAGGCTTATATAGGAAGGCATAGGGTACATATTTTACTACGACGCATCAGGGACCAGACTTAGGTGTTTCCTGATGCAGGAGCGAGCTGTGATCACGTATGGTTCTCCGCAGCTGAGACAACATGAGCAGAACTACGCTACCCATGACCTGGAGTTAGCAGTAGTGGTCTACACCTTGAAGATGTGGAGACACTATCTGATGGGCGAGAGTTTCACAATCTACTATGCTCACAAGAGTCTCAGGTATATCTACTCTCAGAAGGACCTAAACCTGAGACAGTGGTGATGTCTTGAGTTCCTCCAGGACTATGACTTTGAGATAGTCTATACTCCTGGGAAGGGGAACGTTATTGCAGATTCACTTAGCAGAAGATCTGGTATACAGCTTCTAGGAGAGGCGATAGAGCAGATGGCTGCCTTACAGATATCCTTTATGGATAGTGATGGAGCAGCATTCCTACAGTCTCTCATAGTCACTCTTCCACTTATTCAGCGAGTCAGGGAGGCACAACGTGGAGATTCAAACTTTGAGATGTGATGTGCTCACATATCCACAGGGCAGGCATGTGATGGATTTTATGAAGGCGGGGAGCATGTCATTCTCTTCAGAGGATGTACCTCGGTACTAGTTGCACTTCAGGAGGAAGTGTTGAGGTAGTTTCACACTTCCCCTCTAGCGGTACATCCAAGAGTGGTGAAGATGTATCAGTACCTTCGACAACAGCACTGGTGTCCAGGTTTGAATAAGGCAGTAGCGGAGTTTGTCTCACAATGCCTCACTTTTCAGCAAGTGAAGGTGGAGCACCAGGTACCAGCAGGCTTGGTATATCCCTTTGAGGTCCCAGAGTGGTAGTGGGATGGGATATCCATGGACTTTCTGATGGGTCTTCCACGTACATCCAAGAGTCATAATTTGATATGGGTGATCGTTGACCGACTCACCAAGTTGGCCCACTTCCTATCAATAAGGGAGCAAGGCTCAGTAGAGATCTTGGGACGCCTCTATGTGCAGGAGATTGTGTGTTTTCATGGAGTACCTTCTTCTATTGTCTCTGACCATGACGCATGGTTTACTTCCCAACTATGGAAGGGGTGGCTGGAGGATTTCAGGACATAGCTTCGCTTGAGCACCGCCTTCCATCCTCAGACAGATGGTTAGACTGAGTAGACTATTCAGACCCTCAAGTACATGCTCCATGCATGTGTTCTCGACTTCAGTCATAGTTGGGAGGATCACTTGCCTTTGGTGGAGTTTTCATACAACAAAGGTTATCACTCCACCATCGGTATGGCACCTTTTGAGGCCTTGTACGGATGACCTTGCAGATCGCCACTGTGCTGGACAGACCCAAGGGAGTCAGCACTAGTGGGACCAGAGATGGTATGGGCTACCATGGAGAAGGTGCAGATCATCCAGGAGCAGATGAAGACTGCACAAAGTAGGAATAATTCATATGCTGACAGGAGACGGAGACCTCTGGAGTTTGAGGATAGCGACCACATCTTTCTACAGGTATCACCTCGATGGGGTCTATAGAGATTTGGTCGAGGTGGAATATTGTCTCTACGATTCATTGGACCTTTCCAGGTCCTCAGCAGAGTAGGCAAGGTGGCTTACCACTTAGCTCTTCCAACTCAGTTGCACCAGGTGCATGATGTCTTCTACGTATCTTAGTTGAGGAGATACATGCACAACCCTTCCCATATCATCGACCATGGGGAGATGGACATCGATGACGGGGCGACTTTCACGGAGGTTCTAGTGTATATTGAGGATCGATAGGAGTGGGTCCTACGTGGATGGTCGATACCTCTGGTGCACGTACGCTGGAAGCACGGGAACCTCCAGAAGATCACATGGGAATGGGAGGCTCAGATGCATGCTCAGTACCCCCATTTGTTTCTTTAGTGTGAGTTGTAGCTTATGGGGACATAAATCCCTAAGGTGGGGAGAATATAAAGACTCAGAATTTCCGTGGACTTTTTTTTTCTTAAATACATGAGAGTTTTATGATTCCGTGAAAACTGACGACGCTTTATTTCAAGACCCGGTGTCCCCAGAATCAATTTCTGATGTTTTTTTTGGGTACGTTAGGTAAACGTATGAGTGGGATTTTATAACTTTTGATCGGGTTCTCCAAATTGAAATCTGAGGGCACTGTTGAACTCGTAGCGTCAATGATTGCTTAGTGATACCTTCACCGCAGTTGTGTTCTAACAAGAATGGAAGTTAGATTTTGGGTTTTTAATAAGTTAAATAAAAATAAGTGTAGCTTATTTTTATTTTTAGGGTGGTTAAAACATTCAAGAGGTGGTTAGTGGTGGGGGCCACCACACCCTAACCTTTTATGGGAGGTTATGGCGGTGGGGCCCACCCGCACATACCCTCCCTTTAGAGGATATCTTGGTGGGGACCACCCAGGGGTTGTAACCCCTTAGAACCCCAAATTAAGTGGAGAAACCCTTGAACTTATCCTCATTAATTATTTGAACACCTCTATTCATTTAATTAAAACTCTCCACCTCCCCTAATTTGAATTCGAATAAATTCCACATCATTAATTAAATGAGTTGTCTCATTTAATTAAACACAACTATTTTATTTGTTGTGCTAACAATTAATAGTCGATTCTTCTATTATTGTTGGTTAGAATTTTGGTGGAGCTTTGGAAGGAGAATAACTCTCCAACAAGAAACCGTCGCCCGTGAAGAACGCCTCTTCATCATCCACTGAAGAATGACGAACTCTTTCTTCAATCTTAGACTGAGCCAACCCAGAAGGAGTCGACCGCGAAGAATGCCGACAACGCTTCTTCCTCGGTCTTCTACCCTGGATGCTTCCCAAAGTCAATGAATCGACGTCCTCCATTCCTCTCCTTCCACCATCAATGATCAAAAAGCGAGGTAGGGGTTTGAGTTTAATTTATTCCCTTTCTTCATCGTCTAATTTATGGTTTGAGAATTTCCGATTGATATCTCCATAACGAGGAGGGATCAGACCGCACAAACACGGCATGACCCTCCCCATTTGACAGGTCACGTTTGTTGACGACGACGACGGCGCAATGGCGCCACCAGAAGGATGAACTGCGGTGAAGCAATGCGACCGGTGTTGGGTCGGCCGCAAAGAAAACTAGCGGCGTAAGGGCCGCCAGGTCGCCAGAGGGGTGGGGCACCATCGTGACGTGCGGGTGGAAGGGACGTGGTCAGGAGGGCCGCAGTGGTCGAATGTTGGGTGTGGCTCTGCCACGCCGCAAGGAGGAGCTGGAGGCCACGGCCAGGCCGGGCATTGCGCCCTATAGGCTAGACCCAAAGGGTCCCATGGTTACCAGACTGGCACCACGCGTCGGCCGTTTCGAAAGACAGGGGCTGTAACCCCACCCCCCCACATACGTGGCCAGCAGGGCTCCGCGGGCCGGCCCGACGGTCGGGTCGGCTGCCCGCCGGCCAAGTGGGTCGCCCGCCAGCTGGGCCACACAGGCCGCCGGTCAGTCGGGCCACGCGGGCCGCCAGCCGGGCCTCCCCCTCGAGCCGGACCACTAGGGTCAGCCCGCCCACTCGGGTCGGGCTTCCCTCCGACCGGGTCAGACCTGAGGACCGAGTCGGACTCCGGACTGAACTCGGGTCAGGCCAGGTCTGTCCGATAGGGTCGGACCTGACCTGGACCCGCTTTGGCCTATTTTTTCACCTTTACACCCATATCTTGTGATATGGGTGTCCGATCGATGAACCGTCTATGGAGACGGAAAGCTTAGAGCGAGACGGTTTTTTTGGCATATCCCACTTGAGATTTAGATGCATTTGGAGTACGTTCAGGTTGGTTTGAACCTAAAAATCAACCGGGGGCCTGGAACGGAAATGCTAATAACTCACAGACCGGGCGTCCGATTGACGTGTCATCTGTTGCGTTGAGACCCCTATGATGAGGTAGACATTTGAGATAATTCTACATGGAAATTCATGACATTTGGAGTATCGAGCAGTAGCTCATGGAGCGGATCCTCCCAGAGATGAGCAAGAGGAGTACGGAGACCTAGTAGCTGGCTGAGACCTGACGACTACTGGCCTTTCGACTGGGAGTGTTTCGACTAGCCCAATGGAAAGCACCTCTGTGTGATGCGACAGACCCACAGTGGGGAGCACCTCTATGTGACACGGAAGACCCACGGTACTCGACAGGAGAAGTACCTCAGCAGGCCTCGAGGTGGAGTGCCTTTGTGTGATGCGGCAGACCCACAGTGGTGAGGGCCTCTGTGTGACGCAGCAGACCCACGATACTCGATAGGAGAAATACCAGAGCAGTCTAGGACAATGGGAAGCATCTCTATGTGACACGGCATGCCCACAGTACTCTATAGAGGAGGAGTACACCAGCAGCCGAGGTTTCGACAGTTTGACTGGGAGTGTTACATGTTACCACCCCTAAAATAAAATCCTAGTTTTGTGCTGAGTCGATGACTTTTATTTTTACGTCATGAATGAGATGGGTTACTTGATAACTTAATTGTATGTATGGGCATATACCTAAGTGATAGTTATCTATTGATTTCATACTTTGTAGTTATCCTTGTTGGATTTTGTGAGACCTTGAGGGTCTCGGGGTCCCTACTGAGTATCGTTATACTCACCCCTGCACGGGTTATGCCTGCACCTCATTGTGTTGGTTGCAGATGACGGACATCGCTGATTGGGGTAGAGAGTAGCAGAACTGGACGGTACCTAGAGGTATACCACTCGGCGAGACGTACACTGAGCAGACAGACGAACGTGGAGTGATTATGAGTCCATCTGTACATACCCTTCATGTAGGAACCCCGGAGGGTGACCCATTAGCTGCTTTACTAATTTTATTCAGTTGTACTAGCATTTCAGTTGTATTGTACTTTACTGTTGGGCTTGTATTTCCGTCCCCCTTTACTTTCAAAACTCTCTTTTGTATACAATTTTACTTGGTGATTTACTTACATTTGCATACTCAGATGTGTGTGTTCAATTTATAAAGTCAATGCCTTCCCAATTTAGGGATTTATGCCTTTGGTGCTAGTTTCCAGCCCCTGGCCTATGGAATGCAGGGTTGGGGTAATCACGATACGGGCCCCGGGGGATGGGTCATGACATTAGATGCTATATTTTTTGGATGAATTAGGATAAAGGATATTTGTGTGACAATTTTTTATAGAGTAAATAGATGAAAAGATGTACATTATTCTATAATAAATGAGGACAGTTCAGAGTAGGTAGAAAAGTTAGGAAAGTAAATAGAGGAAAGATATATCTTTTGAGGTAGGTGATAATGTTTTTCTTAATTTATATCGATGGAAAAGTGTTAAAAAAATTTGTAAAAAGGGTAAGAAATTTCAATGGTTCATTGGATAATATGAAATTAGGGAGAAAGTTGGATAGTTTTTCTATTATGTTTATTTTTTTCTTGTTTACCCTAGGTACACAATGTATTTCATATTCCAAAGTTACAGAAATATGTTCCAGATTCATCTGATATTTTTAGTCCTGAAGTAGTTTAGTTGGAAGAGAAACTATCCTATGAGAAAAAAAACTATTCTTATTCTAGACCAAGAGATAAATTATTTTTAAACAAGGTAATTCATCATTTTATAGACTTTTGGAAAAACTATATGGTTAAAGTAGTAATAGGGTAATCTAAAAATTCTATGAAGTAATGATGCCTCTAATTGTTTAATAAGTGAATAAAATTATAAGGAAACAATTTAAAAAAATAGGGAACAATTTAACAACCCAAAAATTATTGAATAAAGAATCTTCTTTTTTATTAATATGAATTAGATAATTATATTCATTATAAAAATATTGTGATTTTTTATATCCAAAAGAAAATAGTTTTAACTAAACTCTCTTATTATAAGAATTTATTTAAGAGTTTAATTTATAAATTACAGAATATAAATTTTTATAAAAGTAATTTAATATCTGAAATAAAAATTTTAAAATTAATGTAGGGTTAAATTTTTTAACTTTTTAGAAATTGTTTATTTTTTGGTGAACAGTTAAAAATATCAATTTTTGTAAAAATTCCATTTCTTTTCAATAAATCAAGTAATTTAAAAGTACCATTATATTTAAAATATTATTTTAAGTAATATAATAATTATTTATTTATATTTTATCCAGTTAATTAATTTTTAATCATCTTTATATATTATGTTGGTATAAGTTTATTTTTGGGTTTAAAAAATGGGGTTTTTTTTAAATGTTTTAATATGAATATTGTTTCTCCATATTAATTACCTAAAACAAAACATAATGGGGAATTATTTAAATGAAATAAATATATTATATATAAATAAATTTTAATTTTAATTTTTAAAATGATGATAAATTTTCATATATTTAATATAAAATCAACTTATTCATGAAAAATGTGTTTCTTATAAAACCACTTTTTTGTCACGCATGTGGGTTTTATTGTAAATAACATCATGCCATATATGTGAATTTAATTTAGAAAAATGGATTATATATTTTAAATAATAATGATTTGTATTATCTAATAATGTAAGCTTAATATTTTCTCATAATGAATAGTCAAAATATTAGAAATATTTTATCACTATTAAGGTAAAAAAACATTTCATAAGGGTTAAAATAAAATGATAATCATTAAAATTACCTAAAAACAAGTTTAAAAGAACTTTTATGGACATATTAATACCACATAATGTATGATTCACTATAATGGTCAACTTTTTATCCTTTTGGAATGTGAAAGACATGGTTATACCTTTTTCTTTTCAAAAATTATAATTATTCCACTCACCTCACATATAAAAGGCCACCTCCTCTCCTCTTCTATTAACACCATAAAAGACATTTTTATTACAAACTACCTATCCAAATATATTCATTACTTTTCTAAAAACTAACTAGACCCATTTTTTATAATTAATTCATTCTATAAAGGATTTTTGTGCCTACCTAAGGAGGTTGTCTGAAAAAGAGATATCGTTTTTAATAGAGTGTTTTTATATTATTTTCTCCTCCACCTCCTTCAAATAATAATAAATTTTTATGATGTAATAAAACAAATATATATCATATATTTATATTATATTATATTAATTGTATAACCTAATTCCATCTCCTCATCCATCATAAGGGAAATAAAATCATTATTCCTATGTATGGAGGACTACCACCTCAAAAAACTGAGGTCTTTCATTTTTTCATCATATAATCTCACAACATTCTATAATAATGGATTTAATATATGTGTGTGTGTGTGTTTGTGTGTTTGTGTTTGTGTGTGTGTCTGTGTGTTTGTGATAATTGAAAAATTATTGTACTTATTGAATTATTATATCACATATAGCTTCTGAACTTCTATTCTGTGGGTGAAACGATAATATCGCTTGTGCATATGGCGGACAACTGATTCATAAAGAGATAGGATTAATATTTCACTAACACTTTACATGGAAGTTAATGGAGAAAATTTTGATGAATATATTTGATATACATGAAATTGTTATCATATTCATGATATATTTATCAATCTAAAAATATAATTTATCATTTTTTTCTTACTTGTCCACTAAATATAGAATGGTAACATCATTCTTGTGTATGTGTGTACTACCACCTTCACGAAGTAATGTGATTATTTTTTATCCCCATATCACATGGATGAAATATATATAATTATATTTAAATAAATAATATTTTTTATCATATTATTATAATCCTTGAAATATAAAATTTTACTTACCTTCATTCCAAAACAATCTCTGAAAAATTGAAATGTTACTCATGCGTACATACGACATACCATATCCATGATTCTAATATAGTTTATTATTCATGACCATTATTAAATACTGGTTTAAAAATTATAATTTATCTATTAATATTATAAATATTTCATTAATATTATATTTGATACATTTAAAAAATGACCACTTTGACGATGGTTAACCTGCTGAATTTATTTTTAAAACATAAGCCAAATATTATCAAAACATCTAACATAAACATAATTTATTAAGTAATAATATAAAAAATGTTCATAAGTGAAATAATGGGACTAATAAAATATAAAAAAAATTGATCATGTAAATAATTAACAAATTTTTATTATTAAATATGATAAATAATGCATGTTATGAGCCAAACTCTATGTAAGGGACTTTGTTTCAATTTCATTTTAGCAAGGTATATTTTTATGTTACACACATATATTGTTTCTTGGGGTATATACAAATACAATTTGACATGTTATATCAGTAATTTCTCTATTCTCATTATATTTAATGTTTTCTTAATTATTATTTCATGGGGTTTATGATTCAAATATTTCTAAAGTGGTGAGGGATGTTCTTTATAAAAATATCCCTCTTATATAGTTCCCTTAAAACTCTTTTTTATCCATGTCCAATTTTTTTAAATTATTTTATAAATATGCATATATGTAACTGAATGTTTTATAAGGTAAATTTTTTTCATTCATTAAATATTTTTTAAAAAGTAATCTTTTTACATGTTTTTTATGGAAATTTTTGGAAAAATGAAAAAGGAATATTCTATTATAATGTATATTGTGACATTAAATTTTACTTCCACCCTAACTGTTATTTTATTTTTTGATTCCTTTACAAGATTTAATTTGTTTATTTAAATAAAACCCCTCTTTCCCATTTTTGGGTATTTTGGTTATGAAAATGGGTATTTAAATGAATTGTATATTTAAATATATGGAAATTGTTTCTTATGGGTGAAAATAATATATTATGAGTGTCATGCTAAAAGTTTCTATATGTTTTGGGTTATGATTATGTTATGATTCTTGGACATTATTATTTTTTATTAACGGTGGTCCCATTATAAAAAAATGAATGGTGGTGTCATGATAAACTAAGGATGGGTGGTTTTGTTATGAACAAAGGATGGATGATTATGTTATAAACCAAGGATGTGTGGGTTTTTGATAGCCATCTAATACAATTGGTATGGAATTCAACAATATGGTCATTTCATTTGTAAGAGTGATATGGACAATTATGTCCCATGCTACCTTTATATTTTATCGATTCTTATTATTAGTTTTTGTAGTAATTTTTTGATTTCCATGAATATAATAAATTAGATATTTTTAATAAGAAATTATTTAATACTTATTTTGGGTGAAAATTATAAATTTTTAAGGGAAAATCATGAATTTTTCATGTTTTAAAAAAACATTAGGAGTTTTATTTTTCATTTATTCTTTCATAGGAAATTTTTTATAAAAATATTTGGGCAAAGAAGGTGATTTATTTGGTATGAAAATGATTATTTTGTGTCT
Source organism: Viscum album (assembly GCA_963277665.1). Lineage (NCBI taxonomy): Eukaryota > Viridiplantae > Streptophyta > Magnoliopsida > Santalales > Viscaceae > Viscum > Viscum album. The sequence goes on from OY728164.1 coordinate 1,383,016,155, forward strand.
AAATTTTATATTTAAAAGGAAACTTTTTATAAGTAATCATGAAAGAATGTGTTTCTTTCATTTCGTTTGTGTCCCTTACCAAGATTTTTATGTTAATAAAAAAATTATAAAATTTATTTGAACATGGGTTAAGGATGCATAAGGGAAGGTAACAATTCATGTTAAGTTTTGTGAAGACTTTTCATAAAAAGAAATCGCGTTTTATTTTTATGGTTTTATAATTTTGAAAAACTGAATATTGTTATGAGTGTCCACTTTGAATATTAATGGTTTTTTATGTTAGAGATATAAACTAACTCTACACAAATCTAAACCTAAAATATATTTAGGAATGTAAGAAATTTAATTCATGTTTAATGTCACTATAATATGTAATTATTAAGGTCAAATTCTTATACATAATCTGATAAAAATGAATATAAGTTTCTTTAAAAAGAATATGATATAAAATATCCAATGTAAAAGGTGTATATAAATATAATAATGGTAACAAGGTAATTATAAGTTATAAGAATGAGGTACCAAAATTTAGCTTCATTAGACTACTATCGAGATTCAGTTTGAGGTAATTATTTCTTTCTTCACTAATACCCCATTTTCCAAAATTTATAAAAATATACATACATGACATAATGATGATAGTTCATGGAAATTTAAAATAATTTTTATCTTAATTCCCATATTGACCATAATAAAATTACACAAGGGATCACATCGTCACTATAGGAATGAAACTATAGTGATAATGTCCCTAAAAATTATCCTGATTCTCTAACTTAGGTACATCCAACTTCTGTTTCTTGCATGATCATGAACCCTCACTAGTTCTAAAAGAGATAGGTTCACCACCCATCCTATGGTATCCTATAGAGATCAAATTAACAATTAATTCCTTATTGAACATGTCCTAAAGTATTGTATTATCATAAAAAAGGAAATCTAAAACTAAAGTCTGGGTAGATACCCCTTTTAAAGAAAATAATTTTTAAAGAGTCATCATATACCAACTCAATAGAGGAAGGAACTAGCTCTGAGAAATGGTCATCTTAACCCTTCACCTTTCATTTTCCCCATTAGTGACTTTATAACCCAACCGACTTATATACCTTCACTTCATTAAGATAAATCTACTAAATGAACATAGTCATAATTAATTATCAAGTCATACAATTAAATAATTGAATTAGAATTATGGTCTTCAAATATTCCTAACATGGTTCTTGAAATATGTATTTAGTGTCTTTCTTTATTGATTATTTTAGAGTATTTAGTGAATTAAATATTTATTTATTATTTTATATCCTCTATATATCCTCTTTATAACGATGACCACTATTAAACACGAGTGAATATATAAAAGATTTCATCTCTACCACCCAACCTATAGTTTGGGTATAGTCAAAAATGGAATCAATACTTATGTGTTATATGATACACTACTATTAGGAATATTAAAAGGTACAGACATCATATAATTTATATAGAATTTTTTGGGTATCATACTCTAAATAAAAAAATATAAGAATCATTAAGAAACAAACCTCACCCAAAAAAACACAATGGGAGAAAGTAAAGACCCGTAATAGAAATTAATATACAACACATATAAAATCATAAAAATAAATATAATCTGAAATTTCATTTTAAGCCCTTCCAAAAATTTATTCAAAATCACTAAGATCAATTTTAAAATTATTGAGTTCCCCTTATAAATTGGTCTAAAGTTTTAAAATTTTATAATAAAAACATTTAAATGACCTAAAAATTGTGTTAATTCTAATTAATTTTTAAAAACATCATTATTAATTTCAAAAACAAAATTCTTACCAATTAAAAACCTAGATTTTCACCCAAAATAATCGACCATTTTTTACCAAATATCATTAAATCATAATAAAAATCTATTTAATTTATCCCAAATAGTAAATACCCATAACCAAAATCATTATGGAGACAAAAAAAATTCTAAAATAATTTAAATAAGTTTTTTACTATGTAAAATTTTGTTGTATGGTTTGGAGGACCATGAAAAAATCATTGGGAGGTTATCAATACCATGTGAATGGAAAATGTATGGGTTTTCATACCTTAAGTTATAACCATGAACCTCTATTTTATTTCTCGTTTTTACCCCAAAACATAAAAAACTATCAAATAACCCACATAACCTTGGAATGAATCAAACCATCATCAATCTTGATCAAAATAAACCGATGAAAATTACTACAAAATCCAAAAAAAATATATACTTAAAGCCCAACTACCCATGGTAACTGGAAGATTATAATGAGAAAGAGAAATTTTTACTCTTCTTGTACCTAAATCTCATGATCTATAACTTCTATAAATAATTTACAATTAGTAAATAAATAAAAACATGGATCTAATACAATTTTTTCATGACCTAACCCCAACTAGTCTTGATCTAGGTACCCGAGAAGATTCATGGTAAGGCCTGAAGGGTGTTCCCAATCTCCATTGGCTAGATACTAGTGACTTTTAATCAATTGTAACTATTGGGAATGGTTTTTACCAATAAATAAAAATAAAAGCGCATTATAATTATACTGAGAGTCCAACATGGGGTGTTCATAAGTTAGAGTTCTATAAAAAATAAAATAAGTAGTTTTGAACATTACAGATACTAAATGAGGTATAACCAAAACAAAAAAAAACTATAATACTCAATATCCAATGAATAATGGATAGTAATAAATAAAATAAACTATAAAATGGTGTCAAAATATAGGAAATTGTGATTTTTTGATACACACATGATACAAAATAAACAAGAAAATCCCAAACCACCAAACTGAAAATTTCTCGATGTCACAAGGTGACCATATGACATCATCAACATATCATAATCTATGATAAATCCAATATAAAGAGTATATAAGATGGAACATCTCAATAACTTGAACTAGAACCAAAAAATAAACTTTTTCCAGAGACACCAAGTGGTTAAAGTAGGTTATCAGTAAATAGCCTAGTAGGTTTCCACTAGTAATGAAATCCATGTGTTTCCTTTAAATAATATTTTGATAAATGTTATTTTAAAATATGATATTTAAATGTATGTTTTTAAAATTTTGAAAACATAATCATACAAATATATCAAATATTTTTTAATGTTGTACTATGTCTCAAAAAACATTATTCTTTTACTTAGAAAACAAATTTCAACACATCAATATCAAAACCTATTACAAATAATTTTTACAGACATTTTAAGGGAAGGTCAAAAGTAACTTAATAGGTCACAAATAAATATATGAATCTAATTTAATGTTATAAATTTAATAAAGGATATATATTAAGAAGAAAAAATAGTTATAAAACCATAATTACATCATGAGTTAAACTATAAAAAATAATATATTGAATCAAAGCATAGAAACAAACTATGTAATGAAATCATATCATGATAGAATAAGAAATTAAAATAAATTATAAACATAACAAAACTTAAGTAGTAAGGAAGCCTATGTAAATTAAAAATAATCATGGTAATACCCTAAGTTCCACATGAATTAATCCTAAATGTACTCAGGTTGAATAATTTCTAGACCAATATATAATGTTCTTAACATATAACCTCTTCACTTTTCTCTTAATAATCCTTAAAAACTGGTGATATCCGTAGTCTAATCATATCATTTACTTATGGATCCTATTAATTACATGAACAATACTAGAATATAAATTGTCTTTAATTAATCAATATAGATATCCAGTGTTCCCATTAAGTTAGATAATTTTGGTTGGATAATAGTTAATTATATAACAATAACATATCCATTATAAATCTCACAAAAAAGTATCATGATGTCGTACTATAGTCCACCAACATACACCCTACATATAAAATATCACTTTTTTCAAAAAAAAATCATAAATAACTAAATTCATTTCATATGATTCACAAGATCATATAAGAAAATTTTATTAGGAATTAATCCTGATATGTGCCTCATTATATAAAAACATTTCATAAAAGGTTTTAAACTAGTATTTGTTTTTTCTTTTACCCAAAAACAATTAAATAAATTTTATAAATTATTTTTAGAACAATATTTCATTTTTAAAATGCCATCTGAAATATTATGAAGCCTCGATTTAAATCCACCAAATACAATATATCATATAATATATATACTCAAAATAACAACATTGATTAACTCCTTAAAAATCATCACAGACATGTCTTATATATAATTAACATTATAACAAATCAAGAAACACATAAAAGTCCAATAAAATAATGTAATTAAAAAATACTTTAAACCTCATAAAAAGTCACATATAAAATAACTATAAGGATTTAAATCACAAATTTGACTAAAAACCATTTAAAAATCCTCTTGGCCATTTTATAAAACACATAATATGCATTGATTTTAGTTATATAAATATTGAAGTGATATTTAATGATAACCACTTTTTTATTTCAATATAAGGAATCATAAATCATTGATAAGAATTTATAAATTAATTAATGATCACCAATCAAGTATTCTTTAAAGAAAACTTTATAAAGGAAACTCATAAACTATATGGTTTTTCAATAAAAGGTAAATTATATGGAAACATCTAAATTAATAAAGTATAGACGAAACAAAACCTTCAAATATTTGGAGAGGTATATTATAGAAATAATATGAACACTATATACATAAATAATAAAAAAGATAATATAAAACCCCATCCTAGGTTTTGACCACCATGGACCTAGCATAAAAGTAATAAAAAACACCATTGGATATAAAAAAGAAGAAAAATAGAGAGAAATAAATATGTTACTTGGGAAACCCATAAATAAATCATGGATAGAGGATTTTAGAGACCTAAAAGTGGGATAGTGAGAATCTTATAGTTTCCTTAAAGCTATGTAGAAGAATGAGGAATGAAATTAACAAAATAAGGGTTCTAAATCGATAGTGGTATCATTATAATTTCACAAAATTAAAAATATTGTTAGGTCACATTATTTGTAAAAATTTGTTTCCAATCAATCTTACAACCATGCCTCAATCAATAAATAGTCCTAGGAGAACTAGTATGTTATGACCACACAATTTTCCCTAATCATTTACCAACCATACGAAATGAATACCTACAAAAGGGTCACTACACACGGTTTTTCTTAGGTGCATCAAAGTAAATCCTGTGTTTTTTTAGAACTATGGGTTGATCATACATGGTCACATTATATATAAAAATCATGGTGAATGTGAGACACCCTAGAAATTCACTTAAAAATCTAGTGATAAAAAAATTATACATAGGATTCAATATAAATTTAGATGACCAAAGCTAAAAATACATATATTTTCTAACAATTCCGTAATTTAAACACTACATCTCGAAAATAATTTCACAACCCTAGATACCAAATCTATTTGTCTTTAGATATTATCTATATAAAAATATTATTTCACATAAATTCTTTAACATATCCCACTATATCTCTACATATGACATTATTCTATAAATTATCCCACATGTAATTTTCTAGGGAAAATGTGATAAAAATGAAGGGGTGATATCAAGTGATGGGTAAGGGAAAAACTTATCAATTTGTTATAAAGGGTTAGATCATAAGTATGAAAAACATGAGAATGAGAGATAAATCTAATTAAAGAAATGAGGGATGATTAGATTTGGCTATGAGGCTTGAAGGAAATATATATTTTTTTAAATGATCAATCTTATACCAATCCATACGAGAAAAAAATATGAGACAATAATATATGGAAAGAGAGCATAACAAAGTCATAAAACATAGAAATGTGGCATAAACATGGTAATAGGAAATCATAACATTTTGAAAATTTATAAATATAAATAGGTTTACACATTAATTTTTGGATATGAGATCAGAACTATATATAGAATTTTGAATGTGTATAAAAATATATGTCCAGACATTAAGTTATGGATATGGGATTAGGTCTACAGATCATGTAATGGATATGAGATCAGGTCCACAGATTAATTTATTATCATGAAATTAGTTAAAATCTATTACATGAAATATAAAACATTAAAAATTGAATTATAGGGTGATATAAAACCCCTACCATCACATAATAATAATTAACAAGTGCTCCACATGAAATCAATTAACATATCATGAAATTCACATAGAATAAAATGGGTTTTGTAATATTTTCAAATGGTATCCCATAAAATGGCATAAAACCCAGATCGATTGATACCAAAAATTAAATCACCCACGAAGAGTATTTCATAAATTAATTATTAAGTTGATTTAAAATAATTAATATTTGGGATATAGATCCTTTGGAAACAAATTGGAAACTGTAAATGAAATAAAAAAATAGATTTCATACAAAATTTTTAAAATTTTCATTAAAAGATAATGTTAGAAGACACAATAAAAAGTATATTTTTGGAAGGTAATAAAAAAATATTTCCAAAAATTAATTGTAAATAAATCCTAATAAAGTTACCATGAAAACAATAAATGTATCCATCAAAAAATGTGGAGTGGAAAATAAATTATATGGATATGAAAATATATGGATTTGTAATATTTAAAAATATCAGTATTAAATCCTACATCATTAAAATAGTAACAAATAAACCTTTTGAAAAAATTTAATCGGAAATATATAGAACAAATGAAATAGTAAATATTATTATTTTAAAATAATAGATGACAATATTAATAGAGATGGATAATATGAACATGGAAGAAAATGTTCCTTTAAAGAGGATGAGAATTATTCTAAACCACATTCCATTTTTAGAAGTTATGAAATCCATAAAAGGAGAAGAATACAATTATGAATATAATTTTACTTAGATAAAAATATAAATTAACATATAAAAAATTTTAATTTAGAAAAACTAAACATATAAGAATGAATTTTCATAGGAAACACTGTAACTCTAAGAAAATAGATTTGATTTAACAAAATCCCTTATTTCTATAATATCTTTTGAAGTGAAATCCCTTCCAAAGTGAACTTTAATTTAATAAATTTTTTGATAAAAAAGTCTCCCATAGTAATAATATACACCAAAAAAAAGTAAAATAAGTTGTGAATACGACATTTTCCTCAAATAAAGAAAATCAAGACTTGAAACCGTTATGAATTTGGTAATGGTTGAACCAAAATATTATGAATAAGGGATTTATGAAAATATTTTAAATCCTATAAATTAAATATTAATAATAAAAATAGATTCCAAAATTTTTATGAAAAAAACAATATAAAAGATTTATAGGTTCATAATATCAAAACATCCCTTAATAAAGTGAAATTGAGACGAAACCCTTACATTTATTCTTGACTTCCAAGAAATTTGTTTAACCCCTTGTATAAATAAATAATAACCATATTAATGACTTGTTGAAAAGAATCGTTAATATATATTACTTTTTATACTATTAAATTAAATAATTTAAAAAAATTATTCTGTTATTGATTGTTTTTATTTTTGAATGTTTTCAATTTTAATTGTTTCTTACACACTTTGTAAGGTAAATATAAATATTCAATCCTCAACAATGAGAACAAAAATTTACATATTATTTAAGTTAATATAATATATTTTCCAAAATTATTTGTAGAGTTTAAATTTCATTCCTTTAGAGTTTTATTAACAATTTGTGAAGATGAATTTGGTGCGAACTTGTTTTGGTTGTTTTTTAACGAACAAAAGAGAGTAAATTAATAATGATTTTAATTTTTAATATTAACCATATGTGATATTATTAATCTAACAAATATAATTTTTATTAATTGAATAAATTCTTATAACCATCTATGTATGGAATTGATGAAAAATAAAATATGTAATTCATAGAGGAAGTAATCTTCACATAACATGAGTGATGTTTTCATTTCTAATTAGATGGGAGGGAGATAGATAATGTTTGTTCAAAAAATATAATAAAATTTTATTTTATTGATGATATTGTTTTAATTAAATAATATGTATATAATTATTTTTATGGAGAATATAGAGGAGAAAGGGTTAGGGAGTGGATATTACTCACATTGAGGACTTGAATCGTCTATTGAAAGACTTATTATAAATGGAAGACATCAGACACATTATTGTAACCAAGGGATGCCAAACCTAGAAGAGGGGTCTATTGGAGTGAAAATAAGAATATTTTTACAAAATTTAAAAGGGTTAGAGGGGTTTGAATAAGGTGTAAGTGAGTTCATTTTATAATTGAAAATTGGTTCATTTCTTTGCAAACTTATGTTGGGTGAGGGGTAATATTAGAATCACATGGGAGTTATGAGATTTTGGTGTTGAAATAAATTTGAGAAATGTTGGTATGATTTTAAAACCTAATAGTGGTATTATATAATGTCTATGTGATAGTCTAGTTTGAAAAAATTTTATCCCCTTTAAGTTACCAATGTTTACCCTTATTAAACTTCATTAAAAATTTACCATGGTAGTTATTTTTTACTAAAAATATATAATGATGCCCATAACTGCTTTTGAATTTATTAATATGAATTTGGACTCCATTAAAACAAAATCAATTTATAAATATTGAAAAATTAACATTAAAATTAAATCTTATGATATGGAAAAAAAGAGTTTTGTAGTAAAATATATTTTTATAAATTATGTGTTTTCCCCTCATTTCTTATCTATTATTAATTAAATTCATGTAAATATTTTTTTATTATTTTTAAAAATTATATCATAGTCCTAAGAAAATGATCAATTGAATATCTTTAGATAAAAATTGCACAACCTTTATATATACAATTCTATGAAAATAAACTATTTTAATGCAATAAAAAATATTTGCATTCAAAACATAATTTTATATTTGAAATGAAAAATAAATTATTATAAAATTTGTATAATATGATTAAAAATGAATTTTTTATTAAAATAAAATTCTATATATGATAAAAATTATTAATAATATAACTGTACATGTCACAATAAAACAATTTTAGAAAAAACGTATCTTTTAAGAATAAAATGAATTTATTCTTATTAAATTCCTAATAATAACTATTTAAGGGATTTTAATATATATCCATGTATATATTATCAATATATTTCATAAAAAATAATTTTTTACTACATATGACTTAAAAAATATACAATACTTTAAAAATTTTCTTTGAATAATATTATTTTTATATTACATAATGTTTAAAAAATTATATTTATGTTACATATTTATATCCTAAAAATTTAATTTTATAAATACAATAATACTAAATATTTTTTTGAATTTTATGGATACATGGTGTAATACTTTAATAATAACAAAATGTAACAAATAAAAATATATTTATAGATAAATATTTTTATTAAATATTATTTTTTTTTTATTTGTAATTTGTGTATTACAATATGTTATATTTTTTATAATAAAATATAAAAATAGAATACCTATTAGATATATTTATATCCAATGATCATATTTTCAAAGACTATATTTTTAACAATTATATTTCCAACGACCATATTTCCATTTGTAACGACTAAATTACTACCTTTACTCTCTATAAAGTCATTGAATTTTTTATATTAAATCACCCTTCTCATTAGATTAATTTTAATTTTATATTTCACATAATTATTTATCATTTTATGTTGTTCGATATCATTGTAGTTTTAGTTCTAATAATTTTGATCCTTTAGGGAAAAGATGATCTTAGGGATCTCTAAGTTTTAAAGATATTATTATTATTAATTTATTTTTCTATATTAATTTATTCAAATGTAATGAATGTAATATTCCATGCAATGCAGTAATCGATGTTAGGTAATACATGATTTTAGGTACCTATGTTATAATGTTACACGTAGAATGAATAGGGTGTTGTTAATTTGTTCCATATATTGTATGAATCAATTCTTAATCAACTTTAATCCTTATGAAATAATAAAGATCCATACTTTAGAATTTATGAAGTAAATTTAAAGGAATAAAAATGGGTCTTAAAACCTATGTGGTTACATTTTACCCCTAAAATAAATTTTTTCCTCAAAATTGTAATGCTCACTTACAAATTAAAATATCTAAGGGAGTATAAAATATTGAAATAACAAAATATATAAATTTTAATGAGATATCTACCTTGATATCTTAAGAAAGACTATAAGGCAAATTTTTTCAAAATAATAGAAATATCCCAAACACTGAGTTTATTCCAAAGTGTTTGACCTAAATACCCCCCATTATTAGGAATTACATCCCATATAATGTTATTTATCTTCCTAAGGATATTATAGCAGGTATTGTACTGATAGATGATCATATACTAATTAGGAATATGAAATTGTATTTCCCTAATTTGGTAATTAATATATATTCAATTTGGTTATAGACAATCAATTCCCAAAATCACATAAAAACATATGTGGGAAGGATGATAAAATTTTCATGAAGAATATTTCCAAAAACATCAACTTGGGAAATAATAATCGAACCTCTAGAATATTTCTCTAATAATTAAATATTAAATCAATGGGGTGGTGATTTTATACTCTAAGAAAACATCCTAAATATATATATTGTCTAGAACAATAAGTCAATAATACATCCAAAAATAAAGAATGGAGGATAAGTGTACATTAATTATAACAATGCACTTTAGTGGTAGTAATTTCATAGGATATTTCTTATTTTGGTGGTCTTAGAGTTTTCCTAGTTATATTATACAAATTATCCACGGGGATAGGGAAATGGTTTTCATAATGCCAAATCCTTTCATTTGAAGAATTAATGTGTGGGTGATGTATTAGTTAGTACATTTATACCTTCTATTGAATTAGAGGTCCTCTTAATCTCTCTTTATTAATCACAAGATCGATGGCTAATCATTTCACACTTGAATAATTTTATCATTCATTTTAGAAAATCTCTTTGGTTTTTTACTGTATTATTTACATGTAGAAAATTGATTCTTCTTTATGTCATGGCCTTTATCACAGGAACATCAATAAAATTCCATTTCACTTTTATTTTGTGTGTTTATAGATTCAACTAGGTTTATTTTGTTAAACATAACATGAGATATATTTTTAGACATAAACACATGTTTTCTTTCTCCAACTCATATCACAAATGGTTTTTTATTGTGAAAATATTTATATTGTCCAACTCATCCATTATTAACTCGGTACCTCTTGGATCCTAACATAACATTAAATAATTAAATTTGAGGTATGAGGATACTTAAATTAATAAAAATATAAATAAACTTTAAACAAAAAAAATTAAATCATATATGATAAATGTACCCTAACATATGAATCTATAGGATTTAATATACATGATCAATAATAGCCCATATTTTTATCAATTAAATTTCCCTTCTTTTAATTATGTCATGTAGTATAAAGAAAATATGTCAAACAGAGAAACCAACAAAAAATTATTCATATAAATGATAAATGATATATTAGTAATAAGATAAACCAATAATAATTCCATATATTATATTATAACAGTAAATAGAAAATAATAGAATAAGAATAAGATAATTTGGGTCTACTCGATCTATAAGAATGACCACACTCACAAACTAATATATAGAAATAAAACATAATTTTAATAATATAATTTTCATTTTAAAGATGAAATTATATATAAAATTGAAAATAAAATAATGGAATGAAGAATTAATAGAATAAGAGGAATTTATAGGAAGTAGGGAACCCATATGACCACCACAAATTTGATTGTTCAAATAGTAATCTCACTATTAGAATAGTAACCTAACTATTGAATAGTGATCTAACTATTAGAATAGTAACCACAGATGTTAGAGTTTAAAATAATATTTAGGTATAGTATAAAGTGAAAATATAATATATTTAAACCATGGTAAGAAAAAAAATGTGTTAGAAATGGTAAATTAATTATTTGTATTTTTATAAAACATAAATGGTTTAATTTCAATTTTATAATGTATATAATAATTTAATATAATTTTACTAAATGGATTCAAAAATAAATATTATTTTTTATTATAGTAATATTGTAATTTTATGTGAACATAATTAATTTCTCTAATGGTTGTAAAATCTATTATCATATTAAAATATGTATTTTTCAAATAAGTTATTAGTTTATTTAAAAATTAAATTCATCATATTTATGAATTTTTATAATAAAATTGAATAAATTTTTTAAATCTAAACATCAAAAATGGTTAGGGTAAATATATGGTATTTTTCTAAAATAATTTAATTTTTAGAGAATAGTTAAATACAGTAATTTACAGTATATAACAGTATAATTCAAATACCTGAATTTCTGAGCCATTGGTGATATAAGAACCCATTATTTCAAACTCACATGAACAATTTACTATATATAGTCACAAAAATCAAAACTATTGATTGTATTACATCAAAATAATAAACTAATAAATATAATAATAACCCCATCCCTTTATAAATACCACTTATTCCACTCCCGCCTTCTATTCCTTGAAGCTTCCCAAATCATATACAAAAATTCTCCTACCAACTCTCCCCAAATAATTTTTTTTTTTGATCTCACCAAAATAACAATTCAAAGTTCCTTAATAGGTCTTTCAATGAGGTGATATTCAATAGGTAACAGTTTCAAACAATTTCTTTTTTTTTCTTTTCATCTTCTACCTTCTCTTGACTTCATTAATCCATAAAATCATAATCAATATAGTATCATGTATATACTGTAATTTTGTATTTCTAATGTAATATATTATAACCATCCCTTTTCTCATCTCCGCTTATTCAATGAAATGAAACTATTATTCAATTTATGGTGGTTACCTGTATCCATAGATAATAAGTTTTTATTTTCTATTACCACATTTTAAAAAGGTCAGAAAACATTTATTATTGTAAAATCATATTTTAATAAGTATATATAACTTATTTCATATTATTTAATTAATATATATACATATTATCAAATAAAATTAAACTAGAACATAACGGTCGGTAAAACTAACTAAATGAACTAACCACATAATGAGAAAAAAAATTGATCAAATAACCATCCCCATGTTATTAAAAAATGTTATATGGAAGAAATTATACTTCTATAAGTGAATGAATATCAATTCCTTTGAATTCTTTAATTTTATTCCCATTTTATATGAACGTCCATAATTATACACAAGTGAACCGACCATGAAACCATGAAAAGAATGCTCCCAAAATGAAGAAATTGAAATTTATAAATCATAAAAATGGAAATTAATTGTATATATCATTTTTTTTACTTATAAGCCTTTGAAATATTTCAACATATGTCTTTGGATCCAGTCACTAAGATGGTGTGAAATTCTAAGGCATGGTGTTCCCAAAATTAACTTTATAATAATATTAATATATTTTATATTACAAACACATAGTTTCTTAAAGAAAATTGAATAAATTTTTGAAGTAATTATCATATCAGAAATATGATACCACGGTTGACTCTATAAAATTATTTTTAACCAAGTTATGACCTAAAATATGTCATCAGGGGGAATTAGGATAATGATGGTCATGGGAAGGTGTGTTAACCAAATAAAAAATTTATTTAATTAATTTTATTAACCTAATTTCAATTCCACTATAAATAACAAAGTTTTTTAAATATACCCATAGTTAGCGCATAACACTGGGGTTGATGAGAGACGTTCTTCGTCTCTTCTATTGTTGAATTGAAATATGACGATGATGAGACTTTGTATTAAGGAAAATCGAGATGCATTGAACACAACAACCCCTCTCATTCATTAGTGAGCATGTTCTTTAGTGATGAATGGTTTAATATCCAAGTAAGACTCATTTATTTTTTAGTTTATACCCCGTTTGAATAATCGATTGAGAATTATATTTCTTAATTCATAGATCTATGTCAACTTAGAACTCTTTTTATGCATTCGATTACCAGTTTAATTGATTATTCTCTTATTTCTCACCCTAAATGACCCTTCTTGTGTTTTTTAGAAATAAAGGCTCTGACTATAATCATTTCACCTATGTTTCTTGTACATTTATCACTTATTTCTTCACGTTAGTTATAATTGGACCATGGGGTCATGATTCGAAATTACTGGGTGGGACAGAGCCCATTTAGACCCCTATATTCATGAAGGTTTCATGTACGATGAATAAAATGGGGAATAAGGTAAGTATTAGGATGATTTGTGAGTTTCATGTGATTGATTAGTTGTTCTAAAATCAAAATTAGAGGAAGTGTGACATAGGTTACGTGTATTGTGTGTGTGGTAAGTGGTGAATCAATTAAAATCTGATTTTGGGACACTTGATCGATGAAAATGGTAAATGGAGGAAAGGTACTTCAATTTTGGGATGTATGGTGGTGAAATTTGAGTTCGTGAGGCTAGGTATGGAATGTCATAGTAGATCTATAAATTCATACTAAAACTCAACTACACTCCATGTAGTCTGAAGAACACATGATGTATAGGGACTTGGCTATGGTGGATAAGGTTTTGTGAAATTATAATTATCACATTTCATGTGGTATCCCACAAGAAATGTGACAACATTCTAGAGTATTGTTTTTTACTCTAAGAGTACATGGGCACATGCACAACTTGGTACACACCGTGTGATGAAGTACATGAACACATCCTGGAAACATGGACGCAGCCTAGGAGCATAGGCAAGACCCTGGGTGGCTCGGACTGACCATTTATACCCTATAAACTCTATGTATCCCTACATAAGTAGTGATACATGTACCATAAGGTACACAGAATTGTGATGGAGCAGGACCATATGTTGTGTGTGTACCCTCACACGCCATATACCCCTTCTTTAATTTTAATAAAAAAATCAAAATCTTGTATGTATTTCATTTAGACTCATATTTTGGAAAGTGAGTAACCTATCCTATTTTTATTCCATGTAGAACTTTATGGTGGTGTCCATAGTGTATTTTTAGATAAGATGTTAGATGTTACATTCATGAATCTTCTTTAGGTGACACTCGATTATGATAGTGATCAGGTCGGATCACCAGGGGCATTAGAGTGGAACCCCCCAACTAGGATGGTCATGGGTATTATAAATATCTATAGAGTGGAACCCTCCTATAGGATAGGTCATGGTTACTCTATCAACTTTCAGTGTGAAACCCTCCTACTAGGAAAGGTCTTGGGTCCTCTACCTATGCACCGAGTGGCACCCTCTTATAGAGTCAAGTCATGTGTCCTCTACTAAGAGAGTGGAACCTTCCTTCTAGGTTGGGCATGGGTCCTCTATCTACTATTAGAGTGGAACCCTCATGCAGTATCATGGTATGGGTCCTAGACTACTTGAGTGGAACCCTCCTGTCAGTCTAGGCATGGTTCCTCTACAGACTATGAGAGTGGCACCCTCCAGCTGGCCTAGGAAAGGGTCCTCCTTAAAATATTGTGTGAAACTCTCCAACTAGTATTGGCATGATTCCTCTATCTACTATTGAGTGTAACACTCCTATGAAGACATGGAACGGTTCCTTAACCATCATAGGGTCACCCTCCTTTTGGGACAGGGCATGGGTCCTCTAGATATCTACTGAGTGGAGCCCTTCTATTATGTTAGGGCATGGGTACTCTATGTAGAGATTTTTTCCCCTCAATGGTGAATTACAGTGGATATTTGTGGCGTGACTTTGATGTTTTCTTCTAGGAAGATGTGTGAGATACTAAGAATCATTGATTAACTTCTAGAACTAATGAAACTATTTTCCTAGGATGTGTTGTGAGATGGAGATCCTCTCCCTTGTTTGGTTTTCTTTAGTTTGATAATATTTATTTATTTTTATCCATGTTTTTTTATTTTGTTTACTCTCGTTATTTCGGTTGATCTCTATATTGTCTATCTATTCTTATAATGTCTCTTACTACCCCCCCCCCCTTCAGCTTTCAATGTTCCATTATGGGTATGTACATACTCTCCCATGGATGGTATTTGAAAGCATGTTTTGTTTCTTATGAAGATGATGGATAGATCAGCAGTGAATATAGAGGATCTTAGGTTAGTTGGTTCATAGGATCACAAATGGTGGTTAGATCTCGGAGATTAGGAGTTGGGCACACTCATCACTTTTACATTCTAGTTTTTCCAAGTTGGGATATATTTCTTATTGGGTGTGTAGATTCCCCCTTTACTTTCAATCTGTATTGTCATGCTATTTTACACCTTATAGGTGTTTCATATTCATGGTAATATTATAGTTATTTCAGCTTTTTATTATTATTACACTACAAATATTCATTAAGATGGTCGGGTCTGTGCATATAGGTTCATTAGGTAAATGAATCCCCATGTTAGATATGCCTTTTGGTGCTAGTTGCTAGCCCCTAGACAACAGAGGAGGGATTGGGGTAATTGTATCTCAAGCCCCATTAGGTCGAGACATGACATATTTGTATCAAAGGCATTTCAATCCATGGGAAAATTTTTGGAGTAGTCCCCTTACAAGGATTTGGTTGCGATTTAGGGAAACAATGTCAATATGTTTTGAGTGTGGTCTCAAGACAGAGAACCCAGTGTTGGTGTGGTGGCTGATGTATCAATTCACTGGAACATTGGATACCTTCTTGTAGACATGGAATAATGAGACATTAATTATTGGGATCAACAATGCATGAATCATACTGGATTAAGTCTTTGAGTATTTTTCCTATGTCACCTCTCCATTGTATATATATTTTCATCTGACTTTGGTACATCTTGATTAAGTTTCTAGGATTCCTCCATGAAAAGAACCATCTAGGTTACTAGATCTAGATTGTGATAAAGATCTGATAAGTGATGAGGCTCATTTCATGGTACATCTCATGAGATACTTCTTCCAGGTGGAAAAGTAGTAGTGCCCACACCTTTTGATCAATAGATCATTCCACCATGGTAGGAAGAGGATGTGCACAGGCTTACCGCACTCCATGATTTCCAGTGCTAGAGGCTGTTAAGGTTTCATAGAAACCCAGATCCCCTAGTAGCGGATGATTGGATAGATTTAGTGGTTTTCATTTTTTAGTCTTATCCAAACACTAGAAAATCAGTTGGATGCATTGGTATCTAGCCTTTTTCGTGGATCATCATGGAAATGCTGGAACCTTGTTTCAAAGATACATGATGATTCGACACTCTCATGTCCATAATTCTAGAAGATGTTTTGTGGGAAGTATTACCCCTACTATCTGTGCTCAGTTCTGATTTATGATATTCTAGAGCTACATTAGGGAGGGGTGATAGTGGTTTTGTACACTGTGATTTTCGAGGACCTTATGTGGTACTCCCTTGACATGATCTAGGATGGCTACTTCTGAGCATAGAGGTCTAACCAGGGACTCTACAAATATATTTGTGATTGTGTGGTACCCTTGTAAATTCCAACCTATTATGATCTGTTTGAGTGGGATCTAGTGATAGATACCTTCTTGTCAAAGGGATTCCAATTAGTTAGAGTAGTAATTGGTCACTATAGAGATGATCAGTCTGCAACAGCTATAAGATGTCAGCCGACAAGGTCTCAGCATAAGATATCATCCCAAGATTAGGCTCAAGAATGTGGTCAGGGCTACAAAAAGTAACAAAGAAGCCCAAAAGGGGTAAGTGACATGAATTTTAGGGGTGTGGTCACATGTCGCATGACTAACTGATTAGACATGCTGAGGAGAGCAGGTACATAGTGGACATACTACCACGATAGAGGTGGAATTGTGATTAGGGATTCCCCATGAGAGGGAAAGTAGAACCCCATAACAATAGAACTATAAGAGGATAAGATGTATCTACCAAGGGAGGAGCTATGGGTGGTGTATGATTCTATTATATCCTTCCACCACCACCACCACCATGAGGACTACATCAAGCTCAGGGAGCTGGAAATTTGTTCCATGTATATCTTCCACCTATGTAGCTATATAACCCAATGGCACACGAGATGATTATAGGTATGATGTATATTTATTCTACTCTTTCCTTAGTATTAGTATATATAGGTGTGATTCATTACTTAGTCTGTATACTCATGCAGCGAGAGATAGAGCAGCCAATAGAGGCCTTATCGCAATAGCATCGTCCTAGGGTTCCTATGGGAAATGATTATTCTATATATTCTATCTACCGAAAGTGTGAACTATCTCTTGGTGGACAGTGATTCGCATGGTTCCTTGGACATTATGATAGAACCCTATGACATCATCATGGGAATGGATTGGTTTACCATGGTATGATCCCATATTGACTATCATTGCATGCAAGTTAGATACCTTCTCGCTGATGGGATAAGATTCTCTTTTTTGGGTGAGGGAGATCTCATGGTGGTATGAGTGGGATTTTAAAGTAATAGGCTATATCCCATCATTCATCAGTTGTATAGTGCATCCCTTGGTGAAATAGTGTCTTCAGGAATCTAGATTCCTTTAGTCATGGATGATTTTATGGATATATTCTTGAAGGATGTTATAGAACTACCTTCGAGGTAGGAGGCATATTTTTCATCAAATTTCATCCCAAGACCACTCCAATATCATATGTGGCATATTTTATGAACCTTATTTAGCTCAAGAATATTTGGTTGAAGTTAGAAGACCTTTGAGATAAGGGTTTTATTAGGCCTAGTGTGTTACCCTGGGTAGGTATAGTGTTGTTAATGTAAAATATGGATGGGAACTAATGGATTTTTATAGATTATTGACACCTAAAACAAGACCCGATAAACAATAATTACATCATTCCATGGATTGAATACCTATTTGACCCTTTGTGATGAGAAATATGGTTCTTGAAGATTGATCTTCAGTCTGACTACCACGAGTTGAGAGTTTGTGTGGCTGGTATTATAAAGTGGACATTACATTATTTCTAAAAACACTATGAGTTTCTGGTGATTGCCATTAGTGTGACAAATAACCCCACCGTGTTTATGGATTTAATGAACTGGATCTTCTAGACATACATGGACCATTTTTTGGTTGTCTTAATCGATATCATACTCATATACTATGTGTTAAAGGAGGATAATACCTAGAACTTGATGTTATTTTTGTATTTTATTTCGAAGTAGTAGATTTATGGTAGTCACTTAAAGTTCCAATTCTGGATACATGAGTTTCATTTATTGTGTCATTTCATCTCTGAGCATGGATAAGTTGTGGACTCAACATGGATCAATGTAGTGCTTTCATGGGAGCCACCCATGAGTGTGTTAGATGTATGGAGTTTTCTTGTCTTGATGGGTTACTACCAAAGGTTTTTTGTAGAATTCTCAAAGATTATATCTCCTTTGACTGCCCTAATGTGAAAAGGTAAGTCATTTACCTAGACTAGATAGTGTTATATGGAATTTTATGATTTGAGACTAATTTTGATGAGTTCTCATGTTTTGAGACTACTAGAGGAGGGAAAGGAGTACATAGTTTATTATGATGAATTAGGGGCTGGGCGTAGCATCATGTTGATGAATTGGATGGTAGTTATCACATATGGGTTGGGAAAATTGATACACCTTGAGTATAAATACATGAATCACAAACTAGTGATAGACGTTTTAGTCTTCGCTCGAAGGAGTTAGAGGAATTATCTCCTGGGAAAGAGCTTCATGGTTTACTCAAACCATTATAGACTTAGGTATTTCCTCATATATAGGGAATTGAACTTAAGATATCATCACTGGTTGGAGTTCTTGAAGGACTATGAATTTGAGATTGTATATACTCATGTGAAGGGAAACGTGTTAGAAGATGGTCTTAGAAAGAATTTATAGACTTTTTTGGTGTGGGAGTCTTTTGAGAAGTTGGTTTTCTTTAAAGTTGGCTATGTTTGAGCAGGAGGGTTAATATTTTCTTTCGTAAATCGAGTTGACTCCTCCACTTCTTGAGCTTGTAAGGAACCAAACTTAAACATTACATAATATTAATTTAAGAAAAGAATTTTACTTTATTTCACTTTAAGGGTCTTTTCTTGTTTATAAATTTAGATAATTATTCCATAACTCATACATAACAAAACCATATAAATATAAAGGTTACACTTCCAACGGTATCTATTTATTTTAAAAAATAAAAACTTTGAAAATTAAACATGGGTTATTTTAATGTTTAATCATTATAACATTTCTTTTATCCCATAATTTACTCTATTATCCCTTAAATACTATGAAAAATATTTCATAAATTGGGATGAGCATAAAAATATCAGTAAGGGATATGTAAAAAAAGAAAACTGTTAGTCCTGTGAAAAATTGAAAACCCATGGATACTTTATCATAAAGTAATACCTATATCCTTTAAGAAGTATTAAATACTTTCCTTTTAATATAATCTCATTTATTACCTTTTTTTAATCAAAATATTACCATGAAACCCATATAAAGAAACATATAACATATAAAGGTAACTTGGTACATAATCATACTTAAATGGAATAACCATGTGGTCGACATCCATACATGTCAGTCATAAAAATGGAATAGCCATACGGATGACTTCAATATCCAATGTATTGGAGGTTAGAATGTAACCAACTATCATTGGTTTATCATGGAACCACTCATCCTTGTTTTATCACATAATCACCCTTAAAATGTCTAAGTACCATTATATAATCATAAAACATAAAAGATTACAATTTTCTACATTTCACTCATATAATTTCATTTGAAATCACAATAAATAATTTCAAGATATTGAAATAATAAATCCATTTTCAATACAATTTTCAATACCAAAATACCCAAAAAATGTAATAAGTGATTTATTTTTCTTTTAAAAACATTAAGTCTTGTAGCGGAAGCCAAATTTCAAATAACGGTTACAGTGGTGGAGAAGTCATTGTTGTTGTATACGTTAAAAAAATAATTTTGTCTTTTGTAAAGAAACTGAAAAGATCTGAATGATAATATTCCTTTTGAAAACATATGAATGAATTTAATAGTCAAAGGGGTTATTTATACACCTCATAAAATAAGGTGGTGTATAATATTAAAATATTCCTCAATTAAAGGATATTTAGATGAAGTCCCTTACCTCGAGTGTGATTCATCAAGTATGTTCTCTATCTTCTTGAATACTAAATTTAAGTTAATTATTTAATTTATTAATATCATTTTTCAAGATTATTATTCTTTTTATATCACCTATCACCATATTATAACAAATACTTAATTATATAAGTTCACATCAAATTTCTTGATGATATTCGGTATATGAGTCCAAAATGACTTGGTATGATGTATTTAGTAAAAATTGGTCATTATTCTATTATCTACATAGTAATATTCATGATATATTAATCAATTTTAATCATTAATTATATTTTTAAATCAAACCATTCATGTATGTTTAGGAAAAATGAACAATGTTATAATCATGGAAACGATAAGTCGTACATATGCATGAGTAACGCTCCCATTTTTCATTGATCATTATAAAAATAAGTATATTAATATATTATATAATTATAATTATAATTATATCATATATATTATATTAATAATTTATATATACATATATATATATATATATATCATACTTGTTATGTGGGAATGAAAAATGAATCACATTACTTCATGGAGGTGATAGTTCACACGTACGCACGAACGACGTTATCACTTTTATGTGCATGAAAGGTAAGAATTTAATTGATATATTATTTTCTTATAATTATAAATATGTAATTAATATCAAATATAAACATTAAATTCATCACTATAACCATTATTGAGAGACGGTAATAGAAAATGAATTATATCGGTTTGTGGAGGTGATAGTTCACACGTACGCGTGAAACATTAATTCTTTTCCCATTTTATGTAAGTGAAGATGGATTTATGTGATGATATTAAAATAATAAAATATCATTATATTGAGGAAACTTGAATTATTATATCATCATGGTTGAATAATATTTTAAGGAAGTGGAATAAGAAATAAAAAATAAATACCTGATTAAAAATGATACATTTCCTTTAGACAAAGACCTTTGATTAACACCTTAACACCTCTATGAAAGGTGTTATGCCTAAAATAAAGCCTAAAAATTGTTTTTAGTTATTATATGAAGTTATTTTAGAAGATAATGTATGTACAAAAAATGGTGTTGATGTGTGAAGAAATGATAGGAAGTAGTTCCCTTTTATAAGAGAGGGGAGGGGCACTCTAGGAATTCTACAAAATGTTAAATTAATATAAATTAATTTTAAATTTGAAATGGTTCAAAATTAATTTAGTTTAAATATAGAATGATTATGGGTAGAAATAAATTCATCCAATAAAAATTAGAAATGTTTTGATTAATTTTTGAATCCTTATATTTTTGTTTTAACCCTTTTAACTCTTACTATTTTATTAAGTAATTTAAAATTTGATAGTCATTATAATTATCATAGAAAGAAAAAAATAAGAGTAATTTATGAAATTTTATGACTTATTTAAACTTTTTTTCCAAATCATTGATTTTTATAAATTTTATATTATTTATTAAAATATTTTATATTTTAAAACACCACTAGTGTCAATTTTGACAATATTCATTTCAATACTTTTAAAAATATCAAAACCTCAAGATATAGTCAAATAAACTATTTTAACACATCACCAACATGTAATAGTAATACCTAAAAAAAATTATGTAATCAATTATGCCAAATTATATTTATTATAACATTTATAATATTATTTATTTGATTCTTTCATTGAGTAATAAACAACTACATCATCATTGTGTTACCATTTAATTAAATTATATATTTCATAAAAATTATAAATAAATTACCATGAAGTGGGTAATCATGTTATATTTCTAAATAATATTTATAGTCTAAGATATCACTTATATAACCCCATATTAAAAAATTTATAAGATACATGATTATGATATCTTGGTCTTTACTTTAAATAAAATGTTATAAATGTAATAAGCACACCAAAATGGCTTATAAATACCAGAATTTCAGCCTATATATTTTCTTGGTTGACAATAACTCATCCAAAAAAATTATTACAAGTTTTAGGGTAGTTTTATAATATTTAAAATATTATTTTTACCTTTAATTACCTGCTTCACCCATAATCATGGTAATAAAAATAATTACAAAATTTACTATTCATGAAGCCCAAAAATAAAAGGGGCCTATTTACATAATTTTAGCCTTTGGATTCCAAATATGGAATCTATTTTTTCAAATTCAAAACCTATAATTTTTATAAATTAATTAAAAATTAATCATGTGGGCAGAATAAGAAAATTGGGTTTTTAAGTAAAACGTTCAAAGGTTTACATAGTTTTTATATCCAATTTCAATATAAAATTTATTCTAATTAACTACATTAGATTAACTGATAAAAAATATGATCTAATTAGTTTTTAAAACCAAGTAATAGGATAATATAAAAATTTAAATATATTAGGTGAAAAAGAAGTTTTGAATTAAAATGTAGTTTTTTTACTATTTATTTAAAAATGAATCTTATCAGAAAAATTCCAAAAATTTAAACAAAGTAAATTTTTATGTCTTGATTCCAAATAAGAAGTTTATTTTGTTAAAAATAACATATAAAAGCTTCAAAAATGGATTTAAAATGGGTTCTCCATCAAAAGGTGAGAAACTGCCATTTTTGAGAAATACTTCTTTTATATGTAAAATTGGATTTGTTTTTATATAATGTCAAAAAACACATAAGATGAATTTTAAATATTAAATTGAATTTATACTTTTTTTAATATGATCTAACAATAGTGATCTGATTATTTTATAAACACAATTATTTGAATTTAAATAGTTTTTTCATAAAAACACATCCTTTATATTCAATTGGTCTTTATTTTAATTTTCTAACCAATGAATCACTATATAAAAAAGTGGAAAATAATTTTCATAATTTAGTTAATATCGTTAATTCTTTCCATTCTAATGGCTATGTGATAAATACAATAATAATATTTAGTTGTTCAATTGATCTCATAGTGTTGTATCATGTATGCTATTGAATATAGTGTTTCCTTTTAAAAACTCAGGATGTTACATTCTCCCCTTTAAAAAATTACATCCTCACAATTTGAAATCTGGATAAAAAACTTGGGGTTTGACTTGTCAAAAAACCTTTTTTGAAATTCCACATCGAAAAAAGGATTAATGTAACTTTCACTATAAAATAATTAAATTAAATTAAGAAGGTCACATGAGATAACACATACTAGGATTTTAAATAAGAAAACATTGAAATAGAAGATAAAACTAACCATCATGTTCTAATGGACAGTGATAGAAAACAATGTTAGGAAAAAGTTAAAAATCACAAAATCATAACTTTTTTAGGGTTAAACGATCATTGATTCCTTAGTAAAAAAAGTAAATAAATATCATTTTTGATTTAAGATCATTTTCATTGAGTTTTGGAATTCATTTTATTCTTAGAATAAGAACATAAATAAATATACTTACTTGAAAATTAGAGTTTTCAACCATATTCTCTTCTTTTTATCTAAACTATGAGTTTTCAAGATTAATTTTTCATGAATGAATCACTAGAATCATCTTCTAGAGAATCTTCTAATCCAAAAAAACATTAACTATATATTTCTCCTATATTTATACATTAACAAAAACCTAAATGGTTGTCTTAATATAATATAATTCCCAAAAAATATTAAACCTTTATATGATGGAAACTACTTTAATCTTAAAAATTAAATAATGTTACCCAAAGTTAAACATAAACCATTCTACAAGTAAGTATACTTTAAATTAAAAAAATATTATAACTAAGATTAAAACCCAAAAATCAGAAGGATTTAATCACATAATCTTCCAAGATAAGTTCTAAATTTTATCTCCAAATAACATTAATTAATCTTGAAGTCTTATACCAAAAAGAAATTGTCCTAATTACATATTCTCTAAGATAGTTTAATATTTTCCATAAATAACCTAAATCACCATAATTCCACAATAAAAATGTATATTTTTCCAAAAATATAACTCAAACTTTTTCCCAAAAATAAAAAAATCTAGTATTCTATTTACCTTGATCATAAATTTTTCAAGAAATAGTGAACCTCTTCCGAAATAACATTAAACACTTAATCACAAAATAATTTTATAATTCCATGGAAATATATTCAATAAAGAATACGTTACCAAGATTATATTATTATACATCTATAAAATAATTTAACTAAACAGAAAAATTCATACTAAATAGGACTTCAAATAGGCTAGTGGTAGGTGATGAACCATTTATTCCCTTCGCTTATGGGTTTGATTCCCAAAACCTTGATAGACATGATGGGTTATCATACATCCTATGAGTTTTCCTTTTCTAAAAAAATATAATTCATATAAATTTCCCAAAATATGATAAATTTCACAGAAATAACCATAACATGTTTTATCCAAAATATTTATATCAGACCTTTCATTTTGAATCCCAAAATGTAATTACCCTTGATTACCTCAAAATCGAAGAGCATATAAGCCCTAAATGTTATCCATGACATTATAATTATGTTCACAAAGGATAATTATTACTTAAATATCATTTTCAAATAATAACATTAGGGTTACATATTTCACAACTAAAAAATTCTTCAAAAATATCCCCTTCATCACATTAGTATTAATACATTTAAACATTTCAATGTTCATGTGTATACCATAAGTATTAAATCCTTTATATGTAGACATCTAAATATTTCAACATTATTCAACTTCTATTAACTATGAATTTCAACCTTATTAATTAATTATTTATTCCGATAAATCAAAGATATGAATTATATCCTCATGATTCATAAATATCAATCAGATCATGTTTCATACTTTATGGGTAAGAAGATAATTCATACCTTGAATCTATATTTCAGAATCTTCTTGATGTTCTTTTTCTCTTCTAGTATGTTTCCCTACATTCAAAAAGTAAAAATTCACACCACTTCTACTATTTCACCATTACAAAAGGTTGTAATAGTTGAGATATTGAAATCATATAAAAAGGATATAATGACCCATAAAATTGGTTTGTAAATGAGTAGGTGTTGGATAACTCAATCAATTTCTTATATGTGATTTGATTACTCAATAATTTTTCAAAATCATTAGAATAATATTTTTTTGATAATAGTGATGATAAAATAATATAGGAAAGATAAGAAGGTTTTACAATATCTCTTTCCTTCCATCTTGATAAATGATCCTTATTCTTCTGAAATGAACATGACTTAAACATGAAATGATTTATTAAAAGAAGAATACTCTATAGGGTAAAGATAATAACATAAAATTTTTATAACAATCTAATCCATCAACCTCTTTATATATCATTTGGTTTAGGTTTTTATCAAATATACCTAAATAACCATAATACTCGAAAATTTTCTATATGATAATAACCCTCTTAGATATAAAGGATTTTTAGACTACACCCATATAACATCCTAACCTCTAAATTTATCTAAACCTTTCCTTTGATACCAACAATAAGGACTTGGACTTAAGAAATACACAATCTTAAGTTAATTCAACAATTATAGATTATTTCACATTGAGTATCTTTTAAATTTTATATCTTCAGAGAATTATACCATAACTCATACATAATAAATCCATAGAAATAAAAAGTGGACACTTCCAATAGTATCCATTTCATTTATAAAAAAAGAAAAATTTAAAATTAAACATTGTTTATTTTCATATTTAATCATCATAAATTTTCCTTGATCCCATCCTTGACTCTATTATCCCTTCAATACTATGAGAGAAATTTCAAAACTTGGAATGAGTATAAAAATTTCAGTAATGTATACACAAAGAAGGAAAATTGTTAGTCTTTTGAAAACATGAAAAACTATGGATACTTTATCATAAAGTAATAACTTTCACCCTTAAGAAGTAGTAAATACAATCCTTAAAATATAAGCTCATTTATTACCTTTTTTTATCAAAATATTACCATGAAACCTATAGAAAGAAACATATAACATATAAAGGTAACTTGAGACATAATCATACTTAAATGGAATAACCATGCAGTTGACTTCCATACATGTCACTCTTATAAGTGGAATAGCCATATAGCTGACTTCCATACGCAATAAATTAGAGGTTATAATGTAACCAATTGTCCTTAGTTTACCTCAGAACCACCCTTACATGGTTCATCACATAACCACCCATCAAATTTCCAAGTACCATTGTATAATCATAACACATAACAGATTGGAATTTTTGACATTTCACTCATAAATTTTCATTTTCAATCACAAGAAGTAATTTCAAGATATTTAAATAATAAATCCATTTTTTTTAAAAAAAATCTATACCAAACTACCCAAAAAATGGGTATAAGGGATTTTTTTTATCTTTTAAAAACATTAAGGCTTATAATGGAATCCAAATTTCAAATAATGTTTACAATAGTAGAGAACATGGTGTTACCATATACATTAAAATAAAACATTTCTTTTTTAGTTTGTAAAGAATGTAAAAATAACTGTATATAATGATTCCTTTTGAAAATAGTTGAATGAAATTAACATTAAAATTGTTTTTTTTATACACCTCATAAAATAAGGTAGTGTATAATTTTAAAATATGCCTCAATTAAAAGAGATTTAGATGAATTCCCTTACCTTGAGTCAGATTCACCAAGTTTGTTACTTATATTATTGAATAATAAACTTAAGTTAATTATTTAATTTCTTTAGAAACTTTTTCATGTTTATTATTCCTTTTATATCTCTTATTACTATATTATATGTAATGTCCCGACCTGGCTCACCACTAAACTGGAGGCCAGACCAGTCGCCACATGACCTCAAGTGTGCCTCCCCGTACGCCAGAGGCTGCCGACTAGCAGCAAGGGTCTAAGGATAGTCAGTGCGGAGACTATACCCTCATTTTAGTGTTCAAAAATAGACAAAGGAAATAAATAGCGAAAATGGTATAATAAATGAATAAGCATCGGAAAGAATATTTTATAAATATTGTACAAAACAAATGGCCAACGCCAAAGTATACAACGAATGCATGCATGACATGATAATGATACAAAATTAGAAAACAGTGAACAAAACAGAATGATTTACATTTAAATGCATAAATAAATAAATAATGACTCAAAGCCCCATAGGTGATCTCCTCAAGCATCCTGAGCCTCCGCTCGGTCTTGTGCTCCTAACTCCCAAGTAAATGCAAACAGCATAGTCCTGCAACCAAATAAAATCTACTCAGGTACCGAGTGCAATGGTGGCCCGAGTAGGGTGTGAGATATAAATCTCAATAAGCCGAGACCACCGGTGTCTACCCCAAACCATAAATCTAATAAATAACTTTTAACATGTGAAGGCATGCATAAATTAAGTAAACAGTACAATGTAACTATATACCCAAGTACCTGCTTCATCCCTCAGCTAGTGTCTGAACCTGCATTATACATTTGTCATACATACTCAATATTCATTACATAATCATTCATCGGTTATTAATTATTCCAATCTTAATAAATTATGAAGGCCTTGAGATTTCGGCCTACACCCAACATCTCCCATATAAATCACTCACCACATATGTCTCTAAAGACCATCTTTGTAATCAAAGTACAGACTAATTCGAAGCTTGTGCTTTGGCTTGGATAACACATCATAAGTTATTCAATTCAACCTTTCATATACTAAGTCTGAGCCCACCCACTAAAAGTGTTTCACCCAATTCATAAATAAGTCTGAAACCTTCCTCATAAACAATTCACAAATCATCATGTCTCAACCGCTTTCATTAACCATTAACTCTTTTCATGCACGAACAATTGGACCCATAGTCCAATGTTAATTAATGGGTGTAGAACATCATGTCTAGAACCCTCGTGAGTATTTGGAGCATCAGTCCTTGTCTCACAATCCATGGGTATTTGGAGCATCAGTCCCTGACCCATAAAAGAATATTTTCTTGCAAGAAGGGTGTAGAATTCCATTTCTAGCACCCCGTGAGTATTTGGAGCTTCAGTCCTTGTCTCACAACCAATTTATCAATCATACATATATATTTATCATTGGTGTAGAACACCATGTCTATCACCTCGTGAGTATTTGGAGCTTTAGTCCTTATCTCACAACACATTTATCAATCATACATATATATTTATCATTGGTGTAGAACACCAAGTCTAACACCCCAAAACCATCCATTAATTAATTCATAAATTAATTAATCCAATCTGTTAATTAATTCAAAAAATAATTAACAAAATAAATCGCTTGTCAAAAGTCAACCCTTAATTAACCATTCAACATCTCAATAGTAAATTATTAATTAAAAATTAATTTTTCATAGTGAGCCAAATAAATAATTAACTCAACATTGAATTATCCAAATCCGTTATCAAGTCTGAACCCGTCCACTCAAATAGTTATTTGTCCAAGAATTTACCAATTTACATGAACGTTATAATCATCACAAAACATGCTGAAAAAGCCCATATAATTAGCAAACATCTCATGCATCATCTCATAATATAGAACAACTCCATCTAAGACAACTTAATGCATAGAAATCTAACAAGTATCAAAAATTACCCTTGGCCAACAGTCGTAACAAACAATCAATTCACAATCTTAATTTAATGCATGAAAATTAATTAATTCAAGAATTAATTTATTAAATATTATCTCTTAAACCAATCATAAATTAATTAACCATTTAACATTTAACATGTAATAACTAATCCACCGATTAATTATTACCAATTTATGATTTATACTTTTAAACATGTCAAATATTCAATATTCCTAATCATCAATAAAAGCCACAAATTTTATTCCAACTCGTGACTTGATAATTAATTATACAATTAATTACCCTATTATACATTCTTCCCTTTCAAATCATTTATCTGTTTAATCATATCACTTTAACCAAATGAGAAAAACATGCTTAAAAACAACACAAGTTCAAGCCCTCATTTATCTCACGTGGGTGGCATCATTTAATAACTTCAAAAGTGTCATGCATAGACATATCATAATCAAGTAAACTTACATTATAAATTTATTTAAAGAAGTTATAATTCTTAAA
Source organism: Viscum album (assembly GCA_963277665.1). NCBI lineage: Eukaryota > Viridiplantae > Streptophyta > Magnoliopsida > Santalales > Viscaceae > Viscum > Viscum album. The sequence continues at coordinate 1,383,046,201 of OY728164.1, forward strand.
ATAAAGTGTTAAGTATTTGAGACCCTACCTCGAGGTGGCACCATTTAAAATCCAAAGCGCTTTTATGTACATGGAGGCAACCAGACCACAACTGGTCCGTAATCGCACGTGCACACACCTTTATATATATATATATATATATATATATATATATATATATATATATATATGGGCGCATTGTCTAAATTGATCAACAAAAATTACATATATTAAACCGATAACCAGAATCAAAGTTTTAATGAACAACGCACCTCTAACTTGGTACGAGGAACTCATAAAAAAATTTAACATTCCTTAATATTACCGGTGAAAAACCAAACCGCAGGTTTAGAAATTAACCCGAACCAATGGTGTCAAGACAATTCGAGACCATCCACCTCGCCCTTGGAGGCGGATGTCAGATTATGGGCCAATGGGTCCTGATTCAATATTCACATATTCTAAAACAAATAAGATGTAAAGACCCGTAAAATTCAAGGGAAATTTTGTCTTAATTTTCTTTAGAATTTTACAAGAGCGCGGTTTCTGACGGCACCTGATTCCGAGGCCCGGAGTGCCCGGAATCAATTTCCGAAGTTCATCTCGGGTACGTTCAGTGAACGAACGAGCGGGAATTTCTAACTTTTGACCCGGTGCTCGGAATTGAGATCTGAGGACACCGATGAACTCGCAGCGCCGATATTCGCTTAAGGAGACCTTTTCTGAGGTTGCGTTTAATGCGAGACGAAAGTTAGTTTTGGGATAAATTATAAAAAGTTAAATAAAAAAATGTGGAAACACTTTTTTTTATTTTGTTGGTTAACTTCTCCCAAAGGGAGTTAAAGGTGGGACCCACATCCACTTAACCTCCTTTGGGAGGATTAAGTGTGGTGGGGCCCACATGATCCCCAACTACTCATCTTCTCTCAAAACTCCTCTATAACTCCCCTTTTAAATGAACTTGACAACTTAGCTTATTAAATGGGTTGAGTTGTATAATTTTTCAAACCTTTGAATTTCAAAAGGTTTGGTTGAGTAAATAAAATAAGCCCTTAGCTTATTTTATTTGGTTAGAATTCTCTAGCCTCTTGAGAGATTTTGAAGCCTTCTTCTTCTTCTTCTTCAAGCTTGAAGAAGAACGCGAAGAACCTTCGAGCTCCGACGAAGAACACCACTCCTCTCTTCTTCGTAGCCGGTTGTTTCTGAAGATCGACGACGTCTTTCGTGTCAACGAAAGGGAACGCCGCTTCCTCCTCGGACTTCCTTCATCGGCTTACGAAGATTCTCCAACGACATACCTCTTCGGACGTACCTCTTTGTCAACGGATTGGACGAACGATTACAGCGACGCCCGACCTCCACGGCGTTGTCTTCTGTGGGTCGTTGACGATCTTCGATCTTGAAACCAAGGTAGGGGTTGTTATTGGTTATTTATTTATTCTCGTTCTTGGTTCTAGCATGAAAAACGTGAGGATAATTATTTATGTGTTATCGTCTAACAAGAGGGGGGGGTCAGACCGCACAAACATGGCCGAATTCCCCCTCCTTTGTTCTTGATTATGATTTTTTTGTGGATGAACGAGATGGCGTGGTGTCGTCGCACCACGCTGAATTTCGCACGGTTATATTGCGCGACGCCGTCGCGTTGTGCCGTCGAAGGATCATCATGAAAGCGACGCTGTCGCGCCGCATCGAAGAAAACCGAAGGCGTCGCGGCCGGAGCGGGGCCGCGGCGGAGGGGTGCGGTGCCGTCGCACCGCGCCGGACGACGAACACCGCGGCCGGTTCCGGGCCGTGGCGGGACGAGAGGACCGGAGGCTCGCCGGGCCGCCGGCGTCGGAAACCGGAAAGGGGACCGGTTTGCCAGTCCCATTGAAGAAAAACCGGCCGGCCAGGTGGGCCGGACGAATGGAGAAAGACCGGGGGAATTAAATTCCCCCGGCCAGGTTAATTGCCCCCCCATTATGAGGGGGGGCCGGTTTCATTAAGGGGGGCAGGTGGCCCCCCCGTTTTTCCTCAAGGCAGGCCCCCACGAGGGGGGTCGGTTTCCTCCAAAGGCGCGGCTTCAGCCGCGCCGCCAGCTGGGAAGCGGAGGCCATGCCCCCAGCGCGTGGCACCGAGCGGCGCCAGGCCGCGCCGCCGCGCCGCCGGCCGGGCCGGGTCGGACCCGGGTCGGGTCGACCCGCTTCGGGCCGACCCAGGGGGGTCGGGCAGGACCCGGACCCCCCGTTTCCGAATCGATTTCGGTCTTTTGGCCATAACTTGAGATACTGACCTCCGATCGACGAACCGTCAGTGGAGATGCGATCCTTGGATCGAGACGGTCGATTCGGTATATCGCACTCAAAGTTTCGGAATACTTTGATTTCGGCCAGGTTGGTTCGTACACGAAACCAACCGGGCCCTCGAAGCAGAAACGCTCATATCTTGAGCTACGGGTGTCTGATTGACGTGCCGTCAGCTTTGTTGTGTTCCTCTTAGTGAGACGGATCTTTTGGCATACTCTACCCGAGGTTTGGACGCAGGTGGAGTATGGTCGGGTTGGTTTAGCCTTAAAAACCAACCGGGCCCTGGGACGAAAAAGCCAATAACTCTCAGACCAGGCGTCTGATCGACGCGTCGTTAGTTGCGTTGAGTTCCTGTTGACATTACGGAACCTTTGGATAAATCAACTCTAGACTTTGTGACATTTGATGTATCAGCCTCTCGGCTCGTGGAGCGGATCCTCCTGAACGAGCTTGCTGTGTGCGGGAACCCTAGTGCTGGCTACGACTGTGACTACTACTGCTACTGCTACTGCTACTGCTACTGTGACTGCGACGACGACAGTACAGAGATCCTGTGTGGATTTGACGATGACTACAGCACTCAGCGATCCTACGTGGATCAGTGCTACAGGTCCTGTGTGGGCCCGATCCTGTGTGGGTCTTTTGCGGGGGTTAGTTACCTATCGATCCTTCATGGGTCCGACGACTTAGATAGATCAAATATCATCTTTATCATCTTTCGAAGAAGTATACCTGTGTGAGATGAATCCTGTTACTTTCCTGTGTGGATTGTGTTGTGCTATCCTGTGTGGATTTCGTTTTGCTTTCTTGTGTGTAATACGTATACTTTCCTGTGTGGACTAAGTTGTACTCGGGATCGGAGGTTGGAGCGTATTGGAATTGATGACTTAGGTATATGTATGGGCATATACCTAAGCAGTGTCGGTTGTTACTTCGTAATTGTATCTTCCTTTGTGGTTTATCCTTTGTGGATTTTTGGAGACCATCGGGGGTCTCGGGGTCCCTACTGAGTAGTTTATACTCACCCCTTCACGGTCTATGCCCGCACTACGTTGTGTTGGTTGCAGACGACGGACAGCGTTGATCTTGGCTGAGGCTTGCAGAGCAGGACGGTACCTGGAGGTGGACCACTGGGCGGGACGTACTCGGAGCGGACGGTGGGACCCATGGAGCAGTGGATCTATCTGTACCCACCCTTCAGGTGGGATCTCCAGTGGACCGCTCGGTGTAGCGGCTTTACTTACAGTTGTTGTTTTCCCTTTCGAGTTGTACTTTACTTTCAGTTTTGGTTTGTATACTGGCCCATTTACTTTTCTGCACTTTCATTTGTACTCTATTTTTACTTAGTGTTTACTTCCCGCTTGCTTACTCTGTGGTGTTTGTTTACTTTACAAAGGCAATGCCTTCCCTTTTTACCGGGATTTACGCCTTAGTGCTAGCCGCCAGCCCCTGGCCTATGGAAGGCGGGCTTGGGGTAGTCACGGCACGGACCCCGAGGGCGGGTCGTGACAAATTGGTATCAGAGGAGTTCGGTTCTACCGCGAACTCTGATCTTTTTTTGTGAAGCAATAATGTTTAGCGTATTGAGTGTGGTTATCAGTCCAGGGAGTCCAGTGTTGGTGCGGCGGCCGACATATCCGTACACCAGGACCCTGACTTCTGATTTCCGACTTAATGCACGAAAACATTGATTGCGTGTGTGTTTCAAATTTTTCTTGGTGATTACTTATATCAGCTCACCAGGTATACTGTTCTGACCGTGGCACACCTGTTTCCTTTTCAGGATGGCCCCACGATGGCAGCCATCTAGGGTTCCGAGAGTCGAGTGTGACGATAGCCCACCGAGCGACGAGGCCTCGGTGCAGGGCCCTTTGTGAGCAGTGGCACCAGCGGTAGCTCTACCCGTCGAGCCCCCGATGCTTCTAGCGCCAGCCGCTGACGATGCACGTCGCCTCAGCGCACTTCATGAGTTTCAGCGCCAGCGACCACCCAGGTTTTGCGGGGAGATGGATCCCTAGGCAGCCGAGGACTGGCTGGAGGCAGTGGTACGTGTGTTTAGGCTAGTGAGGACACCAGCAGACCTCATGGTGATTCTCGCTGCGAGCCTACTACACGCAGCAGCAGGACGATGGTGGAGCTTTATGCTCCAGGTGCACGATGATTCATCTCTACTTTGGATGGATTTTGAGAGCCTCTTCCGCTCGGAGTTCGTCCCAGCCACCCTTCGTGCGGTGCGTATCCAGAAGCTTCTTCAGCTGCGGCAGGGCAGCATGACGGTCGCTCAGTACTCGGTGAGATTTACTGATCTCTCGCGCTACTCGACCTACATGGTACGGGACCCATTCTTCCGGGCCCAGACCTTTGAGCAGTGTTTGAGACACAAGATCACGGCATCACTGATCTCCCTCAGCATACCGACTCAGACAAGACTACTGGAGCGGGCCCTTTTGATCGAGAGCTTCCTTGCTGAGTCTACACCAGCGCCGAGACCCACCGTAGGGCGGCACGTGGCAGAGTCATCTGTAGCAGGCAGTCGACGGATGACTCAGGGGTCCAGGCAGACCAGACCTTCAGGCAGACGACCTCAGGACACTGGCTCAACAGTGCGGGGCACACAGCGAGGAGTCAGTCTTTCGAGAGGCAGGCAGTGCTACTCGTGCGGCGGGCAGGGCCACATGGCTCGTGACTGCCCGACCCGCCGTGCCGAGGAGCAGCAGACGGTTGAGGGACCACCGAGGCAGAGGCAGAGGGTCGACCGTGGCGGTCCGTAGGGAGGAGGCGGACGAGGCAGAGGAGCTGGCTGAGCAGCAGGTGGTGGGCGACGCTTCGAGGCTCTGCCACCACCACCACCAGGAGGTCCACCCCGACCACAGGGAGCTGGCGGGCAGAGACAGGCACAGCTCCAGGCAGCAGAGGCCTACGACCACGGCGCACCCGAGATGATTCGAGGTACTATCTGGGTCTATTCCACCCTTGCTGCAGTTCTTGTAGACACAGGAGTGAGTCACTCTTTCATAGCCGCTGCCCTTGTTCGGAGCTCGGAGATTCCGACAGAGTCGTTGGCTCGATCCTTACGGTTAGAGACTCCTACGGGAGCAGACTCGACGATTACGCACTGGTGCCGGCAGTGTGAGCTTACTCTAGGAGGCGAGAGCTTCGGCTGGGATCTTCTTGTAGCAGCGTCGAGGCCTTACGACGTCATCTTGGGCATGGATTGGCTATCTACGGTCCATGCACAGATTGACTGTTTTAGGCGCAAGGTGCAATGTGTACGCACCGACGGGAGCAGGTTCACCTTCACCGGCGAGAAGGGAGCCTTAGCAGCACAGGATGGACTTCCACGGAGGAGAGGACAGCCCATCACTCATCAGTTGGCTAGCCTCATCCTTGGAGCAGTTGACGTGCGGAGTCCTGGTTTTCCTGCAGTGGTGGATCAGTTTGCGGACGTTTTTCCCGACGACGTCCTAGGAATACCTCCTCGCAGAGAGGTAGACTTTTATATTGACTTGTACCCCGAGACAGCCCCGATATCCACTCCAGCATATCGGATAGCCCCCGCTGAGCTTCGAGAGCTACGGGTACAGTTGGAGGACTTGCAGGGCAAGGGGTTCATCCGACCCAGTGTTTCACCCTGGGCTTCCCCGATATTGTTTGCCAAGAAGGCGGACAGGAGCTTGCGACTTTGTGTTGACTATCATCGCCTGAACCAAGTGACAGTGAGGAACAAGTATCCGCTACTGAGGATTGATGACCTCTTTGATCAGCTCAAGGGAGCACGGTGGTTCTCGAAGATAGACCTCAGGTCAGGCTATCATCAGCTCAGAGTCAGAGACGAGGACGTGCAGAAGACGGCCTTCAGATGTCGGTATGGCCACTATGAGTTCTTGTTTATGCCTTTTGGAATAACCAATTCTCCAGCAGTGTTCATGGCCCTCGTGAATAGGATCTTTCAGCCATAACTTGATCGGTTTGTCGTGGTCTTCATCGACAACATACTGATTTACTCGACGACTGAGGAGGAGCACGCCTATCACTTGCGAGTTATACTAGACACACTCCGAGAGCACCAGCTTTATGGTAAGCTCTTGAAGTGCCAGTTCTGGATACGTGAGGTCCACTTCTTGGGACACGTTATCTCTGAGGCGGGAGTTGCAGTGGATCCTGCAAAGATCGAGGCTGTGTTAGCATGGGAGCCACCCAAGAGCGTGACTGAGGTTCGGAGTTTCTTGGGACTATCTGGATACTATCGGAGATTCGTGCCAGACTTCTCTAGAGTTTCGGCACCACTCACAGCTTTGACGAAGAAGGGGAAACCCTTCGTGTGGTCAGACAGATGTCAGTAGAGCTTCCAGGATCTGAGACAGAGATTGACCAGCACACCTATCTTGAGGTTTCCTGAGGAGGGAGTAGGGTACGTAGTCTACTGCGATTCATCAGGTACCAGACTCGGATGTGTTCTGATGCAGGAGCGGGCCGTGATCGCCTATGGATCACGTCAGTTGAGGCCGCATGAGCAGAACTACGCTACCCATGACCTGGAGTTAGCAGAATTGGTCTTCGCTCTGAAGACATGGCGACACTATCTGATGGGCGAGCGCTTTACAGTCTTTTCTGATCATCAGAGTCTCAGGTATATCTTCTCGCAGAAGGACCTGAACCTGAGACAGCGGCGATGGCTCGAGTTCCTCCAGGACTATGACTTTGAGATAGTCTATACTCCTGGGAAGGGGAACGTAGTAGCCTATGCCCTCAGCAGAAGGACGGTCATTCAGCTACTTGAGGAGGCAACGGAGCAGCTAGCCTCTTTTCAGATATCCTTCATGGATAGAGATGGATCAGTCTTCCTTCAGTCTCTCACAGTCACCCCTCTAATACTGCAGCGGGTCAGAGAGGCACAGCGAGAGGATGCTGACTGTGAGACACGACGTGCACAGAAATCCTCGGGACAGACACCTCATGGTTTCTCCCTTGGAGCAGAGCACGACATCCTTTTCAGAGGATGTACCATGGTACCAGTCGCTTTGCGAGAGGAAGTGCTGAGAGAGTTTCACACTTCTCCTTTGGCGGTACATCCTGGAGTGGCGAAGATGTACCAGGACCTCAGACGACAGCACTGGTGGCCGGGCATGAAGAAGGCAGTAGTAGAGTTCGTTTCTCGATGCCTCACCTGCCAGCAGGTGAAGGCAGAGCATCAGGTACCATCAGGCTTGGTACAGCCCTTGGAGGTCCCGGAGTGGAAGTGGGACGGCATATCTATGGACTTCGTGACTGGACTTCCATGCACTTCCAGAGGTCACGACTCCATCTGGGTGATTTTTGACCGACTCACCAAGTCGGCACACTTCTTACCCATCAGAGAGCAGGGTTCAGTGGAGAGCTTGGGACGTCTCTACGTTCAGGAGATTGTGCGGCTCCACGGCGTGCCATCATCTATCGTCTCTGATCGAGATGATCGCTTTACTTCTCGGCTTTGGAAGGGGTTACAGGAGGTGTTCGGGATGCAGCTACGTCTGAGCACAGCCTTTCACCCTCAGACGGATGGTCAGACGGAGAGGACCATTCAGACTCTAGAGGACATGCTCTGCGCATGTGTCCTCGACTTTGGTCGTAGCTGGGAGGACCACCTACCCTTGGTGGAATTTGCGTACAACAACAGCTACCACTCCACCATCAGGATGGAACCGTACGAGGCGTTGTACGGCTGACCTTGTAGATCTCCTTTATGCTGGACAGACCCTGGGGAGTCAGCACTTGTGGGACCGGAGATGGTCCAGGCCACGACAGAGAAGGTCCAGGTCATCCAGGAGCGGATGAGGACAGCTCAGAGCCGGCAGAAGTCATACGCTGACAGGAGGCGGAGGCCACTAGAGTTCGAGGATGGCGACCACGTCTTCTTGCGGGTCTCACCTCGACGTGGTATTCGGAGATTTGGTCGAGGCGGCAAGTTATCTCTGTGCTTCATCGGACCCTTCCAGGTCCTCAGCAGGATTGACGAGGTGGCTTATCGCCTGGCTCTACCACCTCAGTTGCACCGGTTGCACGACGTCTTCCACGTGTCTCAGCTGAGGAGATACGTGCACGACCCGACGCACATCATTGACCATGGGGAGCTTGACGTTGACGATGGGGCGACTTTTACGGAGGTCCCGGTGGAGATAGAGGATCGACAGGAGCGGGTCCTATGGGGGCGATCGATTCCTCTTGTGCGCATCAGGTGGCAGCACGGGAACCTCCAGGAGAGCACATGAGAGCGGGAGGCTCAGATGCGTGCTCAGTACCCTCATTTGTTCCCCTAGTTTTTGATGTATCTTTACGAGGATGTAAAGCCCTGAGGTGGGAGTAATGTAAAGACCTGTAAAATTCAAGGGAAATTTTTTCTTAATTTTCTTTAGAATTTTACAAGAGCGCGGTTTCTGACGGTACCTGATTCCGAGGCCCGGAGTTCCCGAAATCAATTTCCGAAGTTCGGCTCGGGTACGTTCAGTGAACGAACGAGCGGGAATTTCTAACTTTTGACCCGGTGCTCGGAATTGAAATCCGAGGACACCGATGAACTCGCAGCGCCGATATTCGCTTAAGGAGACCTTTTCCGAGGTTGCGTTTTATGCGAGACGAAAGTTAGTTTTGGGAGAAATTATAAGAAGTTAAACAAAAAAAATGTGGAAACACTTTTTTTTATTTTGTTGGTTAACTTCTCCCAAAGGGAGTTAAAGGTGGGACCCACATCCACTTAACCTCCCTTGGGAGGATTAAGTGTGGTGGGGCCCACACGAACCCCAACTACTCATCTTCTCTCAAAACTCCTCTATAACTCCCCTTTTAAATGAACTTGACAACTTAGCTTATTAAATGGGTTGAGTTGTATAATTTTTCAAACCTTTGAATTTCAAAAGGTTTGGTTGAGTAAATAAAATAATCCCTTAGCTTATTTTATTTGGTTATAATTCTCTAGCCTCTTGAGAGATTTTGAAGCCTTCTTCTTCTTCTTCTTCTTCAAGCTTGACGAAGAACGCGAAGAACCTTCGAGCTCCGACGAAGAACGCCGCTCCTCTCTTCTTCGTAGCCGGTTGTTTCCGAAGATCGACGACGTCTTCCGTGTCAACTAAAGGGAACGCCGATTCCTCCTCGGACTTCCTTCGTCGGCTTACGAAGATTTGCCAACGACATACCTCTTCGGACGTACCTCTTCGTCAACGGATTTGACGAACGATTACTGCGACGCCCAACCTCCGCGACGTTGTCTTCCGCAGGTCGTTGACGATCTTCGATCTTGAAACCAAGGTAGGGGTTGTTGTTGGTTATTTATTTATTTTCGTTCTTGGTTCTAGAATGACAAACGTGAGGATAATTATTTATGTGTTATCATCTAACAAGAGGGGGGGTCGGACCGCACAAACACGGCCGAATTCCCCCTCCTTTGTTCTTGATTATGATTTTCTTGTGGATGAACGAGATGGCGTGGTGCCGTCGCACCATGCGGAATTTCACACGGTTATATTGCGCGACGCCATCGCGTCGCGCCGTGGAAGGATCATCATGAACGCGACGCCGTCGCGCCGCGTTGAAGAAAACCAAAGGCGTTGCGGCTGGAGCGGGGCCGCGACGGAGGGGTGTGGTGCTGTTGCACCGCGCCGGACGATGAACACCGCGGCCGGTTCCAGGCCGCGGCGGGACGAGAGGACCGGTGGCTCGTCGGGCCGCCGGCGTCGGAAGCCGGAAAGGGGACCGGTTTTCCGGTCCCATTGAAGAAAAACCGGCCGGCCAGGTGGGCCGTCCGGAAGGAGAAAGACCGGGGGAATTAAATTCCCCCGGCCAGGTTAATTGCCCCCCCATTATGAGGGGGGGGGGGTTTCATTAAGGGGGGCAGGCGGCCCCCGTTTTTCCTCAAGGCAGGCCCCCATGAGGGGGGCCGGTTTCCTCCAAAGGCGCGGCTTCAGCCGCGCCGCCAGCTGGGAAGCGGGGGCCATGCCCCCCGCGCGTGGCACCGAGCGGCTCCAGGCCGCGCCGTCGCCGGCCGGGCCGGGTCGGACCCGGGTCGGGTCGGACCCGGTTCGGGCCGACGCAGGGGGGGTCGGGCCGGGTCGGCCCGGACCCGGACCCCCCGTTTCTGAATCGATTTCGGTCTTTTGGCCATAACTTGAGCTACGGACCTCCGATCGACGAACCGTCAGCGGCGATGCGATCCTTGGATCCAGACGGTCGATTCGGTATATCGCACTCAAAGTTTCGGAATACTTTGCGTTCGGCCGGGTTGGTTCGTACACGAAACCATTCGGGCCCTCGGAGCAGAAATGATCATATCTTGAGCTACGGGTGTCCGATTGACGTTCCGTCAGCTTTGTTGTGTTCCTCTTCATGAGACGGATCTTTTGGCATACTCCGCCCGAGGTTTGGATGCAGGTGGAGTATGGTCGGGTTGGTTTAGCCTTAAAAACCAACCGGGCCCCTGGGACGAAAAAGCCAATAACTCTCAGACCGGGCGTCCGATCGACGCGCCGTCAGTTGCGTTGAGTTCCTGTTGACATTACGGAACCTTTGGATACATCAACTCTGGACTTTGTGACAGTTGATGTATCAGCCTCTCGGCTCGTGGAGCGGACCCTCTTGAACGAGCTTGCTGTGTGCGGGAACCCTAGTGCTGGCTGCGACTGTGACTACTACTGCTACTGCTACTGCTACTGCTATTGTGACTGCGACAACGACAATACAGAGATCCTGTGTGGATTCGACGACGACTACAGCACTCAGCGATCCTATGTGGATCAGTGCTACAGGTCCTGTGTGGGCCTGATCCTGTGTGGGTCTTTGCGCTCAGCGGTCCTGTGTGAACCAGCGCCTACAGGTCATGTGTGGGCCCGATCCTGTGTTGGTCTTTTGCGGGGGTTAGTTACCTATCGATCCTTCGTGGGTCCGACGACTTAGATGGATCAGAGATCATCTTTATCATCTTTCGAAGAAGTATACCTGTGTGAGATGAATCCTGTTACTTTCCTGTGTGGATTGTGTTGTGCTATCCTGTGTGGATTTCGTTTTGCTTTCCTGTGTGGAATACGTATACTTTTCTGTGTGGACTGAGTTGTACTCGGGCTCGGAGGTTGGAGCGTATTAGAATTGATGACTTAGGTATATGTATGGGCATATACCTAAGCAGTGTCGGTTGTTACTTCGTAATTGTATCTTCCTTTGTGGTTTATCCATTGTGGATTTTTGGAGACCATCGGGGGTCTCGGGGTCCCTACTGAGTAGTTTATACTCACCCCTGCACGGGCTATGCCCGCACTACGTTGTGTTGGTTGCAGACGACGGACAGCGTTGATCTTGGCTGAGGCTTGCAGAGTAGGACGGTACCTGGAGGTGGACCACTGGGCGGGACGTACTCGGAGCGGACGGTGGGACCCGTGGAGCAGTGGAGCTATCTGTACCCACCCTTCAGGTGGGATCTCCAGTGGACCGCTCGGTGTAGCGGCTTTACTTACAGTTGTTGTTTTCCCTTTCGAGTTGTACTTTACTTTCAGTTTGGGTTTGTATACTGGCCCATTTACTTTTCCACACTTTCAGTTGTACTCTGTTTTTACTTAGTGTTTACTTTCCGCTTGCTTACTCTGTGGTGTTTGTTTACTTTACAAAGGCAATGCCTTCCCTTTTTACTGGGATTTACGCCTTGGTGCTAGTCGCCAGCCCCTGGCCTATGGAAGGCGGGCTTGGGGAAGTCACGGCACAGACCCCGAGGGCGGGTCGTGACATAAGAACGCAATGATTGGATTAAACCCAAACCTTTGGGTTTTGGATGAGAAAACAAGGCGAGAGAGAGGAGTCAAATGATAGATGTGAATCACCAGTTATATGTAGACAGACTCAACTTGACGAGGCGGACAAGATTCGTGAAGAGTCCTAGGGAAATCATAACGCGCAAAGTGGAGTCCATGAGAGGGGTGGTGTGCCTCTAGGTATTTCCCGGAGGGGGGTTGCACCACGGAGGTCGCGCACTGTAGGAGCTCCGACCAGGTTTCGCGCTACTGTAGGGAGGGTTGCTCGGGGGTTTGTGTGCCTCTTGGTCACACCACAGAATGGAGCTTATGCCGAGGAGGGAGCTTGAAGAAGGTAGTAAGGGGACGCATCATGGGGTGCGATGCTATGTTCGTGTTGCACCTTGTGCGTAGGGAGGAAGAAGAGGGTAATTCGATTCCCTTTATTTTCTTTTTCAAACCCATAAATTAATTTCCATTAATAATAGTTATTATTAAACTCTTGAAACTCAATAATAATACCACCATTAATGTGATAATAATAATAATAAAAGATAATAATAATACTCATTTTATTATTATTATTATACACATTAAACACTTATCTAAAAAGTAAAAAAAAAACTCCCCAATTAATTATTCTTAAAGGAAACGTTTCATTGAGAAAATCAAACTCCCCTTTACTCATCAATTAAATTAAAATCTCTTTGACATCAAAGTAATAAAAAAATAATTCTTTTCTCCTTGAATTTAATTAATTAACAAAATAATAATAATAATAATTAAATCATCATTATTATTATTATTAAAACTTTCGTTTTTTTTAAAATTCCAACCAAAACTCTCCAATTCATTACTATTATTATTTATAATAATAATAATATCCATAATGATAAATAATTATGACACTCGTAAAACCATAATAATAAAAATATAATTATTATTACTCAAACCTTTGATATAACACAACAACTCTATTAAATAACCACACTCCTTCATTAAATTCGAAACTGCTTATTTAATTAAGCGTTTCATCGAGATACCCAACAGCCTCATTAAATTTGCCTAAATATTACACCCCATTAAATAAAAACAGAACTTTGAAAAACCCCATAATTAAATTATATTAAAATAAACAATAAAAAACCCATTTTACTTATGTCCAACCTCCCCATTTAAATCCACATTAATTATCCAATTCATTTTTAACCTTCATTTATTATTCTCGTAATAAATGTTTCATAATTAATTATAAAATTCCATATTGATAATTAAATTCTTTTAACATTTATTTAACTAAGAACCACAAAAATAATAATAACATCATTATTTTTATTATTCAAACTTTCATTTATTTAAAAACTCAAACCCCCAATTTATTACAATATCATTACTTTGATAAAAACTCGAACCCATAACCCCTCATTTAATTAAAAGTTTCTTTGAGAAGCTCAAAAGACACATTTAATTATCATAAATGATACACCCTTTGACATGCAATTAAAATCTCAATGTATCAAAATAATTTATGACTCTGTAATAATAACAATGACATTATTATTATTATCGCATTCCTCAATTTAATAAAAAATGGACCTTTAATAATTATGAAACTCTTCATTTAAATAAAATGGTTCTTTGATAAACTCAAAATCCACGTCAATGCCTTCAACTTCCATTTAATTAAATCTTTAACATTCAATAAATTTAACAACCACAATAATAGTAATAATAACTTCATTATTATTATTATTATGAAAACTTTATTTTCATTAATCCAAATCTCTCATATAATAATATTTAATTTAAAAAAATGATAACAATAATTTATTAAATAATATAAATTGCACAGGTTGGACCGCAACCATGTGCTCCCCATGCAGATCCATTAAAGTGGATTTTTTCCGGATCTGGTGCTACTAAGACTCATCGGTACACCCGTTAAAATGTATCGGGTAATTACACAATTCAAGAAACGACACCATTAGGTGTTCCAACACTCAAAATAAAATTCTAGATCTCATTTTAAAAAAAAGAACTATTGATAAATCAAAAAAAAATTCAAAAACATTCGTATTTTAACCCGGTTAAAAAACACTGGACTTTACAATATACCCACTTTAAAAAATTCTCATCCCCGAGAAGCCATCGGGAACCACTAGTAAATCAACTGACCTACCAAGGTCATTTTAGAAGATCAGTAAAAATATTACTAGAATACTCCATTCTAAAAGCTCGACATCACCTTCTGACACGTTTATCAAAAAAATATGCAATAATACCCACCTTTGGATTTTCCTTGACGTCTCAAGAAAAGATTAGCCGCTCACTAGTGCGTGTTTTTAGAATACATTAATTCATGTGTGTGAAATTCCTCGAACCATGTTCACCACGTCAAAAATTGATCATAAAAATCCGTAAAATAAACCTATCGTCGTGCCAAAACAACCAAGTCCCAAGAAGTCCTCCTGAGTAGTGGGACGAACAACTTTAATATCCCAGAACATTTTATGGGTACTACCTACCACGGGTTAGCCCATAAACATTGAACCTTTCTCTTGGTCATGCAAAACCGAAATCACAAGGTTCAAAAACCCCTTTTTCTTTTAAGAATTTTAATTAATTCAGTTCAACCTTTTAACATTTTAATGAATTTCAGCATACACACATGTACATCTTCACAACAAGTCACTTGGTTTTCAAAACAACAACCTACAAAAAATAGGCATGTTATCAAAAACATCCTCTTTAATCATCATTCAAAGTTATTCAAATATAAATAGGAAATTTAGCATCTAAATTCCTTTTACAGAAAAGTCAACTTCCAAAGTTCTCATTTATTCAATCTGGGTTCTTCCAAAAGCAACCCAACAACAGTTCATTATAATCAAAACTCATCAGTTTTACATTTGTAACCATTTTCAAACATATTATGGTTGTATAAGGTTCAAACACATGGGTGTACATCTTCCAATCGATAAGGCTCCCATACACCTTATCGCTGGAATTTCTCTCCCATTTATCACAATCAACATTTATTTAACATTTTATCTTTAGCACCCCTTTCACATATCCAAAATATCTCTAACATGTTAGCATAAGAAGTAACATAACAACATGATATTACACAAAAGCATGGAACAACAACAAAACATGCTAATAACTGAAATAGTATGGAATATAATCACTCAACCATGTTAAATATATTACTGGAACAAGCTATCTAGAGAGGCATGCTAAAGTAGATCAAAACATGGCATTGCACCCAAGGAACACAATCCAAATTAGCAGGCATCATACTAATGCAACTACATGGCATGTTATATGCATGACATGTGAATCTCTAAGTGACTAAGATGATTCATGTATGAAACTTCCTTTCCATATCAGGCCAAGACAATTATTTTTCAAAATTCTCAAAATCAATAAACAGCAGAAAATACACAGGTCACTCAAGGTGAAATCATATCAACTGTAACCTCTAATATTACAAACATCAATTCCCATCCCTAGCCACTCGGTCATTTCCCGTACATGAGGTGATCATTCCCAAGAATGGATATTAACCCAAGCACCTACACATTTCTAGTCTCCTGTCTACAAACCCCAAAATAGAAATACAAAGGAAAAGAAAGAAAACCTAAACCTCTGATACCACTTTGTAACGTCCCGACCCGGCTCACCACTAAACCGGAGGCCGGACCGGTCGCCACATGACCTCTGGCATACGAGGAGGCACGCTTGAGGTCATGTGGCAACCAGTCCAGCCTCCAGTTTAGTGGTGAGCCGGGTCAGGACGTTACATTATAACAATTACTTAATTATTTATGTTCACATTGGATGTTTTGATTATATTTGGTTCATGAGTCCAAAATGACGTGGTATGATGTATTTAGTCAAAAGTTTATATTAGTCCATTATTTCCAAAATAATGTCCATGAAATAGTAATCACTTTTAAAAATTAATTATACTTTTAATTAAAAAAATCATGTATGGTTATGAAAAATAAACAACGTTATAATGATAGAGACGGTAAGTCATACGTACACATGAGTAACGTTCCCATTTTCCATTGATCATTATTAAAAGAAGGTAATTATTATTTTCCCTTTACAAAATAATAATAATATAATAAAATATTATATTAATAATTTATATATACTTATATATAACATACTTGTTTTGTGGGAAAGAAAAACGAATCACATCGCTTCATGGGGGTGATAGCTCACACGTATGCACAAACAACTTTATCATTTTTATGTGAATGGAAGGTAAGTAAGTAATTGATATATTATTTCTTTAAAATGATAAATATTCTATAAATATGAAATATAAACATTAAATTCATCATTATAACAATTCTTTAGAGACAGTAACATAAAAAATAATTATATCGGTTCATGGAGGTGATAGTTCACACATACGCACGAACGATTAATTCTTTTCCCATTTGATGGAAGTGGATATGGGTTTATGTGATGATATTAACATAATAACATATCAATATATTGAGTAATTTTTTTTATTATATCATCATGGTTTAATAATATTTGAAGGAAGTTGAAGAAGAAATAAAATAGAAATACTTGATTAAAAACGGTACCTTTCCTTTGGACGATCACCTTGGATTAACATCATAACACCATTAAGGAAAGTTTTATTCCTAAAATAAGGCCTAAATAATGTGGGGAGGGATTCTAGGAATGGATTTTATCAATTATTTGATGAACCAAAAATGTTTTTTAAGTTTGATGAAATTATAGGAAGTAGTTCTCTTTTATTTGAGAGGGGAGGGGCACTCTTGGAATTATTCAAAATGTTAAATTAATATAAATTAATTTTATATTAAAAATGGGTCAAATTTTATTTATCTCAAATATAGGATGATTATGGGTAGAAATAAATTCATCCAATAAAAATTTGACATGTTTTGATTATTTTTTAATCCTTATCTTTTTGTTTTAACACCCTTAACACTTACAATTGATTAAGTAATTTACAATTTTTAGGGTCATTATAATTATCATAACAGGCCAAAAGACTAATAAAAGTTTAATTTATGAAATTTTAGGACTTATTAAAACTGTTTGGATGAATCTTGGATTTTTATATATTTTATGACATCTAATAAAATATTTTATATTTTAAAATACCATTAGTGTCAATTTTGACATTATTCATTTCATGGATTTATAAAAATATCATAACTTCAATATATATTTAGATAAACTCTTTTAACACATCACTAACATTTAAAAGTAATCAATAAAATTTGTGTATGGAATAAATTATCTCAAATTTTATTTATTTAAATATTTATAATATCATTTATTTGATTCTTTCGTTAATTAAGAAATTATTGCATCATCATTATGTTTCCATTTAATTTAAATATTTATTTTTTAAAAATAAAAAATAAATTAATTTATGTATATAATCATTTTATATTTATAAATACTATTTTTAGTATAAAATATCACTTCTATAACCCCACATTAAAATTTTTTAGTCATGAGAGACATGATTATGACATTTTTGGCATTGCTTTAAATAAAATGTTATAAATGACATAATCACACCTATGTGGCTTAAAAAGGCCACAATTTCAAAATAAATATTTTTTATCTTGGTAATATCTGATCCAATAAATTTAGGAAAATATTTATGGTAGTTTTATAATATTTATAATAATATTGTTACCTCTAATTACCTGGTTTACCCTTAATCATAGTAATAAAATAATTACTAATGTTACTATTTATAAATCCAAAAAAAATACCTATTTAAATAATTTGGACCTTATGATCAAAAATATGAAATCCATTTTTTTTAATTAAAAACTCTTAATTGGATGACAATAATTAAAAATTAATCCCATTGACGGAATAAGAAAATGGGTTTTTTAAGTAAACGTTCAAAAGTTTACATAGTTTTTATATCCAATTTCATTATAAAATTGATTCAAATGAAATAAATTGTATTAAATGATAAAAATATAATATAATTATACATTAAAATTAATTAAAATGATAATATAGAAATATAAATAAATTAGATGAAAAGGAATTTTTGAATTAAAATGCAGTATTTTTCACTATTCATTAAAAATGATTCTTATCAAAAAAATAAAAAAAAATTAACCAAAGTAAATATAGATTTCCATATTCCAAATAATAATTTTATTCTATCAAAAATGACCTATAAAAGTGTCAAAATGATATTTATTATGGGTTTTCCATCAAAAGGTGGCAAAACTGCAATTTTTTAGAAATACTTATTTTATGTGTAAAATTGGATCTGTTGTTATGTATTGTAAAAAACACATAAGATGGAACCATTATATTTAATTTATATTTTATTAATATAATCTAACAAGATTTATTTTATTATTTTATAAATACAATTATTTGCACTTAAATAGTTTTTCATAAAAACGCATCCTCTATATTCAAATGGTTTTTATTTTAATTTCCTAAACAATGAATCAATATATAAACATGTGGAAAAAAATAATAATTCAGTTAATACCATTCATTCTCGACATTCTAACAACTATGTGATAACAACAATAATAATATGTAGTTGTTCGATTAAGCTCAAAGTGGTATATCATGCACCCTATCGAATGTAGTGTTTCCTTTTAAAAAATGGGATGTTATAGAGAATGTGATAAATTCATATCTAGGATACATAAAATTTGAGGTCTTACATGACTATGTATACTTAAGATATTCACCTAATATATTTTCTTGAAGGTTGGAATCACTTCATCCTTTTACATGAATGAACGGTGGTTCCTTTCATGATGTGGGAGGAGGTTAGGAGGGAGTTTCACACTTATCATTTAGTTATATTTATAGGAGTGGGTAAGATGTAAAAAGACTTTCATAGGATGTTTTGGTGGGCCTAAATGTGATGGATTATGGATGAGTTCATTTCACAATGCCTCACTTGTTAGCAGGTGAAGGCTGAGCACCAGGTTCCGGTAGGCTTGTTGCAGCCTCTTGAGATCTTTGAGTGAAAATATGACAACATATCTATGGACTTCAATAAAGGGATTATGTGGAGAGTGAAGTGACATGATTCCCTATAGGTGATAGTTGACGTAATCATGAAGTTGGAACACTACTTTTCTATCTAGGAGCATAGTTTGGTGTAGTGTTTGGGTAATATGTATGTGTGGGTGATAATTCACTTTCATGGGATGCCCTCTTCGATTGTCTCTGACTGTGATGTGCAGTTCCCATAATGGTTATGGGGATGCATAAAGGAGGCATTCGGGAGCTAGATGAGTATGAGTACAGTCTTACACCCCTATATAGAATAGCAGATCAAGAACATTATCCTAGTGTTGGAAGATAAATTGAGTTCCTTCATGTTAGACTTCATCCGGAGATGGATGGATCGTATTCCCTTGGCATATTTTGAATAAAACAATAGATACCACCCTACTATCATCATTGAAACTTTTAATACCCTTCAGGTCACCCTTTTGTTGGATAGAAATCAACAAGTAATCTCTTATGGGTCTAGAGTTGGTGTAGGGGACGAAAAAGAAGGTCATGGTCATCCGTCAGTAGATGAGGAAATCCCAGAGTAGGAAAAAATCTTACACAAATTAATGTCATAGGCCTTTTGAGTTTGAGCTAGGAGACCACATTATCATAAAATTATCCCCATAACATGCATTATAGAGATTAATCTAGGGAGGAAGGCTATACCCAAGGTTCATCAGTTGGTTCATGATCATTCATAAGGTTTGTGAGGTTTCTTACTGCCTCAGCCTACACCCACATTTGGTGGAGGACCATGACATCTTCCACATGTCATAGTTGAGGAGATACATACATGAGTCCACACATGTTATTTACTCAGTAAAGATGAAAATTGAGGATATAGACTCTTTTTAAGATCGACCTATGGTGATCATGGATCAGCAGGAGAGAACCCTACATGGAAGGACTATCACCTTGGTTCATGTGCTATTTCATCATGGGAGAGTGCAAGATAGCTCTTAGAAATGGGAGAGATGGATCCGAGTTCAGTATCCTGATCTTTTTTAATTCATTTTTTCTTTTCAAGGATGAAAATATTTAAGTAGGTAATTATGTGTATACCCTATTTCTTCCTTATAATACTTTGAAATACTTTTACATATATTTTTAGAGCCAGGAACCAAGACACCATGAAATTATGAGGTCCAGTGTGCCCGGAATTAATGTTAAAAAAATATTAAATATATTTTATATTACAAGCATAAATTTTCTTAAATAAAATGGAATTTATATTAAAAAAAACCTTGGAACATAAATCCAAGACAATGGTTGAGTCTGGAACTCTTTGTTTATCCAAGGAACGACCTAAAATAGGTTGGAACGGGGCATCCATATAAAGGCGTCTCTGGGCAGGTGTGTTTATTTAAATAAATAAATAATTTAATTTATTTAATTAAATTAAACTAGTTATGAATCCTCTATAAATAAAATATTATAGATATTTTCCCAGGGTAATCCACATAACCCTAGGTTTTCCAAGAGACATTCTTCCTCCCCTCTATTGGTGAATTGAAATATAACGACAATGAGACTCTAAATCAAGGAAAACGAGATGAAGTGAATAAAAAATAAATTATTAATCATAGGATAGAAAATTGAATGATCCAATATCCAGGTATGAAACATAAATTTATTGATTTAAGACCTTTTGATTAAAATATTAGGCATGATATTTATAGATTCATCGATCTGTGTAAATTTGGAACCCTTTGCATGCGCCTAATTACAGGTTTAATTGATTATTATTTTGTTTATCACCCTATATATCCTAGATTCTATTCATTGGCCAAGAATTATCATCCAATTATCATTTCACATTTGTTTCCTATGCATTTCTCTAATCATTATTCACGTTAGTCAACTTTGGACCATGAGGTTGCAATTTGACATTCCAGGGTGGGATCGAGCCCGTTCGGACCCCTAGATTCATGATGGTTTCATGTGTGATAAATAGAACTACTAATCAAGAATGGATTGGGATTATTGGAGGGTTTTTTGTGACCAATTGATTGTTCCAACATCAAACTAGAGGAAGTGTGGCATGGGTTAAGCGTGTGATGCATGCGGGAAGTGGTGTAGTAATGGAAATCCATTTTTCAGCCACCATATGGGTGCGAAAGAAAAACAAAGGAAATGTACTTTATTTTGTGGGTTCATAGAGGTAGGATACAAGGGGGATATTATAGATCTATAAATTCATAATAGATCTATAAATTATACCAAAAAACTCGACTACACATCATGTAGTCTGAATAACACACAACGTGAAGGGTCTTGGCTATAGTGACTAGGGTTGCATTAAATTATAAATATCACACACCATATGGGACCCCCACACACTGTTTGAACATGTTTTGGAGGCTCTATGTACACTTTAGGATTACACGGGCATGATCACGACTGGGAACAACTCATGTGATGAAGTTCATAGACCCAGGTTAGATACAAGAACACATACAGTGAGCACGAACAAGACTCCAGGTGTCTCGAAAATATCTTGTAGACCATGTAAATACTATGTAACCCTATATGGAAAGTAATATGTGTACCTATATATATAATTATAGGTGATTTTGTGCGACCACATGTCGTGTGGGTCCCATCACATGTCGTGTTCCCCTTCTTTCCTTTTGAAAATACTTCATCCTATTGTATCTCCTTCATTTGGACTCAGAATTTAGCCCACGAGTAGCCTATCCTGATTGTTTTTTACATAGAGTACAATAGTTTCCTACATAGTGGATTTTGATATATGATGTGATATGTTCTTAGTGTGATTCATATTTATGTGATGATTTATGATAAAAGTGATTAGACAGGATCACAATGGGCTTTAGAGTGGAACCCTTCAGCTAGGTAGGGCATGGGTCCTCTACCTATCTATAGGGTTGCACTCTCCCATGTGATAGGGAATGGGTCCTCTATATAAATTCATATTGTAACCCTCTTACTGTGATAGGGAATGAGTCCTCTACCTATCTAGTGAGTGTAAACCTCCTTCAGAGTCATGGAATGGGTCTTTAACTACCAGATATGCACACTCTAGTTGGGATGGGAATGGGTCCTCTATCCGTAATCTGAGTGGCACCCTCCCATAGTATCGTGGTATGGTTCCTAGACTACTAGAGGGGTACCCTCTAGCTGGGCTGGGCATGGGTACTCTACTATCTACATGAGTTTAACTCTCCATCTAGGATGGGTATAGGTCCTCTATCAACTATTGAGTATTACCACAAAGCCGGGGTTGGGCATGGGTTCTCTATCAACTATTGTGTGGTACCCTCTTATAGAAATAGGGCATGGTTCATTGACCATAATAATGTCACCATCTTGTTGGGATAAGGCATGGGTACTCTATCTATCCTCTAAGTGTAATCCTCTGGTTGTACCGGGTCATTGGTCCTCTATCTAGGGATTATTTCCCCATGACTGTGTAGTACAGTGTCAAGGTGTGGTGTGACTTGGACATTTTCTAATGGTAAAAAGTGTGAGATTCTAGGTATCATTTATATAATTCTATAACTAATGGCACTCTTTTCTTGTTTGGGGCTATGAGATGGAGATACCCTTCTCTCTCATTTGGGTTTATTTGGTTTGAGCATGTGTGTGTGTGTGTGTGTGTCTGTATGTATGTATGTATGTATGTATGTATGTATGTATGTATGTCTGTATGTATGTATGTATGTATGTATGTATGTATGTATGTATGTATGTATGTATGTATGTATGTATGTATGTTTGTATGTATGTATGTATGTATGTATGTATGTATGTATGTATGTATGTATGTATGTATGTATGTATGTATGTATGTATGTATGTATGTATGTATGTATGTATGTATGTATGTATGTATGTATGTATGTATGTATGTATGTATGTATGTATGTATGTATGTATGTATGTATGTATGTATGTATGTATGTATGTATGTATGTATGTATGTATGTATGTATGTATGTATGTATGTATGTATGTATGTATGTATGTATGTATGTATGTATGTATGTATGTATGTATGTATGTATGTATGTATGTATGTATGTATGTATGTATGTATGTATGTATGTATGTATGTATGTATGTATGTATGTATGTATGTATGTATGTATGTATGTATGTATGTATGTATGTATGTATGTATGTATGTATGTATGTATGTATGTATGTATGTATGTATCCATTTTGTTGTATTTTTTACTCTTTTCATTTAGGTTGATATTTCTATTGTCCATCTATTTCTATCATGTCTCTTACTAAACCACTTTTGATTTTATATAATCCTATAGGGTATGTATATACTCACCCATGTGTGGGATTTTACCACCTTTGTCATGCCTTATGAAGATGGTGGCTAGGTCAATAGTGACTACAAAGAAGCTTAGGGATACATGGTGCATTGGATCGCGTATGGTGGTCAGAGCTTGGAGATCATAATTTGGGATCTCTTATCTCTTTTACTGTCTAGTTTTTTCAGGTTGGGACATATTTCTAGATGGGAGTTAATTTTTCCCATTTAATTTCTATTTTCACCATCTTACTCATGTACACCCTGGAGGTATTTCTCACGCATGGTTATATTCTAGATATTTCACCATCTTATTTCTATTACTCCTTACTTATGCATTTAAATGGTTAGGTCTGTGTATACAAGTAATTAGTTAAAGGCCTCACCATGTTAGATTATCCTTTTTCCACTAGTCTCCAACCCATGGCCTATGGAGGAAGGCTTGGTGTATTTGCGGCTTCAGCCCCGTTTGGTCGAGTCATGACATGAATGAAATTAATAAAATTATGATAAATCAAATATAGTTGAAAATTTTTATAAGTTAAGTAATTAATGAATCTAATTTTATTATCCACGATATTATGTGAAAGTGAATAATGCATTCATTCATATGCTAAGGGATCTATCTGAACCTCCATATTTCCATTAGGTAACGTTTTACCTATTTTTAACACAATTAATCATTTATTTAATCATATATACTTATTCTTTATTCTATATATTTGTCTCATACATATATATCTTCCTCTATTCATCTTTATTTTATGGTAAATACAAGTTTTAAAATGTTTCCATTCTTAATTAATCTTGGAAAGCAAACCTAATTTAAGGGAACCTTTCTGTCTCTAACTCATTTTCATGTACACTATATAAACTATTTAAGGAACCATTATTACTATAAAACTCATTTTATAATAAAAAATAATTTTAGTTAATTTTTAGTTTTATGGAAATAATTAAGTCATTATCTTCTTCAAAAAGACTTCATTATTTTCCTTAAAACAGTGCTTAAGTGGAGCATTTGTAAAGTTACATTGCCAATATTTTTCATGTTTTCACTTAATTTTTATTTCATTAATTATGATATGTTATTATATTCTATTTATGAATTCCCAATAATAATTTAAATCCATTACTTCTTGGATATCATTCTGGTTTTTTCTTTATGACATGATTATGAAGCCCATTTCATTCCATGGGTAACTCGTATGATTATTCTTTATGTTTGATTTATTTGTGTGGCATGCATATTCATGTAGATGTTATTATGGGTGCACCCAGATAGTGTTCCAATTAATTGGTTAATTTTTTAGTTTCTTGAGAAGTTATATATGAGATTAGGGAGTAAACCTAATCCATTATGGGACTTTATCCACCAAGTGATACCATATTGGCAGTTATCCTTGACTCACATTTATGTAATGATATATATTGCTTCCACATTAATATATTTCCAAGAATATATGATTTTATGTTCTATATGTTATTCCTATATATGTTTATTGATTAACCATACCTTTTATGTTATCATGTTCTTCCTTCTTACTCATTTTCTATACTTCTTTTCCATGTTTATTCTCTTATTGGTATTTTTAGCTTATCCCTTTTGTCTATGTATTCTCAAAACTATCCTATGAAGTTGTAGGATCTCAAATGAAGTTATGATCTCATTATAGAGATTAATGAAAATTTGTTTTATTCTTGTTTCATTTCTTCTAATTAGGTAACTGTACTTTTAAATAAAATAGGCTTTTTTATCCTTATTTTGTATTTAATGGATAATAATTCTTAAAATCATGTAAAAATTTGTTTAAGGGTTTCTATAATTGGTATCATAGGATGGTGTAATCAGTTTTCGGGATTAGGGCTACAATACTTTACTAAGAACCATAGGCGTAAGTCTATCACTGTGTATAACCTATATTGAAACTAGGGGAATCATATACCAGGATATAAATTTAATTTATATGGTTATCTATATATTTTCATAGTTTTCTTTTTATATTTCCATTAGTTATGTATTCAAAACCCTATTTTTTAGTTAATTTTGGGGAAAATGAGAATTCACACTAACATTAAATGTGATAAGAAATGTGTTGATTACCCTAATGATATTCCAAACCTGCTAGGAACAAGTGGTCAAATCTTTAGGAAAGTACTGGCTTAACTAGCTAATGTTATGAATAATAACTTAAATCAGGTGTATCACCCTCCTTCTCCTAAGAAATATCTTGTTGTGGTTGAATCCTCTATGAAAAAGAAATCCTTCTACATTTAGTGGATCTTCTGATCCCCTCATTTTGTAATAATAGATTAACTCCAATGAGAATATATTTTATGTCCTCTAGCGCTCAAATAAAGAGAAATTTGTTCTAGTGTTCTATCATTTTAAAGGGAAGCTGATCATTGGTGGAAACTAATAAAGAATATGAAGTATAGAGTGTAAATTGATTCCATGGAATAAGAAATATTAATTAAAATATTTTACAATAAATATGTACCTAGAACACTCTATCTTAATACTGAGAGGGAGTTCCTAGTACTGATTCAATTAGAAGATGAGTCAATCAGGGCATACAAGAAAAACATTACTAGTCCTGCATGATATTTCACCTGATTTTTTCCAATCATTGAAAGTATTATTAATTTCTTCTATAGTTTATTGAAACTGATTATACAAAAATATTTGTTGATTTGAGACTTTGAATGCTATGATAAGATTATATTTTGTTCCCATAAGGTTGATATAGATATCAAAGACTCCCATTGGTCTCATTTTCTCAAAGATAAAAAAGTATAAAATGGTGTTTAATATGGGATGATCAATATATAAATACCTTGGAGGAAAAAAACCCAACATCCCACATGTCAAAATGTGGGAAGAATCATTCAAGTAACTATCTTAAGGGAATCGGGAGATGCATCAAGTGTGAAGAGAGGGGAATCAACTAATAATTCATGTAGGGATATGAAGAAGAACACTAATATAGAATAAGAAATTGAGGTTTAGATCAACACACATCCTATAATATAGTGTTTCAACTACAATTAACACTAGTATTATGTGATCCAATTACCAAACCAAGGGTTCTTAGAGACAAGAAATGAAAACAACTTCTAAGGTAGAAAGGAATGACATATGTATCCCAACTATTGAGGTGGATCTCGATAATTATTTGCGGGAAGGTAAACTTTTTATTCATTTGAGAATAAAAATTATACTTTTTTTATTTTGGTTCTACACATTCATTCATATCTTTCTATTTTATCTCAACTATTTAAGCAACACCTCAAAATATAGAGGTTGAGTTATTCTTGAGAACAATGAATAGGAAAATTATTGAATCTAAAGTATGTGTTTTAATCACACTTTTATAATAAATATAAATATTTAAGATAAATATTATTAAAATGGATTCATAAATTTATATTAATTTATATTATATATATAAATAATAATGAGACCATAAATAATTTTTCCAAGGGTTATAAAATCAATTGTAGTATTAAAATCCGTGTTTTTAATAAATGATTATTTTATTTAAAATTTAAATTTCCCATATTTAGAAAATTATTTTTATAAAATCAATTCCATTTTTGAAATTGACACATCAAAAAAATAGGGTGAATTTTTTGGATTTTTCTAAACTAAATGAATTTTGGTTTAATAGTGAAATATAGTAGTTTACAGTATTTACTAGTATAAGACAAATACATGAATTTTTAAGACATAGAAGATGTAATAACCCATTTTTTAGAACTAAAATTTACCATTTACTATATATCGTTACAAGAATCAATACTATAAACAGTCATGAGCCAAAATAATAAACTAATGAATATAATAATAAAAAACACCCATATCCTCCTGTTATAAATACTACCCATTTTCTTCACAGGTTCATGAGTTTAAGATTTACAAACCTATACTAAACCCTATACTCCTCACTATTCCTATGAAAAAGTTATTATGGTCTTACCAAAAGACTAATTCCAAGTTCCTTAATGGGTCCTTCATGGAGGTGATATTTAAGAGGTAACATTCTCAAACTACCTCTTTTAATTTCTTTTCATCTTCTACCATATCCTCACCTCATTCATATGTTAAAAAATATTATCTGTTTTATACTTTATATATTGGAATGTTATATTTCTAATGTAATATCTTATATCCAACAATTTTCTCATATCCTCTTATTCAAAGAAAAGATACAATTTTCCAAGTTATGGTGGTTATCTATCTCTATGGATAATGAATTTTCTTTTTTCTATTAGTGCCATTAAGCCCTATTATATAACAATTATTAAGGTTAAATCAGACTTTAAAAAGTAGGTTATAACTTTTTTCATATTATGTTACTAATATATAGAAATAATATTAAATAAAATGAATCTACTATGTGATGGTTAGTAAAACCATCTATATGAACTAAGCACATAACGATAACATTTTTAATCAATGAACTATCCATATTTCAGAAAAAAAAAATGATATATTGGAATATTTAAACATATGATAGTAAATTACTACCATTTAATTTAACTTCAAGATTTTTATTTCCATTTGATAAGGACTTTAATAATTTTACACAAGTTAACCAACCGTGAAACAATAAAACAAACACTCACATAACAACAAAATTAAACTTCATAACCCATGAAATTGGTTGTAAATGAATTTAATAAAATCATAATAAATAAAATATATATGGAAAATGTTATTAATTAATTAATTAATTAATCAAATTTTATTATCCTGTAAAAGTGCATAATGTATTTAGACATGAGGTAAGAGATCTCTCTGAACCTACATATTTCTTTAGGTAACACTATACCTATATTTTTTATCCATTTATCTCTTCATAATTCATATATAAAAATACCATATCCTATATATATGTATTAAAACTATATATATATATATCTCAATTCATCTTTATTTGATGTGAAATACATGTTTCAAAAATGTTCCTATCACAATTCCTCTCAACAAGAAAACTTGATTAATAGTAACTTCTCTATCTATTACCCATTTTCAAGTACACTCCATAAAATATTCTAAGCCACCATAATTTGTATAAAAGTACTTTTTTTCCTCAAAAAAAATTAGTTCATTTATGGTTTTATGGGAATTATTATTCCTTTATCCTCTTTAAAGACTATTTATTCTTTTCCATAAACTATTCTTAACTGGTGCTTTTCTAAAGTTACCTTGACACTCATTTTCATGTTTTCACTTCAGTTGGATATCATTATCCATGATTTTTCCTTGTACTTATTTTAATGATTTCCATTAAAATTTTAAATACCTTATTTCATGGATATCATTATGGATTTTCCTTCTAACATAATTACAAAACCCATTTCTTTCTATTGGTATCTCATATGATTATTCCTTATGTTTAATTTATTTATGTGAAATACATATGTGTGTACATATTATGATGGGTGATCCCAAATAGATCTCTAATGAATTGAGTATTGTTTTAGTCTCATGAGGTGTTATAGATGGGATTAGGTAGTGAACCTAATCCATTATGGGACTATGTCCACCATGTGATATCATCTTGGTAGTTAGCCTTGACTCATGTTTATGTCATGATATATGTTTCTATCACATTCTTATATTAACATGATCATATGATTACATATTCTATATTTTATTCCTATATATGTTATTTTGTATCCATACCTTTTGTATTATCATGTTATTCCTACTCACTCATTTGTTATGCTTATGTTACATGTTTATTCACCAACTAGGATTTTTATATCATCACTTTATTCTATATATACCCCAAGTTATCATATGTAGTTGTAAGATATCAAAGGGAGATAAGAGCTCATTATGAAGATTAATAAAAAGATGGTTTATTCATGTTTCATGTTTTCTAGTTATGTTCATAGTCTTCTAATGACAGTGGGATTGTCAATCCTTGATTTGTATTTCATGGATAATAATACTTAAAATCATGTCATAATATGTGTAAAAGGATATGGTAACTATATTATCTATCATTATTTCTCTATTAGGTTCTCTTACCTAATTATTTATCATCTAATTTCAATATATTTAAATCCTTTATAATGGTTCATAAAGAGCATGCGAATCTACTAAATCATATCAATGGGGAGTGTCAACCTAGATGTGCAGCTAGGCCCATTTATTGTGCACTAAGTGATTATCAAGATAATACCCAACCATCATCTTGTAGGGTCATTGCCCCAAGTTACATCTACTCTAGATACTACATTAAATTATTTGTATCCAAAAAATGATGAAATTTCTAGGAAACTATACACTCTACACTACCATATTTTATGATCTTTTCCTATAGTTATGAATAACCCTAGGGTTTTCACTAATTAGTTCACATATTAATCCCCAAAAATTACAAAGATAAACTATTATACCAACTAAAACACCACAGAACTACACTCCAATTTATGGTTCTTAAAACAAATTCTTTACGCATAGGCATTTATACCAAGTGATAAGACCATATCTAAACATTCATATACTTTATAAAAATTAAATAATTTGAACATTACATAATGCAAATACTTGTACAACCACAAAACCCAAAGCATTAGTTTCTCTATAGATTAAAAACATATAATTCCTATTTCACCTAATACATGCATCATAGCCATAAATTACTCTATAAAACATCCTCCTACACATAATAAAATAAGAAATTTTATTGGGTAAATGGGATACAAAATAAGGGGTGATATCAAATGCTCATTAAGTGAAAAACAAATTAATATGTCAACAAGGTTTAGATTAAAAGTATGAGAAAACATTGTCATGGGAGAAATAATGAATTAAAAGAAACATGAGAAAATATGAGTTGCGCATGTGGCATGAGAAAGATACTTTTAGTCTAAACTGATCAAACATATACCCAAGAATAAGAGTGCATAAATGTGAGACAAGAAACGTGATCTAGGGAGTATAACATTGACATATTACAAAGAAATGTGGCACATGTTTAAGCATAAGAAATTATAACACTATGATAATGACTAAAGAGAAATATATTTATGAATAATGTTATGGACATGTGATCAGGTCCACACATATAATTGTGATCCTTTTTAAAATAAATAGGTAAAAAAATTAAATTATATACATGAGATCAGGCCACACATTATTTATGGACATTAGATCAAGTCTACACATTATGTTATGTACATGGAATAAGGTCCACACAATATATAAGGAAATGAAAATCCTTAACCAATACATTAGAGGATGATACAGTACCCTACCCATTAGATAAAAATCATCCATTAGTGTGACAAGTGAAATCAATCCTGAAATCATGAAAACCCAATAGATGAGAATGGGTTTCATAAAATTTCCAAATGGTATCATATAAAATGAAACTATAAATTAGAACATTTGATACAAAAAATTCAATCATACAAAATTAGTGTTTAATAATGGAATTTAGAGGTTGATACCTAAAATATAACTCAATAAGAGATAGATCCTTTAGAGATAATGATGAAAAATAATATTTAATTATAAAAATAGATTTAAAAAAATAATTCTAAACTTTCCATAAAAAGATTATATTGTGATTAACTTACAAAAATCATTTTTGAGATATTGATATGATGAGATTTTTAAAAATATAAAAATAAATACAAAAGAAATTACCTTAAAAATAAATAATTTTTTATTCAAAAAATAGATGATATAAGATAAAATATATAAATACAAAATTCTCATCATATCACTGTCTCAAAAATGAGTTTTGTAAGTTAATCACAATATAATCCTTTTATGAAAAGTTTAGAATTATTTTTTGAAATATATTTTTATAATTCAATATTATTTTTCATCATTATCTCTAAAGGATATTTATTGAAATAAACATTATTAAAATATTAACAACTATTCATTTTGACAAGTGGTTAGAGGATATATGAAGATCAAAAGAGATTATACATATTTTTTATTTCAAAATAAAAAGTAAAAAAATTTGGAAATAGATAATATGTACAAGGATGAGAAAGAGAATTTAAAGAGTATAAGAAATATTCTTAACAACATTGAATTTTTAGGACGTGAGAAATCCTTCAAAGGAGAAATTTTAAATTAATAATTTAATTTCCTCCTAAAAAATTGAAATTTCCATATTTTAAAATCTTAGGGTTGAAGAAACCAAAAATATAATATTGTAGATAAAGAGGATACATTATTCCAAAAAGAAAGTAGATTTGTGTTAAAAATTAATCCATAGGTAATTATATACACATTAATAAATGAAACAAGTGGGGAATATAGAATATTTCTCAAAGTATGAAAACCGAGATGAGAAACCCTTATGAATTTAGTAACAATTGAATCAAAAGAATACAAATGAGTGATTCATGAAAATAATTGAATATCCCATGAATGAAACTTTAATAATAATAATAATAATCAAATTGGGTCAGTATATACACCATATAAAGTAATAATTGGTGCATAATATGAAAACAAGACTCAATGAAGGGAAATTTCAATAAAACCATTAACTTTACTGTTGACATCAAAGAAATTGATTTAAATTCTTGTATAATAGAAATTAAAATATTAATTAGTCATTTAAGAACATTATTCATATCTATAACCTATTATACTCTCTAATTAAAATCATTTATCATACAATTATTAGTTAGTTATTTTTTATTTTTTCATTAGATGTTATTGATTTTGATTGTTTTTCACATGCTTTGTAAAATCAATGTTGAGCCTCATTATTTGATACGAATTCATTAATTAATAGATAATTTAATTTACTATAATATATTTTTTTAAATGATTCATATTTTTCATATTTCATTCAATGAGTGTTTCAGTTTTAATTAATGAAGATGAATTTAGTGATGAGCTTGTTTCTGTATCTTTTTAATGAAAAAAAAGATGTATATTAATAAAAAAATTAAATTTTAATATTTCCCTAAAATAATTTTAATAATTTCATAAATATAATTTTAATAATTATATACATTCTAATTTCCATACATGTATGGTATTGATGAAGGATGAAATAAATCATTCATAGAGGTGGTAGTCTGCACATAACATGGGTGAGGTTTTCATTTCCCATTGGATGATATAGATATAGAAAATGGTTTTCCATTAATATAATAAATTTTATATATACTAATTATACTATTTTAATTATATTATTATATCTATAATATATTATTATGATAATGATATAGAATAATATTTTAGTGTGTCGATAGAATTCACGTTGAGGACTTGAATGACTTCTTGGAAATTGATGACTTAAGATACTTTCATGTGACCAGGAGCTGTAGAACATAGAAAGGGGTCTATGGTAGAACAAATGGGTAGGTAATCCAGATTATGTATAATCAATATAGTGGTTTTAATAGGGTGGAAGTCAAATCCTTTTATAGGTGAAAAATAAGGATAATTCTTAGAAACATTATTTAGGTTACGGGAAAAGATTTAATCACATGGAAGTTGATAGAGTTAAGTGATGAAATTTTTGTGATACATGTAGATAAGAATTTTTTACATAATAAATGGATTATGAATGGTCTAATTATCATGTTATTTTGGGAAAATTCTATATACATTAAGTAAAATATTTTTACAAGTATTAACCTTGAATAAATATTTACAATGGTAATTATTTTCTTACTAAAAATATCACATGACCCATCATACCTAATTTATATGTTATGAATCTTAATTTTGACTTTATTTAATCTAACTCAATTTATAAATATTTTAAAAATAATCTTATAAATTAAGATATAAGAAATAAAAGACTATTTTTTGAGAAAGAAAAACATTTTTAATCATTATGTTCTTTATTCTTAATTCTTATAAATAACTAATTAACTTAGAATTAACATTTTTATTTGCCTAAAAATAATATTATATTCATAAAGAAGTGATAAATTTAATTTATTTATATATAAATTACACACCTTTATAAAACAATTCTATAAAAAATAATTGTTTTACCATGGTAACAATATTACATTAGTAACTTAATTTTATATTAGAAATAAAAATGATGTTATTAATAATATTTGATATTACGATTAAAAATATGAAAATTATTTTATTCAACTCAATGTATATATTTCATAAAAATCAATTTTAAAATAAGAATTGATATCTCATAAAAACAATTTTAAGAAAAAATTATCATTTAAGTATAAAATGATTAGTAATAACTGTTGGATGGTTGTTAATTATTTTTATTATAAATATTATCAATAAATTTATTTAAAATAAGTCTTTAGAAAATATTAATTATAAAAATTACACAATCCAAAAAAAATATTATTTGAAAAATATCACTTTTATATTAAATAATATTCATCAAATACCGTTAAAATTAATTATTTGTTTCATCTTCATTCAATTTTATAAATCCCTATATATTAGAATATTTTTTTAAAATTTTATAGAGACATCTTATCATACTTTAATCATTGTAATATTTAATGAATAAAAATATTTTATATTTAAAAATATTTTAATTAGATATAATATTTTTCTTCCATTCTTTATTATTTGGTAATTTTATTTTTTTAAAAATATTACTAATAATACCTAACTTCTATATACCAATTAGATACATTAATATCTAATGACTATATTTCCAATGAAAATATTTCCCTTCATAATGGCCATATTAACACCATTACTTGCTACAAATTCATTCTATTATTACATCTTAAATGACAATTCTCAATACCATAATTTTAATTTTAAATTTCACAACATTATTTCCATAACGACCCGAAATTTTGAATAAATCTTGTTTCCTAATTTTGTGTGTTATTTTATTCTATACTCAAAAAAATGTTTCATTTGATAACATGAGTATAATTAAAATGAGACTATTGGTTTTTGACTATTATATGACCATTAGTCAGTATGACCTTTGGAAACTAAATGTTGTGATTATTGTCTCTAAATACATGTGATCTTGGTTAATTAATATAGAAAGAATATTCGATGGCCTCATCCAGTAGTCTCGGGCCAATCGAATCCCATCTAATAGAACTTGGGAAGGAGGTAGAACCATTGGGATTTACTCTGGACCAAACCCAAGTCGAACTTCATCGTGTAAAGTTAGAACGAAACCGCCTTCGTGAAAAGTTCAAGCTGATAGAAATTACTACTCGTGCAATGTTGGCCGATCAGCCCTCAGATTCTCTCACCTTATCACACCTTACACTTAGTTCCTATGTTGGGGTTATAAGGGGATATGTAAGGAGACCATAACTACTTTGTGTAATCCTTTGAGATGAATAAAATTGTGTTTTCTTCTTATGGTGAATTTTGTAAATTTTCAAATGTTCGGATAAATTTAGGATGTATATTATTTATGAATTTGAAAAAAAGGATATTTTAAAATATTTTTGTAAACCTTAAATAATTAATGATGTGTAATGATTTTCAAAAAATGTTCTTCTACAAATGTGTTCAGTAAGAAATTTAGAGTCTAATAAGATCAACTTGATTTTGGATGAATAGTAAATTATGAATAGTGATTTTACGCTTAGGATTCATAATGTGACCAAATGTATTAGTAATATCACTTAAAAATGTATTAATATAATATAGGCACCTTGATTAAGTAATGTGATTCAATAAAATAGGTAAATAACTGTTTTAGAAATTATTAGTCAAGTATTAGGTTTTTTAGGTGAATAGTGTTTTTAATTAAAAATTAAATTAAAAATATTTAGAAGATTATTTTTATAAAATGGACTTTATTTTTGAACTCAGAGCATCGATATTATATTAAGGTAATTTTTGGGGATTTTTCTGAAAAAAATGAATTTTTGATGAATAGTGTATTTATTTAAAACTTAAATTAAAAATATTTATAAAATTATTTTTATAAAATAGAGTTCATTTTTGAAATTAGAGCATCGATATTTGGTTAAGGTGAAATTTTGGGATTTTTCTGAGAAAGTTGAATTTTCGGTGAATAGTAAAAATACAGTTTTTAAGTTACGAGTGTTTAATGACATCATTAAATGATGTATTAAGTATGTAATCAATATGGTAAACTTGTTAATAGTAATATAAGGTATGAGGTGTCCCAAGTGGCCAATACCATGGGCAAATACCATGTTCAAGCCCATGGTTTTTCCAATACCACCAATGAGGTGTCCCTTGGCCATTAATGCTCTGTCCCCTCACTTTCCCTATAAATACCCACCCTTTACTCCTTTAGCTTTCACTCCCAACTCTCCCCCAACGAAGATCTGGTCTCATTACCTCCCAAGAAGTCCTCCCAAGGTGCCCCCAAGCCCTCAAGGTCCCAACCTTTGAGTTTTAAGAGTTACGTTTTAAGGTAAGGGATCATACCTCCCTCTTTCTTTCCAAGCACTCTCTTTTATGTCATTTCTTTTATGATCCATGTTTTTATGTTGGAGGATGTTCTTTTATATTCATCCTAATGTACTTTTCGTGTTCATATGATGAGATACCCCCTCTTTCTCTCATCATTTCATTTTAAGAATGTTAAAGTGGCGTCGTTAGGATGTCGAATGTTTAAGGGATTCTTTCACCCTTCTCGTTTTCAAGATCTATTTTCATGTCAAGTCTTTCATGTTTCTTTTTATTATGTTGGGGTATGATCTATAAATCTATCATAATGATATTTTATTTTCATATGATTATATACCCTATTTTATCTCTTCAATTCAGTATTTTGAAGTTTTAAGTGGCGTCGTTAGGCTGTCGAATTTTTAAGTGATTCTTTCACCCTTCTCGTTTTCAAGTTCTATTTTCATGTCAAGTATTTGAATTTCTTTTTTATTTTGTTGGTTTGTGATCTCTATATATTTCATAATTATCTTTTATTTTCATATGATGAGATACCCTATTTGATCTCTTCAATTCATTTTTTTTAAGTTTTAAGTGACGCCGTTAAGCTGCCGAATTTTCATAAGAGAAATCTTATTTTTTTCTTCCTTTCAAGTTCTTCATTTCATATGGTATATCAATACAATTTCATTACCATGTTCTTAAATCCTTTATATTATTTTACCCTACTGTTTTATGTATCATTTATGAGTGGGTGACCCATGTCCCCTCTCTTTTCAATTTTTTTTAAAACCATGTATCATAGCCGTTATGCTGTAGAATTTTCCTCTCAAAATGTCTTTCTCTTTTTCTCAAATTATTTTATTTTATTAAGTGAATACTCAAAGATATTTCTTTTACAGAGGTATTCACATATATATCAAAATTTGCTATTTTAATTCTGGGATTTACATACATGAGACCCGCTTTCCTTTTTTCGTGGGTTTAAAGTGACATAAAGATCACATCTTTAAAGCAGTTTTTAAAATGTGATGACTATGAAATGAAACTCATTTATTTTATGCTATATGGGATGTTTATGAAATGTTTGATGATGATATATGTGGATCACATGATAATAAAGAAAAATTTAAGGGTTCTCCCTAATAGCACTCCAATGCATTGGGTAAAGACTTAATCTCTAGAGATGACCATTTTTAACGACGCCTTGGTGAATAACCTTGGTAATTTTTAATGACACCTTGGGGATGAACCTTAGTGAAAAGAAAATGATTGTCTATGTTAAATGTTGTAGCCACATCTTCAAGTTATTAAATAAGTTATTTTTATTTTGATATGCCTCATGATTTCTTTCTTGTGCCTTAAAGTTCTTTTTCATGACTTTATTGATGTATCTCAAGTTCACATGTTAAATGTTTCCCTTGTTTCCCTTATTGGGCCTTCTGCTCACCCTTTCTTTTGATGTATGTCCCCAGGTTATGAGATGCAGTAATAAACCTAGGATGAACATAAGGATAAGCATTTAAAGTGTTTATGAACAATGTTTTATGTTTTCATGTTTTAAGTTCCTGGTTTCCAAGACACTAAACCTTAAAGATCCTCGATTTTTTAAAATGTAATGAAAGTTTATGTGATAAAAGGCGAGATGTTATAATTTCTCCATTGATGTTTTTATTTTTAATTGAATTTTTAGATCTACTAATGGTGATCCTCAAGGATAAATATTGTCTACGGTATCTCTAAGTTATAAATATATTATTATATTCTAATTTTACTTTGTCTAGTTTTTATGGATGTAATCATCCAGGGTATATTGTATTTCATGGCAGGTAATACAAGGCTTCATGTACCTTTTTTAAAATGATACACTATGACTAAATATAATATTTTTTTAATTTTTATCTTATATTAATTACTCTAATCAATTTTAATTATTTTTTGAAAATAAAAAAACATACATTACACTTACAGACATATAATTTAAGGAAAATCAGTCTGAAAACCTAAGTCATTACAACATTGTTAAACAAGAAATAAGCATTGTTTTCTTAATAATGAAAAATAATATGGGCCCTAAATTATCTAATAACAATAAAATGGGTTATCCACATAGTTTTTCAAATCATGAACTAAGTGTGTAGTAATGAAAATCATTAAAAAATCGAAAAAATGCAGTCATAATTTCACTATCTCTAATAAATTAAATAATAAAATAAAAAATTGATATTGGGGTGTGATATATTGATGACCACTGGGTAATTTGGGTTTTCCTAGACATTATACTAGTCCTTTTTCCTTACACTTTATTCTAAACTCATTTGGATTCCCTCTAAATTTGAATTAAACAAAAAATGGACTAAAATACTTAAACTTAATAGGTATTAAAAATCCATAGAGTTTATTATCTTTACATTTATCCTATAATATTTACCCATTTTGGTGTTCCCTTTGATTATGAAATTTATTTTTATTAGAAATATATTTCCAGAAGCGTGAATATTATTTCCCATTACTATAGTGTCGAGACTCTGGATTATTATTTCTTCTTAAAATTACCTGAATAAAAATTTATTTAAGCCTTGGAATTTTTCTTACAAAATATTCACACAAACATCATTTCCCAAATTGATATAAATAATTTGGTTTATCAGGACAATCTATCTTCAGGATCCCAACATCTCATCAATTATAACACTCCATTAAATTCCTTGGTTTGGGGGACTTACCTTACAAAGGGTAGAATAAAATTACATTTTCTTCCCACTTATTCATATTTTTCTGATAAAATTATCCATTATCCTCTTATGAATGCTTTAAAATCCAATAATAAACTAAACAATATCCCCATAATTCCTAGTTTTAAATTTCATATACATATAAATTTCTATGGAAATAGATTTGATAGCAACATGATATAGGCTATTTATAAGGACCTGGCCTTAAACATAACATAATCTTGTAAATTACTTTAGAATTTACTTCATTAAATTCCAAAATATATTTTCGGTTTAGATTTTTAGAAAATTTTGACATTATTCATACATGCCAACCCACAAGTGTACAAAGTGGTCACTATTAAAACATTTTCCATTTATTCTATAATAAAAAAGTTTTTAATAAAAAACATGAAATGTATTCATGAAAAGTCTTCAAAACATTCACCTTGGATTATCCTTTTCTTTTAACAATCCTTAAAACCATGTGAAAAAACATTTTAAAACTTTGTATGAGCTTAAAAAGCTCAGTAATGTATATAAAAAGGACAGAAACCATTACTCCATCAATACTTATAAACATATAAAATCATTTTCACAAAGACATACTTGTCACCCATAAAGTATCATATACTTAATTTTTAAAACATGATATTTAAATAAAAATATAAATAAAACCATAAAGTTATCATGGGTAATTAATTAATTAATATTGTAACCCTCATGGCTACCTTATGATTTGTGACCCTCACATCTACCTTACAATGAAACCCTCATGGCTACCTTATGATGTAACAATCACAGTTACACTTCGAGTAACCATACGTTCGACCTCCAACATACACATAACCAATGTATTGTAGTGAGATATAGGTCCAAAACTTCCTTATAAACAATGTCTATGATCCAGAACATAATCATAAAACATGAATAATTTCATAAAAATATTTATTTTGAATTTTTGTAAAATAAAATTTTAAATGAGGATTTTTATAGAAAAGTGCCTTACAAATATCATATAATTGAACTGAGAATTAACAGAATGAAAGGAATATTTTTATACACTATAAATACACATAATTAAACCTAATATAAACAAAATTAATCATAAAAAATAATCTTATTACCGCATAATCAAAGATGTAGAGGGTTAACCAAAATAATTGAAATTGGGTTAAGAATTCCCTTACCTCAGGTTTTTCTTACTTAAAACATGTGTAAACCTGTTGTATAATGGTTAAAAGAGTATTATTAATATTTTAAAAAAACATATTCATTTCTATGACACTTTATATTATCATTTTATAACATCATTCCACCCATTTCTTAATAATATTTTGTTATTTCCATTGTTTTGGGTGCGTGCTTTACATGGTTTCCATGGTCGGTTTGTATTGGATTTTATTTTCGTATGGAAATGAAAATCAAAACATAGACTTTAAATGGTATTAATATTTTTTAACATTATTAAATGATACCATAAATCATTTTTTATATATTATGATAAATGATTATATAAAACATTAATGTTATTCATTTAGATCATTTTGGCGGTTCTTTGATAATTATGAACAAGTTTCGATATATAATTAAAAATTATGTATATATGTTGATTATAGAACATAAAATATGTTATATAATAAGATTTAAAATTTTTTCAACCATTAAAATGGTTTTATGAACATCCATGAAGGTGGTAATGGAATTTAAAAATATATCGTCCACGATGTCGGTAAATCGACACATCACGGAAGGTGTTTTTAGTTTTAGAATAAGAGGGAGTGGAGAAGAAGTATAATGATTAATTTTTCTGTAAACCTGATAAAATTATAGTATATATATGATACATTAATTTTCATTCCTCTTGGATAAGGGGAGGCTAAGATACTATAAGAAAATAAAAATAATCCAAAATAAAATAAAAGTGAAATGAAAAAGGATTTTTAACTCTTGATCTCTTCTCCTTGAGATCCTCTTTAATGCCCTTGGTTTTAGCCTTTTGATGAGACCAGAAGGTCTTGGACATGGGTAAGAGTCTTGGTAAGAGTATTATGAAAAAATTCGACAATGATAAAAGCTTGGGAGGTGTGAGGAGAAGAGGGGGTGAGGGTGGTATTTATAATGGTGGAGAAGAGGGTTTTCCATTATTTAAATCATTATTTTATTAATATTACCAATACAATCAATAGTTTTGGTTCTTGTGACCAATTATAGTAATTAGTGCATATTATTTATAACCAATGGTTCTTATCTTAGAAGAACTTTATCAATGAATCAGTAATTCATGTATTTAGCTTATTTCGTAAATTGCCGTATTTTGCTACTCACCAAAAATGCATGCATTTCATAAAAATCCCAAAAATTTACCCACCCATTTTTCAACATATAGAATTAAAAAATAAACTATATTTTATCAAAATAATTATCTAAATATGATAAATTTAATTTTTTTTAAATCTTAATTTATTAAAAAATTAACAATTTTAAAACTATAAATGATTTTATAACACCTTAATAAATTAATCAAGGTCTTATAAAATTATATTTTAACCATAAGATAAAAATGTATGATTACACTTTATAAAAATAAATTTT
Source organism: Viscum album (assembly GCA_963277665.1). Lineage (NCBI taxonomy): Eukaryota > Viridiplantae > Streptophyta > Magnoliopsida > Santalales > Viscaceae > Viscum > Viscum album. The sequence goes on from OY728164.1 coordinate 1,383,087,204, forward strand.
CATATAATTTATTTAATTTATCATAAAATTGTAATTAAATAATTATCACTTAATTGATAATAATTTTTTTAAACATATTATTTACTTATATTATCATCATATTGTCACTTATAAAATGCCTAAATTTTTTTATACTCTCATGGGTGATATGACTAATTATTTAGCTGATTTACTATTCATAAGGGTTTTATTACTATTCATAAGGGTAGCATTACAATTCCAAATGGCCAAGTTACTATTCACCAAAAATTAAGTTAATACTATCAAACTCTAAATATATTACTGATCAAAAATTTCTATGTCCATTTTTTGAAATTCAATTCATAAAGGCAAAAAAATTACATTTAACGGCAAGGTTATAACTACCTCCTTTAAATCACAAAGTTTTTTTCACAGAGACTCAGTGTTGCATGCATTTCATTCTAAATTAAATTTATTTGAAAATACATTGGGACATTATCCCCTCCTTCTGGAAATTGCATCCTCACATTTTTTTAATTTACTTACTAAACAAGTGAGGGTACATTTTCCTCATGTCATTTTCAGATTCACATGTTGTTTCTTCAACCATGTGGTTTCTCTATAAAACTTTCACCTAGTGAGTTACCTTATTCTAAAATACTTTCTCTCTATGATCAAGAATCTGAACAGGTTTCTCTTCATAAGAAAGTTTATCTTCTAGCTAAACTATTTCTGGGCTCGAAACATGAATTGAATCTGAAACAAACTTTTTCAACATCGAAACATGGGAAAAATTATGTGCCTAAGATAAACTCAAAGGTAAAGCTACTCGATAGGAAACTGGTCCAACTTTCTAAAGGATTTCATAAGGTCCAATGAATTGTGGACTTATATTTCCTTTCTTACCAAAATGTATAACACTTTTCCATGGTGAGATTCTAAGAAAAACATGATCACCTACCTTGAAAGAAAAGTCTTTCTTTATGTTATCTTTATAACTTTTATTCCTTCTCTGAGAAGTTCTCATGTGTTTCTATATCATCTTTACTTTATTAGTCACTTCCTATACTAGTTATGGTTCAATTACCTTCCTTTCCCCAACTTCATCCCATAAATTTTGAGTTCACAACTACTTCCCATATAATTCTTCATAAGGTTCCATTTGTATACTGGAATGAAAACTATTATTAAAAAAAATTAAGCTAATGAAATATGATGATCCCAAATTCCCTGATAGTCCATTGAAAAGTCTAAAATCATATCCTCCAATGTTTGAATTGTTCGCTATGATTGTCTATTAGATTGAGGATGAAAGTATGTGCTGAAATATAATTTTGTGCCCAAGGACTTTTAAAGGCCTTTCCAAAAGTTAGAAGTGAACCTGGGATCATGGTCAGCTACAATGGAAAGAGGAACTCCATGTAACCTAGAAATATCTTTTAGGTATAGTCATGAAAGATGATCCAAATACATAGTATCCTGAATTGGAATGAAATGTGAATATTTATTCAATTGGCCATAAATAACCCAAATCACATTGTTACCTTAAGAAGTCTTTGTTAATCCCACAATGAAGTCCATGGATATATTTTCTCATCTCCACTTCGATACTAGAAATGGATGAAGCATCCCCTTGGGTCATTATATCTCTAATTTAACCTATTTATGTGTCAAACATTTCATGGTAAAATACAATATCTCTTTTCATTCCATCCCACCAGTAGTACTTTCTAATTTCTCTATACATCTTAGTAATGTTAGGATGAACTAAAAATGGAGAACTATGAGCTTTACACAACAATTATTTCTTTATCTGGGAATCACAAGGCACATATAATCTCTTTCAAAATCTTAAAATACAATATTTATCAATGTTAAATTCTATAAACTTACCATTTTCAAAAATTCTACATTTTTCTGTAACTCACAGTATTTCTTCTATGCGTGCTGAATTCTTTCTGAAAGAGACGACTGCACCAAACCCTGAAAAAAAAACAGAATAATTTCTTGCACCAAAAACATTCAATCCAAAATTCATCGAATCATAAATCAAGGGGTTATGTTCTAAACGTAACATGGTTAATTATTTATGATGTTTTTGACTCAAGCAATCAGCCACATTGTTTTATTTTCCAAGATTGTAGTGTATTATGTGATCATAATCCTTTATCGGTTCAACCCATCTTCTCAGCCTCATGTTTAATTCCTTCTAAGTGACTATATACTTAATAATTTTGTGTTCAGTATATATTTCACATTTGTCTCAGTATAAATGATTCCTATAAATTTTAAAATCAAAAAACCACAGTTGTTAATTCCAGGTTATGTGTGGGATAATTTAACTCATAAGGTTTTATTTTTCTTGAAGCATAATCAATTACTGGATCATTCTACATCAGAACACAACCAAGTCCCTTAAATAAAGTATCATCATAGATGAAAAGATAAAAATTTCTAGAAGGTGGGTCCAAAACTAAAGAATTCACCAATATGTTCTCCAGTTCAGGAAAAAAATCACATTCTTTTGTTTAAATAAATTTAACCCCTTTTCTTGTTGTCATAGTTAGTGGGCTAGATAACCATGCAAGGTTTTTAAAAAACTATCAATGATATCTTACTAATCTAAGAAGACTATGAATCTATGTATCATTTTTAGGTCTTGGTAATTCATCAACCACTTTTGTTTTGGTGGGATCAAATTTTACTCCATCATTATTTACAATGTTCCCAAGAAATGAAATCTGTTGCAACCAAAAATTATATTTGGTAAATTTTCAATATAACTTCTTTTCTTTGAGAGTTTTTAAGACAATTCTTGAATGTATTTCATGATCCTCATAAATTTTAGAAAAAAACAAAATATCATTAATAAAAAAAACAAAAAACTCATCCAAATATTCACAGAATATTCTATTCATAAGATCCATGAATAAAAACTAACTCATAATGCATATATCTAGTATTAAAATCTATTTTCAGGATGTCATCCTCCTTTAACTTTGGATGATGGTATCTGGATCTCAAGTCAATCTTGGAAAAATACTGATCTCATTAGAACTGATCAAAATGGTCGTCGATATGAGGAAAAGGATATTTATTCTTAACAGTAATGTTATTAAAAGCTCTATAATAAATGAAAAACCTCATGGAACTATCTTTCATTTTAACAACCAAAATAGGATCATCCCAAGGTGAAGTTCTAGGATGAATTAAGCCTTTATCAAGAAACTCCAATGAATGATTTTTCAATTCAATAATTTCCACTTGATCTATTTTATAAGGGGTGTTGAAATTGGATTAGCATCAGGAACTAAATCAATAGTAAAATCAACTTCTCGATTAGGTAAAACACCAAGAAACTCGTTAAGAAAAAAATTTAGGTATTCATTTACCACTAGCACAACATTTATCTAAGAAGTTCCCTTTTTTCAATAGTATGAGAAATATAACTTTCATTTCTATATTTTAATAGTTTCTCATCTTCCTGATATGTTATCAATTTTATGGATCTATTCTTGTATACAAACTAAAACACTTTATAGAAAATAACCTATTTAGCTCTACAATCAATCTTTTCATAATAAACAGAAATCCAATTCATACCGAGAATGACATCAAACACTACTAAGGGTAAAACAACAAGGTTAGCAGGAAATGTACTTCCACAAAAAATAATAAGAATATTATTATAATTCCTTTTTTCTATAATATTTCCTCTGGTGTTTAAACCATATGTTCCATTCCCATTTTTTGAGGTGAAAATTGCAATTTACTATAAAATTTCTCAGAAATAAAGGAATGTGTAGACATTGTATCAAACAAGACATTACCAAAGTCTAAGTAATCAAACAATGTACCTAATACCACTTTATTGGATGGGCCTACATCTACTGACATAGTCATAAATGATATCATTGAAACTTTCTTCTTATAATCTGGTTGTGTTCCATCATTCATAACTTTCTTTGTGTAGATATTTACATAATGACCCATCTAAACACATTTAAAACACTTTGTAGTTTCTTTATCAGAATTAATCTTAAGATCATTTAAATTACAATCATGGGCCATATGTACAAACTTACCACATTGAAAATACTTACCATTTTTGTTAAGGCATTCCCCATGGTGCTTTTTACCACACTTTTCACAAACTGGAAACTAGACTTTCTTGCCATCAGATTTCTTTTATTTATTCTTACGCATCAGTTGCCATCTGGACCTCATCTTCTTTTTCTTGTAAAAGTACACATGATCATTAGAAAACTACATTTATACCCTCTAATAACAATGAACAAGATTCTTATAACATTTTAATTAACAGGAATCTAATTCCCTTTGATATCTTGGCTTCAATCCTGATTTAAAAAGGTTGATTTTACTATCAAGATCTCGAATAAGATTTGGATAATACCTTTCCAATCAGATGAAGTTTTCTTCATATACAGCCACTGAATCCTACTCCTTTTTCTTTAATTCCAGTAATTTTTTTCTATCCTAAGTTGAACGACCTTAGGAAAATATTTTTCAAGGAAAACATATTCTTAAATTCACCCCACTCCAAGGCATCAATCTCCTCATTATCCCTGATATTATTTACCATTTACCACAACTGGTCAGCTTCACCTTCAAAAAAATAAATAGCGAGAGAAAAAAAATTATTATCAAAACACCCCATGACATTAATTATATTTTCAAGTTCTTTAATCCATCCTTCAGCCACCACTGGGTCAGAAGATCCACTGAAATCAGGAGGGTGTTGCCTCATAAAATGTTCCATTATCATCATGTTCCTCTATGGTAGCTCTAGTTATTCTCTTTCGTGGATTTCACCACCATTTATTTCCTGAATTCTCTGATCTATTACTATCACAAACTACTCAGTTTCAATCCCAACCATTCTAGGTTACGGATTCTGAAAGATATAGCCTCATGGTTCCTTCTAACTTTAGCTTCCTTATGTCTTCTACTGAAAATATAACAACCCGTTATTTTATGATAAGTATTCTTTTTAATTTATTTTATGTCATGTGTTTTATGCTACAAAAAGATTATCTTGTGCTATACGCAACACCGTATTAGCTTGCAGTATACGCAACACTATTCTTAGATTGTGTTACACACAATTTCAAGTTCATTTGATAATAGTCATTCTACGCAACATTGAGTGTATATATATATATATATATATTCAATGTATAAATGAAATATGGTTGGATTCTGTTATATGCAACAACAAAGGAGTCTTTTACTACATGCAACCCTAACTTGGCTTACATTACACGCAATCGTGGCCTTCCTTGATAGTGTGTCTAGTACGCAATACTGAGTTTCACTAAACGAGATATTATTATAATATTATTATGAACTAGCCATTATGAATAGTAATAACCACTTTGTGAAATTTTATAAATTTTATTTTTCAAAATGGACTTAATTTTTGAATTCGGAATATCGAAATTAGCCTAGGGTGAAATTTTGTTATTTTTCTGAAAACTTTCAATTTTTGATGAATAGTGAAAACACTGGGTTACAATTTAAAAACTGAATTTTTATTTAAATAATTATTTATTTTGTTTAAATTTATTTTAGGTCAAAATTGATACATAATACCAATATAATTTCAATGTAATTCATTGGAGTCATTTTATAATAATTTTAGATATATAAAAATTTTATTGAACTTTTGACCGTCTTTTACCCACCTCCTAGGAGAATTTAAAAATTTTCATAAAACTTAATTTTACCGCTTTTGTGAATGGAATTTAAAAAATCCAAGAGACATAGTTGATTTCAGTAAGTAAAATGTGGTTCAATGAGATGAAAATTATTTTTGGTGAATGGTAACTTTTTACTTTTTTTTACCACGGTTAAAAGTAAACAGGGTAATTAAGGGTAAAAATGATATTATTATTACCCTAAAACATATCCTAATTCTATTGGATAAGTGTAATTCGACCAAAAACAACATTAGGGATAAAATATTACCCTTTAGGCCCACTTGGATTAGATTAGGACATTTAATATTAATTTATTTAAAGAAGGGTTAAAATAGTTAAAATCAAAGTTTAATAAGTAAATCATTTTTAATATAGGGTTATACATAAGATAAATTAGACTATGAATATTAATTAGAAAGATAAAACGATTTCCTACATAATGGTATTTTATTTATAATTTTTATACATTAAATAATTTAATTTATTTATGACACAAAGATGATGCAGTAATTATCTTATTAATAAAATATTGAAATAATTGATGTTATAAATACACAAATTAATGTAATTTGAGACTTTTTAAGAATTAAACTAATTTTATAGGTTAATATGACATGTTAGTATTGATTTAATTAACTTTTTCAGAACTAATAAATCTGTTATGATTTTCAAAAAAATCAATTACCAAATAGTGACAAAATTGACATAAAATAGTTTTTAAAACAAATATTATATTATTAATTGTTATTTTATTCCTAAAAATATAAGGTTCGTCCAAATGACTTATATAAGGTTATATATATTAATAATAAATATTTTGGGGTTCGTTTGTCTTGTTATAGTAAGTTTATTAACCTTATAGTGTAAGAAAACAAGAAGACGCGGTAAATGTTAAATTATCTAACTTAAAGTTAAATCTAAATGATAAGGTTAAAATAAATACCTAAACTTGTCTAAATTATATTGGATGAGAGTATTTAGACCCATCCTCACCTTATCTTAGAAATAAATCAATTTTGAGCTTTTAAAAATAGAATATGAATTTATAATAAAGTAATATTTTTAGTTTTCCCAAAGGTGTCCCTCTCCTCCCTTATAAAAGGGAACCTCCTCCTTCTCTTACTCACACCACTTTGAGCCTTCAAGCTCTTCCAACCCCTAAAATATTCTCTTCTAAACTTCCCTAAAAACATTCTAGAGATCCTGGTCTTCTTCAAATACCAATTTTAGTGCACTAAGATGAGGTCTCAAAGAGGCGCTTCAAAGAAGAGGTAATATCCGTTACCGATTCTTTCAACTTTATTTCTTATTCTTCTTTAGTTGTTTAATTATAAAGTAATAACATCAGTATTACTCATATACTGATATGTTATTATAATTATGAAACAACCCTATTTCACCATCTATCCATCCTACGGAAAATGAAATCACCGCGCGTGCGTGCGAACGAAATATCGTCTCCACGCCGTGGTGTAATCTGTTTTTCCAACACCACCTTACATGGATGGGTATAATGGTGTAAATAATAACTATACATAGTTATTATAACATCATAATTATTCTGATATATTGTATCATCCACTCCAATTCAATTCAATAATTATTAGAACGATATCATCGCTCGTGCGTACGTATGGACTATCGTCTCCACAACGCGATGAGATTCATTCTCAATGATTAAACATACATGAATGATTATAAAGTATATATAATAAGTAATCATAAAATATATGACATAATAATGATACTTACTTTATGTATATATATATGTGTATGTTATCCACTTAATTCCATTCAATTCAATAAGGAAACGAAAACAGCGTTCATGCGTATGTACGGCCTACCGTCTCCATGATCGGTGTATTTCTTTCCACTTATCAATCTATTATATATATGTATATTCTGAGTATATATTATATATAAACCATGTTTTATATTCTGGAATTATTTAATCATGATCTATGTAATCATATGAATAATTACAAGTCAAAACATGGACGACAAATGAAACGATTTTACCCAAAACACTCTTTAACAAAAGAATGGGTAATATAAAGTCATAAGTGAACCATATATGATATCATAACAATGAATATGATTCTGTAATAAGTAAATGACATTATTTAAAACATTATACAGGAGGTTCGGATACGTACGAAGCATATCGGACCTAAGGTGTGGTATAATTGTGCAAATCTCATTTTTATCCGAGATTGCTTATACGTAAGTATTTACTGGGGTTATTGTTATCATCCATGTACATGTTTTCTAAAAGTTTTTTTATGTATTTTTAATGTCCTTTTTACCCATTTTGACTCTTAATACATGGTATTTATGAAATCTTTCTTTTACGAGGTACTTTTTGACTTTTTCAGCAAAAGTACGAGAAGAATGTTTTTTTAACTTATATGGCATGAAAAGATTTTTACGGTTTTATAAAACCTTATTTTCATGAAGCTTCCTCCAAAAGATTTCATGAATATTTTCAACAAAATCCTTTTCTTTTAAAATTGCCTGACATTTTGTGGAAAGAGAATGATTTTGAGGAAGAAAGGATATTTTCCTCAAGAATTCATTTATCAAAACCATTTTTCATCTAAGATCACATTATTTCATATGTGTATATTTCAAGTATCATGTATCTATGATTTAAATGGTTTCACATTTCTTATTATCAGATGATATCCATTTATTTTATATAGATTATGTGATGATGGTATGATGTTTATGAAACCCATTTTATTTATTGAGTTATTATGAATGATGTATGTTTATTTTGTGGCACAAGTAAGAATGATTTCATTATGAGATGGGTGGGACCTATATCTCCCTCTAATGCATTGGGTAAAGATTTATATCTAATGAGATAGACATGGCTAGAATGGTAAGTTAATCCAGTTCAGTGTTACAGGACTGAAATGATAAGTGAACTCAATTCAGAAAGGCACATTGTCTACTAAGATGGTCTTGGCAGCAATGCCTTGGCTACTATGGAAATCATAACATGTTCTTAATGGTTTCCATAATTACATGTTTTATTCCCATGCTATTTTATCATGATTGATGTTCCCTTATGATATATGCCTTACGTACTTCCACGATTCATGTCTTTGCCCAAGATTTTGATGTTTAGATTTTATGTTCAAGTTTTTGCATTCAAATGTTTATGGATTGTTTTATGTTCTCTATTTTTACCCTTATTGGGCATTTGAGCTCACCTCTTTTATGTTTTCTTTTCACCAGGATATAAAGAAAGGTTTTAGGTAAGAAAAAAAGGGAAGATCTTTATGGGAGATTTTGAAGATCTTTCACCACGATTATAAGATTATATTCTAAGTTTCCAAAGACACTAAAATATTACGGCCCTTGTGTGTCTGTTTTTGTTATGTATTAAGTATTCTGCAAAAGTAATGTAATTTCCATGTACGTCAAGCTTTGGGTCTCTACAGTTGGTATCAAAGGGAGGTTTAGTCAACCTTTGGAAACTAGGATGCGAAAACGTTAGTGAGATCCCTAGAGATATTTCTAAGGTATGTCTAGGGATGTCCCTAAGGATAAGTATACGTATAGGATATAGTCCTAGAACTATGGTAACGATCTTAGCATTTAACCTAAGATGTTAGATATTGAGGGTACTCCCCCTTTACTATGTTGTTTCCCTAGCATGATTTTTGCCTCTCACACTATTCTTTTTGGGTTTTAGAAAATGGCTGGAAATAGGAAGATGTACGATAATGGAGGATATGATGGACAATGGAATGATATTCTTCATGAGAAACCAAATGAAACAGGATTTGGAAGTCCAAACATCGTTATTATGCCTAATCAGCAATATCATAATATGATCAATAATCTCAACTTTGGTAAGTTTTACGACTCAGATAATAAGAGAAATATGGAGTTTCATGATGATCATAGAGGAAATAAAGTTCAATTTCCCTCATGTAAATCATGTGGGAAGAGGCATCGGGGAGATTGTTTCAAAGGAACTAGAAGATACTTTGGGTGTGGAAAAGAAGGACACAAAGCCAGTAAGTGTAAAGGAAAAGGTTCAGTTAACACCATGGACAAGGATAATTGTATTTCTATGACATCAACAATGATTAGATGTTTTAAATGTGGAATTTATGGGCATTATACAAACCAATTCCTTAAGGGAAAATCTCATGAAGAGAATCAGTATGGTCATAGGACTAGTATTTATGTGGATGATGATGAAGAGACTACAAATGAAATATGAGATGAAAGAAATGATGAAGCTCAGGTAGTGGTTTAAGAAGTTAGTGGAATGATTGTATGTTTATAAAGAATAATGTATGGTACTATGGAATAAAGAATCATCTAAGGATTGTTACACTATTGTTTTTTCCTAAAGTATTTAAATGTATATGTTGAATAGTTCCAGTAACCAGGGAAGGTTATTCAGATATTTTTGGAAAGTAGATGATATGCGCATAATGAAGGGATAAGAAGATAATGAGATGTTTGATTGTATTCATGAGCTCATGATTGATATAAGGACTAAGTGATATCATGGTTTGAGTATATAGAATTTTGAGGATTTTGGTATGTGGAAAGTGTTAACTTTTAACTGCATTCATGTTTTCAATAAGGTTCAATGGGTATTCATTTTTTTTTCAAGTGAATATATGATTAAGGCCTTCGAATGTTTGGAATGTGACCAACAAGACATATGTTATGATATATGTGGGATAAATGCTTGTATTCACATTCTTGGTAGATAACCTTTCTAGTAATTGTTTTCTTTATACTATGAGCTTGGACCGAAGTATTTTAGATAGGCCTAAAGATTGGAATGGATTATGTTTTACATAAGTTATTATTGTTTAAGTATAGAACTTTTTTCAATATTATTGATGGGATGTTATAGTAATGTATTTTTAGAAAAAGGACAACCTGCAGGACGGGTGACAGTCCATCGCGTCAGACAAGACTGTGGGAATCGAACCCACAACTGAAGTACGACTGGCCTTTATCGCATACCAATGGCCTACAAGAAGTCCCTGGTTAGTAGAAACTAGTTTATTTTATTAAGCGGCATGATAGATGAAGTATAAGTTCATTTTTGGAATCGTATATGATTAACCTCGCCATAGATGGACTTATGTATATTTGATAACTTTTGCTAACCTTTTGTTTGAAACAGATGGAATGAACCATCATTCTATCACATGATCTGTTAACACTTCGCAAATAACAAATTAAACTTCATTTCTTTAAGAGATGAAGTGGAAATTGTTCAAAGCATGAACAACTATGAGATTGTACCAAAATCAAGCAATTATTTCTTCTAATTAAAAATTTTTAACTTTAGGGAAATAATATTTATAACCAAAAATGTTGTCCTAGTGATCTTATATCCGATGAATCAGATGGTACATTAGATCATCACAAATTTATGGCTTTGTGATTGATGGCTTTTTCAAAGCCATGTTCTCCACCACTCTCCATCATAACTTTAGGGTTAGATTTTTCTTCCATATCCATATTTTCACCTACGTTCTCCTATATGGAAACCCAGTGATGAGTTACTTTGGGTAAACGTTACGTTTAATACTTTATTTTTTAAAGTTAAGTTTTGGTATTTCATTTTACGATGTGGGTTTCAATTAAACAAAACATTCAAGTAGAAAACCATGTATAACCCCGACAAATTTCGAGGGAAAAATTCATTTTAAGGGGGGTAGAATGTAACAACCTGATATTTTATGATAAGTATTCTTTTTAATTTATTTGATGTCATGTGTTTTATGCTATAACAAGATTATCTTGTGCTATACGCAACACCGTATTAGCTTGCAGTATACGCAACACTATTCTTAGATTGTGTTACACACAATTTCAAGTTTATTTGATAATAGTCATTCTACGCAACATTGAGTGTATATATATATATATGTATATATATTCAATGTATAAATAAAATATAGTTGGATTCTGTTATATGAAACAACAAATGAGTCTTGCACTACACGCAACCCAAACGTGGCTTACATTACACACAATCGGGGCCTTAGTTGATAGCGTGTGTAGTACGTAATACCGAGTTTCACTAAACGAGATATTATTATAATATTATTATGAACTAGCCGTTATGAATAGTAATAACCACTTTTTAAAATTTTATAAATTTTATTTTTCAAAATGGACTTCATTTATGAATTTGGAATATCGAAATTAGCCTAGGGTGAAATTTTGGTATTTTTCTGAAAACTTTCAATTTTTGATGAATAGTGAAAACACTAGGTTACTATTTAAAAACTGACTTTTTATTTTAATAATTATTTATTTTGTTTAAATTTATTTTAGGTCAAAATTGATACATAATAACCATATAAGTTCAATTTAATTCATTGGAGTCATTTTATAATAATTTTAGATATATAAAAATTTTATTGAACTTTTGACCGTCTTTTACCCACCTCCTAGAAGAATTTGAGAATTTACATAAAACTTAATTTTACCACTTTTGTGAATGGAATTTAGAAAATCCTAGAGACACGGTTGATGTCAGTAAGTAAAATTTGGTTCAATGAGATGAAAATAATTTTTGGTGAATAGTAACTTTTTACTTTTTTTACCACGGTTAAAAGTAAATAGGGTAATTAAGGGTAAAAATGGTATTGTTATTACCCTAACACATGTCCTAATTCTATTGGATAAGTTTAATTCTACCAAAAACAACATTAGAGATAAAATATTACCCTTTAGGACCACTTGGATTAGATTAGGACATTTAATATTAATTTATTTAAAGAAGGGTTAAAATAGTTAAAATCAAAGTTTAATAAGTAAATTATTTTTAATATAGGGATATACATAAGATAAATTCGAATATAAATACTAATTAGAAATATAAAAATATTTTCTACATAATGGTATTTTATTTATAATTTTTAGACATTAAATAATTTAATTTATTAATGACACAAAGATGATGCAGTAATTATCTTATTAATGAAATATTGACATAATTGATGTTATAAATACCCAAATAAATGTAATTTTAGACTTTTCAAGAATTACACTAATTTTCTAGGTTAATATGACATGTTAGTATTGATTTAATTAACTTTTTTCGAACTAATAAATCTGTTATGATTTTCACAAAAATCAATTACCAAATAGTGACAAAATTGACATAAAATAGTTTTTAAAAAAAATATTATATTATTAATTGTTATTTTATTCCTAAAAATCTAAGGTTAGGTAAAATGACTTAGATAAGGTTATATATATTAATAATTAACAACTTGGGGTTCTTTTGTCTTGTTATAGTAAGTTTATTAACCTTATAGTGTAAGAAAACAAGAAGACATGGTAAAAGTTAAATTATCTAACGTAAAGTTAAATCTAAATGATAAGGTTAAAATAGAAACCTAAACTTGTCTAAATTCTATTGGATGAGAGGATTATGACCCATCCCCACCTTAGATTCAAAATAAATCAATTTGTATCTATTAAAAATAGAATATGAATTTATAATAAAATAATATTTTTAGTTTTTCCAAATCTGCCCCTCTCCTCCCTTATAAAAGGGAACCTCCTCCCTCTCTTCCTCACACCACATTGAGCCTTAAAGCTCGTCCAAAACCTGAAAAATTATCTTCTCCACTTCCCTAGAAACATTATAGAGGTCCTGGTATTCTTCAAAGACAAATTTTAGTTCCCTAAGAGGAGGTCTCAAAGAGGCGCTTCAAAGAAGAGGTAATGTCTGTTACCGATTCTTTCAACTTTATTTCTTCTTCCACTTCTTATTATTTAGTTGTTTCATTATGAATTAATAACATAAGTATTACTCATATACTTATATGTTATTATAAGTATTAAACAACCATATTTCACCATCTATCGATCCTACGGAAAATGAAATCACAGCGCGTGCGTACGTACAGAATACCGTCTCCACATCGTGGTGTAATCTGTTTTTCCAACACCACCTTACTTGGATGGGTATAAGGGTCTAAAGAATAACTATACATAGTTATTATATTATCATACTGATTCTGATATATTGTATCATCCACTCCAATTCAATTCAATAATTATGGGAATGATATCATCGCTCGTGCGTACGTACGGAATACCGTCTCCACGACGCGATGAGATTCATTCTCAATGATTAACCATTCATGAATGATTATAAAGTATATATAATAAGTAATCATGAAATATATGAAATAATAATGATACTGGATTTATGTATATATATATTTGTGTGTGTGTATTTCATCCACTTAATTCCATTCAATTCAATAAGGAAACCGAAACAGCGTTCATGCGTACGTACGGCCTACCGTCTCCATGAATGGTGTATTTCTTTCCATTTATCTATCTATTATATATATGTATATTCTGAATATATATTATATATAAACCATGTTTTATATTTTGTAATTATGTAATCATGATCTAAGTAATCATATGAATAATTACAAGTCAATACATGGACGACAAATGAAAGGATTTTACCCAAAACGCTCTTTAACAAAAGAACGGGTAATATAAAGTCATAAGTGAACCATATATGATATCATAACAATGAATATGATTCTCTAATAAGTCAGTGAAATTATTTAAATCATTATACAGGAGGTTCGGATACGTACGAAGCATATCGGACCTAAGGTAAGGAATAATTGTGCAAATCTCATTTTTATCCGAGATTGCTTATACATAAGTATTTACTAAGGTTATTGTTATCATCTATGTACATGTTTTCTAAAAGTTTTTTTATGTATGTTTAATGTCCTTTTTACCCATTTTTGACTCTTACTACATGGTATGTATGAAATCTTTCTTTACAAGGTACTTATTGACTTTTTTGGCAAAAGTATGAGAAGAATGTTTTTTTTAACTTATATGGCATGAAAGGATTTTTACGGTTTTATAAAACCTTATTTTCATGAAGCTTCCTCCAAAATATTTCATGATTATTTTCAACAAAATATTTTTCTTTTAAAATTTCATGACATTTTTTGGAAAGAGAATGATTTTGAAGAAGAAAGGATATTTTCCCCAAGAATTCATTTCAAGTGTTTTATCAAAACCATTTTTCATCTAAGATGACATTATTTCATATGTGTATGTTTCAAGTATCATGTATCTATGATTTAAATTGTTTCACTTTTCTTATTATGAAATGATATCCATTTATTTTATATGGATTATGTGATGATGGGATTATGTTTATGAAACCCATTTTATTTATTGGGCTATTATAAATGATGTATGTTTATTTTTTGGCACAAGTAAGAATGATTTCATTATGAGATGGGTGGGACCTATATCTCCCTCCAATGAATTGGGTAAAGATTTATATCTCATGATATATACATGGCTAGAATGGTAAGTTAATCTGGTTTAGTGTTACAGGACTGAAACGAGGAGTGAACTCGATTCAGAAAGGGACATTGTCCACTAAGATGGTCTTAGTAGCAATGCCTTGGCTACTATGGAAATAATAACATGTGCTTAATGGTTTCCACAATTACATGTTTTATTTCCATCCTATTTTATCATGATTGATGTTCCCTTATGATATATGCCTTACGTACTTCCAAGATTCATGTCTTTGCTCAAAATTTTGATGTTTAGATTTTATGTTCAAGTTTTTGCATTCAAATGTTTATGGATTGTTTTATGTTCTCTATGTTTACCCTTACTGGGAATTTGAGATCACCCCTTTTATGTTTTCTTTTCCCTATGATATAAATAAAGGTTTATGTAAGAAAAAAAAAGGGAAGATCTTTATGGGAGATGTTGAAGATCTTTCACCATGATTAGAAGATTATATTCCGAGTTTCCAAAGACACTAAACTATTACGGTCCTTGTGTGTCTGTTTTTGTTATGTACTAAGTATTCCACAAAAGTAATGTAATGTCAATGTACGTCAAGCTTTTGGTCTCTACAGAAAACCATTCTAAAAATACATATCTTAGAAATACCAACATGTTAATCTTCAAATTTTATATCATTTCAACATAAAAATAACGTAAACAAATTATGGTATTTTATTAACATTACCTTAACCCCTAATATTATTTAACCAGTGCTCTGATACCAACTATAAGGACCAGCCTTAAACATAACATAATTTATTAAATTCCTTTAGAATTTACTTATTTGTATTCCAAAATATCTTTTTGGTTTATAGTTTTTTAAAATTATGAAATTATTCATGCATATTAACCCACAATAATAAAAATTGGGTACTACTAAAATAGTATCCATTTCATCCATAATCCAAAAGTTTTTAATAAAAAACAAGAAATGCATTCCTAAAAAGTTTTCAAAACATTCATCTTGGCTTCTTTTTTTCTCTTACAAATCCTTAAAACCCTAATAAAAACATTTTGAAACATGGGATGATCATAAAAATCATATTAAGGGGTATAAAATTAAGGATATAAATCATTAGTTTGTGAATACTTATAAACAGATGAAATTATTTTCATAAAGACATGCTTCTCACCCATAAAGTATCATATACTTACTTTATAAAACATTATACTTCCATAGAAAACATAAATAAAACTAGAAATCTATCTTGGGGAAGTAATTACTTAATATTTTAACCCTCATGACTACCTTATTCTTTTTTCACCCCCATGAATACCTTACAATGTAACTCTCATGGATACCTTACAATGTAACCCTCATGGCTACCTTATGGTGTCACAAATGCGGTTACACTTGGAGTAACCATACAGCTGACCTTCAAATTACACATACCCAATGGTTTAGAAGGAGATATATTTCCCACAATTTTTTATAAAAAAATTCAAGTTCTAGAACATAATAAAAAAATAATAATTTCATAAAAACATTGCTTTTGAATTTTGTAAAATAAAATTTTAAAAGATGATTTTTTATAGAAAATTCCCTTACAAATATCATATAATTGATATGGGAATTAAAAAAATTAAAGGAATATATGTATATGCTCTAAATACACATAATAAAACCTAATATAAACAAAATTCATTACACCAATAATCTTAGTACCACATAATCAGAGAAGTAGAAGTTTAACCCAAAGAATGGAAATTGGGTTAAGAATTCTCTTACCTCGGGTTTGTATTACTTCAAACATGGTTAAAACTCATGTATAATGGTTAAAATAGTGTTACTAATATTTTCTAGAAACATATTAATTTTTATAACACTTTATATAATCATTTTATAACATCATTCCACCCATTTGTTAATAATATTTTGTTATTTCCACTGTTTTGGTTGTGTGCTTTACATGGTTTTCGTGGTCGGTTCGTATTGGATTTTCTTTTTGTATAGAAATTAAACTCTAGAAGTATAATGAAATGGTATTAATATGATTAAAAAATATTAAATGATATAATAAATCATTTTTCTTCAAATTTCATGATGAATCATTAGATAAAACATTATTGATATTCATTTAGATCATTTTGGTGGTTCTTTGATAATCATGAATTAGTTTTGTTATATAATTTGATATTATGTATATATGTTGATTAAATAAAATAAAATAGGTTATATAATACACATTAAAATCTGTTTAAACCATTAAAATGGGTTTATGAACATCCATGAAGGCAGTAATGGAAATTAAAAACACATCATCCATGATGTCGTTAGATCGACACATCACGGATGGTGTTTTTATTTTTAGAATAAGAGGTAGATGAGAAGAAGTATGATGATTAATATTTCCATACACATGATAACATTCCAGTATATATATGATACTTTTTTTTCATTCATCTTGGATAAGGGGAGGTTAATAAAGTACAATAAAATAAATAGAATTTAAAATAAAATAAAATAAAAATGAAAGATGATTTTTACCTCTTGGTCTCATCTCCTTACGATCCTCCTTAAGACCCTTGGTTTTGGCCTTTTGGTTAGACCAGTAGATATTGGATGTGGTTAAGAGTATTGGGATGATTATTTGAAATAATTGGGACAATTTTCAAATCTTGGTAGGTGTGAGGAGAAGAGGGGTGAGGGGTGGTATTTATAGTGGATGAGAAGATGGTTTTCCATTATTTTAATCATTGTTTTAATCATTATTTTATTATTTTTTCAAGAAAATAAATATTGTTAGTTCTTGTAAACAAATATTGTACTTAGTGCATGTTATTTCTAACCAAGTGTGCTTAAAGTATCATAACATCATCAATGACTCAATAATTCATGTATTTTGCTTATTTCGTAAATTACTGTATTTCATTATTCACCAAAAATTCAAGTATTTTAGAAAAAACCCAAATATTCACCCCAAAACATTTATAGACATGTATATATCAAAAATAAAATCCATTTTATCAAAATAATTTTCTAAATATGAGAAATTTAATTTTTAAATAAAATCATAATTTATTTGAAAAATAACAATTTCAAAACTATAAATGATTTTATAACAACTTGAAAATTTAATCAAGGTCTCATAAAATTATATTTTAACCATAAGAAAATAATTTATGATTAAATTTTATTAAAATACATTTTCATTTAAATTTTTAAATTTCTTATAATATTGTAATTAAATAATTATGAATTAATTAATAATAATTTAAAAAATTATTTATTTACTTATACTATGATCATAACATCACTTATAAGATTCCTAATTTTTATTTATACATTTTTGGGTGAGGTTTATATTCATTTGGATGATTTACTATTCATAAGTGTTATATTACTATTCATAAGAGTAACATTACTTTTCAAAAGGTTCAAGTTACTATTCACCAAAAATTAAGTTGATCCTATCAGACTCTATATATCTTTCTAATCGCAAACGTGTATGCCATTTTTTTGAAATTCCATTATTAGAAGTGGATAAATTATGTTTAACATCTAGGTTATAACTATCTCCTTTAAAAAAAAGTTTTGTTTCAAAGAGACTAAGTGTTGCATACATTTTATTCTATATTAAATTTATTTGTAAATACTTGGGGTGATACTCTATCAATAAAAAATTCCCAACTACAACATATTACATTTTATAACAAGATATTTAAAAACCTTACCTTTAATTTATTATCGTCTATTAGTTAAAAATTATACCACATAATATTTGAAAAGTGTGATGTATAATCTAACATAAATAATTTTTCTTACTCTATTAGAAAGGACTCTTAATTTTGGTCAAACAAGGAATTTTTTTTAGTAATATTTATTATTAAAACTAACATTTATCTCTTATATATTCAATCCCATATCATTTTTTCAAATAATCATTTATCACTATAGATTGGTTTATCATTCAATCAGAATGGTATAATGGAACATTTTATAATTATTAAGGATGCAAAAAATCTTCAAAATATAATTAATCATTTTTATTAACCACCCAATGACCTATATATTCATTATACCTCAAAATATTGTAGGATTTTACCAAAATAATCAATGATATAATTACAACTATATATTTTAATATCTTATAAACTATATTTAAAAATATTGGAATACATGCATCAAGTTCAATAGGAACTAATGGACCACCATTACTTTTGAGGTGGAACATTCTCACCTTTTCATTCATACTTACTTTATAGATTCATTCCTTGGAGAATAAATATAATATTTTAACTGTTCAATTATTAATATGAATCCAATAGTAATCATATATTCTATATTGTAAAATTCCCAAAATTTATAACCTCAAAACATTATCACATAACTTACTTACAATATAGTGTATATCCTAATATTTGAGTCTATTTTTTTATTTAAATAAACATTAATAGTACCAAAAATTAGAAGTTAAAAGTAAGATTTATAGCCTCCAAAGATCTCATAGAAAAATTATAACTCATTTATGATGTAACAAACATAAATTATAAAATAATAAGATATTATTCTATAGATTATGTGACATGAAAAACCAAAATTAAATAACCCATAGAATATATTTATTTAAATTTAATCTCTTTGAAAGATTATAGAAAACTCAACCCCAAGCCAAAATAAACTATAATATAGTATACCACTATAAAATATCCATTAAATTGGTGAGAATTGATTTTAATAACTAAATTATAAAAATTATGGTTACATTCTGATTAGAAATAAAATAAGAATCATTTAAATGAAAAAATAAATGCTTTTATAAAAAATTGTATTTTTTATAAAAGACGGTTTAGTCACTCATTTCTTAAATAATTTAAAATTAATTTTTACCAATTTTAAAATAAGTATTTTAAAAAAATAAATTAATATTTTTAATTATAATTTGAAAATTATCTTAGGGTGAATTTTTGGGACCTTTGTAAGAAGTTTCATTTTTCAATGAATAGTGAAAAATACCAAATTTTAATTGAAAAATGCCTTTTCATTTAAATTATTTATAAAGTTAAAAAATATTTATATTATTTTAAAATTAAAATTTGTCTAATTATATATCAATTAATACAATTTATGTCATTTTAATCATATTTATGTTGATTTGTTACATAAAAAACAATGTAAACTTTTGAATGTTTTCTCTTTAAGAATCTGCTTTCTCATCATGCATGCGGGGTTAATTTTGAATAATATTTTCCCACATACATGAATAGAATTTTGAAAAATGTATTCCATATTTGAAATATTCATAAGTTATATTATATAATAATTTCAACTTATTTTTTTCCAAAATGAATAGTGAAAATAGTAAAAAAATATTTATCACGATTAAGGAAAAAATGGATTAACCGAGGGTTAAACTAAAAATGAAAAGGGTTAAATTGACCTAAAACTTATCTAAAATATATTGTATCAATATATTTAGACAATATAATTTATTTTAAAATATTATATATCATTTTTACCATTTTTTAGGTGAAAAACATGGGTACATCTTTTTCTTCTAAAAAATTACAAGTGTATCACACACTTCACTTATAAAAGGGCACTCCCTCTCATATCTTCCTCGCACCTTAAAAAACTTTTTGTTTATCCATACCACGAAAAAATAACTTCCAAACTTCCCAAATAATATCCTAGAATCATTATTAGGGGCATAAATTCATCCTAGGCAGACTTGTGGTGCAAACATAAGGAGGTTACACAAAAAAGAGGTAACATTCTTCAATGAGTATTTTTATTTTATTTCTTCCTCAAACCAATTCAATTATTTTTTAAATATTATGATATTATAAACTTATAATATTTAATATTTTTTTATGTTATTATAATTACCTTCCACCATATCCACTTTCATCAAATTGGTTATAAAATCATCATTCTTGTGTACGGCAAACTACCACCACGTGAACTAATGTCATTCATTTTTCCATTACCAACCCTAAAGATTTGGTATGATGATGTATATAATATATATATATATATATGTGATATTTATAAAATAATTATACCTATTAATTAATTATATAATATATACCATTTTTAGTTTACATTGCGTAGGGTATATGATAATGTCGCTCATGTGTATGGAGGATTAATGCCTCTTGAATCGAGGTGATTTTTTTCACTAATGGTTTATATGGAAGGTAATATGGAAACATTTAATGAATATATGTAATATAAACTAAATAATAGTAATTTTAATGAAAAATTTATCATTATTAAAAGAATATATATTATTTTTATTCTTACATGGAAAAATTATAACATCATTCGTGTCCATGTGGACTACCACCTTCACAAAGTGATGCGACTATATTTTTATCACAACGCCACATGGATGAAATATATAATTATATTTGAATAAATTATATGTTATATATGATATCATTATCATTATATAATGATTAAATATTACTTACCTTCTTTCCATAATGGTCATTGGAAAGAGTAAATGTTACGCATGTGTGCGTACATCATACCCTCTCCATGATTGTAACATAGTTAGTTTTCATAACCATATTTCATGATTAGTTTTAAAATTATAATAAATGTATAAATATGGTAAATATTTTATGATTATTATTATGTATATGATATAAATATATAATTTTTCCAATAATTAGGTCTTTCATGATGAAACATGCATGAGAAAACAACAAAATTAACACCTAAAACAATGAAAACAATAAAATATAATAAACAAAAATGTGATAATATGTTATTAAAGGATATTATATTATATTATAAATATTAATATGGTTTTTTATAAGTTAATAACACATTTAGAACCAATATACATGTGTATAATGCATGTTCAACCAAAAGGTATCATGGAGTAATGGATTTATTAACTCAATTTCCATTCATTAGGTTAAAATTCTACTTCATTTATTATTTCAAGCTAATATTATGTGTTTAATTATATTTTGTTGCTTTATGTTTTATATCTATTAGTCTTATGTTTATTTACATTTGATACACATAATATGTTTACTGATTAATCCCCTCTTCAATGATATGATCTTTGTAAGGGATTTCGTCTCAATTTCATTTCAACGAGGCATATTGTAATGTTATGCACCGAGTTTATTTTATATGATGTATATAATACCCATTTTACATGTTATATCATGATTCCATAAAAATTAATGTTATTTTTTTGTATCAATTTATATTATTACATCCCAGGTTATTTGACTTAAGAGTTACCAATTGTAAAATAATTTCATAACTAAATTTATGTTCATTGGGTAATATTACTTCTTCATTTAGGAATACCTCCTTTTTATTACATAAAATTTTCATTACATGGAACAAAGTTCAAGTTATTTTAATTTTCATTTTCATGGAAATTGGTAACATAACACAATAAAATATAAAAAATTATTCTAATCTAGTTGAAATGATTCTTCATGGGTTCACCCTAAGTTAATTTTATAGCAACTCATATCCTAGGGAAATACATCAAAGTAAAGGTGTGAGAATTATCCTAGTTCGGGAATAATAAAGGGATACATTAAACATGATATCATGAGGAATATATGTAACATCTCAACCTGAACCACTAAGTCTGAGTCAGAATTCCATGTGACCACATGCGCACCTCCCCATATGCAAGAGGCTGCCGACTAACAGTGAGGGTTAGAGTTTTTCAGTAGGGAGAATATACCCTAAATATCATGTTATATGATCAATTATAAAAAATAAACAATATAATAAATAATCATATTAAATGTGTGAAAATGTAAGGATGTCATACAAGTAATACAAATAAATAATCTCTCGTAAGTGGTAATCATGTCCAATGGAAATAAAGAAGATAAAGTAAATAAATAGTATCCTATGGAGTCCTTCCTGATCTGTTACTAGCTCCATGATCCTCTACTTATCTATCCACTATAGGGCCCTTTCCTTTTTACACAACCCTGATGCAATCTACAAGTGCATAGAAATGATTAGGTAGGATGTGAATACAAGACTCGGTAGGACACCAACAATGCTTTCATAACCTTATGTGCTAAAATATACAAGTTTATACCATAATAATACATAAAAAATATCAAACAATCTAAAAGTGTGTGGATGTATACCAACCAAGCTGCAATAAACCCCTAGTTGTACCAACTTCGTCTCAATGATGAAAAATATTGTATGTCGATAAGTATCCAAGACCAGCCACAAGGCCATTGGAGATTCACTCGAAATCCACAAGGCATTGAGTGAAAACATCCTACCCATAATCTAAAAGACATCGATTAATACTTAGAATCCACAATACATCAAGTATTTATAACCTACCTTGAATCCACAAGGTATTGGGTAACACTTGGAATCCACAAGTAATGAAGTTTCGTTCATCTACTCGAAATCGAAAAGGAATCAAGTAGATTTCTGGTTACATGGTTATCATGTTGCACTATAGCCATCACCACACATCATGAATGCACCCCATAAGTAGTAATCATTCCACAATGGACACCTATGAAGTATACACATATAAATCTGCCAAATGGAAATATGATAATTCATAGCATGATAACAACCATAGCACACATAATGAGAAAAATAAAATCATCAAATACATCAACATGTGAATCAAATATCATCATGGAATCAGGATATCACATCAATCTCATGGATTCAATTCACACCATATCATTGGCTAAACAAAAAAAAACACATCATCATAAGTAAGGTAGCAAAGCAATACATGTGATCAACATCTAACATGAATAATAAGCTATAAGGTACTCATGGAAACAAGTGTCACATAATGTTATCAGGGACACACACACCCATATATGATCATAATCTAGAATGATCATCAATATATGTCTGTGCATAATCATATTAATGGAAATCATGTGTAAAATGATCCAAAAAGGTTAAGGAAATTCCTACCCCAAATGTCATCAATGTAAAAAGAGAGAGAATAAACTAGTCAATATCCATCATCACAGCCTTATTATCTAAGACTTTATCATGACAAAGCTTGAGGTTCAATAAGGGTACCTAAACCAAAACCAACTATTTTATAGAAATAAAATACCACATGTGACGATATTTTTTTCTCCTAGACAATTTCCAAATTATCATTTAGTTCAACGCATGTGATCGCTATAAATTATCCTTTATAATTATCTTTTAATAATTTGATATAAATTAACCTTTTTTAATTATATTTTGATAATTTATTATAAATGATCCCTTATAATTATATTTTTATAATTTTCTTAAATTATACTTTTATAAAAAAATTGAAAATTTCCCATAATTTTTTCTTTTATATCTATATTTTGATAAATTTTCTTAAATTATTATTTTATAATTATCTTTTGGTAATTTCCCATAAATTATCCTCTTATAATTAACTATTAATAATTTATTATAAATTATCCTTCTATAATTATCTCTTGATAATTTATTATAAATTATCCTATTATAATTATATTAGATTATCTTCAATAATCCTTTGAAATTATACTTTGATAAAGGGATGTGATCATCACTTGATAATTATTTATAATTATCCTTTATATCTTTGAAAAAAAATTCATTTGGTAATTTTTATAATTATACATTGATAATTCAATGAAATTTTCATTCATAAATTCTATAAACTATGAGACGATAAAATCATGTGTTTATCATTTGATAATTTTTATTCGATAAATTATTCATTGATAAATTACTACAATTATCTTTTAATGATTTTTTTCATTATTATCCTTTAATAATTTGTATAAAATTTTCTTCAATAATATCATGAAATTATATTTTTATAATACTTAATAAAATTTCATTATATTATTTGGGTTTAAAAAATTGATATTTTTTTGATAATTATCATTGAATAGTTTAGGTAATTATAATTTGATAATTTTTTAAAGAATTATCCTTATTAAATATCAACCATTCTTCCATATTTTGATATGGAAAAAAATAGAATAAAATAAATCAAAACCAACCTTCTACAACCCACAGGCAGCACTTAAGGAAAATGGAGGAAGTTGTGTTCCCTGATTTGGAAAGACGGACATCATTGGAGTCTCTCTAACCACGTATAAGAGAATTTTTGGTTACCCAAACTCAATAAAATCTTCCAATTTGAAGGTGAAGTGATTTTGGTATTTCAAAACCCATGTAGTGTTTTGAAATTTAAACTCAAATTTCAATATTCCATTTTTAAATGAGTTTTAACTAGAAACATAATGTAAAGTGTCTTAAATCATCTGATTAATATTTTCCTAATTTTAAATTGGTCAAAACATGTTCATTTTATGGTTACAAAAGCTCTAGATATTAAAAATGGAGAAAAATTAATTGGGGGAGATGGTTGAATAGAAAATCAAAATTATATCGAATTAATAATTTAATTATTTAACATAATTAAAAAATAAATTTATTTAATGGTAAACCTGACCGAACGCCTATTTCATATAAAATTTATACTCCGCCTATGTTAAACCCCCCATTCCATACCAAATAATGGTATTGTATTTCTTATTAAACACACCATTTGAGACGTATTAAATTATTTTTAAAAAAAATATATAACAAAAATTATTAAATAACTTATTCTCTCAAGAGATCCATCAAAACGTCTTATACTTACAAATTATATACCCTGCCAAGGGTAAACCCTGCATCCCAGACCAAATTATGGTCTCATTTTTCTCATATGAATCACTGTTTTGGAGTTATTCAATTATTTTTAATAAATTCTATATATGTAATATACTGTATTGAATATTTTTATTCTATCTTCACCGCGGCTTTACATGCTCAAAATTTTATAAAAACTTAGTCTCTAACTCAGAAAATATTTGATTGAATATTCTAAAGTGTTAAATGGGATTTTACTCTTATAAAAAGACTTTAAATCATTTATTTAGTTATTTCATTTTTAAATCATTTTTTCCACATAGGACACTTATAATTTATCAATAAGATGGTTTTATTATCTTTATAAAATTCAGAATACTAAAATACAAACAATAACATGAGGTATAAAAACATTACATGATCAAAAGAGTATTAGGTGTATCATAATAAAAATAATAGGAATCATTCAATGGAAATGTGGAAAGAACATTTAAATGAGGCATTCATAAGCGTATCACTAAGGTTTATCACAAAGGTGTTATGTATCAGAAATATCTAGCTTATTCACCAAGGTAACATAAAACATGTAATTTATAGAGATTATATTCTTTTCCTAATGTATTGGAGTGCTATCAATTAGATACCTTCATATGTATTAATTTTATGTGAACCACATTTATCATAATAAATCATTTTGGAAATAACCCAAGGAGAATAAATTATAGGTTTTATATAATAGTATTGAGTACGTAAGTTCTTAAAGGATTAACTGTAACATAATTTTAAAGCCAAAAAAATGAAATTTGGGTTTCATATATGTAGTTCTACACATAAATAAATTATATTAACATATACATTAATATCCATTGATAAATTAATGTCTTAGGAATTAATAATATAATAATTTTTTATGTAAGAGTGATAAATTGTGAAGTAAATTTCATAGCATGACAGGTTTAAAATGTGGATTTAAAAAGGGTAAAATGGGAAATAATAATGGTCTCCAATTTATAAAATATTACTTTAGTAGTAAGTTGTGATTAAAATAATAAGAAAATAAAGTAACATACCCTTTATAAGACGTACACAAAAATAATTCCCTGAATGGAATAGAAGATGATGATAATTCCCTTACCTAAATATTTTATCTTAAATCATGAGAATATAACCATGGGGGAATAGGTACACCTTCGGGGGATATATTGGAGGAAAAATCACTAAAATTTATGGAGGATGGATTGAAAGTGAAAGGGAATAGTAAAATTAGTGGTTATTTATAACAAAAGTGGTGGAAATGTTTAATAATTTCAATATATAGGTCTTGGAAATCTTGGATCTTGAAAATGAAAAATCATCAGCTTACCATTATTTTTTTATCATTATTTTGGTCATTTGAGTCTGATTTGATGAAATTTTAATCCATTATAACTGAATTCTATTTTTCATACTTCTTTGGACATAGGAAAGTATATTTCCCACAAAATTTTATTTTTAAAAATTTAAATTTATTTTAGTTAATTAATTATTAAATCATTATGACATAAATATAAAGAAATAAAACATATCGAAAACCCAAAAAAATATTTTTACTATTCACTAAAAATAACGTGTTTTTAGAAAATTTTCAAAAAATTACCCTAACATTATTTCAATGTTCAAATTCCAAAAATAATATTTATTTTATTAAAAAATCTAAATCTTATAATTATTACTTTTAAATATAATCAACCTTATTTATTGAACAATAGTAGTTTTTGAGACACATTTAAATTTTTGACACTTCTAAAAATTTCCTAAGACATTATAAAAGAATATTATCATTTATATTTAAATACGATTGTTTTAAAAGACTAAATTATTAAAAAATAAATTATTTATACTAACTAAGTTTATTATAAAAGTGTATAAATTTTCTAAAAATAAAATTATATTTTATTTACATCCAACAATCAAATTATCAAATTGGTCTTACATTAACATATATTTTATTAAACAAAATTATTCTCAAAATTGGATTGATGGAATCAAGATTTTATTTATCAAAGGGAAATTACACATTATGTAATTATGGTATGGAAACACAATAACTTGATACACTCATGTATGACCTGAGAGTAAGTTGTGTGATGGTGGTAGTTTCATGGGGTGGCTCGACTCACATTAACTGTGTTGTAATATCTAATAACATGAACTTACCCTATATGAAATTTCATTCAAGATTTACTTTTTTGAATCTTTGATTGGGCTTAGTCCAGGGTGATCACCAGTGATTCTACCTCCCTCCCAAGTTCTAACAAACAGACATTAAATAACATGACTCTAATGGTTGAGGCCATTATTTCTCTTTTCTAAAATAATTATCCTATTTTATTACTACTTCTAAACACTAATTATAATGGTCAAAATACTACCAATGGGTATAGATTTTAATGGTCAAATAGTTTGATAGTTATATTGAACAATGTTCATATTTTACCAATAATGATATTGTTATTCCAATGATCACATTACAGCCTATAAATACCACTTCATTCATTCACTAAATATTTAGTACAATTAATCCTAAGGTTATATTTTCATTTTTTGTGATGTTGATTAGTTTACTAATATTTTATTTCATTTATATAGTTTTTTACATGGGGGTGATCATTCTAGTATATTGGTTAGATCCATATTTTCCTATTTTATCTTTTCTATTTTATATTTTATGTCCTATTGTGATGTTTGTCATTTTCATCGGTTTCATAACTGAATAAAGTAATGGTATTTATTAATGGAATAATTTTTTGTTTATTCTACTATGTTTTTTACATGTATAATATTATGTAATATAAATCACATGTTATTAGGGAAAATACCATTAAAACTAGGTTGTTACATTCTTCACCATGTTAGAAATTTCATCCCCAGAATTTCAACTCATATTCTCAGTTGAGAATAGGTGAGATTGCTTATGTTTCATTGTTTCCTCTAGTTCCCATGTCACATATTCATACTTTTGGTTCATCTAAAACACTTTTATGAGGTGATTAGTCCTGTTGTGTAGAAATTTTTCTTTATTTTCCATGATATCAACCATTTTCTCCTCAAAAGGGAGGTAATGTTCCAATTTTACCAACTCTAGATTTAGTACATACAATTATTAGTTATATACTTCCTCAAGATAGATACTCAAAGGCATTATTAATGTGAGACATATGTGATGGATGTGTTATATGATAGGACACTACTCCTATGAGATCAAGGATTTTAAAGGGGACAGGTTACCTAGGGGTAAGATTACCTTTCTTTTCAAACTATATGACTCTCTTCTATATTGATATCCAAAGAAAAACCATTTCTCCAACTTTAAACTCCAAGTACCTTTGATGGTTTTCATCATATATCTTCTATCGACACGGATTAGCTTTTATATGTGTTTGGATGGAATGAACCTTTCATTTCATCTCTTGCATATGATCTGGATAGAGTAGTTTTCTCTCACCAACTATATCCCAAAAAGTAGGAGTTCTATATCTCTTCCCATTTATAGCTTCATATGGTTCTATTTGAATACTCGAGCGGATGCTTTTTGTTTCATGATAACTCATCTTATGTGAGGTGTTGATCCCATCCACCATTAAATTCCATTGAGCATGTTCTCATCATGTCCTCAAGTGTTTGAATTGTCATTTTAGATTATCCTTGAGTTTGGGGGTGATAGGTTGTACTTAAATTCAATTCAGTATTCATATCATGTTGAATACTTCTCTATAATTTTGATATGAACCTTGGATCACAATAAAAAATGAATGAATGTGGTTCCCCATTCATCCTCACCACATCCTTTATATATATCACAAAAATTTGTTCAACAAATAAATATTCCTAAATAGAGATGAAATGGGCAGTGTTGGTGAGTCAATCCATGATAACCCATATTGAATTATTTCCTTTGGATGTTCTTTGGAAACCAGTGATGAAGTTCATAATGATATTTTCCTACATAAATTTTTTTATGTGTTGTTATTTCAATATCCTTTTAGGATGTTTTCACACTTTCTTTACTTGATGACACACCAGGCACCTTGTATTATAGTCAACTATCTTCAATTTCATATTATCCCAACAATAATGATCTTAAAGGTCCCAATACATTTTTGTTCTTCCCAGATTTATAGAGATATTAGATCTATGAGCATCATCCAGAAGATCCATCTTTATATCCAAGATAGCTGGGACACATTACCTTGTATGAAATCTCATTATACCTTCTTGATCAATATTTAACTCAAGAAACGTCTTATTATTCACAATCTATATCTTCTTTTGTATCAAGGAATCTTCACATTGATATCACTTAATCTTATTTATTAATGATGGTTGAGAAATCATTTGGGATATGATTTATAATGTCCCTTCTTTTATGATTAGCATGTCCAACCTAACTAGGTCCTTGATCAATGGATATCCTTGAATCCTATTCATTTACAGCATAATAGGGTCTTTCCCACTTAATGAATCAACTAATTTGTTTTATCTTCAAGGTTGATAATAAATTTAAAAGTCATAGTCATTAAGAATAATCAACCACCTCTTTTTTCTCATCTTAAATTCATTTTAAAGTAATATATACTAAAAAATATGGAGTTCATTGTGTATATCACATTTCCCCCATAAAAAGAATGCCTCTATATCTTCAGAAAAAAAAAATTTAGCTAACTACAAGTATTTCATAAGATAATTCTTCTCATGAGGATTTAAATGTCGAGATGCATAAGTGATAACCCTATAAATTTTCATGAAGACACGCCCAATCAATTTCAGAGATGCATCACTGTAAAAAAAATCCTTGACTAGAAGAGGATAGAGTTAGCACACATGAATTATCCAATATATTCTTTACCTCTTGAAAACATTCTTCACACTCCTTTTTCTAGATGAACTTAGATCCTTTTCAAGTCAACATGGTTAGTGTATTAGAAATTTGTGAAAAAAAATCCCAAACCCCCTATAATTTCATGTTGTACAATGGAAACTATGAATATTTGTTATTGTTATAGGATGAGGACACACCTATATAGCCTTTGTCTTAGCTTGGTCAATTGAGATTCCATCATTGGGTAGATTGTTCCCCAAGAATGAATCTTATTTTAACAAGAATTATAATTTATTGAATTTAAAAAATATATTATCCTTCCTTAGAGTATTTAATATATCCATTAGATGATCCTCATGCTCATCGTTACTTTTGAAATATATCAGAATATCATCAATAAAAACTACCACAATATTTCCAAGGTATTCCTCAATGACCCTCTTCATTAAATACATAAATATAGTAGAATAATTAGTCATGACAAAGGTAATAACACAAACTCATATAACCCATATATTTTTATAAAGGTATTATTTGGAATATCTTCTTTCATTAGCCTCAATTGATGATACCCAGATTAGAGGTCAATCCTAGAGAATAATTAGGCCCCTAAAAATAGTCAAATAAATAATCAATCCTTAGTAGTGGGTACTTGTTCTTCACTATGATCTAGTTATGTTCTCCTTAATTAATTCATATCCACGTTGATTCATCCTTTTTTTAAATGGAATTGTTTCACCCCAAGGAGACACACTTGGTCGAATAAATAATTTCTCAAAAAGATCTTGAAGTTGTTTCTTTAATTCCTATTTCTCCACATTTACTATTCTATATATGGCCTTTAATATTGTCTTGGTTCTAGGTATGAGTTCAATGGATAACTCTACATATCTTTTTGGGGGTGTTCCGGGAAACTATTCATGAAATACATAAATGTATTCCTCAAAATAGGGGAATTTTCTATAATTATACTTTCATTTCCTTTTCCCTCTTCATTGACTATCTCTATAAAGAAGGATATGGGAGGTGATTCTAGACAAAGATCAGACTAAGATATCTCTATTTTGAAAAAATATTTTTCTTTTCCATTAAATACTCCTTAAAAATTCTTTCCCGATAATTTTATATTATCATAATAATTTTAGATTCAGTATATCTCTAGTATTGTGGTGAATTAAACCATATAAATGTCTAATAGATTTTCAATGAGGTTGTACTCACCAAATTCAATACTAGAGTTTATAAACACTTTTATTCTTGGGTAATCCCTCCAAGAGTCTTGACTGGCAACTATACTTACAGAAACCCAGGGATTGGTTCTATATACCTTGAAAACATTGGTGAAATAAAGGAATTCATATAAATAGATTCAAACAATGTACTTTATAACTTTTAAATCACAAAGAGTGTACCTACCACTACATAATTTGGAGCCTCCAATTTAGCTATCATGATATAAAATGCTCAAACATTATCCCCTTTCATATAAATAGGTTAGCGGTGTTTTACCTTGATTATTTTCTGATTTGTACATAGATTGGAAAAATACCAAAGTTGTTCACACTTTTATAGTTACACTTTATACTAGGCCTACACTTTATACCCCTTGTCATTGGTGTTGAGAAGTTGAGGCTTGACATCATCATGATAGTTCCAATCTATATGGCTAACTCTTCCTCACTTGGAGGAAATTTAACTCCCATGCATTCATTTCCCCAAATACTTCTTTCCACATTTATTGCACATGGGAAGTTTCACTTTCATTCCTTATATTATATGATCAAAATTATTCCATGAGTATGGCTCCATTTCTCTCTTATTTTTATTCAGTCTATGTGACCAATGCATCTCTCTAATCTCAAATTCAACATTTATAGCACTTCTCACTATCTACTCATTGGTTTTACAGTCTCTATATAAAAAATTAATCTATAGGTGGGGTCTTATTCTATTGAAAAACCTATAAATATTTTCCTTAGTATCCATAATAAATCTAAAAGTGTATCGAGAATGTCTTGTAATGTTTATTTCATACATTCACACTAATTCATTTTCCATATTCTTTAGCTCAAGGAATTTTTTCTCAATTTTTCCACATCTAATAAGGAAAATATTTATTCAAAAAGATTACATTGAAATATTCCCAATCCATAGCATCAATATACCTTCTTGGATTCTTGTTTTTAATTAGTTTCTACCATTGATCATATTCCCCTGCTATGTGGTATACTACTACTAGAGTTAATTTCTCTTGATTTGAATATTGGAGTGTAGAAAAGATATTTTCTATAAAGGTAATCCATTTTTATTCAATCATTATATCAATAAATCCACTAAATTAAGGTGGTCCTTGATGAATAAAGGACTAAATGTAATTTTTTCCCTTCAAGGTGATTCTGGTCGCTCAACATGATTCAAGTTATTATTCATATCTTAATTTAGTTGATTCATCATCCTCATGTATCTTTCTATTATGTATTTCATCAAAATGTAGTCATTGCATCGTTTGTTGGACTCATCATTTATGTGGTTCATCATATTTACCACTATTTTTATAAAAGAATAAAACATTAGTGGGAATTGTGTTACTTTTAGGAATAGAATAATTCTGAAGGGAGTTTATTTCTTGAAACATCATGCTTAAATATGATATTCATAAATGATAATTACATTTTCTTTGTATCCTTCATAATAGATGATAAAATTATTTTGATTAACTAAACATATCCCAGGGTAGTGTCAAACTAGGTGTGCAGTAGGGCCCATTATCATCCACCAGCTCTTGATCGAGTAAAGATCAATAAAGAGTTTTCAGTATTGTTACCCCTAAGTATATATATTTTAGATCCACATCAACTTGTAGTATCTGGAAAGGGATTTAATTTTTTGGAAACCACTCTCTTAATACATCACAAAAATTTCAGGATATTTTCCTACATTTATAATTATCCAACAGGTTTTTAATAAATATTCCAAGTACTAATTTCAACAAAAAAAACTAAACTATCCTTTGATACCAACTATGGTATCTCATCTTTTTATTATATACACATTTCATTACATAGAACAAAATACATGATATTTTAATGTTTAGTTTCTGGATAATTTAGAACATTATACTAAAAAACATAAAACATTATTCTTATCTATTTTAAATGCTTCTTAATGGGATCAACCTAATTTACTTTTACTACATATCATATCTTCTAGACATAAATCAAAGGAAAGGGGTGTACATGATCTCAGTAAGGGAATAATAAAGGGAGACATTCAACATAAAATCATGAGGTATATCAATAAGAACATGAGGTATAACAATATAACATGATCAAGATAACATGAGTTTTATATTGATAAAAATAACATGAATCATAGCATGTAAATATGGATATAACATTTAAATGATACATTCATAATAATATCAAAAAAATTTATTACTAATGAATCAAAAATCAAAATTTCCAAGATTATTCGCCAAGGTATCATAAAACATGTCATATATAGAGATTAAATTATTTACCTAATATATTGGAGTGTTAACATAGAACACCCTTTATATTTATTAATTTCATGTGATCCACATTTATCATAATAAATCATTTTTTCAATAACTCGATGGGAATAAAGTATGGTTTTTATAAAAAAGCATTGAGTATATATGTTTTAAAAGGAATGATCATAACATAATTTTTATCCCACAAAATCAGAATTCAGGTTTCATATATTTAAATCCCTAAATAAATAAATTATATTAACATATAAGTGAATACCTATGGATAAATAAATGTTTTGTCTATTCACAGTATAATAATTTCTTATGTAAATGTGATAAATTAAGAAGTAAATTTCAAGAGCATGAAGGTTATAAAACATGGATTTAGAAAAGGATAAAATGAGAGAGAATGAAAGTATAAAAGTGGTAAAAATCATTTTAGCAATCAAAAGAGTAAGAAAATAAAGTAATATTCCCTTTAGAAGATGTACACAAAATTATTTACTTAAATGGAATAGAAGATGATGAAAATTCCCATACCTTAAATATTTTCTCCTAAATAATTAGGATGGATTCTTGGGAGATTAAGGAAACCATTGGGGACTATTTGGGATGAAAACCACTATAAATTTATGGATTATTGATTGAGAGTAAAGGGGAATGGTGAAATGGGTGGCTTTTTATAGCAAACATGGAGGAATTTTTTAATAATTTCGTATATATGTATTTTAAATATAGGTTGTGAAAAACGAAAAACCATTGGTTTTACATTTGTTTTTATCATGATTTTTGAAAATTTGAGTCGCATTTTATGATATTTTAATACATTTGAACTGAACTCAGTTTTTCAATGCTTCTTTGGACATGGAAATGTACATTTTTCATAAAATAATATTTTTAGAAATCAAATGTTCCATTTTAGACTTTGGAAAGTCACTTATAGGTTTGGAAAATAAATAAAAGAAATAAGAATACTTAATATTAAAAAAATAACATATTTTAGGTCATTTTTTATGGTAAATTAATTATTACATTATTATAACATGAATATGAAGTCATAAAACATACTAAAAACCCAAAAATGTATTTTTACTATTCATTAATGAATAAAGTATTTTAGAAAATTATCAAAAAGTCACCCTAACATAATTTTAATGTTCTCATTTAAAAATTAAAAATTTATTTTATCAAAATAATTTTATAAATATGATAATTTTGACTTTTTATATATGGACATCCTTATTTATTGAAAATAGATGTTTTCAAGACACCGTCAAATTTTTGACACTTATAAAATTTTCATAGGACATTATAAAATTATTTTATCATTTATATTTAAATAATAGTGTTTAAAAATACTATTTATTTAAAAAAAATTATTTATAATAACTGAGTTCACTAATAAATTTTACATATTTTCTAAAAAATATATATATTTTATATATGTCTAACAACTAATTTATCAAATTGGTCTTACTTAAACATATATTTGATTAAAAAACTTATTCTACAAAATGGTATTTAGGGAATAAAAATTTTATTTATGAAAGGGAAATTATGCTCTAAGTAACTACAGCCTAGAAATGTATCCACTTATTACACTCACATACACCCTAAGGGTAAGGTGTGTGATGGTTGTAGTTTCAAGTGGTGGCTCGGAAAACATTGTTCTAGTAGTAGTCTCCACTAACTTTAAATTCTCTGAGAGGAGACATTTTTTAAGCTTTAATTGTTGATGATCGACTTGGTCTTGTTCATGTGTGAACCATAGTGGGGCTATCTCCCTCCCAAGTTTTAACAAATGGGATTTAAAAGACATGACTCTATTAGTAGAGGCCATCATTTCTCTTTTTTGCATCAATTATCCATTTTCATTGATACATATAAACAGTAATTATAATGGTAAAATTATTATCAATGTGTATAGTTACCAGTGGTTAAATAGGTCAATATTTATATTCAACAATGTTCATATTTCTTTTTCAATGATTACATTACTCCCTATAAATACCACTTCATTATTTCACTCAATATTCTTTACAATTCCTCTTAAGGTTATATTTATATTTTCTAATATTTTGATTGGTTTAATAATATTTTTTTTCATTTATATAGTGTTTTTCATAGTGGTGATGATTATACAATATTAGTTTGATCCATATTTTCCCATTTTATATTTTCAATTTTATATTTTTTGTCCAAGTGTAATATTTATCATTTTCTTTGGTTTCAATGATGACTAAATGTAATACCTATAAATTCTAAAATAGTTACATTTTATTCGATAGAAAATTCTACATGTAACATTCATTTTATCATTAATTACACACAATACTAAGTTTATCTTGTGTTACATGAAATGATGTTTTTCTTTGAAAATATTGCATTGCATTAAAGACAGAGTTTTACCAAAGAATAATAAATTATTATTATTATTATTTAACAAGATATCCATCACCTATATATTAGAATAGTGGGTATAAATATGAATAAAAAACTTATGAAGATATATTTTTTACACATGTTTATTAGTTATTTATTGATTATTAATATAATAATAATCATTTGTAAGAAAAATAAACATTTTCTAAAAGAATTCTAAAAGAAAGTATAACCATACTTTATGCACATAATTTAGAATTACTTTTTACCACCTACAAAATGTTTACATGAAAAAATAAACTTCATTTTTAAAATTTTATCACTAAAATAGTATTGGGGTGATTTTTTTGGTATTTTTCAAAGATGTTTCATTTTTTATTAATAGTGAAAAATACTAAATTTTAAATTAAAACTACATTTTTATTTAAAAAATTTATACAGAAAAATTATATAATGAATTATTTTTTGGGACATATTATTTCAATTTTATATCATTTTATTTAATTTATGTCATTGGAGTCATTTTTATATTTAATTTTTATACAAAAAAGTTGTAATATTTTTAACTTTTTCACTTTAAAAACCCACTTTCTCACCACATCGATGGAATTACTTTTAAGCTAATTTATGGTGCTTCTGTGAGTTTAATTTGGCCAAATAGATTACTTATTTGGAAAAATAATAATTTTTATTAACTGATATTTTCTCCTTAAATTTTTACCATAATTTTCAGTGAAAGTAGATAAAATTAATTACAATGATTATGGTAAAAATGATTTTATTACCTCATTGTTAAAAATAGAATATAAGTTATAATAATGGCCTAAATATTTTCCAAACCCATAATATGGTCATATTTCTACCCTAAAAACCTTATAATCTATTTTTATGACTTAATGTGATACTATTCCATGGAATTGACCTATATGATAAGCTAAGTAAAGAAAATGACAAAAAACTAACCTTCTATGCCATTAATATTTATAAATATTTGGTATAAGGAAAAAACATGATATATTCTATTATAAATATTATTTTTAAAGTCAAATTATTTTTTATGATAATTTATTTTAGTTTTTTAGAGATGAAATAATTACTTTCAATTCTTAATAAATGCAAACACAAGAATTATTTAGTTAATAATTAAATAGAACATATGATACTAAAAATATTAAAAGTGATGTAAGATTAATTAATTATTGATTTAAATTAAATTTTTAATAATTATATTATTTTAAATAGGTTTGAAAATAATATATTTTAATTCCACTATTTTATTGATATTTTTAAATTCAAATTAATTGAATAATGTCAAGATTGACAATAATGTTATTTTATAACAAATGTTATTTTATTAAATGATTTAATATGACTAAAATACCAATATTTTGAAAATTGAATTCTAAATGTTAATAAATATCATATATTTTCCATAAATTTATTTATTGATCTTTTATAATGAACATATTGACCCTTAAATAGTATACACTTTGTCAGCATGTCTATGGTTAAAGTAGTGTTTTTATGTGTTACATGTACTTCTGTTAAAATTAATTTCCATCACACATGGTATTATTATTTTATAAATTAGTTATAATATATTTAATCATTTATTATAAATTCTCTTATACATCTTACTTTAATTTTGTCTTAAATGATTAATTACCTAGGTTTTAAAAGGAGTTACCTTGGTAAAAAAAAGGGTAAAATTGAGTAACCATAAAGAGTAAGGAACAAAATGATAAAAATGCTTTTATTTTTGTGTGGTGTATGATTGTATTGAACAAATAAACCATAACCTCCAATATTGTTAAATATTTCAGCAACATAAGTTGAGGAAGATTTGCTAATGGTGAATACTTTTGAGTATTAACAAGAATGCCTCTCCTCCTCAACTATAAAAGGGAACTCAATCCCCACAATTCTACACACATCTAAATCCATTTTTCTCATACAAAACCTTCCCAAATAACTCCACAAAATCTATAAACTCATCCAAAAAACACTATTTTTGGAATATATCTAACCTAAAAAGGTTTTAGTGGAAACTAAAGGAAGATACCCAAAGAAGAGGTAATGTTATCCAACGAACATGTTTAGTTTACTTCTTTATCCAACTCCTTAAATTTTTTTTACCATTATGATATAATAAAATGAGTATATTCCATATACTAAGATATTTTTAAAATAAGTTTTAGAATTAAAACCATCTCCACTTCCATCAAATGGGTTATGAAATAATTGTTCATGTATATAGAAGACTATCGGATCGCGAAATGATGTCATTTGTTTTTCCATTACCACATCTCATGGTTAGGAATTATGATTTATATATACTATATATATAATATTTATAACATCATTATGAATCTAGATTCATTATATCATATATAAATGATTAATTTAATTCCATAGGATATACAAAATGTCGCTCGTGTGTACGGAAGACTACCGCATCATAAAGCGATGTGATTCATCTTTAACTAATTATTTACATTGAAGGAGATAAGGAGTAATTATATGTGATAAAATGAAATAATTATTATATTCATGAAATATGTGTCATTAAGTAAAAATAATATGTCATTTTCTTTTTTTACTTTTTTACTCAATGAAAGACAATAACTTTATTAATGCATGTGTGGACTACCATATTCAAGAATTGATGTGACTCTATATTCCTCACCACACCATATGAATGATAAATATACGTATATAATATGGTATTAGTGATATTTTAATAATTATGTAAAGGTAAAATATTACATACCTCCTTACCATAATGATCATTGTAAAATGGAAAACCTTACTCTTGCGTACGTATGAGCAATGAAAGTAATGAAGGATTATTAATGAATATGTGATAAGATGTAACAAATAGATAATATATAATATTATAATTATGAATATGGTTCTTTTATAAATTATTAACATGATTAAACCATTATAAAGGAGTTTAAATCATATTCAACAAAAGTAAAGGGTGAGATATGGTATTTCTTAACTCAATTTCCCTTCATTGGTTTAAACTTCTACTCCATTGATTATGTCATAATAAGATTATGTTTATAATGAATTTGGATTATATTATGTTTTATTTAAACTTTTTTTTGTATTTAATGTTGATACACATAATTTATTAATTTAATAATTCTCATTTCAACATTATTCTCATTTTAAGGGATTATTTTACAATCTCATTCTAATTGAGATTGTTTGTTCTTGATGATAATTTGATGGAAATTTCATGAAAATATTATAATAAAACATTTAATGTTTTTAATATATAATTATTAGTGATACCTTTCATGTACTATTACCATTTTTCATTCTTTTATACTTAAAAGGTTTTAGAAATTTTTTTCAAGAAAATATGACTTTATTTCTCTCTTCGGTCGAAAATATGTTTTCTTCTAAAACCATGTTTTCTATAAATAGTTTCAAAAAAATTACCCTTTTTAAAATTATTTATTAATGAAATTTTTACCCATTTTTACTCTTTACAAAAAATATTTAAAGGAATCTTTATGTTTCTTAGAAAACATGGATGCTTATCTTTTATTGAAAAAGTGAAATGTAACATTGTTTAACCTGTACAACATAAAACAAAGTTTCTAGACATTATGACCACTCTATGTTTTAAATATTATTATATAAGTTTCAAATTTTACTTTTTAAGAAAATTATTTTCAAAATTTTCCCTGAATTTTCAATTTTTAAAAGTGATTTTCAGAAAAAATGGTTTTCAAAAAAAAACAAATTGAAAAAGATATTTTCCTCATGAATGTTTTTAAATATATTTTATGTAATTTTTATTCATCAGTAACAAAAACCCTTTATTTTTACATCAATTAGAATATATTATATTTACATCATCCTTAATATTCCTCTAGATGGTTTATTATCTTTTTGACTAAGTAATGTATTGATATTTAATTTATTGACTTAGTTTTGTAGTCAATAGCATTCCCTAATAATATCAACTTTCCTATGATAATTAGATAATATTTACTACCTCAGAACTGATTAATGATTTATTTAGAATAGTTTTTTATACTATTATTTATGTATTCTATACTATTTTTGGATTTAACCAATATATCTAATAACGTTTTTTTATTTAATTAATAAGGAAACAAGAATTTTTTCAATATTTTTTTATGGAAATCTATGTTATTACCATGGTTTAATAGAATAAATGATAAAGTTTTTCACATTCTTGTTATGTTATGATTAAGATCCACTTCATATTTTTTGATGATTAATGATATGTTCATTTTGAAAATTCAGTTACCTTCTTTCAAATTTTTTAGATCTTGATATTTTTAAATGGGTAATAAGGTTAACCATTTATGAAATGGTATAAGTTGAAATATGGAAGAGTTTTTAGAGATTAATTTATTACTTCACAATATAATGATATATGCATATTGGATAACTTGTGTTAATCGTATTGGTTTTAGAAAATAGTTTGAGACAGATGAAAAAGACTTGCCAGATTTTTATGGATCATGTGATCTGTTAAGAGTTAATTTTATTACTTTAGGAATAAAAAATCATTTTCTTGATATTAATTTCTTTAAATAAGGGTTGTATTGGAAATTTATCAAATAATATTCAAAGGATGAAATTTTTCTTATCAATTATAATTTCTTTTATTCTTAGAAAGTAATATAATTACTCGAATTTAAGAAAAATGGTCTTGGAAAAAATCATATTTCCATACTTTTAGATGATATAAATGACCTTTTTACACCTATTTTGTTTACGTATTTGTGGTCATTAACTTTCTTTTGAACATGTTCTCGATATCTCTCCCTCGGTATTTGGGTGTTTGTTTTCTCTTCCATGTCCATGTTTTCATTTCCCACCCATGTTATCCAATCTAGAAACCTACGTATGTGATTATTCTAAATGAATTTGGAACTTACCTTTCTCTATTATTAATAATGTTTTTTATTAAAACTTTTTATGATGTGGGTTTCAAAAAAAATAATTTTAAAATTTCAAACCCCTAGTTTCCAAGATCAAGTTTAAATTGCAAGGACAAAATTTATTAAAGGTGGGGAGAATATAACACCCTTGAATTTTTAAAAAATAAAATTTTATTCAATAAAATATGTGACACACAACATATATTTTATCTTTCATTACACACAAGACTAGTTTTATCTTATGTTACATGCAATAAATAGTTTCTTAAAAAATATTATTTTATATGTAAGGTCAAGTTTTGCTAGACAATGATGTATTATTAATAATATTATTTAATATCATAGTTATCGCCTAGATACTGGAATGATGGGTATGAATATTATTAACTAACTTATTAAAATATATAGTTTACATGAGTTTTTTATGTATTTATTATTTATAAAATAATCATCTTTTCAAAGAATATTAACTACTTTCTAGAAAATACTTTTTTTCTAAAAGGCGTTATAATCATTCTTGGTGGACATAATTTAAAATTAATTTTTACAAATTTTATGAAATTTAAATGAAAAAATAAAATTAATTTTTTAAATTGGTATAGAAAAAATATCTTTGGGTTATTTTTTGGTATTTTTCTACGATGTTTCATTTTTTTATAAATAGTGAAATATACAGAATTTTAATTGAAAATTTAATTTTTGTTTAAATAATTTATATGGTTAAATTATATTTTGATTTATATTTTAAGTAAAGTTTGATAATTTTTATATTAATTAATTTAATTTAGGTCATTGGAATAATTTTCATTTTAAATTTTGATATAAAAACATTGGATACATTTTAACATTTTTAATTTAAAAACCTCCTTTCTCATCACCTCTATAAAATTAATTATAAAAAAATTAGTGCGCATATATGAGTTGAATTTGGAAAAAATATATTTTATATTTAGAATCATAATATTTTATATTATCTAATAGTTTAAACACAATTTTTACTATAATGATTACTGAAGATAGTTAAAATTAATCATTGTGATTAAGGTAAAAATGAGTTTTCTTAGTGATTAAACACATAATATAAGGTATAAGATTGAAATAAAACTTGTCCAAAACCAATTTTATGGACTTATTTTGGATCTTAAAACCATATCTTTATTTTTATGAGTTATTGGGATATTATTCCCTGAAATTAACCTATATAATATATTAACTAAAGAAAAAGAAAAAAAAGAAACAATTCATATCTATAGTATTTATAAAGCTTTGGTATTGGGAAAAACATTATATTTTTTCTTATAAAGATTATTTTAATATTCAGATTATTTTTTTATCTTTATAATTTATTTTAATTTTTTTAGAGATGAAATAATTATTTTAAATTCTTAAGAAATTACAATGGAGAGGTTATTTAATTATTAATTAAATATAATACATAATACTAAATATATTCAACTTTATATAAATTGAATGAATTTTTGTGTTTAATTAATTTTTTAGATGATTATCTCATGTTTAATTAGTTTTTTAAAAAATATAATTTAATTGCATTATTTTATTGATATTTTTAAATTCAAATTAAATGAATAATATCAAAATTGGCAACGATGTTATTTTATAATAAAGGTTATTTTATTAAATGATTTAAAATGACTAAAAACATATATTTGGACAATATATTTACAAAGGATAATAAATATAAACTATATTCCATTCATGGACTGATTGATATTTTATAATAAACATATTTACACAAAACTAGTAAAGTCATTAATAACACGGTTAGGGTTAAAGAAGTGTTTTTCGCATTACTTGTGCTTCTGTTAAACTTAATTTCCAACACACAAGGGAAATTTATTTCATATTTATAATCTTTTTTTTTTTAATTTTATAATAATTTTAACTTTAATTTAGTCTTATAGGACATATTTCCAAGGTTAGAAAACCAGTTACTGTGGTAAAAAAAATGGAGAAATTGATTAAACCTAATGAATATGGAAAAAAATGATAAAAATGATTTTATTTTTGTGTATTGAAGGTTTTTATAGACCAAATAATCCATATCCACAATTATTATTCAATTTTTGAGCCACATGAGGAAAGGGAGACCTAACAATAGTGAATATATTTGAGTATTTTCATAAAAGCCAGTCCTCCTCAACATTAAAAGGGAACTCACTCCCCTCACTTCTCCACACCTCTAAATCCATTTGGATCCTCAAAAACCTGACCAAATCACTTAAAAACTTACCTAACATAATAATAGAATCTATATTTTGGTAATATAGTCAACATATGAAGGGTTTAGTGAAAACTAAAAGAAGATACTCAAAGAAGAGGTAATGTTCTCCAACAAGCGTCTTTATTTGACTTATTTCTCTAACTCCTTAATTTTTTATTAAAAAGTTATGATATAATAAATTTATTATATTACATATAATTGGATGTTTTTATAATGATTTCATGACTTAAAATGATCTCCACTTCTAACAAATGTGTTATGAAATATTTTTTTGTGTGTACTGCAGACTACCGCCTCGCGAACCGATATTGTTTTTTTCTTTAACATATCTAAAGGATGGTTATTGTGGTGGATTTAAAGTATACATATAAAATATACAATATTATTATACTTATAGAGTTATTATATCAAATATAACTTTTTAATTTCCATTCATAGGAGACATGATAATGTCGCTCATTTGTTCGGTCGACTACCACCTCACAAAGTGATGTGATTCTTATTTCACTAATTCTGTACATGGAAGGTGATGAGGAATAATTATATATGATATAAATAAATAATTATGATAGTAATGAAATATTTATCATTATATAATTATTTTATTTTATTTCATTTTCTTAAATTTTCACTTATTGAAAAATGATAACATTATTCGTGTACGTGTGGACTACCACCTTCACAAAGTGATGTCTTTCTATTTTCATCACCAAACCACATAAATGATATATATAAGTATATAATATAGTATATATGATATTTTTATAATTATTTAAAGGTAAAATTTTACTTAATTTCTTTCCATAATGATCATTGAAAAATGTAAAACGTTACTCATGCATACGTACAGCCTACAATCTGCATGATCGTAACATACTTCATTTTTCATAACCATAATTCATGATTGGTTTTAAAAGAATAATTAATTTATAAATATGGTTATTTGTTAATGATTATTATTCTATATATTATGAAACAATATAATATGTTCAAGAACTAGATCTTTCCTGAAAAAACATGCATGAGAAAACATAGTAATTAACACCTGAAACAATGAAAATAGTGATAGATTATTAATGAAAAGGTAATAAGATGTAATAAGAAGATAATGTATAATATTTTATGCCATAATATGATTATTTTTTAAATTAATAACATGATTAAATAAATTATACAGAATTTTATAACATTTTCAACTAAAGGAAACCACAAGGTAAGGGATTTCTTTACATAATTTCCACTCATTGGGTTAAACTTCTACTTTGTTGATTATTTTATGTTTAGATTTTTTGTGGAATGAATTTTGATCTTATTATGTTTTATTTAA
Source organism: Viscum album (assembly GCA_963277665.1). Taxonomy (NCBI): domain Eukaryota; kingdom Viridiplantae; phylum Streptophyta; class Magnoliopsida; order Santalales; family Viscaceae; genus Viscum; species Viscum album. The sequence goes on from OY728164.1 coordinate 1,383,132,087, forward strand.
AAATAATTATATTTATTTATAGTTGATAGACATAATTAATTCATTTATTAATTCTTACTTCAATGTTATTATCATTTCAAGGTTTTATTTCACAATTTCATTCTAAAATATATTATTTATTCTAAAAGATTAGTTTAAGGAAATTAATTGACCATTTCTTAATAAACCCTTTAATTTTATTATAATATTTTAATTAATTAAACCTTTCAATCAATTGAAATATTTTCCCACTCTTTGGTAGAAAAAACATTTTAGTAATTTTTTTCATGAAAATATGACTTCATTTCTCTCTTTAGTCATAAATATGTTTTCCCCCAAAACCATATTTTATAAAAATTTTATCATCAATGTTTTAACCTTTTAAAAATTATTTATTAAATTAATTTTCAACAATTTACTTTTTAAAACATGTTTTCAAAGGATTCATTATGTCTTTTTCAAGACAATGGGTATTTGGCTTTTACCAAAAAAAGCGAATGGAAATTTTGTTTTAACATGTATTACATGTATGGAATTTCAAGCCATCATAACCACTAAAATGTTTTCAATATTAATTTATAATTTTTAAATGTGGTTTTCAATTGAAATTATTTTAAACAAATCTAAAATATTATTATTAAAAATTATTTTCAAAGAAAATTATTTTAAAAATTATTTTCCAAATGAAAATGATATTTTCCTCAATAATGTTTATAAAGATATTTTTATTATATTTATATTTGTAAATGAAAAAACCCCATTATTATTACTCAAATTGGTATATATTCTGTCCATAATATTGTTAATATTTATCTAGATGGTTTATGGTAATTTTGAATAAGGAAAGTATTTACATCACTTAATTGATTCATTTTTGTAGTTAGTAACATTCCCTTGAACTGTTCTCTTTCTAATGATCTTTAGAAATTAAATTTACCCTAAATATCAATATTATTTCTCTTAGATCTGTTTATTTCCTAAAATATACATTATTTTGAAATACAATGTTTACTTTGATATTTATTTGATAAACTTGGAAAATATTGATAAATTTGTATCCTTTACTCAATAAAAATATTTTATAAGGCATATTATTTATTAATTAAATTTATTATTTGATATATTAATAAGTCTTTGGAAATGTATGACATGTGTTAAGGACCATTTAATGAAATCCTTGTGATACATCAATAGTCTCATAAGGTGAAATTATTGGGATAAACCCTACACATTTCTAACCAATATGTTTTAAACTGTATTGTGAAGGTATTGACAATAGTATGCTAAACCATCATGTGAAATGTATTTACTGTAAATTTATCATATTCCTTGATAAAATTTCATTTGATAATTAATAATTTTCTTCATTCAAATATAGTTTTTATTATCCATTGTAATTTCACTATAACATTGTCTCTCCAAGAATTTAATTATTATTTATTGATTAAATGGAAAAAAATCAGTTATTTACCTTCCTATATTGATTTTTCCTTATCCATTTATTTAAATGGAATTTTTTTAGTTATTTACCATACCATGTTGATTATTCTTATTGATTCCAAATATCTTATAGTATAATTAACCCTTATTGAGAATTTGAGCTCACCATTATTTCGTTTACTTTACCAAGGATTCCATGATGTTTATTATGACTGATATACAGGGATATTCTAGATTAAAAAAATTTAATCTTATGAGAAAAAAATATATTTTTTAATTTTTTTCATTCAAATGTAATGTAAAACTCATGTATGTATCTTGTTTACTATTACTGAAAAAATATTATGTCCTTTTGTATGTGACTCCTTATATTTATGCTAATGTAATGGTGGGACCAACTATATCTGGGATACTAGGGCTGGTTTTGCTACACTAAAGTAATTATATTTATTAATGAGATAAGGTTTTGTCAGTTCCTCTATATTTTGTATTTGTATAATATTATATAATATAACACACATTTTCTTAGGGAAAAATACCATTAAAAATACTAAGTTGTTACATTTATCATCTTTGATATTCTATAATTATTTGTGAAATGAAATTTTATTATATTATGATTTATTTCAATTTTTAGGTGAATTTACAGTTGATACACATAATCAATTCATTGATTAATCCCCACTTAAATTTCATGGTCTTTGTAAGGGTTTATATCACAATCTCATTTTAATTAAGATTATTTATTATTGAAATTTAGTTGAAGGAAATTATTTGAACATATCCTAATAAACTCATTTAATTTTCTTATCTTGTTTTTATTCTTTATATCTTTATGTGATAGTAACATTTTCAGTTTTTGAACTTAAAATGATTGAGAAATGTTTATAAATAATATCTGACTCATTTTCTCTCTTTGGTTGGAAATATATTTTCTTTAAAAACCATGTTTTCTAAAAATGTTTTCAATTTTTTAACCACATATAAATGACTTATTATAAAACTACCCATTTTGAATCATTAAATGTTTTTTGAAGGAATCTACATGTTATTTTAAAAAAATCATGTTTTGGATTTTACTGTATATATGAAACAGATCTTTTTTTAACGTACTCATTTTGTATGGAATTCCCTATAGTCATAAAAACTCAATGTTTTAAAGCTTCCTTTATATGTTTCAAAGTTTATTTTCAGTGAACACTATTTTCAAAAACAAATTGTGAACTTTTAGTTTTGAAGGATATTTCAAAATTAAAATTATATTTTCTCAATAATATTTTTAAATAACTTTTATAGTATTTCTATTCTTAAATAACAATAACCCTTTATTTTTCTTATAATCCACCAGTGATATGTTGTATTGATACCATAATTATTCATTATATATATGGTTTAAGATAATTTTGAATATGGAGTGTATTTATATTCACTTCCTTGATTAATTTTGGTAGTCATTAACTTTCCTATGAATTATTCACTTTCATACAGACATTAAATTTATCCTAAATATCCATAATATTTATCATTAATATGTTTATTTCTTCTACCATATATCATTTTTATATAAGTTTTTCTAAATTTAATGTTATTTTTTATCTAGGGAAATATTGATAAATCATCATTATTTACTCAATATGGATATTTGATGATAGGGAATATTATTCATGAGTTAAATCCATTATTCAATATATGATGAGTGATTTTGACATGATGTGATGGGTGGGGACTTTAATTATATATCCCCTTGATGAATTGGTAGTCTCATGAAGTGAATTTGTAATACATCATTAATGTGGTTTTTACATTCAGTTTTAAACCATATTTTGAAAGGTCTTGATAGTAGTGGTATCATGATTCCTAATATCATGATGAAAAATAATTCATTATTTCCTTCATTAATAATTTATTTATTATAATCAATTAAATTTTCACAACGATATTATCTCTAGATGAATTTAATTATCTATTTATTAATTTAATGGAATGGGTTTTTAGTTATTTACCTCTCTCTATTGATTATTCCTTATCTAATTATGATAACCAAGTTATTGATTAAATGGAATTTGTGTTCATTTATTTACCTTTCCATGTTGATTATTATTTATTAATTCATGATATCTTATATTATATATAATACATAATTATAATTCCAACTCACCGTTGTTTTCATTCCTTTACCAGGAATATAGGAACTATACAATGAATTTTATAAATATATATTATATAGGGAATAATGATATTCTCAAAAACAATTATGTCATAATTTGTGTATTCAAATGTAATATGTGAATCATGTATATATCTAGTTTATCAAGACTAATAAATGATTCATTCCTTTGGGTTTTGATTCCTTTTATCTTATAATAATTTAATAATGTAGAAAATGGATCTGGGTTACTGGGGACATGGTTTCTAAAGTTTTTATCATAGGAAGTTTAGTAAAAACCTTCCGAAAAATATTTTGGAAAATATATATTAGGGATCAGAACACTATGATATATTTTGATGATAAGTATAGAATAACTTCCTTCTTTAAGGAAGGTATTATGTGTTTTTTCCTTTAATACATCCCTTTTTTGATAATACGTGTGTATTTGATTCTAGTATAGATGTATCTAGGGGTAATAAGCCTAAATAGAGCACATTGGGCTTGTCCCAATTATTATCTTGTGTAAAATAGTGTTCCTTATCACACACCTATTTTAACACTCCTAATTGATGTTCTTAGGATAATTTACATTTTCTTTACAAACCATTATAAAGTATTTGAATAGTTAATCTCAATTAATAACCTAGTTTAAACCTAATAAGTCTTAGATTAAAAAAAGGTGTCATGATTTAGAAATAAGATAAATGATTTTATGGTTTTACCACTATGATTATTGTTTCTCACAATATACTTTTTAGTTTTAGTCAATGTTTAGAACCTGAAGAAATAATTTTATCATTAAATATGAAGGAAAATGTGGTTTCTATGAGAAACAAAATGGGATGATGACAGGAGTGAAATATATTTTTATTATGGATAATTATTTATCCCAAAATATTATTAACAACACATACCTTAACCAACTCTCAAACTCACCAAAGAATATAAATATAGTGTTCTATAAAATCTTGAGTAGTATAGACCATAGAGGAGAGAAGTAACAATTTTCATCATTTTAGAAATATAGAAAGGAAAAACCAGTAATATGTTGTAATAGAATATGAAAATTCATTATATTTTGAAATGAAGGGCACAAAGTAAATAATTTTTTATGAAAAATAAAGAGTATTATGAGAGTAAATAAATTCCATCATAAGAATCCATTTATAGTTTTTTTTCTTAAATGTGGTAAATTTGGGAATTGTCCTAGTCAATTCCCTCTTTTAAAGGTAAATCCCTAGACCTTGGACGACCTATGTGAAAATAGGATAGATGAATTATTTTTTTATTGGTGATCAATAATTAAATTATAAAAGTATTTTTAAATAATGGTATTTTTGTGATAATAATTATGAAAAATATAATTATTGTGTCAAATTTTAGAAGAATATATGTATTCATTAACTTAAGAGTTATGGATACCATCACGAGTTTATGATTTTAACGTTTCTCATAAGTTAAAAGTCTTAAATACCCATTTTGAAAATTTTTGAGGAAGGAATATAACATAATTAAGGATTTTTTTGGAAAACATTTATGGAAATACAACCCATTGGTTTATAATATGAAATTTTATTTAAGGAATAATACCTTTACATTTTTCAGAGACAATATTAAGGGTATTGGTAACCTTTAAGTTTTATCTTATCTTTTTTTAGTAATTATGGGACTTCACAATTTGGGAACATTATAGAAATTACATTATAATAGTTTTGGAAAAAAGAAAACTCTTTGAATCTAGAGAATAATACAAGTATTGAACCCACAACTGATGAACGATAAAGTTTTAATGCCTACAAATAGACAACATGATATGCTAGTCAATATGTAATTAGTTATGAGATTTGATAAGTAAGTATTAATAATGAACCAATGGTGTTATTTTTGTGTTTTACAAATTAATGTGTTATATTGGACAACTTATGCTAACCATATTGGTTTTCAAAAATAGTTATAGACAGACAAAAATACATATTATTCTTTTATGGATTTTATAATCTATTAAAAGAAAATTTTTGTTCTTCAGTAATGAAAATTCATTTTTTTCATTTAATGTAGTAAGTGGTGATTTTAAAATTGATTGAGGTATAACCAAAAGATGAAATTTTTATTATGAAATAGAAGTATATTAGGTAATCATGTTTCCCTATATTATTATATAGTAAAATAATTCATAAAATTTAGGAAAAGAATACTGAATTTTTTTTATCAAAATACCTTAATTTATTTTAAACTTATGTTATTTTGAATCCTCAAATATTTATGGTTTTTAGGTTCTTATCATTCCATTGATCATTCAATTTCTTATGATTAATGACCTTTATAACTCTATCATTATTTAACCTTTTCATCCATTAAAATATATTCACTTGAAACCAATTCTCTACTGTGTAGAAACCAAGTTATGGGTTATTCCATATTACCTTTTAACTTCCATTTCAATTTTATCATGAGGATATTTTATTAATCCTTTTTATGATGTTGGTTTTTCAACAATGGAATTTCCAAATTTCAAACCCTTGATTAATGACCTGAAGTTTAAATTGAGAGAATGAAATTTATTTAAGGTGGGTAGAATGTAACAGCCTGAAATTATAAAATAATAGCACTTTATTTTATATAATTGGGACATAAAACAAAATTCTTAAACAACCTATGAAATTTATTTCTCTAAATTTAATCTCTTCGATAGTTGTATAAAACCCAATCCTAAATCAAAATGAACAGTAATATACTATACTGATAAATCCTAGTCATTAAATTAATAGTTATAAAAAATTATAAAAATTATTATTATTTATTAATAAGAGATAAAATAAGAATCATTTAAAATAAAAAAATCATAAAAAATTGTTTTTCCAAAAGACGATTTTTTCTTTCATTGTACTGATATTTAAAAATCAATTTTTGAAGAATTTATAAATTTTATTTAATTATATTAACTTTAATTTTTAAATAATAACATCATAATTATCTTAGGGTTAAAATATTTTTTTTCTAAAATGTTTGATTTTTCAATGAATAGTGAAAAATACATAATTTTAATTGAAAATTGTTTCGTATTTTAAATTATTTATAAAGTTAAATTATATTTTAACATGGTTTTAATATAACATTATATAAATTATATAGATATATAGATATACATATATTAATACAATATAAGTTAATTAAATAATTTTCATATGTAATTTTTATATAAAAACATTGTATAATTTTGAACATTTTATCTTTGAAACCCGGTTTTTTCATCACATCTATGGGATTAATTTTAAATTAAATGTTTCAACTTATTTTATTTAAATTTTTAAAAAATGGATTTGATATTTTGAATCCTCATAATTTATATTATCTAATAATTTCAACATAATTTTGACCAAAATAAATAGTGAAAATAGTAAAAAATATTTACCACAATTAGCATAAAAATGGATTTATCGAGGAACAAACTAATATGATTAGGGTTGAAATGATATCAAAAAAATTCTAAAATGTGTTTTCTGGAAATATTTTGACACTATAATGTATAATTATCTAGAATAATTCATTTATGATACTTTTGTAATGTGAAAAACATGGGTAGACCTTTTTCTTCTCATGAATTACAATTATTTCACCCACCTCCATTATAAAAGGTCACCCCCCCTCTCATATCTTCCTCACACATTGAAACCCTTTTGGTTTAGAAAATACAATCCCGAATAACTTCCAAAATTATCTTATATTATCCTAGAATCCTTATTTTGTTCATAAATAAAACCTAGGAAGGCTTTGGTGGGAAACCAAGGGAGGCTACCTGAAGAATATGTAATATTCTTGAAGGAGAATTTTAATTTTTGTATTCCTCCACATCATTCAATTCATATTAAACCATGTAGATATAAAAAAAATCATTTTCATAAATATAATTATATTTTTTATATTATGTTAATGACCTAGAACCTTCTCTACTTCTATCAAATGGGTTTCAAAATCATCATTCGTTCATACAGAGGGCTACTACCATATAGACCAATGTCATTCATTTTTCCATTACCACCCATCACTGTTAGGTATGATGATAGAAATAATGTATTTATATGATTTTTATAACATAATTATTCATCTGAAGTCATTATATAATATATAAATTTATTCTTTCTATTCCTTAGGGGATACAATAATGTCGCTCTTCTATACAACGGATTATCGCCTCACGATGTGATGTGATTCATTTTTCACTAATGATTTATATGTAAGGTAATGTGTAAAGACCCAGAATTTCAATGCAATTTTTTTTAAAATATATGGGAATTTTATGAGTCTGTGAAAATTGATGGCGTATGATTCTAAGTCCCGGAGTGCGAAGAATGAATTTCTGAACTTTTTTTCGGGCACGTTTAGTAAATATGCGAGCGGGTTTTTCTAAATTTTGAACCAATGCTTGGAATTGAAATCTGGGGGCACCGTTGAACTCGCAGTTCCAATATTCGCTTAAGAATACTTTCACCATGACGGCAGTTGGTCGGGGGTGAAAGTTAGTTTTTGGGTTTTTCGTGTAAGAATAAAATAAAAATAAAATTGTATGACTTTTTTATTTTTATTTGCAACACCCATGTGGGTGTTGGAAGGTGGGTCCACTAGAACTAAACCTCCACGTGGTATTTGAGGTGTGGGGACCACCAGACCATAACCTCTCATGAGCGGTTATGGTGGTGGGAACCACCTGAACCATAAACTCCCATGAGAGGTTATGGTGGTGGGGACCACCCGAGATTAAAACCCCCTTAATTGTAAGAAACTCACAAACCCCCCTCATTAATGCGGACGGGCCTCTTGACTTCCTCCACATTAGTTTGTGCCAACACACCACTTTATTATGCCAACATAAATTAATTGACTTCACCCTGGTCTTGGGCAACGGACGGCCGAACGGTCGTCCGGTTCGGGCGCAGCGCCACGAGGGGCGCGGGCCAATTCGGGCGGGGAGCCGAGAGGGGTGGGGGCCGGTTCGGGCGGGGCGCTGCGAGGGGTGCGGCCAGTTCAGGCGGGGCGCCACGATGGGCCCGGGCCGGTTCGGCCAGGGCGCCGCGTGGGGCGGGGGCCTGTTTGGTCGGGGCACCGCGAGGGGCACGGGTCGGTTTGGTCGGGGCGTTGCGAGGGGCGCGGGCTGGTTCAGCCGGGGCGCCGCGGGGGGCGCGGGCCGGTTCGGCCAGGGCGCCGCGGAGGGTGTGGGCCGGTTCGGCAGGGGCGTCGCGAGGGGCGTGGGTCGGTTCGGCCGGGACGCCGCGAGGGGCATGGGCCGGTTCGACTGGGGGGTCGCGAGGGACACGAGCCGGGTCGGCCGGTGCGCCGCGAGGGGAGTGGGCCGGCTCGGCTGGGGGGGCGCGAGGGACGTGGGCGGGGTCGGCCGGGGTGTCGCGAGGGGCGCGGGCGGGGTCGGCCGGGGCGCCGCGAGGGGAGCGAGCCGGGTCGGCCGGGGCGCCGCGAGGGGCACGGGTGGGGTCGGTCGAGGCGCCGCGAGGGGCGCGGGCTGGGTCGGCCGGGGCGCCGCGAGGGGCGTGGGCGGGGTCGGTCGGGGCGACGTAAGGGGCGCGGGCCGGGTCGGCCAAGGCGTCGTGAGGGGCGCGGGTCGGGTCAGCCGGGGCGCCGCGAGGGGCGCGGGCCGGGTCGTCCGGGGGGCCGTGAGGGGCACGGGCCGGTGCGGCCGGGGCGCCGCGAGGGGCGCTGGTCCGGTCGGTCGGGGCGCCACGAGGGGCGCGGGCCGGGGCGCCATGAGGGGCGCAGGCCGGGCCGGCCGGGGCACCGCGATGGGCACGGGCCTGTTCGGCTGGGGCGCGGCAAGGGGTGAGGGCCGGCTCAGCTAGGGCACCGCGAGGGGCACGTGTCGGTTCGGTTGGGGCGGCGAGAGGGGTGCGGCCGGCTCAGCCAGGGTGCCACGAGGGGCGCGGTCCAGCTCGGTCGAGGTGCAGTGAGAGGCGCGGTCCAGCTTGGTAAGGGAATCGTGAGGGGCGTTGGTTGGCTCGGCAAGGTCCACACGAGGGGTGCGGACCGGCTCGGCCGGGGCACCGCGAGGGGCGCGGGCCGGCTTGGCCGGGGCGCCATGAGGGGCACGAGCCGGCTCGGCCGAGGTGCCGTGAGGGGCACGGGCCAGCTCGGCAGGGGCGCTGGTCGGCTCGGCAGGGGCCACACGAGGGGCACGGGCCGGTTCGGCCGGGGCGCCGAGAGTGGCGCGGGCCATTTTAGCCGGGGCGCCGTGAGGGGCGCGGGCCATTTCAGGAGGTCGACGGGTGGCCTGATCCGAGGCGGTTCGGTCGGCGTACAGTGCGACAGCGTTGGAGCGGCTGACGGGCGGCACGGCCAGCTGATGGCTCAGCAGGCAGGTGGCGCGGTCGGTGGCCGACGCGGCCGGGGGCGGCTCGGCCGGCGGGTGGCGTGGCCGGGGTGGCGCGGTCGGCGGGTTCAGCTCGAGGCAGCTCAGTGTGGTGAGGGCGCGTAGCTGATTCGGCCGGGAGGCTGGAGCACCGCGAGGGCGGCGTGGGTCATGGTGGTTGCGGGTGACAGCGCTGTTGTCTTTGTCGCCTTTGTCGTCCTCATCTCCTTCCTTCATTCTGAGGAGTACAACAAAGAAGAATGGTGGAGGGGTCGGGCCATGTTGGTTTGGACCACACCATCTGCGTGACCTCCTGCTGAGTGCATCTGCTAGAACATTCCCCTTCCTAGGAGTATAGACTATCTTGAAGTCATAGTCCAGGATGAACTCTAGCCAATGTTGATGTCTCAGGTTCAGGTCCTTCTGGGAGAAGATATACTTGAGACTCTTGTGATCAGAGTACACGGTAAAACACTCACTCATCTGATAGTGCTGCCACATCTTCAAGGCGAAGACCACTGCTGCTAACTCCAGGTCATGGGTTGCATAGTTATTATCATGTTGTCTCAGCTGTTGAGAACCATATATGATCACTGCTCGCTTCTGCATCAGGACACATCCAATTTCGGTCCCTGATGTGTCACAATAAACTACATACCCTAGGCCCTCCTCTAGAAGCCTCAAGATGGGGGCACTAGTCAGCCTCTGCCTCAGCTCTTGAAAACTCTAATGGTATCTCTCCGACGATACAAAGGGTTTCCCCTTCTTTTTCAAGGCTGATAGTGATGCTGCAACTATGGAGAAATATGGTACAAATATCTGATAGTATCTAGCCAAACCCAGGAAACTTTGTACCTCATTCACACTCTTGGGTGGCTCCCAAGAAAGTATCACCTCAATCTTTGCTGGATCCACTGCAACTCTAGCCTCTGATATGACATGTCCCAGAAATTGAACCACTTGGATCCAGAATTGGCACTTCGAGAGCTTACCATAAATCTGGTGCTCTCAAAGTATGTCCAGTACTACCTACAAATGATAGGCATGCTTCTCCTCAGTAGCTGAGTAGATCAGAATTTCGTCAATGAAGACCACTACAAAGCGATCAAGGTACGGCTGAAAGACCTTGTTCATGAGCCCCATGAACACTGCTGGAGCATTGGTTACACCAAATAGCATAACCAAAAACTCATAATGGTCATACCAACACCTGAATATCCTCTTCTGCACATCCTCATCTTGTACTCTGAGCTGGTGATAGCCTGATATGAGGTCTATCTTCGAGAACCACTGTTCTCCCTTCAGCTGATCAAAGAGGTCATCAATCCTTAGAAGTGGGTACTTTTTATTCACTGTCACCTGGTTCAGGCGACTGTAGTTGACACAAAGCCTCAAGCTCCCATCCGTATTCTTGGCTAACAGAATCGGGGCTGCCCAAGGTGAAACACTGGGCTAGATGAATCTCTTCCCTTGCAAGTCCTCTAGTTGTACATACAGCTTGAGAAGCTCCGCGGGAGCCATATGATATGCTGGTGTAGATATCAGTGTCGTCTCGGGGTACAATTCAATGGAAAAGTCCACCGCTCTGTGAAGAGGTAGACCTGGGACATCATCCGGGAAAGCATCCGTGTACTAGTCCACCACTACAGGATAACTCGGACTCTCCATATCAATAGCTCTGAGGGTAAGTCTATCCAACTGATGAGTGATTGGTTGCACTCTCCTCCGATAAAGTCCATCATGTGTTGCAAAGACTCCCTTCTCGTCGGTGAAAGTAAACCAGGTCCCATTTGTGCGGACACACCGCACTTTATGCCTAATACAGTCAATCTGAGCATGGAATGTAGATAACAATATAATACCAATTTGTCACGACTCGTCCCCCGGGGCCCATGCTCTGACTACCCCAATCTCACCTTCCATAGGCAAGGAGCTGGAAACTAGCAACAAAGGCGTAATTCCCTAAAATTGGGAAGGCATGGCCTTTATAACCTATAACACACACAAAATCAAGCACACAACTGGACGAAACACCAAGTAAACTATATAAAAAAAGAGTGCTGAAAGTAAAAGGGGCTAGAATACAAGCCCATCTAGAAAATACAAGTACAACTGAAATGTAATACAACTAAAGAAAAAGAAAAGATAGCTATTGGATCGTCCTCCGAGGATCCTACCTAAAGGGTAGGTATAGATCATCTCATCAGCACTCAACGTCCATCCATATCCTCCGTGTACCGACAAGCCATATCGTCCACCTCCAGGTATCGTCCAGTCCCGGTACTCTCAGCCTCATTTAGTGTTGTTCGTCATCTGCATCCAACACAAAAAGGTGCGGGATAGCCCGTGTAGGGGTGAGTATAATGATACTCAGTAGGGACCCCGAGACCCTCAAGGTCTCACAAAATCCAACAAGGATAAACCAAAAAGTATGAAATCAACAGATAACCCTACTTAGGTATATGCCCATACATATACCTAATTTATTAAGTAATCCATCTCAATCCTGAGGAAAACACAAAAGTACTGACCTAACTAAACTAGGATTTTATTCTAGGGGTAGTATCAAGTAACATCCCCAGTCACATTATCGAAACCTCGGCTGCAAGAGAACTCCTACTCAATCGAGTACAGTGGGCCTGTCGTGACACCAAGCGTGCTTCCCACTAACCTTGGACTACTGAGGTACTCCTCCTGTCGAGTATCGTGGGTCTGATGCGTCACCCAGAGGCACTCCCCATCGTGGGTCTGCCGCGTCACCAAGTGTGCTCCCCCTCGTAGCCTGCTGAGTTACTCCTCCTATTGAGTACTGTGGGTATGCTGTGTCACCAAGCGTACTCCTCCATCGTGGTTCTATCGCGACACCAAGGTGCTCCCCACTAGGCTAGTAGAGTCACTCTGAGTCAAACGTTCAGCAGTCATCAGGTCCCAGAGTGGAAGTGGGATGGGATATCCATGGACTTCGTGACATGACTTCCATGTACATCCATGGGACATGACTTGACTTGGGTGATCATTGACCGACTCACCAAGTCAACCCACTTCCTACTGATCAGAGAGCAGGGTTCAGTAGAGAGCTTGGGACGCCTCTATATGGAGGATATTGTGCGGATACATAGAGTACCTTTGACGATTGTCTCCGACCATGATGCACATTTTACTTTCTGTCTATGGAAGGGGTTGCAGGAGGCTTTTGGGATGCATCTTTGTTTGAGCACCGCCTTCTATCCTCAGACAGATGGCTAGACTGAGAGGACCATTCAGACCCTCGAGGACATGTTGTGTGCTTGTGTCCTTGACTTCGGTTATAGCTGGGAGGATCACTTACCTTTAGTGTATTTTTCATACAAAAACAGCTATCACTCCACCATTGGGATGGCACCTTTTGAGGTGTTGTACGGGTGACCTTGCAGATCACCTTTATATAGGAATGACCTGAGGGAGATAGCACTAGTGGGACCAGAGATGGTATAAGCTACCACAAAAAAAGTGCAAATCATCTAGGAGCAGATGAAGACTGCACAGAGCAGGCAGAAGTTATATGCTGATAGGATACGGAGACCTATGGAGTTCGAGGATGGTGACCACGTCTTTCTATGGGTCTCACCCTGACGAGGTCTATGGATATTTGGATGAAGCGGCAAGTTATCTCTAAGGTTCATCAGACCTTTTCAGGTCCTCAGCAGAGTTGGCGACGTGGCATACCACTTAGTTCTTCCACCTCAGTTGCACCAAGTGCATGATGTCTTCCATGTATCCCAGATAAGGAGATATGTGCATGACCCTTCTCACATCATCGACCATGGTGAGATGGACATCGATGATGGGGATACTTTTACGGAGGTTCCAGTAGATATTGAGGATCAACAGAAGTGGGTCCTTCGAGGAGAGTCAATACCTCTGGTGCGCATTCACTGGTAGCATGGGAACATCCAGGAGAGCACATGGGAGTGGGAGGCTCAAATGCGAGCTCAATACCCCTAAATTGTTTACGTAGTTTGAGTTTTGTCTTATGGGGATGTAGAGCCCTAATTTGGGGAGAATGTAAAGACCCTGAATTTCCATATAATTTTTTTTTAATATATTATAATTTTACAAGTCTGCGAAAACTGACGGCGCATGATTCTGAGGCCCGAAGTTCCCGGAATGAATTTCTGAACATTTGTTTGGGTACGTTCAGTAAACGTGCCAGTGAGTTTTTATAAATTTTGAAATGATGCTCGGAATTTAAATCCAAGGGCACTGTTGAACATGCAGTGCCGATATTACCTTAAGAAGACTTTCACTTCGATGACAGTTGGTCGAGGGTGAAAGTTAGTTTTTTGGTTTTTCGTGCAAGAATAAAATAAAAATAAAAGTTTACGACTTTTTAATTTTTATTTTCAACACCCATATGGGTGTTGGGATGTGGGGTCCACCAGAACTAATCCTCCATGTGGTAGTTGAGGTGTGGGGACCACCAGACCTTAACCTCTTGTGAGAGGTTATGGTGGTGGGAACCAGCAGAACCATAACCTCCCATGAGAGGTTATGGTGGTGGGGACAACTAGGGATTAACCCCCCCCCCCCTTTAATTGTAAGAAACTCTAAAACCCCCCTCATTAATTTGGAGGATCCTCTTGACTTCCTCCACATTAATTTGTGCCAATGCACCACTTTACTATGCCAACGTAAATTAATTGGCTTGACCCTTTTAAAATATTAAGTAACAACATCGTTGGAATTTAGGAAGGTTCCTAATAAATGAATCGTCATAAATTCCATGATCGTTGCATACCTCTCCCCCTATTCTATATATATGGAGTTTAGGAGGAGGATTTGGGACGGCCTCACCAAGCGACGAAGCGCTGGTAAAGTGCCGCGATGCCCAACACTTAGAGGATTACTCTCTCCAGCGATGAATGCTCCACCGATGAAGAAAGTCGACCTCCTTCGACCTTCTTCCTCGGGACTTCTTCTGGCGTGGGATTTCCACATCTTTTACTATGAAGAACCGACGCTTGAGCCCAGAATGGGAGGTGTGTGGCGGACGAGACGAACGTCGGCAACTTCACCTCCTTCCTTCTTGCGCCAACGGCATCAAGCGAACAAAGGTAGGGGGTTTATTTGTGTGATAATACTTTCCTTTTTTTCTTCTTCGGTTTGGGAAATAATCATTGTGGAAGTTGTAAAATTTGAAGTTCATCATTCTTCTTCTTTGTTGAGCCAAATGCTACCACCCTAACACGGAAGGTGCAGGCCAAACCAACATGGCCCGACCCCTCCTTCGTTCTTCTTTGTGGTGTTCTTTAGAATGAAGGAAGTTGACGAAGACGATGAAGGAAACGGCACCATCACCCATAGCCATCGCGATCTTTGCCGACCCCGTGGCACTTTGGCCTCCCGGCCGAACCGGTTGTGTGCCCTCACCACACCGTGCCACCCCGGGCCAAACCGGACCTGCGCCCTGACTCGTGCCACCTGTCGGCCGAGCCACCCCGGCTACGCCACCCGCCAGCCATGCCTCCCTCGCCTGCCGCGCCACCCACCGATCGAGCCTCCCCAGCCGTGCCGCCCTTGCCTGTTGCGCCGGCCACTAGCCGAGCCACCCCGGCCGCGCCCCCAACCGGCCGCGCCGCCCTCCCCTGTCGTGCACTCGTGGGATGTTCTTCATGTGGCCCTCCGACCCTCCTCGAATCATGCCGCTCGTGGCCCTATGAGCCACCCAACAGCCTCATGCCCTCGCAGCACCATTCGTGGTCGAGCCGCCCTCATGGATCTATGCGGCCCCTTACGGCCTACTGGTCTTGACCGAGTGGGTCGGGCCGAACCCAACGGTTGGACCCAGCGGGCCGGGCCAAACCCAATGGGATGGACTGCCCAACAGGACATACCATCCAATGGGTCGGGCCAGACCCGATGGGTCAGGCTGGTTCGACCCAAACCGGGTCGGCCCATGCCGGGTTGGACCGGACCCGGGTCCACTACGCCCCTTTACTTTCTTTTGGCCATATCATTGGCACCAGGCGTCCATTTGACGAACCATCAACGGTGCTAGAAATCTTGGAGAGAGACAGTCCCTTTGAGTATACTTCACTAGATTTTTGGTTTGAGATGGGAAATGGTCAGGTTGGATCGAGCACAAATCCAACCGGCCCCCTAGGACTAAATGGATAATAACTCACAGACTGGGCGTCTGATTGATGTGTCGTTTGTTGCGTTGAGACCCCTATGACATGGAGGACCTTTAAGATAATTATTCATGGGAATTTATGTCATTTTGGGTATCGACCAGTATCTTGTGGATTAGATTTTCTAGGAAACGAGCGAGCATAGTGCGGAGACCTAGTATCTTGCTGAGACCTGACAATTGCTGACTGTTTGACTTGGAGTGACTCTACTAGCCCAGTGGGGAGTGTCCTGGTGTCATGGAATACCCACATTGGGGAGCACCTTGGTGTCATGGTGGACCCACAGTACTCAACAGCAGGAGTACCTCAGCAGGCTACAAGGGGGACCGCGCTTGGTGACGCAGCAGACCCACGGTGGGGAGCACGCTTGGTGACGCGGTAGATATATGGTACTCGACAGGAGGAGTACCTCAGTAGTTCAAGGTTAGTGGGAAGAATTATTGGTGTCATGGAAGGTCCACTGTAATCAATAGAGGAGGAGTTTTATAGAGGATGAGTTTTCAACAATGTGACAGGGGATGTTACTTGATACTACCCCTAGAATAAAATCCCGGTTGAGTTGAGTCAGCTCTTCTGTGTTTTCCTCATGACTGAGATGGATCAATTGATAGATTTTTGTGAGACCTAGAGGGTCTCGGGGTCCCTAATTAGTATCTTTATACTCACCCATGCACGGGCTATGCCCGCACCTTGTTGTGTTGGATGCAGACGACGGACAGCGTTGTCGGAGGCTGAGAGTACCAGGACTAGACAGTACCCAGAGGTCGACCTTAGGATGTGTCAGTACACGGAGAAGACGGACGGATGAGGATTGTTGAGGAGGCGATTTGTACCTACCCTTCAGGTAGGAACCTCATAGGATGACCCAGTAGTAGTTTTACTTTTTCTCAGTTGTATTTGTACTTTCATTTTCTTGTACTTTACTGTTGGTCTTGTATTCCAGCCTCTTTTACTTTCAACACTCTTTTGTTATACAGTTCACTTGGAACTTTGTATCCAACTTTGTGCTTTCTTGTGTGTGTTTTTACAGGTTATAAAGGCAATGACTTCCCAATTTTAGGGAATTACGCCTTTGGT
Source organism: Viscum album (assembly GCA_963277665.1). Taxonomy (NCBI): domain Eukaryota; kingdom Viridiplantae; phylum Streptophyta; class Magnoliopsida; order Santalales; family Viscaceae; genus Viscum; species Viscum album. Next base: position 1,383,149,254 of record OY728164.1, read on the forward strand.
TCTAGTTGCCATCCCCTGGCCTATGGAAGGAGGGCTTGGGGTAGTCACGGTACGGGCCCCGGGGGACGGGTTGTGACATAATGAGGATAAATTTAGTTAATATATTTAATATACATAAAATTATTATTATATTAATGAAATATTTATCATTCATAAAATATAATATATCATTTTATTTCTTACATTGAAAAATGATAACATTGTTCGTGTTTGTGTGGACGTTCACCTTCCTGAAGCAATGTGACTATCTTCTCATCACCACACCACATGGATGATATATATAATTATATTTAAATGAATAATATGGTATATATGATGTTATTATCATTCTATAAATATAAAATATTACTTAACTTCATTCCATAATACTTATTGGAAAATGAAATTGATACTCAAGCATTGTTTAGCCTACCATCCTCATGATTATAACATAGTTCTTTTTTCATAACCATATTTCATGATTTGTTATAAAAATATAATTGATGTATAAATATGATAATTATTTCATTATTATTATTATTTTATATGATAGAATTATATAATATGTGAATGAACTAGATCTATCAAAAAAACATACATGAGAAAAACAAGTTAATTAACACTCAAAACAATAAAGATAATGAAAGATAATTACTGAAAAGATGATAAGATGTTATAAAAGATTCATATATGATATTATAAATGTTAATAGGGTTTTTAATAAGTAAATAAAATGTTTAAAACCAATATATAGGTGGTTTAATCATGTTTAACCAAAAGGAAGTGTGATGTAAGGGATTTATTAACTCAATTTCCATTCAATGGGTTAAACTTAATCTTTATTGATTATGTCATTATAAGATTATGTGTGTAATGAACATTGATTATTTTATGTTTTACTTCCAAAAAATTTAAATTGTATTTACAATTGATAAACATAATAAATTAATTTACTAATCCCCACTTCAATGATATGATCTTTGTAAGTGATTTCATCTCAATTTCATTTCACTGAGTCGTATTATAATGTTATGCTCCAAATTTCTTTTATATAGTGTATATAATATCCCTTGGATAATTAATATCTTTATTTCTTAAAAATTCATTATATTTTGACTTTTAATTTGAATTATTACATCAAATTTAATTTTACATAAGTGTAAACAATTGCTAAAGAATTTCATAACTCAAATTCTTTTCATTGGGTTATATTTTTTCTTCATCATCTTTGATATTATAATATTATGTGTGAAATAAAATTTTATTATACTATATTATATTTATAATTTTTTAGTTGGATTTAAAGTTGATACACATAATCAATTCATTTGTTAATCCTTACTTTAATGTTGTTATCATTGTAAGGGTTTATTTCGCAATCTCATTCTAATTGACATTTTTTATTCTTGAATTTCAGGTGAAGAAAATTATTTAAGTATTTCCTAATAAACACATTTAATTTTATTATAATATGGTTATTCATGTTATTTTCATGTAACGGTACTATATTTTTAGTATTTTTTACTTAAAATGACTATGTAATTTTGTTTCTAAATATCCGACTTCAATTATTTCATCAGTCAAAAATCTATTTTATTCCAAAACCATGTTTTCAAAAAAACATGTTTTTTAACATTCTAAAAATGATTTATTCAAGTCATTTTTACCCATTTTTAATTTTTATAAAAAAATAAATGGAATATTTATATAGTTTTAAAAATAAGGCCCTTTTGAATTTTACCAAATTTATAAAAAGAATATTTTTTTTAACATACTTATAATGTATAGAATTTTCTATTGTCATCATAAATCAATGTATTAAATATTCCTTTATAAGTTTCAATGGTTATTTTGAAATAAAATTATTTTTAGAATGTTTTGTGAACTTTTAGTTTTAAAATTTTATTTTCAAATTGAAAAGGATATTTTTCTCAAGAATGTTTTGGAAAAAAATTATGGTTTTTATATTCATAAATGACAACTACCCTTTATTTTTCTTATAATACACTTCGGATATGTTTTATTGATACAATTCGTATTCATCCTATGGATTTTGTTTTGATAATTTTGACCAAGGAAAGTATTGAAATTCACTTGATTTATTTTTTATTCATTAATTATCCCCTGAATTATTTACTTTCCTATGGATATTAAATTTTCCCTAAATATCTATATTATTTATCATGGATTTGTTTGTTTCTTAAAGAGTATATAATTTCTACATACAATATACTATATTAAAGGTTAATTTTTTATCCATGTAATTATTGATAAATTCTTATTCTTTACTCAATAATGATATATGGTGATAAAGAATATTATTCCTGAATTAAATTGATTATTTTATATGTGAGGAGTGATTTTAAAATATAGTGATGGTTTGTGATTAAAATTATATATCCCCTTAATATATTGGTAGTCTCATGAGGAAAATCATTATGCGAGCATAAAATAGGTTTATACCAATAGTTTTAAACTATATTTTGAAAGGTATTAACTGTATAGGTTTCATAATGCATGAGATCATGATGTCCAATAATAAAGCATTTCCTTCCTTAAGAATTAAACTATTACCATCCATGGGATTTTAATTTTGATATTATCTCTAATTCATTTTATTCTCTATTTATTGATTAAATGACATAAATTTTCAAATATTTACCTTTGCATATTGATTATGCCTTATCTAATTATGATATCCAAGTTATTGATTAAATAGAATGTTTTTTAAGTTATTTACTTCATCATATTGATTATTCTTTATTAATTCATGGTAGATTCCACTCCACTTAACCTTTACTGATAATTTGAGACCATCGTTGTTTTTTACCTCTACCAAGAATTCAGGTACTATACTATTAATGATATGAAATGATATTCTAGAGGGAATAATGATATTCTCAAAAAAAATCTATAATTTTTTTCCTAATATAATATGGGAATCATGTATGTATCTATTTTATCAGGACTACTAAACTATTTAGTAATTAGGGATGTGATTCATTGTATCATTGTATATTATAATAATTAAAACTAATATTATAGTATACTAGGGTCAAGGTCTCAATATATAATTCAAATAAATTTAATTATTCAATAAAAACTATAGTTATTTGAACTTTAGTTATATTTTAAGAGAAACGATGAAGTATTTTCAAACCTCTAAAAAATAATTTCAATATTGATAAGTCATACATCAAATTTAATAACCTATAAATAGTTAATAAAAATCATTATATGGTTTATAGTTCACTGCGACCATAGAATAAATTTCACAGTCGACAATTACAAAAAAAATCTTTTTTATAGTTGAAGGACATCAATTGAGTTAATAGAAATGAATCCAGATTATTGATATCCCCATAGTTAATTATTAAAAACATTCAATTAAAATAGATATATTAATCTATAATTTCAACTATATAGTTCATAAATGTTAAGAGCATCTGTTGTTTGTATTGTTAAATATTATAAGTATAAGTGTTAGGAACTATCAAAATTTATTAATAAAACTATGAAAAAAATTATTGAGACCATGAAACCCAATTAAACCATATATAACTCAATATAAATTGTAGTTGCTCAAACCTCTTTGGTCTATTAATTTGCTAACATATGGGGTTTGAGGTGTTCTGGGAGGTCAAGGTGACTTATCCCTAACACTTTTATAAATTTCCAATAGTGTTTTCATTTTTGTAAAAAGTGTCATCAGTGAGACAGATGTGAAAAATGTCATCGGTGATTCATTTGTATTATCAGTGTTAGTGAGTCATTTTTACTATCGGTGTTGGTGATTCATTTTTACTATCGACATCGGTGAATCATTTGTACTATCATCATCGGTGATTCATTTGTATTGTCGGCGTCGGTGACCCATTTGTACTGTTGACGTCAGTGAGTCATTTATACCATCGACGTTGGTGATTCATTTATACCATCAACATTGGTGAGTCATTTGTATTGTTGATATCGGTGGGTTTATAGTATTTCCAGCCATCTGTAGGTGTATAGTGTTTCTAACCATCAGTAGGTATATAGTGTTTCCAGCCATCGGTAGGTGTATAGTGTTTCCAACTTCCTATAGTTCTCCCATTTAATGTTTTCTTTGATTACAAATGCATGAAAGGACTTTTTTAAAGGGATTTAAGTCCGATTCAAAGCCCATAACTCCTGTCTTAATTTTTCTAAGGCTCGGGATTCCTTTTCTTGGTTAAACCAAATGGTTTAATGTGATTCTCTTTTAATGGAAAATCTTGTATATCTTAAACCACTTCTCTGTTAAATCTTCTAATGGGATGAGATATCTTCCTCCCTTATTCTACCTTCTTATTCCCAGGTGCAATATGCTTTAACCTTTCCTTCTTACCATATTAATGGTGTGATCGAACCTTAATCCTTAGATCATTTCCCCTTGAATTTTCTTCCTACTACATGTGGACCCCCTATTTTGGTGAAACCAAGTAGTATCGATCCATCATCGATAGAACATATGATATACCTCTATTCTTTTGTTTTCTTCGAACCTTTTCTCATATTTCTCCTTTCCATGTTATGGCATGTGATCTCCATATTTCTAATGGAGTTTTTTGGGGTGTCATTTGGTGCGGTTGTGCCGTGGCGTCCTTGGGTGGATGCAGTTGTCATGGGGGAGGCGGTCCTGATCAGTTGTGTGGATCATTATCATGTAAACAATTTTAAGAACCATTTGATATAGGGGATTTATTTCTTCTCTAATTATTTATGTGTGATCATAGAGATAGCATGATTTAGCCATTGGATCATAATGGAATTGACATAATAAATATATGTATTGGATTAATCAATTGGTATCGATCATATGTTATTTCCTCTTGTTTTTCTAGATAGTTTGATATCTATGCTTGCCTTATTTATCATGTCGTTATTAATGGAAATTGGTAAATAATGTAAATTGGGTTTAATTTTAATTTTTTTTGTCAACGATAAAGAGGCATGTAAATGAATCTGGTTGTTGATGGAGTAAGCATGTTTAATTATTTTGTGATATTTTTTTGTTTAGGTTCCCTAAAGTTGGAACCTACAAATAATAAATAGGTTAATTCCAAATGGATTAAATAACTAGCTGTTTCATAAAATATAATGCCTTTTAGGGTTCTGAGTTACCCTTTTTCTTGTAAGGCCAAGTGCCTTATGTTTTGGAGCCATGACTGCTCATTATGTATGAAGGATGGATTCCTTTTTTAACAGCCAAGAGCCTAGTTGATATGATGTTTGTTCCTAATTATTTTGTTGTGATGTGATCCTAGATGGTTGTTGTGATATGTGGGGGAAAGGGGGCCAATTGGTTGTTGTAGAAGTTGACACCTAGAGTTACAAGATGTATTAGTTTATACATGTGGGTGTCGGGTAGGACACTGGAGATGATGAAACATGTTGTATGTAAATGATTGGATGCTTGCTGAATCTTGTTGGTTGTTTATCTTCTTTACTTTCCCAACTACTCAAGGCAGTTGTTCTTGCTTACCCTCCTTCTAAAAGGGGTGAAGACACATGGGGTATTCCACGTGCTTTCTGTGTTTAGCTTCTCGAGGGAGGATGGGTATACACTTCTGCTATTGGTGGCAAAGACTTGATAGGTAGTTCATCTACTCACCGTGTCGAGCCCCCTTGTGTTTAGTATCTTATAATGTTTTTCTAGAATGCCTTGGAATATGGGAAAGTAATAATGTTGTTAATAAATGATTGAATAAATGATGTTAACCCATGGGGTTGGGGATTTCTGGGATGAAATGATGAGGTAATATTTCTGATAAGTTTTGTACTTGGTTTGGTTATGCTTAGAGGGCATGAAACTTTGGTGTGATGCTAATGAAATATAATTTAGAATTAATAACAATTAATTAATGGTTAAATAATTAATTAACATAAATTGAAACTGATAAAAAGGGATAAAATAATCTAATTTATCTCTTTAAATGGTTGTATGTTTATAGGATACCTAGTCTTAGTAGTGGTAGTCAAGAGTCTGAGAGACGTTAGATTCATTTTATTCTAAGACTAGGTTATTCACATAGTGTGGTTGTGAGGTGTAGTATATTCTGTAATTTTTTGTAAATTTATATTCTACTCCGCCCCATCAGTTAGGGAAACTGACACCCAAGGAATTCTAATCCCTCGGGGTGTTTTACCCAACATGTTGGTGGGAGGATGGATGGCTGACTACCCCATTTGGCCTCTCTCTCTTCTCTTGGTAGTTACTTGAGTTGGTTGGAACGGTGGTTAGTTTTCCCCATATATGTGTGTAGAGGTCTATAATGTCTTGTGGTTATTCAAACACATATATTCTAGATATATTTTCCTATGTACTACTATAGGTGAACATGTATAGGCTATGATGGCTTGAGGATCCTTACTCGGTCTATGGGTTGTAATGGCTTGAGGTATAATGGTTGACATATGATGCATGTTATGCGAGTTATGGTGGCTCCCAGAAACTACCTGGTTACTTTGGTTATGTGGATTTAGTGGTTTTGTTGCATGAGGTACATGTTGTGGTGCTTCGCCTATGTGTCTGCAGGCATGCCTTTTTGGAGAGAGATTCTTAGGACGTACGATGTTGGGGCAAAGTGGAAAACCAGTGGGGAAGTGGTAGTGAGGTACCATTAATATTCTTTATTATATTATATACTCTTGTATGCCATACTTAGTAAGAGTATCCATGGTGAGGTTGGGAACTTAGTATACATGTTTAGCTAATGAGTTAGTTTCACTTATTGTTCACTGTGCTTTAGAATGATTTCTTTACTTTTGTACGAGGGGCTCCAAGGAGGATCCTACTTAATATACTGTTATAATCACCCTATGTATATATATAAACTATTTTTTAGGTCACTTGGAGTAAGTTGGATATCAGGCTGGTTATTACTAGTTTGGGGTTGCATGAGTTGTTCGGGATTCACGATCACTGTCGTTTTTATTTTCTTTTGGTACTTGCAGTTTTCCATTTCAGTTATAGTTGTTCTTATATAACATTACATATGTGTACTTGTTTTTTCTTTTATATTGCAGTCTGAGTTGGATTTGGTTGGTGTTTATCTTATCTCTCTCTTTCATATGTGTTCTCATAGAGGGTAATGCCTCCCATTTGTGTGTTTACTATACCCTCGATGCTAATCGCCAACCCGGGGCCTATTGGAGGTGGGACTTGGGGGTCACTATCTCCCTTCTCACATTGCCTGCCCATGAGGGGTATACCTTGTGGGGATGGGGTCATGAAAATGTGGTATCAAAGGTCAGGTTGAGGGATAGGATGGAGTTTGGTGTTAGGCATAGGTGAGGTTTCATGGGTTGGTAGGGAAATGGTGTCAGTTAATTGTATAAAGTTTTGTGAACACTAGAGACCGTATGAGACATAGGATTGTATGGCCCTCTGTGATCTGATGCATTGACCATTAAGTTTACACTGGCTACTAAACAAGGTGATACTGGTTGTAGGGTATAGACTTAGGAAAGTATTATTCATCATTCTTCTTTACGCCTTTATTTTAATGGGTATACCTTCGGATAGGTTAACCTAAAATGAATAAAAGAAAAAAATTAATTAATTAGTGTTGATTCTTCCATATTCCATGTTTAGGATCTCTAACTATTTTTTATTTTTTAGGTATGGCTCTAGGTCGACATCCTCATCAGGTTCACGCAGAATATGTCTAGTATGTTGCGCCAGCAGATCACCACAGGGTATAGGTTGATGACAATAACACTTAGAGGATGAAACTCTAAGAGTTTTAGAGCCAAAGTATTCAGAAGTAAAAGGGATCCATTTCAGATTATTTTATGTAAGACTAGTTTGAGGAGGTTGAGATATCCTTTAGTTTGATCCATGCTAAGAAGTAGAACTGGTTGTCTTTGGTTGTGACGATGATGTGTGGGGTAGTGAGGTAGTGGTGGTTCTTATTCCTAGGTAATCACGAGGAGTTCTAAGACAAGTTTAGAGTTGAGTTTCCTTCTTTGACCATAAAGGCATCCAATCATCAGGAGCTTCTTACCCTTTGACAGGGGTGCTCTAGTGTACGAGATTTTATAATCCATTTTAGGAATCTTTTACGATATTCTTCAGACCTATTTCCAGATGATGAGACTTGGGAGAGGCAGGCTTTGCATCCAGAGATCTAGTTCCAGGTCACCCTGTTTATGCTGAAAACATATATTGAGGTTTTGATGAAATCATAGGTCATCAAGAGGACGTTATCCATAACCAAATAATCATGAGAGAGGAGTTTTCATAATTCCTCATGAAGTGGAGCTGTGGTCCGGGGTTCTCGGTTTTCAGGGAAGAAGAGTTTCCATTCAGCTGAGGGTAGGTCCCAGCCCTCAGCATCTTGTTTCTCCAAGGGTGGTGAATCTTAGGCCTATGCCAAGGGATAATGCACTTTTTTCTTATGGAGGATGAGGTCATTAGTAGTGAGAGTTCCAAACCTTTAAAAGCAGTCATCATGCACCAGGTGTTCTGCTCCAGGTTCCTCTGTTGAGACAGTTCTAGCCGAGTCAGTAGCAGAAGGTTACACCAGATTTGGATCAGCAGAGAGAAGATGGGGTAGGAAGAGGACAACCATGTGATGCTCCCCGTCCTCTGAGAGTAAATTATGTCTGTGGTGGTGGTCGTCATCTAGGTCAGATAGGTCGTATAGCAGTCCATGGTTAGCTTCGTGTTTTAGTGTTGCCAACACTAGGCAAGCCATACATCGTTTGAGGTACCCTTTTCTTGTTTTCTACTTGGGTGTATGGCTTGTTTGATTTAGTAGCAATGAACTCCTTCATATCACCTTCCCTTGTCTATTCTTTAGGACTTGAGGTAGAGAGGCTTATAGTGCCCTTGGCATTGAATATGCCAGTTAGAGGTCGAGCTGACTTGTTTGAAGTGTGTAGAGACAGGGAGCTAGTGTCGGGGTAGCACTGCTCTTGGTGATATTTCCTATGTTTACAGAAACAACCATATGATTTCATCCTCAGAATGGATAGGTTGTATTAAATTTAGGATATTTTGGATTGATTTAGGAGGAAGGTGGTGTTCTTCGATACTGATGGAGAGCCAACAATGATTGTTGGCGAGCGAGACCCTCGGATAGGTCAAATGTGTGTTCTGTCCTTATCATCCTTGATGGCTAATCTGATGCTAATTTCTTTAGAGGTTCAACAGTTGGTGTTTCCTAGGGTCGTAGAAGATTACCCTGATGTCTTTTCAGAAGAAATTGTAGCATTACCCCATCGATGAGAGATCAAGTTTTGGATCGAGCTACATTCAGGAGCGTCTCATATCTCTATGTATCCATATAGGATGGGCCCTTCTGAGTTACAGGAACTACATATACAGATCGATATTCTATTATAGTGTAGTTTTTTTCAACCAAGTGTGACACCGTGGGGCACACCAGTTTTGTTTGTAAAGAAGGCTGATGGAAGTTTGTGGTTGTGTATCAATTATCGTCACTTAAACAAAGTGATATTAAAGAATCACTATCCTATTTTGTGTATTGATGATTTATTTGATCAACTGAAGGGTGAAATTTAGTTCTCAAAGATCGACATATTGTCAGGATGTCATTAGATGCGTGTGAAGGATGAGTACATCCTGAAGACTAATTTTTGTTGTCGTCATGGGTATTACAAGTTCTTTGTAATTTCATTCAGTGTGAAGAATGCTCTAGCTATATTTATGGGGTTTATTAACACCATAAACTGTGAGTTCCTAGATAATTTCATGGTAGTTTTCAGCGATGACATCCTTGTGTACTTCGTGTCTGAGGAGGAGCATGTAGAGCATTTACATGTTGTTTTAGGAGTTCTTCATCAACACTAGCTATTTGGTAAGTTGTAAAAGTTTATTTTTTGGGATCAAGAAGTTCTTCTCGTGAGTCATGTGGTGTCCCAGTAGGGAGTATCCATGGATCCATCAAATATATAAGCAGTTGTGTCTTGGGAAACCCCTAAGACAGCCGAAGTGGTGTGAAGTTTCCTTGGTCTTTCAGGCTATTACAGGAGGTTTGTAGTCAATTTCTCTCATGTCACAAATCCTTTGATATCATTGAAAAGGAATGATCAGGAATTCATTTGGACTGATCAGTGTCATGCAACTTTTGAGTATCAGAATGAGAGTTGGTAAGTGCTCTAGTTTTCAACCAGTACAGGGAGTTCAGTTTGATGTTTTCTGTGATGCTTTGCATATGGGGTTAGGCTGTGTTCTGATGCAGAAGAGATCAGTTGTTTTTTATGTGTCTTAGCAGTTGCGTCCCCATGAACATAACTATTCAACCCATGATCTTGAATTAGTGGTAGTGGCATTTTTTCTGAAGTTGTGGATACATTACCTTATTGGCGAGTACTTTGTGGTTTTCACCGATCATAAGAGCCTGAGCTATGTTTTCTCACAACATGACTTGAACTTGAGGAAGCATTGGTGGATGTATTTATTACAGCAATATGACTTTGAAATCTCGTATACACCTGGAAATGGGAATTTTATAGCTGATGCACTGATCAGGAAGTCACGTAGTGATGCAGTGTGTGACTCTGGTGACTCCTAGAGAGTAATAGAAGAACTTTTAGAATTATATATCGATATGGGAGAAGTTTGGGGTAGAGGTTTTCTTTTTCAGTTGAAAGTGCAGTCATATCTGGTGTAGTAGGTGGAAGAGAACCAATTAGAGGATCTAGAGGTGGAGGTATGGAGTGAATGAGTTGTTTGTGGTGAGGCCCCTAATTGTTGGTCTGAGGATGAACAACACCAATTGTTGTATCAGGGAAGGTTTTTCATTACTTTGGCAATGTGTGAGATGGTTCTCAAAGGGTTCTATAGTTTTCCTTTAGCAGTGCATCCTAGCATGAAAAATATGTATTGAGCCTTGAGGAGTTAGTTTTGGTGGCTTGGGCTGAATCATGCAGTTGTGGAGTTTGTGTCTTGATGTTTGGTTCCCCATAAGGTGAAGGTCAAACACCATGTCCCTAGTGGCTTTCTCCAGCCATTATATGTTCCTCAGTGGAATTGGGAGGACATCTTAATGGACTTTATTATTGGGTTACCTCGATCTCAAGGAGTCCATGAAGCTATATGGGTGGTAGTGGGTCATTTTAAGAAATCATCTCACATCATAGAAATCAAGGAATCGGTCTCAGTGGAAGTTTTGTTGAGGCAGCATATGGAGGAGGTGGTGAGACTCCATGGAGTCCCGAGGATGATCATTTTTTATCAAGACATTCATTTTACCTCTAGGGTATGGAGAGGTCACCAGCATTCTTTTAGTTCTCAGCTATGCCTTAGCAATTATTTTCATCCACAAATGGACGGTCAGACAGAGCGGACCATCTAGACTCTTGAAGACATGTTGCGCTCTTCTATCCTGGATTTTGGAGGTTTATGGATAAGTAACTTGCCCTTAGTGGAGTTTGCTTACAACAATATTTTTCATTCCATGGTCAATATGGCACCGTTTGAAGCCTTGTATGGATGAACTTTACATTCTCCATTATTTTGGACTGGGGTCGGAGATTAATAAATTCTCAGGCCAGAACAGTACAGGACACGAAAAAGATGTTTCTTGTGATTTGTGAGAGTATGGAGGTAGTGTAGGATCATCATAAATAATATACCGATCAAAGGAGGATACCTTTTGAGTTTGATGTTGGGGATACAATGTTTTTGAAGTTGACTCCCCATCATAGGAAGCGAATTTTTGGTCATGGGAGTAAGCTCTCTCCCTAGTTTTTTGGGCCTTTCGGGGTGTTGGCTTGTGTTGTAGTCATGGCATATCAGGTAGAATTTACCCTGCAAATGAGTTGGATACACGATGTTTCCCATGTGTCGCATCTCCATCATTATCTTCATGAAGACTCTCACATCATCGATTGGGGTGAGATCAATGTTGATGATGATGCGGCCTTCAAGGAGAGGACTGTAGAGATCTAGGACCGCAAGGAGAAGGTGTTGTGTGGGTATTATATTCCCTTGGTTTGTGTCTTGTGGAGACACAGTTGTGTGGAGGAGATTACATAGGAACATGAATCACAGATACGTGCTCAGTACCCCAATTGTTTTGATATTTAACTCTTTTCTTATAATGTTGTTTGCTTTGTGGTTGTAGACCTTTTTTTTATGATATGACTTTTTTTGTTACTTTTGTGGGTTTCTCTCTTTTGAGAGGTATCTCAATGGGTGGTTATTTGGACCCCTTTCCTATTTCCTTTTAGTTTGGTTTTGAATTATTGAGGACGAGAATGTTTGATAGGTATCTGATGGAGTGGCCCGGACCACTCGGGTCCATTCCTTTGGTGAAATCTGGTGTTTGAGGTGTTCTGGGAGATCAAGGTGACTTATCTCCAACACTTTTCCAAATTTTCAATTCTATGAATAGTTTTTCCAGCTTTTTGAATAGTTTCATCAGTGAGACAGATGTGAACAGTTTCATTATTGAGATAGATGTGAATAGTGTCATCTATGAGACAGATACAAACAGTGTCATTGGTGAGACATATGTGAACAATTTCATCGGTGAGATAGATGTGAACAATTTCATCAGTGAGATAGATGTTAATAGTTTCATCGATGATTCATTTGTACTATCGGTGTCAGTGAGTCATTTTTACTATCAGCATAGGTGATTCATTTGTATTTTTAGTGCTAGTGAATCATTTATATTGTCGGTGTCGGTGATTCATTTATATTGTTGGCATCGATGAGTCATTTATATTATCAGTATTGGTGAGCCATTTGTATTATCGGTGTCAGTGAGTCATTTGTACTGTCGGTATTGGTGAGTCATTTGTACTATCAGCATTGGTGGGTGTATAGTGTTTCCATCCATCGATAGGTGTACAGTGTTTCTAGCTTCCTACTATTTGGTTATTTAACGTTTTCTTTGAATAAAAACGCATTCAAGGCCTTATTTTAAGGGATTTAAGGCCTATTCAAATCCCATAACTCTTATCTTAATTTTCTTAAGTCTCAGTATGGCTTTTCTTGGTCAAACTATATGGTTTAACATAATTCACTTTTAATGGAAAATCCAGCGTATCTTAAACCACTTCTCCATTAAATCTTCTAAAGGAATGAGATATCTTCCTCCATTGTTCTACCTTATTTTTCCCTAGTGCGAGACACTCTAACATTTCCTTCTTCCCACACAAATGGTGTGATTGAACCGCAATCCTTGGATTGTTTCCACTTTAAGTTTCTTCCTTCTGCATGTGCACCCCCTATTTTGGTGAAACCAAGCAGTATCGATTCATCATCAATAGAAGGTATGATCTACCTCTTTTCTGGTATTTTCTTCGATTTGTCTTCTCCTGTTTCTCCTTGCCAAGTTATGGAATGTGATATACATGTTTCTAATGGAGTTTTCTTGGGTTTTAGTTGGTGAGGTTGTTCCACAGCATCCTCAAGAGGATACAGTTATCATGGGGGAGGCGATTGTGATCGGTTGCGTGAATCATTCTCGTGTAAAGAATGTTAAGAACCTTTTGATGTAGTGGATTTGTTTCTCCTCTAATTATTTACATGTGATCGTAGAGATAGCATGATTTATCCACTGAATCACAATGGAATTGACATAATAAATATTTTAATCAGATAAATAAATTAGTATTGATCGTATGTTATTGCCTCTTATTTTTATAGATAGTGTGATATATATGCTTTCCTTGTTTAACATGACATTCCTAACAGAAATTGGTAAATAATGTAAACTAGGATTAATTGTAAAAAAATTCAAAGATAAAGAGGCTTGTAAATGAATCTTGTTGTTGATGTAGTAATCATGTTTAATTAATTTGTGATAGCTTACTATTTAGGTTTCCCATAGTTGGAACCTACAAATAATAAATTGGTTAATTTAAAATGGATTAAATAACTGGATGTTTGATAAAAGATAATTCCTGGTTGGGTTCTGAGTTACCCTCTTTATTATAAGGTTGAGTGTCTTGTGCTTTGGAGCCATGAGTTCTCATTATGTATAAAGGATGGATGCCTTGTTTAAGGGTCAAGATCCCGGTTGATATGACGTTTGTTCCTACTACTTGTGTTTTGATGTGATCTTGGATGGATGTTGTGATATGCGGGGGAGATGAGGCCCTTTTGTTGTTGTAGCAGTCGATTCCTAGAGTGAAGAGATGCATCAGTTTATACATGTGTGTGTTAGGGAGGACACCGGAGATCATAAAACAGGTTAGATGTGAATGATTGGATGCTTTCTGAATCTTGTTGGTTTTTTATCTGATTTACATTCCCCACTGCTCAAGGTAGCTGGTCTGGTTTACCCTCCTTCCAAAAGGGGTAAAGACGTGTGGGGTATTCCATGTTATTTCCATGTTTATCTTCTTGGGGGAGTATGGTTCTATGCTCCTACTATATGTGGAAAAGACTTGATGGGTAGTTCATCTACTCACTGTGTCGAGCCCCCTTATGTTTAGTAGCTTAGAATTTTTTTCTAGAATACCTGGGAATATAGGAAAGTAATAATTCTATTAATAAATGATTGAATAAATGATGTTAACCCATGGGTTTGGAGATTACTGGGATGGAATGCTGGGGTAATATTATTGAGAAGATATGGACTTGGTTTGGTTATGCCTAGAGGGAATGAAACTTTTGTGTGATGCTAATGAAATGTAATGTGGAATTAATGAGGTTTAATTAATGGTTAAATAGTTAATTAACATAAAGTAAAATTGATAAAAAGGGATAATGTAATCTAATGTAGCTCTTTAAATGGTTGTGTGCTTATAGGATACACAGTCTTAGTAGTGGTAGTCAGGAGTCTGAGAGACGTTAGCTACATTTGAGTCTAAGACTAGGTTATGTCCATAGTGTAGTTGTGAGATATATTATATTTTGTACTTTTTGTGTTTTTATATGCTACTTCACCATATCAGTTAGAGAAACTAACACTCCAGGGATTCTGAGCCCTATGGGGTTTTTTCCCCAACATTTTGGTGGTAGGATGGATGGATGGATGACTACCCCCTTCGTCCCTACTCTCTTCTCTTGGTAGTTAATTGTGATGGTAGGCACAGTGGTTAGTTTTCCCCATATATGTGTGTAGAGGGATTTAATGTCTTGTGGTTATTAAAACACATATATTCTAGATATAGTTTTCTATGGACTACTATAGGTGTAAGGTGTATAGGTTATGATGGCTTGAGGATCCTTACTTGGTGTATGGGATATAATGGATTGAGGTATAATGTACGACATATGATGCACATTATGAGAGATTTGGTGGCTCCCAGAAACTACCTGGTTACTTTGGTTATGTAGACATAGTGGTTTTGTTGCATGAGGATCATGTTGTGGTGCTTTTCCTAGGTGTCTATAGGCATGCCTTTTTGGAGAGAGATGCTTTGGACGTGCAATGTTGGGGAAAAGAGGAAAACCAATGGGGAAGTGGTATCGGGGTACCCTTGATATTCTTTATTATATTATATACTATTTTATGCGATACTTGGTGAGAGTATCTATGGTAAGGCTCGGAACTTAGTATACTTTTTTAGCTGATGAGTTAGTTTCACTTGTTTATTCACTATGCTTTAGCATGCTTTCTTTACTTTTGCACGAGAGGATATGGGGAGGATCCTACTAAGTATATTGTTATACTCACCCTATGTATATATATAAACTATTTTTTAGTTCACTTGGATCGGGTTGGAGATCAAGCTAGTTACTACTAGCTTGAAGTTGCAGGAGCTGTTTGGGCTTTGTGGTCACTGTCGTTTTTATTTTCATTTGGTACTTATAGTTTTCCCTTTTAGTTGCAGTAATTCTTGCATGACATTACATATGTGTACTTGGGTTTTCTTTTATATTTCAATCTGAGTTGGATTTGTTTGGTTTTTTTCTTATCTTTCTATTTCTCATGTGTTCTCTTAGACGGCAATGCCTCCTATTTGTGTGTTTACTATACCCTCAGTGTTAATCGCCAACCCAGGGCCTACTGGAGGCGGGACTTGGGGGTCACTATCTCCCTTCTCACATTGCCGTCCCAAAAGGGGTACACCTTGTGGGGATGGGATCATGACATAAACATAAAAAAATATAACTTTCTATAAAATTTATACTATTTTATAGATATTTTATTCTAGAATTTATGAGGGCTGATAATTTCTAATTTTACCACTCCAATAAATACCAAGAAACCATGCATATACTAAACAATTCCTGATTGACACTATAATATATATAATAATCATAGGCCTATCTACCCTATATTCCAATCCTAATTCATAATTTATAGGTTGAGCATCCCATATATAAAAAACTAAATCAACATATCACTAATTATGGGAGTTTTTTATAATAAATACCCTTAGAAACCAACAAACATTTGTCTAAAATATAATGATATTAGATTAAAAAAATAAAGTTACATTTTAAGTTATAATAATTAATCTTCTAAACTAGAAATATCCAAACATTACAATAATAATATAGTACTTTTTTATAATTACCTTGAAGAAAACTACCATGAATACCACACAAAATGTCCCAAGACTATGGAATGTGTCATTAAATACAAAATATTGGTTACTAGTACTAAGGGTTCAAAACTCAACATTTGAAAAATATATTGATATAATCATTTGGTCCTAGAAAAAGTTAAACATGAATCATCTATGTAGATAAAAAACAACTATAAAAATTCATCATTATGGGAACATATAGAACACAGACTCCAAAAAAAATAACAACAATTATATGTAATTATAACATATGTGCATGTAATATTTTAAGTATATAAAAATATATATATAACATTTTATACAATAAAAAAACAACTAAAACTATATTTATAGATAATATATGTACAGGTAATATTATATGTATATAAAACATTATCAATTAATTAAAGGGATACAAGGTCAAATATAAATACATGTGAAAAAAAATATAAATATAAAATATCTGAAATTTATCTAAATAGGATTGCCACAAGATTTCATACTATGCCACCACCTCATCATCTATTAATCCTAGATACCTATGTTATCTTTCCCATGTAACATTTATTTTCTCATATATCAAAGAATAAAATAAATGTGTATAGATTTTGTTTCTAGAAAAATATATAGATATAGGGATGAATAATATTACTAGGTAGGATATTCCCATGATCATGTTCCAATATTTTGGTTGTATATAGGTTGTATTCATAAAAAACTATTAAAATAATTATAATGTACAACATATCCTATTACTGCATAATTAAATAAATGAATATGTGAACATCGTATGAAAATATAATTAGAAAATCAAATAAATACCCATGGAATAAATAAGTAATCTTTAAATTATTTATATCTAACACATCCATTAATCTGACTCAACAACATGTCCATAGAAATTTCTACACCCACTAACTGGCTACACCCATATCCATTATTACAAAATAAATATGGTCACAATTGGTGTAACACAATAATCACAATTAAGTCGCTCATCAATTAATATTATTTTCAACCATATTTCTCTTAATTATTCTCATCAACAAAAATTATCCTACTATATCTAATTATCATAAAATTTCACTCCTATGAAATTTAATATTCAAGGGAATATATAACATGATACTAAAATTTTCCATAGAAATTATATATCAATCCATGGAATCAATATAAAATTAAATTAATTTAATTTTATAATAATTTATTGATCATGTTATAATCTCCCATAATTCCCAATAAAACATAAATTATAATATAGAATATCATTTTAATTACTGTAAATATTTTTATGGACATATAAGCTTGAGTGTAATAGTAATCCAAGATTATATTATAATGAAATAAGTAACAATACAAATTATCACATTAAATACTAATATATAAACACATCTTCAAATGCTTAAAAATAAAAAAAAAAATTATAAGGTCAAAACTAAAACCCAAAAAATGAACAGAAAACATTATTCAATTCTTGAAATATCACTATGTCACCATCAAGATAAATATAATGCATGTCCAAAATACTAGGAAATAGAACCCACATAAATTATAGTGACTAGAATATTCCATGCATGATTATTACATAATTTTTAAGATAAAAATAAAAATAATTATGCAATCTTGTACTGAATGGTTTAGTATCATGGTAAAATCAAGTTCATAAAAAATAATAATAAATAAAACATTAAATTTTATTTATCTCCTTAAATATAGTTCTCCTATTATCATTTTTTTTCTATTTAGTATAGGAAATCACATGAAGATATTCAATAAGTAGAGAGTGAGATAAAAGTTTAATAAGGGAAGGAATTATAGCAAAGGATCATAATATGTGAATCAAAATAGTCTGTGGGTGAAAGTAATAACCATCATCATAATATAATCAGTGGATCATCATCATAAGGTTAATGGAATCATTTTGAAGATTTATATAATGTATAATATTCATAATGATGAAAAAATATAACATTATTGTCAAATACCACATAATTGTTGTAAACAAAGCCAGCATCATGTACATGTATACCATGTGAGTAAAATTCACAACTTCGAAAATATTGAAATAATATATAATCATATTCTTGAATAATAAAAATAGTATAATTAGATATATCTTATTACCTAATTAATTGTATGGATATATAATTTCAAGTCCATGCACTACATCATAATATTATCATAATCATGCATTTAACATGTAATAGAAAATGTGGATAGAATACATGGCGTGTAAATGTGTTTCACATCGTGTATTCAATGTTCAATTCTTGTTAATACTGGTTCATGGGTTGTTACAAGATGTCTAATATTTAGGTATTAAATGGTTTTAGGTGATTCATTTTTTAGTGAGATCTAAATCACAACATTTACATAATGTGAAAAGGGGGTTTTGCGCCATATAAAATCCCTATTTAGTGACCCTATAAATGCTATAGCGGATTGGGTTTTCCTCAAACCCTATTGATTGTCTCATTTTCCAAGAATCTAATTACCCTCTTCCTAGGAGTTTGGGGATTCATTCAAAGGGTATTGATTCATTTCTTTTGTCTTCAATCCATGGTGATCCAAGGTACATTATTTCTTATTTTTATATTGGGTTCTCCCTGATCTGTCTCGTTTCCTCCTATTTCTTCTTGTCATGATATGGTGCTTGATCTCCACTATTATAATGAGATTTATTTTTGTTTTTAGTCTGTTTTTGGAGAAATATTTTTAGTAGATCATATTTTCCTCATTGGTGAGGTGATCAAAGATCCACAACATTGGTATTTTCTCATGTGAATAATGTTGACACCTTTGAGGTAGGGTTTTTTTCATATCTTATTTTATTTATTTTAAATTTTAAATTAAGAATTTTCTAGACCATTGTATGGAAATGGAAATAACCCTATAAATTTTTTACTAATATTAATAATCAATCGGTTAGTGATCACATGTTTATGTTCTCTATACTGTTATAATTTTTAGCCTCTTTATTTTCTATATAGTGTGATATCTATGATATTATTTATTAGAATGTAATTATTCTTGGATTATAATGTAAAAATTGGTAAATAATGTGAATATAGAATTAATTGATAACTAATTGTATTAAGAATTTAATAAGAGGCATTTTTGAATTTGGGGTTTCTTGTAATTTGATAATAATCAATTTAGTGCATTGTGCATGTTTAATAAGATATGATTTACATAGAATTATTGAAATTGAATAATAATGTGAAGAGTGATTATGGTTGTTGAAAATAAAATAAAATCTATGTTAAATTTGAATGGTTCTTAACATAGTTTTATGAAACTAGTTTAAATGCTAGAGATAACATTTGATCTTTTGATAGCTTTTTATAGCTTGATTCCTTAGGTTTTCCATAGTTAGAACCTATTATTAATGAATTATTTAATTCAAGATGGAATAAGAAATGGTATAATGATAAAGGTAATTTTTGGGTCCTGAGTTTACCATTTCATTGAGAAGCATGAGTACCTTGTTATTGGGGTTGTGAGAGATCATTTATGTGTAATGATTGGATACCTTTTTTATGTCATATATTTCCCGATTAGTTATTCTTGTTCATTTCTTACTTTTTTTATGTTCTACGTATCTGAGATTTTCTATGTGATGTGATATGGGGTGGGGAGGCCCAGATGTGAAATGATTCTGGTATGGCTTATCTTGGTATGGCATATGTTATGGGATAGGGTGGCCTAGATTATGTGAAAATAGTTGACGCCTAAGATAGAGAGATGCATCAGGATATGCATGTGGGTGTTGAGGATGGAACTAGAGATGATGGAACTGGTTGAAGCAGGGATTACCCATTAAGGTGATGGTGAGAGATGGGATTCTCTCTTAAGAATATATTTTATGGTTGATGGCCTGGTTTCTTGATTTATCTGCATTCCTTTCTCCACTACATGAGGCGGCTAAATGTTTTTTGTTTCATGTTTCCTTTGGGTGGTATCTTAGGATGGTTTTCATATAGTACATGGATTATCGAATGATGATAATAATTAATACATAATTCTTAACTAATGGGGTTGGTAAATATTGAATGAAAAAACTAATGAGATGTTAATCTTGGTAAAATGTGGACTATATTTAGATTTTTCCTGGAGTGCATTGACTTTACTATGATGATTAATGAAATTTAATTTGGAATAATATTAATGGTTAATTAATTTTTAATTAATTAATTAAAAAAATAAAGTAATAAAAAGGAAATAAGTAATTAATGTATCTCATTTAAATTTTTGTGTTCTTATAGGATATATGGTCTTAGTAGTGGAATATGATAGTCTGAGTGAGGCTAACAGAAGTTGATTCTAAGACTATGTTGCTCCCATATTATGGTAGTGAGCTATATTATATCATGTATATCTTTTGACTTTATGCAGTATCACACCCATGTCCTGTAGGTAGAATTACACCTAGTGGAATTTGGGACGGTGTTTTCTCTAACATCCCGAGGGGAGGATGGATGGATAACTACACCCCCAAGCCCCACTCTCTTCTCTTAGTATTAACATGTGCAGGTATGCATGTTGGTTAGTTTCTACATATATGTTTATAAAGGGATGTGATGGCTTATGGATATTTCACACATATGTATTATTGGATATTGTATTCAAAGGATTATTATGGTATGATGTTTATAGGTTGTGATGGCTTGGGGAACCTTACTCAGTGTATGGGTTGTATAGGCTTGAAGTATAATACCCAATATATGATATACATTATACAGGATGTGGTAGATTCTAGAAAATACTTAGTTACTATATATGGATATGTGGATGGGATTATGTGACAATGTGACTCATGAGGTTCATGTTAGGATGCCTTGCCTTGGTTTCTTTGGGATGGACTTTTTTGGAGATAAATGGCTCAGGATGTGCGATGTTATGGGTGAGCAGAAAACCAGAGAGGAAGCAGGAGTGGGGTACCCTCTATGTTTCATTAATAAAATATATACATTATTGTATGAGATACATGGTCAAAGTTATCCATGGTGAGTCTGTGAACATACTATAAGTTTTTAGGTGATGATTTAGTTTTATAGTTGTTCACTATTCTTTAACATTCATTATTTATATTTTATATGAAAGGATTTGAGGAGGATCCTACTGAGTATACTAATACTCTAACCCTACATATATATAAATTGTTTTCCTGGTTATCTAAATAATGTTAGAGATCAGAATATATATTACAGTCTCATAGTTTTGTAGGAGCTATTTGGGAATCATGGTCCCTTCTTTATTAGCCTTTTTCAAATTGTAGTTTCCATTTCAGTTGTTATAGTACAATATGGAATTTCATTTTTTTTAAAAATTCAAAGCCTTGGATTATTATTGAAAAAAGAGAAGTCAAGAGAAATACAAAGAAGGGAGTGAAAACAAAAAGTACTCAGTTCCCTTTATCATAGTGGACAAGTTTTTTCCTCAGCTTGTCCCCTATGATACGCTCTTTATTCCTCATATCAATCCAAAGATTGGAGCTGATACGTCCTCGACCACTTCCTCTACCATAGGCTTCATGGATCTCCTTAGCTTGTTGTAGAATAGTTTCTACATCTTCATCCGAGCTATCCTCTTGAGCCTCTTCCTTCCTCTTCATTTGTTCTTTCTTTTCTCTTTTCTTTTGGCTTCGGGTTCTAGCATGCTGCCATTCATCATCATTTTCCTTCTTCTTATGATCTTATTTTCTTGATGTTTCCTGCACACAAACAGATTCTTACAGAATAGATTCCCCTATTTCTTTACTCACCTTCACATCAGTATTTTTCTTCAGTTTTTCTGGGGTTTCAGCCATGACATATGACTCCATTTGTGAATTCATAATGGTATTAGGAACAATTGCAGCCTCCCCATAGTGTGAGTTAGGAGCATCATAGAAAATTTGTGTGGGGGCTTTCAAAATAGAAGAATCCATAAGATGAGCACTGGTCTGGATAGTATTCTTGCCCAGACCAGTCAAAACAGGAGACCGATCTGCTATTTCTTCAGGGACAGGTTTAACAGCACAAAGAGAATTTGCAGATTTAGCAGAAATTTTGTCAACAACTTCAGTAAGAGAAGGAACTGGAAGAGAAGAAACCTAGATAGATTCCTTGACTAGACCAGCCAAAGTAGACTGATCTGGATTCTTAGAATCAGAGGCAACACCGATTGAACATTGGTGGAGAAATGCAGGCTCAGAAGCATGTGTATGCACTTTATCAGAATTGGAATTTTGTAGTTTGTCTATAGTGGCCACATTATCAGTACAGAGAGATTGCAAGGTTGAGAGTCTAGATTGTCCTTCTTCCACAATGTCAGCCCAAGACTTTTTGGAAGTTGGCATTATGGAGCTATTTTGAACAATCAAATTAGAGGATTTCTTGGGTGAAGGAGCCCTTTGCTGTTCATACAACATGTTTTTCAGATTGGGGCATGATTTAGCATCATGACCCTTCATAGAGAAATTTGAACAAATAAGACTCTTTCTATAGTTAGTGGAGTAATGATCTAAAACTTTACAATCCAAACAATATCTAGGTAGGTTTTCATACTCAATTCTCAAACTTATTTCTTCCTCATCAGTAGATAAAAAAATCTTATCAATTAAAGGAGATGAAAGATCCACCTCAACTAAACATCTAGAAAAATGCCCATATCTGGCCAATTCTGTTTCTTTATCCATTCTAATGGGAACTCCTATAGCCAGAGAAATGTCATAAAGGATCCTAGGGTGCCATAGGATCCAGTTTAAACCACAAATTTTGACCCAGACTTGTGCAACTTTATTACCCATCTCTAAAGGGTTGAAGGATCTGTCCCACTCACGAATGTGCAAAGCCCCAGGCTTGAATGAGATGGAACCAAATCCCCAGGCTCTTAATTTTAAATCTTCTGAAGGAAAAATCAAATGGTAGAAGCCCTTACCGAGAGAGATGCAGTTCCAGGTATCAAAACCCCAGATATCAACTATTATTTATTTGAGATAGTCTAACTTCCAGGGTTGCGAGCCCTTAGGAAAGATCAGCCTGGCGATGATAGAGTGAGCCCCCAACTTCAATATCTCATCTACCGCAGCAGCGTCGGCATTGACATGCGCAACAGAACCTTTCTTCTTAATCCCTATATATGAATCCTTGAAATGGGAAAAGGAAAGATTATTCTGACCAACTTTAACTGGTTGTTGCTTGCAAAGATCATGCTCTAGTTTCTTAATCGCTTCCACAAAAGAGAACCCCTTTCAAGTCCCCTCAAGTGTCTACTTCTGTTGCGGATGATTGTATGCATCAGGGGTTTTGAAAACCAGCTCGTGTCTCCCAGATCCGATCTCCCAAGAAGGATCAAATCTTGCCATAGCCGATAGGATCAGACAGTAGATGAACAAGCGCAAGATTAAAGATCAAAATATCGAGATTTTAGGGTTTGCGAGGTTAAAGAAATGCCTGTTGAGAGGTTAATTCCTCCCCTATGCATCTTTTTTATAAAATCAGTGCAAATTTCCAACCCAAGGCCTACTGGAGGTAGGAATCGGGAAACCACCATCTCCCTTCTCTCATTTCTAGACTAGGAAGGGTAAACATTGGGGGAGGGGTCATGATAGAGTGGGATAAAAGGTTCATATTGAGGAATAAGATTGAGTTTAGAGTTAGGCATAGGTAAGGTTGTATGGTTTATTGGGGAAATGGTTTCAACTAATTTTAGTAACATAAAAATGGGAGACTGATTGAGACACATGTATTTGGGGACCCCTATGATATGGTTCATGAACCTTTAATTTTAATGACCCTACTAAATAAATTAATATTGGTTATATCATAGAAACCTAGAAAAGGATCATGTATCATTCATCTTTGTACCTATTTTTAAAATGGGTTGATTTTCAGATATGTTAAAATATCAACAAGATAATAAAATAATTAATCAATTAATATTAAATATTTTATATTCTAGGTTTATTAGTCTATTTTTTTATTCTATTTGTAGGCATGGATTTTGGTCAACATCATTTTCTTTTTTGTGATGAATATATTCAATATAATGTTCTAATAGATATTCGTATAGTAGAGGTCGACAGAAAAAGACACTTGGAAATGGAAACTCTGAGAGTTTCAGTTCTAGAGTCTATATAAGCATGCTAGATATGTTTCTAATTCACTCACAGAATAATGGTTGGAAAAGGGTGATATGGATTTTAGTTCAATATATTCTTGAAAGAATTGATGGGTTTTCTTGGTTGTAATAATGATTCATGGGGCTATAAGGCGGTACAAGTTCTTATTCCTCATGGATCATGATGAGTCAGAAGTTTAGTGGGAGAAGTTATGAGTACAATTCTGAGCAGAGTTTCTTTATTTTTTCCATGAAGGTGGATAGTCATCAGGATCTACATACTATTTTACAAGGGAGTTCTTATGTGTAAGATTTTGGGATCTGTTTCAGTACCCATATTAGATATGAATCAAACCTATTTCTAGATGAGGATGATATGGAAAGTAATTTTCAAAAGGCATTGAACCCATATATCCAGTTATAGGTCCCTCCATTTATGTTGAAGATGTATCTAGAGGTGTTGTAAAGAGAAGAGGTTATTGAGAGGTCACTTTCTAAAACTAGATCATAATGATAGGGGCTTCATCAATATTCCTCATGAAGCAGAGCTATGGTCTAGGTTTCACAGTTTCCATGATAAAATAGTTTTTTGTTAGATGGGGTAGGTCCTAGCTATCATCATCTCATTTATCTAGGGGTGGTGTCTCTCATACTTATATCAAGGGATCATACATATGCTTTTATTATGGATGTAGAGGACTTTAGAAATGATACTTCAAGACTCTTCTAATCATTCAGTGTGTGCGAGGTGTTCCACTTCTGGTTCCTCCATTGAGGCAGTTTCATCTGAGGCAACACCAGTAGGGTATTTCAGTTTTGGATCACCAAAGAGGAGATGACGCAGAAATAGTAAAGCCCTGATAGTCTCCAAGTCCTTAGTGAGAAGATAATGACCATGGATGTGGTCATCAATAGGGTCATAGAGTCCATGGAGAAAGTTGTGGTCTGCTTTATTCTTTAGCACTATTAGCAGCAGGCGATATAGATTTTGTTTGAGGTACCCTTTACTTGTTTCCTATATGGGTGAATTCCAAGTTTGATTCAAGAGTGACATGCACCTTTATATCACCTTCCCTTGTATATTCTTTGGGACTTATGGTAGATATGGTTATGTTGACCTTGGATTTAACTACACTAGTTGGAGGTTGAGTTAAATTTTATAAAGTATGTAGATATTATGAGCTAGTGCTTTGGAAACTCCTCTCTTGGGGAGATTTCATGTGTTTATGAATGTAGCCATATTAAATTATTCTTGACATGGATTTTCCATTTCTAATATAGGATATAATGGATTTATTTAAGAATAAAGTTGTGTTTTATGATGTTAATAGATAGACAATGGTGTTTTTTGGTGAGAGAGACCCTTATATAGGTCAGATGCATGCCCCGTCCATGTCATCTTTGATGACTGAGATGAAGTTCAGTTCATCTAAGTATCAACATTCAGTGTTTACCAAGTTCTATAAAGGTAAATAGATGTCTTTATATAGTATAATATAGTTGTACCCCCTATAAGGGAGATTAATTTTGGGATTCATCTATATGCATTTGTGTCTCTTATCTTGATATCTTTATATAGGATGGAGCTTTCTGAGTTTATTTATTTGTGGGTAAAACTCAATGATATTTTTCTATGAGGCTTTTTTTAGATAATTGTGTCACCTTAGGGTCCACCATTTTTGTTCATGAAAAATTTTTATAGTGGTTTGCATCTTTCTATTGATTATCATCACTTGAAATAAGTGATGGTGGAGATCCTTTATCCTCTTCTAGGGATTGATGATTTATTCGATATACTGAACGAAAAGATTTGGTTCTCAAAAATTTATTTTCGATTATCATTTCATTATATGTGGGTGTTGGATAAGGATATTAAGAGGATTTCTTCCCATTTTCATCATAGGAATTACATATACATTGTGATGATATTTGGTGTGATGAATTCTCTAGTTGTGATCATGGGGTTGATGAAATAATTGTTCAAATAGTTGTTGGGTAAGTTTGTGGTGTTTCCATTCATGGAATTCTTGTGTACTCTGCATATGAGGATGGGAATGTAGAATGTCTATATTATATTATTGGAGTTCTTCGTCATGAGAAGATATTTGGGAAGTTTTCAATGTGTGAGTTCTAAGATCGTGAAGTCCATTTCATAAGGAATGTTTTATCCAAGAAAAGTGTATATGTGGATCCTTCAAAGATAAAGGCAGTTGTGTCTTAGGAAATCCCCAAGATAATGGAAGAGGTGTGGAGTTTACTTGGTCTTGTAGGCCATTACCAGAGGATTGTAGATTATTTATCTTAGTTTGTAACACCACTAACATACTTGACCCAAAAGAATCAGATGTTCTTGTCTATTGACCAGTGTCAGGAAACATTTGAGTACCTAAAGGAGATGTTGGTTAGTTCCCCATTCCTTTGTTCTCTAGTAGAGGGAGATCAGTTTGAGGTTTTCTATGATTATTCACATCTTGGGTTGGGATTTGTTCTAATGTAGTAGATATTATTTGTTTTTTATGGGTCTCAGTTATTACACCCCAATGATCATACATATTATTACCATGATCTTGAGTTGGAAACAATGGTTTTTTAATTTAATTTTTGGGTATAATACTTCATCAGAGATAATTTTTTGGTATTTACTGGCCATAAGAGATTGAGGTATGTCTTATCCCAGATTTAATTTAACTTTCTTCAGTTTTAGTGGATGTAATCCTTATAGGATTACAAATTCATGATTTTATATATTCCATGAAATAGAGATTTTGGGGTAGATGCATTGAGAATAAATTCATATAGTGATTACTTGAATGAATCTGGAGATACTTAGGGTGTGATAGAGGAGATATTACTGATGGATATAGATATTTGAGAGGTTGTAAGAAGATTTTGTCTTTTCTAGATGATAGAAAAGTCATCTTCAGTGTAGTAAGAGTAGGAGTACCAGATAGGGAATTTTAAGGTGGAGTTTTGGAGGGACCGAGTTGTTTTTGGTGTTTCCTTGATGGTTAGTCTGATGATAGATGACACTGGGTGTTATTATGGGGAAGGAACTTCATTACTTCGGTGATTCTAGATATGATTCTATGTGAGTTCACAACTCGCCTATAGTAGTACATCCTAGTGTGATAAATTTTCATTGAGCCTTGAGATGCCAGTTTTGGTGGATTTTGGATGAAGTGTGTATTTGAAGAGTTTTTTTCTCAATTTTTTGTCTACAAAAAGGTAAAGGCTAGGCACCATGTTCTCAGTGGTTTATTCCATCCATTAGATGTTCCCCTAGATGAATTGGGTAGAAATCATGATGTACTTATTTATTTTTTTACCCTAGAGCTCAGGGATGATATGATGTTATATGAGTGAAAGTGGACCATTTGATGATATTATCCCACTTTATAGTGATTAGATTGTTGATCTCAGTGGAGGCTTTGGTGAGGAAGTATTTGGAGGAGGTGGTGTGATTCTATAGATTCCGAAGGATTATTATCTCTAATCATGATACTTTTTTTACCTCTAGGGTGTGGAGAGGTATCCAGAATTATTTTGGTTCTCAGTTATTTTTTAGTGCTTATTTTCATCCACATATAGATGGTTGGGCAAGGTGGACCATCTAGACTCTTGAAGACATGTTTCTCTCTTGTATACTTGATTTTTTAGGTTCATGTATGAGGTACCCATCCTTGGTCTATTTTTATTACAATGATTGTTTCCACTCTGGCATTGGTACGATGCCATATAAATCTTTGTATAGATAACATTTCCGTCCTCCATTATGCATAAATGAGGTCAAATTGGAAGCAATTATAGGGATGAAACTACTGAAAAATATGACATAGATGGTATAAGTAATTAATGAGAGGTTTAAGGTAGTGAAGGATCATTAAAAATCTTATGTCAATCGTAAGAGTTGACATATATAGATAGATGTTTGAGATCATGTATTCCTAAAGGTTACTCCTCATCATGGGTAGTGAAGGTTTAGTCGTGGGGGTAAGATTTAAACCTGGTTTGTTGGACCTTTTGAGGTGTTTTATCATATTGGATCTATGGAATGTCTGATAGAACTTCCCCCATATATGGTTCGGATACTTGATTTTTTTCACATGTTGCAGCACTTTCATTACCTTCACAATGACTCTCAAGTGATTGATTTGGGTGAGATTAGTGTTGAAGATGATGCCACCATTGAGGAGAAGAATGTAGAGATCCAAGACTTCCAGTAGAAGCTATTGAGTGAGTGTTATATTCCTTTGGTTCATGTCCTATGGTGTAGCATTGGATTGTAGGATAGTACCTAGGAATGATATTCTCATGTGCATGCTCAGAATCCCAAAAAAATTGATGTTTAACTCTTACTTTGTAACATTTTTTGTTTTGTGTAAATTGACCTTTTTTTAGATGGTTTTCTCTTGTTTCATGTTTTGTCTTTACTCTCATTTAAGAGTAATCTCTCTTGAGAGAGTTTTTAGGATATGGATTATGTAGTTTCATATTTTTCCACTTTTTTCATCTAATGAGTTGGTTGAGCTCATATGATGGAGAGATCATTAAGATGTATCTCATGGGTGGTCGTTCAGATGACCCCTTATTGTTTTCTATCTGATATTTGTTTTTTATTCTTGAGGATGATAATTTTTTTAGAGGTATTTAATATAAGGGTTAGTATCCATGTATTCTGACCCTTTTCATGTTCCCAAGGCTCATGGTTCTCAGAGGTGGCCTAGATTGAATTTAGAGGGGGTTGTGACTAAAGTATGGATGTCACGACCCGTCCCCCAGGGCTCGTGTTGTGACTACCCCAAGCCCGCCTTCCATAGGCTAGG
The DNA here is from genome assembly GCA_963277665.1 of Viscum album. Taxonomy (NCBI): domain Eukaryota; kingdom Viridiplantae; phylum Streptophyta; class Magnoliopsida; order Santalales; family Viscaceae; genus Viscum; species Viscum album. The sequence continues at coordinate 1,383,178,623 of OY728164.1, forward strand.
GCTGGCGACTAGCACCGAAGGCGTATTCCCTAAAACTAGGAAGGAATTGCCTTTATAACCTGTAAGCACACGCAACCAAGTACACAACAAGATACGAACTCAAGTAAACTAAATAGAAAATAGAGTGAGTACAGTAAAAAAAGGGGCCAGAATACAAGTCTAACTGGAAAGTACAAGAAACTGAAATTACAAGTTAACTGGAATAGATCTTGTGAACACCCCCCAAGGATCTAAACCTAAAGGGTAGGTACAGCTCTCGATCAGTCGTCTCTTCGGTACGCCTCGTCTAAGGTCCACCTCTGAGCTACCTCCAGTCCTGGTACTCACGTCCTCAGTCAGTGATGTCTATCTTATACACCAAACACAGTGAGGTGTGGGCATAGCCCATACAGGGGGGAGTATAATGATACTCAGTAGGGACCCCGAAACCCTCAAGGTCTCACAAAATCCACAAAGTATAATCCAAATAGCATGAAATCAACTGACAACCCTACTTAGGTATATGCTCATACATATACCAAAGTTATCAAGTATACCCATATCAATCATGAGGAATCACATAGTCCAACTCAAACTCCCAAAGCTCAACTGTTCCACAAAGGAAGGAATACCACAATGGCGAGTACCACACAGGTACGCCACATAGAAGAATACCACCAAGGTATTAACATTAAGGAAACATACCACAAGGTATAGACTCATCTCACACCAGGTATAACTTAAGTACAGCAGTAGAGATGATTATATGTAACTACTGAATCATCTTACTCTGTTAAGAGGAAAACCCACACAAGATCGCTCGGTGCTGACCCACACAGGATCGCTCGGTGCTGACCCACACAGGATCACTCGGTGCTGAACCACACAGGATCACTCGGTGTTGACCCACACAGGATCGCTAGGTACTGACCCCCATAGGATCGCTCGGTGCTGACACACACAGGATTGCTTGGCGCTGACCCACACAGGATCACTAGGTGTTGACCCACACAGGATCGCTCAGTGCTGACCCCCACAGGATTGCTAGGTGCTGACCCACATAGGATCGCTCTTCATTCTTCATGTCATAGCTAGCTCTTGGGTTCCCGCACTACGCTCGCTTTTCTCTAGGAGGGTCTACTCCACAAGCCACTAGTAGATACTCCAACTGCCACGAAGTCTCACTAAGAAGTATCTCAAAGGTTTGCCACATCATAGGGGTCTCAACGCAATAGATGGTGTGTCAATCGGATGCTCGGTCTGTGAGTTATTAGCTCTATAGTCCCAGGGGCCCTGTTGGATTCGTGCTCGATTCAACCTGACCATACCCCCATAATAATCTAAAACTCTAGTGGCATATACTCAAAGGTACTATCTTGCTCCGAGGTTTCCAGCTCCGCTGATGGTTCATCAAACGGACACTCGGTGCCAAAGATATAGTCGAAAGTAAAGTATAGGGTCGTATCTGGTTCGGGTCCGGTCCGACTCGGTCGGACCAACCTGGCCCGACCTGGCCTAAGTCGACCCGGTTTGGGTCGACCCAACCCGACCCGCTTTGTATGGACCCACCCACTAGATGGCCCGGCCAGCTGGGTCTATCCCGGCCCGCTGGGCGGCCTGCCCTACTGGGTCCAGCTCGGCAGGCCGCAAGGTCCGCAAGACCGCGGGGGCGCTGCGAGGGCGTGGGGTGGCCTAGCCGCGAGGGCACAAGACCGCGGGGCGGCTCGTCTGGAGCATCTCGGTCGCGGGGTGCCGTGAGGGCACGGCACGAGGCGGCTCAGTCAGAGCGTCTCGGCCACGGGATACCGCGAGGGCGCGGCGTGGAGCGGCTCGGTTGCGGGATACCACAAGGGCGCGGCGCGGGGTGGCTCGGCCAGCGCGGCTCAGCCATGAGGTGCCTCGAGGGTGCAACACGGGGCGGCTCAGCTAGAGCAGCTCGGTTGCGGGGTGCTGCGAGAGCACGGCGTGAGGTGGCTCGGCCAGAGTGGCTCGAGCACGGGGTCCGCGAGGGCGTGGAGAGTGGCAGCTCCGCCGGAGCGGCTCGGCCACAGGGTGCCATGAGGGCGCGATGCGGGGTGGCTCGGTGGAGAGGATCCACCGTAGGGTGCCGCGAGGGCATGGCACGTGGTGGCTCGACTAGATCAGCTCGACCACGGGGTCCTGCGAGGGTGTGGCGTGGGGTGGATCGGCCGAAGCGGCTCGGTCGCAGGTTGCCACGAGGGTGCGTCGTGTGGCGTCTCGGTTAGAGCATCTCAGTCGCGGGTGGCGGTGCCCACGAACGGGGGTGGCCACGGGAAACGGTGTCTGTAGAGCAGTGTCATTGCACCGTCACCTTCGTCATGTCCAACAGTGATGTCGGCCGTTGTTCTCTTGCCCCTTCTTGGTTGGTCGATGACTTCCTCCACCGCGAAGAACACCACAAATCATTACATGAATTACGGAGAAGACGGTCCATGTTTGTTTGGCCAGCACTATTTTCCTTAGAGCAGTAGAAAGCGGCTATAAACTCTCTTTGAATTATGAAGAGTCATCAAGAGCGAATAAGGGATAAATTTCAAACAACCACCCTACCTCATTCGTTTGATTCATTGAAGATTGTGTATGGGGAAAGAGTCGATTGCATTGGGAATAGATGGATGTCGGTGACGTCGACATCTCTTAAATCACAATCCTTCAATGGAGTTTGGAGAACAAGTCATCAAAGGAGAAGCTTTCTTCATTGGAGTTCTTTATTGGAGGATGTGTTCCTCCATGTTCTCCCAAGCTCCCACCTTTTCCAACGATTATTTTCCCCCAACCCACCAAAAATAAAAGGGTAGCCAATATAATAAAATATGTTCGCATAATTTCAAAATGGAATAATTAATTAATTGAGTTGGTGGGTTGGATTAATTAATTAAGGAAATGGGTCAGCACAATTAAGTGGGGAAGTTCAAGATTTTTCTCCCCACTTAATAGGGAGTTCAAGAGGTTTCAAGCCTTGTGTGATCCTCACCACCATAACCTCTCATGGTAGGTTAGTTCAGGTGGTCCCCATCATCATAACCTCTCATGGGAGTTTTAGTTCTGGTGGTCCCCACCTATGAAACATCCACATGGAAGCTCAAACAAATAAAATAAAAATGTTACCCAATTTTTATTTTATTTTATTATTTCACGAAAAACCCAAAATTTAACATTTACCCTCGAACAACTGCCTTCAAGGTTAAAGTCTCCTTAAGTGAATATCGGCACTGTGAGTTAAACGGTGTCCTCAGATTTCAATTCTGATCACCAGTTAAAAATTTACAAAAACCCACTCACACGTTTACTCAACGTACCCAAAAAAAATTTAGAAATTCATTCTGGGCACACTGGGCCTTGTAATCACGCGTCTTCAGTTTTCACGGAATCGTAAAATTCTCATTTAATTAAAAAAATTATAAGGAAATTCTAGGTCTTTACGTTCTTTCCACTTCAGGGTTTTACATCCCCGTAAGTCACATCACAAAACTAGGAAAACAAGTGAGGGTACTGAGCACGCATCTGAACCTACCTCTCTCATGTGCTCTCCTGGAGCTTCCCATGCTACCAAAAAATGCACACCAGAGGTATTGACCATCTACGAAGGACTTTCTCCTGTCGATCCTCAATATCTACTGAAACCTCCGTAAAATTCTCCCCATCGTTGACATCCAGCTCACCATGGTCGATGATGTGAGAAGGGTCTTGCACGTATCTCCTCAGCTGGGATACGTGGAAGATGTTGTGCACCCAGTGCAACTGAGGTGGAAGAGCTAAGAGGTATGCCACCTCGCCAACTCTATTCAGAACTTGAAAAGGTATGATGAATCTTGGAGATAAATTTCCACCTCAGCCAAATCTCTGCAAACCTCGTCGAGGTGAGACCCGTAGAAAGACGTGGTTTCCATCCTCGAACTGCAGAGGTCTCCATCTTCTGTCAGCATATGAATTTTTCCAGCTCTGTGCAGTCTTCATCCACTCCTAGATGATCTGCACCTTCTCTATGGTAGCATGTACCATCTCTGGTCCCACTAGTGCTGACTCCCCTAGGTCATTCCAGCACAAAGGTGATCTGTAAAGTCTCCCGTACAATGCCTCAAAAGGTTTCATCCCAATTGTGGAGTGATAGATGTTGTTGTATTAAAACTCCACCAAGGGCAAGTGATGCTCCCAGCTGCGACTGAAGTCCAGGACACAAGCACGTAGCATGTCCTGGAGGGTCTGAATGGTCCGCTTAGTACGGCCATTCGTCTGAGGATGGAAGGCGTGCTCAAATGAAACTGTGTCCCGAAAGCCTCCTGCAACCCCTTCCATACCCAGGAAGTAAAATGTGCATCATGATCGGAGAAAATCATCAAGGGTAATCCATATATCCACACAATATCCTACATATAGAGGCATCCCAAGCTCTCTACTGAACCCTGCTCTCTGATCGGTAGGAAGTGGGCTGACTTGGTGAATCGGTCGACGATCACACAAATCAAGTCATGACCCCTGGATGTACGTGGAAGTCCTATCACGAAGTATATGGATATCCTATCCCACTTCCACTCTGGGACCTCTAAAGGCTAAACCAATCCTGCTGGTACCTGATACTCTACCTTCACTTGCTAAAAAGTGAGGCATCAAGAGACAAACTCTGCTACTGATTTCTTCATTCCCGGCCACCAGTGCTATAATTGGAGATCTTGGTACATCTTCACCACTCCTGGATATACCACAAGAGGGGATGTGTGGAACTCCCTAAAAACTTCCTCCCAAAGTGACATTGGTACCATGGTACGTCCTCTGAAGAGGATGACGTGCTCCCCCCTTTAGAAAATCCATCAGGTACTTGTCCTGTGGATATCTGATCACGTCGAGTCTCATAGTCAGCGTCCCCACGTTGCTCCTCCCTGACTCACTAAAGAAGTGGGTGAGTGACTGTAAGAGACTGAAGAAAAGCTACTCCATCCTGATCCATAAAGGATATCTGCAAAGCGTCCAGATGCTCTGTCGCCTCACCTGGCAGTTTTATACCAGATCTCTGGCAGATTGCATCTGCTACAACGTTCCCCTTCCCAAGAGTATAGACGATATTGATGTCATAGTCATGGAGGAACTCAAGCCAATATCGATGTCTCAGATTCAGATCCTTCTGAGAGAAGATATACCTAAGACTCTTGTGATCATATTATACTATAAAATGTTCACCCATCAGATAGTGTCGCCACATATTCAAGGTGAAGACAATTGCTGCTAACTCTAGGTCATGGGTAGTGTAGTTCTTCTCATGTTGTCTCAGATGTCGAGAACCATAGGCAATCACTGATCTATCCTGCATTAGGACACATCTGAGCCCATTCCCTAATGAGTCGCAGTAGACTACATACCCTATGCCCTCCTCTGGAAGCCTCAAGAGGGGGTTACTAGTCAACCTCTGTCTCATCTTTTGAAAACTCCACTGGCATATCTATGACCACACAAAGGGTTTCCCCTTCTTCATCAACGCTGATAGAGGTGTTGTAACTCTAGAGAAATCTAGTCCAAATCCCCGGTAATATCCAGCCAAACCTAGGAAACTCTGTATCTCTGTCACACTCCTGGGTGGCTCCCAAGAAAGTACTGCCTCAATCTTCACTGGATCCATTGCAACTCTAGCCTCTGATATGACATGTCTCTGAAATTGAACCTCTCGGATATAGAACTGGCACTTCGAGAGCTTACCATAAAACTGGTGCTCTGAGAGTGTGTCTAGTACTACCTACAAATGATAGGCATGGTCCTCCTTAGTAGTCGAGTATATCATAATTTCATCGATGAAGACTACTACAAAGCAATCAATGTATGGCTGAAAGATCATGTTCATGAGTCCCATGAACACTGTTGGAGCATTGGTTACACCGAATAGCATAACCAAGAACCCATAATGGTCGTACCGACATCTGAAAGCTATCTTCTACACATCCTCATCTCGTACTATGAGATGGTGATAGCCTGATCTGAGGTCTATCTTCGAGAACCACTGTGCTCCCTTCAGATGATCAAAGAGTTTGTCAATACTCGGAAGTGGGTACTTGTTCTTCACGGTCACCTGGTTCAGGTGCCGATAGTCAACACAAAGTCTCAAGCTCCCATCTGCCTTCTTGGAAAACACAATCGGGGCTACCCAAGGAGAAACACTAGGTTGTATGAATCCCTTCTCCTACAAGTCCTCTAGTTGTACCCGCAGCTCACGAAGCTCCATGGGAGCTACCCGATATGCTGGTCCAGATATCGATGTCATCTCGGGGTACAAGTCAATGTAAAAGTACATCTCTCTAGGAGGAGGTAGACCCCAAACATCATCAGGTAAAACATCTGTGTATTGTTCCACCACTACAGGATACTCGGACTCTCCACATAAACTACTCCAAGGGTAAGGCTTGCCAACTGATCAGTGATCGGCTGCACTCTCCTCTGGGTAAGTCCATCTTGTGCTAAAAAGTCTCCCTTCTCGCAGGTGAAGGTAAACTAGGTCCCATCTGTGCAGACACACTACACTTTGAACCTAATACAGTCAATCTAAGCATGGACTGTAGATAATCAGTCCATACCCAAGATGACGTCGTAAGGACTCGACGCCGCTACTAGGAGATCACAGTCAAAGCTCTCACCTCCTAGAGTAAGCTCACACTGTCGGAACCAGTGCGTAATCGTAGAATCTTCTCCCATAGGAGTCTTTAGCCGTAAGGATCGAGGAAACGGCTCCGTCATAATCTCCAAGCTCTGAACGAGGGCATTGGCAATAAAATAATGACTAGAACTTATGTCTATAAGAACTACAGCTAAGGTAGAATAGACATAGATTGTACCTCATATCATCTCCGGAGCACCGTGATTTTAGGCCTCAATTTCCTGGAGCTAATCTTGCCCCTGTCTACCTGCTCCCTACGGTTGGGGTGGACCTTCTGGTGGTGGTGGCAGTAACATCTTGAAACGTCACCCAACGCCAGTTGCACGGCTAGCTCCTCTGACACGTCTTCCCGATCCCTACGGACCTCCTCAGTAGAATCTCTGTCTGCCTAGGCGGTCCTTCTACCGTCTACTAATAATCTGTATGGTGGGTCAGACAGTCATGAGCCATGTGACCCTACCCACCGCATATGTAATGCTACCTTCTCCTAGTATGATTGGCTCCGCCTCGGGTGCCCCGCAGAACCGATCCTAAATCATGCGGTTGTCCACCTGTAGGTCTGGTCCTCTTTGACCTCTGCAACATCTATCTACTTCCAACTACAAAAGACTCAGCTACATGAAGACTACTGGTGGGTCTCACTATCGGTGACTCCTCAGCAAGGAAACTCTCTACTAAGAGGTCTCTCTATAACACCATCGCCTGCATCAGGATGCTAAGTGAGATCATAGAAGACCTGATCTCCCGCCTGAGTCCCTACTCGAAGGTTCGGGCCCTGGAGAATGGGTCCCACACCATATCTGTGGAGTAGCATGAGAGGTCAGTGAACCTTGCTGGGTACTGAGCCACAGTCATGCTGCCCTACTTCAAATGAAGTAGATCCTGAATGCACACTGTGTGAAGAGTTTTTGGGACAAACTCTGCCCGAAACAGACTCTCGAAGTCTTCCCAGAGAAGCATCATCTCGTCGTGAACTTGGAGCATCAACCTCTAGCATCTGCCTGCTGCTTCCTATAGAAGGCTGGCAGCAAGGATCACCATGAGATCAGATGGTGTCCCTACCAGTCGGAAGACTCTCACTACAGCCTCCAACCAATCCTTAGCTGCCTATGGGTCCATCTCTCCCCTGAACTTGGGTGGCCTCTGGCACTAGAACTCGTGCTACGTGCTCAAGCGGCGTGCACCGTCTGCTGCTAGGGCTGGTGGAATCAGTGGCCCAAAAGGGAATGGTACCGCTAGTTCCTCCACTGGTGCCTCTACTGTAAAAGGGCCCAGCACTGAGGCCTCATCACTTGGTGGGATATCAGTGCGTACAACTCTCAGAACCCTAGCTGGATGTCTGCATGGAGGCATCCTAAAAAGAAACAGGTGCACCACGGTTAATAAGTTATACCTGGCGATCTGACTCAAAAGATCACAAAGAAAACTCTTCAAAACACACACACAATCAGTGTTTTCATGCACTGAGTCGAAAATCAGAAGTCAGGGTCCTGGTGTATGGATACTTCGGCCACCGCACCAACACTAGATTCCCTAAACTGATAACCACACTCACTAAACTTAACACTATTTCAGTTAAAAAGAAAGATCAGAGCCCTATGTTTTGCGGTAGAACCGATGCCTTTGGTATCAATTTGTCACGACCCAACCCCCAGGGCCCATGCGGTGACTACCCCAAGCCCTCCTTCCATAGGCTAGGGGCTGGCGACTAACACCGAAGGTGTATTCTCTAAAACTGGGAAGGCATTTCCTTCATAACCTGTCAGCACACACAACCACGTACACCGCAAGATACAAACTCAAGTAAACTGAATAGAAAACAGAGTGAGTACAGTAAGAAAAAGGGGCCAGAATACAAGCTTGGCTAGAAAGTACAAGAAACTAAAAGTACAAGTAAACTAGAACAGATCCTGTGAACACCCACCAAGGATCCTACCTGAAGGGTAGGTACAGCTCTCGATCGGTCATCTCTTCGGTATGCCTCATCTAAGGTCCACCTCCGAGCTACCTCCAGTCCTGGTACTCACATCCTCAGTCAGCGATGTTTGTCTTCTGCACCAAAGAAAACGAGGTGCGAGTATATCCCATGAAGGGGTGAGTATAATGATACTTAGTAGGGACTCAAAGAACCTCAAGGTATCACAAAATCCACAAAGGATAATCCACAAAGCATGAAATCAATTGACAACCCTACTTAGGTATATTCCCATACATATACCTAAGTTATCAAGTATACCCATCTCAATCATGAGGAATCACAGAGTCCAACTCAAAATCCCAAAGCTCAAATGTTCCACAAAGGAAGGAATATCACGAAAGAAAGTACCACACAAGTACGCCACACAGAAGAATACCACCAAGGTATTACCATGAAGGAAAAATACCACAAGGTACAGACTCAGCTCACACCAGGTATAATGTAAGTATAGTAGTAGAGATGATTATATGTAACTATTGAATCATCTTACTTTGTTAAGAGGAAGACCCACACAGAATCGCTCGGAGCTAACCCACATAGGATCGCTCGGTTCTGACCCACACAGGATCACTAGGTGTTGACCCACACAGGATCGCTATGTAACATCACGAGATTTTATGAGAAGTATTCTTTTTAATTTATTTGATGTCTTATGTTGTATTCTACACCAAGATTATCTCGGACTATACAAAACACCATATTAGCTTGCAGTATACGAAACACTATTCTTGGATCGTGTTAAACAAAATTTCAAGTTTGTTTGATAGAAGTTACTCTATGCAACATTGAGTGTATATATATATATATTCAATGTATAAATGAAATATAGTTGGATTCTATTATACACATAAAAAAAGGAATCTTACACTACATGAAACCCTGACTTGGCTTTCTTTACATGCAATCTCGACTTTCCACGATAGCGTGTGTTGTACACAATACCGAGTTTCACTAAACAATGATATGTTATTAAAATATTATATAAACTAGCCATTATGAATAGTAATGCCCACTTTTTTAAATTTTTTAAATTTTATACTTTAAAATGGACTTCATTTTTGGATTCGGAATATTGAAATGAGCCTAGGGTGAAATATTTGTGTTTTTCTAAAAACTTTCAATTTTTGATGAATAGTGAAATCACTGAGTTATTGGTTAAAACCGAATTTTTATTTAAATAATAATTTATTTTATTTAAATTTATTTTAGGTCAAAATAGATACATAATACTTATATAAGTTCAATGTAATTCATTGGAGTCATTTTAAAATAATTTTAGATATAAAAAATTTTATTGAACTTTTCACCGTCTTTTACCCACCTCCTAGGAGCATTAGCAATTGAACATAAAACTTAATTTACTACTGTGAGTTGAATTTAAAAAATCCAAGAGACACGGTTAATGTCAAGGAGTAAAATATGGTTCAATAAGATAAAAATAATTTTTTATGAATAGTAACTTTTTACTTTTATTTACCACGGTTAAAAGTAAATAGGGTAATTAAGGGTAAAAATGATATTATTATTACCCTAAAACATGTACTAATTCTATTGGATAAGTGTAATTCGACCAAAAACAGCATTAGAAATAAAATATTACCCTTTAGGTCCACTTGTATTAGATTAGGACACTTATTATTATTTTATTTAAAGAATAGTTAAAAGAATTAAAATCAAAGTTTAATAACCAAAACATTTTTAATATAGAGTTATACATAAGATAAGTTCAACTATAAATATTCATTAGAAATATAAAAATATTTCCTACATAATGGTATTTTATTTATAATTTTTAGACATTAAATAATTTAATTTATTTATGATACAATGATGATGCAGTAATTACCTTATTAATGAAATATTAACATAATTGATGTTATAAATACCCAAATAAATGAAATTTTATACTTTTTATGAATTGAACTAATTTTATAGGTTAATATGACATGTTAGTATTGATTTAATTAACTTTTTTTAACTAATAATGCTATTATGATTTTCAAAAAAATCAATTAACAAATAGTGTCAAAATTGACATAAAATAGTTTTTAAAACAAATATTATATTATTAATTGTTATTTTATTTTTAAATATCTAATGTTTGGTCAAATGAATTATATAAGATTATATATATTAATAATGAACCACTTGGGGTTCTTTTGGCTTTTTATAGTAAGTTTATTAACCATATAGTGTAAGAAAACAAGAAGACGCGTTAAAAGTTAAATTATTTAACATGGAGTTAAATCTAAATGATAAGGTTAAAATAGTAACCTAAACTTGTCTAAAACCTATTAGTTGAGATTATTTCGACCCATTACCACTTTATCTTCTAAATAAATCAATTTGAAGCTATTATAAACCGAATATGACTTTATTATAAAATAATATTTTAAGTTTTTTCTAAGGTGCCCCTCTCCTCCCTTATAAAAGGGCACATCCTCCCTCTTTTCTTTACACAATTTTGAGGTTTCAAGCTCAGCCAACCCCAGACCATTTCCCTTATCAAATTCCCTAGAAACATTATAGAGGTTCTGGTCTCCTCAAAAGACCAACTCTAGTGCCTTAAGAGGAATCTTAAAAGAGGTGCGTCGAAGAAGAGGTAATCTCTTCTACTAATTCTTTAAAATTTTCTTTTTTCTTCAACTTCTTCTTCCTTAGTTGTTTCATTATAAAGTAATAAAATCAGTATCACTAATATAATGATATGTTATTATAAATATTAAACAACCCCATTTCACCTTCTATCCATCCTATGGAAAATGAAATCACCGCGCGTGCGTACATACGGAATACCGTCTCCACGTCGTGGTGTAATCTGTTTTTCCACCACCACCTTACTTGGATGGGTATAATGGTGTAAATAATAACCATATATAGTTATTATAACATCATAATGATTCTTAGATATTATAGCATCCACTCCAATTCAATTAAATAATTATGGGAATGATATCATCGCTCGTGCATACGTACGGATTACCGTCTCCACGACGCGATGAGATTTATTCTCCATGTTAACCATTAAAGAATAATTATAAAGTATATATAATGAATAATAATGAAATATATGACATGATAAAGATACTGGATTTATGTATATATATATATATGTCATCTACTTACTTCCATTCAATTCAATAAGGAAAGGAAAACAGCATTCATGCGTACGTATGGCCTACCGTCTCCATGAACAGTGTATTTCGTTTCATTTATCTGTCAATTATATATATATATATATATATATACTAAATATATATGATATATAAATCATGATTTACATTATGGAATTAAGTAAATCATGATATAAGTAATAATAATGTCAAGAACAACAAGTCCAAACACGTACGATAAATAAAATGATTTTACCCAAAATGCTGCTTTAACATGGAATTTACAAAAGAACGGGTAATATAAAATCATAAGTGAACCATATATGATATCATAACAATGAATATGATTATTTAATAAGTCAATGACATTATTTAAATCATTATACAGGAGGTTCAGATACGTACGAAGCATATCAGACCTAAGGTAAGGGATAATTATTCCAATCTCATTCTTATATGAGATTGTTTATTCGTAAGTATTTATTGGGGTTATATTTTTCATCCATGAACATAAAATGTTTTTCATAAAGTGTTTAATATTATTAAATGTATGTTTAATTTCATGTTTACCCCTCTTTGACTTTTACTTTGTGTTATGGAAGGAATCTTTCTTTTGTTTACCATATGTGGTACTTTTTGACTTTTCTGTTAAAAGTACAAGGAGAATGTTTTTTTAACTTATACAGCATGAAAGGATTTTTATGGTTTCATAACGCCTTATTTTGATGAATTTTAATCTAAAATATTTCATGGTTATTTTCAATAAAATACTTTTCTTTTAAAATTGCGTGGCATTTTGTGAAAAGAAAATTATTTTTAAGAAGAAAGGATATTTTCCTCAAGAATTCTTTTCAATTGTTTTATCAAAACCATTTTCCATCTAATATGACATTATTTCATATGTGTATAATATCTCTATGATTTAAATGGTTTCACTTTTCTTATGATGAAATGATATCCATTTGTTTTATATGGATTATGTTATGATGGGATGATTTTAGGGTCCTGAAAAATCCACAAAGGAGATTCTACCCAGATCCCCCAAGGAATTGGGGAAAAGAATGAAGAAAAATCAGAGTGACAAAAGCAGGACCAGTCTGCGGACCGGTCCCATGAAAACGCAACGTGTCCAGGCCCCGCGAAGCACCCCTTCCGTGAACCGTCGTCATTCGCGAAATGGAGGCGGAGATCCTCCGTGGTCACGAGGCAGGGTGGGCGCCTATCTGGTTCACTGTCATGAACCGCCCCAACCACGGATCGCATCGACCGGTTCAAGCCGCATCCGCTGTCATTCGCGGAATAGAGGCGGAACCCTATATGGCCGCGAAGAACTCCCTGAGTCCAATTCGTGGGGGGAGAAGTGCTCAATACCCACCGCGAATTACGGGTTGACCAAGCCAGCTGTAAACCGGGTATTCGGTCATGGGCCTCCGCAAAAGGTGTCTCGTGACCGCAGATACATACTTTTCCCCACTCTATAAAAGGAGATCGAGGGGGAAAGGAGAAGGGATTAGGAGATTCAGATATTTGAGGATTCGGATTCGGACGATTCGAGGGCGGAGGAAGAGAAGAGCGGTCAGACTCGGGTGGAAGGATTTCAAAGGAAGGCTTTGGATTTCGCAGACAGCGAAGTTCCAGTTCACGAACCAGAGTAGGTATAAAAATGGGAACGAACTAATAAAGAACTGAAAATGAATAATAATTTGGTGAACTGCGAACTCAAAATAACATAAAAAGAGAAGACCGTGAACCATAGCCCCTCCGCGGATGCACTCCCCACGGACCAGGGTGTTTATGCCTCTTTTCCGATCTTCTGCACCGCGTAATACCCTCCTGCGCGGGCAAAGCCTCGACCAACGAATCCCCGATCGGCGCCGCCCTTGGCTGCCTCTACTCGCGTGGAACCCTCCGTGTACCCCCCTGGTATGCGGGCTGAACCCGAAGCCGCTAACCACCCTGGTTCACGGGATGCTCACCAGACCGCAAACCACCTTGGTTCGCAGGATGCCCATCAGTCTGAGGACCCTCCTCGTTCACGAGTGGCCAGTCAGTCCGCAGACCCTGGTTCGCGGACGACCCCTCCATCTGTGTAGCACTTCCCTATGCAAAGGGCACCAAAACCTTCAGATTTCTTGTTCCCCGAGCCAGATAGAATTCCTCCAATATGGCCCGATTCCCCATGACTCCCTCATCGGCCTATTCATCATCCCCGATCTGAGGCCTCCACCAGAGCCACCAGATCCGTGTGGTGTAACCCTCAGGTGCATCAGCACGCCGTTTTGAGTTCACATACCCACGGTAAAGAGGGGCAAAGGGGTTGCCCCGACCCTTGAGCAGATTCCTAAAGCATTTATGGGTTCACATTCCCACGGTAATGTGGAGTCTGAGCTCGGGAGTCCTCTTTCTGCCCCTCTACTTTCTAAAGGCTCCTCGGGGTAGTAAAATACCCATCATAAGGAATCCCTCATGTACTATAGGAAAGGAGATGTGTACAGGAGCACCCCCTTTCCCTCTCCCGCTAGGCTTCCTCTTTTGGGACTCCTCAGAGTGTAATCCCCAATCCACACTATGGGCCTCCTCAGAGTGTAAGCCCCAATCTATCACCTTGGGCCTCCTCCGAGTGTAATCCCCAATCCATCACCATGGGACTCCTCAGAGTGTAAGCCCTAACCTTATGGTCCGCCCTCATTCATAATCCCCACTCCACTTCTCACGGACGTACCTTTCGTGACGTGATCATCTGGTCTCTGCTGCCTCTTGTTTCTCACACCGAGCATGACTTGTGTGGCCTTAGAGTAAGCATCGACCATTACATCCTCTTATGGGCCTCCTTAGAGTGTAATCCCCAATCCATTATTCCGGGCTTCCTCAGAGCGTAAGTCCCAAGACAATGAGAACTACATGGACTTTGATCCCTACCCCCTAGGCAGGGTACGTATGAAGCCTCCAAGAGGTTCAAGCCCGACAACCAACGGACCCCCGGGTCCACCTTCACATTGGTTCTCTGACGCTCTCCATTAGAACTACGTGGATTTTGATCCCTGTCCCCTAGGCAGGGTACGTAGGAAGCCTCCCCGAGGTTCAATCCCAACAACCGGTTGATCCGACTGTCCTCACATCGGTTCACCGCGCCGCTCCTAGTGCCACCTCAAGTGAGTTCCGACTCTTCAAAATCATTAATCCAACGAGGTACGGTAAACCTTGGGCATAAATGATTCCAAACCCCTACGTCCAGTTGACCATTACCCACCAAGGTTAAATCCTTGGATGCTATGTTTGGGTATAAACCAAAGATTCGTGAACATATGAATATGTCTTAAATCTATAAGAGAGTCTTGGAACATGCAATAATTCCCCCCCCCAAAAGGGTGTGATGAGCCCAAATTCCCATCCCCTCGACCAATGTGAGTTCTTAAGAGTCACTGGTCAGACCATTCGGAGAACTCCTGCCTTTGGAAAGCAGGTCAATCGATCATTGGATACAGAGCCGTTGGGCGTTTCGAGGCCGAAAACCAAAATGAAACAAAAAATCGTGAACTTGACATGAATCTTTAACCAAGAATGACGAATTTAACTTAATCCCACCCTGTGACCCCTTTTACTCACAAGGAGGGCCAAGAAAGGTCATTAATTTCGCATGGGATCATGATATGATGCTTTGACGGGTTTTCTTCTTGTATTTTCTAAAATGTTTTGCAGGTACTACCTTCAGAAATCCCTTCGATCCAATGGCATCGCAAAGGAACTCACAAGCGCGTGCTTCCAACAATGCAATGACCAGACGTCCTCACCTACGGAGGACCCCGTCACCCACCCAGTGTCTTCAATGCTGGGTCTTGGACGCGCTGATCCGAGAGTACCACATGAACGGTACTCTCCCAATGGTGGAGGCGGCCATGCACGCCCTCCAATCTGCCAGAACTCGCCAGTCGCCTGCCCAGCAGCGGCTGCAAAGGCAGATCCAGACATCCCTTGTTGCTGTCTCCAACCGTTTCAGGAGTCTATCCCCAAAACGGTACAACGTGTACCTCCCTTATCTTAGGGAGGCGGATGAGGTCGGCGTTGATGACTTCATACCCACCAAGCGGGGGTTCCGCTCCAAGGCCCCCGCCGGCAGACGTCATTGCGGTCATGCCACTACCCGACATCCTCACGCTGAGGAGGATGTCTCCCCGAGGATTCAGGCCCATGCTCCCCGAGCTCTGGCCCCTTAGACCGCCCGACGAGGGTGGCAGACGTACAATCGGGGACTGATCATCACCCTGGTCCCTGATGAGGAGCTCTGCTGCCCAGCCACAGAGACGTACCACGAACAGGCACCTACACCTGTTCGCTCCTCCCGAGCCCTCCATCCAGACATGGAGGCATCGTACGAGCCAGCGCGCATCCCTGCTGAGCTCCATCAAGACCGTTTCTCACACAAGACGGCACTTACCAGGCAGGCACCTCTCCCTGCCTAGGGTTGTGAAGCCCACAAACCTGACGTGGTGGCGACCCGGCACCTGCAAGACCAGCTCCTGGCAGTTGCTTATAACGCCTTCCATCCTGATATGGTAGCGATAAACAAAGCCCGCCACCCAAATGTGGTGGAAAATCATAGGTCGGCACGTCTCCCCGCCAAAAAAGGCCACTGACTCGATACGGTGGGAATCTAATATATGCAGGGCCAACTCCCTATGGATACAAGCAAATTCTGTCACCCCGATGTGGCGGAAAACAGAGAGATAAACCGGTGTATCCCGGTATAGGGGAAGATTCGTTCACCTGCCCTGACACAAGAGAATTGTCAGTACCCACTGACCACCAGAGGACCGGAGTAGGATATTTCTACTCCGATACCGGAATGGGCCTTCATACCCATTCCAGCCAAAGATGTCTCTATGTATATCCTAAAAATGATGGAGGAGCAGGTATCGATCCCAGATCATATCTTTCAGACTTGTCAGAATGTAATTGAATCAGCAACAATAGCAAGGACTCAGGCCCGTGAGCCCATCTCCCCAATTGAGGAGACTCATATAAGAGACGAGATAGCCACCTCGGAGCAGATCTGCATCCCTACTTCTGCCCAAGAGGGTCGCCATCCATATTCCGCAACGCAAGGGCAACCGGATCGAGCAGCTTCACTCGTTCTAACTGGGGGACACCCATCCATCACGGTGGATTCTCTAGAGCAGGCATATATCCCTGCTAAAAGTCAATACATTCATCGGCGTATCCTGGCAACGTCGCGGGACCCAATTAGACAGGGACCCAAAGGAGGTGAAGGTCGTTGTCAACAGCAAAAGGTCCCCACTACCCGCAAAAGAGCGCCCTGAATGCGCCGAAGGTAGCCAGAAAATAAAGAGGGAGTTCATGACTCTGCTCTACTGGAAGCTGGGGTTCCCAATGCCGCTAAGCATACATCAAAGGCTCAGAACCCTACCCACTCATTACCATATTATGGGAGTGGCAGTAGCAGTTGTGAAGGTCCTCCCCGCAATGTTGCTAACAGCATCTCTGAAGGCCCTCTACAAATCACCTGTGGGGGATTCCCCCGCGGGCATATAACGATCGATCATGAGAGCTCCTCTTTTGATGTGAGTCATGGAAACCCTCCACGTGACCAGAAGATCGAGCAGCAAGAAGTTCCTCCACCTGTTGCGGTCCACCCTGAAGGTCCTCCCTGGGGTATACACTGCAATCACTCTCCATGTAGTGGGACCACAGATTATGACAGTAGTCCTCACTATCATAGTCGCAACTGTGGAGGCCCTCCCCGCAGTGATGTCTCATCACGACAAGAAGGTACTCCCTTTGTCGTAGCCTGCCCCGAAGGTCCTCCCCAGGGTTTACGCTGCAATGGAACTCCACGCGGCCAGGCATCAGATCATGGTGGTAGTCCTCACCAACCTGATAACAGAGGTCCTTCCCGTAGAGACGTCAAGCAACGAGAAGGCCCTCCTCTCATTGCAGTACATTCTGGAGGCCCTCCCCAGGATGTATCCTGCAGATATTCTCCCTGTGGCAGTAGTAATGGTAGTCCTTGCCATTGTCGCAGCTGTGATGGTAGTCCTCACCACCATAGCTTCCATTGAGAAGGTCCTCCCCACATTGGCCCCAAGCAACAAGAAGGTCCTCCCCTTGTCGTGGTGTGTCCTGAAGGTCCTCCCCAAGATACACGTCGAATGTCAATCCATGATGGTCATCCTCACCATGATGGCAGTTGTTGCGAAGGTCCTCCCCGTAACAACGCTACGCAGCCAGAAGGTCCTCCCCTTGCTGCAACACGCCTTGGAGGTCCTCCCCAGGGTGTGCACTGCAAAAGCCCTCTATGCAGTGAAGCATCAAGCAGTAATGGTAGTCCTCGCCATTGCAGAGGTCCTCCCCGCGATGACATATTATATCGACAGCAAGGTCCTCCTCCTGAAGAATCAAAGACAGAAAAGCCCTCATATGCCGAGGCACTCAGAAGGATGGGATCAAGCATGTCAGATTCCCAGTTAGTCGCCAACGACATCCTTCTACAATTAAGAGGCGGTCCAGGGCTGTGTTCATCCTCTAAACCACCTCGGAATCTCCCATATAATGACTCAGCACCTACCGGTCCCACTGCCTCCGACCACATTGGCAGCGAGCATCTCAGTTGGGCCGACCAGGTAGAGGAGTCACTAGCGGAGGAGTATGCCGATATGCTGAACCTGAGGAAACGACTGGCCAGGGATGATATACCAGTTATGTTTTGGCCTATGGACACCTCTCAGTTCGACATACCCAAAGAATTGTCAGAAGAATGCATTCACGGAATTCGCCATAATATATGGACAACCCTCCGCTGACTGAAATAAAGCTTCCTTCCCTATGAAGGGTATGTAGACTATGTCAAGACGATAGGAGACCTCCTGCATCACATAGACATGGAGGCCCTTCCTATGGCATGGCAACAGCGCCCCGAGAGACATAAAGGAAACATGGAGATAGCCTGCCTCCATGCGCTGCACCAACTGCAACGCCTCATCGGTGACGCTCCAACGGGAGTTCATATCAGGGGATGGGGGGAACATGGAGCTCTTCATTTCACTCCACTCCCCACCCAGAAAAACCCGTTCAGCATGGTGTCTTGCATCGTCGTCACATCAAGACGGCAATCGAGTGGTCTCCCTATTCAGGAAAGACAACACACCCAACAAAGTCAGGCCTTGAGTAAGTCCTAGAAGCATCAGGCCCGACGGGAACAAGCCATTCAAGAACTCCTGAATCAGGCCACCAAGAGAATACAACAGGAATCTCGCTTAAGATAGGCCAATCAGTGATCTTTGCCTGCCTCCCCATAAAGGATGGGTTCACAGAAGAACTTGGCATCAAACCTGGTTCACCCCCGAATGGGGGCACGCGAGATCAGGCAGGTAGCGATAGTAGTAGCCACTACCGCAATCCAGGGTCAACCCCAGCCTGCAGGGCTAGGGGCATTTTTAACAAAAAATTCCCCCGTAAGACCAATAAAACCGAGAAGAGACTCAGTGTCCAATGAACGGAGCCAACCTCAGCCCTCGGGGCTGGGGGAATTATTACCCCCTCAACAACAACCTCCCCCATGAGAATCAGTATTCTCTCGTCTAGGGAGGACAATCAGAAGAGGATGTTCTCGTCCTATCCCATCATTTGAATCATCATCCCCTCCAAGAGGAAGGCAAACCGTAAGTTCGCATCAAATAACTCTTCGCATTACTCTTCATCAAGAAGTCTGAAAGAAATCCCAGGTCACAAGAGGGAAGGACAACAGAAGACGCGGAAGATCCTCTTCCCATTTGGAAGATGACATCTTCTCTTCCCCTCGATATGCATCTATCAACATCATAGAGGTTAACCCCACGGGTGATACCAGAGATACTGCAAATCAGGAGGGATCAGGAGACGATAGTTCCGGTCAGTCCGTGACTCACAACGAACCACCAGGTGTGCACACCCGGAACCAGAGGGCCGCCCTAAATATGGTCGTCCTTCCATCCAACCTCCCTCTGCCTACCCAGCGAGCTTCCAATAGGGATAAGAATAAAGGACTGGTTACCCTTAACCTTCCTCCTTCTCTCGACAAAAATGAGCCACTCATGCTCGAAGAGAGATTCACTTGACAGGAAGAGGAGATGAAAGAATTGCAGCGGCTTAACGCTGAGCTACTCTAGAGGAACCGCCTTATTGAAAGTGCATCCCAGGAGGAACTGCATCATGCACTCCTAGCAAGTGCACCTCAAAGGATAAGGTTTTCCCCAGTGAACGAAGCACGGTCAGGGCTCCTGTCCAACAAGGCGCCCGGCCCGTCCAACTATCTAAACGTAGATTCGGATGAATATCAAGACTTCCCTCCACTCAGGAAGCAATCGGAGTGAGTACACATGAACCCTCCGAAGGTGCCACAAACGGCACACACACCCTTGGTGCCAGCCAATCTGAATCCTCAGGCAGGGCCTCGGGCTACGCCTGCCCAAGACCGGGCCCAACAGGATGTAAACCAGGGTCTCAACAACACCATTGAGGCACTTAAAGCTTGATTAGAAGTGATGGAAGGTCGACGCACTTCGATACAGCCAGAGCGGAAACCCTACCTTGATTGGAAGAGAAACACACCATCTCCACCCAATTTTGGGAGCCCTGTATTCCCCATATTCAATGGATCAGGCGATCCAGAGCAGTATTTGATGCACTACGCATCTTATTCAGACCCTATGATGGGGACTCCAGAACATCAAGAAGCAGTGAAACTCAGATGCTTCATACAGACCTTGCAAGGATCCGCCTTCATCTAGTATACGAGTCTGCCAGCCCAGTCAATAAAGAGCTGGGAGGACCTTCGGCAGCAGTTCCTGTTCCACATCAGCTCAACGCTTCCTAAAACAACAGTTAGTGATCTCATGACCTGCAAGAAGAGGTAGAACGAGAGGGTCTCAGATTTCATCGCCAGATGGAAAGGTCTGACCTATTCTCGGAACATTCCAATGCCTCAAGATGAGATGCTAGCCATATACATCGATAAACTTCGAGATGAGTTGCGAAAACCACCCATACTAGTGGAGTGCACCACTGGCTTCCACCATCTCTCGGCCATTGCCCAGAGAATTGAGGACTCCCTGCAGCAGACTAATTTGAAGTCCCGAATAGCCTCACAGGCTCCTGCGAAAAGATCCCCTAGAGCTGAAGCGTCTGCTGTCACACTCAAGCCAGCCCCTATGCCCACTCCACCGCTCAGGCCTCCACCAAATCATCAAGGGCCTCCTGCATATCAGCGGCCGCCTCCACCTAAATGGGATGATCAGCGAGGACCGAAGCGGAACAAGTTTGAGGAATGAAGAAAAAAAGTATACTCGTTCCGAGACAATCAAGTCTGTGGCTACTTTATTGTCACCATGAACTACAACTTGCTCCGCCTCCCGGAGATGAGGAAACCTGAAGAGGTCATCCGTGATGACAGGCCATATTACTGCCCCTACCATCGGATGTTGGGGAATAGTATCCGAGAATGGTTTGTCTTCAAAGACCTTTTGTAGAGGATGGTAGACTCTGGATAGGTCGAGCTAGGGCCACCCCCAGCACATGTGGCATGTATCTCTACCACTGACTCCGACAAAGAGGAGGGGTGGCAGAAAGTCACCAGCAAGCAGGGGTAGAAATTTGATAACTGGATGACTCAAGAGACAATCAACTGAGCCCAGGGCATATTCCGAGCTCAACTACAGCAGCCAGTGTTTCCACCAACAGCCCCTAAAGTCGTGCAGCCGACAGCATCGGCTTCACAATCCTCCACGATCTGGTCATCTGGGCATAATTGAAGGAGGAAACAATTGCAAGAGGAGCAGTCCGCGATGGGTCCAAAGTTAGTCCTGACCCTGGTAGATTTCATGCCCTCGAATTTGGAACCACGGACATCGACCCACCAAACGGCACCATCAGGGACAACCAATCAGGTTGACCTATCAGAGGATGAAGAGCCAATAATTGGTTCTATCAACGTCATCCATCTTATGGAGTCATTCCCTGATGAAGGGTATGGTTAAGAGCCCAAGTTCCTTGCACGAGGAGTTGGGAGGAGGAATCGTAGAGGTAGGGGATACCAGGGGAGGTGCAACCGTGGCCGAAACTAGCCCTACGGTTGGACCCCGTCCCAAACCATTAATATTGCAGAAACCTGTGGGAGAGCCCTTCAATGGACTCATTAGGAGAAGGAATGCCCCTCCACCTCCACAAGCAGCCACTCTAGACCTGTTGTTCTGTGGTACCCACCAGAGGAGGAGAAAGTGTCTAGCCGCCTAGTGTGCACAAACAGACCAGCAGGGCCAAGTCCCCAGAATGTGGGAAAACCTTCGAAATTCGTCCCTATGGCCGGTCCCTCTTCGTCAAATGATCCATCTCCCAAAGCACCCGCTAAGACTCTCCCGCCAATGGAACGTCGGCCATTGGAGTAGAAATACGATATCCTTAAGCAGCTGGCATCGGTACCAGCCAATCTGTCAATCCTCGACGCCCTAATTCTGTTAGTAGACCTCAGGGAGGCACTTATAGAATCTTTGATCATACCTCAGGAGTTTCAAGATGAGGTAGCTGCCGCCGAAATTTACCGGACAGAGACTGACCCGGCTGAATGCAATGAGGTGATTTCCTTCACCGATCAGAATGAATATGCCATCATGCAAGGACACATTAGACCGCTATATGTGTATGGCACACTGAATGGTATTGAGATCCGAAAAGTATTTATAGACAATCGCTTTGGAGTTAACCTCCTTCCCCTACAGACACTCCGTAAGTTGGGCTACAGTGAGGATGACCTAATTCCCTCAGCCACAACTCTGTTGGGTTATGACAAGAGTGAGCAGAAACCAATGGGACAAATTAAGCTGAAGACCCATTTTGGTGACCTGGTAGCCTACACGGAATTCCTAGTGGTCCGACAGAGCACGACATTCAATGCCCTGCTGGGAAGGTCGTTGCTCCATAAGCACATGGTCGTTCCTTCATCCTATCACCAGTGTATCAAGTTCTGCGTCAATGGAAAAAGTAGAACATTTAATGCTAACCAGGCCCCTTTCGATCTCTCTGAGTCACATTACATTGATGTCGGGTTCTATGATAAAAAGAAAAAGAAGCCTTTGGACGATGGTGTTGACTGGATTTCCGCTCCAAATGGCCTAAAGATGGTTCCTGATGACCCCCTCAGGCAGCTTTCCAGAGATTAAGTCTTTCCCATCAACCATGTTGAGAGTAGGAGTTTGAGTCCGGGAACACACTCAGATGTCCTCATGACTTCAACCACAATGGATGAGCACGAGAATGCAAGAACGTCCACCAACCCTCGATTTGGGGGTGAATACTCAAGCAGGGACGCCCACAATGCCTCTCCCTAAAACCCTCAAAGGCTCAGACCGAAAGCTCTCTCCTCATCAGATAAAGAAGATGAGGACTTGGGAGAAGAAGAGGGGGAAGATCTCAGGGATGCACCTCCTGCATTTGAGGAGGGTATCTCCACCACTTTGGATGAACTCAGGGAAATAAACCTGGGTACCGAGGAAGATCTGAGGCCCACTCTCATTAGTGCATCCATGTCTTCCGAGGAACACGGGGTATATACCTCCTTTCTAAGGCAACATCGGGATGTTTTCACCTAGAATTACACAGAAATTTCGAGACTCTATCCCGAAGTGGCGACGCATCACCTGGGTCTTCCAGAAGACCATCGGGGCTATAAACAGGCCGCCAGAAGGACGCGTCCCTCACATGCCGCCAAAATAGAGGCTGAAGTCGATAAGCTCATTAAAGCAGACTTCATTAGAGAGGTCCAGTACCCCATTTGGTTGGCCAACATCGTCCCTGTCAAGAAAAAGAATGGACAAATCCACGTCTACATCGATTTCAGATATCTCAATCGTCATTTCTCAAAAGATGACTTCCCAGTTCCAATCACTGAATTATTAATCGATGCGACAGCTGGGTACGAGGATATATCCTTCATGGATGGCTATTCTAAATATAATCAAATCAGGATGGCCCAAGAAGATGAATAAGACACTGCCTTTAGGGCCCCTCAAGGGGTATTCTGTTACAGGGTCATGCCCTTTGGTCTCAAGAATGTTGGCGCCACGTATCAGCGTGCCATGCATCGGATCTTTAAACCATTCTTGGGGAAATTCGTTGAATGTTACGTGGATGACCTCGTGGTCAAGTCCAGATAGTGCTCGGATCACCTATTGGACCTTGATACCGTCTTCAACAAGCTCTGATAGCATAGCTTGAAGATGAACCCCTTGAAATGCGCATTTGGGGTCACCTCAGGGAAATTCCTTGGCTTCATCGTACGCCATCATGGCATCGAAGTCGACCTTGAGAAGACAAAGGCTATCATTGGATTTCCACCTCCCTGCAATCTCACCGAGTTGAGGGGATTCCAAGGATACCTAGCCTATATTAGGCGGTTCATAGCCAACCTGGTAGGCAAATGTTTTCCTTTCACCAGGTTAATGAAGAAGGGGATCACGTACCAATGGACAGATGACTGCCAAGAGGCGTTCGACAACTTGAAGAAGTACCTCTTAAGACCACTGGTGCTCATGCCCCCGATTGAAGGAAGACATCTCATCATGTACGTGATGGCCTTAGAGTGATCACTAGGATCCTTCCTCGCACAAAAGAATGACGTTGGCAGCGAAAACAGTCTCTATTACCTTAGTCGAACAATGATTGATGCTAAGACTCAATACTCAAATATCGAGAAGAATTGTTTGGCCTTGTTCTTCGCAGTTCAAAAGCTGTGACATTATCTACAGCATCAAGAAGTCCATTTGATCTCACGGAGTAACCCTCTCAAGTACATCCTCAGCCGCCCGATGCTAACCAGACACCTATCCTGATGGGCGGTCATCTTGCAACAGTTTGACATCTGGTTTGTGCCTCAGAAAGCCATCAAGGGCTAGGCACAACAGACTTTCTTACATAGAACCCTTCTATGGGGACCACTGCACCAGATGTTAAGCTACCTGATGAAGACGTCTTCTCGGTTCAAGAGGATTTCCCAGCATGGGAGATGTACTTCAACGATGCATCCCGAAGCCCAACCAGGAAGAGGATGGAGGATCCCAAATTCAACAAAGTGGGTTTGGGGATAATACTCGTGTTACCAAATAAGGAAATCTTGACATATTCCTTCCTCCTATCAGAAGGATGTATGAACAATGAAGTGGAATATCAAGCCCTCATTTCATGCCTGGAACTCGCACTCCAAGCACAAGTACAGCACCTTAAGGTAAAAGGTGACTTGGAGCTGGTCATCAAGCAAGTAAATGGTGACTATGCTATTAAAAAGGAAGAGTTAATCCCCCTGTTTTACCATGTCTGAGGGTTAATGGAGGAATTCTCCACAGAACCAACATTAACCTATATTACTTGGTCTCAGAATTCCCAGGCTAATGCATTAGCCAATGCGGCCACAGCCATAGCTGACCCAGGCTGGGATGAAACGGTAATCAGTATTTCTCACTGTTGAATGGTATTGTTATTTGTTCAGACCAAGATAGAAGAAATCCACGAAGTCAGTCTTGTCCCCAAGCCATATGCTCCTGCCACTGGCTGGATGAACCCCATTGTAAAATACCTTCAATGGGGAGAACTTCCATCAGACAGGGCCTAATGAGAGCAAATACAGAGAATGGAAATCAACTTTATCCTATATGGCAGTGCGGGTTAGCAAGAGGTCCTCTACAAACGAGGCCTCGATGGAGTGCTCCTCAGATGCATTGATGGAGAAGAAACCATCATCGTCATGACTGAAGTACATGCAAAAGCATGTGGAGCACATCAATCGAGGACCAAGCTGGCCCATAGTGGCACGAGACTATGTTCATTTTACCGCGAAATGCCACTCATTCCAGATTCATGCCAACTTCATACACCAACCCCCGGATTTACTCCATCAAGATAAGTACTCCTATCTGTTTTTCGTCTGGGGAATGGATGTCGTGGGACCATATCCTCCCGCCACAGCCAAACAGCTAAAGTATATCCTCATGGCAACCGACTTATTTTCCAAATGGGCAGAAGCCATACCCCTCAAGGAAGTCGGGGTAAGGAATATTGTCAGTTTTTTGATGACCAATATCATCACCAGATTTGGCGTTCCTCATACCATACTGACAGACAACGACACCAACTTCTGCTCTACTAAATTGGAGGAACTATACCACGAGTATGATATCAAGGCTAACCACTCATCCTGCTACCATGCAGCAGCCAACGGACAGATAGAGGATTTCAACAAGACCATGTCCAACATTCTCTAGAAAATGGTGGAAAAATACAAGAAGTCATGGCCGGAAAAACTCCTCCATGCATTGTGGGATTATCAAACCACAATCTGCACCGCTACTCGGGCTACCCCGTACTCATTGGTGTACGAAACTGAGGCGGTCCTGCCCATTGAACTCCAACTTCCCTCGCTTTGTGTTTCCATCTGTGATCAATTATCCGATGATGAGCAATCATAAAAGTGGCTAGGTGAATTGGAACAAATGGATGAGAAGCGGTTGCACACTTTGCACCATCTGGAGGTATACCAGAACCAGATCGCATGAGCCTTCAACAAAAAGGTTCCTCTTCGGTCTTTCTTGGAAGGAGAATTGGTATTGGTCCTATGGACCCCAATGATACCCGGAAAGAATCCTCCAATGTTGGAGCCCAAGTGGGAGGGACCATAAGTTGTACACAAGGTCTACTCCAATGGAGTATATACCCTGATCACTATAGATGGACAATTTACAACCACTCCTACAAATGCGAGATTCTTAAAGAAGTATTTCATATAGAAACAGAAAGTGGATAACGTCCTCACCGCATGACGTTAAACTGCACGGAGATCGTCCCCACCGCACGATGATAAACTGCGTAGACCCCCCTTTTTCTATTCATGTCAGGTCCCCAACGTCCTCACCGCATGATGTTAAACTGCACGGAGATCGTCCCCCCTGCACGACGATAAACTGCGCAGACCCCCCTTTTTCCTTTCACGTCGGGTCTCCTACATCCTCACCGCATGATGTTAAACTGCATGGAGTTCTTCCTTACCGCACGACGTTAAACTGCACAGATAATAAGAGTCAAGAATGCTCCCTCCCCCCGTGTATGGACCAGACCTGAACGGGGTGTATTCATCATCTGAACTGCATGACACTAAACTGCCGAGCACCCAATGGTCCAAACTCTATGACCTTAAACTAGGAGTATCACGTCCTCACCACATGATGTTAAACTACACGAAATCTAATAATACCCCTCATCCTAACCAAATGATGTTAAACTTTATGGTCCCCATCCTCACCGCATAACGTTAAACTGCACGGATTTCAGAGAACTACGTACGACTTGATTCCTACCCTCACAAGATACGTAGCGATGCCAGGATCCCCAATCCTGGCCCAGCCCCCTAAATAAAAGTTAAAAATTTCTTCTTTCCTCCGTTTATGGACCAAACCTGCACAGGGTGTATCAATTTTCCTCACTGTATGATGTTAAACTGCACGGACAAGAAGTTTTTACAATTCCCCTCTCCCCCCGTGTATGGACCAGACCTGCACGGGGTGTACTTATTTCAGAGAACTATGTGCGGCTTGATTCCTACCCTCACAGGATACGTAGTGACGCTAGGGATCCCAGTCCTAGCTTTTCCCCTGAATAAAAGATAAAAAAATTCCCTCTCCCCCCCCCCCCCCGTGTACAGACCGGACTGGCATGGGGTGTACTTATCATCCCTATCGCACGACATAAAACTGCACAGATAGCAAGATTTAAAAAAAAATGCTCCCTTTTCCCCATGTACGGACTAGACCTGGATGGGGTGTATTTTTTCATCCTTGTCTCACGATGTTAAACTGCACGGACAATAATGTTAAAAATTCCCCCTTCCCCCATGTATGGACCAGACCTGCATGGGGTGTATACTTCGTCCTCACTGCATGACGTTAAACTGCATGGAACTCATCCTTACCACATGACGATAAACTGCACGGACTTTGTCCTCACCGCATGATGTTAAACTGCACGGACCTCGTCCTTACCGAATGACGATAAATTGCACGGACTTCGTCGCGGCCCACCCAAGACACATGGCAATACGAGATGGAGATACTCCTTGCACATTTGGATGCATCCTTTCCATACATCAGACTCCACGACCTGGATAATTATGGATCTTCATAACCACTCATGGACATCAGAAGTATAAAGTCATCGAACCATGTACACCTTCGCATGACTATGCATACCATGCCCTCAGCGGCTCTGTATAATGATAGCCCCTAGCTCGTCTACCAAAGGCAAGATTTCTGTAGGCGACACTCTTCCTAGCTTCGTACGCTTATCAGCCTCAGAGCCCCCATACCATACCTCCTGATATAGAAGTTTATGGAGAGGTGGTTTACAAGTTCATCCCCTCTCCACATTCAAGTGTTGACAGGGTACCCCTACCTGGCTAGCCTATGTGTCCACCAGTGGTTCACATAGCAGCATGCATCAAACATTAAGGCAGGACTAGACTACTTTGACTCAACGGAAAATTACAGTGAAGCTGTTTCTGGTATACTCGGACACCATTATCCTCACGTGCTGAACTCTGCACTGTGAGCAATCATGGATTCTCATGATCATTCATTTCCATCAAAAGTGGAAAGTTATTGACTCGGGGACACCTTTGTATGACTATGCATACCATGACCTCAGCGGCTCTGCATAATGATATCCAATGGTTCATCCATCAAAGGCAAGTTTTCCTTGGGTGGTACTCTTCCTATCTCTGTACGCTTACCGGCCTCAGATCCCCCACGCCATACCTCATGATCTGGGAAAACTCAAATTTGCAGTTTACAACCTTCATCCCCCACCTTGTTCCAAGTATATCAGAACATGTTGACCCAGTTATCTTTCAAGTGACTGTAGTAATAGTCACCCAATGGTCTGAGATCTATGACCGCTAAAATAGGAGTATCTCGACCTTACCGCATGATGTTAAACTGCATGGAGTGAAGGCATGCACCCGCGAGCAAGATAAATCAGTGCAGGGATCTCTCTAAGCTTTAACAGCAACCAGGGACGAGTATGCCCGACATGTTCAGACATTTCCTTCCTCGGAAATAGACTTCGTGGCTCGGATAATTGCAGATCCTCATAACCATTTATGGCCATCGAAAGTGGAAAGTCATCGACCTGGGGACACCTTTGTACGACTATGCATACCATACCCTCAGCGGCTCTACATAATGATAGCCCCTGGCTCATCCACCAAAGGCAAGATTTCCCCGGGCGATACTCGTCCTAGCTCCATACACTTACTAGCCTCAGAGCCTCCGTGACATCTCTCCTAATCCAAGAAGCCCCGAAACCATGATTTACACCATCAACCCCCCTCCACATCTTGGAAATTCAAGGATACTCGGGCCCAGTTACATTCTAATCAAGAGCGGCCTTTTCAACTACATCCTCACAGCATGACGTTAAACTACACGGTCAATCGTCCTTATTGCATGACGATAAACTACACAACATTGGCAAAGGAAAGAAAAATTCCCCTCATCCTCACTGCATGACGTTAAACTACGCAGCAACCTTTAAATAATGCCCCTCATCCTAACTGCATGATGCTAAACTGCACGGAATATGTCCTAACCACATGATGATAAACTGCATGGTCAAACTCGCCATAGGTTCAGTAAGGAATGGAGGCTTTTCTCTGTCCTTCACTGCACGGGTCAGACTGGCACAAGTCACCGTCTCACACCCTCATGAGAAGGGATTACTTCACCAATTCTCGGGAAGTTTATTCTAGATGTTTCCCTCATATCCAGGCACCCTCTCATCATAAACCATACTCTGTACTCAGAAAAATCAAGACACTCATGAGCCACCCCCGGTGATCCCAAATCTCAACTTCCCTAAAGTTACTTGGCTATCGGGGGAATACAATCATTGACCTAAGGACACCTTTTCATGACTATGCATACCATGCCCTCAGCGGCTCTGCATAGTGATTGACCCTGGCCCATCTACCAATGGAAAGATTTTCTTAGGTTGTGCTTCTCTTCGTACGCCCCTTGGCCCCTGAGCCCCCATGTCTATCCCGAGATTCAGAAACCCTCTGAACTACAGTTTACCAACCTCTTTCACAAACCTGCCTAAATATGGTGGAACGTCTTTGACAAGATTACTGAGAACCAGGAGAAGTCGTTCCATTTTAAATGATGTCCCAGGTGCATGAATTTAAACTACACCAAGCCTCAACCATCCCTTATGCTAACTAAATATGTAGGGAAATGGTCTTCTGACCACGCTCCTGATTAGTATGAATGCTCCCAAAACCCTTTCAGATGTCACACTCCCCTTCTGAGCCACCCCTGGTGGTTTTCATAATTTTCCAAGCCACCCATCGTGGTTTTCATGAGCCGGACTTCCATAAAGTCCCCTGACCATCAGAAATGGATAGTCATTGACTTAAGGACACCTTTGAATAACTATGCATACCATGCCCTCAGCAGATCTGCATATTGATCGCCCCTGGCCCGTCTACCAAAGGCAAGTTTTCCTTAGGCAATGCTCTTCCTACCCTTGTACGTCGACATGGATCCCATGCCTTGAGACATGCCCTGCATGCCATTAAAATTTAAACATGATCCCCCCACGTGCATCTGAAGAGTACTGAGGCATCTTTTAATCAGCTGAATTCCATTGGGGCCCTTTCCCCACCATGTTTGGTCAAAGATGTTCGACCTAAAAGATCAATAATGATGGTCTTGTAGGCGGGACTTTAAACTGCTCACAAAAAGAGGCACAAATCATGTTAGGCCGAAAACCCAAGAAGGGTGACCTAAGAAAAAGTCAGGCCATACCCACTGGGCTCACACTAAAAAAGGCCAGGCAAAATCAGGGCATTAAAAAGAAAAGACAAAAAAAAGAAAAAAAGTTTGTAGGGATTTTCAACAAAACCCTAGCAATAGTCGAACTATGCTCGCTGGACCCCATGGTCTAGGAAAAATTTAGAGTTTGTTTTTCTGAGTTATGATTAATTCTGATTCAGTGAATTGTTATTTACACAACAATTGTTCTAAGTAACAATCAAATTTCATAGCAACAAGTGATCGACAGAGATTGTATTTTGTTCAAACAAAAAAGGGAGGACGTCCACAAACTGGGGTCTCTCCCTCACAAAAAAAAGGGGGGAGCGGGGTAAGTAAATCAGAGAGTACAACAGTGGCTCTGATAGTCATAAAAGAGCCTGACTCGCTCTCTCCACCAGATCAGTGACCATGGGGTGGAGGTCGTTTCAAGAATATTCCAACACGGCTTTCTCCCTAGCTTCAACCTCAGCCACCAGACGAGTACACTCCACTATTGTTTGGAGATCGCTGATCCCTTTCCTGGTGGATTCAATACGACTAGTCATAGCTGACAACTGACTCCTCAGCATCACTTCCCATTCTTCACATTCGTGCAAATTGGAGGATAGGACGGCCACCTGATCTCGAGAGATCGCCTCATGTGCTATCAGCTAATGGAGCTGTATCGTGGCTTCCTCCAGAGCTCGGGTCCCGTGATGAGCAGTAGAAAAGTGAGAAAGTTTGTGTTAACTAGTCGCGGCTTCCTCACGGGCCGTGACAACTTGAAAATAAAGAGAATGGAACTACCGATAGTCAAAGCCACCCAACCCCAAGCCCATGAAGAGCTGTCTAAGAGCTTCAGTCTTGGTTTCCATCTCAGCTAGAGGAGTTTCGGCAACGATCTCACAAATACAAGGCCAGGCCCACCTGCGCACCGCCCGGTGGTCCGCCATGACACGGGGATCTTTGGTATCCTCCCTAGATGGCACAGGAACAAAATATGGAATTGCAACCAGTGCAGGCATGTGCTTACTAGAATTTGGTTCCGAAACTGGAAAGTATGAAGCCTCTAACCCCGGTTCAGGCTTGGGGATCAAGTTGGTAAGCCTCGTATCAACCGGAAAAACTTTCGGGATTGTCCTGTTGGGACCCGGAACCACAGGTTCGTCCTCATCTATGTCCAAGAACAATGAACCCGCCTGAACTTCGGCCACCGCAGGACTGGGAGAGGAAAATCCCCTGAGTCGCTTTGATCGACGAGCCTGCAGTAGATCCTCCCTTAGAGATAATGGGGAAGGTGCGGTAGACATCAAAGCCGCAGTACCTCTTGATTTGGGAATTTTCCGAATGGCCTTACCTAGGATCCCATCAGGATAGTATTTTTCCCATGACTTTGCATACTCCATGGAAAGGCCGGCGGCCGCCCCCACGACGGGCAGGGGAATGCTCGCGTCGGATCCCTCCCGCGTCAGCATTAGCCACCTTTGAAGAAGTGTGGTCGGGTTTAGTCCTCAAGCCTGAGGAGGGGTAAGGGAAACTTGGACTTTCATGCACCCAAACTGGTGAGAAAAACAATACGGGACATACAAATCGCACAAAGAAACCCTGTCGATCCGCGCGGACAGAAATCCGTCCCGCAGAGAGACTATGTAAGAGCGCTCCTCCAGGTTCCCCCGGAGGTTGTCAACTGAGACGCCAGAAGGGGTGGGGTAGGGAGTTAAAGCAAACTGGGAAAAGTCACTCAGAAGCTCGAGGACTTCACCAGGGCTGAGGGATTTCAGGAGAACTCCAACTATGTCAAGCAGGGTAGGCCGAAAAGCAGGAAGTGGGATGACTGTGTTGTGACGATACTCATAGCAGTGACAATGATTCGCTACCCAGCCATAAAAACTGAAATGGCCCACTCAAACGGAAGGGTGACCCGCCCTTCTGCATGTGACTCAGCAGTTCATAAGTACAAGCTAGTGTGGGCACGACCAAATTCACCAGGCGGTCCTCTTCCAGCTCAACTGCCATCATCAGGGTGCAAGCCCTGACGCCAGGATTAATATCCCAAGAAGGGAATAACCACCCACTCAAGAACATAGCAAAAAAACCCGCCAGCCGGATCATAGGCGGCACATTGGGGCGCACCTCATAACCCCATGAAAGGTAGTCTCCCGCCTCTAGAACCGCCCAGTAGGAACCTAGGGAGGTTCGTGACTGCTGAGAAGGATGAGTCCTGGGGCGCTTGATCTTTGGCACAGGACCAGTGGTGTTCAGAAATAACCCTATCCAGATACTATAGGGAATAAGAGAGCGGGCATGCAACGCCTGACCCAATGACTGCTCCGCCATAACTAGAAGATCCCTTTCCAATAAAGGCACTTGTTCAACGTCATCCCATGCGTCAGGAGAAGGCAGAAATTTGTCATACATTTCACTAATAATCGGGAGTCCTTCCAATTGATGGATATCCCACAAATTGATACCAACTTCACCATGGGAAAGGTGTAAAGTATTAGTGCTTGAACACCAACGAATGAGTAGGTCTGACAGGACCAAGGATGGTGGGTAAATGGAAAATTGGGAGTCCCACACTACGGAGTATAAATTGACTGCTTCCAGTGATTCAAGAGACTCCAGGCAGTGATGATGGACCCAGATAGCCTAGGCCCAATCATTTGAGAAGAGCCCTCCAGATCGAAGATCCCACCTAGAAATCTACCCCACATCGGGATCTACTCGAGCAAGGTTGATAATAGAAGGGTAATTCTTGGAGACAGCTTCCTGAGAAAAGTTTCAAGCATGCTGATCACTTTGGGTCCAAATAGAGCCCCTCAAAATGAAGGCGTCTTTCTTGTCAGAGTCGGAAACCAACTCCCCCGATTGGGTAAGGTTTTCCTGAATAAACTTGGGCAACGCTTCCAGGAAAGGAGAATGAAGACCTGAGAAAGTGGGGGGAATAGGGAAATCATCTTGAAGACAGAATCCATGAAGTGGAAGTCAACTTGATAGTGGATAATCTAGGATCTCAGGAGGGAGAAAATCTTTCAAGGAACCATCATCAGGAATGATGGACCGACTAGGGTCATCTTGGATGTTCTCTATAATGACTCGTACTTTACATACATTGTTATTGATTAAAAATTGAAGCACACTTATTTCAACATATAACAAAACCATGAAAGGACCGTATAGGTATAATGTCTTTAGAAACTGGGAAACATAAACAACTGGTTCATAAAGCATCCACATTATCTCCCATTTATTTCATCATATCTAGAGTCCTTTTTGGTATATCCTACTTAATAACCTTCTTCCTGGCCTGGGGAAATAAAACATACAAAAGGGTGTGCTCAAATGCTCAGTAAGGGTAAAAAAAAAATATCAATCACATCATATTCATAAGAACATAACATTTTGGAAATATTAACCTGCAAAAGAAATCATAATTTCATAACATCAAATAAATAATAGTAGTGAAATGTAATCCCAATAATCATAACTTAAAATATGAAACTTTGTGGCATACACACATAATCATAGAGAATCATTTCTTAGTATTCAAGACTCATTTCCAAGACTATCTTAGCGGACAAAGTCCATTTCTGAACCGAGTTCACTCCTCGTTTCAGTCCTGTTTCACTGAACCGGATTAACCTGCCGTTCCAGCCATGTCTATCTCATCAGATATAAATCTTTACCCAATGCATTGGAGGGAGATATAGGTCCCACCCATCTCATAATGAAACCATTATTATGTGTTCCACAAAATCATAAATCATACATCATAGCATAACCCATGTAATAAAAATGGGATTCTTAATAATCATGCCATCATAACATAATCCATATAAGATAAAAGGACGTCATAAAAATAATTCCATCAAAACATAATCAAAATAATGTAAAAATAGGGATATAAACAGAACCCTATATTATCTTATATGGAAAATAATTTTGATAAAACACTTAAACTCTATTGTTGAGGAAAATATCCTTTCTACTTCAAAAACATTTTCCTTTATTAATATGTAATATAATTTTAAACTAAAAGAAGTTGATTAAAAATAAATTTGAAAACTTGTAAAGGAATTTTCATGGAAATAATGTTCTAAAAATCCATTCAAGTCGTATAAGTTAAAAAAAACATTTTTCTTGTACTTTGGCCAGAAGAGTCAAAAAGTACCTCATACGAAAAACGACAAAAGATTCCTTTCATATCTTTTACCAAAAACTCACCGAAGGGTAAAATTGGATTTAGAAAATTGTATGAGGATAGAAATATTATTACATATTGACGAAACATGGATATGGATGATAAATATTTCCCAGTAAATTCTGAAGTAAAAACAATCTCGGATAAAAATTGAGATTGTGAGATTTTTCCTTACCTTAGGTCTGATTTGCTTCATACGTGTCTGAACCTCCTGTATAATGATTTAAATAATGTTATTGACTTATTCCAGAATCTTACTCATTGTTATGATATCATATATGGTCATATTCTTAGCTTCTTATTAGTAATATTTCTTTGTTACTTGTTATTCGGGTGTTTATTGCTTTTTGTTCTTATGCGTGTTCTGTCGAATAAATTCTTATTCTTCTTTTTAGGTTATAGATAACTCATTTTCAGAATGGTATTAGTGTAATATATATCATATTTATTCATTCAATTCATTTATATAATCATTATGCAATGAAGATCATGTAGAATGAGTCGCATCACATTGTGGAGACGGTAGGCCGTACGTACGCACGAGCGATTATATCGTTCTCATGATCATGTAATTGTATTGAATTGTATGTATAATATTTCAGAATAAATATAAATTTACATTAATCATATATGTTTATTCTTTACAACATTATACCCATCCAATTAAGGTGGTGGTGGAAAATTGATTACACCACGGCGTGGAGACGGTATTCCGTACGTACGCATGCACGGTGATTTTTTTTTCCGTAGGATGGATAGATGGTGAAATAGGTTTGTTTCATACTTATAATAAAATATCAGTATATGAGTGATACTTATGTTATTACTTCATAATGAAACACCTAAAGAAGAAGAAGTAGAAGAAGAAATAAAGTTGAAAGAATTGGTAACGGACATTACCTCTTCTTTGAAGCGCCTCTTCTTAACCTTCTCTTAGGG
The DNA here is from genome assembly GCA_963277665.1 of Viscum album. Taxonomy (NCBI): domain Eukaryota; kingdom Viridiplantae; phylum Streptophyta; class Magnoliopsida; order Santalales; family Viscaceae; genus Viscum; species Viscum album. Next base: position 1,383,214,369 of record OY728164.1, read on the forward strand.
CACTAAAGATGATCTTTGAAGAAGACCAGGACCTCTAGTATGTTTCTAGAGAAGTGGAGAATATAAATTGGCAGGGGTGGCCGAGCTTGAAGGCTCAAAGTGGTGTGAGGAAGAGAGGGAGGAGGTTTCCTTTTATAAGGGAGGAGAGGGGCACCTTTGGAAAAACAAAACATATTATTTTATTATAAAGTCATATTCAGTTTTTAATAGCTAAAATGTGATTTATTTCGAAGATAAGGTGGGTATGGTTCGAAATCCTTTCATCCAATATAATTTAGACAAGTTTAGGTTTCTATTTTAACCTTATCATTTATATTTAACTTTAAGTTAAATAATTTTACTTTTACCATGTCTTCTTGTTTTCTTACACTATAAGGTTAATAAACTTACTATAACAAGCCAAAAGAACCCCAAGTTGTTTATTATTAATATATATAACCTTATCTAATTCATTTTTCCAAACCTTATATTTTTAGGAATAAAATAACAATTAATAATATAATATTTGCTTTAAAAACAATTTTATGTCAATTTTGACACTATTTGGTAATTGATTTTTGTGAAAATCATAACAGCATGATTAGTTCGAAAAAAAATAATTAAATCAATAATAATATGTCATATTAACCTATAAAATTAGTGGAATTCATAAAAAGTCTCAAATTACATTTATTTGGGTATTTATAACATCAATTATGTTAATATTTCATTAATAAGATAATTACTGCATCATCATTGTGTCATAAATAGATTAAATTATTTAATGTCCAAAAATTATAAATAAAATACCATTATGTAGGAAATCGTTTTATCTTTATAATTAATATTTATAGTCGAATTTATCTTATGTATAACCCTATATTAAAAATGATTTAGTTATTAAACTTTGATGTTAACTATTTTAACCCTTCTTTAAATAAATTAATAATAAATGTCCTAATCTAATCCAAGTGGACCTAAATGGTCATATTTTATTCCTAAGGTTGTTTTAGGTTGAATTAGACTTATTCAATAGAATTAGGAAATGTTTTTGGGTAATAATAATATCATTTTTACCCTTAATTTCCCTATTTACTTTTAATCGTGGTAAAAAAAAGTAAAAAGTTAATATTCACAAAAAATTATTTTCATCTCATTGAACCACATTTTAGTCCTTGATTTTAACTGCGTCTCTCAGATTTTCGAAATTCCACTCACAGAAGTGGTAAAATTATGTTTTATGTAAATTTTCAAATTCTCCTAGGAGATGGGTAAAAGAAGGTGAAAAGTTCAATAAAATTTTTATATATCTAAAATTATTATAAAATGACTCCAATGGATTAATTTGAACTTATATAGGTATTATGTATCAATTTTGACCTAAAATAAATTTAAATAAAATAAATAATTATTTAAATAAAAAGTCGGTTTTTAAATAGTAACCCAATGTTTTCACTATTCATCAAAAATTGAAAGTTTTCAGAAAAATACCAAAATTTCACCCTAGGATAATTTCGATATTCTAAATCCAAAAATGAAGTCCATTTTGAAAGATAAAATTTATAAAATTTCAAAAAGTGGGTATTATTATTCATAACAGTTAGTTTTAATAATATTTTAATAGTGTATCTTTGTATAGTGAAACTCGGTATTACTTACGACGCAAGCTATCGAGGAAGGTCGTGATTGCATGTAAATCAAGCCAAGCTAGTGTTGTGTGTAATGAAAGATTCCTTTAATGATGTATATAACATAAAAACAAAATATTTCTCATAAAATTCTCAGGTGTTACATTCTACCCCCCTTAAAATGAATTTTGCCCTCGAAATTCATCACTTTGTAACAAACAGATGACGATACCTCTCCCTCATCATATCCTCAAGATCCCATGTAGCTTCTTCAAATTTGTTGTTCCTCTATAAAACTTTCACCAAGTGAGTGGTCTTGTTTTGTAGGACTTTTTCACTACGATCCAGAATCTCTATCAGTTGTTCTTCATAAGAAAGATCTTGCTCCAGTGGTACAACTTCTGAGCTGAGTACATGTGAAGGATCGGGTATGTACTTTCTCAGGAGAGATACATGGAACACATCGTGAACTTGAGAGAGATTCGGTGGAAGCACCAATCGGTAAGCTACCTTCCCAACACGATCCAGTATTTCTAAAGGAACAATATACCTAGGGCTCAGCTTTCCCTTATTTCCAAATCTCATTACTCTCTTCCAAGGAGATATTTGTAAGAACACTTTATCACCCACTTCAAACTCTAGGTCTTTTCTTCGGTTGTTGGCATAAATTTTTTGTCGACTCTGAGCTGCCCTTATGTGTTGTTGAATATATCTGACCTTTTCTGCCATTTCATCAACAAGATCAGGTCATAATAGCTTTCTTTCCCCAACTTCATCCCAGCAAGTTGGAGTTCGGAATTTCTTTCCATAGAGAGCTTCATAAGGAGCCATTTGAATACTGGAGTGAAAGTTATTATTAGAAGAAAATTCCACCAAAGGTAGGTATTGATCCCAACCACCTTTGAAATCCATAGATCAAGCTCTTAACATATCTTCTAGAGTTTGAATTGCTCTCTCAGACTGACCATTATTCTGAGGATGATAAGAAGTTCTGAAACTCAACACTGTATCCAAAGTATGCTGAAGACTTCGCCAGAACTTTGAGGTAAACCTTGGATCCCGATCAGATATAATGTAAAGTGGTACTCCATGCAATCTTACCACTTCCTTTATATATATCCTGACAAGCTGATCCAGAGATAAATCCTCTCAAATAGCAATGAAGTGTTCCGACTTCGTAAGATGATCAACTATGACCCAAATATCATTATTGCCTTTGGATGTTTTAGGAAGTCCGGTGACAAAGTCCATAGTGATGTTTTCCCATTTCCATTCAGGTATGGGTAATGGTTGTAACATCCCCTTAGACTTATGTCTCTCAGCTTTAACTTTCTAACAAACCAAGCATCGAGAGACATATTTAGCAACATCTATTTTCATGCCATTCCACCAGAAGTACTCTTTCAGGTCCCTATACATTTTTGTTCTTCTAGGATGAATAGAGAATAAAGAACTATGAGCCTCATCCAACAGCTACTTCTTTAATTCTGGGATGGGAAGAACACAAACCCGATTCCTGAACCTTATTATCCCATCACAATCAAGGTTGAATTCAGGAACATTTCTCACCATATTTTGTAACTCTACATCTTCTTTTTGTACCTCTTTAATCTTCGCATGTATAGATGGTTGAACATTCATTTGAGAAAGATAAGATTTTTCCCCTTCCATTATAATTCCAAGATCCATCCTTTGTAAATCCATAAATATTGGATCTTTTGTCATCCTCACCATGGATAAGCTAGAATGGTCTTGTCGACTTAATGCATCTTCCACCTTGTTTGCTTTCCCAGGGTGATAATGAATCGAGCAGTCGTAATCCTTAATCATCTCCAACCATCTTCTTTGGCGCATATTTAGCTCCTTTTGTGTGAAAATATACTTTAAACTTTTATGATCAGTATAAATATCACACCTTTCTCCATAAAGATAATGCCTCCAAATCTTTAATGCAAATATTACTACAGCTAACTCCAAATCATGAGTTGGGTAATTTTTCTCATGGATTTTCAATTGTCGTGAGGCATAATCAATCACCATATCATTTTGCATGAGAACACACCCCAGTTCCTTCTTGGATGAATTGATTTAGATCACAAACCTTTCTCCACTACAAGGCAGTGTGAGTACAGGTGCACTTGATAACCTTCTTTTTAACTCCTTGAAATTCTCTTCACACTCCTCCATCCAAACGAACTTAACTCCTTTTCGAGTCAACCTGGTTAGTGGATTAGATAATCGTGAAAAATCTTTCACAAAACGTCGATAATATCCATCCAAACCAGGAAAACTTCGGATCTCGGTTACTGTTGTTGGTCTCGACCATCTTTCGATAACCTATGTTTTTGCTGGATCCATAGATATCCCCTCTTTTTAGATTATGTGACCCAAAAATGCAAATTTTTGAAGCCAAAATTCACACTTGGTAAATTTGGCATAAAGCTTCTCCGTTCTCAGGGTCTTCAATATAATTCTCAAGTGATCTTCATGTTCTTCCTTTCTCTTTGAATATACAAGAATATCATCTATAAATACTACCAAAAACTGATCAAGATAGTCTCTAAAGACTCTATTCATTAGATCCATGAAGATAGCAGGGGCATTAGTAAGACCAAATTGCATCAATATAAATTTATAGTGTCCATACCTTGTACGGAAAGTCGTCTTTGGTATATCCTCCCTGAACGAAAATTAATATTGTAAAATTATTGAGCTCTGTGTAGTTGGTCAAATAATTCATCAATGCGTGGGAGAGGATATTTGTTCTTGATAGTGATCTTGTTAAGTTCTCGATAATCAATGCAGAGTCTCATTGATTCATCTTTATTCTTAACAAATAGAACAGGTGCTCCCCAAGGTGACGCACTAGGGCGTATGAATCCCTTATCAAGATTCTATTGGAGTTTCTTCTTCAATTCCTACAACTCAATTGGGTCCATTCTACAAGGTTTCCTTGAAATAAGAAAAGCACTCGGTACGAGTTCTATTGAAAACTCAACTTCACGATTTGGTGGAAGACCCAGCAATTCCTTAGGAAAGACATCATAAAACTCTCATACAATGGTTGTATTCTTAATCATGAGTTTCTCTCCAACCATTTGAGATAAATAACCTTCATTTAGTGGAATCAAGACCCATAAAATGGAAGAAATTTCCACTGGAAGGTTATGTTCATCCTTGCATCGATAGACGATCATAGATTGATCTGGAATATGAAATGTGACTTCCCTTCTTTGGCAATTGATATGAGCTCCATATAAAGAAAGTCAATCCATTCCAAGAATCACATCAAATTCCACTATAGTAAGGATTACAAGATTTACAGGAAGCACTTTCCCACAAACTTCAATTGGAGAAGAATTATAAACTTTTGATGTGACTGTTATGCCATTAGGGGTTGTCACAGCTAACTCAACATCTAATTGTTGAGGTAATACTACGATACTGTAACACTCCAATCTTCCACGGTACACTTCTCTTTGAATAATACAATAGCGTTTGTTGTACGCAATACTGAGTTCAAGTACACCACGACTTACCAAACTAGCCGTTCAAAAGAGGTTATGAATAGTATTAACTGAATTTTAAATATTATATTATCCTTATAATTTTAATCCATATTATGAGTTTCTAATACATGATTTATGAATGAATTCATTTTTTTTAGATAAAAGAAGTATTTTTCAAAAAATGAAATTTTACCGCCTTTTAATGGCGAAGACTTTTTTAAAACCAATATTTGAAACTTTTATATATTCAATTTGACAAAATGAAATTCTTCTTTATAATTGGGACATAAGAAGTTAGTATCAATAATGTTTTGGTGTCTTTCTGATAACTTTAATATTTTGGTGAATAGTGAAAAATACTATATTTTAACTGAAAACAACTTTTTTAATCAAAATAATTTATATTGTTAAATTATACATTTTAATGGTTTGGAAGTATAAATAGATTATATTTTTACTATGTAATCCAATTATGGTCATTTTAAGTAATTTCACCTTGAAATTGGACATAAACAAGTGTCAAACTTTTGATAGTTATTATTTCTTAAAAATACGCCTTTTGGTTTCGAAAGCAAAAATCAATTTTAAATTAAAAAATGCAACTTTTATGTTTTTAATTTGGTAAAATAGACTTCATTTTTGGATTCTTAATAACGTAATTAGACTAGGGTGAAATTTTGGTACTTTTCGGATAACTTTTATATTTTGATGAATAGTAAAAATTACTAAATTTTAATTAAAAACAACTTTTTTAATCGAAATAATTAATAGTGATAAATGATGAATTTGAGTGGTTTTAAATTATATTTAAAATATATTTTTACCATTTGATACAATGTGTGTAATTGAACATAATTTCTCATTTAAACCGAACATAAACAACTGTCAATCTTTTGATAGTTATTATTTCTTAAAAACACGCTTTTTGTTTTAACAACGGGAATTAATTTTAAATTAATTTCTGCCACTTCTGTGTTTTGAATTTAGAAAAATGGATTCCATATTTGGAATCAGGATTTTCAAATTGTGTAAATAGGTAACTTTTATTTTTATACATTTTGGATAATTACTTCGGTAAATATTTTATTTACCTTGGTTAAAGGGTAAATCCGGTAAACAAGGGTTTAAAAAATAATATTATAATAATACTAAATTACCCTAAAACGTGTATTCAACCGATTGGTTGATACATGGTCGAACATGGGAATCTTTGGGTCGATTTTGGGACCCCATGGATCCACTTGTAAGTGATAGGGACACTTTATTTTAATTAAGTTAAAATGAATACAAAAATGACACAAGCATATATCTTTTATCAAAACAATTTTTACATAGGGTTATATATTCTGGATTTTAGACTATAAATATTCATTAGAAATATAAAAAGATTTACTACATAATTATATTTTATTAATAATTTTTAGACATTAAATAATTTAATTTATTTATGACACAATGGTGATGCAGTAATTACCATAATAGTGCAAAATTAGAATAATTGATATTATAAATACCCAAATAAATATAATCTAAGACTTTTAATGAATTAAACTAATTTTCTAGGTTAATATGACATATTAGGATTAATTTAATAAACTTTTTTCGAAGTAATCATTCTGTTATGAGTTTCACAAAAATCAACTTTTGAATAGTGTCAAAATTGACATAAAAGAGTTTTTAAAACAAATATTATATTATTAATTGATATTAAATTCCTAAAAATCTAAGGTTCGGCCAAGAGACTTATATCATGATAGGGGTATCATTAATGGACCACTTGGGGGTCTCTTTGATGTATATAGTAATTTTATTAACTATATAATATAAAAATACAAAGTGACATGGTAAATGTCAAACTAATTAACTAAGAGTTAAAACTAAAAGATAAGGTTAATATAGTAACCCAAACCTGTCTAAATTATATTGGTTGAATATTTTTCGACCTATCTCCACCTTAAACATTGAATAATCAACTTTGGAGCCATTAGAAACCGAATATGAATTTATTATAAATTAATATTTCTAGCTTTTCCAAAGGTGACCCTCACCCCTCTTATAAAAGGGCACTCCTCCTTCTCATTTATTCACACCTTAAAAGCCTTTTGGTTCGGCCAAACCCTACCCAAATACTCTATCAACTTCCCTCACTACAACCTAGAGGCCTTATTTTGATCATAAAGCCAATCAAAGGATCCCTTTTGATCAAATCAAAAGGAAGAACCCGAAGAAGAGGTAATGTTTTCACCACCCCTTTTCAAGTTCCTTTCTTCTTCCACTTCTTCTTTCTTTGTTATTTATATTCTAAAATAATGAATCCAGTATATCCTATATACTGTAATATTATTATAAATATGTTACAACCATATTCAGTATTATATCCACCCTTTGAATAACATGTCACCATACGTGCGTACGTATGGCTTACCGTCTCCACGTCGTGGTGTAATTGTTATTCAATAAATTATTATTTGGATGGGTATAATAATGATGTGTAATTCAGGTAAATAATAAATATAACATGATAATTATTCTTTATATATGATATACCATCCAATTATATATTATTTTAATATCAAAAGAATGATATTGTCGCTCGTGTGTATGTACGGACTACCGTCTCCACGATCGTGATGAGATTCATTCTCCATCGTATCTATTCAAGTATAATTCTCATTTGATGATTAAAAATAATTTTTAAGGACTTGATATCATTCTGGATATGAATAATATACATCCCATTAATAACAAATATGGCTCACATAACAAAGAATATAAAGTAAAATGAACCCATTAACACCCGAAATGACGATAATTCTAAGATATTATTAACAAATAAATGTTAAAAGATCATATATGATATCATATTAATGTAAATTATTCTTGTATAATTCAATAAAAATTATTTCACCATTATACAGTAGGTTAACCTACCGTCGACCAAGGAAAAAGTACAAAGTAAGGGGTTTCTTATCTCACTCTTAATTTCGTGAGAATTCCATTGTTCACCACTTATTTATTGCATGTGGTGTATGTGTACTACCCATAATTGTATTCATTGTATATTATACTTTAATTTATGGGCATTTACATCATTATTGTATGATCCTTCTTTCATGGGTGTATGTTTCATAAGTTACCTAATCTATAAGGGAATTTGAAATTTCAATTTCCATTTATTCGGCTTTACGCAAACTTCATTGATTATTTTACTCCGAGATTATGTGTGGAATAAATATTCATTTGATTATGTCATAATTTACACTCCCCTTTTCTGTGGATATACTTTTGATACACATAATCACTCAATTGATAATTTCTCAAGTCATCGATATGAATTTGATAAGAGTAATTTTAACTCATTCTCCATTTGTTGAGTTAAACATCCAATTCATTGGTGTTGTTTTTATAAGATTATGTGTGAATATCCTTTGATTGATTTACACTGAATATAAAATCATATTTAGTGTATTTATATTTGCCACACATAACTATGTCGTTGATTTATCCTTAACCTAAGGATACGGCCTTTATGATAGATTTCATCTCAATTTACATTCCATTGATACTTCTTTGTTGTTATACACCAAATCACTTTTATGTGGTGTATATAATGTACTTTTACATATTATATCATGAATTCCTTTATTCTCATGATATTAAAATGTTTTGTTTTCCTCAATTATTTGTATTCAGGTGTGTCTCTTTTGGTTAGAAACTCTAACTAAAATACCATTTTTAAATGTTTTAAAGACTTATTCTTCTAAATCTTTCTCATTAATGTCCATGTTTTAAAAAATGGTTGTAAGGATTTATTTATATGGACATTAAAGTTTTAAAATTAAAACTCCTTTTAAAAGTTTCAAAGTTGTATGGGCCACCTTGATTCAAAAATATATTTTTAAATGGCTTCTTGACAAATAGTGTGACTTTGAAATGATTTCAAGAAAAAGGGGGATATTTCTCTCAAATAGTTTTGATGATTATTTTCATCTATGTCAATATCCTTCATTATTTTTGATTGAGGTTAATGTGATACAATACAATCTTCCATATTGTATCGAATGAGTTATGTTTGACTGTGGATGTGCTATTTTTATACCATTAATGGTTTGTGGTTAAAGTATTGACATTTCGTATGTTAGTTTTAATACGAATGTTTATGTTATGTTTAAACATGTTCATATGAGGAATTCATTGGACTTAATAAGTGACGGGTGGAGCCCGCTATAGCTCCTTGATGCATCGGTAGGTCTCATGAGACAAACTAGTGTCTTGGCACAAGGCCTTGGCAAAATGTTATTTGTAGTCTTGGCATGAGGCCTTGGCTATGTGCTTATGATAGTCTGGCATTATGAATTCCATCATTATGAAAGTGGTTATTGATATTGCATGTGATCATTCGACTAGTAGAATATCCATGTGAATAAGTAAATGGAATTATTTCATTTTATCTTTGCCATTTTATGCTGAAGTTAAAGTTTAAAAGGCTTTTCTTTTAGTTATAAATTGCCTTAAGTGTTTATACTTATCTATGAAAGCTTATGCTATAATGTTATCCTTACTGAGCATCTAAGCTCACCCCTTTCAATGTTTTATTTTTCCCAGGATTGTGAAGAAGTAAAAATGACCCGCAGGGATAGTATGAGTGTGGACTATGGAGACTATGTTGTTGTTGTTTTAAGTTTATGATGTGATGTAAACTTTTTTAATGTATCTAGTTATTCCAAGGCTACTAAACTAATCGGTCTTTCGAGACTTGATCTTTCTTGTGATCATACCAATGTTATATAATAATGCACCGACTCTGGGTAACTGGGGTCGGGGCGTTACAGTTGGTATCAGAGGAATTTTAGTACAAACCTTGGGAGCTAGATTTAGATAAACTCTGATTAGAGCACATAGACCTAAGATGAAATTTGAGGATTAGTATAGAATAACTTCCTAGAATTTTGGTATTGTAGAGATTTTGTGAGTTTTCCGAGCAATACATCTCTGTCTGGATACGAGCAGGTAGAGGCAACTCTAGCACAGATGTACCTAGGGGTAAAACCTGAAAACACCAATTTGAGCTAGACTCGAACGGGAACTGGTGCACAACAACGGGCCTTGCTTCACTCTTGGTTACGACACTCCTGGGGGATATGCTTAGGATAATTTACATTTCCTTTACAAACTGATTTGAAGTATTATATATATAAGATGAGAGTAAATGACCTTGGTTAATCCTAATGTGTTTCAAATTGAGAATATGGTGACATGTTAATCTCTAAATGATTTTATGACTACTGTTACTCACACAATGCTTTTTGGTTTTAGTCAATGGATGGATTCCAAGGAAGTCATAGTGACTTTGAGAATGATGTACAAGGTGGGAACGGTGGTTTCAATGAGCAAAAAAATGGAATGTTGATAGGCGTAAAAGATATCGTCTTTATGCCAAATCAGTTTTCCAAAAATATGATCAACAACATATATATTAACCAACTCCCGGACTCAACAAGGAAGAGAAAGGTGATGAATGATAAGAGCTCCAGCAGTGGAGACCATGGAGAAAGGAATCCTCAATTTCCATCATGCAGGAAATGTGGAAGAAGACACCTAGGAAAGTGTCTCAATGGGACAAAGAAATGCTTTACATGCGGGAAGGAAGGACATAAAGTGAAGAATTGCAGAAGAAAAATGAAGAGTACTGTGGAAGAGGATAAAAATGGTCCCAAGAGTCCATTTACAGTCATTTTCCGTAAATATAGGGGACCTGGCCATTACCCAAGTGAATGCCCTATTTTATAGGATATTTTCTTGGTCAAACAAGAAGATATGTAGAAATAAATGGTTGGATAAATGTTTAAAAAATATTAGTGCTCCTTGTTGATGGGTTTACTTTGGAATAATTTTCTCTTGTATTTGTAACCCCGCAGTTTTCCATGTGAGAATGATATTTGAGGAAGAATTATCTCTTCTCTTGTGGATATAGGTATAAATAGCCATTTGGTTTTATATGATCATTGGGGTTTGAGAGAATTATAAGTTATTATAATTTGGGATGAAAATGCAAGGTATGATACAACATTTGTGGTTAAATTATGTTATGGTATTTTGAGGAATTTATCTCATTTTGGTAATATTATAAAATATAGTTTTTGAAAAAGGACAACACGTAGACCGTGTGACAACTCGTCGCGTCGGACAAAGCTGTGAGAATCGAACCCACAACCAAAGTGCGAATGGGATTTATCGCCTACCACTGGACTACGTGAAGTCCCTGGATAGTGTGACTAATTATTTTTAGTTAAATATTGATCAATAATAAGTTTATTTGGGTTCTTATGTCTTATCAAATGAATACCCTTGGTATAGGAAAATGATTTGGTGATTAAGTGATAAATGTTATTTTGGAAGATGTTCGCTTTGTTGGGAACACTATATGCCCAAGGAAAATAGAATACTATGGGGTTTTATTTGTGGAGTAATGGTAGATTTTTATCTACGTTTTTATTGTGGATTTATAGTGATTTGGGTTATTTATGGAAATGATTAACCTATAATAGAGAATATGTGATGAGGTTAATTACTTTTAAGTATGTGACATTAAGAGTATTTGATGTCATTTGGAGATAAAATTTAACATGGGAGACTACATAATCAAATTCTTCTATGTTTTGGGTTTCAATATTAGTTTGGATTATATTGAAGGATTTTAAGGACAATTGATTATTGAATGGTATTTATTTAACTTTGAGGTATTATTGGTTTAATTTTAGAAATTAAGATTAGTGTTTATTTCTCTCAAGGAATATCCTTTTGGGGGATCATTAGATCTTGCACTAACCATTTTGGTTTTGATTAATCTCTAAAGACAATGTAAATATATAGTTTATCCTGCATGGATCATGTGATTCTATAGAAGTTTATTCTAGCTCTTCCAGTGTGACCAAGTCTTCTTGAATACTCATCGTTTAAAAAAATGAGTTAGTGGTGGAAATTTATTAAAGAATGAAACTCTACTTAAAAAGTAATTATATATCTTTATATTCTTAGTCAATATCATAAATGAATTCCTCATCCTTATGTAATGTAACTTAAAACAAAAAATGTTGTCCGTTTACTTTTCCTACTAGGATATTAATGATCATTTGTCCCAACACAAGTTTGTGGTTTTCTTATTGTTAAATTTCTCCTGATCATGATTTCTATCCCTCTCCATCAGAACTTGACACTTAGTTTATCATCCATATCCAGGTTTTCCTACCTGGAATCCTAGTATGGGTTATCTTGGGTGACCTTTATACCTCTCTTTCATTCTTTTAAAGTAATAGTTTTATTAACTCTTTTTCCGATGTGGGGCTTTACATTATATTCTCAAGCCCAATTTTTAAAATTGCGAGGATGCAATTTATTGAAGGAGGGGTGAATGTAACACCCCAATCTTCCATGGTACACTTCTCTTTGAATAATACAATAGCGTGTGTTGTACGCAATACTGAGTTCAAGTACACCACGACTTACCAAACTAGCCGTTCAAAAGAGGTTATGAATAGTATTAACTAAATTTTAAATATTATATTATCCTTATAATTTTAATCCATATTATGAGTTTCTAAGACATTATTTATAAACAATTTCATTATTTCAGATAAAAGAAGTATTTTTTTAAAAATGAAATTTTACCGCCTTTTAATGGTGAAGCCTTTTTAAAACCAATATTTAAAACTTTTATATATTTAATTTTACAAAATGAAATTCTTCTTTAGAATAGGGACATAAGAATTTAGTATCAATAATGTTTTGGTGTCTTTCTGATAACTTTCATATTTGGGTGAATAGTGAAAAATACTATATTTTAACTGAAAACAACTTTTTTAATCAAAATAATTTATATTGTTAAATTATATATTTTAATGGTTTGCAAGTATAAATAGATTATATTTTTACTATTTAATCCAATTATGGTCATTTTAAGTAATTTCACCTTGAAATTGGACATAAACAAGTGTCAAACTTTTGATAGTTATTATTTCTTAAAAATACGCCTTTTGGTTTCAAAAGCAGGAATCAATTTTAAATTAAAAAATGCAACTTTTATGTTTTGAATTTGGTAAAATAGACTTCATTTTTGGATTCGGAATAACAAAATTATCCTAGGGTAAAATTTTGGTACTTTTCGGATAACTTTTATATTTTGATGAATAGTAAAAATTACTAAATTTTAATTAAAAACAAATTTTTTAATCGAAATAATTAATAGTGATAAATTATGAATTTGAGTGGTTTTAAATTATATTTAAAATATATTTTTACCATGTAATAAAATTTGGGTCATTGAACATAATTTCACATTTAAACCGAACATAAACAACTGTCAATATTTTGATAGTTATTATTTCTTAAAAACACGCTTTTTGTTTTAACAACAGGAATTAATTTTAAATTAATTCCTGCCACTTCTGTGTTTTGAATTTAGAAAAATGGATTCCATATTTAAAATCAGGATATTAAAATTGTGTAAATAGGTAACTTTTCTTTTTATACATTTTGGGTAATTACTTCGGTAAATATTTTATTTACCTTGGTTAAAGGGTAAATCCTGTAAACAAGGGTTAAAAAAATAATATTATAATAATACTAAATTACCCTAAAATGTGTCTTAACCCTATTGTTTGATACATGGTCTAACATGGGCATATTTGTATCGATTTTGGGACCCCATGGATCCACTTGTAAGTGATAGGGACACTTTATTTTAATTAAGTCAAAATGAATACAAAAATGACACAAGCATATATCTTTTATCAAAACAATTGTTACATAGGGTTATATATGCTGGATTTTAGACTATAAATATTAATTATAAAGATAAAAATATTTCCTACATAATGATATTTTATTTATAATTTTTAGACATTAAATAATTTAATTTATTTATGACACAATGGTGATGCAGTAATTACCATAATAGTGAAAAATTAGAATAATTGATATTATAAATACCCAAATAAATATAATTTGAGACTTTTATTGAATTACAATAATTTTCTAGGTTAATATGACATATTAGGATTTATTTAATAAACTTTGTTCGAATTAATCATTCTGTTATGAGTTTCACAAAAATCAACTTTTGAATAGTATCAATATTGATATAAAAGGGTTTTTAAAACAAATATTATATTATTAATTGATATTAAATTCCTAAAAATCTAATGTTCGTCAAAGAGACTTATATAATGATAGGGGTATCATTAATTGACCACTTTGGGGTCGCTTGGATGTATATAGTAAGATTATTAACTATATAATATAAAAATACAAAGTGACATGGTAAATGTCAAACTAATTAACTAAGAGTTAAAACTAAAATATAAGGTTAATATAGTAACCCAAACCTGTCTAAATTCTATTGTTTGAATTTTTTTCGACCTATCTCCACCTTAACCTTTTAATAATAAACTTTGGAGCCATTAGAAACCAAATATGAATTTATTATAAATTAATATTTCTAGCTTTTCCAAAGGTGCCCCTCACCCCTCTTATAAAAGGGCACTCCTCCTTTTCATTTATACACACCTTAAAAGCCTTTTGGTTCGGCCAAAACCTGCCCAAATACTCTCTCAACTTCCCTCACTACAACCAAGAGGCCTTATTTTGATCATAAAGCCAACCGAAGGATCTCTTTTGATCAAATCAAAAGGAAGAACCCGAAGAAGAGGTAATGTTTTCACCACCCCTTTTCAAGTTCCTTTCTTCTTCCACTTATTCTTTCTTTGTTATTTATATTCTAAAATAATGAATCCAGTATCTCATATATACTATAATATTATTATAAATATGTTATAACCATATTCAGTATTCTATCCACCCTTTGAATAACATGTCACCATACGTGCGTACATACGGCTTACCGTCTCCACGTCGTGGTGTAATTGTTATTCAATAAATTATTATTTGGATGGGTATAATAATGATGTGTAATTCATGTAAATAATAAATATAACATGATAATTATTCTATATATATGATATACCATTGAATTATATATTATTTTAATATCAAAAGAATGATATTGTCGCTCGTGTGTACGTACAGACTACCGTCTCCACGATCGTGATGAGATTCATTCTCCATCGTATCTATTCAAGTATAATTCTCATTTGATGATTAAAAATAATTTTTAAGGACTTGATATCATTCTGGATATGAATAATATACATCCCATTAATAAAAAATATGGCTCACATAACAAAGAATATAAAGTAAAATGAACCCGTTAACACCCGAAATGACGATAATTCTAAGATATTATTAACAAATAAATGATAAAAGATCATATATGATATCATATTAATGTAAATGATTCTTTTATAATTCAATAAAAATTATTTCACCATTATACAGTAGGTTAACCTACCGTCGACCAAGGAAAAAGTACAAAGTAAGAGGTTTCTTATCTCACTCTTAATTTCGTGAGAATTCCATTGTTCACCACTTATTTATTGCATGTGGTGTATGTGTACTACCCATAATTGTATTAATTGTGTGTTATAATTTAATTTATGGGAATTTACATCATAATTGTTTGATCCTTCTTTCATGGGTGTATGTTTCATAAGTTACCTAATCGATAATGGAATTTGAAATTTCAATTTCCATTTATTCGGCTTTACGCAAACTTCATTGATTATTTTACTCCGAGATTATGTGTGGAATAACTATTCATTTTATTATGTCATAATTTCCACTCACCTTTTCTGTGTATATACTTTTGATACACATAATCACTCAATTGATAATTTCTCAAGTCATCGATATGAATTTGATAAGAGTAATTTTAACTCATTCTCCATTTGTTGAGTTAAACATCCAATTCATTGGTGTTGTTTTTAGAAGATTATGTGTGAATATCCTTTGATTTATTTACACTGAATATAAAATCATATTTAGTGTATTTATATTTGTCACACATAACTATGTCTTTGATTTATCCTTAACCTAAGGATACGGCCTTTATGAGAGATTTCATCTCAATTTACATTCCATTGAGACTTCTTTGTTGTTATACACCAAATCACTTTTATGTGGTGTATATAATGTACTTTGACATAGTATATCATGAATTCCTTTATTCTCATGATATTAAAATGTTTTGATTTCATCAATTATTTGTATTCAAGTGTGTCTCTTTTGGTTAGAAACTCTAACTAAAATACCATTTTTAAATGTTTTAAAGAATTATTCTTCTAAATCTTTCCCATTGATGTCCATGTTTTAAAAAATGGTTTTAAGGATTTATTTATATGGACATTAAAGTTTTAAAATTAAAACTCCTTTTAAAAGTTTCAAAGTGGTATGGGACACTTTGATTCAAAAATCTATTTTTAAATGGATTCTTGACAAATAGTGTGACTTTTAAATGATTTCAAGAAAAAGGGGGATATTTCTCTCAAATAGTTTTGATGATTATTTTCATCTATGTCAATATCCTTCATTATTATTGATTGAGGTTAATGTGATACAATACAATCTTCCATATTGTATCGAATGAGTTATGTTTGACTATGGATGTGCTATTTTTATACCATTAATGGTTTGTGGTTAAAGTATTGACATTTCGTATGCTAGTTTTAATAAGAATGTTTATGTTGTGTTTAAACATGTTCATATGAGGAATGCGTTGGACTTAATAAGTGATGGGTGGAGCCCGCTATAGCTCCTTGATGCATTGGTAGGTCTCATGAGACAAACTAGTGTCTTGGCACAAGGCCTTGGCAAAATCTTATTTGTAGTCTTGGCACGAGGCATTGGCTATGTGGTTATGATAGTCTGGCATTATGCATTCCATCATTATGAAAGTGGTTGTTGATATTGAATGTGACCATTCGACTAGTAGAATATCCATGTGAATAATTAAATGGCATTATTTCATTTTATCTTTTCCATTTTATGCTGAAGTTCAAGTTTAAAAGGCTTTTGTTTTAGTTATAAATTGCCTTAAGTGTTTATGCTTATCTATGAAAGCTTATGCTATAATGTTATCCTTACTGAGCATCTGAGCTTACCCCTTTCAATGTTTTATTTTTCCCAGGATTGTGAATAAGTAAAAAATGACCCGCAGGGATAGTATGAGTGTGGACTATGGAGACTATGTTGTTGTTGTTTTCAGTTTATGATGTAATGTAAACTTTTTTAATGTATCTAGTTATTCCAAGGCTACTAAACTAATCGGTCTTTCAAGACTTGATCTTTCTTGTGATCATGCCAATGTTATGTAATAATGCACCGACTCTGGGTAACTGGGGTCGGGGCATTACAGATACCCTTATAAAATTCTTTAGAAATAAAAGAGTGGGTGGATCCAGAATCAAATAAAACATTTGCTACTTTAGAGTGGATGGTAAGTGTACCTTTCACCACTTCGTTCTCATACTCCACATCACTGATAGAAATTGCATGTGAATTTCCTTTGTCTTTAGCCTTAAGAGTTTGTTGGCGTCGATCATCATCAACAACCATTGGATTAGGGAATTGATTGGCATAATTCCCCATTTCCTTGCACTTGTAACATTGAAGTGTAGGAGGTGAATTCTGTGTAGCCTTTTCTTTGTTCGCATTAGTAGACATCTTCTTCCCATCATTGTGGCATTAAAATTCCTGATGACCTTCTTTTCTACATTTGAAACATTTACTTGTCCCTTTAAGACAACTCCCTCCATGTTTCTTTCCACGCTTTGAGCATAAGGGAAAAATCGTCTTCTTTTCAGTGTGGTCTTTAGATTTTCCTTTGAATTACATTTTCCTATTCATATCAAACCCATATGACTGATGGGTTACTCCAATCTCCATCTCAACCTTGAGAGTACATCGAAAAATTTCCTAGTAGCTATTGAACTCCCTTATGGCTAACACCCTTCAAAGACTTGGTTTTAAGCCACTAAATAATTAATCGATCTTACTCTCAGGTTGGATAATAATCCCAGAAGCGTACCTTGCAAGTCTTGTAAAATTTGCTTCTTAGGTACCAACCGATTCATCATACTTTTTCTTCAGTTCAAGAAACTCCTCCATCTTTGTTCGAAGAATATGAGGGAAGTACTTATCGAAAAATAAGTTCTTGAACTCGTCCCATTCCATGGACTCTATTTCATCTATTTGCCTCGTATTCTTGATAATATTCCACCAATGATCAGCATCACCTTCCAATCGATACACTGTTAATATGACTTTGTCATGTTCAGAACATTGAAGAAATGAAAATATCTTTTCAGTAGTACTGATCCATTTTTCAGCAACTAATGGATCAGTAGACCCGCTGAATGAAGGTGGACGCTGCCTCATGAAGGATTCAACAGAATGTTACTCCTTCCTTTGCTCGTTTGGAAGTCCTACATGATTCATATCTTGAGAAATTTGTGTGATAATGGCTACAATATTTTTCATTCCAGCTCCCATAACGTTTGGTTGCTCAGGGGTAAAATCATTGCATTGCTCATCGCATTCCGAGTTAACACAATTCCTTCAGGTTCCATCCATTGACTAAAACCAAGAAGAATAGTGTGAGCAACACTAATTATAATAGGAAAACCACATAATCAATAATAAAATTTCACGCTTAATGTGTTATCTTAGGTTATTCATGGCCATTTCTAAAACACTAAGATTGTGTTCTATGCTTAGACTTATCCTTAGGGTTCTTACTAAGGCTTTCACATCCTAGTTTCCAAAGGTTGACTATACCTTTCCTCTATTACCAACTATAAAGTCCCATACTTTACATACATTGTTATTGCTTCAAAATTGAATCACACTTATTACAATGTATAAAAAAACCATGAAAGGGCCATATAGGTATAGTGTCTTTAGAAACTGGGAAACATAAACAACTGGTTCATAAATCATCTACATTGTCTCCCATTTATTTCATTATATCTAGAGTCCCTTTTGGAATATCCTACTTAATAACCTTCTTCCTGACCTGGGGAAAGAAAACATACAAAAGGGTGATCTCAAATACTCAGTAAGGGTAAACAAAAGAAATATCAGTCACATCATATTCATAAGAACATAACATTTTGGAAATCATAACCTGCAAAAGAAATCATAATTTCATAACATGGGATAAATCAAAGTAGTGAAATATAATCCCAATAATCATAACTTAAAACATGAAACTTTATTGAATACACACATAATCATAGAGAATCATTTCTTAGTAGTCAAGACTCATTTCCAAGACTATCTTAGTAGACAAAGTCCATTTCTGAACCGAGTTCACTCCTCGTTTCAGTCCTATTTCACTGAACCGGATTAACCTGTCATTCCAGCCATGTCTATCTCATGAGATATAAATCTTTACCCAATGCATTTGAGGGAGATATAGGTCCCACCCATCTCATAATTAAACCATTCTTATGTGTGCCACAAAATCATAAATCATACATCATAGCATAAACCATGCAATAAAAATGGGATTTTTAATCATCATGCCATCATAACATAATCCATATAAGATAAAAGGACATCATAAAAATAATTCCATCATAACATAATCAAAACAATGTAAAAATAGGGATAGAAACATAACCCTATATTATCTTATATGGAAAATAATTTTGATAAAACACTTGAACTCCATTCTTGAGGAAAATATACTTTCTACTTCAAAAACATTTTCCTTTATTAACATGTCATATAAATTTAAACTAAAAGAAGTTGATTAAAAATAAATTTGAAAACTTGTAAAGTAAGCTTCATGGAAATAATGTTCTAAAAATACATTCATTCCGTATAATTTAAAAAAACATTCTTCTCGCACTTTGGCCGGAAGAGTCAAAAAGTACCTCGTATGAAAAATGACAAAAGACTCCTTTCATATCTTTTACTAAAAACTCACCGAAGGGTAAAATTGGATTTAAACAATTGTAGGAGGATAGAAATAATATTACATATTGACAAAACATGGATATGGATGATAAATATTCCCCAGTAAATTCTGAAGTAAAAAACAATCTCAGATAAAAATTGAGATTGCGAGATTTTCCCTTACCTTAGGTCTGATTTTCTTCGTACATGTCCAAAAATCCTATATAATTATTTAAATAATGTTATTGACTTATTCCATAATCTTAATCATTGTTATGATATCATATATGGTCATATTATTAGCTTCTTATTAGTAATATTTCATTGTTACTTGTTATTCGGGTGTTTATTGCTTTTTGTTCTTATGCGTGTTCTGTCAAATAAATTATTATTCTTATTTTTAGGTTATAGATACCTCATTTTCAGAATGGTATTAGTGTAATATATATCATATTTATTCATTCAATTCATTTATATAATCATTATTAAATGAAGATCATGTAGAATGAGTCGCATCACATCGTGGAGATGGTAGGTCGTACGTACGCACGAGCGATGATATCGTTCCCATGATCGTGTAATTGTATTGAAGTGTATGTATAATATTTCAGAATCAATATCACTTTAAATTAATCATATATGGTTATTATTTACACCATTATACCGATCCAATTAAGGTGGTGGTGGAAAACAGATTACACCACGGCTTGGAGACGGTATTCCGTACGTACGCATGCGTGGTGATTTCGTTTTCTGTAGGATAGATAGATGGTGAAATAGGGTTGTTTTAGACCTATAATAAAATATCAGTATATGATTGATACTGATGTTATTACTTCATAATGAAACAGATAATGAATAAGAAGTAGAAGAAGAAATAAAGTTGAAAGAATCGGTAACGGACATTACCTCTTCTTTGAAGCGCCTCTTCTTAACCTCCTCTTAGGGCACTAAAGATGGTATTTGAAGAAGACCAGGACCTCTAGGATGTTTCTAGGTAAGTGGAGAAGAGAAATTTTCAGGGTTTGGCCGATATTGAAGGCTCAAAGTGGTGTGAGAAATAGAGGGAGGAGGTTCCCTTTTATAAGGGAGGAGTTTCCCTTTTATAAGGGAGGAGAGGGACACCTTTGGAAAAACTAAAAATACTATTTTATTATAAAGTCATATTTGGTTTTTAATAGCTCCAAATTGATTTATTTCGAAGCTAATGTGGGGATGGGTCGAAATACTCTCATACAATCGAATTTAGACAAGTTTATTTTTCTATTTTAACCTTATCATTTAGATTTAACTTTAAGTTAAATAATTTTACTTTTACTATGTCTTCTTGTTTTCTTACACTATAATGTTAATAAACTTTCTATAACAAGCCAAACGAACCCCAAGTTGTTTATTATTAATATATTTAACCTTATCTAAGTCATTTTACTGAAACTTAGATTTTTAGGAATAAAATAACAATTAATAATATAATATTTTTTTAAAAAACTATTTTATGTCAATTTTGACACTATTTTGTAATTGATTTTTTTGAAAATCATAACAGGATGATTAGTTCAAAAAAAGTTAATTAAATCAATACTAATATGTCATATTAACCTAGAAAATTAGTGTAATTCATAAAAATTCTCAAATTGCATTTATTTGGGTATTTATAACATCAATTATGTTAATATTTCATTAATAAGATAATTACTACATCATCATTGTGTCATAAATAAATTAAATTATTTAATGTCTAAAAATTATAACTAAATTACCATTATGTATTAAATCATTTTATATTTCTAATGAATATTCATAGTTGAATTTATCTTATGTATAACCCTATATTAAAAATTATTTAGTTATTAAACTTTGATTTTAAATATTTTAACCCTTCTTTAAATAAATTAATAATAAATGTCCTAATCTAATCCAAGTGGACCTAAATGGTCATATTTTATTCCTAAGGTTGTTTTCGGTCGAATTAACCTTATCCAGTAGAATTAGGACATGTTTTAGGGTAATAATAATATCATTTTTACCCTTAATTACCCTATTTACTTTTAACCGTGGTAAAAAAAAGTAAAAAGTTACTATTCACCAAAAATTATTTTCATCTCATTGAACCACATTTTAGTCCTTGATATTAACCATGTCTCTTGGATTTTTAAAATTCCATTCACAGAAGCGGTAAAATTAAGTTTTATGTAAATTTGCAAATTCTCCTAGGAGGTGGGTAAAAGATGGTGAAAAGTTCAATAAAATTTTTATATATCTAAAATTACTATAAAATTACTCCAATGAATTACTTTGAACTTATATAGGTATTATGTATAAATTTTTACCTAAAATAAATTTAAATAAAATAAATAATTATTTAAATAAAAAGTCGGTTTTTAAATAGTAACCGAGTGTTTTCACTATTCATCAAAAATTGAAAGTGTTCAGAAAAATAACAAAATTTCACCCTAGGATAATTTTGATATTTTGAATCCAAAAATGAAGTCCATTTTGAAAGATAAAATTTATAAAATTTCAAAAAGTGGTTATTACTATTCATAACGGCTAGTTTTAATAATATTTTAATAGCATATCGTTGTATAGTGAAACTCGGTATTGCGTATGACGCAAGCTATCGAGGAAGGTCGCGATTGTGTGTAAAGAAATACAATCTAGTGTTGTGTGTAGTGAAATATTCCTTTGATGATGTATATAACATAAAAACAAAATATTTCTCATAAAAGTCTTGGGTGTTACATTCTCCGCTCTGCGAATCATAGCTAAACGTCTACCTGAACCAATTGGGAGCGGATCTGCAGCAGGCCTCAGTGCAGAATGAGGGGGAACCATATTTTCGCCCTGCATGACAAGAGTCAACAAGCAGTTAGTCCGGAATAAAAATCTGGACAAAAATACCAGATATATGGCTGAGGATCAGCTAAAGAGTCTTCAACATCAAAGTCTGCAAGGAGGCCTTGGAGGATGGTTCGCAATGACAGTATCCTACGAACCAGACCTTCGCGAAATCATTCCGCGAAACCTTGTCCTGCGAAACGTTGTCCAGGAAACCGTGAACCAATTTTCTTTGCGGAATTTCAATTCCGAGTTTAAGTGATTTAGTTCAGAAGACTCAGACACTTTTAGAGTTTAAGATATTTTTAGTCCACGGAACATCGAAACCGCAGAGCATCGAAACCGCAGAGCACCAAAACCATGAAGCAAGTTCCTCTACAGTCCATCATCACTTAATTTTTAATTAATTAAGATTAATGGTTCGCGGTTGAGGAATTGGTTCGCGGGTGAAGGTGACCACGAAGGTGGAATGGTTCGCGGAAGTCGCAACTAGTTCGCGGACGAGGCACTTCGCGAAGGAACGAGCGCGCGGAGGTGAGGGAGCTCTGGTTTTGCAAATAATTCAGTAAAGGACAAATGAAGCCCCCCCCCCTCGTATTTATAGGCGTGGTCCCCTACTGGGTCCACTGCCCTACCACAAACCATCTCAGTTTTAGGACCACTTTTCATCGGAATGGCCTCCTCTTCGTTCCGATCGGACCCCATTCCGATGGGGGGCATTTGTAGGGTCCTGAAAAATCCGCAAAGGAGATTCTACCCAGATCCCCCAAGGAATTGGGGAAAAGAATGAAGAAAAATCCGAGGGACAGAAGTAGGACCGGTCTATGGACCGGTCCCATGAATACGCAACGTGGCCAGGCCCCACGAAGCACCCCCTCCGCGAATCGTCGTCGTTCGCAAAATGGAGACGGAGATACTCCTCGATCGCGAGGTAGGGTGAGCGTCGATCCGGTTCACCGTCATGAACCGCCCCAACCACGGACCGCGTCGACCAGTTCAAGCTGCATCTGCTGTCGTTCGCGGAATGGAGGCGGAACCCTCCACGGCCGCAAAGCACTCCCTGAGTTCGGTTCGCGGGGGTAGAAGTGCTCAATACCCACTGTGAATTATTGGTTGACCAAGTCAGCTATAAATCGGGTATTCGGTCATGGGCCTCCGCAAAAGGTGCTGCGTGACCGCAGATACATCCCTTTCCCCACTCTATAAAAGGAGACTGAGGGGTAAATGAGAAGGGATTCGGAGATTCGGAGATTTGAGGATTCAGATTCAGACGATTTGAGGGTGGAGGAAGAGAAGAGCGGTCAGACTCGGGTGGAAGGATTTTGAAGGAAGGATTCGGATTTCACAGACAGCGAAGTTCCAGTTTGCGAACCAGAGCAGGTATAAACCTAGGAACAAACTAATAAACAACTGAAAAGGCATAATAATTTGGTGAACCGTGAACTCAAAATAAAATAAAAAGAGAAGACCAAGAACCATATCCCCTCCGCGGATGCACTCCCCATGAACCAGGGTGTTTATGCCTCTTTTCCGATCTACTGCACCGTATAGTACCCTCATGCGTGGGCGAAGCCTCGACTGATGAACCCCCAATCGACGCCGCCCTTGGCTGCCGCTGCTCGCGTGGAACCCTCCGCGTACCCCCTGGTACATGGGCTGAACCTAAAGCTGCGAACCATGGGATGCTCGCCAGACCGCGAACCACCTTGGTTCGCAGGATTCCAATCAGTCTGCAGACCCTGGTTCATGGACGACCCCTCCAGCTGCGTAGCACTTCCCTATGCGAAGGGCACCAAAACCTTCAGAGTTCATGTTCCCTAATCCAGATAGAATTCCACAATCTGTCCTGATCCCCCATGACTCCCTCATCGGCCTATTCATCGGCCTTGAGCCAAGGCCTCCACCAGAGCCATCATATCTATGTGGTGTAACCCTCAAGTGCATCAGCGCACCGTTTTTAGTTCACATACCCATGGTAAATAGAGGCAAAGGGGTTTCCCCGACCCTTGAGCAGATTCCCGAATCATTCCTGGGTTCACATTCCCACGGTAATGTGGAGTCTAAGCTCAGAAGTTCTCTTTCTGCCCCTCTACTTGCTAAAGGCTCCTCTAGGTAGTAAAATACCCATCAGAAGGAAGCCCTCGTGTACTCCAGGAAAGGAGATGGGCACAAGAGCAGCCCCTTTCCCTCTCTCACTGGCCTTCCTCTTATGGGCCTCCTCAGAGTGTAAGCCCCAATCCACACTATGGGCCTCCTCAGAGTGTAATCCCCAATCTATCACCTTGGGCCTCCTCAGAGTGTAAGCCCCAATCCATCACCATGGGCCTCCTTAGAGTGTAATCCCCAACCTTATGGTCCACCCTCATGCGTAATCCCCACTCCACTTCTCACGGACATACCTTTCGCGATGTGATCATTTGGTCCCTGCTGCCTCTTGTTTCTCACACCGAGCTTGACTCACGTGGACTTAGAGTAAGCATCGACCATGACATCCTCTTATGGGCCTCCTCAGAGTGTAAGCCCCAATCCATTATTCCGGACCGCCTCAGAGCGTAAGTCCCAAGCCAATGCGAACTACGTGGACTTAGATCCCTGCCCCCTATGTAGGGTACGTAGGAAGCCTCCAAGAGGTTCAAGCCCGACCACCAACGAACCCCCAGGTCCACCTTCACGTTGGTTCTCCGACGCTCTCCATTCTAACTACGTGGAATTTGATCCCTATACCTTAGGCAGGGTACGTAGGAATCCACCCTGAGGTTCAAGCCCAACAACCGGTTGATCTGACTGTCCTCACATCGGTTCATCACGCCGCTCCTAGTGCCGCCTCAAGCGAGTTCTGACTCTTCGGGGTCATTAATCCAATGAGGGATGGTAAAACTAGGGCATAAATGATTTCGAACCCCTGTGTCCATTTGACCATTGCCCACAAAGGTTAAATCTGTGGATACTATGTTTGGGTATAAACCAAAGATTCGCGAACATATGAATACGCCTTAAATATATAAGAGAGTCCCGGAACAGGAAATAATTCCCCCCCAAAAAGGGTGTGATGAGCCCGACTTCCCATCCTCTCGACCAATGTGAGTTCTTAAGAGTCGTTGGTCAGACCATCTGGTGAACACCTGCCTTTGGAAAGTAGGTCCATCAATCATTGGATACAGAGTCGTTGGGCGTTTTGAGGCTGAAAACCAAAACGAAACAACGATGTTTATGAAACCCATTTTTATTCTTTGGGTTATGATGAATTATTTATGTTTATGTTGTGGAAAAAGTAAGAATAATTTCATTATGAGATGGGTGGGACCTATATCTCCCTCCAATGCATTGGTTAAAGATTTATATATCATGAGATAGACATGGCTGGAATGGTAAGTTAATCCGGTTCAGTGATACAGGACTGGAACGAGGAGTGAACTCGATTCAGAAAGGGACTTTTTCCACTAAGATGGTATTGGCAGTAATGCCTTGGCTACTATGGAAATCATATCATGTGATTAATGGTTTCCAAAATTACATGTTTTATTCCCATGCTATTTTATCATGATTAATGTTTCTTTATGATCTATGCCTTACGTACTGCCATGTTTTATGTCCTTACTCAAGATTTTGATGTTTAAACATTATGTTCATGTTTTTTAAGATCAAATGTATATGATTTGTTTTATTCTCTCCATGATTACCCTTAGTGAGCATTTGAGCTCACCCTTTATATGTTTTCTTTTCCCTAGGATTTAAAGAAAGGTTTTAGGTAAGAAAACAGGAAGGGGAAGATCTTTATGGGAGATGTTGAAGATCTTTCACATGATTAGAAGATTATATTCTGAGTTTCCAAAGACAATAAACTATTAAGGTCCTTTGGTGTCTGTTTTTGTTATGTATTAGATATTCCACAAAATTAATGTAATGTCTATTTATGTCTTGCTTTGGGTCTCTACAGTTGGTATTAGAGGAAAGGTTTAGTTAACCTTTGGAAACTAGGATGTGAGAACTTTAGTGAGATCCCTAGAGATATTTCTAAGGTATGTTTAGGGATGTCCCTAAGGTTTTGTATAACTATAGTTTACAGTCCTAGAATTATTTTGACGATCATGAATAACCTAGGGTGAACCTAGGGTGTCATCGATTAAAGAATGTGTGATAAGTTATACATCCCATAAGTGACTTTTTATGATTATGTGGTTCCTTGTTATTTTAACGGTTGCTTACACCATGGTTTTTGGTTTTAGTCAATGGAGGGAACCAGAAGGAATTGGGTCAAAATTGAATCCAATGGACAAATTGGTGACTATGATCAACGAAATTGCGTATTTCCTAGAAAGAAAGATTTTTTTATTATGCTGAATCAGTCATCGTGATATATGATTAACAAGGTGAACTTTAGTGGTACTCCTAATTCATCAAATAAGAGGAAGATGTACTTTTATGCATATTCACATGGTGAGTAGCATAGATAAATGAAGATTTAGATTTCTAAAGAAGGGAATAAGATCCTTGATGAATACATCAAATGGAGGGGAAGATGTTATCTATGTGGAGAGAAGGGTCATAGAGTGACAGACTGTTATGGAGTTCAATGTCTTATCTATGGAGAACATGGGCATTACCCAACTCAATGCCCTGATCTAAGAGTTTACTTCTAAATCAAGGAAGGACTTATTCCATGACAATCATTGAAGAGGATGGATTGAAGTGTTTATGTCTTGGTATTCAAGAATAATGTTGTTGATTTAATTTTATGGTATATTTGAATATCTATGTATTGGTCCATTATGGTTTTCAATAATTTTATAGTACCAGTAACCATGAAAAGTGATTGAAATATTTTTGGAAAGCAGATGAAATGAGCATAATGAAGGGATAAGCATAAAATAATATTTATGATAGTTTTCATGAGCTCATGACTGATATAAGGACAAAGTGATATCATGGTTTGAGTATATCGAAATTTTGGGATTTTGGTATGTGGAAAGAGTTAACTTTTGACAGCATTAATGTTTTCACTAAGGTTCAATGGGTATTCATTTTTCAAGAGAATACATGATTAAGGTATTCACATGTTTGGAATGTGACCAACAGGATATATCGTATGATATATGGGTGCTAAATGATGGTATTCACATGCTCGGTAGATGACATTTCTAGTAATTGTTTTCTTTATACTATGAGCTTGGATAGAAGTATTTTAGATAAGCCTAAAGATTGGAATGGATTATGTTGTACATAAGTTAGTATGTTTTAAGGATAGAACTTTTTTCAATATTATTGATGGGATGTTATAATAATGTAGTTTTATAAAAAGGACAACCTGCAGGACGGGCGACAACCCGTCACGTCGGACAAAGTTGCGGGAATCGAACCCACAACTGAAGTGCGAAAGGCCTTTATCACATACCACTGGCCTAAAAGTAGTCTATGGTTAGTATAAATTAGTTTTAATTTATTAAGTGGTATGATATATGAAGTATAAGTCCATTTTAGGAACCATATATGATTAATCTCACTATAGATGGACTTATGTATATTTAATAAATTTTGCTAACCTTTTGTTTGAGACATATGGAATGATCTATCATTCTATCGCATGTTCTACTAACACTTCACGAATGACAAATTCAACTTCATTTCTTTAAGAGATGAAGTGGAAATTGTTCAAGGAACGACCAACGGTGAGATTGTACTAAAATTAAGAAAGTATTTCTTCTAATTCCAATTTTTTCACCTTTAGGGAAATGAGATTGAAAACCAAAAATGTTGTCATATTTCCATCATATCGGATGAATTATATGGTACCTTAGATCATTAAAAAAATTATTTCTTTGTGATTGTTGGCTTTTTCATAGCCATCAGAACTTGATGGTTAGATTTCTCTTCCATATCCATATTTTCACCTATGTTATCCTATGTGGAAACCCAGTGACGAGTTAATTTGGGCAACAATTAAGTTTCATACATTAGTTTTTAAAATTAAGTTTTAGTATCCCTTTTTACGATGTGGGTTTCTATGAAAGAAACTTTCAAGTAGTAAAAGATTTATAAACCGGATGAATTTCGAGGGCGAAATTCATTTTAAGGGGGGTAGAATATAACACCCTTAGATTTTATGAGAAGTATTCTTTTTAATTTATTTGATGTCTTTTTTTGTATGTTACACCAATATTATCTTGCACTATACGCAACACCATATTAGCTTGTAGTATATGCAACACTATTCTTGGATCGTGTTACACAAAATTTCAAGTTCGTTTGATAGAAGTTACTCTACACAACATTGAGTGTATATATATATATATATATATATATATATTCAAAGTATAAATGAAATATGGTTGGATTCTATTACACACAACAACAAAGGAATATTGCACTACATGAAACCCTGACTTGGCTTTATTTACACGCAATCACAACTTTCCATGATAGAGTGTGTTGTACGCAATATTGAGTTTCACTAAACAACGATATGTTATTAAAATATTATATAAACTAGTCATTATTAATAGTAATACCCACTTTTTTAAATTTTATAAATTTTATCATTCAAAATGGACTTCATTTTTGGATTCGGAATATTGAAATGAGCCTAGGGTGAAATTTTGGTATTTTTCTGAAAACTTTCAATTTTTGATGAATAGTTAAATCACTCAGTTATCAGTTAAAATCGACTTTTTATTTAAATAATCATTTATTTAATTTAAATTTATTTTAGATCAAAATAGATATATAATACTTATATAAGTTCAATGTAATTCATTGGAGTCGTTTTATAATAATTTTAGATATAAAAAATTTTATTTAACTTTTCATCGTCTTTTACCCACCTCCTAGGAGCATTTGCAATAGTACATAAAACTTAATTTTACCGCTTCAGTGAGTTGAATTTAGAAAATTAGAGAGACACGGTTAATTTCAAGGAGTAAAATATGGTTCAATAAGATAAAAATAATTTTTTTTGAATAGTAACTTTTTACTTTTATTTACCACTGTTAAAAGTAAATAGGGTAATTAAGGGTAAAAATGATATTATTATTACCATAACACATGTCCTAATTCTATTGGATTAGTTTAATTCGACCAAAAAAACCTTAGGAATAAAATATTACCCTTTAGGTCCACTTGGATTAGATTACGACACTTATTATTATTTTATTTAAAGAAGAGTTAAAAGAGTTAAAATCAAAGTTTAATAACCAAAACATTTTTAATATAGGGTTATACATAAGATAAATTAGACTATAAATATTAATTAGAAATATAAGAAGATTTCATACATAATATTATTTTATTTATAATTTTTATACATTAAATAATTTAATTTATTTATGATATAATGATGATGCAGTAATTACCTTATTAATAAAATATTAAAATATATGATGTTATAAATACCCAAATAAATGTAATTTTAGACTTTTTATGAATTAAACTAATTATATAGGTTAAAATTACATGTTAGTATTGATTTAATTAACCTTTTTTTAACTAATCATGCTGTTATGATTTTCACAAAAATAAATTACCAAATAGTGTCAAAATTAACATAAAATAGTTTTTAAAACAAATATTATATTATTAATTGTTATTTTATTCCTAAATATATAAGGATTGGAAAAATGAATTATATAAGATTATATATATTAATAATGAACCACTTGGGTTTTTTGTGGCTTTTTACAGTAAGTTTATTAACCATATAGTGTAAGAAAACAAGAATACACGGTAAAAGTTAAATTATTTAACTTAGAGTTAAATCTAAATGATAAGGTTAAAATAGTAACCTAAACTTGTCTAAAACCTATTAGTTGAGAGGATTTAGACCCATACCTACTTTAGATTTAAAATAAATTAATTTGGAGCTATTATATACCGAATATGACTTTATTATAAAATAATATTTTATGTTTTTCCTAAGGTGTCCCTCACCTCCCTTATAAAAGGGCACCTCCTCCCTATTCTCTTTACACAATTTTGAACTTTCAAGCTCTGACAACCCCAGAACATTTCCCTTCTCAACTTCCCTAGAAACATTATAGAGGTTATGGTCTCCTTAAAAGACCAACTCTAGTGCCATAAGAGGAATCTTAAAAGAGGTGCATCGAAGAAAAGGTAATCTCTTCTACCGATTCTTTCAAGTTTTCTTTCTTCTTCAACTTCTTATTCTTTAGTTGTTTCATTATAAATTAATAACATCAGTATCAATAATATATTTATATGTTATTATAAATATGAAACAACGCCATTTCACCTTCTATCCATCCTACGGAAAAATAAATCACCGCGCGTGCGTACGTACGGAATACTGTCTCCACGCCGTGGTGTAATCTGTTTTTCCACAACCACCTTACTTGTATGGGTATAATGGTGTAAAGAATAACTATATATATTTATTACAACATCATACTAATTCTGAGATATTATATCATCCACTCTAATTTAATTCAATAATTATGGGAACGATATCATCGCTCGTACGTACGTACGGATTACCGTCTCCACGACGCAATGAGATTTATTCTCCATGTTAACCATTCAAGAATGATTATAAAGTATATATAATGAATAATAATGAAATATATGACATGATAAAGCTACTGGATTTATGTATATATATATTTCATCTATTTACTTCCAATCAAGTCAACAAGAAAAGGAAAACAGCGTTCATATGTACGTACGGCCTACCGTCTCCATGAACGGTGTATTTCATTTCTTTTATATGTCAATTATATATATATATATATACTGAATATATATGATATATATATCATGATATACATTCTGGAATTAATTAAATCATGATATAAGTAATAATAATATCAATAACAACAAGTCCAAACGCGTACGATAAATAAAACAATTTTACCCAAAACGCTGCTTTAACATGGAATTTACAAAATAACGGGTAATATAAAGTCATAAGTGAACCATATATGATATCATAACAATGAATATGATTCTTTAATAAGTCAATGAAATTATTTAAATCATTAAACAGGAGGTTTGGATATGTATGAATCATATCGGACCTAAGGTAAGGGATAATTATTCCAATCTCATTCTTATTCGTGATTGTTTATTCGTAAGTATTTACTGGGGTTATATTTTTCATCCATGCCCATAAAATGTTTTTCATATAGTGTTTAATATTATTACATGTATATTTAATGTCATTTTTACCCCTCTTTGACTTTTACTTTGTGTTATGGAAGGAATCTTTCTTTTGTTTACCATATGTGGTACTTTTTGACTTTTCTATTAAAAGTACGAGGAGAATGTTTTTTTTAACTTATACGGCATGACCGGATTTTTACGGTTTCATAACACCGTATTTTCATGAATTTTACTCTACAATATTTCATGTTTATTTTCAATAAAATCCTTTTCTTTTAAAATTTCATGGCATTTTGTGAAAATAAAATGATTTTTAAGAAGAAAGGATATTTTCCTCAAGAATTATTTTCAAGTGTTTTATCAAAACCATTTTCCATCTAAGATGACATTATTTCATATGTGTATAATATATATATGATTTACATGGTTTCACTTTTCTTATGATGAAATGATATCCATTTGTTTTATATGGATTATGTTATGATGGGATGATGTTTATGAAACCCATTTTTATTCATTGGGTTATGATGAATGATTTATGTTTATGTTGTGTCACAAGTAAGAATGATTTCATTATGAGATGGGTGGGACCTATATCTCCCTCCAATTCATTGGGTAAAGATTTATATATCATGATATAGACATGGTTATAACTGTAAGTTAATCTGGTTCACTGATACAGGACTGGAACGAGGAGTGAAATCGATTCAGAAAGGGACTTTGTCCACTAAGATGGTCTTGGTAGCAATGCCTTGGCTACTATGGAAATAATATCATGTGCTTAATGGTTTCCACAATTAAATGTTTTATTACCATGCTATTTTATCATGATTAATGTTTCTTTATGATCTATGCCTTACGTACTACTATGTTTTATGTCATTGCTCAAGATTTTGATGTTTAAACATTATGTTCATGTTTTTTAAGTTCAAATGTATATGATTTGTTTTATTTTCTCCATGCTTACCCTTAGTAAGAATTTGAGCTCACCCTTTATATGTTTTCTTTTCCCTAGGATTTAAAGAAAGGATTTATGAAAGAAAAAAAAAGGGGAAGATCTTTATGGGAGATGTTGAAGATCTTTCACACGATTAGAAGATTATATTCTGAGTTTCCAAAGACACTAAACTATTACGGTCCTTTGGTGTCTATTTTTTTATGTATTAGATATTCCAAAAAAGTAATGTAATGTCCATATATGTCTTGATTTGTGTCTCTACAATTGGTATTAGAGGAAAGGTTTAGTCAACCTTTGGAAACTAGGATGCGAGAACTTTAGTGAGATCCCTAGATATATTTCTAAGGTATGTTTATGGATATCCCTAAGGTTTAGTATAACTATAGGTTACAGTCCTAAAATTATTTTGATGATCATGAATAACCTTGGGTGAACCTAGGGTGTCATGGATTAAATAATGTGTGATAAGTTATACATCCCATAAGTGACTTTTTATGATTATGTGGTTCCTTGTTATTTTAATGATTTCTTACACCATGGTTTTTGGTTTTAGTCAATGGAGGGAACTAGAAGTAATTGGGTCAACATTGAATCCAATGGACAAATTAGTGACTATGAGAAATGAAATTGCGTAATTCCTAGAAAGAAATATTTTTTTATTATGCTGAATCAGTAATCGCAATATATGATTAACAAGGTAAAATTTAGTGGTACTCCTAATTCATCAAATAAGAGGAAGATGGAATTTTATGCATATTCACATGGTGAGGATCATAGAGAAAGGAAGATTGAGATTTCTAAATAAGGGAAGAAGAACCTTGATGAATTCATCAAATGGAGGGGAAGATGTTATCTGTGTGGAGAGAAGGGTCATAAAGTGACATACTGTTATGGAGTTCAATGTCTTATCTGTGGAGAACATGGGCATTACCTAACTCAATGCCCTAATCTAAGAGGTTACTTCTAAATCAAGTAAGGACTTATTCCATGAAAATCATTGAAGGGGATGGATTGAAGTGTTTATGTCTTGGTATTCAAGAATAATGTTGTCGATTTAATGTTATGGTATATTAGAATATCTATGTATTGGTCCATTGTGGTTTTCAATAATTTTATGGTACCAGTAACCATGAAAAGTTATTGAAATATTTTTGGAAAGAAGATGAAATGAGCATAATTAAGGGATAAAGATAAAATAATATGTATGATAGTTTTCATGAGCTCATGACTGATATAAGGACAAAGTGATATCATGGTTTGAGTATATCGAAATTTTGGGATTTCGGTATGTGGAAAGAGTTAAATTTTGACAGCATTAATGTTTTCACTAAGGTTCAATGGGTATTCATTTTTCAAGAGAATACATGATTAAGGTATTCACGTGTTTGGAATGTGACCAATAGGATATATCATATGATATATGGGTGCTAAATGATTGTATTCACATGCTCAGTAGATGACATTTCTAGTAATTGTTTTCTTTATACTTTGAGCTTGGATAGAAGTATTTTAGATAAACTTAAAGATTGGAATGGATTATGTTGTACATAAGTTATTGTTGCTTAAGGATAGAAATTTTTTCGATATTATTGATGGGATGTTATAATAATGTAGTTTTAGAAAAAGGACAACCTGCAGGACGGGCGACAACCTGTCGTGTTGGACAAGGTTGTGGGAATCGAACCCACAACTGAAGTGCGACAGGCCTTTATCACATACCACTGCCCATCAAGAAGTCCCTGGTTAGTATAAATTAGTTTTAATTTATTAAGTGGTATTATATATTAAGTATAAGTCCATTTTAGGAACCATATACGATAATCTCACTATAGATGGACCTATGTATATTTAAAAAAATTTGTTAACCTTTTGTTTGAGATTGATGGAATGATATATCATTCTATCGCATGTTCTGCTAACACTTCATGAATGACAAATTCAACTTCATTTCATTAAAATATGAAGTGGAAATTGTTCAAGGAAC
This sequence comes from Viscum album, assembly GCA_963277665.1. Lineage (NCBI taxonomy): Eukaryota > Viridiplantae > Streptophyta > Magnoliopsida > Santalales > Viscaceae > Viscum > Viscum album. The sequence goes on from OY728164.1 coordinate 1,383,249,226, forward strand.
GACCAACGGTGAGATTGTACCAAAATCAAGAAATTATTTCTTCTAATTCCAATTTTTTCAACTTTAGGGAAATGATCTTGAAAACCAAAAATTTTGTCCTATTTCCCTCATATCTGATGAATCAGATGGTACCTTAGATCATAAAAAATTTATGTCTTTGTGATTGTTGGATTTTTCATAGCCATCAGAACTTGATGGTTAGATTTATCTTCCATATCCATATTTTCACCAATGTTCTCCTATGTGGAAACCCAGTGATGAGTTAATTTGGGTAACCATTACATTTCATACATTAGTTTTTAAAATTAAGTTTTAGTATCTCTTTTTACGATGTGGGTTTCTATGAAAAAAACATTCAAGTAGTAAACGATTTATAACTGTGACGAATTTCGAGGGCGAAATTCATTTTAAGGGGGGTAGAATGTAACACCCCGAGATTTTATGAGAAGTATTCTTTTTAATTTATTTGATGTCTTGTGTTGTATGATACCCCAAGATTATCTTGCAATATATGCAACACCATATTATCTTGCAGTATACGCAACACTATTCTTGGGTCGTGTTGCACAAAATTTCAAGTTCGTTTGAAAGAAGTTACTCTACGCAACATTGAGTGTATATATATATATATTTAATGTATAAATGAAATGTGGTTGGATTATATTATACACAACAACAAAATAATCTTGCACTACATGAAACCCTGACTTGGATTTCTTTACATGCAATCACGACTTTCCACGATAGTGTGTGTTGTACGCAATACTGATTTTCACTAAACAACGATATGTTATTAAAATATTATATAAACTAGTCGTTATGAATAGTAATACCCACTTTTTGAAATTTTATAAATTTTATCTTTCAAAATGGACTTCATTTTTGGATTCGGAGTATCTAAATGAGACTAGGGTGAAATTTTGGTATTTTTCTGAAAACTTTCAATTTTTGATGAATAGTGAAATCACTTAGTAATTGGTTAAAACAGACTTTTTATTTAAATAATAATTTATTTTATTTAAATTTATTTTAGGTCAAAATATATACATAATACTTATATAAGTTCAATTTAATTAATTGGAGTCATTTTATAATACTTTTAGATATAAAAAAATTTATTGAACTTTTCACCGTCTTTTACCCACCTCCTAGGAGCATTTTCAATTGTACATAAAATTTAATTTTACCGCTTCTGTGAGTTGAATTTATAAAATCCAAGAGACACGGTTAATTTCAAGGAGTAAAATATGGTTCAATAAGATAAAAATAATTTTTGGTGAATAGTAACTTTTTACTTTTATTTACCACGGTTAAAAGTAAATAGGGTAATTAAGGGTAAAAATGATATTATTATTATCCTAACACATGTCCAAATTCTATTGGATAAATTTAATTCGACCAAAAACAACCTTTGGAATAAAATATTACCCTTTAGGTCCACTTGGATTAGATTAGGACACTTATTATTATTTTATTTAAAGAAGAGTTAAGAGTTAAAGTCAAAGTTTAATAACCTAAACATTTTTAATATAGGATTATACATAAGATAAATTCGACTATAAATATTAATTAGAAATATAAAAAGATTTCATAAATTATGTTATTTTATTTATTATTTTTAGACATTAAATAATTTAATTTATTTATGATACAATGATGATGCAATAATTACCTTATTAATGAAATATTAAAATAATTGATGTTATAAATACACAAATAAATGTAATTTTAGACTTTTTATGAATTACACTAATTTTATAGGTTAATATTACATGTTAGTATTGATTTAATTAAATTTTTTCGAACTAATGATTCTTTTATGATTTTCAAAAAAATCAATAACCAAATAGTGTCAAAATTGACATAAAATAGTTTTTTAAAAAAATATTATATTATTAATTGTTATTTTATTCCTAAATATTTAAGGTTCAGACAAATGAATTATATAAGATTATATATATTAATAATGAACCACTTGGGGTTCGTTTGGCTTTTTATAGTAAGTTTATTAACCATATAGTGTAAGAAAACAAGAAGACATGGTAAAAGTTAAATTATTTAACTTAGAGTTAGATCTAAATGATAAGGTTAAAATAGTAACCTAAACTTGTCTAAAACCTATTTTTTGAGAGAATTTATACCCATACCCACTTTATCTTCGAAATAATTCAATTTGGAGCTATTATAAACCGAATATGACTTTATTATAAAATAAAATTTTAAGTTTTTTCTAAGGTGCCCCTCTCCTCCCTTATAAAAGGGCACCTCCTCCCTCTTCTCTTTACACAATTTTTAGCTTTCAATCTCATCCAACCCCTGACAATTTCCCTTCTAAACTTCCCTAGAAACATTATAGAGGTTCTGGTCTTCTCAAAAGACCAACTCTAGTGCCTTAAGAGAAAGCTTAAAAGAGGTGTGTCGAAGAAGAGGTAATCTCTTTTACCGATTCTTTCAAGTTTTCTTTCTTCTTCAAATTCTTCTTATTTAGTTGTTTAATTATAAATTAATAACATCAGTATCAATAATATACTTATATGTTATTATAAATATGAAACAACCCCATTTTCCCTTCTATCCATCCTACAGAAAACGAAATCACCCTGCGTGCGTACGTACGGAATATCGTCTCCATGCCGTGGTGTAATCTGTTTTTCCACCACCACCTTACTTGGATGGGTATAATGGTGTAAATAATAACTATATATATTTATTATAAATCATACATATTCTGAGATATTATATCATCCACTCAAATTCAATTCAATAATTATGGGAAAGATATCATCACTCGTACGTACGTACGGATTACCGTCTCCACGACGCGATGAGATTTATTCTCCATGTTAACCATTAAAGAATGATTATAAAGTATATATAATGAATAATAATGAAATATATGACATGATAAAGCTACTTTATTTATGTATATATATATTTCATCTACTTACTTCCATTCAAGTCAATAAGGAAAGGAAAACAGCGTTCATACGTACGTAAGACCTACCGTCTCCATGAACGGTGTATTTCATTTCATTTATCTGTCAATTATATATATATATATATACTGAATATATATGATATATAAATAATTATTTACATTCTTGAAGTAAGTAAATCATGATATAAGTAATAATAATATCAATAACAACAAGTCCAAACATGTACGATAAATAAAACGGTTTTACCCAAAACACTGCTTTAACATGGAATTTACAAAAGAACGGGTAATATAAAGTCATAAGTGAACCATATATGATATCATAACAATGAATATGATTCTGTAATAAGTAAATGACATTATTTAAATCATTATACAGGAGTTTTGGATACGTACGAAGCATATCTGACCTAAGTTAAGGGATAATTATTTCAATCTCATTCTTATCTGAGATTGTTTATTCGTAAGTATTTACTAGGGTTATATTTTTCATCAATTCCCATAAAATGTTTTTCATAAAGTGTTTAATATTATTACATGTATTTTTAATGTCATGTTTACCCCTCTTTGACTTTTACTTTGTGTTATGGAAGGAATCTTTCTTTTGTTTACCATATGTGGTACTTTTTGACTTTTCTGTTAAAAGTATGAGGAGAATGTTTTTTTTAACTTATACGGCATGAGCGGATTTTTACGGTTTCATAACACCTTATTTTCATGAAGTTTAATCTAAAATATTTCATGGTTATTTTCAATAAAATCCTTTTATTTTAAATTTTTGTGGCATTTTGTGAAAAGAAAATGATTTTTAAGAAGAAAGGATATTTTCCTCAAGAATTCTTTTCAAGTGTTTTATCAAAACCATTTTCCATATAAGATGAAATTATTTCATATGTGTATAATATCTCTATTATTTACATGGTTTCAATTTTCTTATGATGAAAAGATATCGATTTGTTTTATATGGATTATGTTATGATGGGATGATGTTTATGAAACCCATTTTTATTCTTTGGGTTATGATGAATGATTTTTGTTTATGTTGTGGCACAAGTAAGAATGATTTCATTATGAGATGGGTGGGACCTATATCTCCCTCCAATGCATTGGGTAAAGATTTATATCACATGATATAGACATTGCTAGAACAGTAATTTAATCTGGTTCAGTGATACAGGACTGGAACGAGGAGTGAACTCGATTCAAAAAGGGACTTTGTCCACTAAGATGGTCATGGCAGCAATGCCTTGGCTACTATGGAAATCATATCATGTGCTTAATGGTTTCCAAAATTACATGTTTTATTCCCATGATATTTTATCATGATTAATGTTTCTTTATGATCTATGCCTTATGTACTTCCATGTTTTATGTCATTGCTCAAGATTTTTATGTTTAAACATTATGTTCATGTTTTTAAGTTCAACTGTATATGATTTGTTTTATTTTCTCCATGCTTACCCTTACTAAGAATTTGAGCTCACCCTTTATATGTTTTCTTCTCCCCAGGATTTAAAGAAAGGTTTTAGGTAAGAAAACAAAAAGGGGAAGATCTTTATTGGAGATGTTGAAGATCTTTCACACGATTAGAAGATTATATTCCGAGTTTCCAAAGACACTAAACTATTACGGTCTTTTGGTGTTTGTTTTTGTTATGTATTAGATATTCCACAAAATTAATGTAATGTCCATGTATGTCATGCTTTGGGTATCTACACGCTAGGTTCCGACCCACACAGGATCGCTCGGTGCTGACCCACACAGGATCGCTAGGTGCTGACCCACAGAGGATCTCACTTCATTCTTCACGTCACAGCCAGCTACTGGGTTCCCGCACTACACTCACTTGTCTCCGGGAGGGTCCTCTCCACAAGCCACTGTTCAATACTCCAACTTCCATGAAGTCTCATGAAGAACTATCTCAAAGGTTCTCCATGTCATAGGGGTATCAACGCAATAGACGGTGCATCAATCGGATGTCTGGTCTATGAGTTATTTTCCTTTTAGTCTCGGGGGCCTAGTTGGATTTGTGCTCGATCCAACCTGACCGTACCCCATCATAATCCAAAACTCCAGTGGGGTATATTCAAAGGGACCATCTCTCTCTGAGGTTTCCAATTCTACTGACGGTTCATCAAACAGACAGTCGGTGCCAAAGATATGGTCGAAAGTGAAGTATAAGGTCGTATCTGGTTTGGGTTCGGTCTGACTCGGTCGGACCAACCCGGCCCGACCCACTAGGTCTGGCATGGCCTACTAGACGTCCTGGCCCGCTGGATCTGGCCCAGCCCGCTGGTCGGCCCGGCCTGCTGGATCCGGCCCGACAGGTCGTGGGGGTGCCATGAGGGCGCGGGGCGGCTCAGTCATGGGGGTGTCGTGAGGGCATGAGACCGCGGGGTGGATCGGCTAGAGTAGCTCGGCCACAGGGTGCCATGAGAGAATAATGCGAGGCGGCTCGGCAGGAGTGGCTCGGCCATGGGGTTCCATGAGGGAGTGGTGCGGGGTGGCTCGTCCGGAGCGACTCGGGCACGGGGTGTCGTGAGGGCGTGGCGCGGGGCGGCTCAGCCGAAGCGGCTCAGTCGCGGGGTACCACGAGGGTGCAGCACGGGGTGGCTCGAACGGAGTGTCTCAGCTGTGGGGTGTTGTGAGGGTGCGGCGTGGGGCGGCTCGGCTGGAGGGTCTTGTCCGCGGGGTACCACGTGGGTGCGGTGTGGGGTGGCTCGGTCGCGGGGTGCCACGAGTTCACAGCGCGGGGCAGCTCTGCCGGAGTGGCTCGACTGAGGAGTGTCGCGAGGGTGTGGCGCAATGCAGCTCGACCGAAGCGGCGCGGCCGCGGAGTGCTGCGAGGGCGCAGCACAGGGCGGCTCGGCCACTGGGTTCCGTGATGTCGTGGCACAAGGCGGCTCAACCGGAGTAGCTCATCCACGGGTAGCAGTGGTCGTGGACGGTGGGGGCCACGGGAGTTAGTGGCCACGAAGCGGCACCGTTGCGTTTTCACCTTCGTCGCGGCTAGAGGTGATGTCGGCCACCATTATCGTGCCCATTCTTGGTTGGTCACTGACCTCCTCCATCGCGAAGAACACCACAAATCATTACAAGAATTATGGAGAGGACGATCCATGTTTTTTTTTCCCACACTCTCTGCATTAGGGTGGTAGAAAGCGGCGATAAAATCTCTTTGAATTATGAAGAGTCATCAAGAAAGAATAAGGGAAGAATTTCAAACAACCACCTCACATCTTTCATTTGATTCGTTGAATATTTTCCGTGGGGAAAGAGTCGATACTGTTGGGAATAGATGGATGTTGGTGACGTTGATGTCTCCTTATTCGCAATCCTTAGACAGAGTTTGGAGAAGAATTCTTCAAAGGAGAAGCATTCTTCATTGGCATTATTCATTGGGGGATGTGTTCCTCCAAGTTCTCCCAAGGTCCCACCTTTTCCAACGATTATTTTCCCCCAACCCACCAAAAATAAAAGGGTATCCAATATAATAAAATATGTTGGCATAATTTCAAAATGGAATAATTAATTAATTGAGTTGGCGGTTTGGCTTAATTAATTAAGGAAAGGGTTTGGCACAATTAAGTGTGGAATATCGAGAGGTTTCACTTAATAGTGAGTTTAAGAGGTTTCAAGCCTCGAGTAGTCCCCACCACCATAACCTCTCATGGGAGGTTAGTTTAGGTGGTCCCCACCACCATAACCTCTCATGAGAGGTTTAGTTTGGGTGGTCCCCACCTATGAAACATCCACATGGAAGCTCAAACAAATAAAATAAAAATGTAACACAATTTTTATTTTATTTTATTCTTTCACAAAAAACCCAAAATTTAAATTTCACCCTCGACCAACTTCCATCGAGTTGAAAGTCTCCTTAAGTGAATACTGGTGCTATGAGTTCAATGGTGTCCTCGGATTTCAATTCAGAGCACCGGTTGAAAAGTTACAAAAACCCACTCTCACGTTTACTAAACGTACCAAAAAAAAGTTTAGAAATTCATTCTTGGCACACCGGGCCTCGGAATCACGCACCGTCAGTTTTCACAGACTCATAAAATTCCCATTTAATTAAAAAAATACATGGAAATTCTGGGTCTTTATGATGGAAGTAGAGAGAATACATAGAATATAAATGTTATTCATATGATTTATTTGACGACTGTGGCTTGTTAACTCCAATTTATGGGGTGTTATAAGGTGTGTAATATTTTAGTATTAAATGGTTCTAGGTGATGCATTTTTTAGGGATATCTGAATCCCGACATTTGTATGACGTGAAAAGGGGTTTCAATCCTTATAAATTACATGTGCAGTGCTCCTATAAATTCTATAGAATATCAAGTTTTCTTCAATCACTATGTATTATCTCATTTTCCAAGCATCTAATGACCCTCTTCCTGGGATTTTGGGTATTCCTTTAGTGGGAATCAATCCATGTCTTCCATGTTTAATTTGTGGTGATCTAGGGTGAATTTTGTCTTTGTTTTATAGGAGGTTCTCCCTGATCAGTCTCATTTACTCCCATTTCTTCTCACCATACTATGGATCTTTATCCCCACTATTCTAATGAGGTTTATTTTTTGTTTTTGGTGTGATTTTGGAAGAAACTCTTTAAAAGATCATAGTTTCCTCATAATATAGGTGATAGGATATATGAAACATTGTTATGTTCTCAGGAAAATGATATTGATGTCATTGAGGTATTGAATTCATTGCCTCTCTTATTGTATTTACTTGAAATCATAAAATTAGAATGGGTTATCCCTTTGTATGGAAATTTAATTAACTTAATAATTTATTAAATCATATTAGTAAAGAATATATTAGTGATTTCATGTTAATGTGATTTATGTTGTTATGATGGGTTGCCTATTGATTTTCTAGATAGTGTGATATCTATTCTATGCTTTGTTATCATGTTATTATTAATATAGTATCATGTTGAAATTTTTAATGAATTTAAAGTGTGAATTAATTAAAAATTAATTATATTAAGAATTAAATAAGTGGAAACTTTTAATCTAGTGTTTCTTGTAATTTTATGATAATAAAATTAACGCAATATGTTTAATTAGAAATGGTCTTCCATGTGATTAATGTAATTGAATAATAATGTGAAGAATGTTCATAATTGTTGATATAAAAATAAAATTCATGTTAAATGGCAATGGTTCCTCTCATATTTTTATGAAAATGGTTTAAATTTTAGAGATCATGCTTAATCTTTTGATATATTTTTATGTCATGATGCCTTAGGTTTCCTATAGTTGAAACATATGATTAAGGAATCAGTTAATTCAAGAAGAAATAAGAAATTTTTGTTTGATAAAGATAGTTTTAGGTCCTGAGTAGCCTGAGTTCTTTATAAGGATGAGTGCCTTGGGATTGGGGTCATGAGAACTCATTTACATGTGAAGGATAAATACCTCGTTTTAGGTCCTAGATTCCCCTATTGGATGTTATTGTTTGTTTCCTTTTGATTTTAGGATGTTCTTTGTATTTGAGCTTATCTAAGCTATGTGATATGGGGCTGGGAGGCCTAGTTATGATTTGAACCTAGGATGGATATTCCTAGGATTACTTATTTTATGGGGTGTGGTGGCCCCGATGATTTTATAGCAGTTGACACATGTGATAGAGAGATGCATTAGGATATGCATGTGTGTGTCATTGATAGTTCCATAGATGATGGAATAGGTTGAATCGGGGATTACCAATTGATGTGATGCTAAGAGTTGGGTTCTCACTTGTGAATCAGCTTCATGACCAATGGTTAGGTTTCTTGCTTTATCTACATTCCTTTCCCTAGTTTTGAAGGAAAATAAATGTATTTGGTGGCATGTTTTCTCATAGTGGTAGCTTAGGATCGTTTTCCAAGAGTACCTATATTATGTAATGATGCTCATAATGAATAAATAATTCATAACCCATGGGGTTGGTAGTGATGGAATGAAAATTATAAAAAGATTTTAATCTTAAGAAACTCTGGACTTAGTTTGGAATATTCTTGAAGGGAATATACTTTGCTCTGATGATTAAGGTAATGTAATGTTTGATCATGTTAATGTTTAATTAATGTCTAATGACTTAATTAATAAAAAGAAAATGATAAAAAAGAAATAATTAATTAATATATCTCATATAAATTATTGTGTTCTTATAGGATTTCTCAACTTAGTAGTGGTATTCGTGAGTCTGAGTGACATTATCTCTAGTTGATTCTACGTCTAGGTCATACCCATAGTGTAGTTGTGAGATATATTATATTATGTATATTTTTTCATTTCATATGCTACCCTACACATGTCTATTATGGAAACTGACTCCCAATAGTCTATGGGTTTGTGTTTTCCCCAACATCCCTATGGGAGGATGGATGGATGACCATCCCCTATGGCCCACTCTCTTCTCTTGGTAGTTACTTGTGATAGTATGCACAATGGTTAGTTTCCCCATATATGTGTGTATAAGTTTGTGATGGCTTATAGATATTTTACACAGTTGTATTACCATATATAGTATCCAAAGTATTATAATAGGTATGAATTTTATAAGTTGTGATGGGTTTTTGTTTATTAATTGGTGTATGGGTGAGCTATAAAACTCAATGTATGATACACATCATATAGGTTGTGGTAGCAATTAGAAACTACTCAGTTACTATATACGAATATTTGGAAGCAGGAGTGGGATAACCTTGATGTTTCATTTCTATATTATATTCCATTTTATTCAATAATTGTCGACACTTCTCCATGGTGAGGCTGGAAACTTATTATACCTATTTTTATGATGAGTTAGTTTCATTGTTGTTTACTGTTCTTTATCATGGTTTCATTTCATTTTTCATGAGAGGATCTAAGGAGGATTCTACTAAGTATACTACTATTCTCACCCTATTTATATATAATATATTTTCATTTTAGTGGGAGAGTATTGGAGATTAGTTTGTATATTACTAGCTCATGGTTTTGTAGGCATTGTTTGGGCTTTGTGGTCACTATCACTATTTCCTTTTTGGTGCTTATAGTTTCCCTTCCATTTGTTATATTATTATATGGAATTTCATGTATTCATATGGTTTTTAACTATATATATTTATTTTTATGTAATGAGTGGTGTATATATATTATCTCTCCCTTCCACATGTTTCTCTTAGAGGTTAATGCCTCTTATATACGTGTTTATTATACCCTCAGTGCTAGTCACCAACCTAGGGCCCACTGAAGGAGGGAGTCAAGGGGTCACCATCTTCCTTATCTCATTACTACCCTAGAAGGGGTACACTTTAGGAGGAGGGGAAATGACATATATACCAAAAATAAAAAGGAATTAAATTGATAATAAATTTAGAGGAATCGTTTTTAAGACAAATAGAAAGAGGCGATGAACTAAAAATGAAAGAATTGGGTTTGAGATTTAACTTATGAGAATTATAAGGTTTAAATTGATCATTGTTGATTTATAATTAAATTAATAGGATTATAATTACCCAAAAAAATTAAATAAGAAAATTATTATGACAATTAGGTAGATCATACATATAAAATAACTGAAATAGGATTAGATAAAATGAGGGAATCACAAATAGAAAGGTCAATAGATAATCTTTTTAAAAAATTTGTAAGATATGACTTAATAATAGATATTTGAGATAAAAATAAAATTATTTTGAAAGTCCCTATAAAAATTTTAATTAGAATATTATTATGAATATTATTTTTGAAAATACATACTATGATTTTGATAGAATGTTAATCAATATAGACAATCCCAAGAGAATGTTTAAGAGTGATTCCTATTAGCATATGTATCATTTTGATTCATCACATTCACACCTCCTATATAATGAAATTATGTTTATTAAAAAACTAATAAATAAGAATATTATATTACTTTTTTAATTCTAGATAAATTATAATCATTATAATTTATTTATTACTATTTCATTTCAAGGGAGAATGACTCGATGTCATGTTTTCCTTTTAAATTATATCATTTTGATAAAATTTTGTAACATAAATTTAATGCTATTTATATACTAATAAAATTATTTACATAAGATTAATAATTCATTGAATTATATATTTATATATAATATATAATTAATTCTAACCATCTATCAATATAGTGAAAATTAGAGAGTTGGAAAAGTTCTTATAGGTGGTTAACCAACCATTAACCTGAAATTGTCAAAAGGGGAAGAGATATATATATATATACTATATATAAAATATTCAAAAGCTAAATATATAATTAATTTTATGTTAAAATACTATTTTATTATTTTTAGATTATTTGGATTAAAAAGGAATAGAAAAATTGTAGAATACAAGAGGGGAATGAAGGAACCTTGCAATCTTCCAAGTGTTGTTCCTTTTTTATGACTTTTAACACCTTAAAGGGTTAGAGTAGGATGACACAAGAATGTTTCTATGGTTATTATAAGACATATGAGGATGTATATTGATATATATTTGTATTTTATATGCGTATGGAAAGTGATTTTTTAATGTAAGAGATGGGTATTTATACTTTAGGATAGGGGTATTATTGTGTTAAAATATTAAATAAATTACTATTTCCAAATTAAACCTTGTCATAGAAATAATTCTGTTATAATGGATTATATGTTATTTATAATACATGTTTTTATGACTTTTCACCACTTAATCTTGGAATTTAATTGTTTATAGAGATTAAAATACAAAAAAAATGAAAAATAAAATTAATAGAAAAAATAATATTTTTATACTTTGTAAATTACTTGTTAGGTTTTGAAAATATGTTTATTGTTATTATATTTATAATTAATCAAATTAAATATATTTTTCATAGATTCATCCAATATAGAATTTATTATGTCATTATTACATCATGAATGATGTTTTTAAAACATATTTTTGATGTAAAAACTATTTTTTTACTATTCACCTAAAAATTAATAATTTTATGAAAATTATAAAAAAACAAGTCATAAAACATATTCTATATGCTAATTTAAAAAAAATAAATTCATTTAATCAAAATAATTTTCTACCATAGGCAATTATAATTATTAACCTAATCATTTTCATGTTACTATAGAATACGTTGATTAAACATTATAAAAATGCACTTATACTTTATCTACCTTTTTAACAAGAATATTAATTTTGTGGTATTATAGTATTTTTATTTACATAATTTATTCATCATCAATATTAATTACATTTCATTTTACTATTTTATTGGTTAAGATAATATTTTAATGGTTAAATTATTGTTCTAAATACTCATGTTACTATTCAAATGATCATGTTACTATTCAAATTGTCATATTAGTATTATATTTCCTATAAATACTACATATTTACTTAATAAATGATTCACTTAAATTTCTCTCAATTTTATAAATTCTTTATTTTTTAATTATTAATTACATTTCTATTGAATTTTTCATTTTAAAAATATTTTTCACATGTGTATCATTTATTATAGATCAAAAAGACCAAAAGTTTCTTATTTTAGTTTTTTGACTTCCTTAAAGAGTTAATTTATGATATATTAAGTATATATATTCTCTAAATTTATTATACTAAATTAATTAAATAATGTATTTTTGGTGTTTTATTATGTGGTTCATTTGTTTTATATTGTACTACCTTTTGTAATATGACATGATGTCTATTTAGAAGGATAATTCCATATATAAAATTTTGTGTCATTATGTCATTCCCCCTTTGATATATATATTTATTTTATTTTCAAATCATATCATAATTTGATTTTATATGAGGTTAATTCTATTTCATTACATCCCCAAGTTCTTATATTTACTTTTCATACTTATGGTTTTTGGAAAAGAAATTTTACAGTGAGTTTTCTTATTGCATATTATTTTTTCACTATGATCCAATATATTCTACAATCTCTATTCATAGTAGAGTATGTAATTTAATTTTACCACTTCCTCATTCAGTACATATGAGGTATAATGTATGTTCTTCTACAAGAGAGATATGTGGAATGGGTCTTGAACTTGAGCAAGATTTAGTGAAAGTGCTAATTTATAGGCCACAACTACTGTGTAATCGAGGATCTCAAAGGGACCAATGTACTTAGGTATTTTATCTACCATCCTTACAAACCTCATATATCTTTTATAAAGTGATATTTTATGGATCAAATTGTCTAAAACATCAAAATACAAGTCCATTAAATCACTGTTTGCATACCAATTTTGTCGAATCTGAGTAGCTTTAATATGGTGTTTAATAGATTGAGCCATTTATATCTTCTCTTTAAAAAGATTAAGTCTAGGAATCTTTATTTCACCAACTTTATACCAATATATAGTAATTATATATCTCTTCCTATATAGATCTTTATTGTAGGCTATCTGAATACTTGAGTGGAAAAAACAATTCTATGAGAACTCAAATAATGGAAGATGTTGATTTAATACTTTTTTGAAGTACTTTAAGAGTGATATTTGTGTTTCTTTGAGTCTCTAAATGGTATTTTAATATTTTCCACTATTTTGGGGGATATAGGCTATACTGATGTTCCAATAAATATCTAAGGCATGTATAATACTCCTTTAGAACTTAAAGTTGAAACTTGGATCTCAATCAGTTAACATTGAAAGTGGTCCCCTATGCATCCACACTAGTTCCTAGACATATATCATGGAAGGTTTGTTGATTTATAAATATTTATAAATGGTTATGAAGTGATATTTCTTGGTGAGTTCATCCCCCATATCCCATATAGCTTTTTTCCTTTATATGTATTTATAATACCCTTGACAATATCCATCATGATGTTCTCCCATTTACATGTTTTCATAGGTAATGTTTTCATCATCAATTTGTACTTATAACGCTCTGTATTGACTTATTTACATACAAAACACTTTTAGGTGTACTCATAAATATATTTCTTCATTTTTTCTCACCCAAAGTGATCTAAAAGATATTAGTACATCTTGGTACATGCAAGGTGAATGGATAAAGATTATATATGTACACATTTTAATAGGTATTTCTTTATCTCAGGTGATGATGGAACACATATTCTATTCTAAATAGAATTAATCCATCATTATCAATGTTTAATTCATGAGGATTCGATTACATTGTTGATTTGAACTTATTTTGAATATATAAATCATTCCTTTATGCCTTGTTAATTTACTCTAGGATAGAAGATTTCGAAATATTATGGGAAAGATAACATGTTTTCCACACTTTTATTATTAAAAAACCCATACTTTTAATATTCATGATGATAATATCTTTTTCAATCCTCATCATTGATATAATAGCAAGTTTCTGTCTACTAAGTTCATCAGCTTCCTTATTGACCTTTCTAAGAAAGTAGTGAATTGAGAAATCATAGTCCTTAGTAAACTCCAATCATCTTCATTGATGCATGTTTAACCCCTTTTATATAGATAAATACATTAAACTCCTATAAGTAGTATATATGTGACACTTCTCCTGATATCGGTAATGCCTCCAAATATTTAAAGAAAATATCATAGGTACTAAATCCATATCATGAAATATGTAGTTATCCTCATGGATCTTTAATTATAATGACATATGAACTATGAATTTGTCCTCATTATTAACTAAAAAACCTAATTATTTCTTTGAATCATCTCTATATATCCCAAACCCTTCTATATTGAGGTGATTGTGAGTATAGGTTTAGTGACTAGCCTCTTCTTGAGCACCTTAATGCTTCCCTCACATTCTTTCATCCAGATATAAATTTCTATTTTCCTTGTTATCTAGGTTAATGGGATATACATTTGTGATATTTTTCTCATAAATAATTAGTGTAACACAACTAATCCAAGAAAATAGTGGATCTTTATGACAGTTGTGGGTCTTATCCCTTCTTCAATTACACTTGTATTAGAAGGATCCACATAAATTACATAACTTTTGATCACAATCCCCAATAATGTCACAACCTATATCTAAGTAAAAATTTATAAACATATCATATAAATTATCCTTCATTAATTTCACCCAAACAATCCTTATATTCTCTTCATGTTCTTCCTTTACCTTGAACTATTTGAAATTATATTTAATGAACACCACCAAAAATTTAACAATGTGGTCTCTAAAGACATTATTCATAATTTACATGAATAATTTAGTGGAATTTGTAAGCCAAATTGAATCAATTTCAACTATTTTTACAATGACCATTGTTTTCTTTAATGTTTATATTAATTGGTTCCTAACCTTATACTTGATTTTTGACAGTTTCATGTGTAAATTTTGAGTTTTAGCCAATTTATCTCTATGTAAATTGGTTCTTAATGAGGTTTAGGGGATACCATGAGGTTACTATATAATCCCCAAATCTAGAATCCCGGATCTAGTTTTTAATTTATTACATTGGTACATGATAAAAGGAATCTCTCCATGTAGGATTGATCGGTTTAGCAGTCTTGGAAAACAAGATACATACATGAATCTCATTCTACATTAGAGATAAAAATAAATAGAATAGGAAAAATTATTACATCCTTTATATCATTCATTCCTATGGAATGGAAAAAAATAAAGGTTGAGACCAGATGATCAGTAAGGGTTATGTTCATCAGATGTTATATTTAGTAAATAAGGAATAATCAAAATATCATAGTCGATAATCAAAAAACATTCCATTCAATAAAAACATGTATTTAATGACTATCCATAGCTAATATCAACATAGAAAACACATGGACAAAGAAAACTTAATTCTTAATAGTAGAAATTCATAATCCTAGATATTTATGATCATAGCCTCTCAGCCAATATATCAATGATCATATTTTCATTGACTCTAAACCAAGATATTATTCTTAATAAATTGGTAAGTATGGACCAAATATCCATATAATATGTCATGTCAACTTTATTGCCTTGTGATTCATGTCGATGAATCAAGGTGTTGTCTATAAATAGCCCCCACCTGTTACCTTCACATCTTATTAATTATTTATATTTTTAATGAGGAATACAATTCATTCTCAAAATGGCGTATCATTCAACAATTATTCATATAAAATCAAGAATACAGAACATCAATACTTCATCATAATAATCTATATAGATAAATAATAAAAATTATATCATTGGATCATATCTCTAGAAATATCAATGGGTGATTTCATGGATGAAAATACTTTTATAATAACACTAAAAAATTTTATGAGAAAAATACTCTTTTCACATTGAAATCACATAATAAAATATAAAATATTAAAGTAAAATTTTTCTTTGAAAATAACATAAAAGTAAAAAGTAATATTCAAATAATTTATAATTAATGATGGTGGGATATTCTATTCATTCCTTTTATGTTAAAATAAGTATTCATTTTATATTTTTTGTTAAAATTAAAAACTACCTTGTTCTGAAAATATGAAGAATATTACCACTAAAAAATTATGTAAATTTTTACCCACATGTATAAATGACCCTAAACGATCATATGGGAATATTAAAAATATTCATGGAAATATTTTTTAAAAACATTGACATGGAGGAAAAATATTCCTGACTAAATAATAAATAATGTCTATTTTAATTATTAAACATTCTCTATATTCTTAAGTATTAAAGAGAGGAAAATGATACTATTACTTAAAAATTTAATGAATAAAAAAAGTGGAATAAAATTTAATGATTTATTTTTATAATTATCATATAAAATCCGTCAATAGAAATTCAAATATGAGAAATCCTGAAATAAAATGAGATTGTAAAAAAATCCCTTACCTCAAGTTCGACATGCCTCATAAGTGCTTTCAAACTCATATATAATAAATTTATATTTTTTATACAAATATAAAATATTAATTTCATGAATTTAATATCATATATTATCCACTAATAACATTTTAACAACCATTTATGAATAATTATTTTATAAAATCTTCATTTATTAAAATTAACCGTTTAATTTTTCATGAGAACGTCGATTTAGTAGTTCTGTACCTTGTAATTTGATAATGGTTACATCATCTAAAAATTTAATTATGATATAAAAATAATATATATTCATTATATATATATATATATATATATATATATATATATATATATATTCAACCATAAAAGGTATATTTCGAAAAATGAATTATATAGTTCATGGAGAAAGTAGGTCATACGTATTCGGGAACATTATTTTAGCTTTTGGAAGAATTGAATGAAAGAAATGTAAATAGTAATTCACCATTAATAAATATTTATTATATCATATATAGAATATATATTCATTAAATCTTTCCTTATTACCATCCATTTCATGTATAAATTAAAAAATAATCAAATCGCTTCGTGGAGGTGGTAATCCACACTATGTATGACTGGCAATATCATTTTCTAAAAGATAGGAATGTAATAATGTATGTATGATATTATAATTATATGAGATTTATTATATGAATGATGTCATTTATATACATTAAATCCTTTTTAATAAACATTCATAAAATATGGGGATGGAAAATGAATTGTTTCGCTATGTGGAGGTGGTAGTCCACAGGTCTGCACAAGCGATACTTTCACTTCACATTTGATGTAAAAGAGGTTTAATAATTGTGGTTACATAATCATAATACAATTTCATTATATTTAGGGTGATGAATTTATTTATTTATGATTAATACCATAGATTTATTGGATAGATATCAAAAAAATAAATTGAAAGTGGTCGGGTAGGATAATTACTTCATCTTCAATAAACCTCCCTTAGATCAATTCTTAAGGACCCTTAGAATGGTATTTCAAGAATAAAATCTCTTCTAGTTCATTTATAAGGAATTTTACGATATAATTGGGTCAGATTTATTTTATATATATGGCTCCAAGTAGAGTAAACAAAATATAAAAGGGTATCCTTTATAAGTGAGTGGAGGGGCACTCTTGAAAATAATTAAAGTATTAAATTAATATAAATTAATTTTCATGATCAAGTCGATAAAAAATGATATATTTAGAATATAGGAGGAATATAATTATAATTCTTCTCATACAATAATATTTGGAAATTATTAGTTAATGTTTTTCCCTTACCTCTTAGGTTTAACCCCCATTAACCCTTCTAACAATTACCACAACATCAAAGCTTTCTACTATATAAGGGTCAAGAATGTTACCATAAAAGGTAAATTGACCCATAAATGGAAAATGGTTTATATTTTCAACCATATCCCATTATAATGACCAAAAATATTTTTTTAATTTTAAATAACTTAATAAAATAGTTTATTTCATAAAATACCATTAATGTCATTTTCTTAAAACTATTTATTTAATTTGACTTCAAAGACATCAAGAAAAAGATGAAAGTCAAATGAAAAATTTAAAAAAAATACTATTATTTTATATTTATCTAAAAAATATTATAACACAATAATTTTCCCAAATTTTTTAACTATTAATATTTTTAAATTCATTTATTTTATTTTTCAATTAATTGAATAAATACTATGTCAGCATTTCATAAGAAATTAATGAAATAATACAATCAATAAAATTTAAAATAACTTATAATTTATCTTTCAAATAAAAATGTATAACCTGACTTATCCCCTTTTTTCATTATGAAAAAAATTAGAGATATTAAAATTAAAAGAGTGATGTTTTTTATTCATTATTTAAAATTATATTAATGTCATTATCAAAAGAAAATGATAATAAATTTATATATTATTGATTATTTGATGATAATAGTAAAAACATATCCAATTAAGTTATTAAATGTGTTATGGATATTTTTATGCTTTATAAATTTATTTTTAGCCTTAATTACCCAATTTACCAACACCGATGTGATAAATATTTACTACAGTTACCATTCATAATGGAAAAAAATAAAAGGAACTTGATTACTAAATTTAATCCTTACGATTCCAAATATGGAATCAATTTTTTAATATTCAATTTCTACATGTTTTAGAAATAAATTTTAATATAAATGCGTAAAACATAATGAAAAATAGTTTCTAGCAACATGCAGTTTTAAGCATAAAAATAACTTATATCAAAATAATGAAAATAGATAATTAAAAATTTAATTAATTATATTATTATAAATAAAGTCAATCATATGTAACATTAAGATAAAATTCATAATATAATGGGGAATTTATATTTCATGATATAATGAAAAGATATGAATGTATTTGAAAATTTGGTATTTTCACTATCCTATGACAAATTAATCAATTAAGAAAAATATAAAATGTTCACTATAAGCTAATTTTAGTTTAATGATTTCAAAAATTGTTTAATTTATAGAAAATTACTTTTAAAAAAATTGCAATTTATTAATTATAATATTTAAGAAAACAATGTAATAAAGAACATTTTTAAGGAAGCATTAAATAGATTTTTTGGAAATTGAGTACCTGTTTTGTAAGAATATATCTATATATATATATGTGCAATGTGGAAAAATATAAATACTTATACATTGATAAATATACAGCCACAAACACACACACACACGCAAATATATATATATATACATACATATATATATACTATATAAATAGAATAAAAATAAATGGAATGAGTAGGTTGTATACAACCACGTGCCACCAAATAAGCCCCACCGCTAAATCATGTTGTCATCACCGACCACTTCAAGCCACCCATTAACACATAAGAGTCATTATTACCTCTTGAAATCCTAGAGTTAACACAATAATCCACCATTCCCACTATTGTTCTTAACCACTCGCTACAGCTTAAGCTTGACCCACTTCATATCAAATCCTCCATCATAACTAGATTACCACAACAATGCCATCACGCTGCCAAATCATGATCTCCCTTACAACGACTAACACCATCTCATAGAAACTAATCCATATCAACCATACATTAAATCTTCCAACATACATTTTTATTTAATCTCTACTACATGAATATGCTATTTTGGTATGGTCTCATATGGTATATGTGCCCATTTTACATAGTAAGATTTCAACCCATAGAAAATTGGACCCTCCTATTTTCCAAAATTTACTATTTCAATGTCTTCTATAGGATCTATAGATATGTGATACATATATATATATATATATATATATATATATTCCTTTATTCAGAGGGATGTAATAATGAAATGAAGGATGATATTTTTCTAGATATAAGGAATAAGTGAGGACAAAACCCTCATAGTTTGAAGGTCTCCCCACTCACATAGCCTATAAAATATTTTTTTTAGTAATAAGAGGATGTTGCACTATATAAATAATTTAATTATACTTCTATTTCAAGAGGGAGAGTAAGGATTGAAATTTTATGGCTTACTTTAGGAAGGTGTCCTATAAATAGAGGATTTTGTGTCAATTATGAAGACCATGTAAGACGAACCTATGTTATTTAAATTATAAGTTTATGTTTTATAATACTTGTATTTTTAGGGGATCATGATTAAAAAATCTAAATTATTTTACTTTTAAAATTATCATTTTATGTATTTCAAAGAAATCACTATTTTTGTAGCACTCTCCATAACAAGAATTAATTTTTTAGATTTTAATTGAAAACATTCTCTTATTTTGTTAAACCACTATTTTATTTTTTAAAAAAATCAAGGGAATTATTAAGTTTTAAAAAATTAATTCTTATATCTCAAAGGTAGATTGCATTTTCTGAAAAATGGAATTATGTTTTTAAAAAATATGATGTTTTAATTGCTTCATTTTATCATTTTATGTGGAAAATTATTTTTTATCATTTTTAAGGGTTAAATATTTTGTGGTTATTCTTATCGTATGCATCACTTTATGTGGGTATATTTTAAAATATATATATCTAGATTATTTTATTAAATTTTTTCATTTCATTCGATATTTTTTTTGTTTAATTATCATGAATATTATCCTAGGTTTAAAATTATGCAATGTCCATGAATTAACTATTCTGATACAGTGTCCATACATGTATTGTAATGTTTTATTATCTTTAGATTTGGTTACTCCATAATATGTGGTTGAATTCCTATTGATATTTGTGTGTTATATATATATATATATATATATATATATATATATATATATGCACTTATATATGTATATATGTAAGTACTTTTTGTCATGGTTTCAAAAGTATCATTAAAAAGTATAGTAAAAAAGGGGTTTAATCATAAAATGTTTTATTAAAATTCACCACTTGAATGTTGTTATCATGATGATGATTTTGTGAGTGAAACCAACCCTTTAATATGGGTAGGCCCTATATAGACATCAATGGTCCATGTGGCCTCAAGGATTTCTATTGTGATCATGCAAAGTATTTTTTTGAAAAATCATTGGATTCTTTTAGTTTGAAAATTATTTCCAATTATTATTAATATATTAATATTTTATTTGTAAGAATATTTGGTAATAATTCATGAATTCCTTATTTTAAATATAAGTGTCTTTCGAATGTGATTTACTAAAAAATTTCCTTAAATATTTTTGTTTTCAAAAAATCATTGTGGATTATTAAAAGGGAAAATGTAATTTTAGACACGAATGTTGTTTTATTAAAAATAATGTTTCAAATTCTTAAAATATTATTTTCCAAGGAAGTTTTTAGGGTTTTTTTAGAAAAGGTAAAAATTATTTTAGAACCCCATACTGAGCTAGTGTCTGATCACATGTCTTCAAAATGTTTTTTTCACAGATTTAGAGATGATTAAAAGATCGATTATGTTTTTATTCATTTAAGGGCCTATCTAATGAGAAGTCAGGTAATTGGTATAGAATATTTATAATTATGATATGTTTTATTATTTTAATTAATATTCCAAATTATTAACTGAAAACATCCTTGGATGTGCAATGGAATGTATATTTTTCAATTTTGTTTTATAAAAAAATTAATGTATGGTTTTAGTACTGGATCTGGGAGTATGGGTCTTGAGATATTTCATTTGGTATCAAGTCAATGGTTTAGACCACTTTGGATATTATTATGTTGAGGAAAATTTAATAGTTTCATTTTTTCTCTTGATGCTTAATGATAAATTGTATTCTATATGACTCATAATAATATATAATTTTCTAAATTATAGTTTTTCTAGAATCTGAACAAGTGGTTCACAATTTCCTTAAGTACGAAGAAATAATTATGAGGGAATAATTCCTTGAAGGGGGTAGAATGTAATTTCCTAGTATTTTAGTATAATTTTCTTCTTTTAATTTTATATTTTTTGTATAGATTATGGAATAAATTAAATTAAAAAATTCAAATAATATTCTAAAGTACTTTATTTATATTTGAGGTCATTTTAGAAATAAATATATTCAATTAATGTTATAAATTATGATGGTAAACTGTTAATTATTATGAAATATAGAATATATATAAACTAAAATTTAAGAAATATATATTCCATAACATTTAATTTTACTAATATTCTTATAATAGTAATATAATAAAAATTATTGTGTATGAAATATATTATAACATGTGTTATCTATTAAAAAATATACTCTAATTTAGCCATATTTATAGAAATAATAAAATTCTATTATAAATTGAGTGACATGATTTCATTTCAAAATTTATATATTGAAAACATGTTATTATTTTAATTATTTTAATTTTAATAAAATAAGTAATCGGTAAAAATTGAAATTTATTTTCATACCTATTAAAATTTAAATATTTTGTAAGAAATAAAAATATAATCGTATGTAAATTATGATATTGAAATTTATTTAAAAATGATGAAAAAATATAATTTAAGATAAACAAATATGAATATGTATTTAATAAGTGAAAATTTTAAAATAAAAAAAAATTAGTGAAGACTATCAAAACTATAAGAATAAAATATTAATTAAACATAAGTGTAACTAAATTACATTAAATTTAAGTAAAACATTATTATTAATAATAAAATTAGAAAACTCGTGTATGAAGATACATATACATGTATTTGTATATATATATATATAACGTAGAGAAACTATTAATGTAAATATGTGTATTTATATACTTTATTAATTAAATATTTGAGTTCAAATAATTAAATAATAAATTATATATATACATTTGAAATGTTGGAAAATATAAATAATAATATATCGATAAATACATACACACACACACAGATATATATGAATATGTATATATAATGAATGTAAAAAAATTAAATGGCATGAGGGGTTTGTCTTAAACCTCACACCACCAAAGAAGCCATGCTGCCAAAGCTCATTGTCATCCCCAAACACCACAAGTCTCCCACATATAAAGTAGAACCATTGCTGATTCTTGAAAAACAAGCACCTAAACAAAACTTTTCCACTTTTATTTTGATTCCCCGCCACTCATTGCCACCTGAGAACAACCTAGCCCCTATCTGATTAGTTATCACCACTGGCTGGCTACACTAACACCAACACGCAACCCCATCATCCACTCCCTACCATCGAATCAAACCATCATATAACAAATTATCCTCAACAATATTAACATAATTCTACTGATGCACATTTTCATTTTAGACCTATCGCCTGTATGTGTTAATGTGGTATAGTCACCTAAAATATATGTGCATATTTTACATAGTGAGATTTCAATGCATATATAACTATATCATACTCTTTTTCAACTTCAAAAATTTTAGAGTCTTCTATAGGCTCTGTATATTTTTTATATGTATATATATATGTCCTTCTTTTTAAGTAAGTAAGAATGAATGGAATGAAGGACTATGTTTGGAAGTGGGGAATAGGTGCAGACAAAACCCCCACTGTTTGAAGGTCTCCCCACTCACACCGAGTATAAAATAACTATTTAGTAATAGAAGTATTTATATATATATATATATGTATGTGTATATATATATATATTTTTTTTTTCATTCTCCTAGTATTACAAGTGGGAGAGTAAGGATTGAAATCTTAGGACATACATTATGAAGGAGTCCTATAAATGGGGGATTATGTGTTGATTGGTAAGAACAGGTAAGGGGAACCAATATTTTTTAAAATATAATTTTATGTCCTAAAACTTTTATATTATAAGGGGATATTGTTTTTGAAAAAAAATGATTTAGTTTAGTTTTAAAATAATAATTTCAATGATTTCAATGAAATGTCTCTTTTTTAATATTTGACATAACATGAATTAATTTTGAAAATTATATTTTAAAAAGTTGTCCTCTATTTTTAAATCAATGATACATTATATTATTTTCAATGAAAGGAGGGGCTATCAGCTTCGGTCGAGAGCTCCTTGCGTTTCAATAGGGTTTCTTCCACGGTGGTCCGCAGCGGTCCTCGGTGGCCTCTTCAGAGATTCCAGTGGCTTCCTCGACAATATTTTGCTTTGGTGGTGGGATGTCTTATGTCCATTAGGAGTGGTTGTGCGTGTTCTAATGGGAGGCGATGTCCTTGCGTCTATGCTCTGTGCACAGATCTGCTTCAAATCTGGCTTTTCCATCTCGTGGAGATGGGCGATGATGGTTCGTTTTTTATCGGGATCTTGTGGTGGCTTTGTGTGGTTATTGACGGTAATGGATCCCATGGCTTCATGATGGTGATTGTCTATCTAGACCTCGGAAGATTTTTCGGCGGCCTCAGCGAGCAGGTATGATGACAGATCTGTCTGCGGCGGTTGGCGTGTCCAGCGATCGGCGCGTCGGCTGGCGATATGGTGCTCATATTGGCAGTGTGGTTCCCTGGTCAGCTTGGCGTGACGTGGGAATCACGGTGCTGGGAT
Organism: Viscum album; assembly: GCA_963277665.1. NCBI lineage: Eukaryota > Viridiplantae > Streptophyta > Magnoliopsida > Santalales > Viscaceae > Viscum > Viscum album. The sequence continues at coordinate 1,383,273,895 of OY728164.1, forward strand.
GGCCCTCCAGTGCGGCGGCACAGGCGGCTTGTTTGGCCTCGGGTGGACTGTGTAAAGGGCTGGATCGTCATCTGGGTTTGACCATGGATTCTTGATGGGTCTATCATGGCCAGATGGACTTTTTTTATGAACTTTTTTGAACTTAAGGATATATGTCTTTGGCCATAGGGTATGTAATGGGTTTCCCCTTTCCCATATCAAAAGGGTTCTTTGTTTTTCTTTTTTAATAAATAGGGCTCTGCCCTAAATGTTCTGCTATATTATTTTCAAAATCATTGTTCACGTGAATTTTTATTCCTTAGAAATTATAATTTTTAAATCTAAAAGGTTGACTTCATTTCTTTAAAAAAGGGGGATATGTTTAAAAATAATCTAAGATTTTACATTATTAATTTTATCATTTTATGTTGAATGTGTTTTTTACACTATTTTAATTGTTAAATATTTCATGTTTGTCATTATTTTAATCATCACTTTATGTTGAAGTATATCCAAATATATAAATTTATATAATTGGATTAATGGTTATCATTTCATGCAACATTTATTTTATTTTATTATCTTTTATATTACCCTAGCTCTAAAAATTTCTGTTTGTCCATGAATTAATTATTCTGATATGGTGTTCATACATGTATAGAAAAGTTTTATAATAAAATGATTTTTTTACTCTAAACTCATCTATTTATTTCATATATATGTGTATATATATGAGATTAAAAATTAATTGAACTATTAAATATCATGGTTCCCAAATTATGGTAAAAATCCAATGAAAAAATAAGGTCAAAATAAAAATGTTTTAATAAAATTTGGAACTTTAAATTTATAAACATGATAAGGATTTCAGGTCTTAACCCAACCCTTCAAGACGGGTAGTCCTTTTACAGCCTTTAATGTCCCATGTGGCCTTATAGTTTTATTTTTTTATTTTTTTATTTTCTTTTTAAATAAATCAATGGACTATTTTATAAGAAAATTATTTTTAATTACTATTAATCTATTAATATTTTATTTTTAATAATCCTTAGTTTTAATTAATGAATTTTTTATTTAGAATAAAATTTTATTTCCAATTTAATTTCACAAAAAATGACGTTAAATATTTTTTTATTTTGGAAAACTCTTTAATGATTATTAAATGGAAAAGTTAATTCTATAATTAAATGTTGTTTTATTAAAAATGACATTTCAAGTTTTGAAAATATTTTTTTCAAAGGATGTTTTCAAGTATTATTTTGAAAAATGGGAAACATGATTTTAAAAGCCCTTACTAAGCCATTTTCTCAACCCATTTTTTTAAAATGTTTTTATAGTTTCAAAGATGAATAGAAGAATGATGATGTTTGGTTTAATTTAAATTTATTTTAAGAGAAATGTATTATAAAATATTAGGGTGTTACATTCTATCCTATTATAATAATTTCAACCCAAAAATTACACCACCTTAAAACAAAAAAAATTAAGGATACATATACCTTATTAAATCCTCATCTACCTATGTAGCTTCCTTAATTTTATAATTTCACTATAAAACATTGACTAGGTGAGTGGTCATGTTTTGTAGCACTTTCTCTCTATGATACATAACCTCCACTAGTTGATCCTCATTAGATTGATCTTACTCTGGTGGTATGACCTCTCACTTCAGTATATATGATGTATTGAGTATGTACTTCTTCATGATAGATACATAGATCACATTATAAACTTTAAGAAGATTAAAAGGAATATCCAAGAGATAAGCTACCATGCCAATATGAAAAATTATTTTTAAGGACAAATACATATATGTATCAACATTACATTCTTTCCAAATCTCATAACCGTCTTCCAATGAAATGTTTGTAAGAATACCTATTCACCAATGTCTAACTCTCGATCTCACTAACTATTTTTATCATATTTAATTTACTATGAGAATATCTTGAACGATGTTGAATGGATGTAACCTTTTCTGCTATTTCTTTAGTTAAATCAAGTCCCAATTGATTTATTTCTCCAACTTTATCACAACATGTTGGAGTTTTTAACTTCTTACCATATAGGGATTCAAAAGGAGCCATATTAATGATTGAGTAAAAGCTATTATTGTAGGAAAATTTCTCCAAATGAAGTTATTGATCTCAACTATATATAAAATACATATAGAAAGATGTAATAATTTATTCAAGGATTTAAATTTTTTCTTTCAATAACAATCATTCTGAGGTTGATAAGCCTTATTGAAACTCAACTCTTTATCTAGATCTTACTGAAGAATTCTCAAAAACCTCAATGGTAACCTCATGTCCCAATCAGATATGAGTAAATGAAGTAATACAAGAAATATCACAGCTCCTATCATGTATGTCCAAGTAAGCTGATTGAGAGAAAAATATTCTCTAATAGAAATAAAATTTTCTGATTTTTTATGGAAATCAACTACCACCCAAAGATAATTATAGCCTTTAGACATTTTATGAAGTACAATATTAAAATCCTTGGTAATATTTTGCCATTTAAATTATAGTATAGGTAATGGTTGTAACATACCATTAGACTACTATCTCACTTCCATATATTTATTAAATTCCATTAATCAATATACAGAATTAACAGTATCTATTTTCATGTTGTCCCACCAAAAATATTCATTAAGATAACTAAAAATAATTGTACTTACAAGATTAAAAGATAATGATTATAATGGCCTGGACCTCTCCGGTCCATTCCTTAGTGAAGATGTGGTGCTGGAGGTGTTCTGGGAGGTCAAGGTGGCTTGGGGTGCATTTGGGTGTACTTTTAAGGAAAGTTAAAGGGTAATAGCTTTCGCATGGTTGGCGCATAGTTTTCATAAACTGTGCGGCCAAATCGTTCAAGGCTAGTCTTGGAGGTAGTGGATAATGCACGGTTAGAGCACGGTTTGTCTAACCATGCGGACTAATCGTGCGAGGAGTGTTTGGCGAGGCAGAAGCTAACCCACGGTTAGCGCACGGTTTGTTAAACCATGCGGACTAACCGTGCGGGCACTTAAAGTTAGATCCTAAAATTGTGGATCGGAACTATTTTTCCTCTAAATGGTTCTTTTAATCCCCTAAACAGCCATAACTCGGGATTACCCTTCCTTGGAGGTAGAAGAAGCTCTCCCGAGCGTTTTGGAGGCGATCCGGAGGCTTTTCTTGTCAAATCGTTGCCAGTTTCTTGAGGTATGTGATCGTTCTTGCTTGATTTCTTAGATCTACTTAGATCTACTCATCCTCTTCTCTCAGTTTCTTAGATCTATGCCCATGGATGTCGAATATGATGAGCTTTGGTCTTGGTTGTGTTAGGATAGGAGATCTGAGGAGGATTCATGGAGAATCGACCCGGTTTCTTGGGCGTTCTTCGACCGTTGTGGTTTTCCTTGAAAACCATTGAGGTAGGGGATTCGTGGCTTCTCTAATTGTTTATGTGCAATCGTAGAGTTAGCATGATTTATCCCTTTATATCACAATGAAATTGACCTAATTAAATACTTGAACCAGATTAAAATAATTGGTTTGATCGCATGTTGTTTCTTTGTACCATGTTAACGGTTCACCTCTTGTTTTTCTAGATAGTGTGATATCTATGCCTTTCTTGTTAGAATGTTGTTATTGATGAAATTGATAAAGAACGTAAAGCTGGAATTAATTGATAATTAATTGGATAAAGATAAAGAGGCATGTAAATGAATCTGGTTTTTGTTGTTGTGGTTGTTGATCCAAATTTATGTTAATCAAATTGATGCTAATGTATGTGATTAATTAAGTTGGTTGGTAAACATAAAAAACTATTGGTGCTTGTTGTTTGAAGGCTAGATGCCTTGTTAAAGGTCAAAGAGCCCAAATTTTATGTGATGTTTACTTTCCTACTGCTTGTGCTGTAATGTGATCATGGATGGATGTTGTGATATGTGGGGGCATGGAGGCCTTGTGGTTGTGGCAGCGAATCATGCCTAGAGTGGAGAGATGCATATTTTTATGCATGTGGGTGTCATGGAGGACACCAGGGATGATGGAGTGCCGAGATGCATCGGTTTATGCATGTGGATGTCAGGGAGGACACCAGGGATGATGGAATGGGATGGATGTTTGGTGCTTTGTTAGGTTGTTTATCTACTTTACTTTTCCCCACTGCTCAAGTCAGCTGGTCTTGCTTACTCATCTTCTGAAAGAGGCGAAGACACGTGGGGTATGCCACATGCTTTTCGTGTTTAGCCTCTCAAGGGATAATGGGTCTATGCTCTTGCTATAGGCGGAAAAGACTCGATGGGTAAGCACATCTACTCACCATGTTGAGCCCCTTGTGTTTAGTATCATAGGATGCTTTTCTAGAATGCCTGGGAATATGGGAAAGTAATTCTATAATGAATGTCTGAATAAATGATGTTAACCCATGGGGTTGGAGTTTGTTGAAACTTAATGATGAGTTTGAGAACTTTTGAAGGGATAGTGGTTTTTGGACATGATGTTAATGGAATTTAAATGTGAAATTCTTCATGGTTAATTAATGTTTGAAGAATTAATTAATGTACAGTAGAATTAATAAGAAGGGAATGAAGTAATTTAATAAAGCCCTTAAATGGTTGTGTTCTTATAGGATACCAAGTCTTAGAAGTGGTAGCCCAGAGTCCGAGAGACATTAGCTGCAGTTGTATCTAAGACTAAGTTATGCCCATAGTGTGGTTGTGAGTTATAGTATATTCTGTAATTTTTGTGTTTCTATACGATACTCCACCCTGTCAGTAAGGGAAACTAGCACCCCGAGGATTCTGAGCCCTGGGGGGGTGTTTTCCCCAACATTCTGGTGGGAGGATGAATGGATGACTACCCCCTTTGACCCCTCTCTCTTCTCTTGGTAGATATTAGTTCCATTAGGCATAACGGTTAGTTTTCCCCATATATGTCTGTAGAGAGATGTAATGGCTTGTGGTTATTCACACACATATATTCTTGATATAGTATCTTGTGTACTACTATAGGTGTAACATGTATAGGCTGTGATGGCTTGAGGATCCTTTCTCGGGGTATGGGCTGTAACGGATTGAGGTATAATACTCAACGTATGATACATGTTATGCGAGTTGTGGTGGCTCCCAAAAACTACCTGGTTACTTTTGGTTGTGAGGATGGTGTGGTGCTTCACCCAGGTGTATGCGGGCAAGCCTTTACGATGCACGTGGTGCAGATTGTGGAGCTTAGCCCAAGTGTATACGAGCAAGCCTTTGGAGAGAGATGCATAGGACGTATGTCGTTGGGGAAAAGCGGAAAACCAGTGGGGAAGTAGTATCAGGGTACCCTTGATATTCTTTACTATATGATATATTATTGTATGCGTTACTTGGTGAGAGTAGCCATGGTGAGGTTGGAAACATATTATACTTGTTTAGGTGACAAGTTAGTTTCACTTGTTGTTCATTATGCTATAGCATTCTTTCTTTACTTTTGAACAAGAGGTTTTAGGGAGGATCCTACTGAGTATAGTGTTATAATCACCCTACGTATATATAAACTTTTTTTCAGGTCACTTGGAGTAGGTTGGAGATCAGGCTAGTTACTACTAGCTTGTGGTAGAAGGAGTTGTTCGGGCTTGTGGTTACAGCTGTTTTACTTTCTTTTGGGTACTTGCAGTTTTTCCCCTTTCAGTTGTAGTAGTTTTTCATGACATTACATATGTGCATTTGGGTTTTCTTTTATACTTCAGTTCTGATTTGGAGTTGGTTGGTGTCTATCTTATCTCTCTCTTCTAGATATGTTCTTTTAGAGGGTAATGCCTCCCATTTGTGTGTTTATTATTCTCTCGGTTCTAGTCGCCAACCCAGGGCCTACCTGAGGCGGGACTCAGGGGTCATTATCTCCCTTCTCACATTACTGACCCACGAGGGGTACACTTTGTGGGGAGGGGGTCGTAACAGATCGGTATTAGAGGTAAGTTGAGGGATAGGATGGAGTTTGTAGTTAGGCACAGGTGAGGTTGCATGGGTTGGTAGGGAAACAGTGCCATTTATGTTTAACAAGTGAGGTAAACACTGGAGACCGACTAAGAAATAGGCATTTAGGACCCCCTGTGATCTAATGTATGGACCTTTAAGTTTACAATGGCTACTAAACAAGGTGATACTGGTTGCAGGGTAGAGACCTAGGAAAGGATCATGCATCATTCTTCTTTATGCATGTGTTTGAATGGGTAGACCTTGAGATAGGTTAACCTAAAATGAAAAAAAAAAGAAATTAATTAATTAATTAATGTTGAGTCTTCCATATTCTAGGATTAAGAGCTCTAAGTGTTTTTTATTTTACAAGTATGGCTCCAGGTCGACGTCCTCGTAAGGTTTGCGCAGAAAATGTCCAGCAAACTGTTCCAGTATATCACCATAGGGTAGAGGTTTATGACGACAACACTTGGAGGAAGACACTCCGAGAGTTTCATCACCAGAGTCTGCAAAAGTATGAAGGCTCCGTTTCAGATGCATTCACAGAATACTATTTGGTGGAGTTCGAGATCAGCTTCAGTTCGATCCGTGCTTGGAAGAATCACTGGGTGTCATTGGTTGTGGCGATGTTGCGTGGAGCATCGAGGTAGTGGTGGTTGTTGTTCCTTGGGGATCGTGAGGAGTCAGCAATATCATGGGAGGAGTTCCAAGACAGGTTTAGAGTCGAGTTTCTTTCTTCGACTGCGAAGGCGTCCAGTCACCAGGAGCTTCTTACCCTTCGACAGGGGAGCTTCAGTGTTCGATAGTTTGGAATCCATTTCAGGAACCTTTTACGATATGCTTCGGACCTGTTACTAGATGAGGAGGCTAGGGCGAGGCATTTCGAGGAGGCTTTGTGCCCAGAGATCCAGTGTCAAGTCACCCCATTTATGCTGAAGACATATCTTGAAGTGCTGGCGAGGGAAGAGGTTGTCGAGAAGACGTTGGCCAGGACTGGATCATCACGAGAAGGGAATTAGCATGATTCCTCACGAAGTAGAGCTGTGGTCCTTGGTTCCCGGTTTTCAGGGAACAAGAGTTTCCGTTCAGCCGGGGGTAGGTCTCAGCCCTTCACATCTCGTTTCTTCAGAGGAAGCAACTCTCATACCTATGCTAAGGGATCAGGCGATTATTTTTCTTGTGGTGGTCATGGTCATCAACAGCGAGAGTTCCCAACCTTTCAGAGTGGTCATCGTCTACCAGGTTCTATGTTTCAGGTTCCTCTGTTGAGGTAGTTCCAGCTGAGACAGCAGCAGCAGTAGGTTTCTCCATCTTTAGATCACCATAGGTTAGATGGGGCAGGTAGAGGACAGCTCCATGATTCTCCTTGTCCTCAGAGAGTAGAGCTCAGCCATGGTGGTGGTCATCATCAGGGTTAGAGAGACCGTGGAGGAGGTCGTGGTCAGCTTAATTCTCTAGCGTTACTAGCACCAGACGAGCCATATGTCGTTCGAGATACCCTTTTCTTGTTTTATACCTTGGTGTATTCCCTGTTTGATTCAAGTGTGACACACTTTACCCTTTTCCATGCTTTGTGACTTGAGGTAGAGAGGCTTCCAGTGCCCTTGGTGTTGACTACGCCAGTTGGAGGTCGAGCCGACTTGTTTGAAGTATGTAGATATTGTGATATAGTTTTTGGGAAACACCATTCTTGGGGAGATTTCCTATGTTTACAAATACAACCATATGATGTCATCCTTGGAATAGATTGGTTGTATTCGGTGCAGGCTATTGTGTATTGCTTCAGTAATAAGGTCGTTTTCATCGGTGCGGATGGAGGGAAAGTGGTTTTTGTTGGTGAGTGAGATCCTCGGTGGGTCATAGGTGCGTTCCTTCTTTATCATCCTTGATGGCTGAGATGATGTTGAGTTCTTCAGAGGTTCGGAAGTTGGTGTTTCCTAGGGTCGTAGAGGAGTACCCTGATGTCTTTCCAGAATAGATTGTAGCATTACCTCCTTGACGAGAGATTGAGTTTGGGATCAAGCTACAGCCAGGAGCTTCTTCTATCTCAACGTCTCCATATAGGATGGCCCCTTCTAAGTTGAGAGAGCTACGTGTACAGCTTGATGGTCTGTTGCATTGCGGTTTTGTTCGTCCAAGTGTGCCACCATGGGGTGCACTCATTTTTTTTTTGTGAAGAAGGCCGATGGAATTTTAAGGTTGTCTGTCGATTATCGTCGCTTAAACAAAGTGAAAATAAAGAATCACTATCCTCTTCTGCGGATCGATGATTTATTAGATCAACTGAAGGTTTTAAGTTGGTTCTCAAATATTGACTTGTGGTCAGGATATCATCAGATGCGTGTGAAGTATGAGGATATCCCGAAGACTTCTTTCTGATGTCGTCGTGGGCATTACGAGTTCGTTGTAATGTTGTTCGGTGTGACGAATGCTCCAGCTATGTTCATGGGATTGATGAATTCTGTGTTCCGTGAGTTCCTGGACAAGTTATTAGTATTTTTCATTGATGACATCCTTGTGTACTCCACATCTGAAGAGGATTGTTCTCAGCATCTACGAGCCGTTTTGGTAGTTATTCGCAAACATCAGTTGTTCGGGAAGTGGTCTAAGTGTGAGTTTTGGGCTTGAGATGTCCGTTTCTTGGGGCATATTGTGTCCCAACAGGGAGTATCTTTGGATCCATCGAAGATTGAAGCAGTTGTGTCTTGGGAAGCCCCCAAGATAGTGTCAGAGGTGTGAAGTTTCCTTGGTCTCGTAGGCTACTACAGGAGGTTCGTATCCAATTTCTCCCGAGTTTCGGCTCCTCTGATAGCCTTGACTAGGAAGGATCAGACATTCATATGGACTGATCAGTGTCATGCAGCTTTTTAGTATCTAAAGGAGAAGTTAGTAAGTGCTCCAGTCCTTTGTCTTCCAGTTAAGGGAATCCAGTTTGATGTTTTCTGCGATGCTTCACATCTGGGGTTAGGCTGTGTTCTCATGCAGCAGAGGTCAGTTGTTTCTTATGGGTCTCAGCAGTTACGTCCCCATGAACGCAACTATTCCACCCATGATCTTGATTTGGCAGCTGTGGTGTTTTCTCTGAAGTTGTGGATACATTACCTCATTGGTGAGCACTTTGTGGTTTTCACTGATCATAAGAGTTTGAGGTATGTTTTCTCTCAGCATGAATTGAACTTATGACAGTGTTGGTGGATGGATTTCTTACAGTAATATGACTTTGAAATATCATATACACCTGGAAAAGGGAACATTGTAGCTGATGTGCTGAGCTGAAAGTCACGTAGTGAGGCTGTGCATGAATCTGGTGATTCCTGGAGAGTAATGGAAGAATTGTCAGCCTTACATATTGATATGGGAGAATTCGGAGGTAGAGGTTGTCTTTTCCAGATGAAGATACAATCATCCCTGATGCAGAAGGTGGAAGAGTTCCAGTTGGGAGATCTAGAGGTGGATGTCTGGAGAGACCAAGTTGTTTGTGGTGAGGCCCCTGATGGTTGGTCTGAAGATGTGCAACACCGAGTGTTCCCTTGAAGATGTGCGAGATGGTTCTCAAAGAGTTCTATAGTTCACCCTTAGTAGTACATCCTGGCGTAACAAAGATGTACCAATCCTTGAGGAGTCAGTTTTGGTGGCCTGGGCTGAAGCACGCGGTTGCGGAGTTTGTGTCTCGATGTTTAGTGTACCAGAAGGTGAAGGATGAACATCGTGATCCAGGTGGTCTTCTCCATCCATTAGAGATTCCTCAGTGGAAGTGGGAGGACATCTCAATGTACTTTGTTACAGTTTTACCTCGAGCTTTGGGAGGACATGATGTTGTTTGGGTGTTAGTGGATCATTTAACAAAATCAGCCCACTTCATTGCGATCAAGGATTCGAGCTCAGTGGAATTTTTGTCGAGGCAGGATCTGGAATAGGTGGTGAGACTTCATGGAGTCCCAAGGACGATCATTTTTGATCGAGATCCTCATTTTACCTCCAGGGTGTGGAGAGGTCTCCAACATGATTTTGGTTCTCAACTATGCCTTAGCACTGCTTTTCATCCTCAAACGGATGGTTAGACAGAGCGAACCATCCAGACTCTTGAATACATGTTGTGCTCTTGTGTTCTTGATTTTGGAGGCTCATGGAAGAGGCACTTACCCTTGGTGGAGTTCTCTTACAATAATAGTTTTCACTCCACCATCGGTATAGCGTCGTTTGAAGCCTTGTATGGTCGGCCTTGTCATTCTCCGTTGTGCTAGACTGGGGTCGAAGAGTCATCAATTCTTAGACCAGAATTAGTGCAGAATACAACATAGATGGTTCAGGTGATTCGTGAGAGGATGAAGACAGCGCAAGATCATCATAAATCATATGTCGATCAAATAAGGAGACCCTTAGAGTTTAATGTTGGGGATCATGTGTTTCTGAAGGTGACCCCCTGTCGTGGGCAGTGAAGTTTTGGCCATGGAATCAAGCTTTCTCCCCAGTTTGTTGGGCCTTTCTAGGTGTTAGCTCATGTTGGAGCTGTGGAAAATCGAGTAGTACTCCCCCCCTCAGATGAGTTGGATACATGACGTTTTCCATGTATCACAGTTCCGTCGTTATCTTCATGACGACTCTCACGTCATTGATTGGGAAGAGATCAATGTTTATGATGATGAAACCTTTTAGGAGTGACCTGTGGAGATCCAAGACCGCAAGGAGAATGTGTTGTGCGGGTGTTCTATTCCCTTAGTTCGTGTCTTGTGGAGACACGGTGGAATAGAGGAGAGTACCTGGGAACGTGAGTCACAAATACGTGCTCAGTACCCAAAGTTGATTGATGTTTAACTCTTTTCATGTATCGTTGTAACTTGTGTGGTTATGAAACTTTTATGTTTATTATATGGATTTCTTGTTTCATTATGTCTTGCTATCTTTTGAGACGTATCTCGATGGGTGGTTTTTCAGACCCTGTTTCGTTTTCTCTTTAGGTGGGTTTTGGATTCTTGAGGATGAGAATGTTTTGAGAGGTATCTGATGTAATGGCCCGGACCTCTCCAGTCCATTCCTTAGTGAAGATTTGGTGTTGGAGGTGTTCTGGGAGGTCAAGGTGGCTTGGGGTGCATTTGTGTGGACTTTTAAGGAAAGCTAAATGGTAATAGATTTCGCACGGTTGGCACACGGTTTTCCTAAACCGTGCATCCAAACTGTGCAAGTCAGGTCTTGGAGGCAGTGGCTAACACATGGTTAGCACATGGTTTGTCTAACCATGCGGACTAATCATGTGAGGAGGGTTTGGTAAGGCAGAAGCTAATGCACGGTTAGCGCACGGTTTATTAAACCGTGCGGACTAACCATGAGGGCATTTAAAGTTAGTTCCTAAAATTTTGGATCTGAACTCTTTTTCCTCTAAATGGTTCATTTAAGCCCCTAAGCGGCCATAACTCAGGATTACCCTTCCTTGGAGGTAGAAGAAGCTCTCCCAATCATTTTGGAGGTGATCTGGAGGCTTTTCTTGGCGAATCTATGCCAGTTTCTTGAGGTATGTGATCATTCTTGCTTGATTTCTTAGATCTACTTAGATCTACTCATCCTCTTCTCTCAGTTTCTTAGATCTATGCCCGTTATGGGTAGATCCAAGCGTGTGGATGTCAAATATGATGATCTTTGATCTTGGTTGTGTTAGGAGAGGATATCTGAGGAGGATTCATGGATAATCGACCTGGTTTATTGGGCGTTCTTCAATCGTTGTGGTTTTCCTTGAAAACCGTTGAGGTAGGGGATTCGTGGCTTCTCTAATTGTTTATGTAAAATCGTAGAGTTATCATGATTTAACCCTTTGGATCACAATGAAATTGACCTAATTAAATACTTGAACCGGATTAAAAGAATTGGTTTGATCGCATGTTGTTGCTTTGTACCGTGTTAACGTTTCGCCTCTTGTTTTTCTAGATAGTGTGATATCTATGACTTGCTTTTTATAATGTTTTTCTTGATGAAATTGATAAAGAATTTAAATACAAAATTAATTGATAATTAATTGGCTAAAGATAAAGAGTCATGTAAACGAATATGGTTGTTGTTGTTGTGGTTGTTGATCCAAATTGATGTTAATCAAATTGATGTCGATGTATGTGATTAATTCAGTTGGTTGGTAAACCTGAAAACTGTTGGTGCTTGTTGTTTGAAGGCTAGATGCCTTGTTAAAGGGACAAGATCCAAAATTTGATGTGATTTTTACTTTCATGTTGCTTGTGCTATGATGTGATCCTATATGGATGTTGTGATATGTGGGGGCATGGAGGCCTTGTGGTTGTGGTAGCGGATGATTCCTAGAGTGGTGATATGCATCGGTTTATGCATGTGGGTGTCAGGGAGGACACCAGAGATGATGGAGTGGAGAGATGCATCATTTTATGCATGTGGGTATCAGGGAGAACACTAGGGATGATGGAATGGGATGGATGTTTGGTTCTTTGTTTGGTTGTTTATCTACTTTACTTTTCCCCACTGCTCAAGGCACCTGGTATTGCTTACTCATCTTCCGAAAGAGGCAAAGACACACGGGTTATGCCACGTGATTTCGGTGTTTAGCCTCTCAAGGGATAATGGGTCTACGCTCTTGCTATAGGCGGAAAAGACTCGACGGGTAGCACATCTACTCACCGTGTTGAGCCCCTTGTGTTTAGTAGCATAGGATGCTTTTCTAGAATTCCTGGGAATATGGGAAAGTAATTCTGCAATGAATGTCTGAATAAATGATGTTAACCCATGGGGTTGGAGCTTGTTGAAACTTAATGATGAGGTTGAGAACTATTGAAGGGACTGTGGTTTTTGGACGTTATTTTAATGGAATTTAAATGTGAAATTATTCATGGTTAATTAATGTTTGAAGAATTAATTAACGTACAGTGGAATTGATAAAAAGGGAATGAAGTAATCTAATAAATTCCTTAAATGGTTGTGTGCTTATAATATACCTAGTCTTAGAAGTGGCAGCCCTGAGTCTGAGAGACGTTAGCTGTAGTTGTATCTATGAATAAGTTATACCCATAGTGTGGTTGTGAGTTATAGTATATTCTATACTTTTTGTGTTCCTATATGCTACTCCACCCTATCAGTAAGGGAAACCAGCACCCCGGGGATTGTGAGCCCTGGGGGGTGTTTTCCCCAACATTCTGGTGGGAGGATGAATGGTTGAATACCCACTTTGACCCCAGTCTCTTCTCTTGGTAGATACTAGTTCCATTAGGCATAGCAGTTATTTTTCTCCATATATGTGTGTAGAGGGTTGTAATGGCTTGTGGTTATTCACACACATATATTTTGGATATAGTATCCTATGGACTACTATAGGTGTAATGTGTATAGGTTGTGATGCCTTAAGGATCCTTACTCGGTGTATGGGTTGTAATGGCTTGAGGTATAATACTCGACGTATGATACACGTTATGCGAGCTGTGGTGGCTCTCGGAAACTACCTGGTTACTTTTGGTTTTGAGGATTGTGTGGTTCTTCACCCAGGTGTTTGCGGGAAAGCCTTTGCGGTGCACGTGGTGTAGATTGTGGAGCTTAGCCTAGGTGTATACGGGAAAGCCTTTGGAGAGAGATGCACAGGACATATGTCATTGGGGAAAAGCAGAAAACCATTGGGGAAGTAGTAGCTGGGTACCCTTGATATTATTTACTATATGATATATTCTTGTATGCGTTACTTGGTTAGAGTAGCCATGGTGAGGTTTGGAACATAGTATACTTGTTTAGGTGATGAGTTAGTTTCACTTGTTGTTCATTGTACTTCAGCATTCTTTATTTACTTTTTCATGAGAGTTTTTAGGGATGATCCTACTGAGTATACTATTATACTCACCCTACGTATATATAAACTATTTTTCAGGTCACTTGGAGCAGGTTGGAGATCAGTCTGGTTACTACTAGCTTGTGGTAGTAGGAGCTGTTCGGGCTTGTGGTTGCAGTTGTTTTACTTTCTTTTGGGTACTTGCAGTTTTTCCCATTTCAGTTGTAGTACTTTTTCATGGCATTATATATGTGCATTTGGGTTTTCTTTTATACTTCAGTTCTAAGTTGGAGTTGGTTGGTGTCTATCTTATCTCTCTCTTCTGCATATGTTCTTTTAGAGGGTAATGCCTCCCAATTGTGTGTTTATTATACCCTCGGTACTAGTCACCAACTCGGGGCTTACTAGAGGTGGGACTCGGGAGTCATTATCTCCCTTCTCACATTGTCGGCCTAGGAGAGGTACACTTTGTAGGGATGGGGTCGTGACAATGATAAAATATGCGATTCAACTAAAAAATACTTCTTCAATTATGGTACTAACATGAGGGATACTCGATTCTTTAACCATATTATCCTATCATGATCATGGATGAACTCAAGATAATTTCTTTCCTTTATCTATTATTCCACAACACCCTAATGTGCCTTCTCCATCCTCTCATGGATGGGTTGTAGAAAAATCATCTGATAAAGATATGATCTGTCTTCTTTCCTCAATACTTTAATTCCCATAAAAATTAGATCTCATTTAATCCTCATTATGAACAAACCAATATTTTGTTTCTAAATAATATCATCAGATGCCTTGATCACCTTGAACATAGATGAGCCCGTAAGGGTATTCTCATCTCTAGGTCTTCTCCCGTCGTCGCCTTCCTCCTCTCTACCCCGGGTCATCTAGATCTCTTCTTAGCTCCTTGCTCGATGCGTTCATGGTGTGGATTCTTCCTCTGGCATCATCGTGTGGGCTCGTCCTCTTCGGTGAACCTCTTCATGACCTAGCCATCTCCTCACCCTAACCTGCAGTTTGGTTAGGGTTTCTATCAGCGTCGTAGTGTCGGTCCAAGAGCCGGGTTCAGATGCTGAGACCTAGGGATGTCATTGCGGGTCGTGTCGTCTGCAGGTGCTAGGAGGATATGGCTTTTGAGTTCAGTGATGAAGGCGGCGACGGGCTCTCCTTCTCTGGCTTGTGGAGTGGCGGTTTGTTCAGGTGGCCCCTAGATCTGGTTTTGTTTTCATCTTTTGGTTTGATTTTAGTTTTCGGAAATGGTTTTGCGATGTTCTTGGTGGTGTGCAGTGGAATCACGGTAGAGGTATGGTTCCAGTTCCCACGACTGGTTGGGGTGAAATCGTGATGGTTTCTTGTTGATGATTTTTGCGTTTCTGTTGATTTGGTGATGGTTTTTGGATTTTTTGATGTCGGTGTGGTGTTGTTTGGATCGCGGGTCAGGAGACAGTGGTGTGAACGCTGGTCCTTCGATGGCAATGGTGAAGATGAAGCTCTCCAGCGATCCGGTTGAGGAGGATAAGTCAGAAACCACAAGGTGTTTGTTTCGAGGTAGGTCGTGGCTTGAGGCAGCGTAGAAATCGAGAGGACCCGTGATTCAAGGCCGTGTTCATGGCTCAAGGTGTGCGGTTGTTTTGTTTTTTAAGGTTTGAATTTTTAAATTGAGATGTGGTTGATTTTGAATGTGTGATGATTTGGATCTTTGTATGGTTACCACTTTCCAAAAAGTTGCTTTTATAAAATACCAAAAAAAGTTTGCTGGCCTTGATCACCTTCACAAGGTGGTAATATATTGAGAAGTCAAAATCCTTAATGAGCTTTGGCCATAATCTTTAGAAAATATTCAAATATTTATATTTAAATATATATTTAAAGAATTTATAATCAAAATATAAATATATATTTCACACATTTCACCATACAAATAATTCCTTTACACCATTAATGAAAAAAGTACCAGTACCAACTCCAAAAAATAAATCTAGTAATTTTTATCATGATTTTTATACTAGTGAGATATCACCATATCATTATCCATGAGGATTCTTCCTAGTTACTTCATAAATGTGTCACTATATATCATAAACACTTATCCACTATAGGGTAGTGTAAGAACTGATGCACTAATAAATCATCACTTCAATTATTTGAAATTATTCTCACATTAATTTGTCTATAAGAACATAACCACCTTCCAATTAAATATAGTGATTAGATTTTATAGTCACCATAAATCTCTTATAGACTGTTGGTAATATCAAACCAATATAGGAAAACTATGGATCTCAGATTCCATGGTTGTTCTAGGAAATTCCCCAGTAACATCCATCTTTTATGGATCAACAGATATAGCCTCGCATGAAATTATAGGACCCATGAATGAGACTTTTTGTAGCCAAAATTCCCATATGGTAAAATTTCCTTATATCTTATCATTCCTTAGGGTCATCATCACAATATTCAAATTTTCATTATTCTCTTCCTAACTCTTCATATGTATAATAATATCATCTATAAAGACTACCACAAACTAATCAAGGTAATAACTAAATACTCAATTCATTAAATCCATAAAGATTAGTAGGATCATTGGTAAGTCCAAATGGTATTACTATATATTCATAATGAAGATACATTGTACAAAAAGTTTTGTTGGGTATATCCTCCTTCTTGAACCATAACCGATGATGTCCATATTAAAGATCAATCTTGTAAAAATATTGATATCCTCAAAATTGATTAAATAGATCATCAATATTGGGTAGAGGATACTTTTTATTGATAGTGATCTTTTTATGTTCCCAAACATAAATGAAAATATGCATTGGCCTATCTTTATAATTATTTAAAAGAATATATGAACCCCATGGTGGATCACTAGGCTAACTGAATCTCTTATATAGATTTTACTAGAGTTTCTTCTTCAAATATTGTAATTTAATTGATTCCATTATATATGTAGTCTTTTAAATAAGTGTAGAACCAATTATGACTTATATTGAAAACACAAATTCACAGTTTGAGGGAAGAATATGAAAATATTTTGTAAATAAATAAAAAACACATGATATGCATATCCTCAATGTTGAGTGTATCCCAACCATTTTAGATAAATATCCCTCTCGAATTGGTAGTAAAACCCACAAATTGGAAGTAATTTCCATTGGGATTTAAGCTTAATCTAGGTAGAAATAGAACACCATAGGTTGATTCATAATGTAAAATATAACTTGATTTCCTTGTTAATTGATATGGGATATATACTGGTAGAGTCAATTCATTCCCAAAATTACATAAAATTTGACTAGAGGAAGAATTACTAGATTTTAAGGAATTATATTCCCATATACATCTATAAGATAGGACCTCTATATTTGGTATAAAATCATCTTACCATTAGGATTTTTCACTACCAACCTAACATCTAATCATTTAGGTGGTGATATGATACAATCATAATGTTATGAAGATATAAAATAATAGGTAGAACCTAAATTAAATAAAAAAATTGTACTATCAGAGTTGATAATAAGTGTACCTTTCACCACATCTTTAGGAACTCCTACTTCAACTGTAGTAAATTCATAATCTTGAGCATATTTTCTTGGATTATTTTGTTATAATTTACCTTAAAGATTTTTACATTGGATTTAATAATGCTCCATATATTTATAATTGAATCACTTTATAGAAGTGGTTTCTTTTTTTATCTTATATTTAGGTGCACTATGGACACATTATTCACACTTAAAACAAACTCATGTTCTAAATAAATAAGTTCCTAGGTGTTTCTTTCAGCAATTAGCACAGGTTTGAAATCCCATCCACCATTTCCCCTTCTTTGACACATTCATTTTTCCTTGGTTCTTAATCAACTTCTCATATTCTTGTCTTTCTTATAATATATAAAACCTGGAAATTTTCTTTATATTTATTAATGGATCCTAAAACTAAATAAGAATATGATGAAATTATTTTATAAACAAGTTCCTGTTGAGTCCCAATGTGCCTGAAACAAATTTTTGTATCATTTAAAATGAACATATTCTTATCCAAAATTTATTTCAAGAACTAGATGTTTGGAAATATTTTTTATTTATTTTTAAATATTTCAATGATGAGACAAACATAATGAATCTTATTTATAAATCATATAATAATTTTCACTTCCATTGAATTAATTTTTTGTATCTATCAATACCCTAATATATTATTTATATTTAAAATAACTTATATTTTCTTTTATCTATTCCTATAAGAATTTAGATTAATGATGTTATCCCCTCACTTTCTGAGGATGATTTATATTTCTATTGAAATGGTTATGTTACCCCTTTCACATCCATAGGTTAATCATTCTATGAATATTTTTGGATCTAAGATTTTTTTTCATTTTAATATGGAAAACATATTTATAGAAATATTTTAATGATATGGAGGGGATTAAAAATATATTTTCCTTTAATTCACTAGGTATATCATATATTTCATTAGAAATTTATATATAGGAAAAGGGTAGTAAATCTAGTCCAATATATTATGTTCTTATTTATGGTAATGATTTACTTATGTTTTTGATATACTATGATAATATTTTCACTACATTGTTAAATTATGTTGATGTTTCAATGGTTTGTAATTATTATATTATGATTTATACACTCTAAGTTCATTAATCATCTTAATGTTTTTATATCTACATTGTTGTGATATATTTATTCGGTATTGTTATACATTATTATCATTTATGTTTCTACGTTTTATATACCCTAAATTTCCCCTTTATATAATATTAGTTCTCCATTTATTTTTATTATGTATATCTTTAAGTTTTCATAAGTAATGATAAGTATAAAATGTATTCATATGTGAATGTTTTATATAGAAAATGTGTTCTATTTATGTAATATAATAAAATATGTAGATAATATCCAAAGTCACTAACCCATTGAGTTCTTAGTGTTGTATTTTAATCATATACTATTATATATAATCATGTAAAATGACATTAAATCATTGTATTTTATGTTTGGGTTTTCATAGTTTTTCTTATGAGAATAGTAGTTAAACTATTTAATACTTCTATCTTTTCTTAGAGAGGAAAAATGTTGAACTATAAAAAGCTCATGATTTTCCCTTTTAAGGAAAGAAACTAAACTATATGATTATTTTCCCTACATTTAAGGGGATGTGGGGAGAGTCATATTTGTGTTTGTTCATGGTTTGTGGTGGATTAGATTAACCTAACCCTTTGATTATATCTTCATGATCAACCCATTTATAAGTGTTTATTTTAAATTAAAATAAAATTCAAAGAAGAAAATTAAAAAATTATTGTTTCAAATTAATTCTTGAAGAAGATTCTACCAATTCATTGAACTCGTGGTTATTAGGATAAATTAAAAATTAACCCCAAGTAGATATATTCGAAATTTATAGTTTCCTAATAATCATATGTAATCCAAAAATTATATTCTTTTTATTTTTTCTTAATAAATGAATGCATAAATGTGTATGTGTGTGTGTTTGTGTTTATTTGCGTAATATTATTTTATTGCATGTTGGGGTGCATTAGGTGGAATTACTTATTTTATAATTATATGATCACATTTAATCATGATGAAACCATGATAAGTGTTTAGGGTTGTATGGTGATACACTATTGAGTTGTTCATATTCATACAATACATGTGTAATTTGGGGAACATTTAGATGTTATCAAGAAATTTTTTATATTTGTGAGATATTTATGATAGGTCAATATAAATATTTTTTGGTATATGAGACTATCCATGGTGTTATTAGTAATTTCCATGGGATGCATAATTTATTTTTTATTATCTAATTATTTGTTATACTTGGTAAAATAGATGTCATATTAATGTATACTTACATATAAATAATGTATTTAACCATTTATCGAGTCTTTATTTTTTTTATTATATTATGTATTTATTTATTTTATTATGGGTTATTGTATATCATATGTGGAATGAATTTTAAATATTTAAGTTTAAAAATAACCTTCATTATCATTAATTCTCTCCATTTTCAAATGTTATTATTCAAATTGGGTTTCCCCATTATCAAGGTTAAATAATCCTCCTTGAATACTAGATTCCCTTGAGTATGGTCATCAAACGTTGAAGATTATATCATGTATACAATGATTTTTTTAGATTCGTCTCATTCGGTTGGTTGTGTTGTGGATAGTTATTAATCAGAAAACTCGTTGTCAAATACATTATAGAGGTTATTTGATACTACTGATGATAATAATAAAATTTTTAAATAGAATATGTACTCATTGTTCAATAAATTATTTTTTAATTTCCATATAAACTACTTTATCAACCAATATACCAAAATCAGAGCTCTAAATAAAAATAATTATTTAAGAAAAATATAGAATAAAATTCATGTTAATTTACAGCAATTCTATTAGATATGTTCATGAAATTATTAAAAAAATACAATGGTTTTGTGAAAACTATTTTATCAGATTGGGGTTCACATATTATCTTCTCCTATTACTATACAAATGGAAACATTTTCTATAATATATCAGTTCACCACCTCTATGGATACAGATTTTTCATTTCCCATTATCACCTTGAGGTTTTGATTAAATTCATTTATAATTGTTTCAGATGAAATAAACATGTATATTATATATTTTTCAATTTATGTAAGACATATTTGGGTCGGATTATAAATAAAATGAATGTTATACATGATTTGCAATAAAACCACCAAAATAAACTAACAATGTTTCATTAATATTTTTACTAAATGGATCAAACATATATCAGAATAAATTATATTTAAGACCCTTTAAATTTATATAATTTCACAAATACAATTTCATTTCACATATTGAGTTTTATTACTATTTGAAAATAAATCCCATAAGTATACATAGCTGATCCAAACTTGAAACCATAAAATTAATGATCTCTCAAAAGAAAAAATAGTTCTTTATATCTCATTAAAATAGTTATAAATGATTGTAACAAAATTATAATAAAATGAGTATAGATGGAAAAGGTTCTAAATTAGGTAAATAATGTATATAATCTTATCATATAGGCTGTTAAGTGAAAATGAAGTTCTATTCTAGAATATAAGGTAAGGGATCTCTCCAAACCTCCTTTTTCATTGGTTTATGATTGTTCTCTCTAAAACTAAATTTACCACTCACTGTAATGTGAGTAATGATTTTAAATTTTATATTTATATATCTAAAATATATACCTAGATTATTTTACCATTATTTTTATAGGGTAATTCATGCTTTATGTTCCCCATTAATGAGGTAAGATTATGAAAACCATTTCATTCTATAGAAAATTATTATGTTTTAGCATTATGATTGATATCCTTAAGTGGCACAAATAATAATGTATATTTTATGATGGTTTCACCCATATATCACTCCAATTAATTGGGTAATGTTATTGTCTCATGAGATGGAATATATGGGATCGGGGAGTTAACATAATCCTTGATGGGACTCTATCCATAATTTGATGTTGTCATTGTAGTTATGCTTAACTTATTCTTATGTCATCTATTATGGTGCTGCCACTTTATTATGATACAATGATATTTAATTCATTCCATCATGTGATTATTCAAGATCCATCAATTTTATGATGTCTTGTTATACCATTTTAACTCCCATGGTTGGGGAATTCGTGTAAGGAAACACAGACACGGGTTGACCACATGGACAAAATCCCATGTTGACTAACACACCATGTACATAAGTAATGGACACTGGGTATGAGTACATGAACACAATTGTTAGACATGACCCTTATCCCATTTAGTTATAACATGGTGTGTAGTCCACCTACATGGTGTGTTATACTACATGGTGTGGAGCCATGTGCTATCTAGGGACATGGGAAGGATGTGGAGTAGGACCACACACCTTGTGGGTCCCCTCACATGTCGTATTCTTCTTGAATCCTTCTAAGCAATCTTCGAATGTTTTTATCTCCTTAATTTGAAATCAAAATTTGGCCTATGAGTATCATATCCCGAGTGTTTTTCAAAGTATAATGTTATTTTTCCCTCAGAAATAGATTTCGTGATACTATGTGAAATTTTCCTAGTTTGGCACGTGCTGAGGAGACACCTGGTGACGGCAGCGATCATACAGAATCACTGGAGTAGTTTTGGGCATAACCCTTCAGCACGGCTGGTTAGAGGAGTTCCCAGAATAAAGTATCGGGCTTACCCTCCATTAGGTCTAGGTAGTGGAATTACCTGATGATCATTCTGAGTTACCCTCCTATAGGACTGGGTAGTGGAGTTCCTTGATGTTCTAGGATTACCCTACAGCATGGTTGGGCAATGGTGTTCCCTGATGACATTTCTAGGCTTACCCTACAGTGGGGATGGGAAATGGAGTTCCCCAATCTCATCTTCTAGTCATAACCCTCTATTAGATCTGGTAAATGGAGTTCCCTGGTGACTCACTGGGTTTCATTTACAAATCATGGTGTTTTAGAAAGTGCATAAAAATAAGATTTTCTGGTCATTTTAAACCCATTAAAAAGGAAGGCAAGTTTCATGTATGTTAATACCAGAATTCAAATAGATCATTTTCACATCTATGTGAATACCCATAAAAAGATATAGGTTTGGGAATTCCCAAAATAAAATAAAATAATTTCTTGATAAAAAGAGAAAAAATTTGAGAAGAAAATATGGTTGTATAACGGGTATGAAACAAGGTTTTAGAAAACATTAAAAAGAGAGGGGAAAAGGGTATCCCATTCATAAAAGACTCTAAATATAGTAATGGGATACAAAAAAATTTATAGAATAACATTATATGTAAATTTAAAATACATACCACATAAAAAGATAACTTGAAAGGAAAAGAGAGGTTGAGATTTACATTACCTTGAAGAGTGACTCCTAAAACTCAAAGTTCAGGACCTTAGGGGCTTGAGGCCACCTTTAAAGGACTCCTTGGGATGTAATACTATCAGAGCTTTGAGGATAGTGAATTGGGAATGAAATATAATGGAGTAATGGGTGGGTATTTATTGAAAAAGTGAGGTATTTTTGTAATGTCCCGGAAATTCCATATAAAAAATTATATGGAATTATTTTGAGACCGTGAAATCTTATGGTGCATGATTTCAAGGCCCGGAGTGCCCGGAATGATCCGTCGAAGTTTTGTTAAACTTAAATTAATGTACGTAAGTAGTTTTCCTAAAAAAGTAGAATAACTCTTAAATGGTTACTCAGATCAGAAATCTGAGTGTACTATTGTGCTCACGATGAGAGGTTTACCATAGGCGTGACCTAAGTTTAGTCGGTGCGGGCCTCCTGTGAGAAAACCCAAAATGGCATAACCGTAAATAAAATAATTAAATAAATTATTTTATTTTTAAAATGCTTATAACTCACAAACAGTAACTCGGATTAAAAATCCAAGACCACCACTAAACTCGTGAGGGTATGATTTCTTTAGGAAGATACTAACATTGGTCGGTATGGGCCACTAGTAAAATTTAGTTTTTGGCTGTAAATAAAATAATTAAGTGACAATTATTTTATTTTAAAATACATAACTTTTAAAAAGTAACTCGGATTGAAAATCTGAGAGTACCGTTGGGTTTTTTGGGGCGTGTTTCACTTAGGCAGAGCCTAACCTCGACCAGTGTGAGTCAAGGTGACTGTTATTAATTTTCCGAACTTTATTTTGGGTACGTTCAGTAAACACGCGAGCGGCATTTTTTAACTTTTGAACTGGTGCTCAGAATTGAAATCTGAGGGCACCGTTGAATCTACAGTGCCAGGATTCTCTTAAAGGAGGCTTCACTTCAACCGTAGTAGGTCCGAAGAAAAGTTATATTTTGAGACTTTTAAAAGAATAATAAAAATAACTTAGTTTATTTTTATTTTCTTTCTTTTCCTCCAACGAACAAGTGGAAATGTGGGACCAATGACATGTCAAGACAATTAATGTCTTGACCTTTGTTTCTAAGTAACTGAACCATTGGGGAATTATGAAGGTTCCTAATTAATGTGCCTCCATTAATTCCACGAACGTTGTACACCCTCCCCCTCTCCTATTTATATGGAGTTTGGGGAGAGGTTTCAGAATTGCTTCACCAAGAAATGAAGTTCTAACAAAGTGCAGTGATGCTAAACCCTTGAAGGATGGATCTGGTACCAATAGGAGGTGACGAACGAGGAACCGACACCTGAGTCCAGAACAGAAACGTCTTGCAGGAGCGATGAATGTCGGTGTTCCCTTCAACGACTTTGTCAACTTCCTTGCGCCACCTCTAACAAAAAAAATTGAGGTAGGGACTGTTGTTTAATTATTCATTTCCCTGTTCTTGATGTTAATCTTGATTTAATAATATTTATATTCTTCATGATTCAAGAACAAATAATTTTCTTGCTACCATTCTAACGCAGAGGGTGCGGGTCGAACGAACACGGCCCGACCTCTCCACAACCTTTGTGGTTTTGACGCGTTCTTCATCTATTCTCCAATGCCAAATATTTATTGGAGCTGAAAATATGAAGTCTTTTTTAGCATGATATATGGACGTAAATCCTTCAATGCAAGGATTGCAAATATGCGATTGTTTAATTTTTTGGGCTTAGAACGAAGTCGCAATGGCTCACAGAAGGAGGCGGCCAAATATTTATTGGCATTGGAAATATGGATTTTTGCTGAGTGCGATATATGGACGTGAAACCCTTGATGTAAGGATTAAAAATATGGAATCTTTTAATTTTTCAGGCTTAGAAAGAATCTGGAATGGCTCGTAGAAAGAGGCATACAAATATTTATTGGCGCTGGAAATACGGAGTTTTGCTGAGCGCGATATATGGATGTGAAGCCCTCAACGCAAGGATAGAAAATATGCGATTGTTTAATTTTTCAGGCTCAGAACGAATCTGCAATGTCTCGCAGAAGGAGGCGGAAGCCGGCACCTGGCCGGCTGCAAGAAAGGAAGGTCGGCGCGTGTCTGGGCCGCCGGATTGTGAGAAGGCCGCGGCCCGTCGACCGCAGCGGAGCAGAGGTAGCGACCGGTGCACGGCCGGACATGCGAAGGGGAGGTGGCGGCGTGCGTCTGCACCACCAGCATGCAGGATCCATGGCACGAGTCCTTGATGGCGAAGGAGGGCGGTCGGCCAAGCCGGCTGCTGGTGGCGGCCCAGTGTGCAACCGCGTAGCGGAAGAGGGCTGGTCGTCTGGTCAGCCGCGGACCACCCAGCGCAGGCCGCCTGGTGGGCCGTGCACAGCAGGTCGCGCACTGTGGGCTTCCCACCGTGAACCGCACAGCGGGCCATGCCAGTGGGTCGGGACAGACCCAGCGGGTCGGGCCAGACATGGGTCGGCCCAGGTCGGGTCAGACCGGACCCGAACCAATTTCGACTATTTTCGTTCCTTCGGCCATATCTTAACCTACGGGCATCCGTTTGACGAACCGTTAGCGGCATCAGAAACCTTGGTTTGAGATGGACCTCTTGGTATACCCCACTTGAGTTTTGGATTAAGTTGGGGTACAGCCGGGTTGGATCGGACAGGAATCCAACCAGGCCCTCGGGACTAAAAGGCAAATAACTTACAGATTGGGCATCCAATTAACACACCGTATATTGCGTTGATACCCCTATTACGTGGTGGTCCTTTGGGATACTTCTTCATGGGACTTCATGGAAATTGGATTATCGACCCGTGACTTGAGGAGTGGACCCTCCCGGAATCAAGCAAGCTTAGTGCGGGAACCGTGTAGCTGGCTGAAATATGAGAAAGGGATCCTATGTGGGTTTGTGCTTGGGATCCTTTGTGGGTCTGTATTTGAGAGTCTCACTTGGATCTACTCTAGGAATCCACATGGGACTACTATAGTATCCTATGTGGGTCTTCTGTACTAGGATCATGTGTGGGTCTGATGATGTAGTAGGATCCTGTGTGGGTCTGATGATGTACTAGGATCTTGTGTGGGTCTCATGATGTACTAGGATGTTGTGTGGGTCTGATGATGTACTAGGATCCTGTGTGGGTCTGATGATATACTATGATCCTATGTGGGTCTGATGATGTACTAGGATCCTATGCGGGTCTGATGATGTACTAGGATCCTGTGTGGGTCTGGTGATGTACTAGGATCCTGTGTGGGTCTAAATATGTACTAGGATTCTGTGTGGGTCTGATGATGTACTAGGATCCTATGTGGGTCTGATGATGTACTAGGATCCTATGTGGGTCTGATGATGTACTAGGATTCTGTTTCGGGGTCTGATGATGTTCTAGGATCTTATGTGGGTCTGATGATGTACTAGGATTGTGTGTGGGTTTAATGATTTAGGATCCTACGTGGGTCTACCTCTTAACAGTGTAAGATGATTCAGTAGTTACATCTATTCATCTCTACTACTATACCTGAATTAAACCTGGTTTGAGCTTAATCTTTACCTTTGTGGTAATCTTCTGTGTGGCATACCTTTGTGGTACTTACCATCATGGTGATACCTTTTTGGTATTCTTCTGTGTGGTGTTACTTATGTGGTACTTACCTTTGTGGTGTTACCTTCGTGGTAGCTGAATCTTTACCTTTATAATAATCTTCTGTGTGGAGTACCTTTGTGGTACTTACCTTTGTGGGGATACATTTTTGGTATTCTTCTGTGTGGCGTTACTTATGTGGTACTTACCTTTGTGTTGTTACCTACGTGGTACTTACCTTCATGGTGATACCTTTTTGGTATTCTTCTGTGTGGCGTTACCTTTTTGGTACTTACCTTTGTGGTGTTACCTTCATGGTATTCTTTCCTTCGTGGAACTATTGTAATTTGGATAAGTATTTGGGCCTTGAGTTTCCTCTTGAATGAGATGGGTATACTCGATAACTTACTTATATGTATGGGAATATACCTAAGTAGGGTTGTCAGATGTTTTCATGCTTTGTGGTTATCCTTTGTGGGTTTTGTGAGACCATCGAGGGTCTCGGGGTCCCTACTAAGTATCTTTATACTCACCCCTACATGAGCTATGCCCTCACCTTATTGTGTTTGGTACAGACAATGGACAATGATTACTGAGGACGAGAGTACCAGGACTAGAGGTAGCTCGAAGGTGGACATTAGACAAGGTGTGCCGCAGAGACGACCGTTCGAGATTTGTACCTACCCTTCAGGTAGGGTCCTTGACGGGAGTTCACAAGAGCTATTCAGTTTACTTTTACTTTTCAGTTTTCTTGTACTTTCTAGTTGGGCTTGTATTCTAGCCTCTTTTTCTTACTGTACACACACTTTTTACTATACAGTTTACTTGTGTTCATATCTTACTGTGTGCTTGGTTGCGTGTGTTTATAGGTTAAAAAGGCAATTCCTTCCTGGTTTTTAGAGAATACGCCTTTCGGTGCTAGTCGCCAGCCTCTGGCCTATGGAAGGCAGGCTTGGGGTAGTCACGGCACGGACCCCGGGGGACGGTTCGTAACAAATTGGTATCATAGTAGCAATAGTGTTAAGTGTTATGAGTGTGGTTTTCAGTTCAGGGAGTCCAATGTTGGTGTGGTGGTCGATGTATCCATACACCAGGACCCTGACTTTTGATTTCTGACTCAGTGCATGAAAACACTGATTGCGTGTGTTTTAAAAAAAATCTTTGTGATCTCTTTGAGTCAGCTCACGAGGTATAACTTATTGACTATGGTGCACCTGTTTCTTTTTAGGATGTCTCCATGTAGATAGCCAGCTAGGATTCCTGAGAGTGTACACGATGATGTCCCACTGAGTGACAAGGCTCTAGTGTAGGGCCCTCTTATTGTGTTGGCACCTTCGGGTGGTGTACCAGCAGTATCACTGCCCATTGGGCAGCAGTTACAACCAGCGGTACCAGTAGAGGACACATTTAGCCTTAGTATCTTATGTGAGTTTCAGCATCAGATACCCCTCAAGTTCTGAGGCAAGCCTGACTCACAGGCAGCTGAGTAATAGCTTGAGTAGGTGGTTGAGAGTTCTCTAGAGCTTCTATATCTTCGGCAGGATGACATGTCGGTAGCTGAGTATTCATCGAGGTGTACCGGTCATTCCTGGTACTCGATTAATATGATATGATCAGTGCTTCAGGGCTCAGAATTCCGAACGAGGTGTGTTTAAGGACATCTAATCCATAACTATTCCTCTATGCATTCCTACTTATGTTAGGGTTCTAAAGAGAACTTTTGTGTTTAAATGTTCTTTGGATGAGCAGATACATCCAGTGAATGTTAGTAGTGGGAAAGCAGGAAACTGGCACCAGTCTTAGAGACTTGGGCATGTAAGATGTTTCAGGAAGAGGTTGTGACAGGGACAGATGAATCTGTATGGCAGCAGACGTGGAAGCAGAGCTAGGAGAGCAGTATGAGGTGATGTACATTTCGACATGTCACAACCACCCCCCTTTTGTGGACCCCACCAGGCTCAAAGATCTGGAGGAAAAGGGAAGGGAGTAGATGCACGTGGTCGAGGAGTGTGACCCAAGGGATCTAGGAATGATTCAAGGTATGTTATGTGTCTACTACTAGCTACCATATATATAGACATAGGAACCAATCATTCCTTCTTTCCAAGAATCTTTTTCAAGAACTAGAGTTTCTGGTTAAGCTGTTGACTTGACCCTCACGTCTAGAGATACCTTTTGGAGAAGACTTGATAATCACACTTACGCCGACGGAGTGATATGACCCTTGTAGCGAGAGTTTTGGTTAGAATCTCTTGGTTGCAGCATCGAGGCCTTACGACGTTAGTTTGGGTATAGACTGTACATCCATAGTTCATTCTCAGATTTACTGTATTAGGCAAAAAGTTTGTGGTTTACCAACAACATTGGAATGGGGTTTTCCTTGGTCGGAAAAAAAGGAAACTCGGGCAGCACAGGATAAACTCATGCACAGGAGTTTTGAGTTTTCAGTTCCAAACAAGAGTGGTAGAGCATGGGGACATGTTTTCAAAAGATGTTTCTAGGAATACCTCCCTGAAGGGAGAGGGACGTCTACTTTGTCTAGGTACTACCGAATATTTTTACCCGACTTCTCCAGGGTAGCGACGCCTTTGTCAGCTTTGACAAAAAAGGGGGAGTCTTTCTTGTGGATGGAGAAGTGTCAGCAAATATTTCAGGAGCTGAGATAGAGACTGACAAGTAGAACTATGATACCCATGACCTGGAGTTAGCAGTAGTGGTCTTTGTACTAAATATGTGGTGACACTATTTGATGGGTGAATGTTTTATAGTCTACTCTGATCACAAGAGTCTCAGGTATATCTTCTCTCGGAAGAACCTGAACCTGAGATAGCGGCGTTGGCCTGAGTTCCTCCAGGACTATGACTTTGAGATAGTCTATACTCCTAGGAAAGGGAACGTATTAGTAGATGCACTCAGCAGGAGGTCTATTCTGCAGTTGCTGAGTGAAGTGTCAAAGCAGCTAGCTGTGTTGCAGATATCCTTCATAGATAGAGATGGAGCAGCATACCTCCAGTCTATGACAGTCACAACCCCTCTCCTTCAGTGAGTCAGGGAGGCGCAACTTGGGGACACTGACTACGAGGCTCGATGTGCTCAGATATCCTCAGGGCAGGCACCTGATGGATTTTATGAAGTTGGGGAGCACGTCGTCCTCTCCAGAGGACATACCATGGAACAAGTAGTGCTACAGGAGGAGGTATTGAGGGAGTTCTATATGTCCCCTCTGGCGGTACATCCTGGTGTGGTGAAGATATACCAGGACCTTCAACATCAGTACTGGTGGCCAGGGAGGAAGAAAGTAGTGGTAGATTTTGTATCACGATGCCTCACTTGTTAGCAAGTGAAAACTGCACAGAGCCGGTAGAGGTCTTTTTCCAACATGATGAGGGAGTCCATGTCCTCCTATGGGTCTCACCTCGATGAGGGTTGTAGAGTTTTGTCCGAGGTGGCAAGTTATCCCTGAGGTTCATCAGACCTTTCTAGATTCTCAGTAGAGTGGGCGAGGTGGCATATCATCTATCTCTTTCCCCACATATGTGTTCTTGATCCATTGTACGTTATCGACCATGGAGAGATGGACTTAGACGATGGGGTGAGGTTTGTAGAGGTTCTATTAGAGATTGAGGATCGATAGGATCAGTTCCTTCAAGGGCATTAGATTCCTCTGGTGCGCATTAGTTGGCAGCATGAGAACCTCCAGGAGAGCACAAGGGAGTGGGAGGACCAGATCCGTGCTCAGTACCCCCATTTGTTTTCTTAGTCTATGTTGTGGATTTCGGGGATGTAAAGCCCAAAGGTGGGGATAATGTAATGTCCCAGAAATTACATATAATTTGTTTTTAATATGAAATTATTTCGAGGCCATGAAATCTGGAGGGGCGCGATTCTGAGGCCTGGAGTGCCCGAAATAATCCGTCAAAGTTTTGTTAAACTTAAATTAACTCGCATAAGCAGTTTTCTGGAAAAAGTGGAATAACTCTTAAACGATTACTCAGATTAGAAATCTGAGGGCACCATTATGCTCAGGATGGAGGGTTTACCCTAGGCGCGACTTAAGTTTAGTCGACGCTGGCCTCTTGTGAGAAAACCCAAAATGGAATAACCATAAATAAAATAATTAAATAAATTATTTTATTTTTCAAATGCTTGTAACTCACAAATGGTAACTTAGATTAAAAATCTGAGACCACTGCTAAACTGATGAGGGTATGATTTCTTTAGGGAGATACTAACATTGGCTGGCATGGGCCACCAGTGAACTTTTGTTTTTGGCCGTAAATAAAATAATTGAGTGATAATTATTTTATTGTAAAATCAATAAATTTTAAATGGTAACTCGGATTGGAAATCCGAGAGTACCATTGGGTTCTTAGGGGCGTTTTTCACTTATGAAGATCCTAACCTTGACCGGCGTGAGTTGAGGGTGACAATTATTAATTTTCCAAACTTTTTTCCAGGTACGTTCAGTAAAGGCATGAGTGGCATTTTGTAACTTTTGAACTGGTGCTCAGAATTGAAATATGAGGGCACCATTTAATCTGTAGCGCCAGGATTCTCTTAATGGAGGTTTCACTTCAAACATAGTAGGTCCGAAGAAAAAGTTAGATTTTGAGACTTTTAAAAGAATAATAAAAATAAATTAGTTTATTTTTATTTTCTTTCTTTTCCTCCAACGGACAAGCAGCAACGTGGGACCGACGACGTGTCAATCCAAATAATGGCTTGAACTTTCTTTCTAAGTAACTGCACCATTGGGTAATTAAGAAGGTTCATAATTAATGGGCCTCCATTAATTCCACGAACGTTGTACACCCTCCCCCTCTCTTATTTATATGGAGTTTGGGGAGAGGTGTCGGCATTGCTTCGCCAAGCAATAAAGTGCTAACAAAGTGCAGTGACACCAAACCCTTGGCGGAAAGAGATGGTACCAACGGGAGGTGACGAACAAGGAACCAACACCTGAGCCCGGAATGGAATCATCTTGCGGGAGTGACGAATGCCATCATTCCCTTCAACGACTTTCTCAACTTCCTTGCGCCACCTCCAACAAAAAAATCAAGGTAGGGATTGTTGTTTAATTATTCCTTTCCCCATTATTGATGTTCATCTTGATTTAAGAATATTTATATTCTTCTTGATTTAAGAAAAAATAAGCCACTTGATACCATTCTAAAGCGAAGGGTGCGGGCCGAATGAACACGGCCCGACCTCTCCGCAACATTTGTGGTTTTTGACACGTTCTTCATCCGTTCTCCAACGCCAAATATTTATTGGCACTAGAAATATGAAGTTTTGTTGAGTGCGATATATGGACACGAATCCCTCAATGCAAGGATCGAAAATATACGCTCGTTTAATTTTTCGGGCTTAAAACGAAGCCGCAATGGCTCGTGAAAGGAGGCAGCCAAATATTTATTAGCACTGGAAATACGGAGTTTTGCTGAGCATGATATATGGATGTGAATCCCTCGATGCAAGGATCACAAATATGCAATTGTTTAATTTTTCGGGCTTAGAACGAAGCCACAATGGCTCATGGAAGTAGACGGACAAATATTTATTGGTTCTAGAAATAAAGAGTTTTGATGAGTGTGATATATGGACGTGAAGCCCTCGATTCAAGGATCGCAAATATGTGATTGTTTAATTTTTCGGGTTTAGAATGAATCTGCAATGGCTCGTGGAAGAAGGCAGTGGCCTGCACCCAGCTGGCTGTGATGAAGGAAGGGAGGCGTGCATCTGAGTCGTCGGATGGTGAGAAGGTTGTAGCATGTCAGCCATGGCAGAGCAGAGGCAGCGACCGGCGCACGGCTGGCCACGCGAAGGGGAGACAGCGGCACGCGTCTGCGCCGCCTGCATATAGGAGCCGCGGCACGAGGCCACGGTAGTAAAGGAGGGCGGCCGGCTGATCCGGCCGCCGGTGGTGGCTTGGTGCTCAACCGCGCCATGGAATAGGGCTAGCCATCTGGCCAGCCACGGGCCGTGCACCGCAGGCCGCCCAGCGGGCCGCGCACTGCGGATCGCCCTGCGGCCCGCCCATTGCAGGCCGCACCGCGGGCCGCCCATCGCAGGATGCACCATGGGCTGGGCCACACCGGTGGGCTGAGCTAGACCCAGCGAGCCAAGCCGGACCTAGGGTCGGACATGGGTCAGCCCAAACCGGGTCAGACCGAACCCGGACCAACTTCAACCATTTTCGTTCTTTCGGCCTTATCTTTAGATATGAACGTCTGTTTGACGAACCGTCAGTGGCTCCGGAAACCTTGGGTCGAGACAGACCTTTTTTTATACCCCACTTGAGTTTTTTATTAAGTTGGGGTATAGTCAGTTTGGATCAGACATGAATCTAATTGGGCCCTCGAAACTAAAAGGCCAATAACTTACAGACCGAGCATCCGATTAACGCACTTTCTATTGCATTGAGACCCCTATTATGTAGCGGTCCTTTGGGATACTTCTTCATGGAACTTCGTGGAATTTGAAGTATCGATGCGTGACTTGAGGAGTGGACCCTCCCGGATTCAAACAATATTAGTGTGGGAACCCTATAGCTGGCTGAAATATGAGAGAGGGATCATATGTGGGTATGTGCTTGGGATCCTTTGTGGGTCTGTGTTCGAGAGTCTCACTTAGATACACTCTAGGAATCCACATGGGACTACTCTAGGATCCTATATGGGTATGTTGTACTAGGATCATGTGTGGGTCTGATGATGTACTAGGATCATGTGTGGGTCTGATGATGTACTAGGATCTTGTGTGGGTCTGATGATGTACTAGGATCCTGTGTGGGTCTGATGATGTACTAGGATCTTGTCTGGGTCTGAATATGTACTAGGATCCTGTGTGGGTATGATGATGTACTAGGATTCTGTGTGGGTCTCATGATGTACTAGGATCCTGTGTGGGTCTGATGATGTACTAGGATTATGTGTGGGTCTGATGATGTACTAGGATCTTGTGTGGATCTGATGATTTATGATCCTACGTGGGTATTCCTCTTAACAGAGTTAGATGATTCAATAGTTACATCTAATCACCTCTACTACTGTACTTGAATTATACTTTGTGTGAGTTGAATCTTTACCTTTGTGGTAATCTTTTTTGTGGCTTACCTTTGTGGTACTTACCTTTGTGGTGATACCTTTGTGGTATTCTTCTTTGTGGCGTTACCTATGTGGTACTTACCTTTGCGGTGTTACCTTCGTGGTAGCTGAATCTTTACCTTTGTGGTAATCTTCTGTGTGGCGTACCTTTGTGGTAGTTACCTTCGTGGTGATACCTTTGTGGTATTCTTCTGTGTGGCCTTACCTATGTGGTACTTATCTTTATGTTGTTACCTTCATGGTACTTATGTTTGTGGTGATACCTTTGTGGTATTCTTATATGTGGCATTTCCTTTATGGTACTTACCTTTGTGGTGTTACCGTTGTGGTATTATTTCTTTCATGGAATTGTTGTACTTTGGCTAAGGATTTGGGCCTTGAGTTTCCTCTTGAATGAGATGGGTATACTTCATAACTTAGGTATATGTATGGGCATATACCTAAGTAGGGTTTTCAGATGTTTTCATGCTTTTTGGTTATCCTTTGTGGGTTTTGTGAGACAATCGAGGGTCTCTGGGTCCCTAATGAGTATCATTATACTCACCTCTGCACGGGTTATGCCTATACCTTGTTGTGTTTGGTGCAGATGATGGACAGCGCTGACTGAGGATGAGAGTACCAGTACTAGAGGTAGCTCGGAGGTGGACATTAGACGAGGTGTGCCGCAGAGACGACCGTTCGAGAGCTGTACCTACCCTTCAGGTAGGGACCTTGGTGGGAGTTAACATGAGTTGTTCAGTTTACTTGTACTTTTCAATTTTCTTGTACTTTATAGTTGGGCTTGTATTCTGGACCCTTTTCCTTATTGTACACACTCTTTTTACTATATAGTTTACTTTTGTTCGTATCTTTTTGTGTGCTTGGTTGTGTGTGTTTATAGGTTAAAAAGGCAATTCCTTCCCGGTTTTTAGAGAATATGTCTTTCGGTGCTAGTCGCCAGGCCCTGGCCTATGGAAGGCGGGCTTGGGGTAGTTACAGCACGGGCCCCAGGGGACGGATCGTGACAAGTTTTTTATTATTCTCTGAGGATACCTTAGTAGTGGTATTTGCAAAACCATAGGCTTTCCCATAGTATTTTCTCCTGGTATTGGTCACTTGGGACACCTAATATCATAAGGGTAAGGTCCAAAGAAAATCCTAGTGACACCGCCTCCTTCCCAAGCTCCAAAAAATGGGCTTCGTATGACCTGATTCTACTAGATGAGGCCATCGACTCTTCTTTTTGCATTAATTACCCATTTTCATTTCTATTTATAACCAATAATCATAATGTTAAGATTATAGTTTCTAATGGTCATATTGATCAACAGTCATAATAGACCAAAATTCATATAAAAGTTGAAACCTGATGGTCACATTAAAATATACATACTTCATTATTAATGAGATATAGTTTTGTTGTGTAATATTACACAAATTTTCAGGAAACAATTATCATTAAAAATTTCATGTCCTTACAGAGAAGTTGGTGATTGAAGAAAATTTTCAAGAATAAATATAAACATATTTAATGAAAAATCTTTGATTTTATGGTCTAAAGAAGAAATAATGTGTATTTTCATAGAAATATAAATAACTAACAATTTTTAAAACATTGGAATAAATTAAAGAAATACTTGGAGGAATATAACATAAGTATATATAATCTGATATTCATAAAATGAAAGGTGGATGATGGATGTGTAAAGTAATGTTCATAAAAAATATGTGGGATATATATTTAAACACATATTAATATTAAGTATGTCAAAAAACATTTCACATAGTAATATATAACACATATTTCAGAAATAAAATTGATTAAACAAACACATTTTTATAGGTGATATTATGGTTAAAACTTTATGTGTAGTAAAACTGCACTTTCATAGTAATCTGTAGTTTGAAAATGAAAAACTAAAATTCACGTTTGATACTTTAAAAGAAGCTATAAATTAAACTAATCATTAAAACAAATAAAAAATTCACACCTTAAGCATCCAAATAGAATTATCATTAATGGAGAAGTAGGAAAATCCATGCTCCTTTAATGACATACTAATTACTTATAATTTCAAAAATCCCTGTAGTAGGAAATAATTGTAAATTTCATTGATTAATGCATCCCAATTTCATTTGGTGTTTCAACACTTCAAATGTAGCAATGAAAACAAACATTTAAAACCAATCATCATTGTAGGTTCCAACATACGACCAAAAAATTTAAAATCTAAAAAAGAAGTAACAAACATTATAAAATAAAAAAGGTGAATAGTTATATGAAAGGAATATATAGACAAACTCAAATTCAAAATTATAGTGAAAAAATGATCTATATTTTCAGGAATAAAATGCACAATGACCAAACCCATGATGATTTCCCCTTTAACCTTTTTATTATACAAGTAGGATCACTGAACCCTTAAAGCTTTCCTCATCAACATTATTTTTATTATAAACATAGCCCCTAAAAAACATTCACCCCCTCATATGTAACTCACCACTATCTCTCTCTCACTCATTACTACAAATGCACACTGTGACAGAACTACTATTGCATATTTTTGAAAAATTGTACATAGTGATAACAAAAAAAACCATACCACTTAATCTCTAAATTGAACTCCTAATACATATAAAAAATTCATAGTAATACACATGCTACAAATCCATGTTGCTTCAATATAAATGCTAATAATGTACTCGAAATACATATGCTACAAATTCATTTTTCTAAAAATATATAATTTATTTTTATAAACTACTAAAAAATTAAAAATTCAAGATGGGAACGGACGACATCAGTGGTTCGTGGAGGTGGTACAGCACAACAATAGAGATCGACAGCAGACGAGAGTAAGGAGAAGGGGGGAGTGGGCTCAGTGAGTGGGGTGAGGGGGAAAACAAGGGAAATACAGTTAGGATTTTAGAAATTTATGGGTGCCCATATGGTGTAAAGGGAAAAGGGAAGAGAAGGATGCTAGATATTGATTCTATTTTGAAAATATGCTAGATATTTGCAATCTGTAAGGGAGTTTACCTCTATGAGAGGTGATTTTTGAGGCGGATGGGGTTGACTGATGAAGGTGAAGGGAAAAACTGGTCTATAGGTTCTGGACAGGAAAAGGTACAGAATAATTAATGAAAATTAAAGACGAGAGACACATAGTGTGACATGTGTAAAGGAAACATTCATTTTAGGAGTTTTTTATATGTTTTCTGATATATTTTTTAAAATATTCATAGGTTGAAAATATTTTTAAAATTAGGTATGAAAGGCAATATAGGCCTGCATCCTTTCATCTAAAAAATAATTATTATTATTTTAAATATAATTTTTTGTATATTTAATTTTTATATATATATATATAAATAAAACAAAAAATTTCAGCAGAATTTATCTACTATTTAACATCCAGTATTACTTCCATTTCAGCAGTTTGGAATTCGGACAGAAACCCTCACCTAGAGCTTCCTTTTATAAGAGGGTTTTCTCTATAAATCATTCTGCATTTCCAATGTAGGATTCAGGTTCTCCCTTTCCTGCACAAAATTACTGATATATTATTATTAATCATTTTAATCGATGAATTAATACTATTAATTACTATTTAATAATATTATTAAAAAAACTAATTAATTTATAAATAGTTAATAATATATAATAGTTTTTAATCAATTAGAAATTAAATAATATATTATTAATAAAAAATAATATCAATAATAACTAAATAATATTGCTTAATTATATAATTAATAATTATATAATTAATAATTATATTACTAATTAATAATTATATAATTAATCTATGGTGATTATGCAGATCGCTTCAAATTGGTGGATGATTTTGATGTGGTTAGACACAAAGATCTCTTTGATCTTTGCTACACACACAAGAGGATTGATCTGCTTGATGTTGAATCAAAGAAGAGGGAAGAAATCACTGGATATTTTGAAATGTTTTCTGCTTGTGGTGTACGCCATCAGGATAACATGGTGAAATCGGGTGGAAGTCTTGTGTTATCTACAGATATAAACGATTTTGGTTCGATGCTTGAAGTTGAACATTTGGAAAAGTGTCTCCTCGAAGTTGATCTGAGTTAGGATTCTTAGACAATGGTGAGGGGGGCATTCTGGTCAGTGATGGTGGATCACAGAGTGACATGGGTTCTGGAGATGATGAAGCGTGGGTTGAGGTGACCTCGGACAGTGGGTTTCTATGACTTTTTCATGGTGGTGATGGTGATGGAGGACCAGTTGCTACTTTATGTGTTTTCTAGGTGGTGTCAGACCTTCAGGATTCAAAGATGTTGGGACCTTGGTGGTGGTGTACGATAGTGGAGGACCATTGTAGGGTCAATGAGGACCTAAGTGTAAGGATTGGGCCGACGACGACTGTGAGGATGTGTGGTTTCATTGTTGAATTTGGGAAGTGGAGATCTATTTGATCTCAGAATTTTGCTCATGGTGCTCAGTGGTGAGCACGATGGTGGTCGTATAGTGGTGGGGTTTGTGTTGCTGGAGGCGATGAAGACCTCGAGGGAGGAGTCCTTGAGATTCACATGGGGTAAAGGAGTTGACCTTGGGTCACGGGATTTTCTCAGGATGCAAGGTGGGGTCTCAAAAAGTTGTCATTTCTGCATGGATGGGGGATATGACTTCGGATAGGTTGGTGATGGTCACATTGTGGGTAGAAGGAAACCTCGACCTACGGCTTGTCCCCGGGTTGCAGTTGAGTGGGGTAGGGAACAACCTGCTTGTGCTTCTTCAATTGGCAATGAGTGTTACAGGAATTAATAGTTCTTGTTGGGCCTCGAGCTTATAGTGGGTTTTTTTATCTAATTTTGGTCATTTAGTGTGGTTTTTTGGACTATTTGATGTTTTGGGCAGCATTTTTTGCCAATTTTTTAGTTTGGTGGTACTTTATTTGCTGCATGTGTGTTATGTTTCGCTGCATTTCTATTTTCTTTAATAAAATTTTAATACTGAGCTCGCATGAGTCCTAAACTTTCTGGATAATTAATTATTATATAATTAATAAATATATTACTAATTAACTAATTAATTATTATATAATTTATAATTATATTAATAATTAACTAATTAATTATTATATAATTAATAATTAATAATTATATTACCAATTAAATAATTAATTTTTATATAATTAATAATTATATTACTAATTAACTAATAGTTATTATATAATTAATAATTATATTACTAATTAACTAATTAATTATTATATAATTAATAAATGTATTAGTAATTAACTAATTAATTATTATATAATTTATAATTTATAATTATATTTAATAATTATATTAATAATTAACTAATTAATTATATTATAATTAATAATTATATTACTAACTAACTAGTTAATTATTACATAATTAATAATTAAAAATTATATTACTAATTAACTAATTAATTATTATATAATTAATAATTATATTGATAATTAATTATTATATAATTAATAATTATATTGATAATTAATTATTATATAATTAATAATTATAATTAATAATTATATCACTAATTAACTACTTAATTATTAACTAATTAGTTATTAACTAATTAATTATTAACAAATTAATTATTAATTAATTAATAATTATATTACTAATTAAAAAATTAATTATTAACTAATTAATTATTAACTAATTAATTTAATAAGTAGTTAAATATTTCTCAATTACTAATTAATTAATAATTAATAATTATATTATTATTTGTTAATAATTATACACTATATATTTAGTTTTTATTATTTAGTTATTATTAAGATCATTTTTTATTAATAATATATTATTTAATTTCTAATTGATTAAAACCTATTATATATTATTAACTATTTAGAAATTAATTAGTTGTTTAATAATATTATTAAATAGTAATTAATATTATTAATTCATTGATTAAAATGATTAATAATAATATATCAGTAATTCTCTGAAGGAAAGGGAGAACCCGAATCCCACATTAGAAATGCAGAATGATTTACAGGGCAAGTCCTCTTATAAAAGGAAGCCATGGGTGAGGGTTTCTATCAGAATTCCAAACTACTGTAATAGAAGTAATGTTGGATATTAAATAGTATACAAATTCTGCTGAAATTTTATGTTTTATTTATATATATATAAACAAAACAAAAATAACAATAAAAATTTTAAATATTCAAAAAAAATATTTAAAATAATTAATTTTTTTTAAGGTGGCAGGCCCCCTACTGCCTTTCATACCTAGTTTTAAAAATATTTTCAACCTAACCATTTATTTTAAAAAAAATTAAAAAAACACATAAAAATAACTATTCATTTTAGTATAACAATAGATTTATAAATCAATGCATTGATTGATTCTTCATAATTTTAATTGAATGTGACCCGCATACGCCTCATTTTCGTTAACATGTGTCCTTGAAAGATGTATATCATGAGGTCACTCACTCCCTGATCTGGAAACCTCCTTCAAACCATTGGATCTCGGATGGGCGAGATTGAAACATGACCATTTGGAGAGGAGTGCAAGTTGAAGCTTCAAAAGGGCCTGGGGCCTCCCCTCGATGGAAAAATTTGGGATAAGGGTGTTCTATTTTTTTATTTTTATGGGGTTAGGTTTTAATTATTCTGGAAAATGGGCCAAAACAATGCCACTTCAAGTGGTGTTTTTGGAAAAAAATGCCAAAGCACCACTTGAAGTGGTGCTCATCTTCCATTATTTAACTCTATCAACACCACTTGAAGTGGTGTTGATATATTAAACTTAAATATGATATATTCCACTTCATGTAGTGCCTAAATTTTCACCCACTATAAAATGGGGATTCCCCCCCCCCAAACCATTCAAACTACTTCTCTTGCTCCTTCTCCCGCTCTACTTCCCGTTGCTCTGCCTCTACCATTGCATAGTCATTCTTCTTCGAAGCATCATCACAACTCTATAAATTTTAGTTAATTATTTTTTTTAAAAAAATTTAATATTTTTATTTATTTATATATTTATTTAGTTCATAGTTAATGTATTTTATTTAGAAATAGTTCATATGAAAATAGGTCCAGCCAGTAGCCAAAGCTCCTAACAAATTATTAAAAAAGAAAAGATAAAGAGTACATGAGAGGGAAGAACTAAGAGAAAAAATGGTAGACCCATATACATAATAAAAAAAAGAATCAAAAATTTGCATAATCATGATCCGAATCATGATCAGAGTCTTCAACATCAACATATTCCCATTCTGACTATGAGGCCTTTTGGATGAAAAGCGCAGTGCACTTCTCCTTAATCTTCAATTTCTATGAGGTGATCTTGGAAGATCTAGAAGAAAAACCTCTTCCACGCCCTAGAGAAACATCCTCGCATCCATGTCTACGATCGTGGCCCTTTGGGTGCCTGCCCATTTTTGAAATTTACTGGGGAATATTCACATCATGTTCACCATATTCACCAACTGCCATATCCTCAAGAACCTTAAAACTATTGAACTCAATGATAATCACCCCACCACTTTGTTTTTTAGGTGATTTGTGTCGATAACCAGTTTTCCTTGAAGACATTTGAAACCCTTCACTATCCATAGTATGATTCCCTTTTCTTTTCACAATAGCTTCCCTCTCAATAACTTCCAAACTTTTTGACAAAGCAGAAACATCCATGAAATTGGCTTGATGAACTTCCTCGACTAGTCTCAGAGTCTCCTTACTACTGTTGAGCTCAATATCGGAAATAATGTACTTCCATAGTTTCTTTTTCTCATAATGATGTGCAGGTCATGCGCTAGCATTAAAAGGGGTTAACTCTATGCCTTCAGAATTTTGAGCATTAGATATTGGTTCCTGCACAGTTCCCATCATAATATCATCAGCGATGTTCTGCTCAGCCATATGCTGATCAGTCACAAGATTCTCATTTGTTTCTAAAATGAAAATAGTGTGCAAAACTTCATCATTGCCAGATGTAACCACTAACTGCACATGGGTGTTTTCCAGACTAGTGCCTTGCACAGCTTTATCTAAAATGTTCAAGACAGCCGCATTGGTTTTAGATGTAGCAGCAGGTTCACAATAAACTCCATCCGCAGATTTCTCCTCACCCATACCAAGCTGAGATAACTTCAATAATTTCTTCACCCAAACGTTTTTATTATACCCATGAGAAGATAATAGGTCACAAACTATAAATCTCCTATAAGAATCTATTTTTTGGATGATAATCCCACATTCTATACAAAATTTTGGCAAATGATCATAAACAATCTTTAACTCATACTCTTAATCATCAGTAGATAAAAAACTCTATTGACCTTTGTTGAACTTAAATCAATTTCAACCAAAAACCTAGAAAAATTCCCATACCTTTCATCTTCCATATCTTTATCCATCTTAATGTGTAAACCAAGTGACATTACCATATCATGGAGGATTCTTGGATGCCAAATCATCCAATGTAAACCATAAACCCGAACCCAGACCTACGCAGAGGAATTACCTATATTAAAACGATCAAAACAATGGTATCATTCTTTAATATGAAGAAATCATAGCTTCAAGGAGATGGATCCAAACCCCCAAGCTCTCAATTCTAAATCCTTCAAAGGAAACAGTATGTGTAAGAAACCTCGACCCAGCGACACACAACGCCAATTAGAGAAACCCCAAATTTTGACCAATCGATTGACCAACTCATCCATTTTCAAAGGAATAGACCCCCAAGGTAAGATAAGTAGAGAAATTATAGAGTGATTACTAGCTTCAACTCACTCAGATACCGTAGCCTGATCCACCTTGACATGAGCAACAGAACCTTTGCGGAAAATTTTGAAAGCAGCTGAACCTTTGAAGAATGAAATGAATACTTCACAGCGTACATCAGCCGACTTATCACGAGTAAGAACCCTTGAAGGTGATCTAGCCTTGAAAGTCCTATTGTGAAAATAGTTTTTCACAAAAATGGTTCCAATTTGATGAAGTTTTGTCATATTTTCTCTCAAAAACATTTATAACTAAGTGCAGCACAGGGGCTGACCTAGGTCCATCTCTTGAGGAGTTGTTGCGGTTAATCAATCACTACTTATAAATCACCTAAGAACTAATTATTTTTGTTATTTTATATTTTTTGAAATTAATTTAATTTAATAAAATATATGAAATGAAAAATTAAATTCTAAATAACATTTAATGCTAAATAGAATGGAGTTAAATAAGAAAGAAAGTTCTCTTGAGAGAATTTTCAGCGAGTACCTCCATTGACCAGCTTTAATCCTCCTTATTGAACACACTCCATCGTATGTGTGAACACCTCAATCTACCCCAGTTATGAATGAAAATTATACTTAACAATCACCAAGTACACCCTCCATTCACCTACTCAATTGAGGTAGAATGGTTGCATATTAAGAAGTTAATCTTTAGAGAAACAAAGGGAGGATTACACCCACTATAAATTATCCTTATAATTAACTCAAAGAAGATCAAAAACATGGTTTTGGGTTCAAGAACCTAATTACTCCCTTGGGATATTCCTCAGGTCAGTTACTCATGATCATGAGTATAAGAGATTTCATATGGAGAAGAATGGGGTGGGAAAACAAAAGATAAAAATATGAGAATCAGATGAAGAAAAAGAAAAAAAATATTAAAAATGCATAATACAATTACATCATGAACGAAACTAAACTACATAATATTATCACCGAAAGTTCCAATGATTTGAGAGGGAGATGGGATACATTTTTATAAGCAAAACAATGTGAAATCTTGGCTCTAAAATCTTTTCTCCAAAATTATGCATGTGGTAGACCCTTTAAATTTCCGAACATGAAATTTTGGTCTTATAGGAAGTTGTTCTAAAATATCATTTTCTTATTCCTTCAAAATTTTAGCATCATTATTCTTGTGTATAAAAAGATATGGTTCATTAACTCACCACCATCAATTCTAGATGAATGTTTCCAAATTTTATCCTCAATTTCGAGCATCCAATGTATGCCTTAATGGTAAAATATCTCCATTAAATTTATTGGACAAATTATCCATTTATATATCTTTCAAAATGTATGAAAATGTGATCTTCATCACTCCCC
This sequence comes from Viscum album, assembly GCA_963277665.1. NCBI lineage: Eukaryota > Viridiplantae > Streptophyta > Magnoliopsida > Santalales > Viscaceae > Viscum > Viscum album. The sequence continues at coordinate 1,383,317,270 of OY728164.1, forward strand.
CACACTTAAATATTGCACTTCTGGGAAATCATCTTATACCATGGTCAAAATAAACTTTCCAAATCATAAATGATAACATAGCTCAATTATCATATCAAAGAAAATATCATGCCTCCTACATGGATAAAAAATTCCTAACTCCTCAAAAATCATAATAATATATTAAAATTCATGTTAATACTCACATTCATGTTGGACCTACCTCATCAGAAAAAAAATATTTCTCTCTTCACTCAAGGATATTTAATGTGGAGTTTTTCTCATTCTCAATAACATGTGTGATCTCCATAGGGTTGTTATCCTCCTAGTATCTTCACTTCACAGGGTCACAAATTTTTCAATAATGAGGTCTTTTTCATGGGTTTTTCTGAGGTTGAGGGTTGTTTGGTTTTAAATATAAAAACATTTGAGGCAGAATAATTAGGGTTAAGCTCTAAAGTGAAGTAAATGTATGAAAACAGTTTTGCTCAAAAATGGTGTGCTCCTCAATTAGCTCCAAAATGAATCACCTCTAAACACCTATTTAATTTGTTAAGAGAGAAACAAATATTTCCTGAGTTAAAATGTAGGAAAGTGCTTGACCTGGTATGCCTCCTGAAGAGGAGTTCACACAAAATAGTTTGTCGCTTTTAATTAGAGGAAAAAAATGGTGTGGTTTTTGAATTTATTTGATTTTGGAATGAGACAAGAATGAAATTAATTAATAAAATTATTGAAAACAAATTGAAAAAACAAGAGATTGAAAACTATGATATGATAAGGATGATTAGTTCAGGGTTAGTTTTCTATTTTCAGTGTTATCTTTGTTCTATTTTATTCAAACTTCTTCTACTAATTCAATTAAAGTGAGATTCCATGATCATTTCCTCTCACTCATTTGGTTGAATGGAGATGGTGAGAGAATACCTTAACAAGATCTTGGTTTGGTATAATATCCTTTTGTGTGCAAGATAGTTGTAGTAAATATACTCAATTGACTTGGGCAATACCTGATTGGGTCTTGTTTATCCCAAACAATCAAAAATATTCACTACCCCTATTTCATGTACTGACGATCGTCGAGTACTTCACCACTAAGCCTTGGTATATTCCATTATATATAAACCAAAACCTAGTAGAGGGAGATAATTATCATTGAAAAAAGCAAAAATAAATAATGTAATCAAAAATCAAATATGATTTCACTTGATAATAAAAATCACTATAGTAAATTGAAAACAACGTTGCAGAAGAGAGATAGAATTTTTCTTCAATAAAGTGCACAAACTCAAGTATTACAAAATAGAAAACATACCCTTCCCTAATAAATCAAAGGTTTAACCCACCATGTTAAGGGTAATAGATATTGATGGGGAAGAATAAGTCATTACAAAACTATGAAAAAAAGAGAGAGAGAGAAAGAAAAGAAGAAAATTTGTCCAGCAGATTATGTCCTCTGAATGTTTGCTCCAGTTTGGAACCACTCTCTATTAAATCAGCCCAAGGTCCCTTATTATAGGATTCTCCAAATCGAATTTTATTTATGTAATAAAAATCTAAAATTAATTGGATGTTTCTAGAGAAATATATGGAATTATTATTGAGGATGACTTTTTCTGTCCGAGATTTCCAAAAATATTCTTTGAATTTTACCCATTCAATAACTGCCAAAATGAAACCAAATCTCCAAGATATTCAACAGAGATACACGTCTTTGAATTAGATTTCAATTATAGTTATAATCGCCTTAATTAGTGGTGGTATGACCGATTTTTTATTAACTCACTAAGGTGGGGTCCATGCGGTCATCCAGAATAATTGTCCAAATTGATCTATTTTTTCGACCCTTTAGATGGCATAATTAGCTCATGTCCCAGAATAAAAATTTGTACCTCCTACAAAAAAATAATCACATGAATTGGATCTATATTATAAAATATATTATCAGATTACCAAAAGATTTAAAATCTATTAAATTTCAAAAAATTAGGAAACTTTCCATTTTTAGCAAAAAACATACCATAAATCCAAAATTGATGAAAATAAACTCAAATTGATAAATTTGGGAGATTTAAATAAATATAAAAAATGTTGAAAATATTAACTCTATCAATTCTCTCACACTTAGAACTTGGATTCCTGGACAAGTAAACATCAAAATTAAATCAAAGCAAATTCAAAACACATACCCATGAATTCTACCAAATCCACACCATAAAACGAAAAGATATCATGCCTCATAAAAAAATTTATTTCAAGTTCTCCATTTAGATTATTTAATATATTTACACTTCATTTATCATCCCATGCACATAAAACACCTACCTCACATGAATTTTCTCTCATCTCACAAATGTGAATTTTCACCAAGGCTTTTCTCATCCAAATCATGTAAGAGTCGCCATAGGCTTGATAAATTCTTACTTGTCCACCCAATGTGATTCAAGGACATGTGTTTCTCATGAGTATATTTCAAGGTTGTTCTATGGCTTCTGGTTGGTAGGATTTAGAATTTAATAATTCTGAGATCGAAAAAGGAGGGCTTGGCTCTTTTTGAAGCAAATTTGAAAGATTCTAATTTTATAGTTAATGTATTTTATTTAGAAAACGTAATAGTTTATTTTAATAATTAACTATAATTAGGTAATTAATTAATTATAATTAGGTAATTAATTAACTCTAATTAGGTAACTCTAATTAGGTAATTAATTAACACTAATTAGGTAATTAATAAACACTAATTAGTGTAAATAGGTAATTAATTAAATATAATTAGGTAATTAAATAAGTGTAACTAGGTAATTAATTAAGTGTAATTAGGTAATTAATTAAATGTAATTAGGTAATTAATGAAGTGTAGTTAGGCAATTAATGAAGTGTAATTAGGTAATTAATGAAGTGTAATTAGTTAATTAATTAAGTGTGATTAGGTAATTAATTAAGTATAATTAACTATAATTAGTAATTAATTTAGGTAATAAATTAACTCTAATTTGGTAATTAATTAAGTGTAATTAGGTAATTAATTAAGTGTAATTAGGTAATTAATTAAGTGTAATTAACTATAATTAGTAATTAATTTAGGTAATTAATTAAGCGTAATTAACTATAATTAGTAACTAATTTAGGTAATTAATTGACTCTAATTAGGTAATTAATTAACTCTAATTCCGTAATTAATTAAATATAATTATGTAATTAATTAACTCTAATTAGGTAATTACTTAACTCGAATTGGTAATTAATTAAATGTAATTAAGTAATTAATTAAATGTAATTAGATAATTAATTAAATATAATTAGGTAATTAAGTAAATTTAATTAGGTAATTATTTAAATTTAATTATTTAATTAATTAAATGTATTTATTTATTTATTTAAATGTAATTGGTTAAATAATTAAATGTAATTAATTAATTAATTAAATGTAATTAGTTAATTAATTAAATGTAATTAGGTAATTAATTAAATGTAATTAGGTAATTAAATAAGTTTAATTAGGTAATTAATTAAGTGTAATTAGGTAATTAATTAAGTGTAATTAGGTAATTAATGAAGTGTAATTAGGTAATTAATGAAGTGTAATTAGGTAATTAATGAAGTGTAATTAGGCAATTAATGAAGTGTAATTAGGTAATTAATTAAGTGTAATTAACTATAATCAGTAATTAATTTAGTTAATTAATTAACTCTAATTCGGTAATTAATTAAGTGTAATTAGGTAATTAATTAAGTGTAATTATGTAATTAATTAAGTGTAATTAACTGTAATTAGTAATTAATTTAGGTAATTAAATAAGTGTAATTAACTATAATTAGTAATTAATTTAGGTAATTAATTGACTCTAATTAGGTAATTAATTGACTCTAATTTGATAATTAATTAAATCTAATTATGTAATTAATTAATTTTAATTAGGTAATTATTTAACTCGAATTAGTAATTAATTAAATGTAATTAGGTAATTAATTAAATGTAATTAGCTAATTAATTAAATATAATTAGGTAATTGATTAAATGTAATTAGGTAATTAATTAAATGTAATTATTTAATTAATTAAATGTATTTATTTATTTAATTAAATGTAATTAGTTAATTAATTAAATGTAATTAAGTAATTAATTAAATGTAATTAGGTAATTAGTTAAATGTAATTAGGTAATTAATTAAATGTAATTAGGTAATTAATTAAATTTAATTAGGTAATTAATTAAATGTAATTAAGGGCTTAATTAAATGTAATTAGGGGCTTAATTAAATGTAATCAGGGGCTTAATTAACTGTAATTAGGGGATTAACTAACTATAATTATGGTCTTATTTAACTCTAATTAGGGGATTAATTAATTGTAATTAGGGGCTTAATTAACTTTAATTAGGGGCTTAATTAACTATAATTATTTTAATTAGTGAAGTAATTATTTTAATTAGCAAAATAATTATTTTAATTAGCGAAGTAATTATGTTAATTAGTGAAGTAATTATTTTAATTAGCGAAGTAAGTATTTTAATTAGAGAATTAATTATTTGATAAATTGCATCTAGAATATACCCTTGCATTACATTCTAGGTATGATAATGAATTTAGTTTTTCATTTACCTTGACCTCAGTTGGTAATTGAAGTTATGAACTTGAATTTAGTTGTTGAATATATTTTGTGTATATTAAGTGTTAGAGTTGTCATGAATTGAATGCTCTCTTGAGTAAAGTATCCCCGGGTAGAGGGGCTTTGGGTCAGACCACCTACTTTCCTAGAGGCTTTCCTTGGCTAGGAAAGTGAATGGGGTTGACTATCTGTCGCTTTGGGCTTCCTCATGTAGAGTTTTTCAATCTCATATAACTCTATGATTTTACATGATGTGTTCGTGTACCTCATTCATATGATGCATGTGGATATGTATGAATATGTTTCAATTCTATTTTTTGGTAAGTAACATAAAATTGTCGGTTGTGTAAAGAGTTACACATCAATATGGTTTGAACATATTGATTTGGTGTAGGGATTAAGATTCAAACCTAAAATACTAGAATCATGCATTTATAAATTGATTCTGTGGTCAGATTTAATTAATAACAATGGTTTATTTTAGATAAAAAAAATAGTTGCCTATATTCATTGAAATAGTAAAATAATTGAGACAGAACAAGTATGTAGTTATAGTATATGGACAGAAGGTGTTGTGATGCTTGTAGGATGTACAAATTTGGAATCTCTTCAAAGGAAAATTCATCAAAAGCTAAAACTGGTGAGAAATAAAGTGATAGAATCCATCACATATAGACATCGACAATTTTTATATAGGTTTTGGCATGTGGCCTATATAGTAACTGATGAAGAAGAATGGGAATACATACTTTCATTGGTTAAGTTTCAACCTGAGAATCAAATGATGGAGTTGTATGTCACTATAGCTACAATGGAGGTTCCATCGACATTGGAAGTTGGTCCATCACAACGTCATGATACTATGTCATATCCTCCTACTATAACACAACAAGAAGTTCCATCTGCCATGGTATTTGTTCTGTCATGTCCTCCTGCGACAGTTTCTATGGATATTCCTTTGTATACTTTAGATGTGTTGGTCAATGATTTTTTAGGATAATGACAATTTAGAACAAGAATATAAAGATGAAGTTGAATAAGAAGAAGAAGAGAATGCAGAAGAATAGTATGTTCCCACTCATGTGAGGTTCAACTGACCATTGAACCATCCTCCATTATTGGCTTCATGGTCAACCGAAGACATGAATCAATTTCTAGAATTTGATTGGTCAATTATTAATCCTAGTACAGAATTTCTAGGAATCATTGGTGGCACAAATCAAGTGTCAGATGAATGTGTTCTATATATTGGAAGAGAGTGAGAGAAAATATGCAGTGAAAAATGTGATAAAATAGTATCACATTGAAAGACATTACTCTTATATTATAGAATAGTAAAAGAGGTCTTATTATGTGATTTGTTGTGACAAATGTGATTCAAACTATCAAATGCATTTATGAGCTATAATTGATAACACTTTTCACACTTGTTGCATCACTAGATTTACTCCACACACATGTGTGAACCCAATATTGTTGCAGGAACACTCCTCATTAGATGTTGAGTTTGTTTCAACTATTATTGTTGAAATGATTAGATCATGTCAAGACATTCCTATCATTCTAGTGTTGGAGAAAATCAAAAAACTTTTTGGGTGTCAAATCTCTTATTGGAAGGCATGGGCAGCATGACAAAAGGCTATTGTGAAAGTGTACAATGATTGGGATGACTCTTATATATTTTTATCACAACTTATGGAGATTTTATGACATAATAATCAAGTGATATATTATTTACATACTATTGAATATGTTAACCAACACAACCAATTTAATCAGACAATGGTTATGTTTGATAGATTGTTTTGGACATTTTTACCATGTGTGGAAAATTTTAGACATTACAAGCAGTTTATACAGATTGATGGCACATTTCTGTATGGAAAGTATATGGGAACATTATTGATTACCACCACACAATTGTAAGAGTTGGTGTCCTAGAACCAACTGATTTTACTTTGATTACATGAATATTTAATGTATTATTACATATTGTTTATTGTTCTGCATGGCTATGATGTAATAATGTACTAGAGTATTTATTGCATTGATAAGGTCATGAAAGATCCTCGCTAAGATAAGAACCTTGAAATTCTATAACAATATTCTTAAATATAGTTCTGCGGTTGGATGACATGATATGATGGACACATATCATTCATACCGTCAGGTACGAGTAATCATAAGCAGATGAGACTTCCTCTCATGAAGTTTGCACTTGGTAATCTCCAAGATAGGAGATTATGAGAACAAACCCTCTAGTAGGAATTCTTCATGTTTTGGTGTTATTGGATATTTCTATCTACGATCATGTGTAATGATCATTATAATTTAAGATTATCATTAATACGTGTCACGACTTATACACTTTGATTTACTAATGAAAATCATCACGCAGACAGTTAGTGGGATGTAGGGTATGTTGGGTGCGTCACGAGTGGCATGTTATTAATGGATAAGTTGAGGAAATATTTGTCTCTTCCATTTATGGAAGTTGATATCTCGGCCCTTTTATTGAAATAGAACTGTTGCACAAAATTCCATGGCCATGGTGTAACAATGAGTTTATTTCAGGTAGTCAAAGAACGACGTATCAAGCATAAAATTTGATGACACAATCATGAAACCTGCTTGATGAGATATTGCAAAAAAGGGATTATATTACATAGTGAGTGTTTGTATGTGGATGTTGTTTTTGTGACTTTATGTTCTTTCTCATGGGTGCCTTGACTCGTTGCTAAATAGTACTCTTGGACTTTAGGCAAGCCCGCCTAATGCCAACGAGAAAGAATCCTAGAGGGTCGCACAATAAGTGTTTTTGGTGGTCTTGATTAAATTCTATTTTAATTTAATTAATGAAATAAATATTATTCTCAATACCGTGGAATAATTTTATTCAAGTTACAATGATCACATAAATTAAATAAAATTTATTTATTTATTTTATTGAACATTTAATAAATATTTATTTACTAGTTTTTAAATATAATATTTATTTAAGAGAATAAATTATTTATTTATTTATTCGGGTGTTCAATAAATGCAAGTGTATTTCGAGTGTACCAAGGTTGATCTGGCTTTAAAATAATTATTTTCAAGACGGTAAATAATTATTTAACTAGTTGGAACAAATTAAAATAACGCTGCTATTATTTTATGATGCGTAATTTTATTTATAATTCTGTTTTGCACAAGTTGGCGCACCATAAATAATGACACAGTATTATTATTAAATTCATGAGTTTTATCTATGTTTATGAATGTATTTAACTGTTGATATGAAATTAAATATTGTAACTGAAATTCCATGTATATAAATATGCAAGTACGCCTATTGTGCCATACACCACACCACATGCCTGGTGAATTGAGAATTGTTGAGCCAAACAATTTCTCTCTCGGATCCTCTTCTCTCCCCTCTCAAGGATGAGATACGTTCTTCAAGGCTGAAGAAAAAGTGATCAAGAACAACTGACACAAGACAATCGCTTCGCTACGCTAGCACCTGGAGAACGAGTGGTGTCGATCGGAGGCCATCGGTGTACATGTGGATCACTACTAGAGGGATTCTAGTTTGGATCCTTACAAGCGTAAAAAGATAATCCAGAAGGGTCATTCTGGATGATCAAAATCATCAATGAAGAAAAATACCAAAGATATAGGTATTATTTTTCTTTATGAAATTAATTAAATTAATTATAAACATGATGTGAAAGATCCTCTCTAAGGTTCTGGGCCTCTTTTTTCTTTATCTAAATATTTGATTATATTCCGTGGAGACTGGTTTTCATCATCGTATTGATCCTATAATAATCATTGATCATGGTAAAAATCTAAATTGGGTGTCATCCCAACCACGCTTCCACTGCGCCTGGAACCTTCAAGTGGTATTGGAGCGGTTACATCATAGTTTATAATTATTTAAATATTTTTTTGATGAATTGCGCATTTAATAATTTAGTTGTTTCAATTCAAGTTAATCGTTCTGCAAATCTGAATCTTGAGATCTATTCCTCCTCTTCCGTTTCTCGTTCACCTTACAGAAATGATCTTTTCTTTTAATTTTGATTAAAATACAATAGAGGATCTCATTGGGAGGTGCCAAAGCTTCCTAGCCATACAAAACCAGAACACAGGGCATGTATTCGGCAGTACATGTTGTGTAGTCAAGATTCAATGCATCGGACCAGTCCGCCAAACCAAGCCATGTGTTGGAGTCTTTCTAAGTCTTAAATGACTATGTGTGTTGACCAAGAATAGGTGGCACACGGTTTCTAGATTATACACCCTGTGGCCCAATGGACACGGCGTGTAGTCCCTTCGGGTTAGGTTTAGACTGTGTACCCCATACACAGCTTGCTCGGCTGGAGACCGTGTAATGAGGAACTATATAGCGTGTGGCCCACTGGACACACCGTGTACTCTGAAGATTTCTTAAGTACACTCACATGTCATTCCCTTGGGTTTGTACTTCGGATAGATGATGAAAAATTGTACACGCTATGTAGTTAGAACTACACGTCGTGTACTCATCCAAATTACGCAGATTTATTAAAATTTATTATTATATTATACAAACCCTTGATACGTGTACCATCGTGCGGGCATAAAGATGAGGCACAACATGTGATAGGTGTTTTATATATATGTGTTTAATTTAACATCTGTTTAATGTTCATTTCTACTCATTGGGTAGTTATGAGTAGGAATTCACTTGGTTGCCTCCAAGGTACAAGTTACGTACAAAGATAATTTTAAATTAATTTATTTGTTTAAAATTATTATGGATGAGAATCTCAAGGAAATTCATAAAAATATTTAAGATAAAAGTATTGATTAATTAAAGATGATAATTAATTGATTCGATCGTGATTTATCTTAAATGAGAATGATTAAAGAATTGAATGCTAGTTTTATTTATGCATAATCATCGTTGCATGTATGGATGATCATGAGCTAGACCAATACCTTTGTATGTGAATGGTTTCTTTTAATTTATTTATTTAAATTAAATATGTTGGCATGTGAGCCTTATCCTCATTAATATTTAGGGCATGCGTGCCCAAGGTTTATTTTATGTAAAACCCCCTTTTTACCCCTCACCTACGTGTGAGTTAAAAAAAGGCATATGTAATGGATGAAACTCCCAAGCTAGTGGAGGCGGTTCAAGCTGGATCTAATATGAAACCAATCCCAGGAGATACAGAGGTGGACAGGTGGAAGCTGTGAACATGAACCCAAAAGGTTCAAGGTATTTCTCCCCTAGGTCAGGGTTATTTTATCAACCGCTAAATAAAGTAACCATTATAAAAATATCATGATCATTCCATTTACTTTATTTTATTTCTATCAGATGCATGGTTTATCATTATGGACGTGTTGTCACGATCACATAATTAATTAATTAAACAATCATGCAATATGGAACTAAAATAAACCAGACTTATGCGTAAATATTATCAATACATGGTTAATCACTTAAGTAAGTTCCACTTAATATTAACAATCATGTGATAATGATAATAAGAAATTCATGTATAAGAGATAAAAATCCATCAAATAAAATATTAAGTCAGAACAAGCCTTCTGTTACTTGATTAAAGGGAAAAACTCAATAAAACTATGTGTTTGACCAACCCTTATTGGGACACTTAATTTTATATAGGAAGCCCTTATGAAAGGTTTCAAGTTGACTTAACCATATTAAATCAAGAGGAGTAGCCCTTGATAGACTTGGTGTAATATTGGAGGCAAGAGTTGAGGGAATCCAAAGTCATGATTTCAGGATTGGGGAGTCCACTCAACATATCAAGGAGTTGCAAGCCCACATTTGGCAAAGACCTGCCTACCGAAATACCTTATAATAGCATGACTAACCCTTGTTAGGGTTATGTGAAGGGGAATATGGATCCTTTCCACTAGAATGTCATGGTAACTGGACATTCTGAGTTCAATGGTGAGGGTCATTGGTACTTGATAAAATAGTGGGAGACTTAATAAAATTTATTATTTCTCATAAAATGTAATCAAGAAAGTACTAATGATCTTCTCTTTTAATTGTAGAATAAAAATTACAAGCTCATAAACCAAACTATCCCTATGATCAATTTTGGATAAAGACAACATCCTCACTGGCAGTAACTTCCAATAATGGTTTAGATGCCTTCGGGTTATCCTATTCCAAGAATGGAAGTCTTACATGCTGGAGTCAGCATTACCTGGTCTGCCTTCCAAGGAGGCAAGTGATGGTGATTTCCTGTTCTATGAGAAACATATGAATGACACAGTTTACGTTCAATGTTTGATGTTATCATCAATGTATATTGAGCTCATGAAGTCTCATGAAAACATGGATTCTTATAGAATGATTGAGAACCTATGTGGTCTTTACCAGGAGAGAGCAAGACAGGAAAGGTTTGAGATCTCTAAGAAACTCTTTCAAAGTAATCTTGGAGAAGGTGCCCCAACTGGGCCTCATGTAGTCAAGATCATTATCTACATTAAGTGCCTAGAGGTTCTATGGTTTAAACTCCTTGAAGAACTGGGCACTGATCTTATTCTCGCATCACTCCCTCAGAGATTCTATAACTTTTTTGTCAATTTCAATATGAACAACATTGAGAATTCTCTATCTGATCTTCTTATCCTTATTAACCAAGTGGACAAATATATGAAGAGGAAAGGGAAGGCAAAGAGATATAAGCCCAAAGCTTCTTCACGGCCTTCCAAGAAAAGTAAGATCAAAGGGGAGGCAAGGGAACATGAGGTTGTTTGTTTCGCATGTGGCAAGAAGGGCCACTGGAAGAAGAACTGAACCCAGCCTAAGAAGCAAGGGGAAGCTTCATATGTGTTTGTTATCAAATGAAATCTATATATTTCTAAAAATTGAGTATTAGATATAGATTTTGGTTCTCACATATGTATCCAAATATAGGAACCAAGTAGATTCAGGAAGATTGATTGAGGGGAGGTAGATCTACGGGCAGCCAACGGAGCCAGGCTTGCTGTTGTAGCTGTCAGGGACTACCAACTCACATTGCCAACTAGGATGATCTTGGTGTTAAAGGGTTATTGTTATGTGACTTCTGTTACTAAAAACATTATTTCTGTATCCAGATTAGATACAAATGGATTTTTTTCAATTTTGGAAATGAATATTTCTTCCTTTACAAATATAACATTTGTTATGGTAGGGCACATTTATACAATGGACTTTACGTGTTAGATTACACAAACCAAGTAATGGAAATCGATAACAAAGATACTTCACATGACTCATACCAAACCCAACTTTGGAATCACCAGCTAGGTCATGTAAATGAGAAATGCTTGACAAAGTTACATCAAGAGGGATATTTAGATTGTTTCGAACTAAAACCACTTGGCGTATGTCGTGAATGTTTACAAGGAAAAATTACCAAATCCCCATTTAGTGGGAAAGTTGAAAAGGCTAAAGAACTTCTTCAATTGGTTTATACCGATGTGTGTGGACCATTTCCAATTAAAGAAAAGGGAGGGTAATCATACTTCATAACTTTTACTGAAGATTTTAGTAGATATGGATATATCTACTTAATGAGGTATAAGTCGTATTCTTTTGATAAGTTCAAAGAATACAAGAATGAAGTTGAGAACCAGCTTGGTAAGAAGATTAAGAAACTATGCTCAGACCGAGGTGGATAATATCTTAATCAAGACTTCATTGATTACTTACGAGAGTTTGAGATCCTATCTCAACTCACTCCTCCAAACACGCCCCAGTGGAATGGTGTGAGCGAAAGGAGAAACCACACCCTATTGGATATGGTGGTATCAATGATGAGTCATGCGAGTCTTCAATTATCCTTTTGGGGATATGCATTACAAATAGTGTCACACATACTAAACCAAGTACCAACTAAATTGATAAATGGTATTCCATACGAGTTTTGGAGTGGAAGAAAATCCATGTTATCGAATTTACATGTATGGGGTAGCGAAGCATTTGTTAAGGCCTCTTCAGGTAACAAACTCACACCCCAAGGCACAAAGTGTACCTTTATAGGATACCCTAAGGAAACAAGGGGATATTACCTATACAACCCCTCAGACAAAAAGGTTATAGTGTCCAGACATTCCATATTCCTTGAGAGGGAGAATATCTTCAAAAGAGATAGTGGGGGTGAGATAGACTTCGATGAAGTCGAGGATCAAGGTACACAAGAGTTGGTATAGGAATAGATTCCACAAAGCCCCATGGAAGAAGAATCTATTCCAGAGATACAAGTACTGCGTAGTAGTACAAGAGAGGTTAGAGAACCATAACGGTACGGTTTTCTAGTTAACGAGGATGGTGAATCCTTATTAGTTGATAATAATGATCCTTTAACCTATAAGGAAGTAGTAAGTGGCACAGATTTTGCCAAGTGGCAAGAATCCGTGAATTCTGAAATGGATTCCATGTACCAAAACCAAGTCTGGATTCTGGTAAATCCTCCAGTTGATGTAAAGCTTGTTGGTTGCAAATGGGTATTCAAGAAGAAACTAGACATATAAGGACAAGTTAGTACCTATAAGGCATGACTGGTTGCAAAAGGTTTTAAACAGTGTCAAGGAATTGACTACGATGAAACCTTATCACCAGTTGCAATACTGAAATACATTAGAATTCTACTTTCCATTGTGGCTTAACATGACTATGAGATTTGGAAAATGGATGTAAAAATAGTATTCCTTAACGGGAACATTTAGGAAGATGTCTACATGACACAACTTGAAGGGTTTGTGACTCCAAAGGATACCAATAAGTTACGCAAGTTGCAGAAATTCATTTATGGATTAAAGCAAGCATCCAGATCATGGAACATTCATTTTGATGAATCTATAAAGGAATTTGGTTTTATCAAGAATGAATGTGAGCCTTGTTTCTAAAAACTGTTTAGTGGGAGTGCAGTCATTTTCCTAATAGTATATGTTGATGACATATTACTTATTGGAAACGAGATACCAGTCTTACAGTTTGTTAAGGCATGATTGAACCAGTGATTCTCCATGAAAGACTTGGGCGAGGCAGTGTATATTCTTGGGATCAAGATACATCGTGATAGATCAAAGAGATTTTTGGGACTAAGTCAAAGTACATACATTGATAAGATACTGAAGAGATTCAGTATAGAACAATACAAGAGGGGATTGTTGCCAGCATCACATGAAATTCATCTTTCCAAGAAAATGTGTCCTCAGACACATGAGGAAATAAAGATAATGGCAAGGACTCTATATGCATCACTGATTGGGTCAGTCATGTATGTCATGCTTTTTACTAGGCTGGATGTTGCCTACGCATTGAGTGTGGTAGGCATATATCAAGCTGACCCAGGTGACCGCCATTGGATGGTAGTCAAGAATATCCTAAAGTATTTGAGGTGTACTAAGGATATTTTCCTAGTTTATGGAGGAGATGAGGAACTAGTCATTAGAGTATATGCATATGCTAGTTTCTAGACTGGTCAAGATGACATGAATTCGCAAACGGGATACATCCTCACTTTGAATGGAGGTGCACTGAGCTGGAAGAGCTCAAAAAAAGTGTGGTCGCAGATTCTACAACAGAGTCCAAGTATATCGTAGCTTCTGAGGCAGCTAAAGAAGCAGTTTGTATGTGAAGCTTTGTCTAGGAGCTAGATGTGATACCTAGTAGTAAAGATCACATCACATTGTACTGTGATAATACTGCAGTGGTGGCTCTCGCAAAAGAGCCAAGGTCACATCAGCGGACGAAGCACATACTTTGGAGGTATCGTCTCTTGAGGGATTTTTCTCAGAGAGGTGAAGTTGTAGTGAGCAGTATTTCCATGGAAGACAATGTGGAGAACCCCTTGACTAAAGTCTTGACTCAGCAAAAACATGATCATCATGTGAGATCTAGCGGACTGAAAGTCATAGGCATTTGGCTCTAGTTCAAGTGAGAGTTTGTAAGAGTTGGTGTCCTAGAACCAACTAGTTTTACTTTGATTTCATGAATATTTAATGTATTATTACATATTGTTCATTGTTCTGCATGACTATGATGTAATAATGTCCTAAAGTATTTTTTTCATTGATAAGGTCATGGAAGATCCCCTCTATGATGAGAACCTTGAAATGATATAACAATATTCTTAAATATAGTTCTGCGATTGGATGACATGCTATGATGGGACACATAGTATGCAGACTGTCAGGTGTGAGTACTCATAAGCATATGAGACTTCCTCACTTGAATTTCGCACTTGGTAATCTCCAAGATAGGAGATTATGAGAACAGACCCTCTAGTATAAATTCTGCATGTTTTGGTGTCATCGAATATTTCTATCTGCGAGCATGTGTAATGATCCTTAGACTTTAAGATTATCATTAATACGAGTCACGACTTACACACTTTGATTTACTAACAAAAACCATCACACAGACAGTTGGCGGGAAGTGGGGTACGTTGGGTGCGTCAATAGTGGCATGTTATTAATGGATAATTCGAGGAAGGATTTTTCCCTTACATTTATGAAAGTTGATATATCGGCCCTTTGATTGAAATAGAACCGTCGCACGAAATTCCATGGCCATGGTGTAATGACGATTTTATTTCAGGTAGTCAAAGAACGATGTATCAAGAATAAAAGTTGATGACACAATCATGAAACTTTCTTGATGAGATATTGTGACAAAGGGATTATATTACACAGTGAGCATTCGTATGTGGATGTTGTTGTTGTGACTTTACATTCTTTCTCTTGGGTGCCTTGACCCATTTCTAAACAGTACTCTTGGACTTTAGGAAAGCCCGTCTAATGCCAATGGGAAATAATCCTAAAGGGTCACACACTAAGTGTTTTTTGTGGTCTTGGTTAAATTCTATTTGAATTTAATTAATGAAATGAATATTATTCTCATGACCATGGAATAATTTTATTCAAGTTACAATGATCGCATAAATTAAATAAAATATATTTATTTATTTTATTGAACATTTAATAAATATTTATTTACTAGTTTTTAAATAAAATATTTATTTAAGAGAATAATTTATTTATTTATTTATTCGGGTGTTCAATAAATGGAAGTGGAGTTCGAGCGGACCAAGGTCGGTTTGGTAGTAAAATAATTATTTGCAAGACCGTAAATAATTATTTAACTAGTTGGCACAAATTAAAATAACACTTCTATTATTTTATGATGCGGAATTTTATTTATAATTCCATTTTGCGCAAGTTGGCACACCATAAATAATGACGCAGTATTATTATTAAATGCATGGGTTTTCTCTAATTTCATGGATGTATTTAATTGTTTCTATGAAATTAAATATTGTAACTAAAATTCCATGTATATAAATATGCAAGTACACCTATTGTTCCAGACACCACACCACAAACCTGGTGAATTGAGAATTGTTGTGCCAAACAATTTCTCTCTCAAATCCTCTTCTCTCCCCTCTCAAAAACAAGAGATGTTCTTCAAGGCTGAAGAACAAGCGATCAAGAACAACTGACACAATACACTCGCTTTGCCGCGCTAGCACGCGAAGAATGAGTGGTGTCGATCGGAGGCCATCGGAGCACATGTGGATCATCGCTAGAGGGATTATAGTTTGGATCCTTACAAGTGCAACAAGATAATCCGAAAGGTTTATTCCGTATGATCAAAATCATCAATGAAGAAAAATACCAAAGATACAGTTATTATTTTTCTTTTTGAAATTAATTAAATTAATTATAAACATGATGTGAAAGATACTCTCTAAGGTTTTGGGCCTCTTTCTTCTTTATCTAAATCTTTGATTATATTCCATGGAGACTAGAGTTCATCATCGTATTGATCCTGGAATAATCATTGATCATGGTAAAAATCTAAATTGGGTGTCATCCCAACCACGCTTCCACTACTCCCAGAACCATCAACAAGATGGAAATAAATCCCCTCTACCTTTGGAATTTTCAATTTTGGAGAAGGAGAATTTATCATCATGGAGCAAGTCTCTGGCTTGTCTCTAAGAAGCTGTGGACTTGGTTTGGTTATGCCTAGAGGGCATGAAACTTTGGTGTGATGCTAATGAAATGTACTGTGGAATTAATAAAGGTTAATTAATGGGTAAATAATTAATTAAAGTAAAGTGAAACTGATAAAAATAGATAAATCAATCTAATATAGCTCTTTAAATGGTTGTGTGCTTATAGAATACCTAGTCTTAGCAGTGGAAGTCAGGAGTCTAAGAGACGTTAGTTGCATTTGAGTCTAATACTAGGTTATGTCTATAGTGTGGTTGTGAGCTATATTATACTCTGTAATTTTTGTGATTTTATATGTTACTCCACCCTGTCAGTTAGGGAAACTAACACCCTGGGGATTCTGAGCCCTGGGGGGTGTTTTCCCCAATATTCTGGTGGGAGGATGGATGACTGAATACCCCCTTTTTCCATGCTATCTTCTCTTGGTAGTTACTTTTGTTATTAATAATGGTGGTTAGTTTTAAACATGTATGTGTGTAGAGGGTTGTAATGGATTGTAGTTATTCAAACACATATATTCTGAATATAGTTTCCTATAGACTACTATAGGTGTAACATGTATAGGTTGTGATGGATTGAGGATCCTTACTCGGTGTATGGGATGTAATTGATTTTGGTTATTCAAACACATATATTCTGGATATAGTTTCCTATGGACTACTATAGGTGTAACGTGTATAGGTTGTGATGGCTTGAGGATCCTTACTCGATGTATGGGCTGTAATGGATTGAGGTATAATGCTCAACATATGATACACATTATGTGAGTTGTGCTGGCTCTTAAAAACTACCCGGTTACTTTTGTTACATGTATGTAGTGGTTGTGTCGCACGAGGTTCATGTTGTGGTGCTTCTTGTAGGTGTCTTTAGGCAAGCCTTTTGTAGAGAGATGCTTAGGATGTGCGATGTTGGGGAAAAGAGGTAAACCAGTGGGGAAGTGGTAGCAGGGTACCCTTGATATTATTTATTATATTATATACTCTTGTATATGATACTTGGTAAGAGTATCCATGGTGAGGCTGTGAACTTATTATACATGTTTAGCTGATGAGTTAGTTTCACTTGTTCTTCACTTTTTTTTAGCATGCTTTCTTTACTTTTTCACGAGAGGCTCCGAGGAGGATCCTACTGAGTATACTGTTATACTCACCCTATGTATATATATAAACATTTTTTAGGTCACTTGGAGCAAGTTGTAGATCAGGCTGGTTACTACTATCTTGGAGTTGCAGGAGTTGTTGGGGCTTAGTGGTCACTACCATTTTTATTTTCTTTTGGTACTTGTAGTTTTCCCCTTTAGTTGTAGTATTTCTTTCATGACATTACCTATGTGTACTTAGGTTTTCTTTTATATTGAATTTTGAGTTAGAGTTGGTTGGTTTCTATCTTATCTCTCTCTTTCACATGTGTTCTCTTAGAGGGTAATGCTTCTTATTTGTGTATTTACTATACCCTCGGTGCTAATCTCCAACTTGGGGACTACTAGAGGTGGGACTCAGGGGGTCAATATCTCCCTTCTCGCATCATCGGCCCAGGATTGGTACACCTTGTGGGGATGGGGTCATGACAAAAACATAAAAAATATAATTTTCTATAAAATTTATACTATTTTATATATATTTTATTATAGAATATATGAGGGATGATAATTTCTCATTTTACCACACCAATAAATACCAAGAAATCATGCATATACTAAATAATTCATGAGTGACACTATAATATATATAAGACTCTTTGTCCTATTTACCCTATCCTCTAATCCTAATTTATAATTTATAGATTTACCATCCCATATATAAGAAACTAACTCAACATGTCACTAATTATGGGGGTGATTTCTATTAAATACCCTTAGAAACCAACAAACATTAGTCTAAAAAATAATGATGTTAGATTAAAAAAATAAAGTTACATTTTATATTATAATAATTAATCTTCTAAACAAAAAAACAAACATTCCAATAATAATATAGTACTATTTCATAATTACCTTGTAAAAAACTACCATGAATACCAGAAAAAAGTGTCACAAGACTCAGGCATGTATCATTAAATACAAAAGATCGGTTACTAGAACTAAGGGTTCAAAAATCAACATGGGAAAATATATTGATATAATCATTTGGTCTGAGAAAAAGTTCAACATGAATCATCTATGTAGATAAAAAACACCTATAAAAATTCATCATTATGGGAACATATATAACACAGTCTGCAAAACAAAAATAATAACAACATTTACATGTAATTATAACATATGTGCATGTAATATTTTAAGTATATAAAAATTTATATTTAACATTTTCTACAATAAAAAAATAATAAATAAAACTATATTTATAGATAATATATGTGCATGTAATATTATATGTTTAGAAAAAATTATCAATTAATTAAAGGGATACAAGGTCAAATATAAATACATGTGAAAAAAATATAAATATAAAATATATGAAATTTATCTGAATAGGATTGCCACAAGATTTCATACTATGCCACCACCTCATAATCCATTCATCTTAGATACCTATGTTATCTTTCCCATGTAACATTTATTTTCTCATATATCAATGAATAAATTCAATGTGTACTGATTTTGTTTCTACAAAAATATATAGATATTGGGATGAATAATATTACTAAGTAAGATATTCTCATGATCATGTTCCAATAATTTGGTTGTAGATAGGTTGTATTCATAAAAAATTATGTAAATAATTATAATGTACAACATACCTCATTACTACATAATTAAATAATTGAATATGTGAACATCATATGAAAATATAATAAAAAATTAAATAATTACCCATGGAATAAATAAGTAATATTTAAATTATTTATATCTAACACAACCATTAATCTGACTCAACAGCATGTCCATGGACATTTCTACACCCCCTAACTAGCTGCACCCATATCCATTAGTTCAAAATCAATATGGTAACAATTGGTATAACACAATAATCACACTTAAGTAACTCATCAATTAATATTATTTTTAACCATATTTATCTTAATTATTTTCATCAAAAAAAATTATCCTACTCTATCTAATTATCAAAAAAAATTCACTCCGACAAAACCGGTATGCTGATCTCTACACTTGCCCCCGCTATGGCCTCTCTTGTTTCTGGTCCAGATCTGTTGGCACCTCTGATTGGTGGTTTTTCTTTGTAGGATTGAATAAGGAAAGGTTTTCATCTTATTTTTGGGTTATTACGAGGTCATATAGGGTGTCCTCAGGAATGCTCGGGCCCAACAGCGTCCCCTTGAATGTTCCTCCCACCCCTGACAGCACTTTTGTAGGTCTCTCTCCCCCTTTTGGGTCCCGTTTCTGACTATTTTCTGGTTTTGTTTGTTCCTCTGGTGCGGGTATGCCATTCTCTAGTCTCCTCTACCATTTCATCTAGATCCCTCACACAAGACTCCATTTTGGTCTGGTTTGACGGTTTCCTCGACGATTTGGGTGGTGCTTGTGGCTTCTGGTGTGGTGGGAAAATTGGGGTTTCTGTTTGTGGTTGGTATGGTCTGGCGGTATCGATCCCACATTCTGGATCCGATGGGAGGGAACATCAGCCTCAGTGGTTTTGGTGTGGTGCCAATTTTGTGGTTGGAGTGGCTAGTGTTGGTGTCTCGTGCAGCCTTGGTGATAGCGTTGAATGTGATAGGGTTACTGCTCTAGGTGGCTGGCTTCAAGGTAATTGTGTTGTAGGGTGATGGTTTGGGAGGGTCAGTCCCTGGCAGTGTTCCTTGGCTGGCCCATTTTTGGTTTTTTGGTTTTAGATCCTGTTTTGGGGGTTGTTTTTTATGGTTTTATTTTGGGTGGGTCTGGTCCTAGACATGGTTCTTTGCCCAGCCCGCCAATGGCTCCTTGTGGTGGTTCTCACTTTGCCTCAAATTGATTTATTTTATAAAATAAAAAAATGATTATGGCTAAAATAGATAATCATTTTAATTAGCGTAAATATTTTTTTTGACATATAAGCCTGAGTGTAATAGTAATCCAAAATTATATTACAATGAAATAAGTAACTATACAAATTATCACATTAAATACTAATTTATAAAGACATCTTAAAATATTTAAAAATAAAAAAATATATTTCTAGGGTCAAAACTAAAACCCAAAAAATGAACAGAAAACATTGTTCAATTCTTGAAATATCAATATGTCACCCCCAAGATAAATATAATTCATGGAAAAAATCCTACAAAATAGAACCCACATAAATTATAGTGACTCTCATATTCAATGAATGATTATTACATCATTTTTAAGATAAACATCAAAAATAATTATACAATCCAGTATTGAATGGTTTAGCATCATGTTAAAATTAGGTTCAAAAAAATTATTATAAATAAAACAATAAATGTTATTTAAATCATTCAATATAGTCCTCATATTATCACTCTTTTTCTATTTATTATATGAAATCAAATGATTATATACAACAAGTAGAGGGTGAGATAAAAGTGTAATAAGGGAAGGAAATATAGAAAAGGATCATAATACATGAATCAACATAGTGTGTGGGTGAAAGTAATAACTATCATCATAATATAATTAGTGTATCATCATCATACGGTTAATGGAATCATTTTAAAGATGCATAGAATTTATAATATTCATAATGATGAAAAAACATAACATTATTTTCAAATACCACATAATAGTTGTAAACAAATTCAACGACATATACATGTATACCATGTGGATAAAAATCACAACTTCAAAAATATTGAAATAATATATAATCATATTATAGAATAATATAAATAGTATAATTAGATATATCATATTACCCAATGAATTTTATGGATATATAATTTCAAGTCCATGCACTACATCATAATTTTCTCATAATCATGCATGGAACATGTAATGGAAAATGTGGGTAGAATACACAGTGTGTAAATGTGTTTCAGTGTATCCAATGTTCACTTCTTGTTAAGACCAGTTCATGGGTTGTTACATGATGTGTAATATTTAGGTACTAAATGGTTTGAGGTGATTCATTTTTCAGTGATATCTAAAGCACAACATTTAAAATATGTGAAAAGGGGTTTTGCACCATGTAAAATCCCTATGTAGTGAGCCTATAAATGCTGCAGCGGATTGGGTTTTCCTCAAACCCTATTGATGATCTCATTTTATAAGAATATAATGACCCTTTTACTAGGATTTTGTGGATTACTTAAAATGGGATTGATTCATTTATTTTGTCTTCAATCCACAATGATCCAAGGTATATTATTTCTTATTTTTCTATTGGGTTCTCCCTAATCAGTCTCATTTCCTCTTGTTTTTTCTTTCCATGATATGGTGATTGATCTCCACTATTATAATGAGATTTATTTTTTTTTCAAATGTGTTTTTGGAACAATATTTTTAGGAGATCATATTTTCCTCATGGGTGAGGTGATCAAATATCCACAATGTTTGTATGTTCTCATGTGAAGAATGTTGACACCTTTTAGGTAGGGTATTTTTTTCATATCTAATTTTATTTATTTTAAATTTTAAATTAAGAATTTTTTAGACCATTGTATGGAAATGGAAGTAACCTAATAATTTTTTTACTAATATTAATAATTAATTGGTTAGTGATCACATGTTGATGTGCTTTATACCGTTATAATTTGTAACCTCTTGATTTTCTAAATAGTGTGATATTTATGATATTCTTTATTAGAATGTTATTATTCTTGGATTATAATGTAAAAATTGGTAAAGAATGTGAATCTAGAATTAATTGATAACTAATTGTTTTAATAATTTAATAAGAGTCATTTTTGAATTTAGGGTTTTGTGTAATTTGATAATTATCAATTTAGTGTAATGCACATGTTTAATAAGATATGATATACATGGGATTATTGAAATTGAATAATAATGTGAAGAATGTTTATGGTTGTTGATAATAAAATAAAATCCATGTTAAATTTTAATGGTTCTTAAAATAGTTTTATGCAACTAGTTTAAATGATATAGATAATGTTTTATCTTTTGATAGATTTTTATAGCTTTATGCCTTAGGTTTCCTATAATTGGAACCTATTATTAATGAATTGGTTAATTCAAGATGGAATAAGAAATGGTATAATGATAAAGGTAATTATTGGTGCCTGAGTTTACCATTTTATTAAGAAGCATGAGTGCCTTATTATTGGGGTCATGAGAGCTCATTTATGTGTAATGGGTAGATACCTTGTTTTATGTCATATATTTCCCTATTGGTTATTCTTGTTCATTTCCTACTTTTTTATGTTCTCTGTATGTGTTATTTTCTATGTGATGTGATATGGGGTGGGGAGGCCTAGATGTGAAATTATCCTGGTATGGCTGATCTTGGGATGGCATATGTTATGGGATAGGGTGGCCCATATGATACGGCAACAGTTGATGCCTAATATATAGATATGCATCAAGATATGTATGTGGGTGTCAAGGATGGAACTAGAGATGATGGAACTGGTTGAAGATGAGATTACACATTGAGGTGATAGAGAGAGATGTGATTCTCTCTTAAGAATCTATTTTATGGTTTATGGCCTGGTTGCTTGATTTATCTTCATTCCTTTCTCCACTACATGAGGTTGCTAAATTTTTTTTGTTTCATGTTTCCTTTTGGTGGTATCTTAGGATGTTTTTCATAGATTAAAAGGATTATGTAATGATGATAATAATGAATACATAATTTTTAACCAATGGGGTTGGTAAATATTTAATGAAAAATATGATGAGATGTTAATCTTGGGAAACCGTGGACTATATTTATATTGTTCCTGGAGGGAATTGGATTTACTATGATGATTAATGAAATTAAATTTGGAATAATGTTAGTGGTTAGTTAATTTATAATGAATTAATTAAAAAAAGAAAGTGATAAAAAGGAAATAATTAATTAATTTAGCTTGTTTAAATGTTTATGTTCTTATAGGATATATGGTCTTAGTAGTGGAATCTGAGAGTCCTAGTGAGGATAACAGAAGTTGAGTCTAAGACTATGTTTCTCCCATAGTGTGGTTGTGAGCTATATTATATCATGTATATCTTGGGACTTTATGTACTATCACACCCATGTTTGGTAGGGAGAATTACACCCAGTGGACTTTGGGAGGGCATTTTCTCCAACATCATGATGGGAGGATGGATGGATAAGTACAGCCCCTAGCCCCACTCTCTTCTCTTAGTATTAACATTTGCAGGTATGCATGGTGGTTAGTTTCTACATATATGTTTGTAGAGGTATGTCATGGCTTATAGATATTTCACACACATGTATTACTAGATATAATATCCAAAGGATTATTATGGTATGATGTGTATAGTTTGTGATGGCATGGGGTACCTTACTCGGTGTATGGGTTGTACAGGCTTGAAGTATAATACTCGATATATGATATACATCATACAGGATGTGGTAGCTTCCAAAAACTACTTGGTTACTATATATGGATATGTTTATGGGATGATTTTATTATGTGATGCATGAGGTTCATGTTAGGATGTATTGCCTAGGTGTCTTTGGGATGGCCTTTTTTGGAGATAGATGGCTCAGGATGTGCAATGTTAGGGGTGAGCGGCAAACTAGTGGGGAATTAGGAGTGGGGTACCCTTTCTGTTTTATTAATACATTATATACATTATTTTATGAGATTCATGGTGAGAGTTATCCATGGTGAGGCTGGGAACATAGTATAAGTGTTTAGGTGATGAGTTAGTTTTATAGTTGTTCACTATTCTTTAACATTAATTCTTTATAAATATGAGAGGATTTGAGGAGGATTCTACTGAGTATACTAATATGCTAACCCTATGTATATATAAATTGTTTTCCTAGTCATATAAATAATTTTGGAGATCAGACTATGTATTAAAACCTCATAGTTTGTAGGATCTATTTGGGAATCATGGTCCCTTCTTTCTTAACCTTTTTTCTAATTATAGTTTCCATTTCAGTTGTTATAATACTATATGGAATTTCATGTTTTCACTTGGGTTTTAAATATATATATATATATATATGAGTAGGTGTAGATTGGTGAATTTGTCTTATCACCCTCTTCTACACGTTTCTATTAGAGGGTAATGCCTCCCATATGTATCTTTTTTATACAATCAGTGAAAATCGCCAACTCGGGGCCTACTAGAGGTAGGAATCGGGAAACCACCATCTCCCTTCTCTCATTACCAGACTAGGAGGGGTAAATATTGGGGGGAGGGGGTCATGATAGAGTGGGATAAAAGGTTAGGATTGAGGAATATGATTGATTTTGGAGTTAGGCATAGGTGAGACTGTATGGTTTTTTGGGGAAATGGTTTCAACTAATTTTAGTAATATAAACATGGGATATTAATTTAGAAACATGTATTTGGGGACCCCTATGATATGATGCATGAACATTTAATTTTAATGACCCTACTAAATGAAGTAATACTTGTTATATCATAGAAACCTAGGAAAGGATCATGTATCATTCATATTTGTACCTATGTTGAAATGGGTTGATGTTGGGATATGTTAAAATCTCAACAAGATAATAAAATAATTAATCAATTAATATTAAATATTTCATATTCCAAGTTAAGTAGTCTAATTTTTTTTCTTTTTGTAGGAATGGCTCCAGGTCGACATCGTCTTCTTGTTTATAATGAATATATTCAATAGAATGTTCCAATAGATCATTATATAGTAGAGGTTGACAAAAAATACATGTAAGATCCTGGATTTATGTTAAGGTATGTTTTTTCTTATGTTCTATTTTAATCCCTTTATTTGGTCAAATAAGTGTTTTCCCAAGTCCTTAAGAAGGCTCAGGGGTGGTCTAGGGGCTCAGGATACGAAAGAGAAAGAAAAATGGGGTTCTGGGCATGCTTCATGGTTTGCGCACGGTTAGTGAAAATCATGAAAAATTCCCAAGAAATCATGTGAAAGAAGATTTTTAGGACAGTAGCCTCTGAACAGTTTGCGCACGGTTTGACAAACTGTGCAGGTAAACCATGTGAGGGGTCTATTTTGAGAAAGAAGCATCCGCATAGTTTTCACACGATTTGGAAAACCGTTCGAGTAAACAATGTGGCCTATAAACTTTTAAAAATTTAAAAAAATGCCATTACAGGGTTTTATACCCAACTCATGATTTTCCTCATTCCTCCTCCCTTGAATCCTAGTGATGATCCAAGCTCCCAATATCTTCCAAGAGGTTATTCTCCTATGATTTTAGGGCATTTGGAGTGTCATCAGTTGCATATTGAAGATCTAGGTAAGGCTAATTCCCTCCATGCTTCTTTTTCTTATTTAGGGTGGGTATCTTTTTCTTCTATCCATCAAAAGAACTCAAACCCTTATTTTTATATGAGGTTTAGGTCGAGGATTCAAGGGTTGATTGAATTAGGATCTAAGGCCTCAGTTGAGAGTTTTTTCACCAATAGATTCAAGGTATGTGGTCTACAAGTTATATCCCTTGGGTTTTGTGTATATTTTTGCATGTAGGGTTTTTATTATTTCCCTCTTTTTAATATTTCTTAGTGACTTTGAAATGATGTGATTTAGTGGGTGTCTAAATGGTTAATTGAACCCCTCTTGATCCCCATGTGATTCAATGAGGATGACTCAACCAAATTAGGGCCATCCATGGGGTGTGTCGATATTCCCCATACCTAAATTTTAGCTAAGTAAGTGTAATACCATTGTGTGAGAACATATATCCTGTGAGGAATATGTTAATATGAATGATATGAAATTGGTGTTTAGTAATACACTTAGGTTGGGTAATTACCTAATAGGTTGTTTGGTTGACATGAAAAGGGGTTAAATGGATAAATGAGAAAATGCTAGGGATTAGCTTTATACTTGAATATTCTTAGTGAGATAGGCATGGAAAATGGGAATGGGGATAAAGGGGTTAAATATTATGAATAATGAATGTGTTAATATATTGAGGCAAAAATGTAATTTCCCATTTATTGATATTGTTGTGATGTTGTAAATGATGTTGGCTATGTTGTTGTGATATGGTGTTTTGTGGTGAATTATAAATAATCATGTGCACATGGCTTGGTATAGTGGGGTATTGACTTGAGGTTCTATGCCCATGGGTTGAGTTGGATTGAGGTTCTAGATCCTCCCCTAAATGCACCGGTTAGGGAAGGGGAAAGAGTTCTATTCCTTTAACGGTTGCATTCCACCCAGATTGAGGCTTTGAGGTGAGGATATTGGGAATTGTTGTGACATGATGCATGGTTAGATAGGACTTTCTTAATTCCCACATGTTGAAAATGTTTATCATGACTAATTTATTGAACACATGAAAAGGGTGACGTGATAAATAAAATGTTTTGGTAATAAACATGGGTTATTTGGTAGGTTAACTTAAAGAAACATAAATAAAGATAGCTTATTGAACTTTTTACCATAACTTGCCTTTATTTATCATTTTCATGCATTATCTACCTTGCTAGATATTTTTTAGACATCGTTGGTGGTGGAATACTAAGTTATACTCACACCCTTCTCGAGCCGTCGTTGGGTACCCGAGCAGATTTCATGCTTGTAGGCCAGGGCAAGGGAAAGGGCCCTATGCTAGGGACTTGAGTTGGGAATGGGACGTGGTTGAGCGAGGTTCCAAACTTAGAGTCCAGACCATTTTTTGGATTATATTGTATTCTTCCTTTTGGGTTTTGTTCACTTGATACTATAGCATGGCATGGCATATTTATTGTTGTTTATGATTGTACCCAGTTTTGGGATTTTTTTATTTATGCATGTTATGGATTTTTCACTTTTTTTCTGCTATTTCAATTATTATTTGTTGTGGATTACTCTGGTATTAAGGGCATAGTCTCCCCACATGACCTATTCGACCCTTGCTACTAGTTACCAACCTCTGGTGTATGGGGAGGCGCGCTTGAGTTCATGTAGCGACCCGGATCGGGGCATCGAATTAGTGGCTCTCGAGTCAGGAACATTACAAAGAGGTATCAGAGGGGTTTTTTCTATTTCTTTCTATTTGGGGATGGTAGATATGAGGTTAGGAATGTTTCAATCCTTGATAATGAGCTCGTTCTTCAGATTAGATAGCCCATGTATGGGGGAAAACCCAAGTCACCCTGGGAGGGGATTATTGTTCTTGTTGTGTGTTATTACATTTGATGATATTTCACCATTGGGTGATGCACTTGTTTTGTGGTTTGATTGTTTTGTGATATTTCTCTTGTGGTCAGAAAGGTATGAGATTGTGCATTCTTGCATCATTCTAGGCACCTATGTAGGAAAGTGACATGCATCATGATAGGCATGCACACGGGATGAGTGTGTGGGATATAAAGGTTAGGATGCATATATTTTCTTAAAAAGTAATGAATTGTGCCTAATGAGATGGTATGAATGGGTAAAAAGGGAAGTGATAATTTCAAGTAGTAATT